>OV281354.1:8765000-10015000 GCA_923062675.1 Marasmarcha lunaedactyla
GCCAAATTGGCTATGCCATCGTTATGTCTAGCGCTTCATGTCAGACCTGCAAGTCTCATTACATTCATACTCTTTGTCTCAAATGAGTTAGGTGTGTATCTATGGGCACAGACCTGCGTAACCTGCACTTAACAAAAACTGAGGACTAAAAGGCTTTTAAACATCAATATAGTCGAATAATATAGGCACCTGAGTGGTGAATAAGAAAACAAGTACAATTTTCAATCTAATTTCAGACTAGAACCACTTATCGCAGAGATTTCTACTACAACCTAAAATGAAGAAAACTTTTCTCCCAAACTTAACTGCTCTCGTTACTAGGTGGAACAGAGATAAATCTCACTGAGGACCCTAGCCAGTAAATCTTTTACCTCAGGGCTCTATAAAAAACCTTAGATATGTTTATTTAGGTCGGCGTCGCAGTTACTTCTCGTTTGGATCTTAATTACTTTTTCCCGCGCCTTTGGTCTAGGCTGGAATATTCTGGAAGCTGTTGCTATGCGAGAAAGCGGTCAAGGGCAGTGTGAGATTCAAATGATTTGAAATGGTCAATTTGAATTGCGCCTGTGATTGGTTGAGTCAATTTGTGCACGGATTGTATTGGCATTGATGCAACTGTAGTGATACTTTCAATTACAGTTTGTTTTTTACCAATATTTGTTTTTTTTTAATTTTTTTATGTGTAGAGTCGAATAGTGGTCTTTGTTGTCTTTTGCTGGAATTCTGTAACCTCTACTGGAAGTTTATACAAAAACAGTAACTCAGAAAAAGTCGAAAAATAAACAGTAAGTACTTTTATTTCAATTTACTACTAGATACCTTACTTACTTAATTAATTTACCTGTTTCCTAAATCGGTGATATCCCAAAAAGGCCGAACCAGTATCCCGGTTCGTAAGTAAATAAATCATTTAAAAAGAACACGTGGGTATTACTCTGTTTTGCATAAAATTATGGACTGAACAATTATGTTTACGGAAACTTATTAAAGAAAATGTAACATTACGTATGTGTATGAATAACAAATATGGACAAGAATCCATTACTGGTCCTAAACATTTAATAGAGCAATTACAATAATTAACGATATAAAGAGACAAAAAAATAAGGTGGCAAAAAATAATTTTTGATTTGTTATTTTCTTGCTCAATTTTGCAGATACCGACAATCTATTACCCAAGCTCTGCTTGCTTTGGGAGTAAACAGTTGGTGTGTTTGTCTGGGGATTTATTTTTATTATTATTACTGTCAAGTTCAATTTGTTTTCAGGAATAACCATTTGTTTTAAAAAATTTCACTATCGATATATGTTTGATTATCAAATAAAAAAAGGAATAAGATATCTGTTATGTGGACTACTTAACGTTACAAGAACTCCGATGTTATTTAGCCGACAAATTTATGACTATCAGTAATTTTATTTAAAATTTTACAAGTACCTAACCATACACAATAAAAATGAAAGCCATTTATTTAACTGATCCCATACCAGCGCACCGTAATTAGTGCCAACTTTGCAGTATCAATTTGTTTTATATTAATGGTGCCGTAAAACATTAAATTTATATTCACGACAAGACATGTAAAGTTTTATTTTGCAAATTCACTTAAATAATTCGAAAATTATTTAAACGCGTCAGTTTAGAAGTAAAATGGTGAGTATTAATTAAAAATAAAATAGTATTTTGTATGGACCATTCCATGAATGTTGATTTTATTACAATGTTTTCGAGTGAGTTAGGTTTATCATAATAAAATCAGGGTGAAACGTATGTTTGCTACAAAATAAATTAAAACAAAATTATAATCAAATAAAGGTCTAAACCAAGCAGTGTTTCATACCAAAACACTTCAAAACCAAAATTCAAATTGCCGTTCCAAATTCAAAACAATAAGCAACCAAAAAGGTCCACAAAGATCCTATCTTGCGACGTATTTGTTCAGTTCCAAACGCAATAAATCAAATCGTTTTAAACTATCGACACGCGTCCGTAATCCATTGTTTGTAAAGTGTGTAGGCTGTATGGACATGCCAAGCTCAAGCTGCATGCGGAAACAATCTTTTGCCTTTCCTGCAAATGGATGCCGTTGGGGGATAGGATTAAGAAAATAAAAAGGCAGTTATGGCGCGAACGCGTCTTGTGTCGGCCATCGTAAAAACTTGCATACTGTTTTCGTTTAGAATTTGAGTGGATTTTGATAGGGAGATTTTATAGGCGTTAATTTTTTAGATATAAACTTTTTACCCAAAATGGGATTTCGCTAGAGAATTTATTTAAAACAGAATGCTAATTGCATTCCGGAGTAACCTAACCTAACCTGTAGAAGGTGCGTATACATGTATATTGTATATTTTAAATGCACATACACAAATAAGTATGGCAGAAATGAATTTAATTAGATAGTTGACTTATAATTAGTTGGCTTATAATTAATATGACTTTCAAGATATTTTAACAGATTAATGTAGCAATAATTAAACAAATTTTACTACTCCGCGCATCACGCAAAACAAGAATAAGTTAATGCAAAAAGCGAGTTTAAAGATGATCTGTTTTATCGTTTCAAATTGGTTTATAAATACCGCATGACTTGTTTACCGTTCGGAAGAATAGCACATGGGGTCGCACCACTATTTTGAGGAACGTTCTTGAAGATACTATATAGCGGAATTGATAAACTGTTCATAAAAACTAAAATAACTGACCATTTTGTATGAAGAGGCGACCATATTTATATAATTTTGGCTAAATTGTGATATCGGGAAAATTGCTGAGAATAACTTCCTGAACCCATTTGCAAGTTTTCCGAACGGAATACACAAGTCAAAGGAGGTACATATTCACTTCTAGGATTTGCAATATGCTTTTATTTCCAAGGCTTTTTAACTGTTAGCTGTAATACACTTTTCGTTTCACCCTAATCGATAAACACATAAATACGTAAGCAACTCTTCGTACTTTTAGATAGACTTTCAAACTAACTTCATCCGCTCCTAACCCAAAAGCATTAAGAATCTTAATATCTGTCATCATTTGTCAATCATCACACTTCTTCATCTTAACCATGTGGAAGATTTCAAACAAAAAGTTTCTAAAAGTGACAAGTGACAGCAAAACAAAATGGCAGCCGTAGCCTAGCCTCCGCGCAAGACGAATGTCTCATAACTAGTTTTTACATGCAGTGATTGATGATTTATGATTTACAAATAGATTTCATTCTAACTAGATGTTTTTTTTAGGCAAGGTCTTGAAAGGCATAATTATTTCTCTACATTTACCTTAAAGATGCCGACATTACACTCGTTTACTTAATTTATGCCTGAAAGAAAAAAAATTGAATCTCTTAATCATATTTTCAGAAATAAAATACAATGAAAACATTTCTGTATCTTTCAATAAATAAACAAGATATATTAATTACTGTCTGATGATTCCTTGAAGTTACTGCAGTTTTATGATAATTCAAATACGAAAATCAAACATCGTAATTAATGTTTGCATTTCAAAGCACAGGCCATATAGGTCCCAGGCTCAGTCCCACGCTAAGGTCCTCAGGAAGTGTGTATGTGGGCAGGGACCTTAAGGTCGCTCGGTCAAGTAACATTATGATGATAAAGATAAATAAGATTACAAGCCTGTACGCACGCCGTACTGAAATTATGCACGCTTAGACCTCGTTTCCTCTTTGTTTGTTCTCAAACTTCAACCGAAGTACAAACAAAACTAAATCTTCTTAACCTTAGGAGTTTGAATACAACGTACAAATAATTTTGTTTTTTGCTAAGTCATTAATTTACCAAAATTTACGTCAGTTAATTTTGTATTCAGTATAAATGTTAATATATTTAAACATTGAAACGTGGCAATTTTAACTCTAATTCGACCGAACCCGCTTCCTTTCTTGTCTCTATTGGTTGTTCGTTTACTACACCGAGGAGGTAGATAACTGTACCTACTACAAAATAAAGTGCAATAAACTTAGCTTGCATAGGTACTTGAACATATATTGATAATTCAAATAGCACTTACCGTATCTTTTGAGGTCAAATGTTATGTTTTGTCAAAGGGACTTGGCTCTTTATAACAATTATTAAGTAATCATTATGATTTATATTAGGAAGTGTTATAGTACAGTTCATATGACCTTTTCTTTCTGATAAGATGTTGTTTTACTCAATTGATTACTTACTAAATAGTGACATAATTTAGAAATCGAGTAACTACGTGATTAGAGCGAATTAAAAGAAATTAAAATTAAGCATAACTTATTTACCTAATTATTAAGATTTATTCCTTCCTGGATCTTCCTTAAGGAATATCCAACTTTGCGGGAATACCAAAACGCAATAACTATCAATAACAAATGAAATCAAACGTGAATAATCCATTTCCGTAAATTATGCTTAAATCCGACACAAACATCAACAAACGACAATCGATTTTACACAAACAATAGAACGGCACATTAGATTCGACCATAAAACCTTTTAAAGCCACTAACCAAGCGAAAATCTAACACGATTATCTATCGATTTTTTAGTAGTATCGAGATCCGATTATCGATCCCGTTACTTAGATACCGTAAGGCAAAGGTATTTCGATTTATCAAATTTTAAAATCATCATCGCCGGTACAGCTACTAGATTTTATCGATCAATGATACACAATTTTTATACGGTACATTACAAAAGGGTCAAAAAATTGGTGCAGTTTTTGTTCTCGTTTAGCCCACCTGGTAGAAACTGGTATACAATCATTGATACTCTACAATGAAAAAATTATTATTGACAAGGTAAAATATGTTACTCGGAATCACAAGTTTTCCTTGTTAAAAGTTTGACGCATATCCAGGGCTCACATTTTAAGTTATGTTAAAGCAAACTTAGTGAAAAGTTCTATTACTTGTTTAGGTTTTAGGTAGGAATATAGATTGAATAAGCTCTTAGAGTTTCGTTTCAAATCTTCGGTTTTATCGAAATGTATTTACTCGTAGTAGTGCATAGAACATATGAGTGGCATTCTCTCCTTTTAGTTTCAACTCATCAAATCGTCAATTTTTATTCAAAAATATATAAATGTAGGTATTTTGTATATTTGAATTACATGTAGGCGTTGGTTGCACTCATTTATGAGTAAGTTAAGAAAAAAGAGATAAATGTTTATTATGAGCTATCAACGAATTCATATTAATAATTTATCGAAATCGATATTTATGATGATTCGCAATAGATTTTTTTTCTATCGTCTATAAATAAACGTACAGTACTTAAGATGCTCTTAAAATATGGAAACATTCAAATTTGTTAAGTGTCTGATTAATTGAACCATCAATTCAAACTAATTAACAATATCTCATGTTTTTATACTTTGTACCACGCCAATAGTTTATCTAAATGTGGTATCTTAAACTTGTCTCCATTCAAATATTTCAAATTGATTAAAGTGAAAGTGTCTTCGGTGTTTTATGTTTTAAAATTAGTTTTATTTATTTCTGCGGTAGGCATTTAAAAATATAATAATTGCCATAATAATGGAGGAAGAAGTAAATCATATTATCATAGGAAATTAATTTATTTTATAATAGGCATATATACAACATCTATCTACGGCAGTAACAATTTTTAATTAAGTATTTATTGCCAATAATGAAATACATACAAAGCAATCGTGTAATTCAAATTAAATTCAAAAATTTAGATGAGTTAAAAAAATAGTCAAGTATTATAATAATTAACCAAATAACAAAATAAAAAGAATACTTGGCGCAGATCTTAGCCACATGAGTAGATGAACGGAACAGAGACAAAGCTTTATACAACTGCACGAATCGGTTGCACTACTACAAGCACGCGGGGCATGTGCGTGACCACTGGCCGCTTGTCACGTACGCGGCGAGACTTGTCAAAAGGCACAGCCAGTTGACAATATCAGGGTCATTGCGACGCACGTTGTTTGTTTTGTTAGTTGCAAGTTTAAATATTTTAATGTAAAAACGTGGTATTCTATTATTTATAATGGTTGTTTACTGTACTGTGTGTATGAATAAAACTAGAAAAAATAAAATTGAATTGCTCGAGCAAAAGGTTAGCGAATTTTATGATCTTGAAGTAAATATTGTCAATATTTGCAATGAAGTACTTAAACGTATTAAATATTGTAAATTTGATATGCCATGTGAGTGTTTCCCTTTAGATTACTTGAAAAAACTATATCTTAGATTCAGAATTTACCATACCATCAAAAGAAACAATAAATTATTAAAAAGCAATAATAATAATAAAATAAATAATAAATGTTTCTAACAATCACACCACATTATCTAGCCCAAATTAAGTATCATTAAGAACTTGTGTTATGGATACTAGATAACGGATAAATAAACTTAAGAAATATATAAGCAAAAATAGATTTTTTTTCATATATAAATATTAGAAATAAACTTAAATAAACATACATACACATACATGACTAGAAAGCAAATATAATAAGATATCTGCCTCTACCAGGATTCGAACCCGGGACCTCTAGCATGGAAGGCAAGGGTACTTACCTCCACGCCAAACAGGCCGTTTGAAAATTATAAAAAGAAAAATATTAGAGTTTGTGAAGTATTCTATTATACTGAATAATAAAACTATTTAACAAATGCTTTGTTTAATTTGTCTTAACGTATGGTGACAACCCTACCAAAATAGGTAACAATTTTTCACGCTCTTAAAAAGCTTTGTCTCTGTTCCGTTTATCTACTCATGTGTCTTAGCTCCTCGCCATTGAACCCATAATGCTGGCAGAGACACCTCGTTGACCATTTAGATGAGAAAAGTCTCATTACTCTGTATACATAGCACTAGTGTATTTATGGCACTGACACCACAAAACATTAAAAAGAACTTTAACGATATGCTGATAAGACTAAATGAAAATTAAATCTCTCACATCAAAGATCAACAAACAATACATGCGACAGAAACCGTTTACCAATCATTTCCTATCCCCAATACAATTTGAAACAACTCACGCGCATTTGTTCCAGTAACGAAACTTACAATCACGGTCGATTCAGCGCAGACCACTAACTTCTAAATTGACCCACAATGGGAGGTCAGTTTAATACAAACTCCATTCTGGCCAGATTAACAGAGGGTGCAGGGTGAATTTTACCCCAGCATCTAAACAATAAGTCTATTCAAATTACTGGTGCGCCATAATCATAGCTCAATAGAAATAGGAATCGATATACGCCCCTTAACCTAATAAATAATATTATAATATGTATAAAAATATTCTTGTTCAGAAACATTCATGAATGTCTAAATGGCTGCGTTTGTGAATCACGTTTTTTACGAGCATTTTTTATCTTTATTATCTTTTTTTATTATTGAATAATAATGAATATGCATATAAATTGCAATAGTTCAATATTTTATTACAACTAGATAGATACATAAAAATAACAATAAGTTACTCACTAAATACTACTTAAAATCTACATGTATTTCCTTTTCATAGATCTTCTTTGCTTACATTGTAGTGCCAATATCAGATTTTTCGTAATTATAGAGATTGAGTACCTTAAGTTTCCAAAAAGCAATAATCTTCACTTAATCCCTATCCATCAACATTGTCAACAGCTTTAATTATATAGGAAATGAGAATCTCAATGCAAATATAATAAAAGCTTCATAACGCAATTTCGAGTTTGGCAACCCTGTGATTAACGAGCGCCCAACAAAGGACAGATTGATAGACAAGCTGGAGATGAATCCCTCACACACAATAAACAGGCGAACCCATAAACCGTTCCCCATGTTTAACTGCTGGATCAATAAATAAACTATCCGATTGTGGGGAGAGAAAAAAGAAGAAAAAACACCGGGCTCAATAATAACTATATTACTTTCAGCGTGTGCAGCACTATTTATTAGTTCCAATTTCAAATAATAAGGCATTACTTGTACTATTCAATCGTTCGTTCGCTGATTGAAACTCATTGACAGATGCAAGTACGTTCCAACTCGCTCATTGTTGGAGCAATTTCGCCGCTCGTAGGGTAAAAACGAAAGCGCGCTATCACCGTGATTTGCCCCAATTCGATCGATTCTTTATCCGATAAACGTGTCAAATCGGTAAGTAAAGCGGATTTATTTATGTGACTAATTGTGTGTTAAAACTCACAAAAATGGAAAAAAGGGACAAATAAAGCAGACAAATCGATAAATAGATATTTTTCGACGACTCATTGAAAGCTTTGTTTAAATAACCGACAGACTCCGCTTGACAGCATCTTTTCAATATTAAAACACAACTGCTAGGGAGAGATTGTATTATATTTGTTAATGACAGACCGCAATAACAATACATCATAACAACAAATATCACCAGAAGAACGTTAACGACTGATCAACAAAAGAAAATCGCATTCACCAAACCTCTCATATTTTCCAAAGTATAAAATGAAAAGAAAAGTATAAGATGTAGAAAGCATAAATTTCACGTTATTATTAAAGAAGAAACCAACATAAGAAGTGGAATCGCTGTCAGAATCATATGCATCGCGTGCGCATATACAGTCAACTGCAGGTCATTTAAAGCACTATAGATAGGACAACGCTCCTAACTTCTATGTCTTAGGAGCTAATTTGGTATGTAGATATGAAGTTTATGAGTGATTACATGTGATGTGATAGCTACCAAACGAATTGACGATATCTGGTGTGAACAATAACAAGCGCAATCAGCGAAGCGTGGCATACAAGGTATTCAAATATACTAAAGTACATCGGCACATTTGTTTTCATAACAATCAAATGTAAACATTCTTTAATTTTTTATTATAGATTATTGATATGCTGATCAGTGCTATTGTGTAACATGTAGCCGAGCAACCGCGTTCAAAGTTAGCGGTACTGCAGTTTCTTTGTTAAGATCTCGCCTGGCGCGGTAGGTACTACAGTTTTTGACCGCCATTATAATCACGTTACTGTGGTTGTGTTCCGGTTAGGTTGTTACCTAACCAATCTATCG
Organism: Marasmarcha lunaedactyla; assembly: GCA_923062675.1. NCBI lineage: Eukaryota > Metazoa > Arthropoda > Insecta > Lepidoptera > Pterophoridae > Marasmarcha > Marasmarcha lunaedactyla. The sequence goes on from OV281354.1 coordinate 8,774,026, forward strand.
ACGCCATCGATCGATGGTAGAATGGAACAGTCGACGTCAATCGACAGTTTCTACCAGACCAATCGATCGATAGTCGATCTATGCCATCAATCGATGGTAGAGTGGAGGTAGATAGGACATCCAGTGCAATTACTTGACAAAATGTAATTTCAACTGAAGCCGGTCGGCAACGCATCACTAGTCGACATAATAATCACATTCACTATAAATAAGCAAAACACTGATGCTACTTACCACCAGGGGGTCGCGTGCTCGGGTTGTGACAAGATGAGAAACGTAAAAAAAAATATAGAATCTAGTCTCTACTTAAGTCGTAACAATGTATTTAATAAAGTAATTAATGCAATATTTATATACATAACAATATATACATAAAACCTATAAAACTATTTTATTATTTTAATTACAGTAGTAAAAACACGCATCTATCACCATATTACTAAGTAACGGATGTTTCATATCTTGAAACTAATAAACTTTGTATAGTAATGTCAAGTGTCACCGGGATACTACCATTAATGTCAATAATAAATGGCTTAGTAATTACGACATTACCCTCATTACTTTTACCAGATTAAGTAGAAATATGGCTGTTAAGGAGGTTCTAGAATGTGGCGACAGCTCTAAGTCTTGCGCACGCGCTGAAGAGATAATATAGGTGCCTTTTAATATGGAATAGCTTGATTTCAACAAAGAAATCTGCGGTGTCAGCAGTTCTTTAAGAGAAACCTTTTCCTTCATTTTAAATAAGGTATTAAATTCCAAAATTTTGTTCTTCTTCGCTAATAAATGAAATGTAAAACTGTATCAGTCAGTAAAACAAAACGGCAGTGGACACGATCCTTTTCATGACCACGCCAAATGTGTCCTTATCCTGAGCTATCTATACATCGACTTGGGAAGGATATACAGTTGTCCAGTCCACTGCATCAGCTTTGACATGATCTCCAGGTTTGTTTGGTTTTTCTCCATTATCAGTTCCTTAATTTATTTTAAATAACTTCGTGATTAAGACTAAGTAAGTTTACACTAGACCATAAAGTTCGATAAACAAATTTAGATACGAAATTAACTGTTGACAATATTAAGGATCTATCTACATTACCGGCCGCACTCACATCTTTACTTAATGCGCTCTTAATTATAGATTCCGCTTAGTAAATCTAGACTTAGATGACATAAAAATAAAGTATAAATTCGCTAAGCAAAATCTCTACTTAGTAGCGCCTTAAGTTACCATAATATGTGTCCTAACTTCCTACTGTCAAACAGAAACGTGCAATAAAAAATAGGATTACACAATGTAGCAATCGGTGAAATATTGTATGCTAAACTATTTACAGTCACGCCATCTGATATACTAATTGATTTATTTAGCATGTTGCAGTAGATTTTATGTTTGCAATGTATCATATTTTATTAAAAATGCCATTATTTTTTAGGATTTGATAGAAAAATCTTATAGAGCGTATGCTATGTTATAATCTACCTAGAAATATAACATAGCATACGCCCGACGCTATCGAGGTTATGTGCCAAAAACCGAAAGTTTTGTACATTACTTCAAAAGGTAATTGGTAATGACCAGCCATTTTGTGGTTTACCCATGACCATTAAGTACTGATATTCAAAATAATTACCTAGTGAAAGTAAGCACAAACCTTAGCTACGCAAGCCCATAAATGGTACAAACGACCTATTCATTCGTTCTTGCGCTGTTTAAACATTGTTCTTCTCTTCGCTCTAGTTTTACTTCAATACCTGGCCTAGCACCATTTTTAATTAGTAAATAAGTAAATCATTTTAGTAATAAAACAGCTTGATACCAAGTGCATAATGACCAAGAAGGTATTTAGTTTTTTACTACTTATTCTTGATTAATTTAAACCATATGTATTCCATCTGAGGTCGTTGTATCGCAACTCTATTGCCCCCCGGATCGCTACACTTTTTTATCATTTACATATTACATGGATAGTTTTGCAAACGAATACGTTGATATGAGATTTACAATTTAATTAAAGGAAGTCTTAGAGACGATGCCACAAAAACTAGTCCTAAGGTGAATATTTAAATAGGCCACACCTAGCAACAAAAAAAATAGCGTCATTCTCTTATTCAAAAATGGAAGCGTTTTGTTTTCTGCTAGTTTAATGTAGGTAAATGAGGTTCGAAGCATGATTTCCAATTATGGTAATTGGTCGGTGGCAATGCACCGCTGCAAGCGCTTTCTGCGAGGTGAGCGCGCGTGCCCCGGAATATGACGCTGTTCATTACGCAAATGTGACCCTATTTGTATTAGTATTCTTACTATACTAACAAGGTAAACTGTAGCAATAAATTTTTCAAAAGATTTTACTACTGTTTATTCAAGTCATAAACAATGCTGAAATGCGTAAGCTGAGGCGCTACATACGCGACTAGAGTAATGAACGCAATGTTTATATAATTGGCTTGTCTTGGCTAAAATCTTCAGCAATAAATTCGCGATAACAGGAATCGTTTCGATAAATATCTTGTTAATTCACGAACATAATACTTAATTATCACACATTGTTCTTGTATATTCCACGTAGTTTCATTTCAGATTATTTAAGCCATTATAGCGTATGCTGAAAGCTTGGGTTTAGTGGTTTTAATCTTGGTTTACAAGGATCATTTTACTTTCTTGGCAGTAAGTTCACAGCTAAAGGTTTACCTTTCAAAATAGAGTGACAAAAATTGTAAATAAAACTTATTAGGATACCCTTACGGTTTTACGGTAAACCACATATTTCTTCTGTGTACACAAGAAACATGTATTTCGGAACTTTCTTGTCCCATAAGTGACTTTAGTAACTGAATAAGGCGGAACAACAATATACCTTCGGGTCTAACCATTTTGGACATTATAATAATGGCACAACTTAGGTTATTAAGTGGCAAATATTTGACGGATTTGAACCATTCGGGTTAGGGCCAGTAATCTTAGGTATCATTATGCCATATTGGCTGTAGGCGCGGATCCTTATTGTATACTAGACAACGTTTGCTTTACACAAGCAATGTGCATGCAATATATTAAAAAATTCTGACAGAGAAATCAAAACTAAGGTTTTAACTTATTTTTTTTAATAAGTATAAATTACACTACAAATAAAAAAACTACACTAAACAAGAACAATAAGCGTGGCCGAAGTATTACGCTGGATCGCAAAAGAAATTTTGTGTGCCTCCTTTAGGGTCACGGGTTTCATTCTTTATTAATTCATGAAAATAAAGTTAAAATATTATATGTTGTATAATAAAACTGTATAGTACAATTTAACACTTAATTTTTACATTAAAAATTTCATTCATCACGAAATAAGTAAATTTTTAATATAGCATTTTTCCTATTTCCAGAAATTGATTACGAGTTCGCTTTTGGAACACGTGTACTTTTAGGTTATATTTGTGCTTCCAGAAACTTAATCACATTAAACAAGTAATTTATAAAATCACAATAATGTTGCTTTAAACACTATCTTAAACAGAATTAAAAGTAAACTATTATACAAAAATATTAAATTTTTTGAAGGTAAAAATAAAAAGGTCGAAGCTCTTTTATTATAATTTTAAGTTTTCTCAAAAATAAGTAAGTATTCCACCAAATATAGTAGAACAAATATACCTAATAGAACAGCTCTTTAACCAATCAAACTTAAAATCCAAATATGTTGTCTAGTATACCCTTAATATGATTTACTACCAGGATCAACAACCCACATTGAACATTAGCCTGATTTATTTATTAGTCTATATATACGGGTTGTTACTTGTTACCTACTTTCTATTTCTACAATTTCTGATCTATTTATTACAAGTAATAATATTTTTGAATGAAGTTTTTCATATAAACATTAAGTGTTAAATTGAACTATGTATACAGTTTTATTGTACTAGGTTGTTGCATATGAGTCAAGTTTATGAGAGTAAATAAGAGTAAATAATTTTTTTTTGTTTAAAATGATCTGATATGACTAATTTATATTTATGCATGAATTACTGGAACTTGTCATTTTATTTTATGGTAAACATTAGCGCGATTTCAGTTGCGTGAATTTATTTCCCCTCAAAATTCCGAGATTAAAACTGTGTATAAGTAGATCCAGGCTATACCTTTCAAACGAGTAGCAAGCTAATTTAATTATAAAAACAGCCCAAGTCAAGTAGCTATAATAATTCCTAATTATTATGAACCCTTTTGTGATGAGCATACACAAAAATTTTTTTTGCATGATCCCATTTCTTTTCTTATGTTATTTCTGCTATTTTGCAACGTTAAAACCCAGATTAAATTAACATATAACTTCATAATCTAATTAATTATCTCTCAAGCGCAAGTTGCAGTCTAGGTCAGCCACATGAGCGTTACGGTCGGTTGCAAAAACAAGCGTCTCCCACAGGATTTCCTGTGAGTCTCACCGAGAACTGCATGGTGATATAAAATATCCTGTTTAACTTGCTACTTGTTAATTACTTAGGAAGATTTAATTTATAAGAGGAAACATGGGATGAAATAATCTTTACCGAAAGCGGCGCTAGTTTTGTTAGGTTATACTTTTCTAATCTTAGCAATATTACGTATAGATTTCAATGTGTTTGATTTACTAACAAGAAAGGTAACATTCTAATAAGAATTAGTCATAATAATTGGGGTTGTGTTCAGTTGAAAGCGTAATGGAATATAAATCAGACGTCGGTATTTACAAAACGTAAAAAAGAAGCGAATTTGCAAATTACAAAGAGCAGTCAATCATTCATTTCTCATTATTTACCCCTCGCTAATGGCCGATGACAGGCTTTACCACTGAAGCAAAGGCAAATATTAGCACACATCGGGAACCAAGTTTACACGTCGCTTGCACCCAGACGTCGTCATACATATTCAAAGATCACTTCAGTTTCCATTTCGCGTGCGTAATCGGAAACGCACGCATCGCCACATCCTCACCAATTCACAAAACCAATTCTAGCACACAAAACATAAACACTAATTTTCTTTGTATCCCAACTAAATGATTTATTCATTTCTAAATTACGAGCAAAGAGGAAGAGGTAGCAAAGGGGAGAAAAAAGCAACAAGTAATAGTGTACGCGTTAGAGTGTGACGGTTATATGGATATGATTAGCGGAAGAAAGTGATAGCATGACTGTCGCGAAAGTATCCGATTATTGACAGGTGCTCAAAGTATAAAATGATGGTTACTGAGCTACTGTGACAAATTGGAAACCGTTTGTGACCCTTGGGAACTAAATTTCACTATAGCCAGGAGACTTAATCACTTGCTTTGGAACAATGACTTCAATTGTTTCAGTTTAAATATCATTATTGTAATTGATAAAAAAGTTGTCTTTTTAAGATTTACATACAAATTTTAAATATAAATGCTGTGATGCACACCTTGATAGTTTATCCACTTTTATGCATATACATTTTTAATATATTTAAAGATTTTTTTTATAATAAGCATATATAGTTAAGTATGGGCTTACATTGTTTTAAAAGTAACTTGCCTTTGAGCACATAGTAAATAAACAGTATTTTTAACTAAAGATTTAAGAACAAAGTAAGTTGGTGGAAATATATAAAAAAATTAATTTTACAAAAAATAGCTCAGTTATTAGTTGATTTAATTACTAGTTCTTACAATAACTTTGCGTTTTATATGAAAAATTGTTTCTTCAAGCAAATATAAAAAAAATTAGCAATACAAATTAAAACGAAATTGAAGTAAGTAACAGATAACATAATTTGTGATAATGTGCACTTTAATTGTACATCTGTGCCAGCCTTCAGAGATCTTGGGTTTAAGTTAAAAAACAATAATTGGAAGGAAGAGTGTAGACTTTTTTAAATAAAAAGAAAACCTTCCAGTAATCTAGTACCTAGTTTCTAGTTTTTATAATAAAATACTGCCACCTAATTGGGAATCTCATGCTTTTTTGGGAGTCAGTAGAACTAATAAAACTGGACTCTCCAAACTGCTGTTTGGAGCAAAAATGTTTAAGTTTTTTTTATACTCCTGGCAATTTTGATATCACAGAGTAAATTTAACTTTATTTGAAGTGTCTAAGAGCTATTTTATGATGACACTAAATTAGGATTTATTAATGAGATAAATTTAGGTAGGTAGTGTTTTATTAAAAATGTTTTCTCTATGATTATAAATATAATAATTGTAAGAGTATCAAAATTTTGCTAATTATTAAAATAACTGTCAGAGATATATTTGTTCTTATAGATTAGTTTATGTATGTATATTTAGTGAGCAGGTTTATTTTGATGTTTTTATAACAATAACAAATATTGACTTATTGGCAAATCTTTTCAAGAGAAGTATGCAACTTATCAACATTTAACATACTCATATAATCTCTGTGATATCAAATATAAAAGTTCTTAGTTTTACCAAATAATAAAATACTGACATGTTTTATTCATACATGTCGATTTTATACCAATTTAAATGTTCAATCTAAGGTGTAAAAGAGGCTATTGAAATTTATCCTTTCCATAAACTTATGTCTGCTGATAAGTAAATTACAATATCAATGTACTGATCATTAGACTTCCTCAAAGAATATCAAATATTTATATATGCAATGTACACTTACATCACATTTTTTGCTATTTTTGTTTGTAATTACAAAAAATGTGTATAGCTGCCAATACAAGTGAAGTGTATGTGATAGTGTAATTTTTCTTTCATGTTACAAGAAAAAGTATTCAGTATTTAAAATATAGGAGGCTGAATGAAGTAGGTGTGGAAGCTCTTACCTACTTGCCTACCTAAACCGATTAGTTGAGCATAACTTGTGTAGGCGTAACTTAATACATAATTGTGATTTATTGGCGTAATAGAAGCTACTTGCTTCACTTTATGAGGTAAGGTGAAATATTACCGTTCCAAATTATTTAGATCTGACTGACGCGCGATGTCTTAATTTACCTGACTATAAACTTTTCAGCACATTAAAATGTGTTTTAGAGAAAATTGTTCCATATTCGCTTATTCAAATTAAAATAACGTGCCTGTGACAAACACAAACTGTTATTTTAATACAAACTGTAATTAACTAATTTCCTTTTACGAAGTCAATTAATAATTATAGACAAAGCCGACTATGTTTTACAAAATTACCAAGTGACTTACTTTTGAGTTGACTTCCTTGATGGAACATCATAATTAAACCAATAAATTATAGAACCATGTCAACCAATAAAAATTAGAAGAAATAAAATACCTTAGTGGTGTATAATAAAATACTGACCTATTAAAAACGCCGACAATAACCATAGTAAACAATCCAAAATGTAATTATTTTTCAATAAAAACCAGCACTATTGTCATTAATTTATCGGCGTACAAATGTGATACCAAAGAACGTGCACATTTTCACTGAGATAAACATTTTCAATAGAGAAAATGATTTAAATCCGCAAATCGAATCACGCGCAAGTCACATTACAATAGCAAGTGACGCAAGCTCCCGCAGCAACCGTGAGCGACTAACTGACTGACTGGACTGACAAACGAAATTCGTTTCTTCTGAACGCGGCTCGGTTGACTGATTTGAGTGAACAAATGCAAACTATTAACCAGCCAGTGAGTGACAAGGATGCAAGAGAACGCGTGCGCATATGGACGGTGTTATGCAAATTTGGAATAAAAATAAAATATGATAAGTAAGATACATAGAGATTCGGATAAGTAGATTCAAATTTAAATAGATGCAGAGAATAGTAGCATAAAACATAAATCAGAATAGAACATAGAAAGTATTAATAAAAATTACTCACTCTCGTGAATTTGTCAACCACAGCAGTGCCGAGTTAATTGTTTTAATTATAATTTTTCTAAACTCTGCGTTTTTCCCAGATAAACAGATTATCACCCCCAAATCTAGTTAATATACATTTTATTGAATTAGGTAAGCTAATAAAATAAAATAAATGAAACGCAAGGTGTTTCGAGCCTGCTTTGAAATTTCAAAACTTATTAGTTTTTTAATAAGGAACATAATCAGTTATTCAACGCTACTACGTGAGAATAATAATGCCTAAAAAAGTTGTAAGGATTACCAAATTATAGCAAATGGGTGGTCATAGATAGTTTTAATTGATACAGGTTTACATTTTTTAAAGTTAAATACCTGATTCACAGGTGAATTTTTATTCAATTGGAAACATACATGTAATAACTTTAAAGTCTTTTCTTCAATAAAATTTAGAGGTCGATTAAAGATATTAAAACAAGTAGCTGCACTTTATGTGTATATTTTATTTTAGGTGTGTGCAACACCATATTGGGTAGTGTTAAATGTTTCTCTTTCTCTAAAAAAGGTGGTAACACTTAAAAATATAGTTTGATTCAGCATTCTAATATAAGTTCAAATTCAAATTAAAATACTTATTTCTTTTGATGTCAAATAAAGCATGACACCAGATCGGAAAAACCTTTGTGAAGAAGAACTGGCAAGAAACTTCACATGTATAAGTAATTTTATCAAATAAAACAAGTCTCTTTATGTCTTCTCTATAAAATGATTTTTATCTGCATCTGTTAGCTTGGCAAGTCTCCGTCCCACTAAGTATCCAAACGACGAACACCCTCAAACGGCACCTGTTCAAGAGTTAACGCGGGATCCAGCCATCGCCCTCCTCAACCATATTAGAGGGAAGGATGAACAACTTTTGTTGGAAATGCGTCTGCTAAATGAAAGACTCATCTCATAGACTAATCAATAAACATACTGCAATTATCTCACAATATCTCACATTCTAGCAAAGCACAAAACCTTTACTAAAATATTTTTGCACGGAAAAGATATCGAGAGATCAACTTATGACTGCGTTATAATTGATTATTTACTTGAGATTTTTGAAAACCACCATTGACTTATTAAAGTTGCATTTTAATATGCAGTTTATCACAATATAATCTTATATAGCACGTATTTTCAGCAGCATTATTTCGACGAAAACGTATAATTCTTGCCACAAACGCCTGAAGAAATTCAATGAATTGGATGCTGTCAAATAATAAGGTCACATTGTTATGTTAGGTACAGGCTTCATATCTTTGCCTGTCTGTTATTAATGTTATAACACGCCTTATTACTCAGGTATAAGACGCATACAAATTACGTCTTATAAATTCAAAAAAGGGATCTTTGTTTTGTCTGATTATTCACATTGTCAATGCACAGGATGGCATTGTAATTCAACGTATTCTTACATTTCGATGAAATTTTTCGTTCGTCTATCATTGTTCGTTCAAAGTAAAAAAAAAATATTTATTAGCTCTCAATGAGAGTATCAAATTCTAGAAGAATGTATTTTTATATATTTCTTAAACTTATTAGTATTTTACTATGAATACTAGTAACTCACGTCAAAAAAAAATGTTTGATTTGACAACGTTGCAACTTTTGACAATTTTTCAAAATAAATTAAGTAAAATTTAGCTCAAATCAACTCATTTGTGTTCTTCAGTGAGGTGCACAATACAGCCTAAGTAAGCCATACCGCATAAATTTCTCGCAGCATAAATTTAACTTGCTACCCACTTAAAATATGGAAAGCTTACATTATTCGCCCAACAGACTATTATTACAAAAACCATAAACTAAAATTCCAAACAATACTTTATTTCAAATTTTATGTAACTTAAACTGCCAGTTGAGAATACTGTAACTACTACACTTTGTTTTCTAGGCACAGTTTTGAAGCTCGCGCTATTGCGTATTTTATGTTGTAGAATAGACCCTTGTTACGACTTTATCAAGATCTCTCAGATTCAATATTTAAGAGTTGGTTGGTGAGATTATCGATGTTTGTGATCTTAGAGGGGTTGAGACGTCCAACAGCGCATTGTGTAAAATGGGGTCACTGTGCTAGTACGCAACCACCTGTATTTTAAGGGCTGCTCTAAAAAATATTTTTTTTAAGGTACCACGCTTTTTTTAAAGCTTTATTTATAATTAAAAAAAATTGCTGTTTTATTATGATTATTCTATACACTATTGTTATAATTTAAGGTATAGAAAATACGCACAATTTTTAATTCTTTTGTATTTTTTTGATTTTCACGTCTTATGTGTCTAATATAAAAAAAGGATCCAGTGGGAAGGAGCTACAAATGTTTTGAGGCTATTGGACTGAACGTCAAACGTGTTAATTCGAGCAATCAAAATATGCTTTGAAAGAATAACGGTTTTACATCTTTGTTTCAAATTGCCAAATTACAAAACGGTTCATGTTGCATTAAGAACATTGCTGTTTTGACTTTAAGTAATATGGTTGGTATGTGGTAAAAAATATTTCCTTATTAGATTTTTATGAGATGTTTTAATTTATATAATACCTTTTATTATATCTCAAGACAAGAAACAAATCATACTATTCATAATCAACCGTTATCAAAGTTTACTATGATTCTAACGATCACAAAATAAATTACGTTCTAGGTTTGCATATTTTCATGAACAATACTGCATTTGATAAACGCGTCAGTAAATCCCTATTGAGACGACTCTTCACTACGAGGTAATTTTAACGGTACAAGAACCTACTTATTTGCCCTGAGAAATTTTCTTCTGCATACCATTAGTAAAGTTTGTGATTATACGGTTTGTTTAAAATACCATTACAAAAGGGTCACAGTCCAGTTTGACCTATAATTAACTGCAAATCCCATCGAAATTCAATGCAGTGTGAATTTATGCACCTCCTCAAGTTTAACAGGACTTACTTGTTTAGTAGTTCTCTTTTTGATGAAGTAATTTGTTCTGTTACTTCTTATAAAGGTAGATGACTTACCTGAAAAATAAATTATTTATCTTGAATTACTACAACAAGTCCTAAATTTTTGTTAAAAATTTCATATAAAAATTCAAAAATTGCTTTCAATAACGCATCCGTAACTTTTAATATATTTTTAAATAAAAAAAGATGAAAATTATAATAAAAAACAATTAAGTGGAAACATAAGGGAATTGTGTTTGAACTAATCACAATGTCCTTAATTAAGTCCTCGCTTAAAGCTTGTAAATATATTTCTTGTTATAACAGCGCTTCACAAATGTTGAGTTGCTGAGCGCCACTTACAATTATAATGGCACCTGACTTTTATTGTTGTCATCTTCGCAACAAGTTTTAAAATCTCGTTTCGGATATAAAATTCCGATGAGAGCGTGATCGAGTTTGACCCTGCCAACTTTTTAATTTGCATTGAAATGCAATTTATCTCACACAAAATGTGCAAAAACAAACACATCCAGCCATATGATCACAATGTTTTATGAGCTGTATATGGTTTGTTTCTCGTTTTCATTAATTTATAAATATTAGGTTTAACAACTAATACGTGTTTTTTATATTATATTAAAATAAAATCACGTAGGTATTAATTTTATCTAATGATTAATTACATGACAACATCTAATGACTAAACCGACATCAAAAGAGTAATAAGTTCAAGTTTGTATAGTATACAGTCCTTCCTATTTTGACCGCATTAATAATTACGCTTACGTGGTTGCGTTCTGGTTAAAGGGAAGAAACAGCCAGTTTAATAATTGGAACAAAGGCAACTCCGACTGCAGCCTACGGTCGGCAACGCATCATTAGTCGGTATATAATAATCACAATTACGGTTAGTGAATAAAACAGCTACAATTAATGATGTCCATAGGTGAGGATACCACTTACCGTCAGGTCACGTGCTCGCTTGCCGGCTATAAAATCAGAAAAAAAATGCGTTACGTTAGCTCTATAACCACTGACTTATTAAATGTGCAACCAAAGGCATACGAGTATAAGAAAGTAAATGGTAGTCCAAGAACGCAAAGTCAAGAGGAACTCATGCCTGCAGCAAATTCTTGACAAATATGAGGCGTGGTAGAGACTCAAAACTTGTTTTAAATTGCCCTAATTTTAGTTCTTTTGAAGTTAAGCATAATTTATTTTTATTTTCAAAATTGTATGCTTTTTTGTGACCTTTAAAGTTATTGGCTACCTGATTGATGATACGCCTATACTTTGATATAAAATGACTTCAATTACTCAATATTATTTAACAGAAATAATCATAGAAAAATAAAAACTTAATTTATTTTTAATTAAGGGCTATATTGTGATTTTCGTGATTTGGCGCAGAACTGTTCAGTTAGAACATTAAGTAAATTTTGTATGGGTTTACGACAATGCGCTTTTATATAAATCAACATTTAAAATATTTGAAATCGGTTTGGGAAAATTATTTTTATTTTGCTTTTGAGTATCCTTGACAGATCGAGAATATACAAGTAGTGGTCGGCAAGCTGGTATTAATCTGCCCAAGGCGCGCGAAAGAATGAGACAGACAAGTTAATCACACATAAACACAAATTGTATCCATCTACCTAATAGTTAGTTGTTGAGGTAGGCCTTCGATTTTTATTTTATCTTTTATAGGTCTACGAATAGGGCAGACTTATTATATATCAGCGACAAATTTTTTTAAGTCATACACATTGATTTATTTAGAATAATAGATGAATTTTGAAAATATCTGATTAATTTTACAAAACGGCATTCTGTTTATTTTTTTCCACGTTTGGCTTAAAGTTGTCCTTTGTTTAATATTATTTGTTGTTTTACATCAATCTTCATAGATTTCCTTTGTATCTATCTAATGCTATATTTTATTCACTTTTTAAAAGAAATTATAATCAGGTTCTTTTATTTATAGTTGGTAAAATTATAGGACATTAGGTATAACTACCTATTATATAACTTACTTATTAATATGCACTTTTATTAGATAAGTGTCTTGTTTAACAAATAATTGAAAATCGATGGTAAAGTAGACTAGGGTATCACGTAATGTTCCATACTGTTTAAGAGTTTTCTATTTTCTAGTGATCATAGATTGCAACTTGGTTAGTGCCCCAGTCGTGCGATGACCAGTTAAGTCAAGCACTTAACGTAACCTTTCAGAAGATGGGCTCTATTACACACCTCAATTGACCATCATCCAAATGATATTCGATCCAAATTTTTATTTAAATTTTCAATCACACATTATACTATACATAGTAGGGTCTTTAAGACCACTGGCTAATACTCCAACAATAGAACACAATAGCAACAGATACAAATAAAAACTGACCCAACACCATGAAGATGTTTCCCACAAATACAATGACACACAAAAGGATGCTGTTATTCACACAGTTAACTTTAAATTATATGATTAACTGTTATGTGAGGTGTATGTGAGTATGAATATTATAATGCTCATTATTTACAGGCTGCTCAAGATTTGGATTAAGAAATTTTTGATTTTATCGTTGTCTGTCTGTCTTTCCTTGTGCAAAGAAGTTTTATGGATACTTAACTTTTTAGTATCATTTTTACGGAGTATAGCACGTTTAAACGGAGATTAGATGTTGCTAGTCTGTCAAAGGTATAGGTAATTTTGAATTAAAACATTTTACTTTTGGTATGTAAAATTCATATCACCACTCATGTCAACTTTTTGAATATTTAGATACCTTAAACAATGTCTTCTGTCTTAACACTTCATCGACTAATAATAAAAAAAGCGTTTAACGAGGAAAAAGCGCCAGATATTCCTTAGCATAACACCCTGTATATTCTAAGTAAAGATCTAGTTTTGAAAGAACTCGCCTCCATGAACAAGTGTATAACAATGCTTGTAAAGGGATGAAAGGGAGCAAAACAACAGAGTGATAAAAACCACCTTTCTTTTAAAGAGGTCACTCACCCTTCTATTCTTCAACCCTTACGGTTCCTTAGTGAAAGTTTGTTTTGCTTATCTTAATACGGTAAATGAGCGTAACTTATTGTTGGTATAATTTTAAACTGTTTCTTGCCCTGAGTTATGCATTCAGCTGAGTGAAGAAAACATTATGTGAAAATTGTTTTTAGGTGAAAGTGATACGACGCCTGAAATCTGTATGCCTATATCTGTACACCCACATGAAGCCCTATTGTTAAATTATCCGATTAATTAATGGCTGTTAGTTAAACCCTGCCATCCAATTGGTCTAAAAAGCTGTTTTGTAAGTAGATGTTCTTTATTTACAAGGAAAAAGGAGGGAAATCTAAATCATGTGGGGACAGCAAGGTTGGCATATTTTATAGTAAATTTTACGCGGAAACGGTCGTGGGCAAACTCTTGTACTTAATTCATTAAAGAATAATATAAGATAATAGAAGTAAATATGTTTACCATGATATACTAAATTGCCAGAACTACATCTATTCTTCAAAGAATCATAAATCTTGTTTTTAGTGAGCAGGTAATATTTACGAACCTATTACATATGGATACGTTTCAACACTAATTATTTCTCACGCTATGAATATTAAAACAAGACGTTTGCGAATCACTTAGTCACTCAACACAACTCAGAAACTTAAAACCCCTATTTCTACACTCGATTTTATTTAGTTCCGACTCACTTAAACAATCCTAGACTAAGAGAAAACTGTAAAACGAAGTCTTGGACGCAACGAGCTCGTTTCTACTAATTCTCATATGAAAAAAAAAAAAAACTAAGCTGAGAAATTCTCTAAACGGAATTGAGAGGTACGGTGAAGCATTCCTCTTATTAACCAGCCCACAATAGGTCTTTCAAGTCTTTGTCAGATATTTTCAATGAATTGTACGAAGGCTTTAATGGTTCAGGCTGTGTTTAGGGTTGAGACTCTGTGCATTTGAGTGAATATTGGATTTGCTTGGATAAGAAAAGGTTTTAAGTTTTATACATTGTATTGTATTGTAAAATTTTATCTTTTTTTTGTTATATAAACTAAGTTAAATGAATTTTTAAAGCGAGATTATCCCAAGAATACTCAATTAACAACTCGAAACTAATGAAACATGTATATGTACTAATGTAAGGTTAGTGGTCTTTAAAAAATAAATAAATTCTTGTGATTATTATTTTTGCCAAGATTTTTTATAAATTTTGAAATAAAGATCTGGGGTTTGGCGTATTCGGATTTAAAATGTTGCTAGTACGTTCACTTTTATTCAAAGCGTTTGGTACGTACGAAGTATAAAATTGCAGTCTCGTGGCGGCACTCGTTCGAGCCAGTCGCGTTTACGATATTTGCTAGAACCGGTTTTCAAATTATCCTACGCGCAACCTGAATTGTCGCATCAAGCGTACGTCGCGCTCGGCGCTGGCTGAATAGCCGGCGTGCGAGTTTGCAAATTACCTACGATATGTCGGATAGTGAATTCGTAGAGAGTGACGATGAAGTGAAGGCTATTATTGAGGAGTCAGAAAGTTTGAACGACTGTAGAATGGAAGATAAGATTGCAGAGAAGGAGAAAGAAATAATGGAGTTGGGAGTAAACCTCGCACTAAGAAATAAAAGAGACAGAGAAGAAGATGAAAACGATTGGACTACTATACAAAAGAAAGAGAAAAAAATTAAGTGCGGAGAAGATAAAATTGAAATTTATTTGTCACACAACGATAAAGTTCCTAAACAATTTGCATTAGCAAAGCTGTTTAAAACAAACATGATAGATAAAATTAAAAGAGTAAAATATATTAACCCATATAGAGTGAGGATAGAATTTGAAGATGAAACAAGTGCCGAAAGGTTAATATCGTCCACATTCTTCCTGAAAAATGGATACAGAATTCAAAAATCCTTGGAAGTGAGCCAATCATATGGGTTAATAAGAAATGTGGACCTAGATTTAAGCGACGAGCAAATCATACAATCGTTGTCTTGCGCAAACCCTGCGAAGTTGGTATCAGCACGTCGACTACAGAAGCGTGACAGGGGCAATGATGGCTGGATACCCTCAGAAACGGTTCGGCTTTGTTTCAAAGGCACGACCATCCCTCCATGGGTTCTAGTTGATGGCATGCAAATAGCAGTAGAGTCATACATACACCCCGTGTCTCAGTGTTCAAGGTGCTGGAAACTCGGCCACACAGCAAAAAGATGCCCTACAACTAAATTAGTTTGTCCTAAGTGCGGTGGAAACCACGAAAACTGCGAAACTACAGAATATAAATGTGTAAACTGTTACGGTAGACACATGGCACTCTCAAAAACTTGTCCAGTCTTTAAGAAAGAAAGGAGGCTTCGAGAAATTATGGCGGAGTTCAATTGTACATACAGAAGAGCCTTAACTATGTACGTACCCCCGGAAACAGCTACCTCTCCTAACGTACCCATAACGCCGTTAAGTAGCGTTAATTTATTTACAACTCCGATCAAAGTTTTTGGTTCTCAATCTTACGCCAACGTAGTTCGAGCACAAGCTACAGTGCATAGATCAGAAAATGACCCACCACACGAGCAACGTAATCAAATAAATCAAAAACCTCAACAATCAAAACGAAAGAAATCACAATCTCCGGATTTCACCTTTGACGTCAACTCCGAGCCATTTACGGATGAAGGATCGGCGAGGCAGCAATTACCTAAATCACCTGAATATAAGACAGTGAGTTTTGGTGAATTACTTTCGAAACTTAAAGATATTATGTTTTTAAAAAATATAGACTTTAGTGACAGGATTAAAAAAATGATATCATCTTGTGTAGAGTGGTTAATATTAGTAATGGTTGAAAATATATCGAACTGGCCTATTTTTAAGACACTGGTAGACGGATTACTCAAGTACTCATTTAATGGCTAATAAAAAATGTTTTAGATCGATTAATATAATGCAATGGAACTGTCAAAGTTTAACTCCTAAATTTATATCTTTTGAAAACTTACTGAACCAAGAAAAAATTCATATCGCGGTACTCAGTGAGACATGGCTGAAGGCTGAAATGTTATTGAAAGTAAATAATTATAACGTTTATCGCCAAGACAGAAATGACGGGTATGGAGGAGTCGCTATACTAATACATACGTCTATAAAATCACAAGTACAACCACTGACACATACAAACACCCACATTGAAGCCCTACATATTAAAATCTTCGATTGCTCATATTTAGAAAACATTATTGGAGTATATTGTCCCCCTTCGATCCGTATAAGTCAAATTGAGTGGAACAATTTATTAGGTTTAGGTAATCAAAAGTCCTTATTGCTTGGTGACTTGAACGGACATCACACAAATTGGTGGAACAAAACTGATAAAAGGGGTGAGAATATCTTTGAAGCTATACTTGATAATAATTTAGTATTACTTAATGACGGCACTCCAACTCGTGTTAAACTAGTCAATAACGTGCTTCAAAGATCCGCTCCTGACGTGTCTTTGGCTACAGCCGATATTGCGATAAACTTTACATGGCGTACATTAAACGAAACGCTAGGTAGCGATCACTTATGTATTAAAATGTCACTAAAACTCCCCAATTCCTATAATAAATTCGTATCACGACGTAAATTTCAAAACGCTGACTGGAAGGCATATACCTGTTGTATTTTACAACTTCTAAATAACTTTAAGATTTCAGATAATTTACAAGAAAGCTATGACAAATTTGTAGATCTTATCAATACATCTGCCGATATAAACATTCCTTACACAAAAATCAATAAATATCCTATCCAGCAATTTACACCAAAATCATATTGGACCCCTACTCTATCAAAAGCGGTCGCAGAAAGGAGACGAGCTCTAGCTAACTTTCGCCGCAACCCCACTCCTACTAATTTAGATACCTTAAAAACAAAAATAAAAACATCTCAAAATCTTATGTTACAAGCAAAAAAAGATTCTTGGGTTACATTTTGTTCTTCCTTGTCACAAGTCTCAAGTACAAATGAGTTATGGAATAAAATGAAGTGGATAAAGTCTGTCGGAAGTAATCGGCCTAGGTATTCATATGTTAGTAAGGAAAAAGCTGAAATATTGCTTCAAAGCTTGACACCAGATTCTTCACTTCCAGGAACACCACAGTTTGATTCACGTAACTCTGCAATGGATTCGAAAATTTCATTGCAGGAGTTAACTAATGTAATGAAACGTAAAGACACAACCCCAGGTAGAGATGGAATATCATACTCTATGATCAACAACCTACCGCAGAATGGCAAAATAGTACTACTAAAATTATTTAATCGTTTTTTGAGTTATGGTTTTGTACCTAAACAGTGGAGAACTATGATAATCATTCCTGTTCCGAAACCTGGTAGAGATACTAATACCCCAGCCTCCATCCGACCAATAGCTATGATGTCTTGTTTATGTAAATTGTTCCATAACATATTGAAAAGTAGGATAGAATGGCACGTAGAAAGAAACAACGTTTTTGATGAAAGTATGGTAGGATTTAGAAAATCACGGTCGTGTCTTGACAGCCTAGCTAACTTGGTTAGTAGAATACAATTAGGATTTTCCGCGGGGCAGTCTACTATCGGCTGCTTTGTTGACATAGACAGCGCGTATAATAATGTTGAAGTTACTTGCCTGTTAAAAATCATGGATACAAAATTAAAGTTAGGACGAAAGGTTTGTAACTATCTTTGGAATTTCTTACACGAACGACGATTAGAAATGACTATCAACGACAGCATTATTCATAGGTATACCGGACGAGGATTAGCTCAAGGGGATCCATTATCGCCGTTATTGTTCAACATCGCAACCGCGCATATAGCTAACTCCATAAAAAACGTTTATTTGTCCCAATACGCGGATGATTTTGTGCTCTACTTACCATGTATCGATGTGAACCAGGGTGCTACAGAAATGCAAACTGCACTGAATTGTTTTAATAATTTAATTCAAAGTATGGGTCTAGAAATATCATCAAATAAAAGTAAAGTATGTATTTTTAAGTCAGGCCATAAAAAAGAATCTGTTTTCTTATCTGTTAATAATATTGAATTCAAAGTAGTGGAGACCATTAAATATTTGGGAATTTGGTTAGATAGAGCTTTAAGATGGTCCAAACATATCAATGAAATAAAAGAAAAAACTCTAAAATATTGTAATGTGTTTAAAATTTTACAAGGTCCGGGCTGGGGCGTACATCCTAAAAATTTAAGACGATTGTACATAGCAATAGTGAGGAGTAGAATCGACTACGGTAGCTTCTTATATAGTAATAGTGCAGATTCTCATTTAGCTAAACTGGATAAGGTACAAAATATATATTTAAGATGCATCGGAGGCTACATTAAAAGTACTCCAGTTCACGTGATGGAAAATGACTTACAGATTTGCCCACTAAGAGTCAGGCGGTTGTATTTAGGCGGAAAATTTTGTCTAAAATGTAATTCATTAAAGGAGAATACTACGTTAAGATGTATTCAAAAATTAAGTGCTATGTCTAACCCATCCTGTTTGTATTGGAAAAAGAAAAAGAGACCTTTATTAGTAATAACATACGAAAACTACTACTCTTTTCCGACATATAAAAGTGCTATTTTAGATATGTTTTCCTTAAATACTTGGGTAAGTAACTTAAACGTTGACGGTTCCATAAACACCAATATTAATGACATATCGAAAAGTAAAAGAACATACAATAATACGACTTTATACAACATTTGTATGCATTTTGTGAACCAAGACTATTATAATTATTATAAAATTTTTACAGATGCTAGTAAGGAAGCAAGTAATGTCGGTGTAGCCTTTTATGATGCACAGAATGACAGTGCTATCAAATTTAATATCAAAACCAACATTACAATTATGCGCGGCGAGCTTATCGCAATAGAAGAAGCACTGTCTTATGCTCAAACCATCGAAAGTGACAACATAGTTATATTCACTGACTCTCGCAGCGCATTACAACACTTGGCTCGTTGTACCTCGGGCATCCGAGGAACACCGATAGCCTACTCAATACTAGACTTGATTCACAAATTGCAGACATCTGACAAAAATATTAAACTACAATGGATTCCTTCTCATGTCGGTATAGAGGGCAATGAAAAGGCGGACACTTTCGCTAAAGAAGCTATCACATATGGTATAGACTACACCTGTACACCATATCATACAGAAATGCTAGCAGAGGTTAAATCGAAATGTAAACAGGTGTGGGCGGAGTATTTTAACGAAAAGTCTCGAATCAAGGGTGTATGGTTTAAAACTCTACAGCCCCATATTCGCCACGAACCCTGGATAGACCATGCCGACATGAGTAGAAACGAGTTAGTAGTAAGCTTGAGACTTCGTTCTGGACACATCCCATTAAATAAATTTGCCTTTATGATGCAAAAAGTTGAATCTCCCAATTGCAGCTTGTGTGGAGTTGTAGAAGACGCGCAACATATAATGATGGAATGTGTACGGAACGAACAGGAAAGAAGCGCAGCTTTAAATTCTAAGTCTTTTAATATAGGTGAGTGTAATAGTATACTTTCTGAACCGCTATCAAAAAAAGCAAGAATGTTGTATAGAGTCGTGATACTAGGTATAAATAGAAAATAAGATTAAATCTCGTGTTTAAAAAATATTAAGTTCAATAAGTAATTACTTTTAAGTTGTTATAAATCTCACTGAATTGTACTTCATGGGAGTGACATAGTCCAAAGGGCTAAAACTCTCTAAATTAATAAAGAATAAAAAAAAAAAAAAAAAAAAAGTATAAAATTGGCATTACTCATATACTGTCGAATCAATAGACATACCCTTGTTACTATCAAAGCTTAAATATTACGGTTTAAGCAAATCTGCAATAAAGTGGTTCGATAGCTACCTAGCTGGCAGGAAGCAGCGCGTTAGAATTCGTGGTCGGAATGCGCTCTCGGTAACGTCACAGGCGCTTCCAGTTAAGAGCGGCGTACCCCAGGGTTCCATTTTGGGACCTTTACTATTTGTGGTGTATACATCCGATATTGTCTCACAGATAAAACATTGTCAGTACCATCTTTATGCTGATGACACTCAACTATATCGTTCCTTTTCGCCTTGTGATATTGATGTTGCAGTGACGGAAATGAATTCTGATCTCGACAGGATAGCAAAGTGGTCCGAGCGTAATGCGCTTATATTAAACCCCAGCAAATCCAAATTGCTTGTCCTTGGATCAAAAAAGCAAATGCAGCTTATAAAAAACAAGTATCCTGTGGTAACTGTTGGTGGTCAAACCATTGAGCAGGTAAGCGAAGCTCGAAGTCTTGGTTTTATTTTGGACGGCAGTCTTAGGTTCGAATCTCATGTGTTGGAGCTAGTAAGATCTTGTTTTTACCGATTAAAAATTCTGTACGGAGTGAGGGAATTACTACAGGAAAGTGTTCGATCACTTCTATGTGAGTCACTTATACTCTCCAAAGTAAACTATGGAGATATATTATTTGGTTCTCTCCTTACTCACCGCTCCAAAAGACTTCTCCAACGAATTCAAAATGCCTGCCACCGTTTTTGCTTCAAAATTCCTTCTCGATGTCATATAACCCCCTTCCTTAATGAAAAACGGATCCTTAATATGACGTCCCGTAGAGAGCTCCACCTGGCTTGTCAGGTACATTCGGTTGTGATTGACAAATTCCCAAAATACTTATACGACAAGCTCCGCTGGTCCTCTCAAGGGAATTCTTACAGAACAAGAGCTTCTGCGCATCTTTTGGTGACGGCTAAATTTAAGAGTTGTGCCTTTCGAGGCAGTTTTCGGTATCAGGCTACAAAATGTTGGAACAATATCCCACCACCTTTAAAACTTCCCCTAATAAAAACTACTTTCAGGAAGAAATTTAAGGGATTCCTGCTAGAGAGACAACTTTCTTTGTAGCCTGATATTCGTTCTTAGCTATCAAAATTATTAATTTATAGTTACTTAATAATATAATATTATATTCTGGTCTTGATGTTACTTTAATTATTTCATTATTATTATTATTTATTTTTTTATATATTAATTGGTCACATATACTTCATATTAAAACATACATATGGAATGAATGGTCACTACCGGTGTGTTCCTGCGTTATGTTGTACCCGGCGGCAACTGAAAATCAGTGTATTATTATGTACAGCATAATAATGCAGTGCTGAGTTTGTCAGCCATTTATTGCCACAGTACTTATTACTTTTCATTATATTTAAGTACTTAGGTTGTTTCAAGTTGTATAGTTTTTTTTTAGAGGTGAAATGAATTGCTAGTACCTTTACTTGTTCTCCTTGTCCATTTTTTATTTTGTACCTGATGTGGTGATAATAAAGCTTATATTATTATTATTATTACTGTATAAAACATATCGGTGTCACTTGCGTTGATAACGGATCGGTTTTTGCGCAAACCCATCACGCGCCTTTTGCGTTGGTAAGTATGTTTTACTAAGTAAATACTGAAATATACCCATAGTGTATTCGTAGAAATATCTGTTCATACTTGCATACACACAAAATGAGAAAAGAGTTTTTAACATTAAAATAAACTAATTTACAAAAAAATCGTCGGCAATCGGCAACCCTAATTTGTTTTAATTTTAATAGTCGTGGAATGTTTGTTAATGAGGGTTATTTGTCACTGGGTCTCTTATGTTAAGTATGGCTAAAGACGCAAAATGAGGCTTTGAATCGTACTAAGAAGTATATCAAATGGGTACCAGTTTTGGGTACCCATTTGAAATTGGGAACAAATATCTTGTATGCCAGACTATGATTTACTCCCAAAACACTTTAGTCTTTTTATGGCAAAGAACACCAAAAAAAAAAATCGTGTACCAAAAAACGAATGTATAAAATAGTAAATATGCGTAGAAAATAAAGTAATTGTGTAACTAAAATGTTCACCAAATTTAGTACTATTTCGTCTTCTTCGTATTTCGTAAAACTAATTCGTCTTTTTTGCAACGCCTACTAAATATTCTAAAGAAAGCGTAGTAGTTAAATTTGGGTTAGGTTAATGTTAGGCTGTAATTATATCGAATCATTCATCAAATCACCTGTGATGAAAAGTGGATCCTGTACGACAATCGGAAACGCTCATCACAACGGTTAAATCCTGGCGAACCAGACAAGTCCTGCCCCGAGCGAAAATTTACTCAAAAAAAGTTATTGTTAGCGTTTGGTGGACTAGTGCCGGTGTTCTCTTAAATCTGGCCAGACGATTACGGCAGATGTCTATTGTCAGCAACTGCAAACCATGATGGAAAAGCTAGCAGCTTAACAACCGAGGCCGGTCAATCGCTCTAAGCCACTGCTGCTTCAGGATAACGCTAGACCACAAACTGCACAACAGACGGCTACCAAATTAGAGGAGCTTCAATTGAAATGTCTAAGACATCCACCGTACTCCCCGGACCTTGCTCCAATAGATAACCATTTTTTTTTAAATTTTGATAACTTCTTGCAAGTGAAAAAATTTAACTCCGATGGGCAGTCCAAAGTGCCTTCAAAGATTTTATGATCCCCATCCGAATGGTTTTTTTAGTAAAGGGATCAATGAACTACCTATGAGATGGCAAAAGTGCATAGATAGCAATGGTTCATACTTTGGTTAAATAAATATATTATATTTTTAAGAAACTGATCTGTATTTCCTCTCTTACAAAACGCCAATTTCATATGTCAATGACCTAATATTTTACTTACTGTAACTATTAATAAGCAAAATTTAATGTTTATTCTAAAGATATAAAAATGCAAATAAGGATATACACACATTAAAAAAAGTCTGAAAAACATATACAAATTTGAATTTTACAGTGTTTTTTCACATTAAATCGTTAGTGTTTTTTAATTTATATTATTCTTTAGTATCTTTTCAAAGTAAAAATCAATTGTTTTAGCACCCGGCGAAGCGCCATAATCGAAATTGGATGATAATTCAAATTAATTTGGTGTAAATTTTTTTCCAAAGTATACTAATTGTTAGAAAACTATATGATTTTTGATATTAGTTACTTTATTTGACTAGTTATAGTATAAAAATAAAATAGAATAGGATGACATTTACTAATTTTGTGTAAAAAATGTATTTTTTTGGACGTAGCTTTTGTCTACACGTACTACACTTGGCTAGCAGTTAAACATAAGCCCTTTTTATTTTATTTCTCTAGTAATTGTAATTGATAAGTTAAACATTTTGTAATGTGTACAAAAGTTGTTTTTTTACTTTTTTGACAGTCGGAATGTTAAGATATTTTTGAAAAAAATCACAATTAATTTAGAACTTATTACGGGTACAAATAATGATAATCTAGTAAAACGTTGTATAATAAGTAAATGTAAATATCACGAAAAATATTTCATAAACATTTTGATTCGTACACAAACATCAACTGTTTTCAAGCGAAGAATCTTACCTATGTTTACTACTAATTTGCGGTTGGTACTATGTTTGTGTAAAATAACCTCTTAGTGGTTCTACAATTTTATTTATTTATTTAATTTACGTCTAATAAAAGGCCTGCCGTACTTTTTATTTTAACATAATATTCTCATACAAAAATCACAACAAAAACATCTTCAATTTTCTACCACAAAAGCGCATCAAGCACTGTAACAATTATAGTATTCATAATTAATTAGACTAGTTCGCTGAACTAAAATAAGACAAAATAAAGTCTAATCCAAGCTGACCGAACGTCATACCACAATGATGATGGTCGCGGTCTCAAATAACGATGACCACCGCTCTTCAAAAATTGAGGGTAGTTTCAAAAGCGTTAGAAATAGGGTTGAGCAATGCGCATACGCACGCACCCCACACTGCAGCACAATTCGTATTGTGCGCTGCATTACAATACAATAAATCTAGATTACAAGGGATTTTAAACAAAAAAGCTCGAGAAGGATTAAATAGGTGTAAAAATAATACGCTGATGCAAAGATTACAACACTTTTGAATAATTTGACATGTTCATTAAAATAACGCCGCCGGCGGCCTGGCGCACATTGGCAAGGTTCGGATTATGGATCTGCTATTTGATTTGAATAACTCTTACTGTCTTTTAAATTAATTATATTCACAAAGATATGCTCTACGTAATAGAACAGCAAAATAGCTTTCTGAAATTATTTTTGGGTACTTATCTACTCGCTGCTTATCGCAAATCTAGTTAGCTAAAAATTTATTTCTTATAAAATAACAAAATAGCCATCCAGATAGTACGGAACTAAAATTGGGCACCTATTAGTTTTCACCTACCAGTTTTATTCATTAGCTATACCTACTTACAACTTTTGTAGTGTGGACTTTGACCTCAAAAAATGTGTTATAAGATTGCTCCTTTGCTTTCATGGCCCATTAAAAAAACACATAGTAAGTTTAACTTAGATAAGTGCCTAAATTTTATTTGAGCCAGTAAATAGGTATAATAGACTCAGTCGACGGAGGCCCAGGCTAAGGACGGAAATCGCTTGCGCATTGTTTGGTCTTTTGTGCCCGTATACTAAGGGACGACGACAATACAAGGTATTTGAATGCGAAATTGAGTCTGCATCTAGTTACCCGACTGTACTGAGGTAGGTACAATAATAGCGCGTTGTTAATCAATAAAAACAGCTCCGGTAATAAAGCAAACGTCCGAGCGACGTTAACTGAAGCACCATTGTCATAAAAATGGCAATAATTTTATTGATAAAATGGTTTTGCCCAAATTGAATGAAGGACCGATGTTTTTATCACCTCGTAAAGTACTTACAGAGCACCCTGTAGATATATGGCGATACATGAATACGACCCTTCATTATTTTTTGTAAAATTTATTTATTGTGATTACTAATTGTTTTGTTTTATTACTTTTTTTTGGAAATCTGCAATTCTGCTTCGTGAAGTTTATAATTAATGTTAGAATGTTAGTCATTTAGTTAGTAAAATCAAAATATGAAACACCATCGGTAAGCCCGTGCCAGTTGTACATTTTTGTCAAGTGAGTATATAACTGTGACGACTCTTTAAGTGCATTACTTTTATTGTAAGATAATATACGATACGTGGACAATGAAATATTTCCTGTTTATAATTAAACATTTTGTTTGCACTAGTATAACGTTTTGTTATTAGAATTTTACAATTTATATCTACGCTACGTTTTACAGTTCAAAGTTTTGCAATTGTAATAAATCAGAGACTTTTTGTATTCCCAAGACAAGGGCTGATTTTTCAATCGACACATAACTATTACCTGCAGAATAGAGAAATTCACAAGACTTTCCTTAATAATTATGACAAATTCTCATATTTATCGATACCTCAATATCTCATATATACTGATAAAAGTTAACTGAGCATTCAAAGATCAACCCTTAGAGTGATTGTTTTAAATGAAGGAACCAATTTCGTGTAAGATATTGTCGAATGAAACTCAGAGGCACATTGATTACCGAAAATTGTATGCTTGTCGATTGAATATTAAATGAATTATCTAATTCTAGTTAGAAAATCCGCCTACGGACTCGAATAATGGGATTGCAAATAAAAAACTACGAAGACTTAGGCCAAGGATTATAGCTATTTAAATGATCATGAAACATGACGCATTACTTAAAATAACTATATATCAGTGTGCCATTAATCAGTGCTTAGTTTATTTAGAAAAAACACAAACAATCAAGGGGAACGACCGGTTTACAATTTACAGATTGTAACCCGAGTAGTGTAACTCGAATTTCATAACCATTGTTACCTTTTTTGCAGGTTAGAAAAACAAACTTCTATATTTTTCTATCTTTCAAACAAGGTTAGTCTATCTCACTCTTGTTATTAGAACCTAAAGTCTACTGCTTTTCTTTTAAAGTTGAATTTCGATCAAACAATTTTTTGCAAATTCTCTTTGTTACATTCTAAACTGTAAAAATTTTAAAATAAAGATTAAAATTGTCTGGCTGTAATTTTGAACCATATCAATCAAATGGCGATAATAGTTTACAAAGGTCCAAACCAGATGGTATTAATGACAGTTTTATCAAACGGTTTTGATCCTAATTAAATCGATATATTTGTCAATTGTCATCGTTATCGACGATGTAGGCGATAGTGCATTTATCTCATTGTTTAACGAGTTATTTACCGACTCATTTCCACTAATCCATACGGAACCATATATGGACGAAGATAAAAACTAAGGGTAGCAGATGCCATTTTAATTACATTAATTTATTTTATACCTTCTATTTTCTACTGGCTTTCTATTAAAAAATTATCAAAAATCCTTTTATTGATCAGTAAAAGCCTACAAATCCAAAGTAAAATCTGCAGCTTGAACGCACATACCAGCATCAGAATTGTTTGTAACAATTTATGTTCCCCTTTAGATTTACTATACACAAGAAACCTGCTCGGGACAGGGCTTGGCACTGTCATAAAACGCAGTTCGCGGTTATTTGGCGAACTTTTCATGCATTATCGTTTCATGCATTATTTATTTTCATACAAATCAAAAGGCCTTACTTTAACCACCGCCATTAGAACACCAACAAGCAATCGACGCCCTTCCTGCATTCAACATTTTTGCAGAAATCTATTTCTGAATCAGGTTATATTGATTTCTATTATATTTAAACTCAATCCCTAAATAAATTACCATATAATTATCTTTAAGACTTGCCCACAATAACCGTCCAGATGTTAATTTCTATTTCTACATCTGCTTCCTTCAGCTTTGAATTATTGTAATTCTATATTTCTAATGAAATCAAGTTATTTCACAGAAAGAAGTGACCAAACCACTTAATGCCAATTGCAAATGTTCTTGGATATGAAAGGTCATGATCGAAAGTGACGATTTACCGGATTTTAATAAAAAAGGGTGCCCTTGGATTTGATTTTGTTCCGCTGTAGGCTGTAGGTGTTGTAGTGGTGTTTCATTAATATGATCTTGGGAAATTTAGTTTTCAGAGAAATGTGTAAGTATGAGTTTCGAGATTTAAACATTTAACAACTTTTATATAGCAGCTTCATCATTAACACAGTGTAAAATAAGTTTCTTATTATGGTTCAACATATAGGTTATTAATGAGCGTTACGATATTACTGGGCTTGATGAGCACCTGACAGCAGCTTAAGCGCAGGCTGAGGGCCAGAATCACTTGTGCATTCTTAGATCAGAAATAGGGCAACACGGCATTCGAATCGCGTAACCCACCGGTGGGCCAGGCTAATGCGGCGTACGCATTCCTACTGAGTTTCTTGCTGGTTTTTGGCAGTAGATAACCCTTCCGAACCAGTGGTAGTTTCAATATACGACGTCCTTAGCCGAGGTCCGTGTCCTCTCGGGTGCCCTTAGGCGTATAGTATGTAGAAGAGTTTAAGTTCAAAGTCCGGTGAAATTTAAAAGGTCATAAATAAACTGTCCATCTCGAAAAAAAAGCATTTTTAGATTATTTGTAGGCGCCCGTGTAGGTGATAACGACACTTTCAGTGACTCTGAGCCTGCATAAAATATCTCGATTGTACATACTTGTAAGCCGGGACTTAAATGACTACACGTTGAACACCTTAAGGCGGCCAGAAGTAAATTTCCTAAATGAATACTACATTAATTTATCCTACGACAATAACATATAACAAGTTATTCTCCCCTAATATGTCACAAAATCACTTCCCCTGAATCCGCTATAAAACACACTTAGATTTAAATCGTGGTCGCGGCGCGTGACTCTCCGATCCCTCCTCAAAATTTAGTTAATACCAACAAGGCTGTCACAATCTTTAATTACTTCCTCCGGTAGCCGGTAGTTAAAACAATGGACACAGTATTGTTCTAAAATTAATTAATTTGAAGTAACTATCCTCCCCATACAGGGGAACTTTAATCTAGTTTATCTTCACGGCGCTAGGAGGATGATGGTTTCCAAGACAGTAAAGTAGGTTCTTATAATAAATATTATATAAATAGTAGTAAATAGTAAATATAATATAATAATAATTAAGAGTAGATCAGAAATATTTTTCCCAAAAAATGTAATTATGAAGATATTTTTTTATGCTTTGACCATACCGAATCACTTTGAGCTTACGAGTAGTTTTTAGTTTAGAGGTTGTGGTGGGGAAAATAAAAGGAAGGAATCGGCTTACTTTTAATACTTATTTCCTAACAGAATTCACGGAATTAATAACATGAATATTAATGTTAAAGTTTAATGAAGAATTGATCATAAAACCGAGATATTTGACGGATGTATCTTGAGACAAATTGGGACACGAACATTTAGTTGCATCTAGGCTTGTGCATTCATGAGCTGTAAGAGTTAATGTATCCGAAGGAAGTTGGGAATTAGCTATAGAAAATCCCAGAAAATTTGGTTTGGGTAGAGTCAGGGTTAATATGTTAGTTCTTAGCCATGATGTCACTAGGCATGATCAAATGCTTTTATGCCAAGACCTGACCATGCGAAATAAGACCTTGTGTCGTCCGCGAAAGTTATAATTTTGGTGTTACGCAATTGTAAGCCGTACAAGTCATTGATGTTTGATAGAAATAGGGTGGGACCTAAATCACTTCCCTGGTATACCGTAAGTAAATAATAAATCAGTGCTTTGACGTCTGTTAGACAGGTAATATAAAAATATATTTTCTTTTTCCGGTCAGTCGGTGATTTTTTAATTTATGTTCATAAATAACTTGTTAAAGACGCAAAAATAATACATACCTAATTTTAAATTTCTTTTTACAGGGTTGCCTTCAACATGTATCTCATCTATACAGTTTCATCCATATTTAATTTAAAGAGGTTACTTAATTACATTATGCAAAACTTATTGAAATTCATTTGTAACATCATCCATCCATTACATAGTTGGAAGCAATATTTTATGTAATTTATGTAAAACAGTTTTTTTCCTTAGAATCATTTCTACAAATCAATGTAAGAATCCATTAGGGGGCAACGAAACGCAACTTAGTGTTGTTACCTAATTTTATATTGCATTAGAACTTACCCGTAACTTTTTTTTAACTTCGCCATAGCCATAACTAGCACGCAATCCACCTGATGGTAAGTGGCACCTACACTCAAGGACATCTCATAATCATTCGTGTTTTGATCGGTTGTTTTGTTGCTTGTTGAATTATCGTTTAATGATGCGTTGCCAACCATTGGCTTCAGTGGACATTGCATTTGTTCCAGTCATTGCGCCGGTTGTTCGTTGCCTTCGACCGGAACGCAACCACGTGGACGTGGTTATTACGGCGGTCTAAATATGAAGGACTGTAGTACCTCCCCCAGGCGAGACCTTAACAAAGAATTTCTACCACACTCTTAGCCGTTTTAGAGAAGGATGGTTAAAAAAATTTTTTTTGCTAGTCATTAAATTCTTGTACTACGCAGTTTTAATTGAATACTGACTCAATTACTTAGCCGGTAAGTTTATTAGGAAAGTTTATTTTGGAAATGGACAGATTATTTGTGACTCTCTTGGTGTTTTAAATTTCACCGGACTTTGTAACTTAGCGCTGAGGGCGTTTAGCCGGAACTTAAACTACTCCTACATACGATACGCCTAAGGGACCCCGAGGGGGCACGGACCCCGGCTTAGGACGTCGTATATGGAAACTACCTCTGGTTCGGAAGGGTCATCTACTGCCAAAGAACCAGCAAGAAACCCAGTAGGAAGGTGTAAACTCAGTAGGAATGCGTAAAAAATGTAAACACGTTACTCTCAAATTCTATTGGAATAACTAAGACATACTGAAATATAGTGTTAGTTGGAGTTAGTAAAATCCGAGTTAAAGTATTAATTCAGATTCGTGCAAGCAGCCCGAAGCAAAAATCAGTGAAAATTAAACCTCTGCAAGTTTCCTTTTTTATTTATTCTACTACTATTGAAGCTTTAATCTGTGTTTTAAGTATCCAAATAAAAATATGTATACCTTTTTGTCGAAAAAATTATTCAAAAGTAGTTTCTCTACATTTCCGATAATTTCAAATTAAAAAAAAATCTTTTGATCTCTTTTATGTCTTTACCTGAAAGGGCGCACTTAGTCATATCTAGACAAAGAATTTCAATAAAGTGTTATTAGAAAGTGTTCCTCAAAGAACGAATATCAAAATTGACAATAAAGATACTTTCAGTTAAGTGCAAAAGTGCCAACATACTTTAGTCTCGTTTATTTCGGGCTGTTGGTAGAAAAGTTCGTGACCTTATTTATAAAGGATTCTCTCGCAGTAAATATGTCAAGGCTGGTCTCCAAATTAAAAATGCCACTTCGGATCATTGATTTTCTGCAATTACCTCAAAATTTTTATTTGGAAATTTCGACATTTGTGCGATAACTTTCAGATATATTTTCTGTGTGTATGATGTTAGTTGTTGGTATGTGCCTTTGTATAATGTGTATGTTTAAGACATTTTTCTAAACGTTTGCACAAAACTTTGTCCTTAGTCTAGTCAGACAACTTGTGTTTTGCGTAACCGTAAAAAATGCATTGTGTACTTATGCAAGGTGATGCAAATTAGTCATACACATTTACTTATAAGAGACTCTTCAAAAAATATGTGGTGAACACACCCTTACACGACACGCGCTTCAGAAATTATTCAGTCGATTTGTCAAACCAAAGCATCCACAGATTCAAAATATTAAAAAAACTGCATCTTTTGTGAACATTCCGAACTACAACAATGAGTTTCCATTTCGAAATTTCAATTTTTTAACGTTACTAATTCCATGTACTTCATTGGCGCATGCGTTTGCGACAAAATTAATTAGTTCCATCAATCATTCAAGAACGAATGAATGGAATGACTGAATAGTGTCAGTACCGATCCACCGGTTTTTAAAAAGATCAACAGAGGTACGAAAATAAATGTAGCGAGTTCGTTTATTGTTCAGTATTGAACCCTTTACTTTTAATTCAATGTTAGATATGGTGAAGTGTTTATGAATAAAGGGACACTGGTTCCGTAGAATGATATATCATGGTGTAGGTTATGATGGAATTCTATGTATTAATTATATTTCATATGTATTAAATTATTGATTACTTTCTGCCTCTAGTCGTGTATTGATTTTAGATTATAATAAAGTTTATATCTATTACAAGACACTTAACTTTTCATTTTTGCAGATACTGACAGATCATGTACAATAGCACCGAGCATATAGTATTAATTCACGGAACACCAAAAAAGTTAACAATGATAAACCGATTCAACCTAATCGTATTGTGCAATCTTGAGTCATACCACGACACAATAAGAGCTATTACTCTAAAGAAGTCATCTGAGTATGAATGTGACATTGTCAATCTGTCAAAAGTTTTGTCGAACGCGCGGGGCGTGAGCGCTTGGCGGGAAAGTTTGGGCGGAGTCGGAAAGGGTAATATTGTGAATGTTGCGTGCCTTTTGATCTAGGTATAAAATGATTTATTTTTGAATTATAATTTAATGTAGGTTGTTCTCGTATTGCTGATAATTTGAGTTGATAATTTTTGTAGATTACTTACTTAATAGCTTTTAATGCACCTTAAAGTTAATTTATACTTTCTTATAAACTTTTATCCAAAATTAGATGTTTTTCTTTCAAACTTCCAAACGACTTAGGGACCATCGAAATCATTTATTGTAAGAAACATGCTAAATGCAACATGCAAAAATTTTGATATGTATACCTTCAAAAAACAGCTTAACCAAAAAACCAACCACATTCAATCAAAATATTCATTTCATTTAAACCTAATCAACATAAAAAGCTCGGTTCAACGAACTTCACGCAGAGCGTTACAAATATTTTGTATCCATTCATTAGCGGCAGAAATCACAACGGACGGACCCTTCGAATTAAAATTTTCACCTTTTTTTGTCATAATAAACACGTGACGAGTCGGACGTACAGACAGACATTCATCATATATTGAATTAGCATTTCTATTCTGTGTGACAACAATCCATCATACGTAGGGTGACAGCGCAATGACAATTTGCGCGCGTCTAAAAAAATATGAGGAAATAAAAATAATAATAAAACAAAAGAATATGAACCTGGAAGCTTAATCAAGGAGTATTTAATGTTTTGTACCGTTACAGGTTATTAATTCTAGAGAACTTAAGAAGACGTTCGTATAGTTCAGGTACAATGTTATCAATTTGGTATGTAAAGAAAATTTCAGAATCTAACCAGAAAACTATTCGGAGATAACACCTTTCTATTATATATTTTGTCAGTAACAACTGGCAGATTAATGGGATTGACCTTATTTTAACGCTAAAGAGCAGATTAAATTGACTCTTATTCAACATGAGTATGACGACATCGAGTAGCCTCAACTTCTTTACTCTTTGCTCAAACTGTCGTGTCAATTTTCACAATAAATATCTGTCAAAAGGATTCATAGAAAATTGTAAAATTGTTCATTCCGGGTATAATAATGAACTTTGTAATGCGATTTTAAAAAGATAACTAGGTACTCTGTGACGTCATCATAAGAAATTCTATAAAAAAATATTTAAAATTAAATACTGCGCAAAAATTTGTTTTCTCAACTATCATGGTTCGTCAAAGTGAGAATAGCCCAGTAATCCACATCAACTCTGCTAATGATTTATTGAAGATAAAATAAGAGTTATTCTACATTCTTTCCCTCTTTCGACAATAATTATTGATACACGCCTTACCATTACATCCTGTTTACTTAATTTAGGACTATGTCTTGTTTATTTAGTTTCTGCACTTATGTTTTGCTTACTTAAGTTTAATGTGAAATACTTTTTTTGTAACCTGCCGAATGTTGCTATTGTATACTATTACTTGAATAATCTGGTTATTCTAATGGTACAAAACGTACATCATGATGGCATCCAATTTAAATATTTAAAAAGTTTTGCTTATTTGAATTATTATATTAACGTAGTACTTTAATGGAATCTAAATTGAGAATTTTTTATCAAAACGTTAGAGGTTTAAGAACCAAAACCAATATATTTTTCAGAAACGTTGCACTTAATGACTATGATTTGATTTGCATTACCGAAACATGGTTGTTGCCTGGCATTTTCGATTCGGAGCTTTTTGACTCAAGGTACAATGTTTTTAGATGTGACCGCGACTATGTTTCTAGAGGTAACCGCATGGGGGGTGGAGTTCTTATTGCTGTTCGTCGCGAGCTAAGTGTACATGACTTTACCATCGTCCCCACGTATCATTCTATGGCTGAAATAATATCTGTATCTTTATCCTTAGGAGCGAATCCCAAGCGTATTTGTCACTTCTATACATGTTATTTTCCTCAAACTAACTTTAAAAATGACATTTTAAAAGCATTTTATGAAAACATGTCTAATAAAATGTTTAAATGTTTGGATCATTGTTTCGTGGTCCTAGGTGATTTTAATATCCCCGATGCTAACTGGTTACCTGGAGTCCAACATGCAACATTGAACGGTAATTTTGAGCTTGACTCTGTAAACGAATTGTCAAACTTTTTATCATTTAACGATATGCAGCAATACAACTCCCTGTATAATAAAAACAATCGAGTGTTGGATCTTGTTATGGCTAATACTATTTGCACGGTAAGTTTGGTTGAACCTCTTGTATGTGAAGATGGGCATCATCCCGCATTGTGTTGTGAGATATCAGTTAATGAACATAAAACATTGCAGTCGCAAACCAAGCGCCTTAAGTTATTTAAACAAGCGAATTATGACAAAATCAATAGTTCTCTAGCCATCATAAATTGGGACGATTGTTTTGTAAATGATGTTTGTGAAGATGTCAACATTTTTTATAATGAAATAAATAATGTTATAACAAAGCATGTTCCAACCGTCTCAGTTAAAAACAAGAGTTCTGAAAAATATCCACCTTGGTTCAATCGTTCACTCATAAAAATAATAAATGAAAAATCTAAGTGTCATCGAAAGTGGAAAGTATATGGTCGTTTAAGTGATTACGAGGAATTTAGGCTTTTAAGAGACAGACAAAAGAAATTGCAGGTTGAATGTTTTGATCGGTTTATAAACAAAGTAGAATCTAAATTAGCTATAAACAGTAAATACTTTTGGTCTTATATTAAGTCACGTAGAAAGAATGTTAACGATCTGCCAGATTCAATGTATTTAGGAGATAAAAGAGTATCGACTGCTGATGATATCTGTAACACATTCAATCAATATTTTAATTCAGTCTTTGAACTTCATAATACAACTAACACAAACAATTTCAATCTGTCCGAATACAGTAATCTAGTCAACCTTCATACATTAAGTATATCCAAATTTCAAATTGAGACTTATCTGAAAAATATTGATATAAATAAAGGCTCGGGGCCTGATGAAATACCTCCCATTTTTTTACACCATTGTCGTAAGCAGTTGTCTGAACCTCTGTTTAG
This sequence comes from Marasmarcha lunaedactyla, assembly GCA_923062675.1. NCBI lineage: Eukaryota > Metazoa > Arthropoda > Insecta > Lepidoptera > Pterophoridae > Marasmarcha > Marasmarcha lunaedactyla. The sequence goes on from OV281354.1 coordinate 8,809,234, forward strand.
GTTATTTAATAGCTCACTGAAGAAAGGAGTTATGCCTAGCTCATGGAAGCAGTCGTTTATAACCCCAGTATTGAAGAGTGGTGATAAACAAGATATTAGTAATTACCGTCCAATATCCAAAATTATCGCTATTCCTAAGCTCTTTGAAAAAATAGTTTGTGATGCTATTTATCACAAACTATTTATATTAAGGGTAATCAGACCCTTCTTGTTAACCCAGCAAAATGGTTTTATAACAAAAAGATCTACTGAAAGTAACCTAAATGAATATGTTAGCATTATTACTAATGCAATGGATGCAGGGTACCAGGTGGATGCCGTGTATACTGATTACTCCAAAGCTTTTGATAAAATTTCCCATGAAATTCTAATCTTGAAGTTGGAACTGATCGGTATACACGGCGATCTGCTACGGTGGATTTCTTCATATCTGCGGGAACGTAGCCAAGCTGTGGCAGTGAGAGGTTACTGCTCTTCATTTTTGCCTGTGTCTTCTGGCGTCCCCCAGGGCTCGCATCTCGGTCCTCTTTTATTTAATGTATATATTAATGACGTTTTATTAGAAATTAAACATTCAAATATACTTTTGTTCGCCGACGATAAAAAGCTATTCAAAATAATTAAAAACACTCATGACTGCGAATTGTTGCAGAACGATTTAGATAGCTTGCTTCAATATTGTGTCAAAAATTACCTTTACCTTAATATAAAAAAATGCAATGTCATATCTTTCAGCAGAAAACGCAAGCCTATACTGTTTAATTATAAATTTGACAATTTACCTATTTGTCGAGTGACCGGGTTGCGGGATTTGGGAGTACAGCTGGACCATAAGTTGTTATTTAAGTCTCATATTGAAAAAATAACTGATAATGCTCATAAGATGCTGGGTTTTGTTTTGAGGGTTTCTAAGGATTTTAAAAGAACCTCCACCTTAATTATTTTATATAACGCTCTCGTCGTTCTATTCTTGAATATTGCTCATCAGTGTGGAACCCGCAGTATGCAGTATACATAAACATGATTGAAAGGATTCACACGAAATTTCTTAAACATGCTAACTATAGAGATAGCCACCATTCTCTTAACTTGTCTCAATTGTGTCCGGACCTTAAGTCCCGTCGTATCCTTAGAGACCAGATATTTTTATACAAAATTCTCACAATAAAATTGATTCCATAACTCTTTTGAGCCAAATTAGTTTGAGATGCCAAAGATTGAGTGCCAGAAACAAATTTTTATTTTATATTCCGACTGTAAAAACAAATTGTAGTTCCGACAATTTTGTAATTCGTACCTGTAAGTTCTACAATAGCAACTTTTCACAAATTGATATCTTTTCTTTATCACGGAATCAATTTAAAAATAATATCTTAAAAGAAATTTTAAAATCTATATGCACTGAGTTTTGTTTTATTTTTTCTTTTAAAAACACTTGTAAATTATATCCCTAATGTTCTGTTTGAGTTTAATTTTGCCTAGTGTCTACTTGATATGTGTAAAATAACTGTGGAAACTTAATTGTTAAATGTGTGTTTAATTATGTGTTATGTTATTGTATATAAATATGTATGTTTCCCTTGAAAAAAAAAAATAAAAAAAAAATCACCGAGTTCCTTCAGAAAAACATGTAAAAAATACTTCAAAATTACTTTACATAAGTACCGAACTTTTTACACCGTGAAGAAACGTTAAAAATTTTACCATGTCTCATTTACGAGTACAAGTCCTTTAGCAAGTTAGCTGTAAAGACACTTAATACATAATTTTAGCACTTTTAATCACGTCATATAACGTATAATTATCATAAAATTTATAAAAATGTTGGTACATTTTTACATGTACAGAGCCCTGTAAGATGATAGTTTCTGTTCAATTTGTATACATAGAAACATCCAATCTTTTTTCTTACATGACACACTAAATGAAAGCAAACGGAAAACAAAGAAAAATGAAAGGAACCAAACGTTTATAATTATCATAAAGCAGGATAACAACCAAAATTTGTTTCAGTAGCAGAAACATTACTGCATAATATATGCAAAGTTTATTAATGCATTTTATTTATAGACAAACTAAATTAGGCTCAAGAAGAGTAGTTTTGAACATTATAAGAAATAGTGTAAGGTTTTGAAATGTAAAATTCTATTTATGATATCATCATGTAATTTATTCAATGTTTATCCTATGAGCAAAAATTTACCAGATATTCGATAAGTGTACCGAATAATCAAGCTTAACTGTTTAACAGCTTTCGTCCCTTAACCACTTAATTTTTTTATGAAAAACATCACAGGAATTTTCATCTGTAGAATGAATATTACGAAAGCATGGATTTTTTTTTCATAACATACTTTTACTCGTTGGCTAACTATTATAATTTTTGTACATTTGCCATGATTAATGTGTTTTATTTTTTATTTTAACATAATTGAAACATTTACTCGAAATATCTTCATAAATTAAAGAGCTATCGTTTAGAAAGACATTTTGTTTAGATCATATGACCGTAAACGTCTTTGATGTTAGGTATCCTAGCCATTATAAACCAGATTACTTTTGATTCATACAAGCATCGTTACTTCGTTGGTACAAACCATTAATAAAATAAAAACGGCATTCAGTTGACAAATAAGTACAAAGTTGAAAATTATACGTACATGGACTCACTGACCATTACGACCAGTAAATAATCAAAAGAATCGCAATTTCGAAACCGAATATTAACATTTTGGATCTCATTTTTATATTAGTTTCGTAATACGATATTCTTACAACCGAAACTGATTATTTTGACTTTAAATTATCGTACAAAATATTATCAAAAACATTAATTCAACGCGATTTTGGCTTCAGAAAACTGCTAATATATTCTTCCTTGCCCTAACCCACATATTTCAATCAATTTATCGAAATGTTTGGGGGTCCCAAAAGCCCCTATGCGTATAAATGATTGCACAAGCACATTGAGTATGCAAATGTGATGTTGTACAAAAATGAAATGTAAAAAATATGCGCTATGGTAATGCAAATGTATACCAATGTCATTATTATTGACACTCAAGCCCACGAATTGCGTGTTGTGTGCTTTGATTTCCAAAGTAAGCTAATTAAGATTTATTTTTTATGCTTTATTTAATTTTATAGCCGAGCGTTGTAGCTTAAAGATAACAAGTTCGATACAAGATATTTAACAAATTATAATTCATTTTATTTAAATTAAAGTGAGTAAACACACTGAAACATTGTAAAGAGACACATGCATCTTTTTAAGAATGAAGATGATATAAGGGGTATTCGTTCTAGACATGAGAAAAAACTTTATGTGCCTGCTCAAAAACTCAAAATATATAGCAGTAATGTACATTGCATGGCAGTTAGGATTTTCAATAAACTACCAGTCGAGTACAAAAACTTGCCAGAAAGAAAGTTTAGAACAGCTTTGTTTAATCTTTTAATTGACAAATTATATTACAATGTACATGACTTTATGACTAAAAATACATTTTGATACCTACCTACAAACCTACAGGTACTTAAATGACATTAGCATTATATACTTTTTAATCATTTTATATTTATGTTTGCTCTAATAAAGTACTGCGTAATTACTTAAACTATGTATTTAAATTTATTATTGTTGTTGTGAAAACTATTTGCACGCTGTTCTCAGCAGTATAAGTACCGGCACAACTTATAATTCAACATCTATTTTGACGCATGTACAAAGCAAATAAATGAATTTTGAATTTGAATTTTGAATTCGAACATGTGAATGCATTCTTCAGTCGTAATGTTGTATGTGTAAAAGTCTGGCAGTTTTCGTCTTTACACATTTAAACATGGCATAATTCTTACTCAGTTTCATTCATGTCAAGTTTAATAAATGTAATATACTTCAGTGTGTGAGTACCGGTTCCATTAATCAAGTACGTCATTTTAGAATTTCACCTATCCTACATTTCAATTTAGTTTAAGATGACCAGCGTACATTTATCCCGACGACTACAGTCCGAGTCCAGTAGAATCTTCACCTTTATCGTCAGTTTTAAATCGAATGAGAAGGACGACCAACGACTAAGCTACCCTTATTTAAAAAAGGAAAGTTTTGTATTATTTTGGTAAATTAATTAAAATAAGTATCATTGATTAATTAATACCACTTTCAAGCAAGATAAATCCCGGGGAACTCAAGATCGCGAAGTAATTCTTATACATTAGGGAAAACAGCTAATTGTTCTACTCATTGTAGATTAATAAAAACTCGTGTTAAAAATGATCTACGAGTGGCATGTGAACTTTCAAAAGTCATCTATCGAATGCCAAAGGGTTAACTAACACCTGTGAAGTCATTAAAAATACCCTATTATTATATAACAATCACATTTCTCCAATTAAAGGGCGCCTGTATTGTTTCACACAATTCACTTGCCAAACCTTTTCTTGACATTTTAACTTTTGTTTAGATTGTGTGAAAAAACACCCCTTAATCAGTGATTTCTCTTGTTTCTTTTACTAAGGTATATTGCAAATTGCTTTAGAAAAAAAAATTGTTACAAATTTGTATTATTCTCTGGTCACAAACCACTATTCAAATATTGAACCATTTTATTGTTTGACTAAAAGTATACAACATTTTATCCCTTTTATATTAGGTGAGTAAACATAGAGGTTTTACATAGTTTATAGACTGGTCTAAGGAACAATGTTAACAAGTAGAATAATGGTTAGATTAACGAATATAGCTTTCCGAGCCACTTCAAAAGCTAACAAATGAAAGCTTACAATGAGCTTCCAAGCTAACTAACAGGCGTCATCTCAAAACCGGTTTATTTTTTGCAAATGACATCCCCTTTGTTAACGTAGTTACAATCAAAAAGCTCATAAAGCTCCAAAATGTTTGTTTTTGGAAAAAAAGGTTCACAAAATGGAGCTCCTAAATCTAAAAAAAAACATGTTTGTTTTTTCCGCGGTAAAAAGGCAAAAACTCATTTCTATATTTTATTTAATTAGACGCAAACCTTAGATTAAATTTTTAAATTAATGACCAAAATAAAAAAAAACACTTGTAGTATGTACCTATTTAAATTCGCCTACATAAACAGCTAAACACATTAATATTTTCAATTAATTTAACAGTTGACAATAATAAAATTTAACCTCGTTAACCGAATATAAATGAAATCGTCCGTTAAATATTGACATAATCGTAAATATAAATGACAATCTAAAGTGTAGCAAAAGTTGAATAACTGTTTTCAATAGTGAGCTGACAATTTTAAATCAAAACCCCTTTGTACCGCGCCACGCGCGTAGAAAAAATGCTATAAATTTTATTGTGAAAGTGAAGTACTTGCACTATACGATTTAGTGCTGTTTTGTTGCAAGTATTATGTTCATACACACGTTTTCTTATTTACTTGCAAATAAAATGGTTAAAAGGGTTAAGTTTATGTTTAAATATATGAAAAAATTATAAAGGCAGGCGAAAAAAGATATGGAAAAGCAAGCGTATAAATATTTGATGTGTTATTTAATTTTCTTGAAAATAATGAATACATCACCCAAAACCTCTCTAACTTTCTTTTGCATTCTCTATGAAAGCAAATTTTTTCCAAACTTGGATCATTACTGCCGTAGAACCATTTATTTTTCTTCCCTGTGAACAAATTAAATTTAAAATCCTCATAATCCAGGCTTTCAAATTAAAACAAAATTAAATCTTTTCTGCCATAAAACGGTTCTTGTTACGGTTCGCAGTCACAAAAAATTAAAATTGGAATAGCACACGTTTCCCATATTTTTTCTTTACGGCCTGTTAACACAGACCTAGTAGCTACGTCCGTTACAGATCTTAAGCACATATAATAAGAAATAAGGCACGCCGCACGCGCCTTATTAAATTATGAAGGAAACTGTCTGGTGAATTAAAACTATAAACATAGTTTTGAGTTCCGTACTGAGACCAACAATAATTCTCTATGAGTTGTATACAAAAAGCAGCTGCGTTGTAAGTGTTGTAAGTTGTACTGTAATTTTTTTATAGTTTTGCACCGGAAAGGGATGATTACGAGAATGCCACGTGCTAGCCAGGTGGGCGTGATTTTTTCTGTGCCATATTAAATGACGGAATTGCAAAAAAACCGTTGGTGTTTGTTTTTTTTGTGTCGGTGACAGAGACAACTGTTTTATGTCTTAATTTTGGGGATCATTTCTTGATCGATTTTTGTAGGCAATTAAAAATCGTTTAGTGAGTGATTACATTAGGTTTTGTTTTTACTCTAACGTGAATGTGCTTATGCTTATAGCCAAGCCGTAACCAAGCCAGCGTTTATTTGAGCCTAAGGAAAGAAAAGCTAATGTTATTTATGGCTATAAAATATGCGACAATATGATCATTGTTTTTTTGTCTTGACCAGGATTCGGACCTGGAATCACAGTTTTATGCATAACAACTGACACCTCCTACGAGTGGGATTAAATTAAGGAATAAAAAGACATCAGATATTATCCTTAGTTGTCATTCTAGAATATGGGACAAATTTATTTGAAACCATATAAGTACAAAAGAAGTTTCTCATAAGGAAGCTCACCCAAGTATGCCCATAACTCATAATTTTTATGACTTACTTTACCCAGCTGCTGTAAGTTAATCAAACGTCTTTTATTTTGGTTGTTTAATGACCCTTCACATATTGAACACTTTTTTGGTTCCGTTTTATTAACTTTAACTTCTTATTTTTCTAAATAAGTATAGTTTGTAGTTTTATTCCTTTCCATCAGTGGACAATAAGCGGAACGAACATATGGTTAGAAGTAATTTATTGTGTTATGTATTATTTTGTTTTACTTCATTATTGTTTTGTTTAATTTCAGTTCGTTATGAGTTATTGTGTGAATTCGATTGATGCAGCAGAACAGTTATTTTTTCCGCGTTTATATACTTTGAAACAATCTGTCATACATAAAATAAAGGATTCTACGCCGGTATTTGATTGTTTGAATAAAACTCAATCGATAATGACTTGATAAATACGACCATAATGGCACGTGGCAATTTTTTACTTCACGTTGCCAGGAAGTGAATCAAGCTGCTGTTTTTTCAGGTCAACATAGTCACATAATATAAATGTCTAAAAAAATCTGAGGTTATCAACGAGAGTGCTCTCGTTTTTATCATCACTTCAGATGACAACGCCTTCCAATTGTTGATTAAAAGAAACCCATACTTAGGGCCCTTCATATATTACAAACATGGCTTTCTATTTTTTATTTATAATCGCTTACACTTCTTAGATAAAGAGCAATATTAAATTAAATTTTACAATTAAAAGATAGGTCCCTGATCTCTACGTCAGGAATTTTATATACAAGTCATTTGTGCACACGACCCTTACTATGTGTGCGTGTGCTTGTAAATATGCAACTCATCTTTGTGAGGCGGCCGCCATCTTGTCAAACCGTGTTCTCATCGCTTTGGTGTGCGTGTATAAATCAGTTCATTTTTGTCACGCACAACACTTAATGTCCATAAAGCCTCCTAAATTTAAGAGCATTACATTACAATATAGTTATAGAAATATATACATAGAGTTAAAGAAACTATTTAAACAATATAAATATATATCTTTTTCTTGTTGACTAATATGTGAACTCTCTCCGTTGTCTTACATTTGTAATTATAGCTGCGTAACCTGTGGATGATGTTGTTGATCTGCAGTAAGTGTCATTTTAATAATGTATTATTGTAATATATAAGTGTAAGATTGTTAATTGTCCCAAATAAATAAATCTACTGTGCCAGGTCCTGCATTGTGCCATACCAATAGGGTCATAAATATACACTTCAAACTACTAAAAAAAAAGCAACTAAAAAAAATAATACTTGTGCCATACCTACGAAAAAATGCGCCTATCTACTAATACTATCTACGTAATGTTGTTATAACAAGGAACCTATTCTATAAGTAAGCGATAAACTCTAAAAATGCTGTTCCGAGTTTAAAAACACTTCCACCCTTAGAAAGGGCAGGTTATCCTGAAGTATCGCGGTAGTTATTAGCTGTCGTAGAGTTTCTTTGTTACCATCTCTTCTAGGGCGGTACCTACTACAGTCATTCCTATTTTGACCGCCATAATTTATTTTATTTATATATTTATTTACTTCTATTTGGGTGGTTTACAGCCGTTTACACACAATAAAGTAACAATTTAATCGCTTAAGGCTAATAACAAACCTCCACATATAGTGATGATTTAAAAAAAAGAAAAAAAAGCAACTAGTATGCAACAAAAAACTAAGATTAATCCAAAGACTAAATACAATTAAACCCTCCATAATTCACTTAGAACCAACTGTGAAATGAGACTCCTTCTTAGTATGTATTCAAGTGTTCCTACAAATTAGATCTTGCCTGAATCTTGTGTGATTAAGTTATTTAAACTAAATATTGCTACTGCCTTAGTAAAGGGGCACGCTTTATAGTTACGCGGAGGTACAGTCACAGGCAGCTTATTATTACAGCATATTTTTGTTTTATTATTATCCTTTTTAACAAGATACAGCTTCTTTTTATTTTGGTCCTCGGTTGAAATGAAAAGTAGTAAAAATCGCTTGGTAGCTTTCTGCAATAGGTATAATATAAAATCAATAAACAAATACTCAGGCAAACACACCAACCGTATGGACCCAAAGTATGCTTAGATTGTGTTATGGATGACCAAATTGCGAACTGTTCCCAGGTGCACCAGTGGCCTAGAGCGATTGACTAGCCTCGGTTGTTTAGCAGCTAGCTTTTCCATCATGGTTTGCAGTTGCTGACAATAGACATCTGCCGTAATTGTCTGGTCAGATTTAAGAAAACACCGGCACTAGTCCACCAAACGCTAACAAGTAACTTTTTTAGTCAAGTTTCAACCATTGCGATGAGTATTTTCGATTGTCGTTCAGGATCCACTTTTCATCACAGGTAATGATTCGTTTAAAAATCCTTTCATTATTGTGCCAGTTGAGTAATGTCGGTTTGCTGCACTCAATTCATGAGGTACCCACCTCTCAAACTTTTTCACCTTCCCAATTTGCTTTAGTGGATTAAAACAGTTTTGTCACTAACACCGCAGCCTACAGCTAGCTCGGACGTGGTTTGCGATGAATTCTCTTTCAGAATAGCCTTGCATTCTCCATTATCAACTTTGGCCTCCGGCTGTCCACGGGGCTTGTTCTGTAGGTCGGAATTCCCAGACCGAAAACGTTGGAACCAAAAACGCACTGTGTTTTATTTTGCGACACCGCCGCCGTACACAGCATTAATACTTTGAGCCGTTTCTGCAGCACTGGTGCCACGGTGGAACTCGTATGCGTAAATAACGCCATATTTCAAGTTTTCCATTTTGTAAACTAAGTGACGCAAAGCAAAAGCCAAAAGAGGAAAAAACAAATGAATTACGGTTTTTGAAACACAAATGCGTGAGAAAATAGCTGTATAAATTTGAAATTGGGTTTCTTAACCAAAGAGGAGACAATACAGATCGAAATGGCCAGTGCGACAAAACCCCAATTCCATAGGTAAGGACCTAATATAATTATAAAACAACCATGACCTAAGAACAAAACTCTGTGTTCAACACACAAATGAATGCTCCGACCAGGACTCGAACCTGGGACCTCCGGCGCATAAGGCCGGCCGGGCTAATACCCACCATACCACACATTCATGCGCGCAGTCCTATGTGTACATTCAGCTTGTGTATTTTAGTGATTGTGTGCATGACTAAAATGAACTGATTACACACGCACACCAAAGGGACGGTTTGTCAATATGGCGGCTGGTAAACAATGTTGCATATTTAAAATTATATCACTTCCGAGCTTTAATACTGTAAACATATATATGTCCTGTTTAGGGAAACAATGAGTAGTAAATGAGTAAATGTCGGTTGTGACCTCATTTAATATAATAAACAGGAACAACGTGTTCTTCTAAATTAATGCGAAAATTAATGCTTCAAAATTTTGGTGAAAGATATAATTAGTGACTAACAATGCAGCGGCATACCAGTTGCAGCCTACTGGTAACTACTTAAATAATTTATACTATACAAGAGAGTCAAGTTATGTATTACAGTTAAAGTTCCAGAAATAATCTAAAAACTCCAAACATTTGTAAACCTTGATGCCTACAGAATCAACGGAATTCGTTACTTAACTTATGCCTTTGTTTAACTTACACTTGTGTTGTGACTCGGTCTGTTTAAACGGGGAACAATGGGGGCCTGGAATATTTTGAGTTCGAATGCGCCAAAACTTTAAAAGAGTGAAATGTTCTTTAGGAAATATAATAGATGTTTTAGTTATGTTTGAAACTAGTCCAGCGAAAACCTTTTGATGGAATTTAGTTGATTCTTAAGAAAAGTGTGTCAATACTTTTATTAGTAGGCACCCAGGAATGTTGATAAAATATTTTATACCGGTTGTACCTACTTAACGAAATAAACTAATTAAGACTTCGGTATAAAAAAACAAATTAAGGCAGTATGTAATAGTATTGCCAAATTATATGAGAGGATTTCGTTCATAGCCCATAAGAGCGTTAAAACGAGTGAGATGTATCGCATGAAACCATAGTTAGAAAGAATATCTTGTAATCGCCTTGTATTGCACCTTATATTCTGGTAGATTTCTTTTAAAAATTGTTTTGTATTAGTGCTATACTTACTAGTAAACTAGCTCTTTACAATAAGTTGTACATCTTTGCTCAATATTTTAACAAAGAACTGTTGTCGCTGACTGTACAAAATTGAATGACATCCTATCTCAGTCACCTAATTATTATGTCTCAAGTATATTGTTTCTGAAGTAAATTATATATAGGTGGCGGGGGCGTTGAACTCTGCCGCGGTCGTGGCTAAGGGTGTGTCTGAAAGTCGATTACTTATGACACTAGTGGTGATGCGAACAGACACTTTAATGTTGTCATTTTTATTGTACTGGAATGTGGTTAATTAACGAATTAGGGTTAAAATATGTTTGGATAAAAGTAAGCTAAAATAACCTATCTTTAAGTTTAAAATTATTAAGCAAAGATAATTAGCTTCTTATGTTATTACAGATTATATTCTATCTTTTATAAAAAGTATAAAAAGATGGATTAACAAACATCCAAACCTTTAACGTTTATAAGTAAGGTCACCTTTGCTGTATTCATAGTATGTTTGTAATAAAAAAAACATTAAACTAGTAGGTACCCATCTAAAATTGAACGACTCCGATAACTTAGCGCCATCTATCGGAACTCGTTTGAAACTTTACAACAGCGAGCGAAATAATATTGGACTTATATATGTGTTCCAGATAGCAGCGATAGATGTCGTAATTACAAAATGTATAACTTTTAAATCTGAGTAAAATAAATTTATAAGATCAAATGGGCCTATTAGGTCTTAAAGGTCCTTAATTCAAATTAAGTTTAAGTAGGTATTAGGTACTATGAGTCACTACGTAATAATGGTGCCATTATGGTATGCTGTCTCAAAATATAAGTATAGTTACCTAATTTATTAAGCGTGACAGTTCGAGTTTAGCAAGAAAAGTGCTTGCTGAAGCTATTTTTAAAACTCTGTTTTCATATACTTACCTACATTTAACACGTGCGATTGTACAGACAGCACCCAAAATATATGCTGTGATTTTGGGTATCAATATTTTATAAAATAAAATAACTTATAAACGATTACTATATCTAATATCCTAGCCAAAATAGGTGTAAAACAAAGAATAATCTAAAAACTTAATCCTTAATGTATACATATATAAATTTGTACCGCGGTGTATTTTTAATTTCATGTTTAAATAATTCTTCGAAAACCATTACGAAATTAGAATAAATGGATGTCAACTCCCCACTCCTAACCTAACAAACTTACAAAACAATTTTCTTCCAGAAATTAAAATCAAGAGCATTGCAAACTCAATACAGATATAAAACAATCAACAACCACTTCAGAAGGACCCTTCTTAGCGGTAGCATAACTACTAAATATAGTTCCTTTTAGAGCGGTCGCAATTTTCTTGACTAAACTGTGTTTTCTACAGGAGCTGACTCGGGTTAAATGACATTTTAGTAACAAGGTACATTTGACAAAATTATCTGTGCTGGTGGTAAAAATCTGTTCTAAACATTTTGCAGTCATTTTCATACACACCATAGAACACAACGCTATGACGGCAGCAAAGATAAGTTGGTTGGCCTGTATATGCTTGGGATATCGAATACCGTTGTCACACCTTTAAAAAGGTTTCTATTAATATTGACATGGGATAAAGACGTCGTTAACGTATCAAATCATCTAACGGTTTGATGGATCATCGTTAAATCGAGTTGACATTGTAAATAGGGTTTGTTTGGAAGAGGGAAAGGATGTAGTTTAGGTAATTTGTCCAGTGGTGTTTAACAGCATGAAATATTAAGCATGTTTGTAGTAAGTACGCATTGAGTTATATTTCGTTTCAAAGCAAATACTCTGTGAATAAAAAAAAAAGCAGCTATCATTGAATTCGACATCATTGTAATACTTACTACTAATATATCATTGAAATATGTGCTGTATCAAAAAGTACATTAAAATCAAAACTACTAACGGCATGTGTAGGATTCATAATGAAAACATTTCTTTTAAGTTTTTCTTTTATTTTTACTGTTTGAAATTCAAAACCAAATCACATAACAAACTTTATTTGTAGTAAGTACCAAAGATACAGTTTCTCTTAAGATCTTATCCCGGGCTGGGTTACTTATGGGATAAGAAAAATTAATAGACAGTTATTTAAAATTTGCTAATTTGAATTTACTAGTTAAATAAAAATATTATTTTATTCTAACAATAACTTACTGACCATAAATGTACAGACCCTAACTTGTATTCTTTTTTGTTTGTATTAAGTACCTACTAAGCTCTGCTACTGCTGTAGGCTGTATTCCAAGTGAAGTAAATAGTGTCGTTAGGTTTATTAAAGGGAAAAATGTAATTTTCTGCTCAGTCGGAGGCTAAAGCAATTGTGTGTCATACTTAAAAAAACATGGACTTACAGTAGATAGGTTCCTCTTAGTATCAAAGCTATATAAAATGTTTTATATTTTAATAAAAGTGAAGATATGTTTAATAGTCAATAAGAAATAGACTTGGTACCCTACGGTTTGTACGGCAACAAGGTTTACTGTCATGTTTTGTTTTAAAAATTGTTTTTTTAGATATTTTTTCTACTTTTCTTATTAAACTTTCTTCTTTGTTTTCTATGTTCAGGTGAACGATCGCTTTATAATGTAAATGGACAGCAAGTGCTTTGTATTATATTTGTTTATTAACTTGAAATACACGTTTATTCTACTTTGGGAATCTTAATCTAAAACAATCAGCTATGGAATAAACATTTAAAATCCATACCTAGGTATACATCTGTAGGTGTCTACTATGTTCCGTATATAAATAAAAGATTTTTTACCAAACAAAAAATAACGCTACATTTAATTTCTGATGGCAGTGCATTTCACAGCTCGTTACTTCTCGGGCGGATTCCAGGTTATTTATTGCGTAACATTTGCTTGATAATAGTTCCTCTTTGTACTTTAGTACTTTGTACTTTGCAATTTGATTATGCATTGCAAGGTCAGGTGAAACTGTGTCAACTGTGGGAAAATCTAGGGAAAAAAACATTCTTATTGTAACAAAGCACACATCACTCATGAAACTTTTTAAATCATTTCAAATAGTTGTGTTCTGGTTTAAAGTTGGTTGTATTACTGGAGCACACGCAGCATTCCTACTTGAGCCTAAAGTCGGCAACGTTTACCATTTGCAAGAATAATCCAAACAAATAACAAACGTCAAATTACCAGCGAAATTACCAAAGTGCGGGTAGCTTGAAAATTAATAAAAACCAACTACTTGACAGAACGCGTTCGCTTCACTTTGGGTGCGTTCCGAATGCCGCATTCAGCGATATCGGCGCTAAAACTGCTTAAAACCGTTCCGATTCGAATTAGCGCGCTAAAAGTGAGTCCTTTTTCAATCGGACCGGTTAATAGCCCGGTAAGGTTCCTCGCTTAAATCTAAAGTTATATCTTCACTAAGATCTTCGTATCAGAAGCCATTTTCAAATATTATTACAGAAGAAATGAAAAACAAGCTTATAAAATCGTTCACCGTGTAAATAAAAACATCAACAAAGAAACGTCAAAACGTCAAGTTTTGAAGCATAACTGAGGGTGACCATGCTTCGCAGCTTGGGCACTGCGTAACACCAATATTATAACCTTCACTGACGACACCGTTCTTATTTCGCATAGTCAATCTTGACAAAAAGCATTTGATTACGCTCAAAATGGCTTTAAGGTTGTGACATCATGGCTAAGAACTAACATATTAACTCTGAACCTCTCCAAAACTAAATTTCAGGAATTTATTTATTTTTTATAACTAAATCCCAACTTCCTTCGGATACATTCACTCTTACAGCTCATGAATGCAGTAGCCTAGATGCAACTAAATGTTCGTGTCCCAATTTGTCTCAAGATACATCTGTTAAATATCTCGGTGTTATGATTGATTCTATATTAAACTTTAGCGTTCATATTCATGTTCTCAGTTCACGGGTCAGGAAACTGATATTTTTATTTAGAAACTTGCGGCGTTTGGCTGATACAAATACGGTTAGGATGGTGTATCTAAGTCTATGCCAGTCCGTATTAACGTACTGTATCACAGCCTGGGGTGGTGCTGCTAAGTCTAGTATTGTGAAATTGGAAAGAGCTCAAAGAGCAGTTTTAAAAGTAAGCCGATTCCTTCCTTTTCTTTTCCCCACCACAGACTTTTTTGTTCTTACTGACGTTCTATCCGTGAGGAAATTATTTATTCTTAATGTTGTACTCAGGAAGCACTCTCAGATAAGCTACAACCCTGAGGATGTGGCGACCAAAAGACTAAAATACAACTACTATGTCCTATAACAACTCTGTGGAATACGGCATTTTCCAACAAATTCTACGGGTTCCTTGGTAATTTTTCATACAATAGAATTGACTAAAAGTTGTTAATAAAGAGTTAGTAAAGAGTTTTTAACCAAGATGTTAAGTAACATCTAGGTTAAAAACTCTTAACTATGTCGAGACGGAAAATCTTTTGTGCGTTATTACCTAAACATACACACACACACACACATACACACAGAAACACTAACTCATTCACTCACATTTGTAAACCCACCCAAACTCATCTACACAAACATATAGCATCGTTTGTTATACCTGTATCATCATTTTTTTTATTTATTTAGTTATTTTATATTCAATCTTTTAATATATTTTTGTAAGAAAATCTGATTGTTTTGATCTTTATGTGTGAGTATATTGTTTGTTTTGAAACACTTCGAAAAAAAAATAATGCCATTTGTCTAAATAAAATTGTATTCTATCCAGAGAGGAGGCTGGTGATCTGTCACACAGGACCTCCTATTACAGACACCAGTCTCCCACATAAATTAATTAATTTTAGGTTTTTGATGGCAAAATGTGTAATGTATTTTTTTTTTCTTTTTATGTTAGAGAAAATAAATAAAGATTATTATTATTATTATTTTATCCGCATCCGTATTTTAGAACTTCCAGAACACAAAAGAGTATACTGCTACTATGTGCTACTATGTTGCCATCTTGTTTTCTTATATAAACGTTGAGGACCCGCGCTAGAGAACTAGTAGTTCATGGCACTGCATAAAAACATTTTAAAATTTAAATATAAAAAAACTATTGTATGTAACATAATAATGTAACATTTGGCCAGCATGTAAATTTTTATGTTAGCGCTTATTTAGTTTACACTGTAGAGCAAAACTGTGTGTTTTGAGCAGAAAATACGGATACGTATTGGAAACAAATCAAATCATTACATTTATAAAGGCACTGTGAGCGGGAAGATGGCGACGTTTATGAAGTCATTGAGTACGTACCGATAACAGCCATGATCACGATCACTGGTCACTGGAGTGATATAACCGGCATTCAGAACGCACCATTTGACGTTCGGTGTCAACATTTCTTTCACCTCCAAATAGAGGGTAGAATGCTATCGGAGTACTAAATCGCGCGAACACCATTTTTAATAAAATGTCAATAAATAGGATTTTTCGATTGATAAATTTGGGAGGCCGCTGTGCACACAGGTAGCCAGGTGAGGCCCCTGGGTCCTTCCACGAGGACGCCAAGGTCTGGCTGAGCGACTAGTACTGTGTGGGTTTCACGGTCAAGAGCTCCGTCTATGATAGCAATAACTATTCATAAGCCCCAAAGCGCACAATATACTGATATGCACACTTTGCCTCTCGTTTTTGTGTGTGTGTTTTTTAATTTTTGAGGCTTAGAATCATTGTATGCTTTAGTTGTCTAGTACAGTTTATAATTTATTGATGATTAAAGTTTAGATAGATTTAGAGTTTTGGTCCAGTTCATCGATCGTTTTTTCAAACAACAACCTGGGCTACACGCTTAGATATGTACAGTTATTACCAGAACCAATAGACAAAAGAAAAAAACGGAACGGGCTCGATCGAAGTTGAAAGCGGTCCGGATGGGATGACCAATATTCGCCTGGTGCTGTTCCTACTATGCTAATTAATAGGGGTTTGTAATGAAATTCTTGAAGGTTAATTTCGCGCCGGGCTGCCGTGGCGGACTCGTGGTGCAAATGGTACCGTTGCGGAAAACTAACATTTGTTGAATATATATAATCATGACTCTGAAATATACAATTTACTGTTTAAAAAATTTGTCTTGCGTTTAAAAGTATTTTTCAGTAAGCCACATAGCGAAGAGCTATTTTGAATTGATTTAATGACAAAGGTTTAATAGTGTATGATAATTTTTTTAAAGTTTTCATCTTGTAATGTAGCCTAAATATATCTGTCTTTATTTCTCTGAAAACATACTAGGGCAATTTTTATAAAAAAGTTGCAAGTACGAAGGTATATACATTGCAGGACGTAGCGCTGCCACCATGCGCTGATTATATTTTACCCTCTTCGACATAATTTTAAAACGAATACGACATAATAATTAGTATTTGACCTGTTTTGAACACATCGGCGTGTTTATCTGGCTAAATAATTTCGCTACAATCTCGTTGGTTCGTCAAGTTTTATGTCGTATCGTGTGCGTATAATTCAGAATTTGGCAGTTGGGATACCCCAAATAGGTTGCTTTTGCAATTACGTCCCAAATTACGAGGGCCCGATTGAATTTCAAAGCAAGTCTTCTTGTGCATTTGATATTTAAGGGTAAAATTATACATTCGAGTGTTATTCGATTACTATGTAAAACATTTTCCTCCTCATTTTGTGACGATGTAAATAAGTTTAAACTATTTAGGTATTCCTTTTTTCTACGACCAAATCTATTTTTTTACTACTTCACAACAAGGTATATTTATAACTTTATAGTTATTTGGCTTGAAATAATCCATTCTACTCGAAATAACAAAGAAGGTAATTAAGGAACAATGAAACAAAGTATTTCTCAATTTGTCCAGCAATTGTAACAAAAGACAGCTTAAGCTTAAAAGAATGCCTGTACTTTCAGAATCCTACATCGCACAATCAACTTTTTTAATTTAGTTAGCTTAAAAAAATGTATACTCAGGAAGCCAGATTGGGGTGATACCTGGCTAACCATTTGGAGGCCCTAGTCGTCCCTAGTAATCAATCGTGTAACCCTTAACAGCTATAATGAATTATATAACCAACTAAGACTAATGAATTATATAACCAACTAAGACTATTAGGGTGTAAAAACACCTTAGTTTTTAAAAATGATGAAATTATTAATGAATGGTAAGAAATTGTGACAAACCTACTTTTAACAGTTAATATAAAACTTTGTTAATAAATATGTTTAGTTATTTGTACATATTTCGGCAAAAAATTCAAATAATTTAGTTTTGAAAATATGACTTAAACAGCTGACTACATAAAAGGGGACCATAATATTTTCTTTTTTATAAAAAAATGAAACCAAAATACCAATCATATGTTTTTATTTCTGTTTAGTACAATATATTGCCCTTAATGTGGCTTACTTTCCTAAAATATATAAGTATTTAAAAAAAAAAAATGGAATTTTTTCCTTTCAAGTGAGACAAAAAAAAGCTTAAAATTTTTAGGAACTTTGGTTTTTAAGTCGTTTTCAAATAATTTTTTAAACCTTTTCACGCAAAATCAACATTTCTAAAATTATAATGAGATCTTTAGGTACAATTATCACATCCTTAGGTAAAATTATCAAATATAATCATATGATGTTCCGTGCATATGTATTCGGTACACTTCAAGCACTTTACTGAAAACGTTTTATCTTTTTTTGGCTTGCAAAGACCACATCTGCCTTGCTTAGATCTCCTCGGTGTCTCATAATCTAAAAATAAAATTATATATAAATAACTCCATTTTGCATGCTAAATTCGATAAAAATGCATAAAAAAGGCAAACACTTACGTTGTTAATCAGTAGCGCACTATAACTGGCACTACAGAATACAAGAAAGCGCAAAGCGCTGTGACAAAAATTCAAGAGTGTAGCGGCTAAAATCAAATGGACCTGGGTGTTTTTACACACATATAGCCTTTAAGGATTAAAAATAATAATGTTATTAAAAAATATATATTGATGTTATTTTCAAACCCTTCCTTAAAATAAAAAAGTATTCTACTTATTATTAGTAGGATAATTTCGAAATAAGTTGTACTTATAACTGGATCTCAATACCCAGCGACTTAACCCACTGTGTCTACAAG
Source organism: Marasmarcha lunaedactyla (assembly GCA_923062675.1). Lineage (NCBI taxonomy): Eukaryota > Metazoa > Arthropoda > Insecta > Lepidoptera > Pterophoridae > Marasmarcha > Marasmarcha lunaedactyla. The sequence continues at coordinate 8,828,068 of OV281354.1, forward strand.
ACACAACACAAAATGGAACACAATAGAAATAAACTAACTTTATTTTGCTAACAAAATGGCGTCGACGTGGAGTCGCAGAAAACTTTGTCACGGAAAACTTTAATCCCCCCTTAACTTTTATATATCCATGATTAGTAAAGCGACGAAAACTTGTTATTTGTTTGATGTTCGTTAGTAAGTATTCAATAAAATACTTCTTATGTTATTTAGGTGGTTAGGGTGCTATATTTTAACAATTACGTTGTAAAGGTGGTAGTATCTATCCCTGTCTAATACAGTGAAGGTCCTGGGTTTGAATCCTGTCTGGGACAGACATGCGAACGAATGTTCATGTCCTTATTGGGTATAGATGTCTGTTCTTATGCGTACCTTTATAATGTTCCCTACTAATTGGCAATGTAGTCATCTACGATACAACTTTAATTTAATTTAATTGAAACTTTAATTTAATTGAATTTCTAAATCAAAATTAACTAAGCAGAATCTTGATTTAGGAGCACTTCAAATAACTATTTTGACTCGATCTTTAATTGCGGGCGGAACTTATTTAGGTATACGCTACGTTAAAAGTCACTTAGATTTAACGAGTTTCCGTAAAAAGTATAAGTGTAATTTACTACATTCTATACACTCAAATTTATAAGTACAGCCGAGGACTTCAACCTTGCCAATAAATGATTCAGATTTCATCTGCAAAGTGAAATTATTCCATTTCAGCTAAATTGACCATTCATTTCGGGCAAACTTTGGCGCCTCATAAAATATTGCACAACGACAGATCATAGTAACACTTTGATCTAGCATCGATCTTATAATCTGAGTAGTAAGGGCTAAAATATAATCAGTCTTTTTATATTGGCGTGTCGTTGATTGTACAGTTTCATTACTGTAGCATAGTACACAGGCGAAATGAAAATATATGTCACGTTGGTTTAATTTCTATGCAATTAATTAAAAGGTGCTGTTTTTTTTACACAGAAACTGTAGGTAAAGCCACTGATACGGAATTACAAATAGGCACGTTGTAAAAAATTGAGTAAGGTAGGTACTTGTATATAAATATTTTTTTTCAAAATAAGAAATTATTGATCATGTCGTTCTTGTGGGTAGAAGCCCTGAATAATGCACCTTTGATCCTAGGAAGTCCTGAACAATACACCTTTGATGCTAGGATGTCCTGAATAATTCACCTTTGATCCTAGGAAGTCCTGAATAATTCACCTTTGATCCTAGGAAGTCCTGAATAATTCACCTTTGATCCTAGGAAGTCCTGAATAATTCACCTTTGATGCTAGGAAGTCCTGAATAATGCACATTTGATGCTAGGATGTCCTGAATAATTCACCTTTGATCCAAGGAAGTCCTGAACAATACACCTTTGATGCTAGGATGTCCTGAATAATTCACCTTTGATCCTAGGAAGTCCTGAATAATTCACCTTTGATGCTAGGAAGTCCTGAATAATGCACATTTGATGCTAGGATGTCCTGAATAATTCACCTTTGATCCTAGGAAGTCCTGAACAATACACCTTTGATGCTAGGATGTCCTGAATAATTCACCTTTGATCCTAGGAAGTCCTGAATAATTCACCTTTGATGCTAGGAAGTCCTGAATAATGCACATTTGATGCTAGGATGTCCTGAATAATTCACCTTTGATCCTAGGAAGTCCTGAATAATGCACCTTTGATCCTAGGAAGTCCTGAATAATTCACCTTTGATCCTAGGAAGTCCTGAATAATTCACCTTTGATGCTAGGAAGTCCTGAATAATGCACATTTGCTGCTAGGATGTCCTGAATAATTCACCTTTGATCCTAGGAAGTCCTGAACAATACACCTTTGATGCTAGGATGTCCTGAATAATTCACCTTTGATCCTAGGAAGTCCTGAATAATTCACCTTTGATGCTAGGAAGTCCTGAACAATACACCTTTGATGCTAGGATGTCCTGAATAATTCACCTTTGATCCTAGGAAGTCCTGAATAATTCACCTTTGATGCTAGGAAGTCCTGAACAATACACCTTTGATGCTAGGATGTCCTGAATAATTCACCTTTGATCCTAGGAAGTCCTGAATAATTCACCTTTGATCCTAGGAAGCCCTGAATAATTCACCTTTGATCCTAGGAAGTCCTGAATAATTCACCTTTGATCCTAGGATGTCCTGAATAATTCACCTTTGATCCTAGGAAGTCCTGAATAATTCACCTTTGATCCTAGGAAGCCCTGAATAATTCACCTTTGATGCTAGGAAGTCCTGAATAATGCACATTTGATGCTAGGAAGCCCTGAATAATTCACCTTTGATCCTAGGAAGTCCTGAATAATTCACCTTTGATCCTAGGAAGTCCTGAATAATTCACCTTTGATCCTAGGAAGCCCTGAATAATGCACCTTTGATCCTAGGAAGTCCTGAATAATTCACCTTTGATCCTAGGAAGTCCTGAATAATGCACCTTTGATGCTAGGAAGCCCTGAATAATTCACCTTTGATCCTAGGAAGTCCTGAATAATGCACCTTTGATGCTAGGAAGTCCTGAATAATGCACATTTGATCCTAGGAAGTCCTGAATAATTCACCTTTGATCCTAGGAAGTCCTGAATAATTCACCTTTGATCCTAGGAAGTCCTGAATAATGCACCTTTGATCCTAGGAAGTCCTGAATAATTCACCTTTGATCCTAGGAAGTCCTGAATAATGCACCTTTGATGCTAGGAAGCCCTGAATAATTCACCTTTGATCCTAGGAAGTCCTGAATAATGCACCTTTGATGCTAGGAAGTCCTGAATAATGCACATTTGATCCTAGGAAGTCCTGAATAATTCACCTTTGATCCTAGGAAGTCCTGAATAATTCACCTTTGATCCTAGGAAGTCCTGAATAATTCACCTTTGGTGCTAGGAAGCCCTGAATAATTCACCTTTGATCCTAGGAAGTCCTGAATAATTCACCTTTGATGCTAGGAAGTCCTGAATAATGCACATTTGATCCTAGGAAGTCCTGAATAATTCACCTTTGATCCTAGGAAGTCCTGAATAATTCACCTTTGATCCTAGGAAGTCCTGAATAATTCACCTTTGATGCTAGGAAGTCCTGAATAATTCACCTTTGATCCTAGGAAGTCCTGAATAATTCACCTTTGATCCTAGGAAGTCCTGAATAATTCACCTTTGATCCTAGGAAGTCCTGAATAATGCACCTTTGATGCTAGGAAGCCCTGAATAATTCACCTTTGATCCTAGGAAGTCCTGAATAATTCACCTTTGATCCTAGGAAGTCCTGAATAATTCACCTTTGATCCTAGGAAGTCCTGAATAATTCACCTTTGATCCTAGGAAGTCCTGAATAATTCACCTTTGATCCTAGGAAGTCCTGAATAATTCACCTTTGATCCTAGGAAGTCCTGAATAATTCACCTTTGATCCTAGGAAGCCCTGAATAATGCACCTTTGATCCTAGGAAGTCCTGAATAATTCACCTTTGATCCTAGGAAGTCCTGAATAATTCACCTTTGATCCTAGGAAGCCCTGAATAATTCACCTTTGATCCTAGGAAGTCCTGAATAATTCACTTTTGATCCTAGGAAGCCCTGAATAATTCACCTTTGATCCTAGGAAGCCCTGAATAATGCACCTTTGATGCTAGGAAGTCCTGAATAATGCACCTTTGATGCTAGGAAGCCCTGAATAATGCACCTTTGATCCTAGGAAGTCCTGAATAATTCACCTTTGATCCTAGGAAGCCCTGAATAATTCACCTTTGATCCTAGGAAGCCCTGAATAATGCACCTTTGATCCTAGGAAGTCCTGAATAATTCACCTTTGATCCTAGGAAGTCATGAATAATGCACCTTTGATCCTAGGAAGTCCTGAATAATTCACCTTTGATCCTAGGAAGCCCTGAATAATTCACCTTTGATCCTAGGAAGTCCTGAATAATTCACCTTTGATCCTAGGAAGCCCTGAATAATTCACCTTTGATCCTAGGAAGCCCTGAATAATGCACCTTTGATCCTAGGAAGTCCTGAATAATTCACCTTTGATCCTAGGAAGCCCTGAATAATGCACCTTTGATCCTAGGAAGTCCTGAATAATTCACCTTTGATCCTAGGAAGTCATGAATAATGCACCTTTGATCCTAGGAAGTCCTGAATAATTCACCTTTGATCCTAGGAAGCCCTGAATAATGCACCTTTGATCCTAGGAAGTCCTGAATAATTCACCTTTGATCCTAGGAAGCCCTGAATAATGCACCTTTGATCCTAGGAAGTCCTGAATAATTCACCTTTGATCCTAGGAAGCCCTGAATAATTCACCTTTGATCCTAGGAAGCCCTGAATAATGCACCTTTGATCCTAGGAAGTCCTGAATAATTCACCTTTGATCCTAGGAAGCCCTGAATAATGCACCTTTGATCCTAGGAAGTCCTGAATAATTCACCTTTGATCCTAGGAAGTCATGAATAATGCACCTTTGATGCTAGGAAGTCCTGAATAATGCACATTTGATGCTAGGATGTCCTGAATAATGCACCTTTGATCCTAGGAAGTCCTGAATAATTCACCTTTGATCCTAGGAAGTCATGAATAATGCACCTTTGATCCTAGGAAGTCCTGAATAATTCACCTTTGATGCTAGGATGTCCTGAATAATGCACCTTTGATCCTAGGAAGTCCTGAATAATTCACCTTTGATCCTAGGAAGTCCTGAATAATGCACCTTTGATTCTAGGAAGTCCTGAATAACGCACATTTGATGCTAGGATGTCCTGAATAATGCACCTTTGATCCTAGGAAGTCCTGAATAATTCACCTTTGATCCTAGGAAGCCCTGAATAATTCACCTTTGATCCTAGGAAGCCCTGAATAATTCACCTTTGATCCTAGGAAGCCCTGAATAATTCACCTTTGATCCTAGGAAGCCCTGAATAATTCACCTTTGATCCTAGGAAGTCCTGAATAATTCACCTTTGATCCTAGGAAGTCCTGAATAATTCACCTTTGATCCTAGGAAGTCCTGAATAATTCACCTTTGATCCTAGGAAGTCCTGAATAATTCACCTTTGATCCTAGGAAGTCCTGAATAATGCACCTTTGATCCTAGGAAGCCCTGAATAATGCACCTTTGATCCTAGGAAGCCCTGAATAATGCACCTTTGATCCTAGGATGTCCTGAATAATTCACCTTTGATCCTAGGAAGCCCTGAATAATTCACCTTTGATCCTAGGAAGCCCTGAATAATTCACCTTTGATCCTAGGAAGCCCTGAATAATTCACCTTTGATCCTAGGAAGTCCTGAACAATACACCTTTGATCCTAGGAAGTCCTGAATAATTCACCTTTGATCCTAGGAAGTCCTGAACAATACACCTTTGATCCTAGGAAGTCCTGAATAATTCACCTTTGATCCTAGGAAGTCATGAATAATGCACCTTTGATGCTAGGAAGTCCTGAATAATTCACCTTTGATGCTAGGAAGTCCTGAATAATTCACCTTTGATCCTAGGAAGTCCTGAATAATTCACCTTTGATCCTAGGAAGCCCTGAATAATGCACCTTTGATCCTAGGAAGTCCTGAATAATTCACCTTTGATCCTAGGAAGTCATGAATAATGCACCTTTGATCCTAGGAAGCCCTGAATAATTCACCTTTGATCCTAGGAAGTCCTGAATAATTCACCTTTGATCCTAGGAAGTCATGAATAATGCACCTTTGATGCTAGGAAGTCCTGAATAATGCACATTTGATGCTAGGATGTCCTGAATAATGCACCTTTGATCCTAGGAAGTCCTGAATAATTCACCTTTGATCCTAGGAAGTCATGAATAATGCACCTTTGATGCTAGGAAGCCCTGAATAATGCACCTTTGATCCTAGGAAGTCCTGAATAATTCACCTTTGATCCTAGGAAGTCCTGAATAATTCACCTTTGATCCTAGGAAGTCCTGAATAATGCACCTTTGATGCTAGGAAGCCCTGAATAATGCACCTTTGATCCTAGGAAGTCCTGAATAATGCACCTTTGATCCTAGGAAGTCCTGAATAATGCACATTTGATGTAAGGAAGCCCTGAATAATTCACCTTTGATCCTAGGAAGTCCTGAATAATTCACCTTTGATCCTAGGAAGTCCTGAATAATTCACCTTTGATGCTAGGAAGTCCTGAATAATGCACATTTGATGCTAGGAAGCCCTGAATAATTCACCTTTGATCCTAGGAAGTCCTGAATAATTCACCTTTGATCCTAGGAAGTCCTGAATAATGCACCTTTGATGCTAGGAAGCCCTGAATAATTCACCTTTGATGCTAGGAAGTCCTGAATAATTCACCTTTGATCCTAGGAAGTCCTGAATAATTCACCTTTGATCCTAGGAAGTCCTGAATAATTCACCTTTGATCCTAGGAAGTCCTGAATAATTCACCTTTGATCCTAGGAAGTCCTGAATAATTCACCTTTGATGCTAGGAAGTCCTGAATAATTCACATTTGATGCTAGGAAGCCCTGAATAATTCACCTTTGATCCTAGGAAGTCCTGAATAATTCACCTTTGATCCTAGGAAGTCCTGAATAATTCACCTTTGATCCTAGGAAGTCCTGAATAATTCACCTTTGATCCTAGGAAGTCCTGAATAATTCACCTTTGATCCTAGGAAGCCCTGAATAATGCACCTTTGATCCTAGGAAGCCCTGAATAATTCACCTTTGATCCTAGGAAGCCCTGAATAATTCACCTTTGATCCTAGGAAGTCCTGAATAATTCACCTTTGATCCTAGGAAGTCCTGAATAATTCACCTTTGATCCTAGGAAGCCCTGAATAATGCACCTTTGATCCTAGGAAGTCCTGAATAATTCACCTTTGATCCTAGGAAGCCCTGAATAATGCACCTTTGATCCTAGGAAGTCCTGAATAATGCACCTTTGATCCTAGGAAGTCCTGAATAATTCACCTTTGATCCTAGGAAGTCCTGAATAATTCACCTTTGATGCTAGGAAGTCCTGAATAATGCACATTTGATGCTAGGAAGCCCTGAATAATTCACCTTTGATCCTAGGAAGTCCTGAATAATTCACCTTTGATCCTAGGAAGTCCTGAATAATTCACCTTTGATGCTAGGAAGTCCTGAATAATGCACATTTGATGCTAGGAAGCCCTGAATAATTCACCTTTGATCCTAGGAAGTCCTGAATAATTCACCTTTGATCCTAGGAAGTCCTGAATAATGCACCTTTGATCCTAGGAAGCCCTGAATAATGCACCTTTGATCCTAGGAAGTCCTGAATAATTCACCTTTGATCCTAGGAAGTCCTGAATAATGCACCTTTGATGCTAGGAAGTCCTGAATAATGCACCTTTGATCCTAGGAAGTCCTGAATAATTCACCTTTGATCCTAGGAAGTCATGAATAATGCACCTTTGATCCTAGGAAGTCCTGAATAATTCACCTTTGATCCTAGGAAGCCCTGAATAATTCACCTTTGATCCTAGGAAGTCCTGAATAATTCACCTTTGATCCTAGGAACTCCTGAATAATGCACCTTTGATGCTAGGAAGCCCTGAATAATTCACCTTTGATCCTAGGAAGTCCTGAATAATGCACCTTTGATCCTGGGAAGTCCTGAATAATTCACCTTTGATGCTAGGATGTCCTGAATAATTCACCTTTGATCCTAGGAAGTCCTGAATAATGCACCTTTGATGCTAGGAAGTCCTGAATAATTCACCTTTGATCCTAGGAAGTCCTGAATAATTCACCTTTGATCCTAGGAAGCCCTGAATAATTCACCTTTGATCCTAGGAAGTTCTGAATAATTCACCTTTGATCCTAGGAAGTCCTGAATAATTCACCTTTGATCCTAGGAAGCCCTGAATAATTCACCTTTGATCCTAGGAAGTCCTGAATAATTCACCTTTGATCCTAGGAAGTCATGAATAATGCACCTTTGATGCTAGGAAGTCCTGAATAATTCACCTTTGATCCTAGGAAGTCCTGAATAATTCACCTTTGATCCTAGGAAGTTCTGAATAATTCACCTTTGATCCTAGGAAGTCCTGAATAATTCACCTTTGATCCTAGGAAGCCCTGAATAATGCACCTTTGATCCTAGGAAGTCCTGAATAATTCACCTTTGATCCTAGGAAGTCCTGAATAATTCACCTTTGATCCTAGGAAGCCCTGAATAATTCACCTTTGATCCTAGGAAGTCCTGAATAATTCACCTTTGATCCTAGGAAGTCATGAATAATGCACCTTTGATGCTAGGAAGTCCTGAATAATTCACCTTTGATCCTAGGAAGTCCTGAATAATGCACCTTTGATGCTAGGAAGCCCTGAATAATGCACCTTTGATCCTAGGAAGTCCTGAATAATTCACCTTTGATCCTAGGAAGTCATGAATAATGCACCTTTGATCCTGGGAAGTCCTGAATAATTCACCTTTGATGCTAGGATGTCCTGAATAATTCACCTTTGATCCTAGGAAGTCCTGAATAATACACCTTTGATGCTAGGAAGTTCTGAATAATTCACCTTTGATTCTAGGAAGTCCTGAATAATGCACCTTTGATCCTAGGAAGTCCTGAATAATGCACCTTTGATGCTAGGAAGTCCTGAATAATTCACCTTTGATCCTAGGAAGTCCTGAATAATTCACCTTTGATGCTAGGAAGTCCTGAATAATTCACCTTTGATCCTAGGAAGTCATGAATAATGCACCTTTGATGCTAGGAAGTCCTGAATAATTCACCTTTGATCCTAGGAAGTCCTGAATAATTCACCTTTGATCCTAGGAAGTTCTGAATAATTCACCTTTGATCCTAGGAAGTCCTGAATAATTCACTTTTGATCCTAGGAAGTCCTGAATAATGCACCTTTGATCCTAGGAAGTCCTGAATAATGCACCTTTGATCCTAGGAAGTCCTGAATAATTCACCTTTGATCCTAGGAAGTCCTGAATAATTCACCTTTGATCCTAGGAAGTCCTGAATAATGCACCTTTGATCCTAGGAAGTCCTGAATAATGCACCTTTGATCCTAGGAAGTCCTGAATAATTCACCTTTGATCCTAGGAAGTCCTGAATAATGCACCTTTGATCCTAGGAAGTCATGAATAATGCACCTTTGATCCTGGGAAGTCCTGAATAATTCACCTTTGATCCTAGGAAGTCCTGAATAATTCACCTTTGATGCTAGGATGTCCTGAATAATTCACCTTTGATCCTAGGAAGTCCTGAATAATTCACCTTTGATGCTAGAAAGTTCTGAATAATTCACCTTTGATTCTAGGAAGTCCTGAATAATGCACCTTTGATCCTAGGAAGTCCTGAATAATGCACCTTTGATGCTAGGATGTCCTGAATAATTCACCTTTGATCCTAGGATGTCCTGAATAATTCACCTTTGATCCTAGGAAGTCCTGAATAATACACCTTTGGTGCTAGGAAGTTCTGAATAATTCACCTTTGATGCTAGGATGTCCTGAATAATTCACCTTTGATCCTAGGATGTCCTGAATAATTCACCTTTGATCCTAGGAAGTCCTGAATAATACACCTTTGATGCTAGGAAGTTCTGAATAATTCACCTTTGATCCTAGGAAGTCATGAATAATGCACCTTTGATCCTAGGAAGTCCTGAATAATTCACCTTTGATCCTAGGAAGCCCTGAATAATGCACCTTTGATCCTAGGAAGTCCTGAATAATTCACCTTTGATCCTAGGAAGTCATGAATAATGCACCTTTGATGCTAGGAAGTCCTGAATAATTCACCTTTGATGCTAGGAAGTCCTGAATAATTCACCTTTGATCCTAGGAAGTCCTGAATAATTCACCTTTGATCCTAGGAAGTCCTGAATAATTCACCTTTGATCCTAGGAAGCCCTGAATAATTCACCTTTGATCCTAGGAAGTCCTGAATAATTCACCTTTGATCCTAGGATGTCCTGAATAATGCACCTTTGATGCTAGGAAGTCCTGAATAATTCACCTTTGATCCTAGGAAGCCCTGAATAATTCACCTTTGATCCTAGGAAGTCCTGAATAATTCACCTTTGATCCTAGGAAGACATGAATAATGCACCTTTGATGCTAGGAAGTCCTGAATAATTCACCTTTGATCCTAGGAAGTCCTGAATAATTCACCTTTGATGCTAGGAAGTCCTGAATAATTCACCTTTGATCCTAGGAAGTCCTGAATAATTCACCTTTGATGCTAGGAAGTCCTGAATAATTCACCTTTGATCCTAGGAAGTCATGAATAATGCACCTTTGATGCTAGGAAGTCCTGAATAATTCACCTTTGATCCTAGGAAGTCCTGAATAATTCACCTTTGATCCTAGGAAGTCCTGAATAATGCACCTTTGATCCTAGGAAGCCCTGAATAATGCACCTTTGATCCTAGGAAGCCCTGAATAATGCACCTTTGATCCTAGGAAGTCCTGAATAATTCACTTTTGATCCTAGGAAGTCCTGAATAATTCACCTTTGATCCTAGGAAGTCCTGAATAATTCACCTTTGATCCTAGGAAGTCATGAATAATGCACCTTTGATGCTAGGAAGTCCTGAATAATTCACCTTTGATCCTAGGAAGTCCTGAATAATTCACCTTTGATCCTAGGAAGCCCTGAATAATTCACCTTTGATGCTAGGAAGTCCTGAATAATGCACCTTTGATGCTAGGAAGTCCTGAATAATTCACCTTTGATCCTAGGAAGTCCTGAATAATTCACCTTTGATCCTAGGAAGTCCTGAATAATTCACCTTTGATGCAAGGAAGTCCTGAATAATGCACCTTTGATGCTAGGAAGTCCTGAATAATTCACCTTTGATCCTAGGAAGTCCTGAATAATTCACCTTTGATGCAAGGAAGTCCTGAATAATGCACCTTTGATGCTAGGAAGTCCTGAATAATTCACCTTTGATCCTAGGAAGTCCTGAATAATTCACCTTTGATCCTAGGAAGCCCTGAATAATGCACCTTTGATCCTAGGAAGTCATGAATAATGCACCTTTGATCCTGGGAAGTCCTGAATAATTCACCTTTGATGCTAGGATGTCCTGAATAATTCACCTTTGATCCTAGGAAGTCCTGAATAATTCACCTTTGATCCTAGGAAGCCCTGAATAATGCACCTTTGATCCTAGGAAGTCCTGAATAATGCACCTTTGATCCTGGGAAGTCCTGAATAATTCACCTTTGATGCTAGGATGTCCTGAATAATTCACCTTTGATCCTAGGAAGTCCTGAATAATGCACCTTTGATGCTAGGAAGTCCTGAATAATTCACCTTTGATCCTAGGAAGTCCTGAATAATTCACCTTTGATCCTAGGAAGCCCTGAATAATGCACCTTTGATCCTAGGAAGTCATGAATAATGCACCTTTGATCCTGGGAAGTCCTGAATAATTCACCTTTGATGCTAGGATGTCCTGAATAATTCACCTTTGATCCTAGGAAGTCCTGAATAATTCACCTTTGATCCTAGGAAGCCCTGAATAATGCACCTTTGATCCTAGGAAGTCCTGAATAATTCACCTTTGATCCTAGGAAGCCCTGAATAATGCACCTTTGATCCTAGGAAGTCATGAATAATGCACCTTTGATCCTGGGAAGTCCTGAATAATTCACCTTTGATGCTAGGATGTCCTGAATAATTCACCTTTGATCCTAGGAAGTCCTGAATAATTCACTTTTGATCCTAGGAAGTCCTGAATAATGCACCTTTGATCCTAGGAAGTCCTGAATAATGCACCTTTGATCCTAGGAAGTCCTGAATAATTCACCTTTGATCCTAGGAAGTCCTGAATAATGCACCTTTGATCCTAGGAAGTCATGAATAATGCACCTTTGATCCTAGGAAGTCATGAATAATGCACCTTTGATCCTGGGAAGTCCTGAATAATTCACCTTTGATCCTAGGAAGTCCTGAATAATTCACCTTTGATGCTAGGATGTCCTGAATAATTCACCTTTGATCCTAGGAAGTCCTGAATAATTCACCTTTGATGCTAGGAAGTCCTGAATAATTCACCTTTGATTCTAGGAAGTCCTGAATAATGCACCTTTGATCCTAGGAAGTCCTGAATAATGCACCTTTGATGCTAGGATGTCCTGAATAATTCACCTTTGATCCTAGGATGTCCTGAATAATTCACCTTTGATCCTAGGAAGTCCTGAATAATACACCTTTGATGCTAGGAAGTTCTGAATAATTCACCTTTGATGCTAGGATGTCCTGAATAATTCACCTTTGATCCTAGGATGTCCTGAATAATTCACCTTTGATCCTAGGAAGTCCTGAATAATACACCTTTGATGCTAGGAAGTTCTGAATAATTCACCTTTGATCCTAGGAAGTCCTGAATAATTCACTTTTGATCCTAGGAAGTCCTGAATAATGCACCTTTGATCCTAGGAAGTCCTGAATAATGCACCTTTGATCCTAGGAAGTCCTGAATAATTCACCTTTGATCCTAGGAAGTCCTGAATAATGCACCTTTGATCCTAGGAAGTCATGAATAATGCACCTTTGATGCTAGGAAGTCCTGAATAATGCACCTTTGATGCTAGGAAGTCATGAATAATGCACCTTTGATGCTAGGAAGTCCTGAATAATGCACCTTTGATCCTAGGAAGTCCTGAATAATGCACCTTTGATCCTAGGAAGTCCTGAATAATTCACCTTTGATCCTAGGAAGTCCTGAATAATGCACCTTTGATCCTAGGAAGTCATGAATAATGCACCTTTGATCCTGGGAAGTCCTGAATAATTCACCTTTGATCCTAGGAAGTCCTGAATAATGCACCTTTGATCCTAGGAAGTCCTGAATAATGCACCTTTGATCCTAGGAAGTCCTGAATAATTCACCTTTGATCCTAGGAAGTCCTGAATAATGCACCTTTGATTCTAGGAAGTCCTGAATAATGCACCTTTGATCCTAGGAAGTCCTGAATAATGCACCTTTGATCCTAGGTTCGAAACCTAAGAGAAGACATTCATGTGAAGAACACCAAAATACTCGGATATGAGTAAGTTTGTAAACGTACTTATTATCTGAATATTTATGATTTTCCGTCTACGATAGTGACTATCTTTCTTCTAATTGTAACTTGATATTTTTCATTTTTTTCGCGCCATTTAACTTTGTATTTAGTACCTTAGTTTGTAATAGAGGCCTAGAGATTTTTTTGCCATATGTTTAATTCATATTCATTTGTATTATTTGCTATAAATAAAAAAAATTTAATTCACTCGACTTATAAAAAACTCAAGAATATTATACAAATTCTCAATAAAAATACATCTTTTAAACTATACATAACTCATTTAGGTTAGTAACGTTTGGATTTGAATTTGATTGACAATCTTTAAAAAAGGATCCAAATCCATTCAAGGATCAAGGTCAATTTTACAAACAAGTGAATAAAGAAGTACTCAAACCCAATATCATTTTCTTGACATCCATAAAAAACATTCACCTAATTCAATATACACATATTATACCCGATCATGCCTAATCTTCTGTGCCCAGAACTTTGTTTATGTCAACGTAAAAACTTATAATCCAACCAAGTAATATGTGCTGTCAAGGGTGGCGCTGCTTACTATGTTAACATTTCTTTTTAGAGCATAGTTGCCATACGAACTTTTACGTTTCAATTTTGTCCACGCGCATAGATAAGTCAGGGCACTGTATTTGTCGAATTGTTATGGCGGCGCCTCACAGTCGAGTTTTGCAATCAATAGCCGGGGATAAAATAGAAAATGTAGGTGAGACGAAAGATAACATATCTATTTTGTAAAGTAGTAGAAGCAATTAATTCACAGTTGTTACTTAATCAAAATAATTGAGTCGCAATATAATAAAGTGCCGGATTTATTAACTACGGATTCTATTATTTGATATTTAATAAACTGACATCGACACCATACCAAACTGTAACCATTTGTCTGCCTTGTTTTATGGCCTTTACGTCTATTGCTGAGGATTTATCCTTGCTACTAAAGTCACATATTAATAAATAGTTACTACGTTCAGGACCCGTAGGCTTATAACTTAATTGTTATAGCAAAAATCGCGCGATTTTCGTTCTTCAATTGCTAATTGTCAAAGAAGCCGAGTGATGTAAGTACCAGCGATAGCGATGATTGCTGTTCCTATGTAGTACTACAGCCGGTTTTATATCCAGGTGGGCACAGACATTTCTATGAAATACTCATGGATCGCGAGTATGAAATGGTTTTCATTTTACATCCGTAACATGTCCATAACGTAACCTTTCATATCTTTTTATTTGAATGGTTGTCAGAGATTCTACGAGGGATTGGAAGAATTGATTTATTTATAATTCCGAGTATACCTACTGTAGATCTTTTAAGTAAGTTTTAATTTATAATTTACAAAAGTACTTACTAGGTAACTAATAAAAAGCGTAAAATATTTTATTTATAATTACTTTAACTGTTGGTTACCTTTTGATATTAATATCTTCAAATCCACGTAAGTTTCTATATGATTTAAAAACCTTCTTTTTGTATAATTAAAATATATTAATTTTCGTTTTGAAAAGCCATAAAAAGGGAGACCTAAGGGCATACTGCAGTGGGGTTTTGTCTATCACTAGACTCGCAAGCAAATTCGCACAGCAAGACACACACACTATCGATTCACACACACATGGGGACTTAAAGAAAATAGGCCAGAAAGACCCCAAATCTGGCTCCCTGAGTAAGCCGAGGTCTCCCCATCAACTTTTGACGTAAGTTCAATTTCTACTTATCGTAATAAAAAAGTTAGTAGCGAAATGTAGAATTTGTGAGACGTACTATATTGCTGTTCTTGTCTGGATGTTAAATTTGATTATGTGTTTTGAAAGTACCCTCAAGTTTTTTGTTTTGTAGTTTGGTGAAGACTATTGTGGTGTAGTGGTTGATGAAATTGCAGCGGTACTAGCAGTTATGGGTTCGATTCTTGAGTGGACCATATACTTGTACAGTATATATAGACGTGTCTTTGTTTCTTTCGTGTTTAAAAAGATATATTTTATTGAATCTTAGCTACAAAACTGTTACTCTTGACGAAAGACAATTAGCTGCCATATGTGTCATGCGTCAATTTGTATACCTTCCACTCCAATCATTTTGTAAAAGATTTTGTTGTGTTTTATATGTTGTTCAACAGTGTTTTATATTCAAATAAATCAATTTCTTACTGCTTACTGACAATATTGTTTACCTAAGAATACTATTTTATAGCTTTTTGCAGAAACTCCATAAATCAAGAATAATTAAATCTTATATTATAAATTCATATTTTCGTTTTATATACATACTCTGTTAATTTTGAAGTAGTTGTAGAAACTGTGCAGATTCATTTCAAAATGAAATGGTCGTCAGAATACAAACCAAAAATAATAACTAACCCTTCCACATTTGATTTGATTCCATATTAGTTACTAGTAGTAACAAGGCTTTCTAATTACAAATCAGGTATCTTCTGATTCGTTACACCTTTGTTATAGCCGGCAAACGAGCACCAGATCGCTGGATGGTCACTGGCATCCGTGCCCATAGACATCATTATTCGTAGATGTTATTGATGAATTGTTTTGTTATTTATTGATAATGACTCATGCTGCGTTGCTCACAGTTGGCTTTAGTTCTGATCACCTTTGATCCACTAATTGCACTGGTTGTTTATTAGCTTTAACCGTAACAAAGTAACGTAGACTTGGTTGTTGTGGTGCTCAGACTAGGAAAGACTGTAGTACTGCCCCAGACGAGGTCTTAGCAAAAGCAATTCTTCGACCATTATAAACCCATATGATCGTTTTATGTAGGTACTTAAATCTAATTTTTCATTTCGCAATGTTCCATGAACAGCACAAATTATTTTCAACACGTATAATGTATATGTACATGTATAGAGTGGATGTTTACCGAACTGTAAATTGGAATATGGAATGGTGGGTAACTTGGATTTATAATAAAAAAATCAGAAATCCAGATTTGCTAAAAGTCTACGTGTAATCTAGTGTCTATTCAGTTTGAGAGGCTTTTGAGCTTTAAATACTTTCTTGAAAGCGCATTCACACGCAGTGTGGACCTTTGAAACTGCAAACTAGTTATTATTTTTGTGCAACTTGAAATGCGTATGAGCGAGATCGATGTAGTTCATAGCTTTCGTAATTGAAGTTTAATACTCAATATAAAAATATCTATAATTTTCGTTATATTAGGTCATTACATATGAAATTGGCGTTTTGTAAGGGAGGAACATCAAGTCAATTTAAAAAATATATAATATATTTATTTCATCAAAGTAAGTACCATTGCTATCGATGCATTTTTGCCATGTCATTGGTATTTCATTGATCCATTTACTAAAAAACCATTCGGATGGGAATTTATAAAATCTTTGAAGACGCTTTGGACTGCCCCATCGGAGTTGAATTTTTTTCCCTTGCAAGAAGTTATCCAAATTTCGAAAAAAATTGTAATCTGTTGGAGCAAGATCCGGGGAGTACGGTGGACGTCTTAGACACTCCAATTGAAGCTGTAGCGAACGACCGCGTCTTCCCCGCTGCTCAACTAGATTGCTCAACTCCATAAAGTTGAGCAGTGGGCAATAAACTGCTCAACTGGTAATTGCTCAACTACTTTATTTATATAACCGAATATTTTATACTCTATAGCTTAACTATTAGGTCATTTCATATGAAATTGGCGTTTTGTAAGTGAGGAACATCAAGTCAATTTTTTTAATATAATATATTTTTACTT
This sequence comes from Marasmarcha lunaedactyla, assembly GCA_923062675.1. Classification (NCBI taxonomy): domain Eukaryota; kingdom Metazoa; phylum Arthropoda; class Insecta; order Lepidoptera; family Pterophoridae; genus Marasmarcha; species Marasmarcha lunaedactyla. Next base: position 8,844,860 of record OV281354.1, read on the forward strand.
TATCAAAGTATGTACCATTGCTATATATGCACTTTTGCCATCTCATAGGTAGTACATTGATCCCTTTACTAAAAAAAACATTCGAACGGAAATCCATAAAATCTTTAAAGGCGCTTTGAACTTCCCCATCGGAGTTAAACTTTTCCCTTGAAAGAAGTTATCTAAATTTCGTAAAAAATGGTGATCTGTTGGAGCATGGTCCGAGGAGTACGGTGGATGTCTTAAACTATCCAATTGAAGCTCCTCTAATTTGGTAGCCGTCTGTTGTGCAGCGTGTGGTCTAGTGTTGTCTTGAAGCAGCTGTAATGAACGACACCGGTACTGGTCCAACAAACGCTCAAAGTAACTTTTTTTGAGTCAATTATCGCTTGGGGCAGGATTTGGCTGGTAGCTGTTACACCAGGGTTTAACCATTGCGATTGCGTTTCCGATGGTCGTACAGGATCCACTTTTCATCATAGGTAATGAATGATTCGATTTAAAATCCTTTCATTATGGTGCCGGTTGAGTAACGTAACGCAGCAGTCGACGCGCGTTTGTCGGTATGCTGCACTCAATTCATGAGGTACCCACCTCTCAAGCTTTTTTACCTTCCCAATTTGCTTTAAGTGGATTAAAACAGTTTTGTCGCTAACATCGCAGCCTACTCGGACGTGGTTTGCGATGGATCTGCTTCCACAATAGCCTTCAATTTTTCATTACCAACTTTGGTCTCCGGCCGTCCACGGGGCTTGTTCTGCAGGTCAAAATTTCCAGAACGAAAACGTTGGAACCAAAAACGCATTGTTTTCTTTTGTGACACCGAAGTATTAATACACAGCATTAATAAAATCGCGTTCTACTTTGTTCGGCGACTGTATCTAGTGTGTATGTAAATATGTAGGTATTCAACTTCATCTTTTTTAAGAAGAATAGTCATAGAACGTATTCAGAAATGGTGGTTTGTCCTAATATAATGCAATGGCAATTATTAAAGCCATCCTTTATCTGTTAACTTAGTTTCATTCAAGCCTGTGTAACATTGAGAGTATAATGGGGACAGCTTATCTGTTTGGAGATGTTTTGCATTTGCAGTAGTAAACGTTACACACGGTACTTATATACTTATAGAAATTCTGTGGTAATGAAATATTAAGGCAGACTGGTCAATAGACAACAGTCACGACAAACGGCTTGGCTTCATTAATACAACAAAAGCTTACCCATTCTGCTTCGGCTCCTGCTCATCAGCTTCATTGCCAACGATGGACTCTAACATTTGTATCTTCAACATGGTCGCTCACATGTCAACCGCATCACTCGACTGATTGAAGCCGCTGCGGTTTTATGTTCTCCTGGTACCTGGTGTTCTGTAACAAGATGAATATGCAATTAAAAGGGGTTAGTTAGTAGTTGGGTTATGTTTATAACACAAAGGTATAAAAACATACATCATGCTATTCATGGTTAAATGTATAATTACCGCCGAGCCGAGCATTTTGTAAATTTTGTAGTTTTTTGATATACCTATCTATTCAAGTAGGACTTGTTCAACTATGAATATATTCATTATTGCAGTTATAAAGTATTTAAGTATATTAAGAAATTAAGTTAAGTAAGTAAGTATTTTGGAGACCATATCACAAGTTCTGCTTTGTTTGTCTCATACAACTACTCGTAAATTTATACATACCCATAGCTACCTGACTCCTCTTGGAACTTTTAAATGTTAATATGTTTGTTTTTAATTTGTACCTAGTACCTAGCCGATAGCTGACTATGCCTATAATATAAGATATTAGTATTAATGTATTTACCTAACTCTTATTAGCGCTAAAATTAACCGTATCTAGTGGTTTTTTGTTGCTAACTAATTTTAGTATTTATATAACATGTTAAAATGATAAATAAATCAAAAAAATAATAAATTTTTTAGAAATATCTTGTGCCCATGACAACGCCTAGGTTTGGGCCAATCGATCTTTGTTGTGACTATAGTAAAGTATGAAGTATAGTAAGTATAAGTATAGTATATGTATTAATTAAAACATTTGAAAACAAAGATTTTATCATTTTCAAACCTTTCCATAATAAGTTAAGAAAATTTTTGCCATTTTTTCAATGTTATACCTACCAAGTTTCATTTAAAGATTTTTGAGTTCTTATCGGGTACAGAATCACATCCTAAGAAACTAAAAATCAGGTAGAGTTTTATGATAGATATTCGTAAGACATCAATGTAAAAATGTAAAACTAACTCAACAACGCCGCCTGGTCTTAAAGTTATTCTTCGAAGATGAATCGGCCTACAATTTTATTGTTCCACGGTACCTTTCAATCCGTTTGTAATATTAGTTAATTTATAAAATTTGCAGAGAGCTGTAGTTTCTTGAGATAATTTAATTTAAAAACACTGACATATTCATTTTCATTTCGAAAACTCATATTCTCTGGCCTTAGACCGCTAGCGCACGCACATAATTGAAAAACATTAGTAAATCAACGTAAATTGTCAGATTATATTTGCCTCACATAACCTTGCTGCAATATACTCAATACTACAATAATTATATTCCCAATATCTCACTTGCCATTGGTTCTTTCAATCCTATTGTGCACCAAACAATTAACTGAAGACCCAATTTATTGTAACCACCCACAAGCGCCCGCGCAGCTCTCTACCTGCTGTCATCCTCAAAACTTTTTTCCTATGGATTCTGCATCGTCATATCAACATTTTTAATAAGTTTGAAATAAATAGAATTTTGGTTTCTCCTAGTTTCGAGGAGTCCGTTTCTATGCGGGAAGCACGGTGGTCCGTGTTCGAAATTTGGCTTGAAGGTATACTGATTTTGTATGGTTCGTAAAAAGAGACGGCAAGATATTGGAATGAGTGAGTGCGATGCATTCTACCACACCGACATAGAAGCTTTGACTCCTTTTTGGTAAACCTTAGTAGGTGTTAGTAAGTAGAGTAGAGGTTAGGTATGTAGCTATGGACCTAGGTCCTAGGCCTTACCTATTATGTTTTTTTGATTGGAACTGTTCTAAGTTGAGGCTAAATTCACAGGCACGTTGCTAAGTATTAAAACAACTTATTTAAAAAGTAAAAAACTGGCCGATACCATATTGCGACGAGAACACGGTGAAGTATTTTGTTATGTTCCAAGAGAGGATTTTTACCCCATGATTGTTTGTATATCCTTCTGAAACTCATTCAAAATAAGTCAGTGTCTTCATTAGTTCTATTCTACATAATTTTGTTGCGTTCTCGAATAACTTTATAATAGGAAGCGATGTAAATCATTTCTGTCCCAATATATACAACGCAGTCTTACTTTTAAAATTTGCACCTAAAATATTTTGTTCAAAATTTTTGGAGTGAATCTGAATTTCTGAAAAATAACGCTCTAGCAATTACATAAGCTAAAATATATTGGGTCATTAAACATACTTAGTTCAGCTGGTACACTCACAAAAACCTAGATATCTAAAATACTTACTTGAACAACAAAAACTGGTACAATTCAGACTCGAACCTGCGATCTCTCGCACCGTGTTTAGTTCGTTTACCGTTGGACCTCGTCACGGCAACTCATCGGCGAAAGTTCCGAAACACAAAAAACTAAAAATTTATTGGAATACTTCAAGTACGCAATTAGTAACCCCACACCACCGCTTCACTGCCAATGTCCATTGTTATTTTTAAGCCTAATTTAAACAAGCAAAAAGTTTCAGGCGTTAATAATTTTCCTATAAAGATTAACAAACAGAGAAAGACAGGATAAAAAGATCTCCGAATTTTGAATTTCCCAAGAAAAAATCAAAAGCATTTAATCTGAGCGCTCTGGGTATTCTAAGAATTTCAATTTCTTGTTTAAATAGGTATTAAACTTTAAAAAGTTAGTCAAAAGTTGGTTAAATAAAAAAGCTCCAGTTCGAGAAGCTGTAAAGATTCTGAAAAAGTAATAAAGTAGGTATTCTGATTCTTTATCTAATGGATATTTTTTATATCTGCTTTCCGTCTTAACGGTGCGAATTCAATTTAGATTTAAAGATCAAAGGTCAAAACTAAATAAATCCTATTTAAGTTTAGAGTGATTTAAAACGTAGTTTCGGGCAAACGACTACGAAGCTTTTTCAAAATGGACGATCTCCAGTTACTAGTCGTCTACATCAATTACAAAAAGGGCATATGAAACTACAAAGTAATTTAAATTTATAGCAAAAAAATAAAATTTTAATTATTTAGACTTTTAAAACTACGATATAAACCAGCAGGTCTGACATGAACCCCAAGACATAGTGAAGACATATTGGACCAATTGGACAGACAAAAGAAGACATCCTTCTACAATCACATGTCACTTGTCATGTATTGACCAAGCCAAGTAGACGACTTTCAAACCTAACGTCGTGTATTTAAAAACGAAGATATTATTTATTTCAGTTTATAATGCCAGTATTTATTTACCTGACTAAATAACCTTAGTATTTAGTATGTTGTTATTTCGCACCACTTGTTTTGTTTATTAGTAGTAAATGATTGAGAAAGGGAAGACGCATTCAACCGTTCGTCTAGTTTGCTTCGTCGTATTGTAATCTCTCGAAGACATAGCGAAGAATTCTCATGCCACATACCACACTCAAATTATGCGTTATCTCAATATAGACACAGATTTTTTTTGAATATACCGAAAAAGTATGTGTTTGTAGTATATGGCTTGCTCTTTCCCATTTTTCGCGCTCGTGCAATTTACAGATTTATTATATGGGCCTTAGTAGGTATATGTTTGTACCTAAGCCGTTGATTCCCTTTTTAAACACATTGTTATAACCAAAACCAAAAAAAGGGGTGTCAAAGTGCTCTCCTGCGGTGTTGTCGAGAACAGTAGACTGAACTCCGACCACAGGGTTAAGGAAGAGACTCGCCGCTTGCATCTTCCTCAGCCCCAACTAAATCTGCCACTGGACAGCTCAAACTAAACTTAAGGACCTGCACTTTTCGGCACAGCTTCGGGTTGTTAAGGTTTAAAATTTTGACAAGTTAACCATACAAGGTATGGCTACCCGAGGAGAACTGGACACCCCAAGGGTTAAGCTAAAGTAAGCTGTATTTACGCCAGTGAGAATAAAAAAGATGATCTTGAGATTTAGGACTTGTGACGTAGTTTTTTATCTTTTTTATTTGTGGGTAGTTTTCAATTTACAAGACGCAATAGAAATATTTTTAAATATATTGTAACAATTTTTATTCCTTGATACGAAATTATGTAAGTAACTATTTTAAAACATATCTTAATTAGTTATTTTTTGATGTAGCAATACTTGTAATTATTCTTATAATATTCGTAGTGTATAAATACTTGGGGGTAGTTTGAAATTACCTCTCGAACAACAATTTTTTGTTTTTTTTAACAATTGCATGTGTAATACTATTATTGTAATAAAAGTATAAAGTGCAGTTTTGTTATAAACTAAATCTAAGGATTAACTTAAGGTAATCTTTAATCTTTTAATCTTTAATCAATTTATTACAAAAACAAATACTTATTTCTATGCTTAAAACAATGTAATACAAACTTAATAAAGTTTTACCGTTCATCGCTTGTAACATCGTCGGTAGATAATTGTTTTTAAGAATCATACTTAACATCTTTAACAAACAAGTTCACGAGTTCATACTGAATATTTTTTTACAAACCAAAAAACTGGTTTTGTACAATTGTGATCGAGTTTTATATGGTATGTCGCATAATTTCTATTGATTAATTACACGAATAATTTCATAAGTTGTGTCTAAATGGAGGTCTTTGAAAATTGAAACAAGAAGATATATTAAGTTAGTTTTTAGTGTTAAATAAATTTGTTTTAAAGTATAATTCATAATATACAGGGTTGCACCGCAGCGCTACCATATTCAGATCGGTTTGATCACAGGTTAAGAAAAACAGTAGGTTACAGAAGTTCAACCAAATTTATTATTTATTTCTAAAGCAAATGTATTTTAATAATGTGGCTCTGTTGCTATCACTACTATTTCGAAGGAAGTTTTATGTTTTCCCATTTGTTTGTTTATTTGTCATATATCCTTAAAATACGCAGCTATCTTACGGCATTCTTTTTTTAAAATGTATTTGGTTTCCGGTCCACGAGCACGCTTTCCAACTGATGGAAGGTGGCATCCGAATGAATAGTAATTCCGATTATTATATCGACTAATGATGAGTTGCCGACCGTGGACTATAATTCCAATTGCCTAAGCTCCAGTTGCACTGGCTGTACCTTCCCTTTAACCACAACACAACCACTTAAACGCGATTATCGTGACAAAATAAGAAGCACTGTGACACCGCTCCAGGCGAGATCGGAACAAAGGAGCTACTACCACTATACATCTTATGTTTGCTTAAAATATGATGAGGTAGCCTCAACCTGTGTTTCAAGAATAGCGAGTGCATTTCACGAAGACGCGCCCCACTACTGCTTGATCAAGGTCACACACTACGATACACTTGTGCTGTAAGAGATTAGAAAAAAGAGTTGGGTGCGTTTTTTCGGATGGAACTATCTCTGTCAGATGTTACAGGAACACTGACCCTTAGAAACACAGCCATTGGTTTATATTTGCAGGGAGGAACAGACCGATCTCATTCTACTGAGAAAGGTAGATTCGTTTTTAATTGATTTCACAAATGCTAGAATTTTAGAAAATTAGGCATTTGAGTTCTTAAAATTGTAGTGTTTACAGCAATGTTAGTACTTTACAAATAGTTTTTAAAATGAAACGTTATACCAAGGCGCCTGAAATTTACTTTTTTTTAAATTTATTTATTTATCATTTACAATAGTAAAAACATTTAATCTAGCTTCACTTCCTTAAACCATTGCTGAATCGTCTGAAAGTTGCAATTCCTCTTAAAGGTAACTTAATTCCAGGTTTTATTAACGACAAAGTAAGTAAGGCATTTCTACATCAAATACGAAATAATCAAATTATCCCATACTTACCTATTTTTACTTAACATTTTTATATTGTTGTGCTATATCTATATAGGTTTGATTTACTGACATACTTGGTGACTAATTATTAACTATCAAAAATGTACAATACCTAGGCAGAACCATATATTATTGAAACAAAATTGAACTTGAAATTCATGTTCTCCACAGCAAATAAATTCCAATTAGTTTTTCAACATCTTCCCACCAAAAAGGCGTCAAAACTTCTTCAGCGTGTATGTCCAGACATCCGCATGCACTCAGTGCCAGGTGCTGACGTCATGAGAGGTAGATACACTGGGCCAGGAATGCAGGTTGTATAACCGTTGTCAAATTTCTAATAGGATTTAGACCAGCTCCTAACGCACTGGTGACACGTGAAGAAACGGACGCCCAGAAGAGTTGCCAAAAAGTTTGTATATCTATGTTACTTTATAAAAATTGTAATAGTGCAATGTAGACCTCATACCTGCAGGCGTTTGTCTAGTTTTGGGTGCGTAGAAAAAAATTTGAAGCTGTATTATTATCTGCGCAGATTATGTTACAAGTTGAGGTCTCTTTTGTGTTGGAAGGGATGGGATGATCAATAGAAAAGGACATGAGTAACAAAACCTTCCCCTTCTCATAAAAAGATTTAAAACTTTTTATATAAGGGGCTCGTACCCACATGTTCGGGCGGGCTTAGGATCGGCTGTATTTTTTGCCGTGCCGTAATACAGCCTTCTCGAGCCAAACACACTCATATTCGGCAAGTGCCAATCGAGTAGTCCATTCAGACTTTATACTGAGTGGCTCATTCGGCATTGGCCGGGCTGCATTTTTCCCAAATGGTCATCTACACCAAGGTTTCTCAAACTGGGGTACGCGACATGATATACGTAATGTTGGCTAAATGTCTTAGGGATAAAATTACTCCTAAAATCGACTCGATTTGCGCAAAGAACCCTGGGAGACCTATTTTTTTTGGTACTATATTTGTTACCTTTTATAGGAATAAAAAACTTTATTTTCTTCAACAGCCAAGTTTATTTTTATCCGTAGGGATAAGGTTTAGGGGTTCGCTGTCATATGAAAACTTTAACAAGGGTACGTGGAGTTAAGAACCCCTGATCTAAACATATTCGACTTTGCCACCCGGCACCGTTGATGCCGGTTCGAATATAAGGAGTAGCGTCCCTTAGACATCGTAATAGTTCAAAAAGTACAGTTATTGCGATGTACCTGAGTATAACGTATTTCACATTCATAATGAAATAACTTTATCGAAAAAGGAAAATCTAAAAAAACATCAGTATGAATAATTTGTTACCTAAAAAGAAATCTCAAAAGAACGGAAACAAATTTAAGGCACTTACTTAATCTAAAAAGGAAACAGAGGACCCCATTTTAGATAATAATTTCAAAGAACCAAGGTTTTCATTTCTTACGAAACAGCCATTTCTTGAAACACAACGAGTTACCACTTAATCTATTTTCGCTTTTTGTTATAGAATCATAATATCTCTCATTCTATTTGTTTGAACTGAATATATTTCAAAGTTATTCTTTAACATTTTCAGCATTGTTCCTTTGATGAACGAGAGCAATTCAGTTTCTTTTGAAAGACCTAGGAAAGGAAATTAAATCGAAAATGTGAGTAAAAATATTGGGATAATCCTTTGTTTTTCGTTTGGTACAATATTATAGGCTGTCATTCTACTGCCTATCTCCTTACCTACTCACTGATCACACAAAGGCTTTGATTACGCAATTCAATTGTTTCACAAAAATGGTATTGTTTTTAAAAAAGTAGTCATATCATATTTTCATTGAATTTTTGGTTTAAACTAATAATAAGTAATGTTAGGGATATACATCGTTATATTAATCTTTTACGAATATTAACAGTAAAACATAATTATCGGTCACAAGAAAAAAGATCTGGATACACAGTTTAATACATACAATTACAACCTATGTAGGTTATTGCAAATTAAACTCTACGTGAATGATTTTAAATTGAACTAAGAAAGGTGATGACAATAATTTAATTTTTTTACGAACGAAATCCGGCTGTTGTTTAAGTTTTAGCTGGAGTTAAACCTCAAACATGATTTTTACCTATTTCTTGACTTTATAGCTTATGCGTAAGTATTTTAATATATTGATAACGCTTGCCAGTATACTTACCGAAAATATGATAATATTTCATTATTTTTAAAGAGCAGAACGTGTAATTAAATGTTTTTGACATGTTTACTGTTGAAGTGACGGAATGCAACTAAATTGAAAGAAAACTGTTATTGAAATTACCGAACATTTTGGCACTCTTTTTTGACACAGATTTTTTCAATTTTCGCGCTAGAAGCAGCAGCGGATTTTCTCGCACTAATATTGAGAAATTAAAATAGACTAAGGAACTAACCGAGTTTTTATATAGATTTGGACCTGGCGCTGCACAGATAAAAAAAGAGCATTTAAATAAAGCGATGGCTGAATTGAAAAATATCAGCTTCTAATCTGTTTCATTATTTATCTACGGACTGAAAACATTCTTGTCAAATAAAGTATTTAAGACATTTTTAAAATGGATAAACCAACAAAGTATACCGTTTTTTTGTGCATATTTCACCTAAGTCTGTCAGATCCAAAACCGGAATTGTGCTTTAGAACATGACAAATGATATTTCAGTTTTATCATCAAACATTTCCTGAAAGTAATCGCTAAAGCTGCTTCAAATTAGAACTCTACAATTACTGTCATTTGTATCACAAAGCCTGTCCAGTATTCATAGAATATAATATATAAATGGCGAGTACACTTTGTTCTGACTTTGTTCTTCTGACATACTGTGGGGAAACACCGCAGACATCGAAACGGTCTTCACTCTGCAGAAAAGGGCTATTCGTGGAATATATAAATTAGGAAACAGAAAATCTCTAAGAGAAACGTTTAAAGAAATTGGAAAAATAACCCTTGCATCACAACATATTTATGAAAATATATTGTACATTCACAAGAATATTCATAAATTTCAAACTAAGAAAGATAACCATTGCAATGATTACTCTGTAAGATCTAGGAACGACCGTAAAATTTAGACTGGCTAAAAGCAGCAAATAATTTATTGGAACTCTGTTACAATAAAAAACCGAAATTAGTTTACGAAAACTTTTAGGGACACACTATGCCCTAAAACCTCATTTGTCATCATAGATTGTTTGGATGAGGGCGTGAGATTGAAGTCCCCACAGGCTATTTCTGTTTCTGTTTGTAAAAATAAAATATACATACTATCTAAACAGCTTGGCTGCGGCAATTCATTAGCACCCACAATCAGCTGTCATCTGCGTGTTTTTGCGTGTCGTCAATCTCGATGAAGATGAATAAAAGAAGACTTTAAGCAAGTGTAAAGGTAAACGCCGATGATGAAATAAAATATTGTGAGTTTTTAATGTTTATACAGGTCAGTGCGTTTTGCTGACCCGAATTGTGTATCTAGTTTTATATGTGAACAATGCAAATAATAAACATATATTTCTTAAATATAGAAATAGAGGAGGATACAAATTAAAGGCTAAACATTTTCCAAAATTGGTCCTATACGTTTTTGGAACTCAATCTGTATATTTAAAATATGTAATAATTCATCATCGATGTATTTTATGTATATATTGAATACACCTAATCTTAATGTTTGGAACGATCCATCACCCATGCAATGTAAAATTTAATAATTTTGTGTTGTACTTAATTTTTCATATGTCATAAATAAAAATTAAACTTGTAATAAATCTGTAATAAATCTTGAAGATTAATGAACACATTTTATACAGGATCCTAAATTTTATTAGCTTTCTTACCTACACCTTCCCTAGGGCAAATCCAGCGTACACTACAGAAACCAGATTTATAAAAAAGATTCTTAGACTGGAAACCTTTTACAAGTATTTTGAGAATGAAGTTGTACCGGTATGAATATCCTAATTGAAGATTGCAATATTCTAATAATAATCTTTGAAACGATTATTTTCTTTTGTATGCTTCATACATGATCTTGTACAAATTTTTATAACGTCAAATCTGAAATCAAAACTCAATATGGGATTTTGACCTGCTAATGGTCAGTAGTATACACGAAAGATTAACTCATGAGTGATCTTTTCCCCCTTTAACTTCCCTAATAATATATAACTAATCTAAAAATCTTGTAAAAAAATATCGAATAACTTGCGAAAAATCAATCATAAGTTACCATTTTGTTCCCTTTTGAATGTATCAATGTCAATGTCAAAAAAAGTAACAAACCTATTATACACAATGACATATTACATATAGACAGGTTATCCGCTCTCAAAAAAGGCAACGCAAATGCAAGGCAGCCGGCTATTTTACTATGTCTTGTGCAACTCAGTGTCACGGCTAAACATTAAACAAAACTTATTCCCTATTTTGTGTTTTTAATACCATACAATGCCTTCTTGTGTGTTTAGACAGTGTACTAATTACACTGTTACTCTTAAAGGTAGAATAAACGTTTCTTTTCATGCGTAAATACTATTTTTTTAACACTATCTTATTTATTATTTTATTTTGCTATTTAAAATGACGTTTTAAAATTGACATGGCTATTCGTTTCAACAAACTCGAAGAGCGAGGTCTAATATGATTTTGTATGTGGTAGTAAACGAGACAACGCTATTTATAAATAATTAAGTCGAAAAAACGATGTCGAATGAACCCACAAGTAGTTGACGTTATTGACGGATTCGTTTTGACAGTCAATCAACAATCCGTTAGTTCTTTTTTTCACATGACCAGAGTGAATCATAAAAGAATTCGGGGAAAAGATATATTTAAAAAAATCTTACAATGGTACGAAGGACTGTATATTTAAACTAATGAATTAGTAGATTTTCTTGTGTTAAGGTCTCGTCTGGGGCGGTACTACTTCCAATTTTAACCACCATAATAATCACGTCTACGTGGTTGTGTTCCGGTTAAGATGAAGGAACAACCAGTCCAATGACTGGAACAAAGTTAATTCACACACACTAGTGATTGTCCATGGGAGCGGATGCCACTTACCATCAAACGGATCGCGCGCTGGTTTGCCGAACGAGAAGAAAAATGAAGAAAGTAAAAGATAAGAAAATAGTACAAAAAATAAACGCACATAGAATGTAAGGTGGTTTTCGAAATCCATACCAATATTATAAATATGATAGTGTGCTGGTTTGTTTGTCCTTATTTCACGTAGAATCAGCGCGATGGATCGACGTGATGTTTGTGTGCTGATAGTGGTAGGGCTGTGGAATGACGTAGGCTGTATTCGTTCAGTTGTCCCCGCGGGAACGTATGCAGCGCGGGTGGAACTGGCGGGACTTTTCTTTAGTACAGTCGCGAATGCCCCGGGAAGTATGCAACATTTCATTTAAGTATTTACATAAAGTGTTGCCTGCAGTAATTTAATAAACCTTTCAGGGGAATCCCTTACTTGACATCAATAAAACAAGTAAATCACTCGTAGGCTTGTTTATTATCGTAAAATATATTTCAATTTTATAAACAGAGCCTGGAAAGATATAACAAAATATGATATTTACCGTTCAACATTTAATTATTATAAAAAAGAATATGAAAATGGGTGTATTTGCAAGTTATTAAAGCACGTACTAAATGATCGGTATTTTACTTTTTACATTTATTTAAGGAGACATTTGACGCCATTTAATGTTTTAAAAATATCCACATGAGTTTATTGTAGGAACAAAATAAATATTTTACGATGAAAGTCAAAATAGTATTGAAAAGAAACAAAGGGCAATGAGGTATTATGACAAAACACCCGTTATTCTAAAAGCCAAAGGTTTAAAATTATGACACCACCTGCCAGGAGGAGTATACGGGTTACACAAGCATCGCACGTACCTGCAACTGAGCATAAAATACCTACACGAAGATTGAAGACAACCTTCATAATTTGTAAAATCTTATAGCCTAGATCCTACCAAAGTTGCACTCCTGGCTTCTAGATATATTTCCATTCAAATAACATTCTTAAGTTTCTTAGCAATCAAGTAATTATAAACAAAACAGTTTAAAGCTTTCAGTCTAATCACTTTAAATCAATTATCGTATTTTCTTCAGAGTTTTCACGTTTTTGCAACTTCGGGAAATTTTTTAAGAAATCTTTTTTTTTTTTTGCTGCCGAAGCACCCTCCGGGAGGGAGGTGGAAGATTCGTTAAAACTGTTTGGTTTTATATTTCAGGGTACACAGTTTATAGCTTCTAAGGGGTCGGGAATCTATTAAGAAATTTGAGAGGTCCGGCCGAGAACTTAAGATCATTTTCATGTAAGTATTCATATAAAATATTTTTATGTATGTGCTTTATAAAATTGAATAATTAAATAAGAAATATGTGAATAGACAACAACACAAAAAACCTTATACTAATAATTTAATATTAGTTTGTAGCCAATCGGCCAAATTTTTGCCGTGATGATTACTAGTTGTAAACATGTTTCTTTTGGGCTAAAGACTATATGAGCTTAATTTACTCCTGTATAAGCGAGTCCATAATACTAACGATATGATTCTATAAAAACTTTTGGATAATGTAAATGCTTGGATTATACACATTTATATCAAATAAAAGAAAAGTATTTATATTTCTCTATTATAGAGAGGTTAGTCATCAATATACATATATAGTAATCTGTATTTTTAACTACATTCATAGCCAGCTAATGAGCACGTGACCAAACTTGTGGTAATTGGCATCGTACGTCGTACCTAGGTTAGGACGTCGTAGAAGGTTACGATAGAACAGATTCGTTGCGACCGTAGGCTTCAGATGAAATTGCCTCTGTTCCAGGAATTACACTGGCAGTTTCTATTACAACAAGGAACGCCGGCGTTCCAGTTAGAAATAGGGCAACACGGCATTCGAATCGCCTAACCCACCGGTGGGCCAGGCTAACGCGGCGTACGCATTCCTACTGAGTTTCTTGCTGGTTCTTTGGCAGTAGATGACCCTTCCGAACCAGTGGTAGTTTCAATATACGACGACCTAAGCCGAGGTCTGTGCCCTCTCTGGTGCCCTTAGGCGTATCGTATGTAGGAGTAGTTTAAGTTTCGGCTAAGCGCCCTCAGCGCTAAGCTACAAAGTCCGGTGAAATTTAAAAACCCATTTCGAAAAAAAAAGAACTGGCAGTTTCTACTCTTTGACTGGAACACAAAACGTAAACATGATTAATATGGCGGTCAGAATAGGTAGGACTTGTAATACCACCCCAGGCGATATCACTATTGACCAGGGATCAATTAAAACTAAGGGTTATTTATTGATGCACTTGTACACTTTACGTGATCCAAACAGACTCTCTGTTTCAATTTAAAAATGAAACATATAAAACCCAGCTGCTTTTTCATTCTAAACTTTGAAAAATGTTCCTCTCCCCCTTTGAACCCGTTTCATATTCATGCACGCTGAATGTATGAAACGTATGAATAACATGATGTTTAAGTGCTCTTATAAGCTTCTTAAATGTATGAAAATGTATCTTTATATGCAGGCTGTTTTTGATGAGAAAAATTTTATGTGTTTTGAAAATTTTGTAATCGTTATGGACAGGAAAATAAAAACCAAATAAAAGTAAATATTGAACTACCAGATGATCCTGAAATCACTCGCAAAATAATATATTTGTTTATCATTTTAATTAGTTTTGTGAAGTTGGGATAAGTTGTATATAACCCGAGGGTGGTCAGGAACGACATCAAAAATTTATACTAATATCGAAGCCAGCAAACGAGCACGCGATCCGTCATCGTTAGTCGTAGGTGTTTTATTTATCAATATTGGATGTGATTTTTATTTTGATTGGCTAATGATGAATATCTAAAGCGTAATTTTCACTAAAGTATGTCTTCGTCGTAGCCAAATCTGTGTCAACTTTACCAGTCTTATATTTTTGAGCATTTTTACGTATTTATTTAACTTTTTGTAGATATAAAGCGTTGAGCATGTAGACACATGTCTTTGCTTCAGACTATATCACAAAAATCTTTAAAAAGTATCATAGTTATTGAAAAATCTAATAAAATGTCAAAAAATATGGTAGGTATTGTTGCCACAATTGACGGTACACCATTGTTTGGCCCCGAAGTAAGCAG
Source organism: Marasmarcha lunaedactyla (assembly GCA_923062675.1). NCBI lineage: Eukaryota > Metazoa > Arthropoda > Insecta > Lepidoptera > Pterophoridae > Marasmarcha > Marasmarcha lunaedactyla. The sequence continues at coordinate 8,860,001 of OV281354.1, forward strand.
AGCTTGTGTTATGAATTCCCATACACCGAACTGGGGGGAGGGGAACCCAGAATAAAAATACATATATAAATATGAACAACCCGAGAACAAACACCTCTGTTCATCACACAAATTAATGTCCCAGCCAGGACTCGAACCTGGGATATTTTGAAAATCATACTACTTTATAAAGATGCAAATCCAAACTGAAACTAAATATTAAACCTGCTCGAAACTTACCAAGTTATGGGTTAACTACGTTCGCTCTGGAAACATAAATTTGCAGATGTGCTAGTTGCATTTTAATCAGTTATTTAAACTGAATCTATGCTTGTATTTAAGTTTGAAATACTAATTAAGGTGGGTTTGCATTGTTTTGAGATGAATTAAAAAGAAGCAGTAGGATGATTTTAAAGAATTCTAAATATGTTTCCTTTCATCTGATAAAGAATGAGTATGTAGATGTTTCCAACGCTTTCAACAGATTTACTAGTCTTTGAAATATAGATAAGCTACAACAGATGTATCATGTTCAACACTAAATATTTCCGGGTTTTTCAAAGTGCGAAAAACCTTTGGCTGTTTAAAAAAAAAGCCAACGCCTACGAAAGCGAAACAATCGGGAAGCGCTGGAAAACGTTTGATCAGCTGTTTTTTGCCTTAACGTAGTATTTAGTATCAATTCCCTTAAGAAACCAAAGTAGCATCAATGCAGAGGTGGCACTGTAAAATGCTTGCTAGAAGTTTTTGCTGCTGCGAGCATCAAGCGACTAAACAGGGGCCTATTTTTCAATATTCCGAGGCCTTTTGCTTCACCATGGCAACGTACCTGCGCACTCCGCGATCAAGACGAGGGACCTCCTAAACACAACACTGGTAAAACTTTTGGGTCATCCGCTTTACGGCCCTGATTTGGCACCGCCTGTCTTCTTCTTGATTCCTAACATTAAAAACCAGCTCAAAGATACGCTTACTGCGAAGGCCGTTGAGGCAGTAACTGTTGCGGGCTGGAACATGTGCCTTGGTTCAGACACATGAAACTTTGTATAGACGCTCGTGGAGAGTTTTTTGAAAAGATATAATCAAAAAATGTAACAATGTTTTTTTTACGAGTATATGAGGACACTGTGTACACTTCTGAATTATGTACATTTTCAATCTAAGTAGATAAATTAGCATTTTTATGGTCAAATGATCCTTGACCATGCTCTCCCTAAATACAGTGTCTATAAAAAGCTACAAGTGCACTAATATAGCAGTAGTAACTACCAAGCATGACCTTGAAAGTGCCCAATCCACACATTTCCCAGCTCTTAACAGTTCTTTGAAATTAATGATTAAAAATGAAAACTCGATGCATCGATGTGTGGCCGCTCGGAACCGGGAGCAGATACTACCAGGGAGCAGTCTCGCCGTAGAGTACTAATGCGATTGTTGATTCTATATCTAATGAGACGATTTGTGATGCTTTGAGTTTTAATATGATAGATTTATTTCTCGTAGAGTCAATTTTTCAATCGTAAGATAACTATTACCTGTAATAACTTTGACACTTGACACGACATGGCATAGAAATTCCATAAAATTTCTCCATTGTATTAATTTTGTATTATCTGTGGACTGAAAAATCAGCCCTTAGTGGTATAAAAACCAATAAGATTCATTTTGACTTCTTGTAAGTAGTAATATCTATTAAGAAATATTTTATTTAGAGGGACACAATATTGTAGTCGATAATAGAGTCAAAAGGTGATTTCATTCGGAAGTAACCGAAAATTGTTGAACTATTATTTATTTATTAATCAAGGACATACAAAACGTTCTTTGTTAAATAAAAAAAAATCTAGATATACACCAATAGTAGATATTATTCATTATATTATTTGTAAAATTATAACATTGTTGTGATGTTTCAATTGTCACTTCACAAGATTCAAGTGTTCAAAAAGAAATGTTAGATTGTTTTTACCTACCGGCTTTGCTAATGAGAACGAGATCCACCTGGTGGTAAGTAGCTTCCGCGCCCATGGGCGTCAATAGACGTAGGTGTGTTTTATTTACCAATACTGGATGTGATTATTATATCTACTATTGATACGTGGCCGACCGTACGCTTCACTTGGAATAACTTTTGTTCCAGTAATTTCACGGACAGATTTTCTTGAAACAACCACTAACGATTGAGTTATCAACTGAAGCCTATATTAAAGTTTCTACTCTATATGCTTAGAGTTCAATAACTCGGCCGCGGCCGGTAATATCGTATATACTTATTACGCGATGAACGGTAATATATGCGCTTGTGATCGATACCGATGGACTCAAATTAAAAATTACCGCTAGATACCGGTAATCGGTGAAATAGTATTAACTGTGATGTGTAGTTACGTTACAGGTCAATCAAAAGTGGGTCCTTTGCCCTAATATGCCCTAATAATGCGGGAACAACACAGTACGTGTTGTTCCCGCTTTGTATATGCATTTAAACAAGTTATGTACATAAAACAAGTGGTTTGTGTACCTAAAGGAAAGTAGTTCGAATTGAATTTTTTAGACTTTTAGAATTCTTAAGTAATTACTTAGAAAAGCAATTACTTAAAAAAGTATTTGGGGCTAGAATTCTTAAATCAAAAAGAAATATTTGTGTGAAAAAACGTGACGTTTCTTAATTCGTAAGAGACAAACTCTCTATTATATATCTATGATCACATAGGATCCTGCTTTTGGTTTTATATATATGACCTCCAGTATCATATCTGCATATAACATTATCATAATTCTATCATCCTATTTTTGTTAAATGAGGCGGGCGAGGCGGTTGTGTATACTATTACTATACTATTAAGTGGGTTCCCCCACCACATCTCTGGCTGATGCCTGAACACTCTTGACCAAAGCTTCTGTAAATCGAACGCTCGGAAACTCGAAAGCTCTCATAGAAAATGACGAATTTTGGGTCAGAATAAAATGAAAATAAATGTGAAAATTTAATTTATGTATTTCAATATGGTAAAACTTATTTCTATGATCCTATCTAACAGCAAAAGTCAAAAATTTTGATCAAAGACGATATGATTCGTATCTTTATATATATTACACTATCATATAAATATAACTCATAGATCTATGATCGTATATACGAGTATATGATAGTTTAATACGCCCTTAACTAAGGAGAACAGTGACAATTGTTTGGCTGAGATTTGTAACATCTGACAGTTCTTACTTTTGCCAATTTTTCCTAAGTTACTTGCCTCATTACTTTTTCCTAAAAAGTTTACATCACATACGAGTGATAAAATCTGTCAAAAAAGTTTACGAGTGCCAGTACACCAAGACAACTTAAAAAAGAAAAAGAAAAAACTACTTAATTCAGTATTTCTACTGCAAATTACAAAAGTAGGGATCACCGACTTTATTACTCTTAAAAAGTCTGTAAAATCTGAAAATATTTTACAGAATGAAATATTGATACCATTTCAGATTAATATTACAAAATTATGATAATCCTAAATGGACTATAGATTTGAATAAATACCCCCTGGAGACAATCCACATTGTAAACTCCTGGAAACTTAGCAAATAACCTGGTTTGTCGTTAACATCTACATTGTAGCTGAGTACTCAACACTGTTAATTAAATTCCTTGTCAATGTTGTAACAACTAAAGCAAAGTTTATTAATTTCGTTTGCAAAGCAAGAAAAACAAACATGTTTGTGGTTTCTTAGGGCAAAACAACCCAGATTACTTTTAACCCCTCGTTTGCTGTACGATTTAATTCCACGCGAAGATCTATAGCAGTTAGCGTTTAGTTTGTAGGTCATCAAAGGAGGTTAGTACGTTTCCATCATTTACTGTCAAGAGAACTAATCGAACTTGAGTTAAATATTTTGCTTATGAATATAATTATTATCATATATTTTAGTATTAAATTTATTACATATACCTATAATCTAGCCAATTTATTACTATTATTTTATAATAATGAGCATACTGAATAAAGATTAAAGAAGACTACAATTATCGCTTAAATTAATATTCAATACAATAACATATTATTACAGTGACTGTAAAGATAGCTCGTTTTCATTGTTTTTGATATTGGTTCAATAAATTAAATATATAAAACTGTACTGTTAATACATATGCAAAAGCATTTGCTGGAACCTATCAAAGTAAAGTAGAAATAAGATATGCTTTCTTCATTTAAAATGTAATCTGTTTTTGACTAAAGGATTCTCCTAGTGTCAGTTAAAAATTTTAAACGTTTAATAGTTAACATAGGATTTTTACATAGCCTTAAATGTGTACAGTGTAATTTTATACGTGTTATTAAAGGGTAAGGTTGTTGATAGCAATAAATTAAATAAATTGCTATCTCTTTACAAGCATGCGAAATGCCGATATTTGATCCACAAATTTGTCTGGAGGGCAAAGTTTCAAATCATAAAATATACTACATGTAGTAAATGAACGAGATTTATCTGGATACATATTCCAGAAGTTAGTTAAAACTCAATTGTCTAAGACTCAAACAATATTTCAAGTTGAAAGTTTCGTGGGCACTTTGTATGGCTTCGAAATTCAAGGTTTCTTTAAGCCATTGCCCTGTCTACGCAAACAAGATAAAAAAGTGAGTAAGTCTAGTCGAAGTTATATTGTTTGTACGGAGTTTGGCAGCCGTCCAGGTGTAGTAGAAACACTGTGTCGTAAGTTACTGTGGCTTACGATTTATGTAGTGTGCAGTGCAGGAGTCAATAGTCATGGGATGTATCGGTATTGTTGAGGGGTTATGGAGCAGTTTAAGGGTTAAGTTAATAGGTACTAAGGGGTTAATGGCAGTCTTGCTTGCCATTCGTTTGGCGGTAGGCGGCCTGTCTCAATAACTGCTGGTTCTAGGGTAGGCGTAGGGTAGGGAAAAAGTCACCCTTGTCTATTTAGGCATCGATAATGCAAGATTCGTTTCATTCATTCCGGAGTCTCGGTCTGCGTGCGTTCTCGAGCGCACGTCGATCGCAGACGCCTTCCCGGTCCCTTAGCCCCCGCGCTAATCGAGCACCCAAATTTCACTGGTTGTTGCCGTAATAAATAATTTCATAGTTGTATACCGTAATAAGTTTCTAACGCCGTTTTCACGGCGGAAAGTGGGTTTTAACCGTACATCTAATAAGTTTCTAACGCCGTTTTCACGGCGGACAGTGGGTTTGTTAACCGTACTTCGTGGAACGTGAGCTTCGTCGACGGGAATTCGTCGTTGCAGGTGCCTCGAGTCTTCGTGTTCGAGTAAGTTATCCGCGTCGTCCTCAACCGCCCTACTGCGTGTAGGGCGGTTTTAGGAAGTTAGTCATCGTTGATAGGTTCATAGTATATATATTTATATATTGTTGTCCCTCCCCAACCCCTCCGCAATGGCTTCCCTAAGCTTTGATGAGTTTAGGAAGAAGTTACTTGATAGTACCGGTGCTGAAGGCATGTCTATAAATGCTGATAAGTATCGTTTCTTGGACTCTGTCATCCCGCATATCATGGTGTTAATTCCCTCAATAGCCCCTCAGGCCACCCCAGTCCCCCAGACCCCTCTGGTCTTAGGCCCTCCCGTGAGGCCCTCCCTTCCTCCAGTGACATGGAGTGCGAAGTAGACGCCCCTCCGCGCCGCAAGCGCGCACCCGCGACCGAGTCATCCTCGGACGCCACCCCAACTGGCCCTGATGAGCCTCCCTCTTTCACCCTTGTTAAGAAGCGCTCTAAGAAGCGCTCGAAACAAGACCCGGCGCCCTCGACGCCCGTCCCTACACCCCCTGCGGTGTCTTCAACTCCAGCTGCCCCGGTGTCTTCAACACCCGCTCCGGCCCCAACTTCTGTCAAGGCCAAGGTCCCACCACCCGTTTTCCTTCGGGAAAAGGGTAAATGGACTGAGGTCTCGACATTGTGCAATGAGCACAAGATCCATTACACCCGAGCGGCCAACTCGGGTGAATCTATTAAAATCTTAGTCTCGTCGATAGACGACTTTCGTGCTTTAACAAAGCTCCTCACCGATAAGCAATATATCACACTTATGCTCTGTCAGAAGAGCGTAAGATCAGAGCGGTACTCAGGGGAGTCCCGTTCGAATTATCGAACGAGGCTATCCTGGAGGATCTGCAGTCCCAAGGCTTCCCGGCACTCGCGGTGCATAAAATGCACAGCAAGTACGGGAGGCAACACCCTCTCGCTTTGGTGGTTCTCGCCAACGTCCCCAAGTCCAGGAAGATCCTCAAAGGGGTTAGCACTATATGCGGCCTCTCTGGGATCTCGATCGAGGCGCCTCATCGCCGCGGTCATCCCGGCCAGTGCCATCGGTGCCAGTTGTACGGGCACGCGGCGGCCAACTGCCGCGCACCGCCCAGGTGCGTCAAGTGCCTGGTCCCTCACTTCACTAAGGAGTGCAATCGCACTCCTGAAACTCCCTCTCCTCCCGATTGCGTGCTTTGTGGCCAGTCCGGCCACACCGCAAATTACAGGGGCTGCCCTCGTGAACCCCGTTGTATGCGCTCCAATTTCAAGAGGACGGCACCCAAACAGGCCCCGCTCCTTTCTCAAGAAAACTTTCCACCGCTGCGTAGCCGGGTTCCTCCGGCTGCAAAGCCTACACAGTCTAGGCCTGCCCCAGAAAACTGGAGGCAGCGCCCCGCATCGAATCCCATCCCGGCTCCTCGCCCATAAAAACCCACTCCTCAATCCTCCGTAGCAGACGATATGCGTATCGTCTGCGACGCTATGAAAAATATCGATGTTAGTGAAATCGTAGTCTTAGCCCGTAAACTTAGGGCTTCACGTACTCCAACAGAGCGTTTGCTAGCTCTGGCGGAGCATAGTTCCCTTCTCAATTCATTATAGGTTCATTTAAATTAATTGATCCCTAAATCATGCTTCGGCCGACCTCTGCCCAGCCCCGGCTTCACCGGAGGCTGCCCAGAACGGCCACCAACTCATGTCCCTTTGAGCACCTTCAGTGCAACTTTCACTACAGGCGGAAGACCCGCTAGCGGGTCTCCGCCAGCGCGCCCAACTTCCCGACGGGTGTCGCTTCCGATGAAGGCTAACGGTAATAACTACAGCCAACAGGTGGTTTTTAGTGGGTAGGTGCCATTCTGGTGAGTCCCACATAACCCCCCGCAGAGGTATAAATATCTAAAAACTACGATATTGTTTTGGTACCACAGCTAATATTACAATGGGTTTTCTTTCTAATATGATTATTAATTTCAGAATTAGTAAGTTAGAAAACCATTGTATCCGGATTAAAAATCATGAAACACTTCATATTTTTCAATATTCGAATGATCATAAATCTTCTTTAATAGGATAAATCAAACTATATATGCATATGGGATGTTATTATATTTATACAGCATAGACCAAGCTATCAAAACTTGATACTTCCGCTAGAAGCCGCACATGCAGCATTTTACACGTATTCACTTGTACCGGCCTACGCTCTAGTAATATTAGCCTAGTTCGAGGCGATATCGATTCAAGTTCAATGCGGCTCAGGTTGCCGCAGGTCGGGATATACTCAGGCTTCATGGGATTATGGCCTTTATTATTTACAAGACACAAGTAAAGAAAACAGATTTTACACTCGTAAGCCAGGCGTAAGCCGACTAAAATGCTACTGGATGAAATTTTATTCAGTAGGAGTCGTAGAAATTGTATGTGCAAAAATTACTTATATATTTGTATTTCAATACACACCTTTTAATATTTTTGTATTAACAATAATAAATCCCCAGACAAACACACCAACTCCATTGCCCCAAAGTAAGCAAAGCTTGTGTTATGGATGACCATAAAGCAAACTGGGGGGAACCCAGAACAACAATCCATATATAAATATCAACAACCATGACCCGAAAAAGTTCTTCAAACAAGTGACTGCCCCGACCAGGACCTGGGACCTCCGGCGTATGAGGCAGGTGTACTAACAACTACGCTACTCGATCGTCTGTAAACTCAACTTAACTACACAATACAAACACACTTTATTGCCAAAAAAAAACTCGAAATGAGAATCATGGAACCAAAATAAATACATCAAAAATATTTGATAACATGGCCTTATCACTAAACAACGATTTCTTCTAGGTCACTCAAATTTAAGAAAATAGGAAGCAAAATTTAAAATTAATGTAAATAAATGGACAGTGCTTTGTTTTTAGGGTTTTTTTTTATCTTATCGTACACCTATATGCTAATATAAATACATTTATATACATACATTTTATAATATTCATACACATATAACAATAATCTAAGTATTCAAGGACAAAGAAAAATATTTTGATTCAATTCTTTAAAGAATCAATAGATTTATTAGTATGAAAAGCAGGAGCTGGAGAGACCAGAGTGGACGAATTTTGATTATTAAATAAAACACTTTGTAACCGGATTTTATGGCGTTCAATATATATTTATACATTTTAACTCCTCGTTTTGTTCTCTGTATAAACACCGTGGACACGAGCTCAAGACCCTGTCAGCCCTTTCTGCGCTAATCCTGAACGCTACTGAGACTGCAGGCTGAAAAACAGATGGAGATGATTGAATGCCTTCATAGCTGTCAAGGTGCCAGCCGAATGTTACTGATTGATCACAAGTTACGTTCATGGTGTTGATGCCGAAAGGTGAATCGTTCTTTTGAATATAGCGGCAAGATAAGGATGAAGAAATGCCATATAAGTATATGTATTTTAGGCTTAGTATAAGAATATTCCGGCGAATGCAAATTGTGAGCCACTTGAGTTTATTGCCGGTATTGGAAATGTGATCATATTTGCGTAAACCAAATATGAATCTAATACAAGTATTTTGAAGGCGCTCAAGCTGGTTTAATTGTTCATCAGTCAAATTGAGATAGCTATAGTGTCGGTGTAATCCAGTGAGTATTGGGAATATAAAAGATTGTGCCAAAACGATTTCGGTAGATATAGGAAGAACATTTTGCAATCTCCTTACAGATCCTGTGGCTGCAAAATCCTTTCTACTTACCGATTCTATTTGTGGTTTCCACGATAATGTTGAATCCATAAGAATGCCCAGATATTACACTATGTTGCTATATTATGTTCGTAGGTTGTCGACGATTAGGGGAGGAAGTTGATAGAATTTGACTACCAAAACTCAATAATGACTTGCTAAAATCCATGGTTCTTACTCCAGTAAACGATAGAAGCAAGGCCCAGTTCATGGTATTTATTGCAGTACCGATTTCATTGAAATTTGCCAGGGTGTGAACTTGTAAATCATCATTCAATAAGTTTTCACAAAAATACCGGAAGTAAATTTGGAATGATTGTGAAATTTTGTTTGTGTGTGTGCTGTGTTTTCCGATCATTGGACTGCTCGCAAATATTCCAATACTCTTTCAATAATACGTATTATTCGATCATACTGTGACATATACATATATTATATGTTATGAAGGAGGTGATTAATGCGGGCATTATGAATAATGTCTAGCTTTATCGGTTAAGTGATTAATTATTTATGTTATGAAACTTCTTACAGAGTATGTACGACAGAGTATGTACGTATGTACGACATTAATAATTTTTATTTATCCCATAAAACATACCCACGGTGTAATCAAAAACAACGCTGGGCACACTGTAAGGGGCGCTATCCACTTATTCGGGCTGGAATTGATCGGCACTGCCAGTTGGCTAAATCACTTAGCCTAAATGAACTACCCGATTGGCACTATTCATTTTCTGCCATTGTTCAACAAATACTGCCCGAACGCGAGTCGTCGGAAAAATAAATTAATAAGAGAACTAAAACCAATGTTTTTCCTAAGAACATGAAGCCTCTTAAGACGTGCAACTGTAACTTCGCAAAGTAATTTATTTTAAGTCCTTACAGTTACTTTGATTTTGCAAAGTTTTAAAATGTAAATATAATTTCCACCAAGTGGGTTGTTGACAAAGTACAATGTTCACAGAATATTCTACGGTTTCTTTGTAAAATTAACAGCTGTATTTAACAGAAGAATATACCCAAAAGTTGGTTGTTCAAAAAAAGTCAAAGAAGCCGTTGGCTTGCTAAAATGGTTCGATATGTACAAGCCTTAAGAAAAGTGCATAATAAAGATATATTATTTGAAAGTAGTTTTAGAAAATAATAATGGTATAAAGTATGACGACAAACATGCTGTATTTATTTTTTTACTACTGTATAGCCTAATACGTGATCCAACTGACTTTGGCATGAGTACCGTTAATCGTACACATATTATTTGCGAAAATAGATTTTAATGTTTGAATACAATCATGTAAATGTGAGTATTATGGCAGTCGACATAAAGACTGTAGTACTGTAAGGTCTAGATCTCATCAAAAGGAAACCACTAAGATTAATTTTTGGACCGACTACGGAATGACTTAGCATGATTTTTTAAATTTAATTTCACACAAACTACGTAGGTAAATATTTGGAATTCAATGGAACATTATTTAAAACTGTAATGGATACCCAAGTTCAGCATTAATACGGGTGCTTGCTGTAGTGTTCATTAGCACTTTCTCCTAAAACTCTGAATTCATTACGTAGAAGAGGTCAATGGTCATGAATATTCAGTTCCACTAAGAGCTTTAACTTTATATTTTAATACGGCATACGAAAACTTTTGTTAATAGAGGGTTTTAGCATAAGCGTAGGTACGTGTTAATTATGTAAGTAAACTTTAATATTCCGTTTTTTTTTGGGAAATGCACTTTTAACATCTACTGTACCTAGAGTTTCTCATAGTTTTACATTAGGACCACCTGGTATCTTGGATTATTTTCAAATTAACTATAATTATATAAGAATATATACAACTAGAATATGCTAAGTAGTATGTTAAATCTTCCCTCTTTAAAATGTTAATGCAAATTATATCTATGAAACGACTAATGCAATTTCCCCTGGCTGTAACAAAACTATATAGTAGCTCCGTGAACTATGAGTAACTCTTGGATGCGAATAATGACAAGTAATTAAATAATTATTGTGTTTCAGAATGGCTTGATAATGAAAACAGAGTTCTTCGGAATCGATATGAATCTTGACACCAAACAACTTGAAACAAACATCGTTTTGGCAGGAACGTTTACATTTTGTCACGTCAATCAATAAATAGCAGGACTAGACTAGAATAGACAGGGTAAGCCTCAAATGAAAAGCAAAGAAATCGACCAGTCCCAGGTTCGGAATCAGTTTTAATCGCAAATGTTAAATAAAACCAAAATGAACTTATTAATATATTAATTTGTAAGTAAATAAATATTACAGCTGTAACAAAAAGAAAATGCCTATATTTAATAAAAGTATTTTGAGTGTAATTACATATTGTGTAGAAATGATTCATATTATAATTTATTACTTGTGCGCAAGCGGAGTGCCAAAAAGGACGGAAACATAGAAGGACTTTCATGAATATTGTTGTTATTATTATTCAGAGTTAATTAGTTTAATTAAATCTAAGTACACAGTTACGTCATCATTTATGTCACCATGTTGCATGTATAAAAATAAAACTGCGTGTCCCAAATTCACCTGTGTCATTTTCATTACACACCAACCCTCGTAATTAAATAGATGACAACGACCACATACAAGAACGCACCATAACATGGTGATTTAAACACAAAACGAGATGTTCTTTGGAAACCCCATATTATACCTCAAGAAATATTTCAAAAGTATGTACAGTACGCCGCAGGCAAACTACGTCCCTTAGGTTAAGGGATCATTCGGGATGTTGATTTTTGCAGAGAGGGTAGCCCTTTCGACGAAGACTATTTTATTTAATTAAGTGTTCTGCTCTATGGTTGTCTACATTGTGTATTTAAATAATACTTAAATGTAAAATATCGCAAACCTTACATTTCAGCGCGATGCATCTTGGTGTTGCTGTTGGTTTTTTGTCCTTTTTTCCAGTGCAAATATTAATTTCAATGTTAATTCAAATATGTCGTATAAGATTTAAAAAACAATGCATGTTTAAATACATGTACTACATTTTGCACAATTTAAATATGTTTATCTTACTAATTAAATTACTTAGATATTTGCATGAATCGTGAAATTTTCAGTAATAGTTAAAAGAACATTGTCTTAGTGGAAATGTTCATGATTTGAAACTTTTCATTGCTACAAATTTTTGGTAAGAACATACGAAAAATATACATTACAGAGCAAAAAACTTTATAACATTTCTTTATTCTTCAAGTATAACAGTAAGTATTGGTCCCCAAGTAAAATAACCAAAAAAACAAATGTAGCAAATCTTGAGCCAGACTAACTTACTTAATTTTACATTTAGAATTCTGAATGAAGATAACAGGGTTGCCACATGATTTCCCAGCAGCGTCTTTTCTACTTTTGCCCTTTTGAATAAATAAAGTTGCGATTTTTTTTGGAGATATTTTGGTAAGTATTCGAGATATTTATTATCAGAAGTTCTGCCATTTTCATTTTTTATAAGTCAGAATTTTATTTTCTTTAAAATCATTAGGTTAGGTGAGCTGGTTATATTGTTATTAAACGAATGCTAGGTTTATAATTGTACGCGTCATATTCTATTTATAAAAAAACAATACGGTTTTGACAAGTTTTTCGTTGACGAAGTCTCTTGGATAACCACAACGCAGTTCGTTACGCCTTTATGAGTGGCGCCCAAATGAATACTTTAGTAACATTTCTGTGTGCTGCAAACGAGCATGAATGAGTGGCACCTGCGACGATGCACATAATTAGTTAATTATGCGTAGGCTTTACTTGAAATGGGTTTTGTTTGTGTAATTTTTCTGACTGATACCATTACAAACAAATATTAATTTACAGACAAATACCAATTGAACTTACCTATATTTCATGGTTTCTACGTTTTGCTTTGCTTGCGTATCCCACAGGAACAATGTTTTTTATTTTATTTTATTATAAAAGAAAAGCTAACAGCTAATTTGACACAATTAACACTTATAACTAAAATCTAATTATGAGCTTTCACAATTGGTCATTATTACTATAAATTATAAATCGGTTATAGCACGTTAACAAATAAAAATATTAACTTTTGGCAAATATACTAATACATAAAAAAATACATATAAAGTTAAAATTACACATATAGATTGCGTTTACTTAGTAAAAGTTAAAAGTATTTTTTTTCTAACATGCTTGGGGCGATGAGGTAGAGTAGCTTAGCAGCATTTTGTTTTTTACGTTTTTAATATTCGTTTTGAACAGATCCAAACCAATATCCAAACACACTTCATTAAACAATTTACTTGCTTTTGGAAGGAATGGATTTTTTCTGTAATTTAAACCAGACCCTGGGCTACCTTTAGGTAGAAGATGACAGCCTCATATTCCATCTTTGGAATGAAAATTTTTAAGTTTAAGCACCGCGTGAACTGCCTCTGCCTTCTCTCAATGCGGTCAATGTAAGATGAGCAACAAACCGACGGAGCATGCTCTGAATGACTGCGCACGTCACAGCAGTAGAGCACTTCGATGGCTTTTATCTGTTTGAAGACCCTTGATACGCGCATTGTAAAACCTAGTGATCGCGAGGCTTGTCAAATAGAACTTGCTTTTTTGTATAGCATGTAATAGAAATTGCTTTTTTCTGTAACTCTGAAGTTTATACCAATTCTTCAGACCATCTCAGGCCACACTACTTTTATGTCGGTGTTTCAGGCAAAATATACTGAAATAATTGTGATGTGTCGAATCGTTCACATAACTGCTGGACTGTGTGAATTATTATAGTGAATTATTATACCAACTTACATAGTTCTGACAACCACTATCCAAAGTAAATTTATTTGTACCTGAAATTAAAATAAATGACATAAATATCAAAATATTTCAAAGATTTTATTCGACTGGTACGGTCGAGTATTGCAGGATAATTGGCTATCGTATAAGAAATCGCAAATCGCAACGCAATGTTGTATGGCAGTGCTTAATATTTTGTGCCATTTCTTATTAAGCTATAGTACACAGAGCTCCGTATTAACATACGAAGTAAGGACTTTGCTCGTATACGACCTCATTTTGTTTTAGCAACGTTTCAGTAACATTATAGGTAACTTTTTACATGTTGGCAATTGTTCTACCTAATGAACACATGAAGGCGGGATCGGGCTAAGTCGCGAATAAAAATCTGAAATTAAAAAAGTAATGTAAATGTCACATGCTGCTAGTTTATAATAATTAATTATTCTATATAATTTGCAAATGTACCAAAACAGCCAATGGATTACACGGTTCACCTGCAACGTAAAGACCAAAAGCATCTTAATAAATCTTCTCATATACATTACTACTCTAGTTATAGCCGCTAATACTTTAATTTACATATAAAACAGCGATTAATAATAAAACGTAACTATTTTGTTTTCGATTCCAACGTTCGCATGCATTTTATTCAATTGTAAATCAAGGTTAATTCAAAAGGTTGAGGTCGCTAGTTCAAATTCAATGATGGGTCCAATCTGACTGTCGTTTAACCAAGTGATAACATTTTTATTTAAATTTTACTGCCCGACGGAGGAAGACAATCTGTGTTAAGGGAATATCACGATTTTTACTGCTTTAGGCTTTTTTGTGTTCTTGGGTGTAATTCTGTTATTTTATCGTTTGCTTCTCAGATTTGCATTAGGGAATTTTTATGCCGAACGTATCTATTAAAAACTTAGCTCCTATTGCAAAATTCACTTAGGTAATGGGGTTAAAATGCAAAAGTACTGAATAAAAAAGTACTATTGACAATTTATACAGAATTATAATTTAAATATAAAAACGGATTTGTCAAAGTTTTATAAATATTAAAAAAGTACTAATTTGCGTGATAAAAACATAATTATTTTCTTTAATTTAATTCCAGAGCAACCAAACCATCAAGTTGGCAGCTAACTAATATGATTAAATTATTTCGATAGGATTCCAATTTTACAACCTATCAATTCCAACTCGAGCCAATGGCCGGCAACGCATCTATAATCGTTGATATATAAGAATCTTATTAATCTCTAACATCTTCGATTATTGAGTTCTGTGGACACGGATGCCACTTACCATAGGAGGAGGATAGCTTAGCTAATGTTACTGGATGGATTGATATAATTTTTTTTTAATTGCGATTGGCTGGCTTTTAACTACCATCGCACCTGGTGGAGAATGCAGAAGAAAACGAGGAATGAGCACGCCCTTCCAAGAAAAACCTTTTTACTCTACGATTGATAATCCCGAAGTTCGCTTTTTTAGAAAATCAGACTACGTTAGATCATTTCACTTTGGTTACGCGAACTATCAAATATCAGAATTATCAACTACACAGATATGCGTCGATTTAACGACGAATCTGTATAACAAATGCTTTTGCTTGATTCAACTGTTAAAGTTGTTGAAGCGATTAGCTAAATCTCTTCAGTCAAACAAAGTCAAATAAAAAATCGTCTAAATGCATGAGAAAAACTTACTTTCTTCTCTTTTTCCCAGCACACACGGTGTACCATATCATAAGCATTAAAGAGAGCTCATGGCAATTTTCTATTTATCAACGAAAGCCACTTTCGTTTTCATGCAAGTAAACACGTAATGACCATAATTGTTAGGAAGCGGCGGTGACGCCGATGGTATCTGGAGGCTGGAAAATCATTCCGGATATTGAAGTACGAGTATATTGTAATTGCTGGGTGGATTATAATTAAGGGAATCTAAAAGTGTGATGTTATGAAATGGGTCTTAGATATGTGTACCTGAGATTTAAAGGAATATTAGTTATTAGAACAGTACTTTTTCTTTGATATTGTTAATAATTTAGGATTCCTCTTATAACTTATTAAATTACTTATTTTAATAAAACACGACACAATATTTTTAAAAATTATTTAGACATTGCTATGGTAATATTTCACGTCTGAAACTGTTCATTGACAAACATAATGTATGTACAAACAAGAATATTTACAAATTAACAATAGGAAATAAAAGATAAGGAACGAAAAAGAATAAAATATAGAATACAAGGTCCATTACTCAAAAAGGTGGCAGAGTTGCCGCGTTAGATGGCTGTCGATAAAAATTTTACAGAATGAGTTCCAGAAGGCTACGAGCTTCACTAACCAACCGTTTTGAAATTTCACTGAGACTATGAGCACCCTGACCCCAGGATTCCATAGACTCAAAAATCCCAAAAAGCTTAAAAAAATATGACTATTTATTGTTCAAAATCGATGCTTAGAGTATTCTAAGAGGCCTTGCCGGAGGCGTTGATTCGATTTTCGTGAAAACCATCTTAACAAACCAATCATCTTTCGATCCTCTACTAGGCATTTGTTGAATTCCGTTTGTTCCTCCACAAGATGATATTAACTATTAGTAGTTTGATATTTAATTTCATAAGCGACCATGTTGCTCCTGGCATAGTGTGTCAAAGGCAGCGTTTGCGTTTCTTACTACAGCTATACTTATAAATGAGAATGTGAGTTTGTTATTTCTCCCCGTCAGTTCGGCTTTCGCGCTAAACACTCCTGCCCTCAGCAAGTCCATCGCATCGTCGTACATACTCGATGGCTTTTATCCGCGGCGTTATAAAACGGTCGCAGTTTTCTTGACGTAGCTAAGTAATTAGCTAACCTTTCGATAAAGTCTGGCACAGTAACCTCGTTTCTAAACTCTAAAAAATAGGCCTACCGGATTGCCTAATCAGGATAATCGCGTCCTATCTCAAAGATCGTACGCTTCGTTTTAGACATGAAGGCACGCTTTCCACGCCTCGTCCCATATAAGCTGGACTCCAAGAAGGCCAAGTCCTCGCCCCTCTGTTGTACACCGTGTACACTAACGACATTCCTGTCCCACCAAAAGGCATCGAACTCGCCCTCTTTGCCGACGACACCACCCTTAACACCAAAGGCCACAGAGTCCCGCAGATCAAAAATGGCGTATCGATGTGAATCCAGACAAGATTTCTGCGATTCGATTCGACCACAAACGCCGTCATCGCGTCGACGATCCCCACGTTCGACGTTCCCGCGATGACGTTGTTATGTTAGGTATTCCCATCCCCTGGAAGCGCAGTTCCAAATACTAATGCGTCACCTTAGACCAGACGCTTTCTTTGAAACCACACGTCCATAGAGTAATGAAACTCGCCCGTCTTTTCATAGGCCGCCTACATAGCATGTTAGGTAGACATAGTAAAATGTGCTTTAGAAACAAACGTAAGCTCTTTATGATGACTGACCTGCGTTAGACCCGTCATGACTTATGCCTCGCCAATCTTTGCCCACGCGCAACCCTCCCTCCTGCACAAACTGCAGGTGGTTCAAAATCTCTTCTGCCGCAGGGCTACAAACGCACCTTGGTACGTGCGTAACGCGGAGATCTTGGACTACCTACAGTGCAACAGCACCTCAAAACACTCTCGGAAGCGTTCTTCAAACGCTCCGAAACCCATCCCAATCCTTTAGTTCGAGAGTCTGTCTCGTATACTACCCCTGTCATAGATTTGAAGTACAAAGTCGCTAGACCGAGAAAAGCGCACACGAACGTAGCCACGCAACTGTCACTAGATCTCGAAGCCCTTCTGACCGCAAATTCCAATTCTAACTCTAATTCGAATTAATTCAATTCTTTTTCATTTTGAGCACCTTCAGTGCTATGAATTCACCTTCAGTGCTTTGAGCACCTTCAGTGCTATGTAATTCCCAGCGGGTGACCCCTTAGGGGCCCCGCTTGCGCGGCCTTTTCCTCCAATTGGTTGTCGCTTCAGATGAAGGCTGTGAGGCAAAAGATTGCCAGAGTCATTCAGGGGGCTTTTTATTGGGTAGTGACTCTGGTAGGCTCGGAGCGAGTCCCACATAACCTCGATCGCGCGCGGCGGGGTACGCGTAGGACCTATTTTTAGATCCTCCTGCCCTCCCCTTGGAGGGGAACAAAAAAAAAGTTATTTTTTTACGTAGAAATATAGCGACTCATTTACGTGGTGTTATCTGAAGAGTTGTAAGGCTGGAGAGTTACGTCCATTGTCATCATCTTCGCTAGGCAAAGTGTGAGCCAATAACTTTTAATGCCTAAAAAACGGAGCCACAGTCGTACAGCCAGATGTGTCGTCAACTGTGACATAGGCTATATTTTATCTCTCGGCATTGCAAGCTACGCGGGTGCCACCACACAGGCCTGCTTCCATACATTTAAAAAGAAACCATTGTCATTAAGAAAGAAACTCTCATATCCTAATCCGGTTCCTCTTATGTAAGAGCAGGGTCACCAATTATGCCTTAAGGCCGTCAATGAAAGTTAAAGTAATCGATGGGAAATACTTTATTTTCTACCGACGATTAAAAGATAAACTGTTTATGTTTATTTCAGAGGTAGAAAGGGACTTTAAAGATGAATTTGTCGAAAATCGTGAATTAAGGTATATTTGATATTAAATTTTTAGTACAAAGATGACCTGTCTGTAACGTGTTAAAATTCGGAAATAAATGCTAGTTTCATTAATGAGAAAATTTAATAAGAAAGCTAAAATTATTTACAGAAAATAATCAAATTTTACCTTCAATGACGTAGGTTCAAGTAAACATTCTCAATACTCTCCTCAACATCACTTATTAATAACATAAACGCCCTAACAAGCTAGGCTTTAACTCAGAAGCATATCAGAGTTCAGCGCCATTAGACTAATGCCCTAGAGATTTCTGAGATATCTATAATTGAAGTTTAAACTTTCTGTTAATAAGTTATAACTACAAGCTATTGCTAAGAGAATTTACATATGTGAACTTACTACTAACTTAATAGTTATGTATTAGATGCTAGCGGATTCGCGATATGAACGACTGATAAATTGCTTTTAGATTGTATATTTAGATTGACAAAATATAGATATTACGAGGACTATTTGCTACCAAAAAGGCTCGCGCTTACCAAACGAGGTACGAGTGTAATCGTTTTCCCATGACTGGGTTTTGGTGATGCCTCGTATATTATGAATAAAAAGTAGGTCATGTTGGATTCTCTTACATGTTATCATGTAAGCTTCTATATTATATAAAGTAAATAACTTGTCTACTTTCTTTTGTTAAAATATTTGTAGCAACTATTTTATTATTTATGCGAAAAGTTGTTAATATTGCAAGGCACTAAGTGCATATGTAACATTTGCAGACATATATAAAACAATTCACTATTGAGACTTCACAGTGGGATTCACTTTGGAGGTTAAAAACTGTGTAAGTAACATAACTACAGTACACGTCACACAACTTGGCGGCGCATTCTTTGCACTTCAGACTGGTTGGACACGTCCAAGACTGACAGCTAAAAATACTCCCGTTGCGCAATGACGTTTCACCTCCATACAATCGAATAAAATTGTTTCAATTTTTATATACTTAGAATGGACATAAATGTGTAGTGTGACGCGCATAATACAACTATATTTATTTTATGATCCCAAGTGATAACAACAGTGCCTCTTCTTAAACCAAGCAAATAATATGATAAAACCATGAAACCTTGTGCCTCTCAACTGCTTTGCTGCCAAAGTATACCTAACAGTTCGGTACAAAATATTGCCTTGAACGGTTTGTTATTCGATTATGTAGAGGGAGCCACCGAACTTTGATTACAAATAAATAGATCACCCTTGAGACTGAGGCGAGAGAGGGACGAGATCACAACAGCCATCCCGTTTATTGTAATAATCATAAATACCTTGTTTAAAGTTTGTCAGGTCAACAAGAATGTTTTAATTTTTCCAAAATTATGTTTTATTTGAACATTGACGTATAGCAAATGATTCTGGTGTGTAAGTTACTCGTGATTCCGAGCATTACACCTGCAACAGCGTGACGAAAGTAAAAAAAAATTAAACAGCTTCGAACTAAAAGTATTTTTACTTACGTCAATTTTTTTTATTGCTAATTGTACACCCGTTTGTGTTTCATCTCACCAGAACTCACGTCTCACCATAGAAAGCGATGATGAAGACGAAACATAATATACAGTAAACATATCAGAAAAAAATAAAAGGAATCTGGAAAGGAACAAATACAATCAAATAGAACCTTTACTAGAAACCCTCGAAACTGCTTCAAGGGTCAGTAATTCCATACAAAACTAATGTCATACTGACACTGAAAATAAAAGTGACATCAAAGAAGATGGCTCATTCAATTTTATGATGGTCCAGTGTCCCGATTTCCAGTCCATTAATATTCTACAGCGGACTGTGTTCGACTCAACAACAGTGAGAAAGTTTAAGGTTTAGTATATACAGCTTATATTGTACATAATATTGTTTATATTTTTGTTTAGCAAAGTGTGTTGTAGCAAAGGTGTTGATATTTAATACCAAATTAATCAATAGTATGGTAAGAGTTCCGATAGTTCTTTAGTACAATGCAAAGCTATATTCCAAGAGGATTTTTGGGGTTCTTGCCACGATTCGGTATTTCTTCTAAGCCATTGTACAATGCTGCTCCAAAGTAGCCGTGTACGAAGAGACAATGAAATATCGTTGACAGAATCATGCGCCATTTTATAAAAATCTGTTATTGCCAATTATTTTTATTTATTTATTAAAGGAAGACTAACAGCCAATATTACAATAATACATATCTATGATAACAATAGTGGGCCAATTTTAAGTCCTCACCAATATAAAACAGTCCAAAACCACACAATTATGTTCTTTAAATCGCACTTAAATCTACTCCTTTAAAACTATTTACAATAACTACGATAACCTAACATTTAACATTTCGGTCACTACATACAAATCTACTTATTATAAGAAAGAAAAACATTGCTCATTACACGTCTCGCTGATGCAACGTTGGTATTAAATAAATCCAAATCAAATTTTAATCTCAATTTATTAAAATTATTGCTCGCTCGCCAAATAAGGTGTTTTGCCTATAATTCGTAGATACTAAGGGTAAATACAAAAGTGAATTATTTCTTAGAAATTTGGCAGGACAACTAAGGTGAAGCTGGCGGAGAAGTTCAGGGCTATCAATATAACCAGAGGCTATCTTCAGCAGGAAAAAAAATGTCTGCAATTTCCCGTCTCTTAGCAAGAGGGAGAAGGAAAATAAATGAAAATAATATATAATAATAATAAATATGTTATGAAAATAACAATCCCACGATAGGTTTTATTAATCCCACCCAATGGACATCATTATCACCAGTGGTTAGCCCAGCACGCTTACCCACGGCAGCTTAGCAGATTTTACCCATAAATTCTTAGGTATGTGGTTGGCAGTCGGCTAAATGTATCATAAGGACCAAGAAATTCTCTTCTTCACCAAGCTTATTTTGCATTAGTTTATACGCGTGTTGGCTTAGTTTTTAAAAATCGTGTTAAGTCTTTAAAAAATGTGCGCAGCTACCTAGCAAATGGAGGGACTACCTGGTAAATATCATATCTTCATATGAAGCGACTTATATAATTATGCTCGAACTTCACATCGGGGAAGTTCGTTTGATCATTAATTATATTTCGTCTCTTCATTATTCGATATGATATTTACCAGGTAGATGTTAAGAGAAGAAAGTTTTGTTTAATAATGTTTGTTTATGTATCATAATAACATACAATTATTAATAATTAAATTAATTACATCAAGTAAGGAGTGATTAGTTGCACAAAACATTTTAAAAAAAGTAATATTTAACAATAACACGTGTGAACGTTAATTAATACCTATCTTTTAGGCAAACAAACTCTACGGGCGAAATCAGCTTCGTTAACAATAGTTCTGTTATAGAAACGGGCGAAAGTATAAGGAGTATCGATCCAGCCCGCAGTTTTTCGAATAGTTTCGATACTAACTCCTTTGGAGCTTGCGGAAGAAGTGCTAGCATATCTCGTACTGTGTGCCTCAAACACTGTTAGGTCCATACCACTTTCTGACAGCACTTGTTTAATCCAACGACTGATAGATTAAGTTGTGGCGGCTAAAACTATGAAAGCAAGCACCTGACTGTCCTTTTATAAGGTGACTCAAAATTGACACAATAGACAGTGGTGGGCCCTGGTCATTGTATGTATATCATTAAAATTCAACTCATGTGCACGTGTAGTGTTAAACGTCTCTATAGAAAGTCCCTATGGGATATTTTCTAGTATTGAAGTGTGTTAGGCGTGTAGCTACTGATGTTATTGCGGTCACGTTTATTGACTGTTCTTTGTTTTGATTTTGTAAATCGCATTTTGAAGGAGATTTATGAAAAGTGAAAGATAGATAGATGTTTTAGTGATTTATTGTTTTAAGAGCGTTAAGGAGACATTTAGACTTTATTCAAGAATCGTGCCTTTCAATATTATTGGGTTACAAACAATTATTTGTTCACAAATTTTCAAATTATTTGATTATAGCTGTTTATTTGATAATATAATACGATGGACGTATTAAAAGAATAGTCAAACCAACTGCTGGATATTTGTACTGTGTACATATTTACAGAGCTTTGATCTTTTTCTTATTCCAGCTATTTAGGTACATGCATATGTAATAAGTACTAAGGTAAAGATAGTTGTTGAACCCAAACACAATCGAAGCAGACATGTAGTGTCTTATAAAGTACCCCAATTGGCTTTGATCCTCTCCATACATCTTACCTTTTTCTCTCCTTGACCTTTATAATAACAGCACAATAGCCAATGAGAACATTGGCGCCAAATATTTGCTCTATTGCCTCATTATTGTTTCAGCAATATCACCTAATTTCACCTTGCGTTACGTTTTGTAGGCGAATGATTGAGAACAAGATTCCCGAGCAACTGTTATAAGACAATTAAATAACAGTATACTATTAGTGCATATTTGCTAACCGTACAACGTGAGTCGGCTGTGCTATTGCCTGTGCTGTATGGTTTGTATTGATTATTTATTGGTATTGTGAGATCGTTGGCTGTAATTTGAAAGTAATAAAAATTGTATTTAAAATAAATGGCCTAGTAACGTATAATTTGGTGTAGATAACAACGCAAATATTAAGGTATGTCTCCATACAAGTAGGTATACATTTTGTTTAATCTGTTTGTTATTTCGTTAACTACCTTCAAATTAATATTCAACAGGAATGTTTTGAAATATAGTGATGTGCTATTTTTTTATTTAATCATTTTAATATTTGGCATCCACATATCACTGTTAGTGAACTAGGCAACACCTAAGTGTTTAATTTCTATTTGTTTATGTACGTATGTATTTTAATTGTCCTTTTTATGTATTCAATATTATTTATATAATTCCTATTTATGAATACATAATTTTTACTTTTTTAAAAGTTTAATTTAGTTTACAACGTCCACTTTTGTCACCCATTTTGTGTCACCCAACTGTCCAACAATAATGAGTTGGCTGGAAGCAATCTCTTCCAACGATATGTTTGCCTTTGTTAAACATGTGCTATACCTTTTTTAAATATCTGTTAAGTGCAATAAAGAATATATTTATAATATACAAAATATATAATATACAAAATATAAAATAATAAACAAAATAAAAATACAAAACAAACAGAGCAAAAACAAAACAGACACAAAAAGAGCATTGTTACAAGTTGAATGTGTGTGTCTGTCTGTGGTATCGTATCTCCCGTACGAATGTACCAACTCCTGATTAATGCGCTTTTTTTATTTGAATCTGGAATTAATCGAGGGCGTTCTTTGATGATACCGAATGGCCGATCCAGCCGTTACGAAGTTATGCGTACGCTTTGTCAAACGGGCTTTTCTTTTAGAATTTACAAACTAGCTGTTTTTTTAGGTAAGATGAGTTTAGCATATTTTATTTAGCATAACATTATCAAGCTTACAAACAATTTTTTCTTATTCTTAATATGTGGAAACCTAGTACCGGAGTTTCGATTATAATGATTAAGTGCAAGTAACATCAGGATTAACTCCAGTCAGCTCACCTGACGTCACAACAAGCCACTATGATGTTTTTCATAGCTCTTACCTTTGTTTCTGTAAACGCTGATTGTATGAAATTTTCCCACGTTCCAGAATGAAAATTCTTGTACCATTGTCACTGGTACTAAGAGTATATGGTATTGATAATGTTGTATCACAAGTTATGATACTATCGAATGTTATCAAAAAGTTTGATATCATCTGAAATCAAACA
Organism: Marasmarcha lunaedactyla; assembly: GCA_923062675.1. NCBI lineage: Eukaryota > Metazoa > Arthropoda > Insecta > Lepidoptera > Pterophoridae > Marasmarcha > Marasmarcha lunaedactyla. Next base: position 8,884,166 of record OV281354.1, read on the forward strand.
ATTTGATATGATACCGCAACTACTCGTTTATATAACAACGGAGAAGGGTCTGACTTGAAGAGTCACAATAAAAAAAGAAATAATGTTAATAAGGAAAATAGTTGATAGTAGAAAATACATATTTAAAAGTACAAGTGCATGACTCTTCTTAGAAATTTATATTATAAATGATAAAAGGGTATTTTAAGTTGTTATTTTATCACCACCTATAAAAAAGCCACTGTTCCCACGCATCTTCTAAGCTGCTCAGAAAATTGAGCGTTTTTATTTATAGAACGCTGGCAAGTATTAATTTATTTTGAAAATTCGAATATTTAAAAGTAAACATATATTTGTTCCAAATTGAAATGTCACTCTACGTTTTTTCACCCTATAGCCTCCGAAAACAACTGTATACCGCTGGCATAACGAGTTTAAGTATGGTCGCATAAATTTGAAGGAGGAAGAAAGAAGTGGTCGTCATTTTGACTGCTGTTAGGAAATAAACGCGCTACAAGTGAACAATTTCATTTCAGCATATTCTGCAGATTAGATCGGGAAGTTTTCATGATATTCTACACAACCACCTCTGCGTACGGAGGATTGTTTCGCGGTGGGTACCCCACAACCTCACCGATGCTGGGAAGCTGGGGCTCGTGGAATGGTGTCAAGTAACAAATGCATCAAAACAAACCAAGGCCAGCGAAAGTAAAACGATTGAGAAGTTGAAAAATTTTGACCGCCATTTTTTCCTCCTCAATATGTACCTCGGGGTATTTAATATCAATTCCGTTAAGAAATCAAATTTAACCACCTTAGATGAGATCTTAACATAAGAAATTGTACCACCACTAATAGATATAAATACCAATTTAATACAGACTTTTAAAAGTAGATTTACGAGGCTAATAATAGGTCTTTACCTATGAAACTGCCGTTTTGCCGTACTGGCCATTTCAAATGAAAATATTTTTTTTTTTGACTGATAATTCTAATTTCAAATGAATTTTATTTGACAAACATGGAATTCTTTTTCTGAAATCGTCATTTGTTTAATAGTTAGTGTTTTGTTTTCAACGCATTCGAAAATTTTTCGTCATCATGGATAAGTTAAAAATTCGAGTAATTATGGAGTATGAGTACCGTCGTGGCAGCAAAGCGGCACAAGCGGCACGCAACATCAACGACGTTTACGGAGCGAACACTACAAACGAACGCACCACCCGTTATTGGTTTACCCGCTTCCGTTCTGGAAATTTTGACCTGAAAAATGAACCCCGTGGTCGTCCGAAAACTTTGATCGACAATGACGAATTAAAGGCAATTGTGGAAGCTGATGAAACTCAATCCACGGCTGAATTGGCAACAGTTTTTGACGTTAGCATCAAAACAATATTGGTCCATTTGCGTCAAATTGGCAAGGTAAAAAAGCTTGACAAATGGGTACCCCACGAACTCAATGACCGCCAGCGCGAAGTAAGCGTGGAGACGTGCCTTGCACTGCTCAGCAGGCATACAAATGAAGGAATTCTGAACCGCATTGTTACTTGTGACGAGAAATGGATCCTGTTTGACAATCTTAAGCGCTCAGCAAGTTGGTTGGACCCTGGTTCAGCACCCAAACAATGCCCTAAACGAAAACTTACCCCTAGAAAAGTGATGGTCACTGTTTGGTGGTCTAACGCGGGTGTAATTCGTCACAGCTTCTTGCCAAACGGGACAAGCATTACTGCAGATGTGTACTGTGAAGAACTGAACACAATGATGGAGAAGCTCGCACGTCTCCAACCAGCTTTGGTCAATCGTTCGGCTCCACTGCTCCTGCACGACAACGCGCGACCTCATACTGCACAGCAGACGGTCTCCAAGCTACAAGAGTTGGGGTTGGAAGTTCTCCGTCATCCGCCGTACTCACCAGACCTTGCGCCTACAGACTTCTACTTTTTCCAGAATTTGGATAACTTCTTGGCGGGAAAAAAATTCAATACCCGAGAGGCAGTACAAAATGCCTTTGAAGAATTTGTTGCCTCCCGTCCAGCTGATTTCTTCAAGAAAGGCATCAATAAGCTACCAATGCGTTAGCAAAGATGCATTGATTGCATGGGTGATTATTTTGATTAATAGAAATAAAATATGTATAAAAAAATTACGCTTCATTAATTTCGTGAAAAACGGCAATTTCATAGGTAAAGACCTAATATTAGCAGAAAAGAAGTACAAATTATAATATAACAACGTATTTTTTAAAACAATGGACAGCTAACGGTAGCTCATGATGGCTTGAGCCAAGATGTGGCAAATATCGGTGAACTCAGTTACCGAACGGAGTGTGACGGTTCAATTTTGTTTAACGTCTTGAAAGATTGCAAAGTACTCCTAATATCGGTAGAAGTGTCAAAATACCACCTTACTTAATTAAATCTTTTGAAATTGAAATAAGCCTTTGGACTAAAAATATTAACACTATTTTGATGTAATATTTAAGGTTATCATTTCGATATTGAGGATAAATGTAACCACACAATTATATTAACCTTTTTATACCGATGTTATATTTATAAGTCTATTAATATACACTTTTCTTAGAAATTGTAGTTCCAGCAGGTCTAACACGGAGCAGTAAAGACGTAACCAATTTGACAGCGAAATAAAGACTTCGTGTCAAGTGAGAGTCACCAAGCCAACTTGACGACTTACATACGTGACGTCATAAACTTCGGATACGCATTTTATTATTGATTGCGGAATTTTATGTGAGCAGTTTCGTTTATAAGAAGTAATTGAAGCTAAAATAATAATAATAATAATACCTTTATATTACATTGAATCACATCTAATAGTTAACAAAACTAATTAAAAAACTAACATAGCTTAAACAGTCCCAAATTACACAGTTCGAACCGGCGTCCCGCAAGGAACTATACTCGGCCCGAACTAACCTAAAGCTATTTTTGATGTTGTGTACTAAACTAAATTAACCTGTCATATACAGGAGGTAACTTGGCTCGTAACAATGTTCAGGTTGAATGCAGTTCTAAATTTGCACGGTTATGTGAACCCTCAGGTGGCGCAGATGGGTTTTGTAACAGCAGTGTGGGTGACGTGTTATTAATGTTAGTTTAAATACAAATGCGACGCAAAGATAAAATGTTTTTTTTTGTATAACATGGTTACAACGAAGTAACAGCGCGTGTTCACAGCTGATAGGAGTTTTTTTCATTTGTTTTCATGAAATCTTATTTGCCGGAAAATTATAAATCGTTATATTTTCCGACTCTCTCGCTCTCCTTGAGGCATAAAGCAATTTCTCTACATTTTCAACAGTAGAATCTTTCAATAGTTTCATTGCGATAACGCCGACCATAATAATCCAAGAAGTTATACATTTCATATATATAGTAATAATTACAAAAAGGTACCTTTCTTTTATTTAAAACAGATAATTGAATTGGACGCACAAATTGATACCGCCGAAACACGCAATACAAATACATTTATTGGTCTCATTCAGATCTCAAACAGTTCTGTGAGGCTTTGTCCACTTGTGGGATCAAAGGAGAACGCTCAAGAGCACTCGACGCTAAAGTGGGTTCAACTGGACTCTTTAGCCAAACATTAATCAGTCTTGAGGATGGTGAGGACAAGGAAACGACGACAAATTGAAGATGCTTGATTCTAAGACTGTCAGCGATGGGAACTGATTGTGAAAGTATCTATCAATTAAAATTTTTAATTATTAATAGTTATCGTAATAAGACTCATTGACGTGAAAAGAAAGTATTCGAAACACAGGTATTTTAGATACTGTAGCTTTCCTTTACATTCTCTAATGAATTAATGGTGATACTAAAATTTATACAAGTACAAGCAATTTTGACTCAGCGAGTTTTGATATCAGACCGAAAAATATAAGTAGCATATTTGGCTGCTATTTTGTAATCCTCCTATCAATAAAGAATACGCTAAAAAATAAAACAACGTATTTAAAAATCTTGAAGTCTTGTTTGACTTAACCTGGAACCTAAAGTTGTTAGATTAATAAACGTTTTTCTTTTCCTATTTGATAACATAAGCGTGTTTAATTAAATAAATCATTATTTATTTTGTAATCTTTCTAAAACTACCTGTACCTACTTATGAATAAAATATGAAATGTATTGATAAATAACTCGTTAAAGGTGAGCTCATAACTATTAACAAATAATGAGATCAATCTCATTACCATCCACGAAGACTCGTCTACTCTCCTACTTATTTGTTTTACCATTCGACTACTTACTTGTTCTATTCATCGTAGTGTGCAACCTCGACCCAAGGGGCAGTGGCGTCTTGTTTTTGTGGATGGCACTCACTGTACCTACTAAACGAAATCTCTCAATACTCACTATATAACAAAAATTACAGATCTCTAATCCTCCTTCAACTGACATATCCAATACTAACAATATCAAAAATGAATGCATTCCGACAGCCAAACAAACAATAGACTTTACAACCAATTTCGTATTCACCTCATAAATTCAACGTAAGGGTGCCTACACATTGCATTACGTCAAGTTGTCCAACCTAAATATGTAGCGAGCACGTCAACACTTTGATTTAATGCAAATTATTGCAAATTAATACAGGCTCTAGCGGAACTGTTTAATGAAATTATTGAACTGATTGATTGATTTGATTGAATTAGTTCATGGTGATAACAACGAACGGATAACGGGTACCTTGGAGTACCACAAGTTATTTAAATGAGATAGTTTTAAGTGTACTTTTGCAAATGTCAGATTGGTAAACACAAATATTGTAGTTCAGAGCTAGGAACTGACAGTAAACTCAACTGTATTTTTGGGCATAACCTTAGACGCCAAACTCCAGTGGGAACTGCATGGTTTAGCAAAAAGGCTTGGCTCTGCCGCATATGCTGTTAAAAAAATTGAGACAAATTTCAAATGAAACAACTGCTCGATTAGTCTATTTCGGTTACTTCCATAGCCTCATGACATATGGCATTCTGCTGTGGGGGAGTGCTGCCGACATCGATATTATATTATATTTATTTTGCCGAAAAAAGCCGTTCACGCAGTCTATCAGCTCGGTCCAGGGGTGTCACTTAGAAATAAATTTAAGGAAATAAATATTCTTACTTTTCATTCGCAATACATTTTAGATTATTGAATGTATGAAAAAAAAGAACATAACCTTGTTCAACAGAAAAAAAGATCTGCACAATGTTTACACAAGAGTAAGAAATATACGGCAGCTCATAATAGTAAGTAGGCTTCATAAAGTCACTTACTCATGCATGGGTCAATGTATACGCTTGTATAATAAGGTTCCTGAGGAAATACAATTCAAAGAAACCATAAAGCAAAAGTTGTGAGCTGAAACTTATTATAAACTATCCGATTATTTGGACGATAAAAGCCTTTGGGCATAATCCCCTCCTTAACAGGTTTTCACTAGTATTTGTAACAAAACATGTGTAATGTGTCTGTTTGTTCGTTGGGTTCTTCGTCACGAGGAATATCTAAAGCGTCATTGTCACTAAAGTACATCTTCTTAAGGTAGCGGCGGGTGACGGGTCGCTCACTTCCCTCTAATATGGTTGTGGCAGGCGATGGCCGTATCCCGCGTTAATTCGTGAACGGATGCTGTTTGAGGGTGTCGTCGTTTCGATACTTGGGGGTGGGAGACTCGCCGAGATAACAGATGCATATAAGCTTATTTTTGTATTGATATAATGCTGTCGCATTGTAAATTATTTTGAAAAACTGTTTGTGTTGTTTCTTGGCAGTTCTTTTTCACTAAGGTTTTTCCGAACTGGTGGTAGAGTCATGTTTTATTTTGACGTCAATAAGAACAAGTAATTGTCAATGTTGAGAAATAAATATTTTAATTCGAGATCGGAGTTAAAAGCTCTCGTAAAAATAAATAAAGAAAAATATGGTGTCAAATTAGTTTTTTTGATTACTCCTAACATGATATGGAGCTGACCTTTAAACTCATTTGTAAATATTATCTTTTTAAATCACTTAAACTTAAAAATACTCTAATAATATAATAATTTACGCAAACGACCAAAATTTTTATTTTTTGTGTGTTTATTAGTTGTGTAACTAATTATTATTTTTTTAATAATTACATTGATTGTTAAATACATGCTATTAATTTTACGTATATTTTTTTTCTCTACAGAATCTACAAAAAGCAACAACGGGATAGATTCTCCAAAGTACTGAGAAGTTTGGAAATGTTTCATTGTCACTGTTTTAAGAGTTGACATTGAATTACGCTCGACAATATGACCCTGTGGGATAAAAATCATGACAGTCTCTAAGAAAGTCCCGATTTACGAAAAACCTTTACTACAATACTGTGAAATAATGACCCAGGGGAAATACATGTGACAAAACTTTTAGATTTAATAATCGCTACAAAGAAATATCTTAGTAGACCTGGAGTGACGTACAACAACTTGAAGGGCACACTAAAACTATTTTGATGTACCTTAGATTTCAGACAGGGTTCAATAAAATAAAGCTTACTTTAAATGTAAGAGGAGGATACCCTCCGACTAATTTTAAACAAGACATCCACAAAAGCCTTATTAATCCTACTGGAGGGACATAGGCTTCAACCCACTAAGGGGTGGTATAAGACAATTTAGAGCCTAAATGTACCACGCTTGGCTAATGGGATTGGCAGACTTCAATTTGAAATATTTTCCTCAGTGTAGGTTTTTCCATGGAACACACTTATTTTCTTTCCAGTCTTTCCACTCTCCAGTCACAGGTCTGCTGGAGGAATTTCCTAGGAAATAAGCAGTACCATTGTACATATAGTTCTGTTTTTTCTTCTTTCCTTTATTGTTACTTATATGTGTGCATAAATTGTTAAATAAAAATAAATAAGCAGTGGGCTTTATGTTCTTAAGTAGGCAAACCCGGGACCTAAAGATCGAGAAGTCAACGTCAAAACCACTGCGCCGCTGACGCTCTCAAAAGAAACTCCATATAATCTAACCCGATTAAAGAGATATGCTTTTTTATTGTAAAAGGATGAGACGTTTGTCTTCTTTGTCTTTTGATGGAAAGTGATGATGAAGACGAAGGTGTTACACGTCTATCCACGGGATACCTATTCACTCGACGCTTGAAAGAACTGGGTCTATAGTTTTCTGGAAAAACAGACGCAGGCAGTTCATTCCACACCTTGGCGACCCGCACCAAAAAGGAACTAAATAACTTAAACACATTTTCGAAAAAACAGAAATATATTCTGATTTGTGGTGTTAATAAACCAAACAATGTAAGAAAGGATCTTCCAGTTGCTCATTTCTCAAGTTACTACTTCAGCCGCCCTATACGCAGGACACAGGTAAGTATAATTTATATTCTGCCTTTATAAAAGTAGGTACTGTAAACTAAACGCACTGTATTTGAACACAATTAATATTTAAAGCAATTCCCTCAGTCAAATATGTGTCTTTTAAACTAAGCAGTTGCTCCTATCCACAAACAGTAATTAAAAAGCAATATCGCTTATACCGATTAATGCTCAATATCAAAATTTAAAAAATTAAAGTCAAATTACTAATGAATTTCCGCAGCTCAGGCTCCACGCGGAAACCGTGAATCACTTGATATTTCCAGTGAAGACATTGACGTACCAGAGAGTTAATGTTACGTTACCGAAACTTCGAGTCCTTGAGTTAATTACAATCATCATTTTGATAGATAAATTAGCGCTTGTTTGAGATTATTCTTTGCCTGCGGTGTAAATACAGCAAAAGAAATTATGTTAGTTTTTGAAACAGTGAAGTGAATACAGTGAAATTCACGTAAACGAAATTGATCAAAATAAGATGCATAAGAGACAAATTGATTAGCAATGTAGACTTTGATGGAGTGTAGATGAATTGTAGATTCACTAAGCAAAATCTATTATTAAGAGCTCCTAAAGTATTCATTAAACGTATCTGAGTGCCGCCGTCGAATCATAAGTTTATCATATTGTAGGAAGGTAAGGAGGCCTATCGGCCCAGACGCGATATTTCCGTGAGAAAACTGCTACGCCAAAAAAGCTACGTCAAATTTATCGGATATAGGTATTGAATTACAAATAATTTTTTTTTAATAATGCAAGACTTGAATTGTGTAACTCTAACCTGTACAGAAAAAGTTAGGTTTAACGAGAACATTTCTTAATTCATGCCACAAATGCCGTCCTATATAGTTTATAGATATAGATACAGATACTTTATTATTAGTTATTGAATAGTTTTAAATAAAATGCAACTTATTTTCACTGAACAGTAATTTATACGGAATCAAAAAAGTTTTAAATAAGTATTTTTTGGATACTAACTAGATTTACACACAAAGTACAATTTATTTTTATAACAAATGCAATGTAGACAACATACATTACTTTCAAAACTTCTACAATATAAAATGAAAGAAAGCACGTATGAGTAAGACTTTGAAAGAATTTAATAAAGCAAAATCTACACGACGTATATGTAAGATACTGAAAATGTATAAACAAACAAAATTACAACATAAATAGAACCGTTTAAGATTCTAATTAAAAAACCGAGAACGCAACACAACCAAATTGTATATTTTTCGTCAGAAAACCGGAGAAATCTTAATGTTTCAATTTACTTACGTCCAAATTACTTGTTAAATTACAATTACAATTTGTTCTAACGAATTTCTCGGCTGCAAATTAAAATGTATGTATTTTTGTTAACCAAAGAAAAGTCTGGCTGATTTTTATTATTCTTAATTAAGACTATGCTGAAACATTTTGTATAGAATTAAATTATTTTTTATGTTATTATTTTACTGAGAATGTGCTTCTTTTGCTTCTTCCTTTTAATTAAAAATTCAATAAATCTTTCTAGGAATCGTTATTAAGAGTAATTAGAGCATTTACTACACGTATAATTTATTTGTTTCGAAGCTGTATTTCTACTCTTTATACTTTATTATTTTTCTACGAATCGAATAGCGAATTGACAAAGCTACGTCATTTTATGCTTAACTAAAAGTTATAGATACGCAAAATTGTTTATTTCGTGTGTTTGTGCTTTTGCATATTCTATCTCTCTTTATATCGTTCATAACACAGTTATTAGCTTTGAAACAGAAACACATTTTGTTACATCTTATTTTTACATATAAACTAACGACCCGGCCCGGCTCCGCGCCTAAGGTACTAAATTCCTTTCCTGTCGTAATGTCGCATCAGATTGTTGCGTTGAGCATGAAGTTACATTTGACATGAACAATTGTGGAGACCTTCTTAGAGACTGTTCAAAGTGTTTATTACCCTTTCGTAAAGAATCGCATAGCGGCAGTAGAGTTTGTTCTGTTAAGATCTGGTCTGGGGCGGTACTGCAGTCCTTCCTATTTTGCCGCCACAATAATCACGTTCACGTGGTTGTGTTCCGATCTAAGGGAAGGAACAGCTATTGCAATAATTGCAGTGGATTGTGATAATTATTACTGGAACAAAGGCAATTTCAACTGAAGCCCCCGGTCGGCAAGGCATCATTAGTCGAGATTATATTCACAAAACACCTACGACGAATTATTCAGTAATGCTTAATCCATGTGGATGCCACTTATCATTAGGCGGGCCGCGTGCTCGCTTGCTCTTGTAAAAAAATATTATGAAAACAACTTACTCATTATTTACTCAATCAAAGGTATGTACCATAAATATTAATTTTAATTTTGAAATAAGTGAGTAGGTATCGGTAGTACCTATCAAACTAAAACAACACAAACCATAAATGCACCTTTAACTTTATAGTCATTTACTACTTAAAACAAAACCAACGCAACTGCAATATTCCATAAAAACAATATAATATAATCAAACGAATTTAACCGACCTTAGTTCTTTATATAATACACATCACTCTTTTATACATGATCGGAAACATAAGTACCTAATCAAGCACCAATCACCACTCAAAAATAAAACAAATACCTCACTGAAGCTCTTGCGGCAGGTAAGCGCTCGGCGTACAAACTAACAGTGGAAGATTTATTTTGTCACGCGATAGTTTTATTTTTGCGTTAACAGCTAAGATTTGAATTTAAAGTGTATGGTTTAGAGGCCAATTTTGATGAGTATAAAATGCTTAATGTAACTGACGTATTTATTTGGATAAGGGTGAATATCGTATCCGTCAAAATAGCTCTCCAACTATCACATTATATGTGATCATGTTTTCAAACATTAAAATGGTTATAGTAAGCTACTCGCAAAAGATGTCTCAAAGACTCGAGACATATGCCATTGCGGACGTTTCTGTAGACCTATAAAAGAGAAAAATTTTCACCATAAATTGTCGAAGGCAACGTTTCCGTTGAAAGCATCCAGTCGACTGAGTTTTACCGATATCTTCAACAAACATCATCATATTTTAGCCCATTTATGCAAAACATTACAGAAATATACACATAAACTTTCTTCTTGTATCAGAAAAAGTTTATCGCGTTCGGAGTGAACGCGATAAACTTTCATCCATTGGTGAAAACCGTATGAAAATCCGTTCGGTAGATTTCGAGTTCATCGCGTTCAGACAGACAGACAGACCGACGCGGTCGAGGGACTTTGTTTTATAATACATATCGGTACTTGTGTCTCTCTCTAAAAAATCTTGATAAGCGTGTTATACCGCAGCTAGAAAATCAATAATACAATTTTCAAGTCTACGCCATAACAACAACTACTCGAGACACTAGGCCGAGCACGACACATCTGACTCTAATCCACAATCTCGTTCTGCCCTCAAACGTGTAACCTGGTTATACCGGGTTTAGAAGATTTGCTCTACTCATGAAGAAATTGGATTTAGGATTCAACGCTCAAGCTGACGAAATATCTCTGTATGTTTGAGCTGTTCTGTTTAAGCACCTGAAATATTCCTATCGCTATAAAAAAGTGTAGCTTACCTAAAAATACTAGCCTCCGATAATTGATTTTCTTGACACTCATATAGGCCTACAATATTTATTCGTTGTGTTTTGTTTGTATTTGTTTTTTAAGTCGATACTTATATGGCGAACATAAGACTTCTAAGATGTTCAATTTAGCATGGCTTAGATTGAACCACTTCAAGAGGATACATGTGCTTTGGATATGGATGTTTATGTTTTAAAAAATATTATTTTTCTTAAAAAACTATAATATACATACATTTTAATAACATACAAGTCTTCATTATTTGATGTGGTGTTATTGTTAATAATTAAATTAATTATTTCCTTCGAAGTATAGTAAAAAAAGCCACGCACGTTTTGAAAAACAAGATTTTAATAATCGGATATTACTACGTTTTCTGGAATTTTTGCCGAGCAATAAAATTTTCTTTTATTTGAATATTTATATCATACACATTAAAATCATATTTTTTTAAATATGATCCAGGGTCCCATTTACGTTACTTTCGATTGTTTTTAAGGCTATAATTCTGATCAGAAAAATAAACTCGGCCTTGATACGCTATTGACATTTTTCAATTATTTCATGTTGTTGTACTCTCTTTGTTTGGTTCGTAGTTATATCAAATGCAAGTAACTTCAAAAGATAAAATTATACGGAACCTTTTCCTTAAGACCTCCTCGCCTTTGATTAGTTTTCATCTTATCTTATTAGTGTGGACAAAGTTTGTAGGTCGAGTGCCACTCTTATATGTTGGTGATAAAGGTGATTTCGGTGAATCTAATACTGCCTGAAGTTTGTCTAATGTGGACGTTTATTTATTGTACATTCTGTATATATTCTATTCATATACATGTATGTATATTCTGCACCCCCCTCCCCCCCCCAGTTCACTGTATGGTCATCCATAGCACAGATCTGTTCTCTTTGGGGCCATACAGTTGGTGTGTTTGTCTGGGGATTTATATAATATTTTTTATGCCTTCTCCTTACAGCCTCAAAGACCGGTGATATACAAAGTTCTTGAGCTACAAAACATGAAAATAAGAGGTTCCTAAAATAAAGTTTCATATTTTTCCTTAGCTTTACAAAAAACCCCATGCCTGATATTTCGTTAAGAAGCAAATCAAATCGTGATTTCTTCGTAAAAACTTGGAAACTGGGTTGCCTGGGATAAATCAATTATTAACTGAAAAAATGGCGTTCTCTTTTGATAAGATTATGCTAATATCTCACGTCTGCGCCGAAATTCATTTATTTCTGCCTTAAATTGAAAAGTAACGCCATAATGTTACTGTTATGTGTTGGAAGATTCGTTACATTATGTTTTAAATGTATATGTACTGATATTAGCATAATAAAGAGTCGTTTTCTCTTTAAAATTTTATAAAAAGTTGAATGTGTTTTGCATGATGATAGTTAAGTTTCGAATGATGAAAAATGATCGGTTTGTGGTAAAGTTTAATACTTATGAATAAAAAAACATGAATAATATAATAATATATATAATATAATGATAATATAATGACTACTGTAGAGTGAATAAAAGCACTGTGTTAAAACTGATCCCACGTGAAACCGACTTCTTCTCCTACTCCTTTACAATACATGCAGTAATACTATGGAATTCGCTACCCTACGAAATCCGTGAATTAAAAACTTTATGTTTATTCAAGAGGCAAGTAAGAGAATACTACTTGTCGAAAACATTTCTTCTATTGCAATATTTGTGTCATTCGTTCACTAAAAATGTTATAGTATTTACTACTGGTTATAATATATTTATGTTTGTGTATGTGTATGTATGTATGTACACATGTATGTATGTATGCATGTGTGTATGTATGCAGTCGCCGGGACGAAAACTTGCTTTGCTGACGTCATAACCCGAGTAAGGACGTGCTCTGCTGTGAAGTCTGGTGGGTGGAATTAGCAAATAAGAGATATTTCCTTTTCAGATAAATACGCTATAACTTATTGATCATGTTGCATTTCATATCGGTTATAACCTTGAAAAGCTTTTAGAGTACCATCATAAAGCAGACGCAAGGATAGCAGCAAGTAATTTTTTTTTGTTTGGAAAACATATTAAAATATAAAAAATCTTTTTGATTAAAAAAATAGAAAAACAATGATCTAAATTTCGGTTTCCTTTCAGAATGTTATAAGGAAAATTTGCTCAAATAATTATTGTCAAAAATTTGTTAAAATACTTTGCAGTTGTCATAGCTTTAAATAGTCCTATAAGACAAAGTTAATAATTGCAAAAACAACAGGCTTTATACTTTTATCAATAGATCTAGAGGTCAATGAACTCCGTGGAAAACTTTGAAAGTCTTCCAAAAACCAAACAAATGAATAAACTTTGTTCTCTCCGAAGACAGGATATACAGTAGCTTGAACATCATAAAAACGGATTAGGTTGGCAGTTGGCCAAATTTTTATTGTTTACTGTCCGGCTAGAGTCTGTTATGCGAAAAACGACATTATTTTTCTTCGGCATCGTAAGGTGCTGGTAATATTCGTATGCACACTTCGAAACTTCACTTAAGTTTTTATACGTTTATACGTAGGTTTATTTTAACGTTGGCAAAATAAAAAAATACAAAAAGGAAAAGTCAAAAATAACACGTGCTTTTTTTGTTCTTGTAAATATAATAAAAGTCATCCAAATAAGTAAACTCCAGTTGTTTGGTAATTCTATGCGAAAGAGTGTTATCAAATTATAGAACTGACAGTTTGATTGTTTCTTCTTAGTAGTAGAGTGGTAGCTTAAATAATATTAAGTACCCCAGTTATGTATGTATGTAAGTAAGTTGTGACGCAACTTACTAACATACATACATACAATATACAATACATAACATACTTACGTCAAGTTGTGACGCAAACAAAAAAAAAACACAAATCACAGCAAATAACTTAGGTAAAGGCCATAGAAATATTAACCATAGTCCTTTGTACGAGTACAAACATCAGCGTTAAGCATTTTTAAACAAAGATAATGTTGTATCACGTCACTAATTTCACCAATTTTTCTTAGCACGTTTCTGTGGCATACCACTAAATATAGAAATAATTACATTGAATCTAATTATTTGTTATTGGTCGTGGCCCGCGCTATTCGTCTGCTAAACGCATAAAGTAGGCAATATCCGCGACAAAGAGGTCTTTCAGCCCACTATCTGGTCATTTATGGCGAGAGATGAAACAACGCTTGCTGGCGTAGAGATGTGATTTAAGGATCATTTAATCGATGTTTTTGATAGCGGTTGTGGAAATTCAATACAATTTTTTGTTAGGATCTAGGTGATTAAGTGTATAACAATTCTTTATTTTGATAACGTAACGTCAAAACTAGTAGTATTTAAACAAAAAATGGACTTTGTTAAAATTATGTATGTGTTATTTTCTTATGATAATAATAATTGTAAATAAACAATATCAAAACTGTTTATAAGAATAACATTCAGATGATGTACTCTTTTCTATCGCTACCAATAACTTTATTTTTAATTTGTAGGAACAATTTCTAAACTTCGTCTTAGCTTCAACATAATAGAAAAACTTATGATACGAAAGACAAAACTTTTGTCTTTGTATGATACATGTTCGGAGAAGTTCTTATCACCAGACCAATTCAGGAACTTTATTCGACATTATACCGTGCTTTTAACAAGTAAACAAGTACAATATTGTTGATCAAAGCGTAAAGTGTTATCGCATTTTTTTTTATTTTATCATAATAATAATAATCTGTATTATGCTAATAAGTACAAAGAACAATTCTAAATGATCAATGTCTCCTGAGCTAGGAAGACCTGTTTTACAGGAGACGGTTCTTCATATGTATACAGTGTTATTAAATAACGCAGACTAATTAAAATTTTTTTTTTTTTGTTCCCCTCCGCGGTAAGGGCAGGAGGATAAAAATGCCCTGACGCATACTCTGGCGCGATTCCAAAGTTATGTGGGACTCGTCCCGACGCCTACCTGTAAACCGACCTTGTAAAGTGTACGTTTGTTTCTGAAGGACATTTTACTTTTTCTACCTAACATGCTATTTAGGCGGACTAAATAGTGACGAGCGAGTTTCGAAACTCTTTCGACGTGTGGCTTGAAAGAAAGCGTCGGATCTAACGTGACGCCTAAGTATTTAGTACTGCGCTTCCAGGGGATGGGAATGCCTAACATTCGAACGTGGGGATCGCCATCGGGACTACGGCGTTTGTGGTCGAAGCGCATCGCAGAACTCTTTTCAGGGTTCACATCGATGCGCCATTTTTGAAACCATACACCAAGGGCGTTTACGGCCTTTTGGAGTCTGGTTACAAGGTGCCGAACACCGTGGCCTTTGGTATAGAGTGCGGTGTCGTCAGCAAAGAGGGCGAGTTCGACGCCTTTCGGCGGGATGGGAATGTCGTTGGTGTACACGGTGTACAGCAGAGGGGCGAGGACTGAGCCTTGAGGGACTCCAGCCTTTATGGGACGAGGTGCAGAAAGCGTGCCTTCGTGTTTAAATCGAAACGTACGGTCATTGAGAAACGACGCTATTAACCTGACTAGGCGATCCGGTAAGCCTATCTTGTAGAGTTTATAAACGAGACCGCTGTGCCAGACTTTATCGAAAGCCTTGGCTACGTCAAAGAAAACCGCGACTGTTTTATAACGACGCGGATAGAAACCGTCAAGTATATACTCGACGATTCGGTGGACTTGCTGAGGGCAGGAGTGTTTAAAGCGAATAATGAGAGGATCGCCATCCGTTGGAAACAGATGGTTCCGCATTCGAGAGAGTATGACTCTCTCGAGAAGTTTAGACATTGCCTTGAGAAGGCTGATGGGTCTGTGATTAGCCGGGACGTTCAGAGGTTTGCCCGGCTTGGGAATGCCTATGACTGTCGCTTCTTTCCAAGCTTTTGGAAAGTAGCTATGGTCGAAGCAGGCATTGAAAATGATAGCTAACAAGGTAAGCATCTGTTGAGGTAGGTGCTTAAGTGCGTGGTTGGAAATTCCATCCGCACCCGGAGCCTTTTTGGACTTTTGATTTCTAATGAGAAGCAAGATTTCGTCATTAGAGACTGTGACAGGGTCGGCGGTGATGGGGAGAGAGTCTCTGCGAAGGACTTCGTCCTCCACCGCCTGGATGTGTGAGGGATCAGCAGGTTGCGTGCTGGGCGAGCATTGTGCGGCAATGCTGTCGGCGAAGCATTCGGCTTTCTCTTCGGCTTCGAAGGCAGTAGTGCCATCGGGACGAGTGAGAGGAGGAACGTGAGAGACGGTGTCTACGGAGAGATATTCGCCATGAGATCGTTCATCTGAGCGTCTCGGAGTTCCGCGAGGCAAGACCTAACTTTACGTTGAAGCTGATTCGCAGCTGTTCTATAGGCGGGCGTGGGATATTTCTTGGCTCTCCGGAGAGCCGCGTTTTTAGCTTTAATAAGATTGCTAACGGCTAAGGGAAGCGTGGGTTTGCCTTGCTTAGCAACCTTTTCGTTGTCACTGATGGCTGAGTTGATAGCATCAGTGAGAGAATTTACTAATGAATCGATTTTATCCGGGCTATCTAATTGTTCGGGAGGGATCGCGAGTGGAGAGTTCGGAGCCTCTAAGGCTGAAACTAACGTATTTTTAAAACCTTTCCAGTTGGTAAAGGTCTTAGGAGATGAGACGTTATCGTTCGGCGGTCCTAGCACGAGGGAAACGGGGCGATGGTCGGAGCCTAGGTCATCGAGCGGTTCGATAGACCTTAGATCAAGATTGATTCGCTTGATAATTGCAAAGTCGAGGATGTCAGGAGAGTAGGACGGGTTGTTGGGATAGTGAGTGGGAGTGATGGGGGATATGACGTCTAGGTCAAGGGAGTTAGTGATGTCGAGGAGAGCGATACCGCTGGTGTTAGTCGATAGGCACGTCCAGTCAGTATGTTTGGAGTTAAAGTCTCCGAACATAATGACTGAATGGCCGAGGGCGAGAATGGCCTCAAAGTCGCTGCGGATTGGTCTGGTACCACTAGGTATGTAGATTGAAGCTATGATGATGGTCGGATGACCAGTCATAGCCAATCTACACACAGTGGCTTCCATGTTGAGGAGAGGAGGAGTAGGGAGAGGACAGCAGTGGAAGCCTCTTTTGTAATATATAGCGGTGCCGCCGAAACCATCGGAGTTGGGCCTATCGTTACGAATAAACGCGTACTTAGGTATAGCGAATCCCCTGGAGCGGTTTGGAGTAAGCCATGTCTCCTGGAGAAGGAATAAGTCAGGTTCTTTGTTCTGAAGGAACAGTTTAATTTCGGGAAGGTTGGTGTTAAGGCTACGAGCGTTAAAATATACTAGGGATAAGCCCTTGGGTTTAATACAACTGGACGCGGGATTCGCGGGTCTAGACATTATAATTTATTATTTACGAATTTATACAAATATAAAATAATTTACAACGAACTTAGGAGCGAGTGATGCTCGGCTAAAGCAAATAAACGCTCTTGAGGAGAGCGGGCGGCTCGCAGTTTGCGTGCGAGCACGGAAATTTCGTTAATATCGACGTTTTGAATAACGTCGAACACGGTCTTCATGTCCTCAGCCAACGACGACTGAGGTGCGGATGACGGAGAAGGACGCGGCCCTACGGAAGCTACGGGAGCTGGGATGGGTCGGGAAGGTGCAGGCGGAACGGCCGGACGCTGCCTCCAAGACAGAGCTGGAGTAGGCGTCGGCTGAGCGGGCTTTGCTTCCGGGGGACCCCGGTTGCGCAGCGGCGGGAAGTTAGCGTGAGTGAGCGGCGGCGCCGGTTTAGGCGCGACCCTCTTGGCGGTGGAACGCGGAGCACGCGGGCAGCCCCTGTAGTTAGCTGTGTGACCAGACTGGCCGCACAGCACACAGGCAGGGGGGGAAGTGGATTCGGGAATGCGAGTGCACTCCTTCGTAAAATGAGGATCCAGGCACTTAACGCACCTGGGGGGAGCTGAGCAGTTAGCCGCTGCGTGGCCGTAGAGCTGGCAGCGGTGGCACTGCCCAGGGTGACCGCGGGGGTTGGGACGCTCAACAGAGATATTTGAGAGTCCGCAAATTGTGCGAGCCTCTCTAAAGATCTCCCTCGAGTTGGGAGTATTCGACAAGATAACTAAAGCTAACGGAAAGCGCCTACCGCGGTTAGAATGCATCTTGTGCACTGCTTCGGCCGGGAAACCCTGGGACTTAAGGTCCTCGAGGATTTCTTCATTCGCGAGCTCGAACGGGACGCCCCGTAGTACTGCGCGGATCTTACGCTCCTCCGGGAGGGCGTAGGTGTGGTACGCGATTTGATTTAACCCGAGCAACCTGGTAAACGCGCGGAAGTCGTCGACGGTCGCTACTTGAATTTTAATTGTATCGCCAGCGTTGGCGGCTTTTAAGTAATTAATTTTGTGCTCTTTGCACAAGTTAGAAACCCCGGTCCAGCGCGTTTTTTCACGCAGGAAGACGGGCGGAGGGAGCTGAGGTTTCGGCGGGACGGGAGCGCAGCGCGTCGCTGGCGTCGATGGGACCAACGGAGACGCGGTTACTTCGAGCGATTTTGACGGCGCGGGGGCTGGTGTTGAAGACACCGGGGTTGGCTCGGGTGTTGAAGACACCGCGGCCTTTTTCGAACGCTTCTTAGAGCGTTTGGCAACTAATTGGAACTCGGGCTCTGGAGAGCCGGTTAGGGTGGCGGCGACCGACGAAGCTACGGACGCGGCGGAGTCTGAATCGCTCCCGGGAGCGGTACGCTTCCTACGAGATGAGCGCGAGGATGAGACCGACGCGCAGTCCATATCGGATGGAACGGGAGACGCGGGAGAGCTATAGACCTGAGGGGTCTGGACGTTAGAGGCCTGAGAGGCTGGGGTTGGGGCCTGAGGAGCCGGGGACGCGTTAAGCGCTAGTACAGCTTGCGTAAATATGTCGTCAGAAATTGAAACACCCGACGCGGCGAGTGCTTGGGCGAACGCCTTCGCAATGTTAATGACGATTTGCTCATCCATTTGGGAAGGGGTTGGGACAATAATGTGTAAAAATATAAGTATAATAAAAGATGCCTAGTTCCTAAAAACCTAGCAAAATCCTAGCGGCAAACCTCCCTACCAGCGGTAGGGGGGCTGGGGAGAAAAACTTAAAACTAACCGTAGTACGCCGAAGGCCGCTACCTAGAAACCTAAAAAAGGGTACGCAGGTAAAGAGTTGACCGCGTTAGGGTCAACCTTTACCGACAGAAAGGACAAATACACACGAATACACACAAATATGATAAAAATAAATATGAAAATAGGAGAAAAATAAATAAAATAGAGAAGAGAAATAAATAAAAATAAAAAGGACTGGTTCAGTACAAATTCGTTGTCACCGTTAAGTATCCTTTGCACTGAAACCAGACTACTTACGCTGGGCACAACACTGCACTCAGCACAAGCACAACACTACTTAGCACAGCACTTTGAAGACTAAGGGGCTTAGTCGCAAAGAAAAATCGCACTTCGAAAGCACTCAGACGGAGTAGAAAAACCTTGAAAACCGTAGCACGGAACCAACACGCTAAACTGTGACGTCAGTAGACTGAGCGCCACGGAATAACGGGAGGGAACCGACCAACGGAGAACTGGGTCTTGCACGTCCGCACCGCGTGGCGATCGGAGCGAGAATGACTACTTAAAACTAAATACCACCTTTTATATAGGGTAAACATTATGTAGGAGGACTAAACAAAACTATCTACCACTACTATCTAAACTATAAACTATCTGTCTATTACCACTATCTTAAAATATAATTTTCACTATACAATATTACTGAATATTAAAGTTAGGCAAAGTACAAAAATTTTACTGTTAAAAATGTATTTTTTATTTTATGAAGCTTTCAGAATTTAAAAAAAGAAAAAAATATTTGTCTTAATTAGTAAGTGTGAATGTGTTAGAGTTAATGTGTGTGTGTCGGGGTGAGTGTTTGTGTTTCGGTTGGTCGCGGTAACAGATATTTTGTTTGGGGATGTGTACTCTATTATTATCTAAATAGGTTTTCAAAAGCGCTATAGTCGAATGTATTTAGCCAAGCTACTATTGGTTTTTTTAGCATTAAAGTAGGAAATTCCCCTTATTTTGGCCATTTGGTGGATTTTGTTCTCTAAGTGCGGGAATTTGTTCAATTAAATAAAACAAAGTGGTTCGATTTCGTGAATACTGAAACCGTTGTATTTGAATAGTAATTTGTAAGAGCTCTTTATCGACATATTTTTGCATCTTATATGCCATCCCTACTCGGTGCCAGTAAGTCGAAAGGATGCAGTCTCTTCAGTTAGTCTCGACGTGCTGTCATCAGCTGTTGGGTCACTGACCCCATTGTTGAGCTTTTCTGCTGACATAGGCAATTTTTATTGACTTTTCATGTTCTGCTTCTATCTATACGTGGTTTTTAGAGAGCATTTGTAGAGAATCGGTTGTTTTTTGGTTTGTAGGGGATTATAAAGTTTATTAGTTTAGGGAATCGTGGATTTTATATTGTGTATGCGTTGTGTGTATTCAATCTAAAAGATAAGTTTTTTTTGAATCTCTATTATCATTAATATTATGTGATTTAATTAGTGCCGCACTACTGACGGTTCAATTTTGTTAATAATAAATAACTTTAGTTAATATTTCATATATCGGTTCGGTCATAGATTAAGTAACATGAAGACCTACATACCTGTATCTGCATTATAGCACAGACGAGTTTAAATGAAACTCGTCTGTGATTATAGTTAAGTTAATGATTTGAGCTTATTATTATAAAGCTTTAATTAGGTATACTAACACAACGAGATAGAATAACAATATCTTCATAAACTTCATAACCTAGTTGGTATAACTAAAAATTTTATAACAATTATGCTGTTTTAATTAAATTTTGGTTCAACACAGAAATTATTATTGAGCTATGCACTTTAGGATACTTCACAAATGACCTTACATTAGTCTTTAAACGAAAATGGACTCTTAGTGTTTAGATACAAGATCAGTATTTGCTTGAAGATTTATTAATTAGTCTTTATCGTAAGGGTTCAGTAACTATTATACCAATATACAGGGTGATAGAAATTATTTGATGCATTATACTATTTTTTAAAAACTCGATCTGTTAAATTTTATGGCAGTTTATCTTAAATATTATTTCATTCGAAGAACCAATTACAAATGTACGATGATATTAATGTTATTTATGATCACAAGGGAAATTTAAATCAATACATCCAATTATTGATACGATTTTATTTGTAATTCGTTGGTTATTTAAAGAAAGAGTTAAATATTTATTGTTTTGTCGCAAGTCTAGGTGAAGAGTATTTTATAGGTCTTTGGAATAAAAATAAGACTGAATTCTATACCTACAGCGTAAGTGTAGTGAATCTGCGTTAACTCACGTTTTTCTAATTATACCTTCATAAATATATTGCTACACCCTGTATTCACTAAAAGGTCGGCACATCCGCTACTATTTGATTGAAGTGTCAGACACTAAATTAATGCAGCCGCAAAAAATACGCTCACTCACATCAGTAGGAGTTCATAATTGAACATTTTGAAGTACCTACAATTAAACAGTACAAAAAAATTTCGTTTCAATTGTTGAGTTATGTTTGCAAATACCTTTTTAGACCAATAAATTAATATTTCAATAACATTTTATCAGCAATTTAGACGTAGGCACTTCAAACTAATTTGTATAAGAAACTGATAGAAAATGACAAAGAAGAACATGTCACACGGGTGTTACTCACAGAGTGGGTACGCCTCATATGCCGGAGGTCCTAAGTTCTAGTCCTGATCGGGGCACTCATTTGCGTGATGAACACAGATGTTTGTTCTCGAGTTATGGTTGTGTATATTTATATATGTAAGTATATTCTGCGATCCCCCCAGTTCACTGTATAGTCATACGTAACACAAACTGTGCTCAATTTGGGGCTATATAGGTGGCGCGTTTGTCTGGGGATTATTATTATTATTTACTTCTTGTTCAGGTTCGCTGAACTTCTCTTTTTCTTCGTAACCAACACGGGTCACATACACGACCAGAAGTACATTATGAACATTATCTAAAAGCAAAGTACTAAGTTAGTTTTGCTACCAATGTGGTTATATTAGTTGCTGCATGGAAAAGTAACAATTGACAAGCCGTATGATACGACCTGAAAAGATACATACCCGTACAGTACCTATTATCAGCTAAAATCTGTGTTTAACAAAAAAATACAACGGGCTTTACTCTCTTGAAACAGAAACCGAGTTATATTGTATAATTGCGCCGAGAGCCTGTCAAGTGGATGTGTTCATTTATGTTGCATCAGATCTTTTATCAGGCCATCACATGCAAGGCAACAATATTTGAAAAAAGTTTTGAACGCAGCAGGAATAGGTCGGTAATGCGTGAATTTTGTTCTGCACCAAGCTCCCGTCTGCACATGCTGGAAATATCAGGTATATATCCTCTAGCAGGTGAACGTGCGTGATCTGTACATTCGAGGGTCTCCGACCAGGTTGGGACGATATAATTATTAAACCTTATTTAGATTTAGTACTACAGTGATATACATACATATAAAAGACTTGTGAGATACTGTGCACAAGAACTGACAATATGCGGTTTGATACCACTGATGTCCAGTGGCAAGGCGGGATGTCGCATATCGGCGCAGTGGTCAACTGCAATGTTGATAGACACATACATTGCAGTTGATGCGTAGGTTTCTTGTGGCTCTGTTACCTTTTCCCTTTGTAGCGAATAAACAACCAAAACGTCATCGTTCAGATAATCATACCGGAATCCTAGGGCAAGCTGGTCACGTGAGGCGAGGGAATCATCAAAGACCTTGAGCGTAGCTGGGTTATTAGTTGAAGAATTTAGTAAAAATGAGAACACCTAACATGAATTAATTGAACGCATGCCACGCACGTGTCTGGACAGGAAAATGATTTATTTTGAATAATATGCAACTGGTCTGGAATCAGCGTCCTTTAAGGCAAATAATACGATTTTATATCAGTGTTACCCACTACTTTATAGAATATTTTCAAAACCACGAATATATCTTTCAAGACTCTTTCAGTAGTATGTAATTTCATTAAAATTGGCAAAAAATATACAATATTTGATTGTACCTAAGATGCTTATAATTTAGCCAAATAAAATCTCGCCTTAGTTCTTTTGACATTCCACATTATAGTATTGCAAACCAGTAGTAAGTTATAGTCGCATTAAAAGTGATTTTTGCAGTGCTGTATTTCTCAAAAAAATAAACCGTTAACACGATATAAAATAGTGATGTGGAGTATGGATTCGGTTAATGCTTGCTGAGCTAAAGTAATCGTTTGATGAGTTCGTGTAAAAGAGACATACTCGAATCTCTATTAGAAACGTTATATGACTACTCTTCACCCGTATTGATATTACACAAAAAGGACAAAAAAAATGTTTGTTCCTCTTTCACGTTGAAAGAGTGCGACAGATTGACATGATTTTTTGAGTGTAGGTTTTAATGGAGACTGGAACCGCTGGAGAGTGATATAGGCTATATATTAATCCAGAAATTCCTACAAGAACGGAAGCTATGCGGATGAAGCCGAATGGGTCTTCAGGTATGATATATATTTCTCATACAGTCTCTTTTATTCTGTACTATACACGTCACTTAATTTGGTGGCTCCTTTTACACACCTTTATTACACACACCTCATACACCTTTTCGTTTGAACAATAGTCTAGTTTTAAAGGCTCTTGGTTAAAAACATACACAAAAAAAGCAAGCACCCTTAATAATATTAGTATGGACTGAATAAATAAGTATTGACGTAATTTGTTACTTACATGCTTAATTCTTTGATTATTGAAGGTGCTGCTCGATTTTAACTTTATTCAAAGTTGAAAGTGTAAATAAAAGTCAATTGTGCCTGGTTTACAGATACTATGTATTAAAATTGGTATCTGAATTTTAAGTTACAAAATTACGTGTTGTTTACACGTCATTAAGTGTCGAGGTAAAATTTTGAATGCAAGTTATTAAGTAGATTATGATTCATTCTTTTTTCTGGTAAGTAGGTGGGCGGGCTGCTCAGTTAACAGTTCACAGAGCTTGGCGGCAAAAGCTCGCACTTATTTGGCATTTTCTCTTTTTTTCTCAAAATGTCGAAGTGGAGCTTAGACTCTACTTTAAAATTTGTTGAAGAATATTTTAAATAACAGTGCTTGTGGAATAAAGGAAGTAAAAAGCTCAGAAATAAAACTCTTCTAGAGATTCATATTCCGAAACGAAATCGAAAATCACGCTAACCACAAATCTTTTGACGAAGAATTGACGAATTCCATCTTTATTGAACTTGTGAACTTAACTACTTAACGCGTGTAAACCACGCATAAGGCTTAGTTTTTTATATTCGTAATAAATTCTCTGTATTATTTTGCTGAAGCCATTGAGCGGTATCATAGATCACATTCATTCTATACAGTTCACGGTGAGTCATCGACGTTCAGCAAGAACTAATGGAGTAGTAATGTTACTCTCATTTTTTCCTTTTAAATAAAAACATCTTTGAAATTATTTTAACTTTCCCATTTCTTGTATTAAGGTTTACACCAAATTAACTTTATTCATTTTCATTTCAAGGGCATTCTTTTGGATGATTTTCAATTTTTGAAAGCTCAAATATAAGCAATGTCTTGAAAAAGGTTTTTTTATAGTGTAATGTAATTTGGTATTTCTTGAGTATTGAGTAGGATGCAGGATTTCGATAAAAATCTTGTACGTAATTTCCCTTTGTACAGGGCTGGATTTAGAGGACTAGAGGCCCGGGGACAATAAAGGAGTGGAGGCCCCAATTTAATTTCTGGATAAAATAAAAAATAAGTCAAGTAATGCAAAACAAAGTCAAATTATTAGAATTAATACGTTAATAAACAATTAATAATAATTTGTGGACATATTTGTGTAAGTTTTTAATTTGTAGAAGTGTTAATGGTTAAAAAACACAATTTAAAAAAAAAAAACGAAAAGACTTTTGAATTTAAATTTCTTAATTATCTCTATTGTGGAGGCCCGGGGCTGCAGCTCCGGTTGCCCGCCCCAAAATCCGGCACTGCCTTTGTAAATTACTCGTAGTTTTATACCTCGCTCATATTTGAACCATCTCTTTATTGTTAGCCTAAGATTATGTTGGTATTTTAATAGTTTTTAATCCAGTGATGCTTATCAGTAAAACATTATCACCTGTAGTTGCGTTCTGGAAGTGTAGAGTTTTCCAGTGTAATTACGGGATCTGCATTCATGGCGAATTCACAGTTTATTCATAGTAGCTAACCGAAGTTGACCAGCTATTCCATACTAATACTGACTAAGGAATGTCAGCAGACCGATATTTAAGATTGTTGTCACAATAAAACGTGCCATATCAGCCGATTTGCAAACTTTCACAAATAGACATCAACTGTAATGTCGCGGGCACTATTGACATGTATGAAACGTACTCTATGTTACACTTATCTCAGCTAAATGGCCAAATGGCATTAACAATTACTTTGTTTCATTCTGCATACTGCACATACTCTAAAATCATGTGAATTTTGTCACTATGAGAGTAATTATTTTGTAGGTTTTCATAACTAAATATATACTACAGCAGAAAGTTGCTTTTTGTTTGACGATTTGCCTGACATAAGTCTAAGATCACTTTTTATATTTCAGCCTCAGTGCTTATAATAATATATCCCCAGACAAACATATCAACGGTAAAGCCCCAAAGTAAGCAGAGTTGTGTTATGGATGGCCATACAGCGAACTGGGCGGGATTCCAAAATAAACATACAAGTATTTATTTTGGGATAAGTAAATGTATCAATATTGACAATCATGACCCGATAAGCAACATCTGTGTTCATTACATAAATGAATGTCCCGACCAGGACTCGAACTTGGGACCCCCGGCCTATGAGGCAAGAGTATACTACCCACAGCGCCACTCGGCCGTTGCTCACTAGTAACTTACTTTTTCCATCATTTTTACTATCCTGCTAATCTGTATACTAAGAAATCGAGAGAGATTTAAGAAATTCCTTAAAACTTCCTTATCTTAAGTTGATTGAATAAAACGAATAACGTTTAAGAATACGCTAGAAAATCTTTAGCACTCCACATTGTGTACTCTCCTTGACCACCTCTGACCTTTCTCTACCTCTTTTATTCGCTTTTCGTAAAATTCATGAGTTGATTGATATCGCCGAAGATGGATGGAAGCACAAATTACAGATTCCGAACGTTTTCACAGCTGATTAACTTACTTGTAAGCTTTGATCGTTTGCGGGCGGCACCTATTAACTTGATAAAAGGCCGTTCTGTTAAGATATTTGAAGATGGAGATAAATCTTGTTGTCGTTTATTTATCAAAGTATTATATTATTGGTGGTTTGAAGAATAGTTTATATTACGTAGGTAGTCAAATGATTGTTAACACTTCGTTAAGTGTTGATAATTTCATAAATGTGATTTATATCGTTATCCAAGAACAATATTTGATCTACGCCATGTTTACTGTGTGTATAGTTTGCCATTCCGTTCGAACTGAATCACTTGGTATGGACAATAACTAATTAAATAGAAGTTTAATTAGTATTTATTCACTTGCCTACCGTACACAGCTGAATGAGAATCGAAAAAGCGTAAATGAATTGATGATAAAATAATAATTTTATAAAATTATAGCATGGGTTCATACTTATTTTTATTTTAATATTGGAACCTTAAAATGTATCCACAAAATACTTTATGGATACCTCCCTACTACATGGATTTCCAGCTATCTATGCCGAATAACTCATTAAAAAGTCTAAATACCTCGTCCATATCGCCATTTTGTTTCACTTAGCACAAGAGGGTTGGATTAGCCGTCGTGAGAGGATCAACTTTCGAACGAACGCTATTTGAATATAGAACAGAATTAGGCATGGAAAGGTGCGGCTTCCGCTGCACAGTTGAAATTTGGAAGTCCATTCATTTTCTAATTTTGAAAATGGATTTGGTAACGGTAAATTATGGGGTGTGTTGACTTAAAATTGTTTTTATTGAAAAAATGAGTACCCTATTGAAAGTAGGTATGTTAAGAGCAAATTTCAGAATATATTGCAAAAATAGCATGTCTGTAAACTCTATTTACTTTCCTTTAATTTAACTTCATTCACAAATTTATGGCATTTTTGTATATGAATATGTTAATAAATTAAATGTTCTATATAAATAGCGCATTTATATCTTAGAAAGACTCCGAATTAAATTAAGATTTATTTGTTAAATTGTCGTTTTAAAATTTCGGTTAAATTAAACATCGTTTGTATTTTACTTCTAAGAGCCGATTTCCTAAAAAGTTTAATTGAATATTTTTTTTATGAATTCACTTTAAAAACAACATTTACTAGCTTCCTTCTAACTAATCGATAAGGGAGGTTGCGACTCAATTGCTGCGTATTACAAGAAGATAATAGTTATATCCGATACTAATCATAACATTTATTAAAAAATACCATTTTAAAATGATAGTTCAATAGCTAACCATTCAAATATACATTTCGTAAGGAACCCTCATTCTAAAAACGCATGATATACTAGAGCACGATCAGGTAAACTGTGTCCAATGCCGTGCTTTCACCGGCCAAATATGGTGCGAGGCGCGAGTAAGTCGCGAGTTGCACGCCAAAGCATTGTCCGGTCTTTTGCTACGCCGTCACTTAGGTATTGCAGGTAAACTTGACGTTAGTATTATACTCTTAATACTGTTATCTCCTTACGAAGCGCCGTTCGCTTCATTTGTGGTCGTTGGTGTCGTAACACGCTACGAATGTGTGCGTGACCGGGCGAATCGAACAGATCTCCGCTCACGCACTCATATACACCTTGTTTGTACACTTGGTAACTACTAGTAAAGCCACCGTCGCTTCTTGAAATAACAGTGCTATAAGTGTACAAAACATAAACGAGCATGGGGCTCTCCAGTGCTTAGTTCGGCTTGGTCTCCTAAATTTATTGCAAATCTCACTGCAGCAGACATTTCATTTACGAGAATGTGTTAATTCCGCCATCTTTTTATTCCAATGTCAAATGGAAATAAAAAATATATCAGATTAAATTGTATATTTTAGTGTTATACGATATTAATTAGTGTAATTATCATTACTTTTAATGAATAGTCTTATACAAGACCGACGGTATTTATAACGTAACAGTCAGAATAACGGTTTAATTATTACTATCTGAAGTGTTTACTAACTAAGTTGTTTTGTAAAAAACTACGAAATTTGATTATGGTGTTGGTTTTTTGAAGAGGCAGATAGTATGAAACTTCAGTTGCCTTGATAATACAAAGATTAAGAGATTGAAAATTATGACGGCTGGAACAAATACTGTTTCTCTCTTAAGATTCCAAAATGGTTTTAACTGCTATTGTTGAATACTAAATAGACAGTAAAAAAAAGATATACATTAATTCATATTAGATATTCTGGTGAACGTGTTTTTTTAATACTATTGCTAAAAGAATCGTTAGTGTTAAGCGATTTAATACAATGTGTCCCAATAAAATATCTTCGGTGGAACTGAAATTACAACTGCATTGGCTCTGGTTAAATTCCTTAAAACTCCTCATATTCGTTGCATTCAAAATTCAAGAAGTTTTTTAACCAAATTTAAAAATTCAAAAAATTTTGCGTACACGAATGTTTTAAAAAAATCACCTGATTGAATTGATTGTAATAAGGGAAAATTGTGTTGAGTCACCTGCGAATACCGTCTAGAATTTATTTCCTCAATAGTGTACACAAGTCCACGTGAGAGATGCTTTATGAATTTAATAAACATGCTACAAAGTATATATAAAAATGCGAATACATACCACAAACATAAATACCAGATTGATGAAACCATAATAGTCTTCTCAATTCTTATACAGTCTGATAAATTTCCACAACCAAACTCGGCTGTAAGACAACGTGTTATCTACAAAGGTACAAAGGTTCCAAGAGTTTTGGCGGCAAAGATTAATAAACTCTGATTGTGGAGTTTGTAAAGTAATACCACAAGAAATACCCCAAAAACTGCCTTAATAACTTAACAGTTACTGCAAATTGGTTTTTATGTTAAAACTACTGGACAAAAAAATTTGTAAATCTGTCACATTTGTTTCGAACTTTTTTTAATAATCGTAAAAGCTTGCTAGATATAATACAAAGTTTCTTGTTTTGTTGATCGATTTTTAGATATATATTTTTATTATATAATTTTAAGTCAAGGACATAAGCTCGATTTTAGATTGGTGTCAACTATATTCCACATGTAGAATTCTCCGAATGTTTACATATTTTTTTACTATAATCATAGCCGGCAAACGAGCACCCTACCCATCTGATGATAGGTGATATCCGCACCCAAGTTCATCATTATTTGCAGGTGTTGTATTATTAATACTCGTAGTGTTTGCCTTTTGTGCCCTTTTTTGCCCAACTGATGATGGGCGGCCGACCCTAGGCTTCGGTTGACATTTACTTTGTTCCAGTAATTGCACTGATTATTCTTTCTCTTAGACTCCGATCTAAGTGAAGGAATAATCAGGTCAAAATAGGAAGGACTTCAATACCACCCCAGACGAGATCTTTACATACGGAACTCTGCTACCACTGCTACTACATTTTAATACATTTTCGTAACATAACGTTACAATCCCCGCATTCTTTCTTCGCGCAGTGTTAATAAAGAATTTTAATATGCATAGTTTTCACTTTCGAATTCGCATTTCGTTTTTATTTGGTAACACAGACATTCTGCGTACGCGATGTGCATAATGAGTTAATTGAATATTTTTAAGTGTTACGGGAAGAAAGAAAGTAACAATTTGTATACAAAAAAAAAAAACATATTTAACTTTTTTATTTTCACAGGTTTAGTAAAAACGCGGGACTGCTTATGAAACTTAAAAATACTGATTATATCTGAGATACTCATTTGTATGTAAAAACAAAGAGATGAGAAATACATTTTTTGTAAATACAGATAGCGTAGCACTGTAATAGAAAACGTACACCAACGTATTTATTATGTAAACTGTATTTGGGCGCTTGTTCGAAATAAATATAAAGTTATTCCCTGAAAACCCCTTGCTATGATGCTATTTCGCGTGTACAGTAATAGCATGCGAGATATGTAACTTATAGCCAAAATAAGCTCAAAAGTCAAAATCACTTATATGAGAGTAACTTGGGTTGCCCAAAGGTACCTACTCCGTCTATTTTTGGGACATCCTGAATACTGTATCTCTCTAGTGTTTAGAGTTCTTTCTTCCCAGATGGCGTTAACAAATTCGACTCTGCATTATAATTGTCATGAAAATTCCATACACACTTACAAACTTTCATATTTCTTTCACAGATATGTGCAACGCAGCAAAATACAAATAATAATGAAAATAAAATAAATACATTTATAATTTGGCATGACTAAAATAATGCCTCAAAAATCTTTTCAAGACAACAATCCACATCTCCAATAATGGCTTTATGCGAAATCCCGGCATTTCATTTTACCACTTTCTGACCCTAACCTAAGCGCTTAATACTTAAAGAATAAGTCGGTCAATACAGGCCGACCTTCATTCCATGAGCCCTACAGAGGATCTAAAAGGATTTCACCTTTCGGGTCATTCCCATTCAATTATTATTTTTTTAATCCAGCAAAATCTTTTCTAGTAAGACGTCTTCTTTTTAATTCATTGTAAGCCATTCGTTTGTAAATTCTATCGATGTTAAGAATAAGAATAAAAATTATTATATATAAGAATAAGAATAAAATTATTCTTATTCTTATAAAAAAAAAATTAGATGTTTAAAACCTATATGAATCCGTTGCTGACCGCATGTCTCGCGATGGATGCACACTAGCAATGCTAGTAAAGCATTTGCCATTGCGACAATTACCTTCATGGATAAATTACTTATTAATTGCAAAATTAATTCAAAAGGGCAAAGGTTGCAACCATTATAAAAAAATTAAAAAAAAAAGTTAGAAAAGATCTCTCATTGACCGTAGGATTGGTCAATCCTCCGGCATCATAATTATGTGTCCTTACTCCTTACGTAAATTCAGATTCAAATATTCATTTCTGAAAATCGATCATTAGTTGTTCATGTTGATATTGAAATAAAGCCTGAGTCTACCACCAGTTCCGAAAAACTTTCGCGAAGAAGAATTGGCAAGAAACTTCACGGGTATAACTTTTTCAAAATAAATTTACAATGGCTTTTTGTCTATACAAAATAATTCTTGTCTGCATTTGTTTAATCGGCTCCCTCCCCACAAAGTATCCCAGCGACGAACATCCTCAGACAGCACCCGAACACGGGATCCAGCCATCGCCTTCCTCAAATTGTCGCTACCGTAAGAAGACATAGGTTTTAGATCCTGGACTTTTGATCAAAATGACGCTCGATATTCCCCAATTATAAATGACTATGAGAATGAATTAAGCAAGTTTAGAAAAAAATCCTTATTGCATCCTCTGTTTCCTCTCATCTGCAACAGGCACTATAGAAAAAAATATTTTACCTACCTTGTCAATTCTCTATCATAAGTAAAGCTGCTTGCAAGAGCTGTTCACAACTATTGTATGTGCACAAATTTTCAGTAAGATTCTGTAAGCTACATTCAAATGCGAAGTGGTAAGAACCTGCGTGCAATATCGGGCCGCAATATCGACATAACACAAATACACCAATATGGCTCCAACGAAGATATTGGACTTTTTCAGGCTCACTATTATTATAAGGTTTGAAGAAAACATTTTTCTACCTGACGGGACAGTTAATGAAAACACGTGCAGGATTCGCTAAGAAAATATAGAGTTGATTTATTTATTTTCTGGTTCTTAACTCTTAAACGTATAAACTTAAGGTATATTTTATCCATAAAAATCGTTGAAACGTACGGAATATTTCGTATGAATGAGTAAAATGCCTTCTTTTCAATTTAAGAGCTTTGCTCGTTTCGGGTCAGTAAACAAAATTCTAATTTTCCGCCTTCATTTTTATTTGTTCATCGAAGTTGTCAGTTTTGATCTAAAGCAATCAAAGAAATGTTAGGTATGTTATGTCTAATAGTTATCTGTACAAGTATGTTCATATGATCTTAATTAGGTAGGTATGTAAAGTAATTGTGAGGTCTACACTTTACAAGGTATTTTTTTATATTTCTTAATAATAATAATAATTCTAACAATCACACCACATTATCTAGCCCAAATTAAGTATCATTAAGAACTTGTGTTATGGATACTAGATAACGGATAAATAAACTTAAGAAATATATATAAGCACACATAGATTTTTTTTCATGTATAAATATTAGAAATAAACTTAAATAAACATACATACACATCCATGACTAGAAAGCCAATATTATAAAATATCTGCCTCTACCAGGATTCGAACCCGGGACCTCTGGCATGGAAGGCAAGGGTACACACACCAAACAGGCCGTCAAATTCTTGGTTGGAACAACTCTACAATATTCTATGGATGGGTTCTTGATGACAGATATTTATAAATAGCAAACATTGACATGACAGTTTAACTAAAAACAAGTTAGAAAATAAATCTACCTGTCGTTATATAGAGGTTGCATATGAGTCAAAATATTTTGCGCATTTTCTTTAAAATAAGCTATACCGCGTTGTTCTGCGAGATATATATTAAAAAAAGTGATATTTTTAAATAGTTTTTGAATTTGAATATTGAATTGAAAACGTGACGAAATGCAGATTTATTCATCATCACTCAAACATATTTTAATCATGGACCAGTAAATTAAATAACACATCAATCAGTAAGCAGACATTTTTTTTAATTTAATTGCGCCACAGAGTAACATATAGCTGTCAATTATAAAGTGTAACCAACACGGCGCGGCGTCGTCGCCGGCAGTATAAGTAGTGACCATCGTCCGCATTGCTACACGCAAATAATTAAATGAACTTGAAGCGTTGCAGTCAGTTATTTTGTACGGAATATACCAAATTCATATTAGATATATAGTTTTTGTTGTACGTTTGTTATGTCATTAGTATTTTAGTTTAACTTTTTAACATTTCAATTCGTGAAAGTGCTGTAGATATTCGTTTAGTTTTTAAATTATTTGATTTTTATAGCTTTTAATATTCAAATATAACCTCACGTAGGTCTCATATTCTGTAGTTGTTTATCAAAGTTAAACTCAAATTCAAACCAAATTGTACCCTAACACGAGCTGAATTCTAACTTAGCCGTAAGTAGCGCGGTACATAACAATTTGCGGTAAGTGAAATTTGTACTAAATGCATTTCGGGCAAATTTCCTTTGTGCCAAAATAGCTGGAGGCTGATGGTGCATTTGTTGCGGTCCGTGGACGGTTGTTTGGGTTTCGTAAATGTGTATTTTAGGCAAACGATTATTATTATTTGTTTATTTCTCTGAATATTTAGTATGAAAAGAGTCTAAATGTGACGCAAATTACATAATTATCCAGATGATTGTACAGTTGCTACTATTGTAGTTGAACAATATATTTCCGTATGTAGTTCAAATGGCGAGATTGACCGAGTGGCGCTGCGTTCCACGCGTAACAGTTTGACACTAAGTCGCGTAAGACATGCTTTAGTTCCAGTTTTTGATACAAAAAAGATAAGTTGGTGGCGCTGTGGGCGTAATTCCTTTCATTGCGAGAGGTAGTTTTAACTGGTCAAGCCATTGTTTATTTGTAAACTAATAAATCTATAAATCGTATGACAACAATCAAATCTTTTCTTTTTATAATATAAGTAGAGACTTAAGACACAAACGATAATATTTATTCGTGTATATCTTTGAAACTAGAAATAAGATTGTTTATATTTGTCAGCCGTAGTTAACAAAAACAGGGAAAATGTGCTTGTATTGCCACCTAGTCTGTGGCGCGTTGCTGATCTTCTTCTGCAAACTGCAAACATCATCCAATGACAAATCATTTTGCTCTCGATTTAATCTTCTGTCACCGAAAATGGCATGTGTTATTTACCTGTACATTTTTTGTGCTCGTTTGCTGACTATGGAAATAGTAAAAAAACCCCTTCCAACATTTGAATCTTTGTTTGCTTAAGTTACGCGTTTGATATTATTAAATCCCTCATTAGTGAAAATAGGTGTTTTAATGCAACCTTAACAATTTATAAATATAACAAATTCCCCTTTAAACTTAAGGTCAGCTACGCGTTATTTGTCGCTTGAGTTGGCCAACCTACGTCGAACCTACGTACATAGAGTATATAACTTTCTATATGATGGTACTTGTTATAAGGTGTAATGTCAGGGTTTTCTCTTGAATTCTTAAACATACATATCCTATACATATACTAGGAGCATATTTTTCTTTGTTTTGAATTTCCAAGAGATGCCCAGTCGGGTTGTCGAAAAAACAGTTTCACCTTAAAATTAAAACAGCGGTTAGCGCAGGGGTCGAATTTGGTAGCGATTTTGAATTTACACTCCTTACGTGAAGTTTCAGCCTAGAATTTTTTCGGGGTTAAATGCTGACGCGACTGGAAGAGCCCGCCCAATATATTGGATCTTTGTAACTACATATATATTAATCATTTGTTTAAAGTTCCGATTCATCATACAAACGAAAACTGTAACATTGTTTTATTAAATTTTCGATACGATTTGCAGCTGAATAAATATTATAAATGTTCCATCGTCTGAGGTGATAGTTCTATCGTAATTGTCGACATCGAATCAATGAAAATTACAAATATTATTACGTAACAAATGAAGAAGAACAAGCATGAGTATTAATATAAAAAGCAAGAATTAACCTAAGTAAGTGAATACAAACGAAATATGGTCTTCGTAAATTTCGGAGTAAAAAGTAACCTATATTAAAATCCAGGACTTGAGTTTTCTAAGTTCCATATATGAAACTTTCACTTTTCGAAAGTAAAAACAGACACCTCCACATTATATTATTATTATGAGGGTTTGTGAATTCATAATTTATTTCCGAAAATTTCTTTCTAAACCATACCTGTTACAGGCCCCCTTAATACTAATAAAGTCGATACAACTCCATCAACTCCACCATGGACTCAAGAAATAAAAATGTCTCTTTATATAAAAAAATATACTAAAATCGTGAAATTACACTTAAATACATCTTAAAAACCGTTCTCCTTGATTAGCACCCTCAAATTAAACTCATTTCAATAAGATACAAATTTAATGATTCCCAAAAAAAGGCTAACAATACTTTACCTTTATTTAATTATAATTTCCACAACGGTAAACAATTTTAAATTAATTTACTCCAGTTCAAAGATATAATATTTCAAAAAGGGAATTTGTTAAAAGGGTTGCCCATAATAATGATCCACAAAGAGTGCTCAAACTTTAGATTTATTGTTCTAAAAGTATTATATTGAAGTATATTTTGTACTGCGAACTAACAAAACGGCAAAATTATACAGACAGTAGAGGGCTATACTTAACGATCAAACAACCTCTGGACTACTCTTTGAAGAGTTTTTTCGGCTTGAGGAGTGAATTAATAGTTCGAAAATTGACCTTTGAGCAAAATCCGTTTCAGTAAAAGTCTATTACAGAAAAGATACAGACAATCTAAACTACTATCGTAATCTTCACTTTAAGCTTGATTTTATAGACTACTGATAAATACTGTAAGGTGGTTAACATTACTTAATACATATGATCGTTATTACCAAGTGCTCGTTTTACAAAAAGTAATAAAATTTTCCAACTGATTACAATACACAAGACAAAAGCGACAAGAATTTGATTGCCGCATTCTGAAAGCTTTATACAATTTTCGAATATGCACTTCAACGTATCAACCACCCGTAAAGGTTCAAAAGACTTCTCTGGGTTATTACGATGTTGAGGCTAATTATGTACATGCCTTTTATGTTGATATCAAAGGTTTTGGTGAATTCGAGACCAGAAAACACTTCTCTGCCTCCGCATTTTGGAAATCTATTTCATACAAAAAATTTGGCGTCCATTGGAAGGCTGATCGTTCGGAGTATCTTTCTAATTGCATCAGTTTTATAAACTGTATCGTAATACTGCTACGAAAGCATGCCTGGATTACCTAGTTATTTTGTATAAGTTTCTAGTATTCTGGATTCAATGTTGAAAGAGTAAGGAAAACTTAGGAATTTTACTTTTTTTAGGCCTTGGGGCTACAATTGGATATAACGATGACTGATGAGTGAAGAAACCTAAAAAATAACTAGTTTCTTTGTATGATGGTTGGTTGCGAACTTAGTGATACCTAGACATAGGATAGTTTCGATAGTTTATGACTTGTAAATTATTTATTTACTGAAGATATCATAATGTTATTAATTGTAACGCTATAACAATATAAAAAAGAGTAAAATTATTTTCTACTCCATTTCAAAAGTTTAAGTTTCTTACACAGGAAAAGCGTAACAAATATATATTTGTAAAAAATTATACACACAGGACATAAATATGGATACATACATATATGGATCAATAACACCGACAGACTTCATGAATTGACGACAATGCAAAACCGAACAAATATACGGTGAACACAAAAGGAATATATTCGAAGCAGCAAATAAATAAAATCGTATTTTGTATCGCAATTTATTTTATGCACTGGGTGGTTAGTTCGCAAAGTGTCAAGATAAATACAATTTACACATGAGGTAGGGCAATCTGTATTGGATTAGTTACTAAATTTATTTACTATGACGGTACGACGCTTGTAAGTTGCTGAACTGAAATAGACTCTCTGTTCCAAATGTTATGTTATTTTGGAAGTAAATTGAACAGTTTTAAGAAAAAGATAATAAAAAAGTGACAGAAACGTGATTTCAGGACTCCATTGAAATTGGGATAGTGTAATAAGAGTCAGATTAAGTTCAGTTAGATAAAAGTCCTAAAAAACCTCATTTAGTGAAGTATATGTTTGAAGTCTCTTAGAAAGGAGTGTTTGGTTATAACTCCAGTCTGTGAAAGTGTGCCTTAACTTTCATGGGTAAATGTAAAAGAATATAATGAGGTATATGCAACCTCGCAAACCAAAAAACCTTGCAAAGTGTACTCATATCTTAATGAGATAAAAAGGCTTTTTAACCATGGTAATCTTGTAGTTTTAGCCATTTCAATGTTTTATTATTAAATTTTTAAGTTCGGAAGGTTTTGCTGCTCCGAAATATCATCGAAACACAGACTAAAAGCAACACTTTGCATACCAAAAATATGTTCAACAGAAAAATCTCTTTTTATCCACTAAACACTCCATCCTGTATTCGTGTATTTCTATTCCCTTACAAAGTCTGCGGAAACAGCTGTGTATTGTGAATTCGTAAGCAAACATTTCGCGGGTTTAATGTGTAAACTTCACTCTATGGGGAAATTGGAAAACTACGGCGCGGCGTATGGTTTGATTTATTCAGCGAGCACGTGGAGAACACCCAGTAGATATTTCAACTCATTAATATTTGGTAGAAATTGTTGGAAATTATAATGGCAGGCTTCTGATTGACTTTATGTATAAGGTAAGAATACGTGAAATTGCGATTTATTGGATGTAGAATTTTGTGTCTACAAAATTAGGTTAGCCTATATTTTTTTATACTTAAAAATTAAATTGTTAGGAACATTTTAGCATCGTAGTTAAAAGCTTCTTGATTTCGAAAGCTCTCTGATTGTCTGATATTTTTTGAATAAAATAAAAGAGGTAAAAGGAATTTCTCTCCAAAAGTTGCTTTTTCCTTGAAACTTAAACTAAATATTAAATATGTAGGTACTCGCCAATATGGTTTGGTGTTCAGAATTAAAATTAACTCAGCCCATAATAATAATAATAAATAATAAGCCTTTAAGAGATGCACGAATACGATACGAAAAGAAATGTCACAACCTGGGCTAGGTCTTTGTACATCATCTAAAAAAATTTACAAATAAATGGTAATTATAGGAAAAATACAAAAAATTTTGATTTAATTAGTAGTTAGATGGTAAGAAAATAAAAAAGTCAACATTAATTGTGTTCGTTTTAGCGGGCAACATTGACAATGAGTCTTTTCTGTGGCAGGAAGTTGTCAAGTGAAGTTAGTTCACTATGCAGAGGGGACAGCCACCTCACTCACAGCACACTTCACGCACATCACATTGATAGTTGTCTCCTGAGTGTTTCATTGTTCGTTGCGCTTGAGTTCTTGCTTTACACAAAACAATTCAATTCAATTCTTTGGGCTTAATGGCAACCAGTCGTCGATACTACTCAATACACAAAACAAAATGTAAACACTTGATGTCCGCCATGTTGTTTTTTGTTTGTGTTGCACACTAATAATTCACAATTTCATTTCCTACCAATAAACAAAGTGTTTTAATAACAATTTAACAATACAAAAGTGTTCTAAGCATCTTAAACTATTTTTTGATAAAGTGTACAAAGACCTGGCCCAGACTCCTTGTATTTTGGGACATTTCTTTTAAGTTGAATAATTGTACAAGTCACA
Organism: Marasmarcha lunaedactyla; assembly: GCA_923062675.1. NCBI lineage: Eukaryota > Metazoa > Arthropoda > Insecta > Lepidoptera > Pterophoridae > Marasmarcha > Marasmarcha lunaedactyla. Next base: position 8,922,705 of record OV281354.1, read on the forward strand.
CCTTATTGTATTTTATTATCTACTAACTAACAAGCACGAATAGAAACTCTCATTATTCAAATTTCTAACACAAACACATTCTAAATCAAACCTACATACATTCCAAAACTTATCTCTGTCATTGGATCGTCGCACGTGCGTTCGTATAGATTCTTTCCTTGTTTCCATATCGGGTGGCCGACAGATGGCTCTGTTTACATTAATGTTGTGTTGGTACTTATGTGATGACATTGATTGAATCATCGCCGATGATGATTATTTAAATGTCACCACGCTGATGATATTGAACTAAGTTAAGGGCATGTAAAGTTTTTGACCCGATATTTTTTTTTAATTCTAAATAAAATCTGAACATAGTTTTTCGAATCTGTTCAGGAGTTGTTTCTTTTTGTTAAAATACTTAGTTTCAATTCGAATTTAATAAAGTTAGTTTTGAATTTTACTAAGTGCGGTTTAAGATACATTATATCGAAAACTATGAAAGTCATATATGACACCTAAATATTTGTGTCTCCCGGACACTTCACTTACACAATAAGTCAACTGCTAGCAAACATAAGTACAAGTACAGCATATTTGCTTAAAGTTGACTTTCCAAAAAGGACTTTGTTTGAATAGGTATTAGTAGAGGCGTACTTACAGATACTGTATTTATCTTCTATTCAAGTACTTATCGACATTGGTGTATTTTGTTTCATTTTGAGCCAATTTTTAATTGAGTTATTAATGTACCTGTGTGTCTAGTATTATTTTGAGCATTGTTTAAATATCGTAACTTTCAGTTAAGCCTGATATCCCAGAACCTTCACAACTGATAAGGCTTTCTTGATTAGGCTTTTTTTCTTTTTGTTTTTAGTGATAGGGTCGCCACTTGTTTAAATGTTGTTCAATAAGGCTCACCTTATTGATTAACTTTAACGCCTTTCAAAGATTCAAAAACGATTTCATAACTACAATTTAATGATTTATAAATAATTTTATATAATTTTAAAACTATACATTCTTACAACTATATATTCTTAAAACTATAACTAGACTATTCTTAAATATTCGAAACGCTTAAAGCCTGATAAATTAAAAAAATATAATATACTACAACACACACAAAAAATAAAAAAGTCAACAAAGTGTCATTAGTATTCGCAAAAACGCCTTTCCACTTTTTTATTACTTAACTGCAAGTTTTTCTTGATTTACTCAAGGCACATCTTTCTTACAGTCAAGTAGAAAACTAGATTAATCAAATTTTGTTGTTCTTTAATTAGAAAAAGATAATCATTCTGTTGGATTCTATATACTTTATTGTTTGTTAATTAAATAAAATTACTTCTTATCTACATATCTATACATTATTCTTGAGTTTTGACGTATTGATGTAAAATTGAATCAATTTTCAAATAAAAAAAAGATATCAATATACATATATATCTATAAAGAACTAGCCATGAGTGCTGAGAATATCTTCAATTATGTCCATAAAAAGATTCTACTGTAAAAAATGGTAAAGCGGGACTTTACTTACTCAGTGTGGGTGTTGTACAGTTTATTTATTGTAAACGTAGTTTTGTGGAACCCTATTAAATATGAGGTTCTGGCCGTGAACATGGTAGACGAAAAGACAAACATTTATGCTAGAAGAATGTCTAAATCTCTGTATTCCGAGCAAATCTATTCATGAGGCCATAGAATAGGAGTTATGAAGAGTGCAACTTGTTATATAAAACGGTATTTTACTTTAAAAATGTTACGTTTTTTTCATGTTAAGGGACCGAATGTTCAACAATTCACAGTTAGCGAACGCTTACATAATAAATGCCTGTTTATGTTTCAATACATCTTTATTGAGAAAAATTCTTATATTGAGATTGTATCCATTATTTGTCAAAAAATAAATAATCTTTTGCTGTACTTATATTTTATGAATAGGTGTGTTATTAAAACCTGGAATCCCTATACATATACATTAGATTACAATTTCTCATACTTATTCATCGTAAGATTGTTACGACACTAGCGGCTTTGTAAAAGAAAGGTAAGAATCTCACATAGAAGAAAAAAAATTAAATAAGGAACAGTTGTTTATAAAACCAGAAAACGGAATCCTAAAATACACGTTTTTATTTCTTAGTAAGTGAATCTATCATTAGACCAATCCATACTTTTTTCCTCTATTTTTTGTCTCAGTAATAGCAGGTTTATCTTTTCTTAATTCAATTTATTAGAATCACCTAGTAGAGGAAACCTACAGATTATGGAGAAAATAATTGACAGCTTAACTGGAATACGGTGTCTGATAGATTTATTATTTGTTGATTAAAATTATCTGGGCGAACTACTACAGTGCGTTTTACGCGAAGCTTCCTACCGCGTACTCTGAAGCTCTAGAACAAACTTCCTTTAGCGGTCATCCCGTTAAATTATGATATTCACGCCTTCAAGAAAAAACCACCTTGTAGTAACCACCTTGGTGTTGCTGGTGTCCATGGGCAGTGGTGATTCCTTAACATCAGGTAATCCACAAGCTCGCTTGCACCTTTTTACCAGAAAAAAATTAACATAAAAAATGATTACTACAGACGGTATGTAATTTATGGGCGATATGATTTAAGTCAATCTTTATAAAATAACTTACGGTCAGTTAGTTTACATAAATCGTGCATTTATATGATTTTTTTTATATTGTTCTAAATTGTAAATTTTTTTATGTTATAAGAATGATAGAAAAAGTAGTTAACATACTCAATTGAATTTATGTGAGTATTTCTGATACATATATCTTGTTCAGTAAACGTATGCCTTTTTAAATTCGGTATACATTTTCGATTTTCGGTTCGATTTAACAAACAATTTATTGATATAGGGCCTAATGGAGAAACGAGATTCGATTTATAAATAAAAACAGTCTTTTGAACATAGAAATTTATCAAAAAATCCATCAGCCTTCCTTTTGAACAATTTAAAACCATTTTTATCATAAAATAAATTGAATAAATTTTATCACCAGCGTCCACCTTTCTAATAAGGATGGCTCAAGCTATGAAAGAACCTTTAATGTTAAGGTCCTTTTTGTTGATCAAGCAATTCAAAAACGGACGATATGGCACGTTCGGACTATTCGCTATGAAATTACATAGCCTGTATAAAAAGCAATCTCGTATTTGGATGTACTGATTTCGGAATACGATACACTGCGGTAATGGCTGACTTTTGATTTTTATTTGCTTTTTCAGGAAAAACTGTTCATTGTGGCGCCTAGAGTCTGAGACGTAGGCTCTTTTCTTGCAAGTACAAATTGAATACCTACGTATGATATAAATAGTTTGCAGATGTTCTTCCCGGTGAAGGTACTATTACCATACTCAGGGCAATTTACTCAAAGGAGCTGATAATTGATTTCCATGGTAATTGGCAAGTTAGCTAGTCATCATCAGATAACGTGTTACCATTACCACAAAAAGTTATAAGACCTTTTAGTATTACGTGATTGGTGTGATAACAAAAGTGATTAAAAACCTGCATTTTCAAACGTTTCATTTATTTGGTATTCGCAACGAAACGCGCCGATAGTTACGAATATATAATACTAATACTATTTTTTTTGTACCTTTTTCTTGTATAGGACGTACGAGTCCGAAGGTCCAATGAGAGGCCCGTGGCTGCATTTCCATAAAGCTCTGGGGTTCGAATATCCTTCAAACTGACGGTTACAAGTTTGGTTCCCCCGGGAATGTTAGAATCGGGTACAAAAGTTTGATTGTTTAAGTGGTTAAGAGACATTCTGTAGACCGCGGCCTTCCTTGCCTGGTTTATTTAAATAATAACTGATACATTGGTTGTACATGCTTTTGACCTATTTACACAAAAATATTTACCTTTCGAAGAAAAACTTCATTCTTGACGGCCGGGTGGCGTAGTGGTTAGTAGCCCTGCCTCATACCCTGAAGGTCCAGGGTTCGAGTCCTGGCCGGGTCATTATTTTATGTAATTAATATAATTATTTGTTCTCGGGTCATGGTTGTTGATATTTATATATTTATGTTTATTCTGGGTTCCCGCCAGTTCACTGTAAGAAAGCAGAGCTTGTGTTAAGGGGCCATACATATGACCTTTGGGGGCATAGGTACAGTTTGAATAAGTAACTAACAAGAAAAAAAAACAATTAAGTATAACAAAAAATATATCCTACACGTCAAAAGTCAGCAACGGAGTACAATCGCCTCTTAACTAAAAATAGCCAAGTTTTAATTGCTCTCCCCCATTCGCCTCGAGAAGGCTAACTGCACAACTCAAAACCACTTTAAAACGAATTTTCCAGAGAAATTATGCCTTCAAGCTTTGTACATACTTTGTAGCTGATAAAGTGAAATATTTTGAGAACATCTCTTTCATTTTATTATTGTGTGTTCGAATTCGCAATTCAAGTTTGAAGAATTAAGCAATGGGAAATACCATTTTTAAGAAAACTAGAATATTGTCGTATGAGTGGTTTCTAAAGCTTGATAATTTATAATATAACCTATAGACAATCATCTGTTTAACGTATTTGATTCATCTTACAATTGGTTTTTTATATTACATTCCTATTTAAAATACGGTTTACTATTTTAAAACATTGCTTTTTTAAATTAAATTTAAAGTTCAGACATAAAATATTCAATAACATTGACCTTTTTCCTTCCACTACATCTTTATACAGGATGTACGAGCTATATCAGTCAGGACAAATCAGTTATGGCGGCAATAAATCTGTCAAAGTGGGTCTAGCGGACCTTTTGCAATTTACATGAAGAAAGGACTCTGCTGCCTCTGAAACTGTCGAATGAGAACGCTTTTGAATATACTAGGAAAACAACGTGGTTTATACTCCAGAGAATTTGAGTGTAATCTGGACCTTCACAGCATGTTGTGGCTTAGTATGTGCTAAATAACTATGAGTTTCAACCGAAAAGGCAAAAGAAATGTAGCTCGGATGTTCTGCATACTGTGAAGTAAACCAAAGCTGCAATGGCGATGGCTGGATCCCGTGTTAACTCGTGAACGGGTGCCGTTTTAGGGTGTTCGTCGTTTGGATACTCGAGGGGTGGCAGACGAGCCGAGCTGAAAGATGCAGATGACAATAATGCAAACAGACATAAAGAGACACTGTAAATTGATTTTGAAAAAAAATATACCCGTGAAGTTTCTTGCTAGTTCTTCTTCACGAAGGTTTTTCCGAACTGGTGGTAGAGTCATGTTTTATTTGACCTCAATAAGAACAAGTAATTAACGTTGAGAAATTATTATTTGAATTTGAATTTTTTCAGTATATTTTATGTGGTTTCATTTAAAATATAAAATAACATTTAAAACTGCATTACAATTGCAAAACTAACGGATTTTCTATAATTTCAGACCAATTATTTACTAAAGTACTCATAAAGAAAAGCAAAAACCGTACTTATCAAAAACATGAATGATGCATTATGCTATTAAACTTCCTATTAAACCTCTTCAAGGTTTTTCATACTTGTAATGATTTTTTAAGCAGATGAAATAGAACGGTAAAGTACGCAGGAAATTCCACTCGGGCAGTAGCGCAGGCTAGGAAAATAACATAACTGTGACTTTATCAACAACAAGCCTCATTGGCTTGGACAGAGCATAGTTTCCTTCTCAGTTGATTATAGGTTCATTGAAATGGACTGATCCCTCAGATTCCCCCTTTGAGAACCATAGGTGCAACTTTAAGAACCGGCGGATGGCTCTCCAGCGGTTCTCCGCTTGCACACCCCCTTCAATCGGGGCTGAAGGCTAACGGCCAAGTTGGCTACAGCCATTAAGGTGGTTTTTAGTGGGTAGGTGCCACTCTGGTGAATCCCACATCACCCTGCAGACCGGCTGCAGGGTATGCAGGACGCATTTACTACCTCCTGCCTGAGGGTGCCTGCAAATAAAAACAATAAGTAAAGCAATGACTGCGTCGCGTTGTGCATCCGATAAATAGTATTACTTTGGGCGTTAAATAAACATATGATTACTAAATTTAGATTGCTGCCCTGTCACTGTGATGAACCTCTAGGTTAAAGACACATTTGACTCGAATGTTTTAACCGTTTTCTTCTTTAAGCGATTATTTTTGTTCTGCCGACCGTAGACTGCAATGTAATTGTGGCACTTAAAATTGTTTGGTTTGTGTAAGGAAGTAAAGTAGGTGGTCTATAAGATGATTTCCTAAAATTATTCCAATAACCATTTTTCTTAGAATATTGTTAACTAATTAGAACAAAGTACTTAGTAAATTATTCCGAGCTTCAATTTAATATCCTTTTGGCGCCGTTCTCAACGATGCTCAAGTTGTTAATTTCTTTTTGTTGGCCATTCATTTGTCTTCCGCCTCAATTAATAAAAGAGGAAAAAGTAAAGCTTATATTAGCATAATGTTGTTTCCCTCATTTATCTTTAAATGGATATTGATTGAATTGAATGATATTTGAGATCCCACGGTTACGATGTAGGTTCTTGATTAAAATTAACGATTTGGTATATTCGATCATTAATTTTCTATTTTGATTCACCTTAAAATCTGTTTGATATTTTCTTTATTATAAAATCGTCACATGTTTGTTTTGATGAAATTTTCAAAATATATATATTTTTTTTCAGTCAGCTAATAGCAATGTCAGGTAATAGAAGTTTATATTCAATATTACACAAGTTTTCAAGCAAAGTTCAATTTCCTAAGATCAATATCGCGTCTAAAATTTCTTCCCACTTACAGAACAGTAACAGGTCATAAATTCTTGCTTAAATTCCTTAGAAATTCCTTAGATAGGATACGAATATTTTGGTGAACGTAAAAATTATGACTAACCGCTTTGACATCGTATTAGGTACATATTAAAAATTGTCTAAAATTTCGATGATATGGTTTTGATTGAACTTAGGAGTTATAAAATTAATTTTTATATATTTCACAGCATTTGATGAGTAGCACAAGGTAGGGCACAGTAACACAATAGGCACAGCAAAACAACCATAATATTTCTACAATTTCTAACAAAACATACGAAGTAGTAACCGCCATCTTGATGCAGTTTCTTTTTTCATTTTTCCTAGCCGGATTCTATTTTATATTACAACCGACTATAAGTTGGCGAATTTTTAACGTATTATTTTCGTTTTAATTTGGTAGGTAACAGTTCCGTTTTGGTGAATGCGCGTATTATTCAAATATTCTACGCTTGTGTCTAGTATTATTTCACAAAGCAAATTTCCCATAATTATGTATAATGTTTAAAATTTTGGTGCATCTTTTTATATTTCTGCTACAAACCTTTAAAAAGTATTACTTTAGTTAATTTTTATGTAACATTTGTAAAATATTTAATTAAAAATATCATTTCACATTAACATGATTAAATTGTGCCCCAGATGGTGTTTCAATATACCCCAGACCTGGACACAGTATAACAGAAACAAGGAAAAATAATTCGGGTTTAGGGCAAATTTTTGATCACTTTTCACTGATTATTATTATTTTATTTATTAGATATTTAAAGTAAAATTAATGGAGATTCAAAAATTTGCGACAAAAATTTTGTGACTGTGTGAACAGAGATTTTTTTTAACGAGAATGGTTTTTTTTGTCTTACTGTGCCCTACCTTCCCCAATCTTACTAAGATAAATTGTATGGTCAGTTTCGTCACATAATACACTGTTGTTAAATCAAGATGCTTTGGCTGTAAGGAACACGCAATTAGAACAAACTCTACAACCAACAGAATTTGCATGATTCAAGCAACTTTCAATTATTTTAATATACTCAGATCATGCAACTTTATGCGGATAGAAGCTGAGCCAATTGGTTCTGCAATGATAATGCTTTCTCAACTTTAATATATGAATAAAATATAACTAATAATAATATATAAATAAATAACACCATAACTAAGTATAGTTATAGTGATTTTTATTTTTATATTTTTTTATACGATAGGGGTTATTTATACATACGATGGAGTCGACATATCCATAGCGGATAAAGACCCTTTTAAATAAATAAAGATTAAAAAAAAAGAAAACTCTATGCGGAAAAAACATGTTGAATTTAGGCATAACGTTATGTAATTATATTCTGTAGGTAAACAATGCACACGAAATAATTACAACAGGAAATTGGTTTACCTGTTCAGTAATTATCTTGGAAATAATTATTATTGTGTTTCTACGACTGTCGAGATTGCCTTGTTTTCTTTAGATTCGTTTCTGTCATGTAACAAATTGCTTACCTCGAAATTGCAAGTAGACAAGTCGAAAGGTGGTAGTAATGTGGCTTAAGTATTAATTTAGTTTTAATAAGTATTCATTTAATAACTTCTTAGTCTTTAATTTGCATAGTAAACTGTAATTGACAAACTATATTATCATGAATTATTGCTATGCCGTTCGTTGATTTTGGCTTATGTAGGTTGCTTTGAACTTTCGATAAAAACGTTTTCAGAAACATTCCTTTTTTATAAAATAAAAAAGTACCTGCATGGAAATTATTGGAAGTTACGATCTTGCCTACAAAATTAAACATCGAACTAATTAATTTATTTATTTTATTTCAATGAACAAAACAGATTACAAACATACTTATTAATAAATTACATGTAATGGTCGGTGTTGGTCTAGATTGCAATCCTTAATATGTCCATATAATAGATTTACACTAAATAATTGAGCTCTGTATTCAATTCAGTTGGTTACAATTTATGTTATAAATACTACTTACTACGAAAAGAAGTTATAATATAACAGGTACTTATAAGAGACATTGAATTATAATTGATATGTCAATAACGGGATACATGTCAAAGTTCAAAGTTCACTTCTTTCAAAATTATTTAATGCAAAAAAGACAAATAAATATAGAAAAAATAATAAAAACGTTCTTGGTTGGTGTACAAATTAATTCCATGTAATTGGATACAAATAAAAATAAAAAAAGACAAGGGATAAGAAATTAAAATTATAATAATAATGTCACAATAATATGTCATGTATGTCAAATGAACAATATATAATAATAATTTGTGGTATTTATCGTGACTGGCACGGGCGTGGGGATGTCTGAATAATGCTTTTGAATTTCTTTTTGAACTGAAGTCCATTACTAATAAAAATGTCTACCTCCGGGTGAGTTGATACGAGATCATTATATAGGCGGCTCATTCTGGCAATGGGCCGGTTAAAAGCGATGTTTTTTTTGTACAATTCTAAAGCGAATGGGGGCTAGGGCCTGCGAGGGTTAAATTTTATATTGAAGTTTACACTGTGCAGTGTAGTGGCACTGTCAATTGTACCGTGGATAAGTTTGTGAAACGTAGTCAATTCTAGGAGCTTACGACGACAATGGAGTGAGGTATAGTTAAACAATTTTAGCCTATTTTGATATGATGTTTTTTTGCAGTGATAATTTACAACGCGAAGGAATTTTGATTGTAACGCCTCAATTCGATCCGACTGATTGTTATAAAAAGGAGACCATATAAGTGCGCCGTATTCCAGAATAGATCTAACTAAACTATTTAATAAAATTGTATGACTAATGATGTTACGAAAACTTTTGGTTTTTCTGATCACTAATCCTAACAATTTATTTGCTCTCAGTAACATGTTGTCATAATGTAGCCGAAAACTCAGTTGATGGTCAAAGTAAACTCCCAAATCCTTGACACAGTTTTTATGCACTAAGGTTTTGTTGTTTATGGTGTAATTTTTGACCATCCCCTTATTTTTCAGGGTAAAAGAGATAACAAAACATGTATCTGTGTTAAGATGCATGTTGTTTTTTGTGCACCAGTTAGATATAGTCAATAAGTAGTTTTGGAGGGCAATGTAGCTAGCTTCAAAGTTTACAGAGATATTTATAACTAGTTATAGTTTTAGGTCGTCTGCATACAAAAGACAAGGACAATTCAAAAGTTTTACCAGGTGTGAACCTTGTGGTACGCCTGGCAAAATTTCCACCGGATGAGAGGTGTATCCCATCACCAACACCAACTGATTCCTATTCTCGAGGTAAGACATTAGCCATCGAAGTAGGCTACCATGAACACCATTTGCCTCTCATGCAAGGATATGGTGATCAACTTTGTCAAAGGCTTTGCGAAAGTCTGTGTAAATGGTATCTACTTGACCACCTCCCTCGATAGCTTTACATAAATGCATTTTATACTCTAATAAGTTAGATACTGTGGATTTACCTCTGACAAATCCGTGTTGGTTGGGGGAAAGAAGGGGCTTAAAATGATAGTAAAGTCGTTTAACAACAACGGATTCGAAGAGTTTGGCAACGGCGGAGAGTTTGCTAATCGGTCACCCGACTTAAATATGGGTATGACGTGTGCTGTTTTCCATTGAGATGGAAATATGCCGCAACATAGTGACTTATTAAATATCAAGAGAAGTGGAAAACTTAATACAAATGCACAATCTTTTAAAAATTTAGGTGGGATTTCGTCCGGGCCTGCAGCCTTATTAGGATCTAATTTCTTTAGTTTAATATAAACCTCCCTTCGGGAGAGAAAAATTTTGCAAAGAGAGGAGGATGCACATGATTTTGTCTCATACGGCTGATCGGGTTTCTCAAAGACAGAACTGAAATATTTAGAATAAAGCGTGCTAATGTCTTTCCCACCATTTGCAGTCTTGTTAGCAAAACTGCAAAAAAAAAAATTACTTAACATTGTAGGCAAAATCTCAAAGCAAAGATGCTGATCATGTAGAATATAATTTTCAATATTTAAAAACACTTTTATATGCGAAAAGAATATTAATTTCGCATTACCTTCTTGCATACTTTGCAATAAATTATATCCAGAAAACGTACGTCATGAACATCAAAGGAAGCAATATAAACGACAAGGTATTAAAGAAACGGAGTAAATTGAAAAACAGCAATAAAAGTTCTAGACATGTTTTACAAAACAAATTGAAATACGCCTAAAGGTTGTCTGAAGTGTGCTTAAACATGTACTTAGCAGAATCTGCAAAAAATCATGTTTTTTTGTAGTATATTAATTGGCTTGATTGGAATAATCCCTTGCGATAATTTGTTTTCGCGGATCATTCTGATTCTGATCTCATAGATTTAATTATTTCCCCTATTGAAACAAATCAAGAAAGGACAAACAGACTAAATTATCTAAACATGTTATCACTTCACGGACTTTTGCCGTCTCATAACCTACCTACGAGGGGTGATAGCTGCCTTGACCACGTAGCCCTGAGGCTTGACAAAACAAATAAAACAGCTTTTACTGCGGTCTTGAACACGACAATAACGGACCATTGCCTGGTTATTTCATCTATTGCAAACAAGTATCAACACAACGCGTGTCAAAGGTATAAAGCCGTAGTTAATTTTGAAAATGCATCAAAAAGTTTAATGAATACTGACGTATCTTTCTTTAACATCTTCAAAGACCCTGATACGTATGCCTTTGCACTAATAGAAATGGTAAAGTCAGCGATCCTGACAAACACTAGAAATGTAATTGTTTCGAACGGCAAAAGAGCCATAAAACCCTGGATCACTCCAGGTGCCCTACGGTGTATAAGATTGAGAAATAGTATTTACCTAAAACTTAAATCTAACCCCCACAACCAAATCTTGATAATAACATATAGACGTTACCGTACCTTCTGTGGAAATCTTATAAAACAACTAAAAATCAAATATAATAAACATAAAATTAAAGCATCGGTACACAACCCCCGAGCTCTTTGGTCAACTATTAATGAAATTACCCATTATAAGCCACCCAATAGCCGCAATGGTGACTTACTTAATATTAAATCCTGTCCTCAAGCGTCTATCAACTATGTAAATGAATATTTTATTAACATCGGATCATCACTAGCGGAGACTCTCTCAAATAACTCGGTACCTTCGGGTCCAATTAAAAGAGTAAATTTTATAATTTGTCCACTTGTCCTCTTTTGTTTTGACTGACACCTGCCGCGAGGAAGTAGATAATACTTTGAAGTCGTTGGATTCTCAGAGTGCACCAGGATGGGACGAAATCCCTACCCATTTTCTAAAAGAAAATAGGAAAATCTTAGTTCCTTTAATTACTGACCTTGTGAACCTGTGTTTTAAAACAGGAGTTTTCCCATACCTTCTGAAGCGATCTATTGTCACTCCTGTGTATAAGAGTGGGGATAGCGACGACGTCAACAACTTTCGACCTATTTCTGTGTTGACCTCCATTTCTAAAATTGTTCTCTCGAATAATAATAAAATAATAAAACTCTCGAATAGTAAATTATTTGAATAAGTATAATATTTTATCCACCTCCCAGTACGGTTTTAGGAAGGGAATGTCGACGCAAGATGCGATCGTGGATCTTACATCCATAATCACGAAAGAAGTAGACAAAGGCAACAAGAGTCTTGTTGCTTTTCTAGACCTCAAAAAAGCCTTCGACACCGTTTCTCTCCCCACTCTTGCCCATAGGCTGGAAAATATTGGTATACGCGGCACGGCTCTCTCTCTTCTAAGCAGTTACCTTCAGAACAGAAGGCAGGCTGTAAAAATTGATAATTTTCTTAGTGACGAAGAAAATATTACATTCGGAGTCCCGCAGGGCAGTGTTCTAGGTCCTACGCTCTTTTTAATTTATATAAATAATCTATGTAATCTTCGTAGCACTGGGGGTAGGATACTGACCTATGCGGATGATACTGCCATTGTCTTTACAGCCAAGACTTGGGACAAAGTAAGGCTTGTGGCCGAGGAGGGGCTAGCTATTAGTTGTTGGCTAAGGGAGAATCTCCTCGCTCTTAACACCCAAAAAACATATTATATATGCTTTTCCCCATACATAAATACGCAACCCTCATCGGGTTTCGAAGTAAAAATTCACACCTGCTGTTCACCTACCCTTAATACCTGTAACTGCCCAACAATCCAAAAATCAGTCAACTCAAATATCTCGGAGTGATTGTGGATCAGAGATTAAGTTGGTATCCGCACTTAGAATTGACTATAGGTAGGGTTAGGAAGCTCATATGGGTTTTCAAATCTCTGAGGCATGTCATGAGCACTGAGCTACTGAACAAAATATATATCGCGCTAGCCCAGTCTGTTATTATATATTGCATCTCAGTATTAAATCTCACTTCTTAGATCTAGAGCGGGCTCAAAGATCTCTAATCAAAGTTATGCACTGTAAGCCCTTTAGGTTTTCTACCGAAACCCTATACAACAGTACCAAACTGCTCTCTGTTAGAAAGCTATACGTTTTACACATGCTACTAAGATATCACAAAAGGCTACCTCTAGATCATGCCAAACTTAGTAGAAGACGGAGCGATGTTGTAGCTCCTACGTATCCTGCACGAACAGTTTTTGCTACTAGGCAATATTTAGCTCAAGCCCCTTATGCTTACAATAAAATTAATCGTATTCTTAAAATTTACCCGATACAATTCTATGAGTGTAAGATCACTTTGACTGAGTGGCTTTCTTCCCTCAACTACCTTGACGTGGAAGAAATCCTGGTAAGAATGACTTGATGCATTTCAAAAACCGGTTTATACAGCCTATCATTACACATACACATAGGTACACACAACAACAAACGTACACACACCTGCACACACACACACTCTCACACACACACACACACACCTACACACACACACTCACACTCACATATAAGCACTTGGGAATACTTTTTCTCCTTAAAACTGCTTCAATATAATTTAATATCTCGTTATGTTTTCTTTAACTTATACTGTAATATTTAAACTTAACTAATTAAGTAAATCCAAATTGTTAATAATACGTAGGAAGAGCGAGGCTATCCCAACACAAGTATCTTCTGATTACTTTCTGGGAAGCCCCGGCAACTTATTTGTAATTGATTTACTGAAATAAATATATTTTTATTTTTTATTTTTTTTTGATATTCTGAGGATTATGCTAGGATTTTTTTTAGAAAAAGTCGCGGTAGTTAGTGTAAAGCCGATGTTATTCTAGGTTATCTGCCGTGCTTACGATAAACAACGCATCTACAGAGCGGCTAAAGTCGAGAAAAACGCGGTTAAAGTTTTTTTTCTTTTTTTTGTTGTCACGTTCAAACTAATCAAGATATTCACTTAGTTGTTTTTTTAATATAATGATATGATGCTTAGGTTTTATACTTTAATCTTAATTTTTGTAGTTTACAATATTTAGATAAATATTATTGAAAAAATGTTAATGACTATAACATGGTTCATTAAAGAAAGGAACCATAAATGGCGGCTTGTACTTGCATTGACAGGTAGTACAGTTTGCTTACAAATTTTCAAAAGATTTTTTCAATTCAAAAATAATAAAAAAAGATCGGAATTTCAAACTTGCTTCTGACAGCGGCTTCGTCGGCGTAAAAGTCTGAAAGACACGTGGCGCCATCCATTATCATTAGAACGTTTTTGTTGTTTTCATCAGAAACCATGCTTTTTTCGGGATGAAAGGACCTTATGTCCATTTTTGTACACCTGACAAAGTAAATAACAAAATTTTAGGAGAATCCTTATTATGATGATGGTTAAAATAACACGCGAGTATTATTTAAATCAAGACTAATATTTTTTTTACTTACCGTACGCGCGCGAGTGAGTATAGACGGCACTAGTGTGCCAGCGAGAGAACATGATAAGCACCGCCATTTTCAATTCCTTTCTTTAATGAGTAATGTTATACTAATGTTAAGAAACGCGTGCTTTACTAACTAGGCATATACATCGTATCTGCAGCAGTTGCGTTGTTTATGTTTGACAAGTTGAGCAATTGCGTTGTTTAAGAATAGGAAAGTGTTCAAATGTATTCAATCACTAGGCCAAGGTAAATAAATTGAACTTTTTTACACATATACCATGCTTGTGTCGTAACTATGCATATGTGATAGGTTAATAAAAATGATAAATCACCAAAATGCAGGTCTTTGGAACTAAATAAACTAACATTTATTCTTAACAGCCTTCAGTTTCTTTTGACGGAAAGATAGATTTCTTGATCTTAGGTATTTGTTTTATGAATTTTATTATAATTATAAATGTACATTTTCTTATGATTTAATAATAGAATTAATCATCGTGAAAAATATCTAACCATTATAATCAGTTTTTGTTACGTGGTAAACTTAAAACTATCCAAGGTCCGAATTTGTATTAGCATATCTTTTGTAGTAAATAGCTGTGCCGCTAAAACCGTTGGCGTTGGGCCTATCGTTACGAGTAGTCGCGTATTTAGGAATAGCGAACCCTCTGAGCGAGACTTTCTCGCTCCGATCGCCACGCGGTGCGGACGTGCAAGACCCAGTTCTCCGTTGGTCGGTTCCCTCCCGATATTCCGTGGCGCTCAGTCTACTGACGTCACAGTTTAGCGTGTTGGTTCCGTGCTACGGTTTTCAAGGTTTTTCTACTCCGTCTGAGTGCTTTCGAAGTGCGATTTTTCTTTGCGACTAAACCCCTTAGTCTTCAAAGTGCTGTGCTAAGTTGTGTTGTGCTTGAGTGGAGTGCAGTGTTGTGCCCAGCGTAAGTAGTCTGGTTTCAGTGCAAAGGATACTTAACGGTGACAACGAATTTGTACTGAACCAGTCCTTTTTATTTTTATTTATTTCTCTTCTCTATTTTATTTATTTTCTCCTATTTTCATATTTATTTCTATCATATCTGTGTGTTTTCGTGTGTATTTGTCCTTTCTGTCGGTAAAGGTTGACCCTAACGCGGTCAACTCTTTACCTGCGTACCCTTTTTTTAGGTTTCTAGGTAGCGGCCTTCGGCGTACTACGGTTAGTTTTAAGTTATTCTCCCCAGCCCCCCTACCGCTGGTAGGGAGGTTTGCCGCTAGGGTTCGCTAGGTTTTTATTTAGGAGTCCTAGGCATTTGTTATATATTATAGGCATACATTATATATTTATATATTACATATTGTAATTCCAAGTCCTCCAATGGACCTTGTTAATATTCTTAAGTCGTTCGCCCAGGCGCTCGCTGCGTCCGGCGTAAGCATACCCGCTGACGCACTAACGCAGGCCTTACAGGCATCTATTGCGTCCCCGGCCCCTCAGGCCTCAACCCCGGCCCCTCAGGCCTCTAATGTCCAGACCCCTCAGGTCTATAGCTCTCCCGCGTCTCCCGTTCCATCCGATATGGACTGCGCGTCGGTTTCATCCTCGCGCTCATCTCGCAGGAAGCGTACCGCTCCCGGGAGCGATTCAGACTCCACCGCGTCCGAAGCTTCGTCGGTCGCCGCCACCCTAACCGGTTCTCCTGAGCCCGCGTTCCAGTTAGTTGCCAAACGCTCTAAGAAGCGTTCGAAAAAAGCCGCGGTGTCTTCAACACCTGAGCCAACCCCGGTGTCTTCAACACCAGCCCCCGCGCCGTTAAAATCGCTCGAAGTAACCGCGTCTCCGTCGGTCCCTTCGAAGCCAGCGACGCGCTGCGCTCCCGTCCCGCCGAAACCTCAGCTCCCTCCGCCCGTCTTCCTGCGTGAAAAAACGCGCTGGACCGCGGTTTCTAACTTGTGCAAAGAGCACAAAATTAATTACTTAAAAGCCGCCAACGCTGGCGATACAATCAAAATTCAAGTAGCGACCGTCGACGACTTCCGCGCGTTTACCAGGTTACTCGGGTTAAATCAAATCGCGTACCACACCTACGCCCTCCCGGAGGAGCGTAAGATCCGCGCAGTACTACGGGGCGTCCCGTTCGAGCTCGCGAATGAAGAAATCCTCGAGGACCTTAAGTCCCGAGTTTCCCGGCCGAAGCAGTGCACAAGATGCACTCTAACCGCGGTAGGCGCTTTCCGTTAGCTTTAGTTATCTTGTCGAATACTCCCAACTCGAGGGAGATCTTTAGAGAGGCTCGCACAATTTGCGGACTCTCAAATATCTCTGTTGAGCGTCCCAACCCCCGCGGTCACCCTGGGCAGTGCCACCGCTGCCAGCTCTACGGCCACGCAGCGGCTAACTGCTCAGCTCCCCCCAGGTGCGTTAAGTGCCTGGATCCACATTTTACGAAGGAGTGCACTCGCACTCCCGAATCCACTTCCCCCCCTGCCTGTGTGCTGTGCGGCCAGTCTGGTCACACAGCTAACTACAGGGGCTGCCCGCGTGCTCCGCGTTCCACCGCCAAGAGGGTCGCGCCTAAACCGGCGCCGCCGCTCACTCACGCTAACTTCCCGCCGCTGCGCAACCGGGGTCCCCCGGAAGCAAAGCCCGTTCAGCCGACGCCTACTCCGGCTCTGTCTTGGAGGCAGCGTCCGGCCGTTCCGCCTGCACCTTCCCGACCCATCCCAGCTCCCGTAGCTTCCGTAGGGCCGCGTCCTTCTCCGTCATCCGCACCTCAGTCGTCG
Source organism: Marasmarcha lunaedactyla (assembly GCA_923062675.1). Taxonomy (NCBI): domain Eukaryota; kingdom Metazoa; phylum Arthropoda; class Insecta; order Lepidoptera; family Pterophoridae; genus Marasmarcha; species Marasmarcha lunaedactyla. The sequence continues at coordinate 8,940,081 of OV281354.1, forward strand.
TTGGCTGAGGACATGAAGACCGTGTTCGACGTTATTCAAAACGTCGATATTAACAAATTTTCCGTGCTCGCACGCAAACTGCGAGCCGCCCGCTCTCCTCAAGAGCGTTTATTTGCTTTAGCCGAGCATCACTCGCTCCTAAGTTCGTTGTAAATTCTTTTATATTTTATAAATTCGTAAATAATAAATTATAATGTCTCGACCCGCGAATCCCGCGTCCAGTCGTATTAAACCCAAGGGCTTATCCCTAGTATCTTTTAACGCTCGTAGCCTTAACACCAACCTTCCCGAAATTAAACTGTTCCTTCAGAACAAAGAACCTGACTTATTCCTTCTCCAGGAGACATGGCTTACTCCAAACCGCTCCAGGGGATTCGCTATACCTAAGTACGCGTTTATTCGTAACGATAGGCCCAACTCCGACGGTTTCGGCGGCACCGCTGTATATTACAAAAGAGGCTTCCACTGCTGTCCTCTCCCTACTCCTCCTCTCCTCAACATGGAAGCCACTGTGTGTAGATTGGCTATGACTGGTCATCCGACCATCATCATAGCTTCAATCTACATACCTAGTGGCACCAGACCAATCCGCAGCGACTTTGAGGCCATTCTCGCCCTCGGCCATTCAGTCATTATGTTCGGAGACTTTAACTCCAAACATACTGACTGGACGTGCCTATCGACTAACACCAGCGGTATCGCTCTCCTCGACATCACTAACTCCCTTGACCTAGACGTCATATCCCCCATCACTCCCACTCACTATCCCAACAACCCGTCCTACTCTCCTGACATCCTCGACTTTGCAATTATCAAGCGAATCAATCTTGATCTAAGGTCTATCGAACCGCTCGATGACCTAGGCTCCGACCATCGCCCCGTTTCCCTCGTGCTAGGACCGCCGAACGATAACGTCTCATCTCCTAAGACCTTTACCAACTGGAAAGGTTTTAAAAATACGTTAGTTTCAGCCTTAGAGGCTCCGAACTCTCCACTCGCGATCTCTCCCGAACAATTAGATAGCCCGGATAAAATCGATTCATTAGTAAATTCTCTCACTGATGCTATCAACTCAGCCATCAGTGACAACGAAAAGGTTGCTAAGCAAGGCAAACCCACGCTTCCCTTATTTTTTTTTTTTTTTTTTTTTGCTGCCGAGGCACCCTCACGGGAGGGAGGTGGAAGATGCGTCATGCATACCCGCCCGCAGGTAAATTCCTCTGCGGGGGGGTTATGTGGGACTCACCAGAATGGCACCTACCCACTAAAAACCACCTGTTGGCTGTAGTTATTACCGTTAGCCTTCATCGGAAGCGACACCCGTCGGGAAGTTGGGCGCGCTGGCGGAGACCCGCTAGCGGGTCTTCCGCCTGTAGTGAAAGTTGCACTGAAGGTGATCAAAGGGACATGAGTTGGTGGCCGTTCTGGGCAGCCTCCGGTGAAGCCGGGGCTGGGCAGAGGTCGGCCGAAGCATGATTTAGGGATCAATTCATTTAAATGAACCTACAATGAATTGAGAAGGGAACTATGCTCCGCCAGAGCTAGCAAACGCTCTGTCGGAGTACGTGAAGCCCTAAGTTTACGGGCTAAGACTGCGATTTCACTAACATCGACATTTTTAATAGCGTCGCAGACGATACGCATATCGTCTGCTACGGAGGATTGAGGAGTGGGTTTGTATGGGCGAGGAGCCGGGATGGGATTCGATGCGGGACGCTGCCTCCAGTTTTCTGGAGCAGGCTTGGGCAGAGTAGGCTTTGCAGCCGGAGGAACCCGGCTACGCAGCGGCGGAAAGTTTTCTTGAGAAAGGCGCGGGGCCTGTTTGGGAACCGCCCTTTTGAAATTGGAGCGCATACAACGGGGTGCACGAGGGCAGCCCCTGTAGTTTGCGGTGTGGCCGGACTGGCCACAAAGCACGCAATCGGGAGGAGAGGGAGTTTCAGGAGTGCGATTGCACTCCTTAGTGAAGTGCGGGACCAGGCACTTGACGCACCTGGGCGGTGCGCGGCAGTTGGCTGCCGCGTGCCCGTACAACTGGCACCGATGGCACTGGCCGGGATGACCGCGGCGATGAGGCGCCTCGATTGAGATCCCAGAGAGGCCGCAAATAGAGCTAACCCCTTTCAGGATCTCTCTGGACTTGGGGACGTTGGCGAGAATCACCAAAGCGAGAGGGTGTTGCCTCCCGTACTTGCTGTGCATTTTATGCACCGCGAGTGCCGGGAAGCCTTGGGACTGTAGATCCTCAAGGATAGCCTCGTTCGATAATTCGAACGGGACTCCCCTGAGTACCGCTCTGATCTTACGCTCTTCTGACAGAGCATAAGTATGATAAGCATAATGCTTATCGGTGAGGAGCTTTGTTAAAGCACGAAAGTCGTCTATCGACGAGACTAAGATTTTAATAGATTCACCCGAGTTGGCTGCTCGGATGTAATGGATTTTGTGCTCATTGCACAATGTCGAGACCTCAGTCCATTTACCCTTTTCCCGAAGGAAAACGGGTGGTGGGACCTTGGCCTTGACAGAAGTCGGGGCCGGAGCGGGTGTTGAAGACACCGGGGCAGCTGGCGTTGAGGACGCCGCAGGGGGTGTAGGGACGGGCGTGGAGGGCGCCGGGTCTTGTTTCGAGCGCTTCTTAACAAGGGTGAAAGAGGGAGGCTCAGGGCCAGTTGGGGTGGCGTCCGAGGAAGACTCAGTCGCGGGTGCGCGCTTGCGGCGCAGAGGGGGGTCTACTTCGCACTCCATGTCACTGGAGGAAGGGGACGCGGGAGGGCCTAAGACCTGAGGGGTCTGGGGAACTGGGGTGGCCTGAGGGGCCATTGTGGACATTATCGTCATGAAATGAGGGATGAGAGAATCTAAGAAACGGAACTTGTCAGCATTTATATGTATGCCTTCAGCACCGGTACTATCAACTAACTTCTTCCTAATCTCATCAGAGCTTAGGGAAGCCATTGCGGAGGGGTTGGGGAGGGACAATATATGAACCTAACAACGATGACTAACTTCCTAAAACCACCCTACACGCAGTAGGGCGGTTGAGAACGACGCGGATGACTTACTCGAACACGGCACTTGAAGTCCTGGAACAACGAATTCCCGTCGACGAAGCTAACGTTCCACGAAGTACGGTTAACAAGCCACTATTCGCCGTGAAAACGGCGTTAGAAACTTATTAGAAGTACGGTTAACGAGCCACTGTCCGCCGTGAAAACGGCGTTAGAAACTTAGTACGGTAAACAACTATGAAATTTGGGTGCTCAATTAGCGCGGGGGCTAAAAGAGCGGGAAGGCGTCTGCGATCGACGTGCGCTCGAGAACGCACGCAGACCGAGACTGCGCTTCCCTTAGCCGTTAGCAATCTTATTAAAGCTAAAAACGCGGCTCTCCGGAGAGCCAAGAAATATCCCACGCCCGCCTATAGAACAGCTGCGAATCAGCTTCAACGTAAAGTTAGGTCTTGCCTCGCGGAACTCCGAGACGCTCAGATGAACGATCTCATGGCGAATATCTCTCCGTCCCACCAAGCGTACTATAGCATGGCCCGAGCCTTACGCGTAGACACCGTCTCTCACGTTCCTCCTCTCACTCGTCCCGATGGCACTACTGCCTTCGAAGTCGAAGAGAAAGCCGAATGCTTCGCCGACAGCATTGCCGCACAATGCTCGCCCAGCACGCAACCTGCTGATCCCTCACACATCCAGGCGGTGGAGGACGAAGTCCTTCGCAGAGACTCTCTCCCCATCACCGCCGACCCTGTCACAGTCTCTAATGACGAAATCTTGCTTCTCATTAGAAATCAAAAGTCCAAAAAGGCTCCGGGTGCGGATGGAATTTCCAACCACGCACTTAAGCACCTACCTCAACAGATGCTTACCTTGTTAGCTATCATTTTCAATGCCTGCTTCGACCATAGCTACTTTCCAAAAGCTTGGAAAGAAGCGACAGTCATAGGCATTCCCAAGCCGGGCAAACCTCTGAACGTCCCGGCTAATCACAGACCCATCAGCCTCCTCAAGGCAATGTCTAAACTTCTCGAGAGAGTCATACTCTCTCGAATGCGGAACCATCTGTTTCCAACGGATGGCGATCCTCTCATTATTCCCCATCAGTTCGGCTTTCGCGCTAAACACTCCTGCCCTCAGCAAGTCCACCGAATCGTCGAGTATATACTTGACGGTTTCTATCCGCGTCGTTATAAAACAGTCGCGGTTTTCTTTGACGTAGCCAAGGCTTTCGATAAAGTCTGGCACAGCGGTCTCGTTTATAAACTCTACAAGATAGGCTTACCGGATCGCCTAGTCAGGTTAATAGCGTCGTTTCTCAAAGACCGTACGTTTCGATTTAAACACGAAGGCACGCTTTCTGCACCTCGTCCCATAAAGGCTGGAGTCCCTCAAGGCTCAGTCCTCGCCCCTCTGCTGTACACCGTGTACACCAACGACATTCCCATCCCGCCGAAAGGCGTCGAACTCGCCCTCTTTGCTGACGACACCGCACTCTATACCAAAGGCCACAGTGTTCGGCACCTTGTAACCAGACTCCAAAAGGCCGTAAACGCCCTTGGTGTATGGTTTCAAAAATGGCGCATTGATGTGAACCCTGAAAAGAGTTCTGCGATGCGCTTCGACCACAAACGCCGTCGTCCCGATGGCGATCCCCACGTTCGAATGTTAGGCATTCCCATCCCCTGGACGCGCAGTACTAAATACTTAGGCGTCACATTAGATCCGACGCTTTCTTTCAAGCCACACGTCGAAAGAGTTTCGAAACTCGCTCGTCACTATTTAGTCCGCCTAAATAGCATGTTAGGTAGAAAAAGTAAAATGTCCTTCAGAAACAAACGTACACTTTACAAGGTCTGCGTTAGACCCGTCATGACGTATGCCTCGCCAATCTTTGCCCACGCCAAACCCTCCCTCCTGCACAAACTGCAGGTAGTTCAAAACCTCTTTTGCCGCCGGGCCACAAACGCACCGTGGTACGTGCGTAACGCGGACTTGCATAGAGATATTGAACTGCCTACAGTACAACAACATCTCAAAACACTCTCTGAAGCGTTTTTCAAACGCTCCGAAACCCATCCCAATCCTCTAGTTCGTGATTCAGTCTCATATACTACTCCTGTGTTAGACTCGAAGTTCAAAGTCGCTAGGCCTAGAAATGCGCAAGCGTACTCATCCACCAGACTGTCACGCGATCTCGAGGCCCTTCTGGCCGCAAATTCTAATTCTAACGTAAATTCTAATTCTAACGTAAATCCTAATTCTAACGTAAATGCGAATTAACTCAATTTTATTTTGCAATTTTTTAATTTTTGTTTTAATTATTGATTTTCATTTTGAGCACCTTCAGTGCTATGTATTAACCTTCAGTGCTTTGAGCACCTTCAGTGCTATGTAATCCCAGCAGGTGACCCCTTCTGGGCCCCGCTAGCGCGGCCTCTTTCTCCAATTGGCCGTCGCTCAGATGAAGGCTGAGGGGCAAAAATGCACGAGCCGACAGGGGGTTTTTAGTGGGTATGGTCCTGGTAGGCGTCGGGACGAGTCCCACATAACTTTGGAATCGCGTCAGGGCATTTTTATCCTCCTGCCCTTCCCGCGGAGGGGAACAAAAAAAAAAAAAACTGAGCGAGATGGAGTGAGCCACGTCTCGTGCAGGAGCAGTAAGTCTGCCTCGTTGTTCTGAAGGAACAGTTTGAGCTCAGGAAGGTTAAATGAAACTAGGGATAGCCCTTTGGTTTGATACGACCAGAGGCGGAATTTGAAGGTCTAGACATTATACTTACTATTTAAAGAATTTAAACTATTTATAGAATTTATAAAAATTTACAACGAACTAAGAAGCGAGTGATGCTCGGCAAACGCTAAGAGACGCTCTTGAGGAGAGCGGGAGGCTCGCAGTTTGCGTGCGAGTACGGCGATTTCCCTAATATCGACGTTTTGGATGACGTCGAACCCGGTCTTCATGTCCTCAGCCAACGACGACTGAGGTGAAGACGACGGAGCGGGGCGTGGGCCTGCTGGATCTACGGGAGCTGAGATACGACGGGAAGGTAGAGTGGCCGGACGCTGTCTCCAAGAGTTAGCTGGAGTCGGCTTCGGCTGCTCGGGCTTTGCTTCCGGGGGAGCCCGGCTGCGCAGCGGAGGGAATTTAGCGGAAGTGAGCGGCGGCGCCGGTTTAGGTGCGGCACTCTTAGCGGAGGAGCGTGGAGCGCGAGGGCAGCCCCTATAGTTGGCTGTGTGGCTGGACTAGCCGCACGGCAAACATGCAGGGGGGGAAGTCAATTCGGGAGTGCGATAGCACTCCTTCGTGATGTAAGGATCTAGGCACTTAACACACCTGGGGGGAGCTATTAGCCACTGCGTGGCCGTAAATCTGGCAACGGTGGCATTGCCCTGGATAGCCGCGGCGATGAGGAGCCTCGATGGAGATATTTGAGAGGCCGCAGATTGTGCGAGCCTCTCTGAGGATCTCCCTCGATTGGGGGGTGTTGAATAGGATGACTAAGGCGAGAGGGAAACATCTGCCGTGGTTAGATAGTATTTTATGGACGGCTTCAGCCGGGAAGCCCTGGGACTTTAGTTTCTCGAGAATTTCGTCGTTCGCGAGCTCGAAAGGGACGCCCCGTAGTACGGCGCGGATCTTACGCTTCTCCGGGAGGGCGTAGGTGTGGTACGCGATTTGTTTCACTGACAAAAGCCTACTGAACGCGCGGAAGTGCCCTTTGCACAAGTTAGAAACCGTGGTTCAACGCTCTTTTTCGCGGAGGAAGACGGGAGGAGGGAGTTGAGGCTTAGCCGGGACGGGAGCGCAGCGCGTTGATGGCTTGGACGAAGCCGACGGGGTCGCGGTCACTTGCAGTAACATTATCTAATGGCGCGGGGGCGGGTGTTGAAGACACCGGGGTGGGATCGGGTGTTGAGGACACTAAGGCTTTCTTTGAACGCTTCTTAGACGAGACTAACGTAAATGGGGGCTCAGGAGAGCCGGTTAAAGTAGCAGCGACCGACGACGCTTCGGACGTGGATTTCGAGTCAATCCCGGAAGCGGGAGCTTGCGGCGCGACGCGTGAGAGGATGTGTCCGACACACAGTCCATCTCGGATGGCACGGGAGATGCGAGAGAGCTAAAGACTTGAGGGGTCATGGCGTTGGTGGCCTGAAGGGCCGGGAACGCGTTCGTTGCCTGTAAGGCCTGCGTTAACACGTTATTATTTAACGGGACACCGAGGGCGCTGGCGAGTGCCTCGGCAAAGCACTTCGCAAAGTTTACTAAGCTTTGCGAATCCGTGGAAGGGCTTGGTAATGAAATATAAATATATAAATAAATAAAAGACGCCTAGATTTCCTAGCAAACCTAGCAATCCTAGCGGCTAACAGGGTAGAGGGGGTTGAGGACGACGTGAAGTGTTGCCCCTATTGGACAAGCACTGTAATTTAGGCCTGGAATTTGTGGAATTTAGGGAATTTAGGCCCTGTACCGGGATCCGGTCTGCCGGTTTCTCCAAGGCCTAAAGCGCACCGGGTCAACGCTAGCAGGCTTAGTTTTCACCGTTTAGTATCCACCTGCTCAACGCGGGGGTCTACTACGGAGTGTGTTGTCAATAAATTGGCAACAAAAACCGGCCGTAGACCTGGCTAACGTAACAAGCGCCCAGCGTCAAGTACGTAGCCAGAAAATCAGCCCGAACTTTGCGAACGAATGTCGGATACCGACTCTGTTGTTGCACCTAGGTGAGGTATTTTTTCGAGGGGACACGAAAGTGCGGAACTGACTACGTTACGACCCACCGAAGCTGGCCGCAGAGCGAGTGACTAGCAAGTGTTACACTTGCGATGTTTATACCTAGCGTTTTACTTGGTCAAAACAAATGTCATTCAAAATACAAGTACAGCGGAAAACTTTGAGATCTTATTTTAAAGTAACCAATGACACATATTTTAGAACTTACTAGTTGTAATGAACGTAAATGTCAAATAGTACACTTAAATATAGTAAGCCCTTAGAATGGAATCAAAAAATCCTAGCGATAACCATCACATCTGCTTACGATACTTATGACTTGGATATATGGCAAAATATTTTAAAGCAACGTACGATATGTTATTTATCCTTAGGAAATATTAAGATTTAATGCGTTTACGCTGTTTATGCTTATCGTTATTTCATTACATATTATAACTAATATTTAAAAAATCGATAACTGATTCAGTTAGATCTCAGTGTGCACATTCAGGATATATAAATAACTTATTTTTGGAAAAAAAATGCACATGCGTTGTTTATCGTAAGCACGGCAGTTATATACACCTACATTATTTCGTACAAATCGGGGCAGTAGTTTCATACCGTTACCTACCTCGAGGATTGAACTATCAATTAAGAAAAATGTTCTTGAACCCCGAACCTACTTAGTTTTTTAAAATAATAACAAATAAGCAAGGCATGCAGATTGATGCATGTGATGCGCGTGAGTGACTTAAAGCCTTAGGCTGAGTTCCATCAAAACTTAGCGAGGAAGCTCGTTGGTATTAGGTCTATTGTAACACTTACGTTTTAACGTATGATACGTAACCTTTTTAATTTTATTTATATTTTCTTCAATATTTCCTCATTTTTGCTAAATATTTATATTTTTAATGTTTACTTTCATTGACAATCATGTCAACGCATTTTTTAAATGACAGCCATGGAAGCTGCCTAACAGACTAAGCTTGCTACACACTGCTTAGGCGGCTAAAAACAAACTTAGAACGGCAGCTTATTGCAAGCAAGGCATTCGACGTACTTGTGACAGCTACTGCTGTACCTGCCATTGGGTCGTCATTAGGGTCCATTGTTGCATGCAGACGTCAGCGTGCGGAAAGAGAAGGTTTTGTTAAAAAGGCGGGATTGCCATTTTTGTACGGAGTGATTTTATATGTTAAAGAGCCTTTATACAAATCAACGCTCTCCCGAATCGGTAAACTGCACCACGCACACGTATCCATTACACGCACACATCTTCACTGCTGTATGATACAGTCGCTGGCCGCCAATTAGCGCGTCCACAATGGTTTTGATACTTTTTCAAATAAGTTGACTTATTTTACATTATTATATTCTACTTTTGATTTATAGAAATATAAATTTATGTTATTTATTACTTGAGTTATGTTTTGCAAAGTAAGATATGTAAATACCTGGTTAGGATAATACGGGATGAAATAAAATTGGGGTACAATAAGGGCTTAGCGAAGAGATTGATGTTACTAATATATAGACGTTTGTTATGGTAGTTAAGATTTAAGATAAAAGTGATTACTTAATAAAAATAAATAAAATTAGGTGAAAATTTTTAAATATAAATATTATTATACAATACAGTGACAAACTTTGATTTGGGACCAACTTAAGGTGCAATATGGTATAGCAAATTGAAAATGACTAGAGCTATCAAATTTACTGATTACGTTGACATATTTTTTAGGGATAAATACCCTGCAGCGGGTCGACAATGAGCTGATGATGATTAGTTTTTTACTGGGTACTTAAAAGTTCAAACTTTTCATTAATACACAGTGTAAACTATATGTGCTTTGTCACAATCTGGCTTACTAAGGGATCTGCATGCACTGTAATCTACGATCTAAAGGTATTCACTTTTCCTTGCTAAAACGTCAATCTGAGAAAGTCACAATTTGTCATATAGTCTAATCACTGTTTTATTAGATTTAAGGGCAACAGGTAGTTTTTTTAATTTAATATTTAAAAATTTTCAAATAAATTATTAACTTACGAGATAATTAACAGCCTTGAAGCTACTGGGAAGATCTTCGTTACATTCGACTATAGTAGTCGCTGGTTGCTCCTTGTTCATAGTGATTTTTAATCTATAAAACAATACCGAAAATGACACGATTGACATAATTGCATACCTTCAGTTAACATAATTAGCTTAAGGTAAAGGTGTATATATTACGATTTCAGCACATATAGTTAACACTGTATATTAATTAAACGACTGAACTTTTAAGTACCCGGTAAAAAAGTAATCATCATCAGCTCATTGTCGACCCGCTGCAGGGTAAAAGCCTCCTCCCAGAGGGGTAATTTCGCACTATATTAACCCTCTGCGGGTGACGTGACCGAATTTTCCCGATTCGGGTGACGTGTAGTCTGACAGATACCTTACATAGAGACCTTTATACTGTGACTGTGATAATAATACGTATTATGGGGTGAATAAATACATAAAGTAATATGTTTTCTTATGTTTTAATAAATAAAACACTTAGAAATCATTAGTAAATTCAAAACTTTGGCATTTATTTAGAAGTCTCATTTTTATAACCAACGATTACTCGAAGGCACATAAGGAGTACTTATTAAAGTACTTAACAAAAAATTAGGTTTTTTTTTCTTCTGTTATATAACAAAACACATAATATCCTATAAATAATATATTTTTAAGTAAATCACATGGTCAGATCCCAAGTTATACAGCAACAAAGTCTTACATATTTTTTGGCTATTAAAACAGGGACTTCAACCATCATAAATATATTAGGATTAGTACCGTCACAGCAAACGTATTTTCTTTGGCGTTTGTTAGGGCAAATACAGCACAGCGTTTTTCCACCTGTGGGCGTGGCGGGGGATTTAAAGGCGGTGGGGGTAGATCATTACCCAAAAACCCGACTGAGGGTCATACGCAGTTCTCGTGGCAAGCGATAATTATAGACACGTATCTTCATATGGTCTATAACTAATGCCCTTGCCATATTTATTATAAATTAAGTTCTTCTTAAGTTTTGGTTACTGTTTTCACTAGCCTGGTACATAACAAAACAATTGATGTCCACCATATCTAGTAATCTATAGAAAAAGCCATTTGCCATCGTCACGTCTCTCGTTTACAAGAGTAGATGGAGCTTTTCTTGTCGATCTCAACTTCTCCCCTGGTGTGGTTATAGTCCGTTATCATCGCAGGTTTTCCAGACTCGGTGTCAACCTCTTTCATTCGATGTGACGAAGAAACAAGGAGCTTTGTTTCTCTTCGGTACATATGACAACAAAGTCATGTCTTTAGAAAACCCTAACAATGAAGACCCGGCTGGTCTATCCTTATGTGGCAAAAAACTGGCTAAGCTAACATCAAAACTTACCAATTCTCACAAATTTTAACTTTATTTAGTTTGCGAAAACAATAACGGTGATGTGTAGTCTTGGAGACACTATGGAATTATAATAATTAGGATGACGTGTAGTCTGCTAGAAACTCATCGTAAAGGGTAGCGTGGTAGTCTGCCAGACACCCTGAGCCCTACACGCTGACATCCGATTTGTATAACCGCTCGCGCCTCACTGTCGACGCGTGGGCACACGCAGCGCAGGTACTTTGAACACCGGCGCCGTTGGTGCGATTATAAAGCTTATATACATGATTTTTTGAAATGCGGTGTCTGTGGGACCACGTCACCCGCAGAGGGTTAAGAAGGCATCGGTGCCTCCTCCGGTTCCAGTTTACCGGTCAGTGCAGGTTTTTATACCCACATATATTTTTCAAAGATAAAAAAATCATTAGTGCTGCGGCTGGGTCCATTCGAACAAACGACCCTAGGATTAAGAGGCCAGCCACTGCGTCACCACAGCTCTGAATCATCATCAGCATCAACCCATTTTCAACCCACTGCAGGGTGCGAGCCGTCTCGTGGCTCTGAATAATATGTGTAATGAATGAATGAATAAATAATAATAAGGTAACGTGCCTTTATGCTTCTCTAGCCTTCATGGTATTATTATTTTGGCCACCACTTCGATTTTTTTCTTTATAAATAATATTGTTTCTTGCCTTTATTACCCATTTTAAAAGTCGGTGGTAACTACACTCGTGTTTAAAATAAAATGTTGGTCTTGGTATAACTTTATCTTTTTATTTTATATATAACTGTAATTTAATACATCTTACTCCGATAATGGAGCAAGTCAGAATGTTTGTATTTTTTTATTTTTTTATATGAAACATATTATATTCAAATATATTTTCTTCTTAATTTATATCGCTCTCTTTACTGAAACATAGTAGCATTCCGACGCGCTTCCGTGACGGTGCCTAAAAACAAAGACTTTTATAGATATGTGTATTACTTATTAGTAAAATAATACTTGGGAAAATGCAGTACTTCCATTTATTATTTATAATAAAAATAAATATTTAAACCAAAAGTATCAAAATTGATGACAAGCGTTCAATATTTACGACGGAGTTCGATACCACTCGGCGAAAGCGCGGGAAAAAAAGCGATACGTCCACACTCTGGAAGGCGTCGGCCGGTACTAAATACAATACAAGCAGCGCGTGCATTAGATTTTATATCAATTTTAGACATTTTTAAAGTATTTTTTTAGATTTTTTTTTAAATGGACATGAACAAAATTTCTGTTTTATTTCATTAGTTACATCTTTGTAAGTAATAAAAATTATTACTTCTGTGACAAGTGTATCGAAAACTGCGACAAACTAGACTGAAATCCAACTTTTTCACGCTTTGATTTTTATGTTTTAGCCTTTAAAAAAAAATTGTATTTTGTACTATTTTCTCTATAGACTCTTTTGACGACAAAACAGAGTTTTTCCTGTTTATATCAGTTACTTTTATACTTATCGAACGGCTAAGTACGCATATTTCGTCGGATTACAAGAAAAGGCGCATGAACAATTATCTAAAAAAATGAAAATTTTCTCAATACATGTTTAAGACGATAAAATTTTAAATAATTTGATCTCATATTTCGATGCAAACGTCTAATATTTTGATCGGAAACGAACACTGAAAACTCCTTAAATTGCATGATTTTGTATAAACGCTCTTAGAATTATTTTAGTAACCTGCGGTGATATGCTAGGAAATGGCTCTCCATAGGATTACTCCATTCTTCAGTTCAAGGAAAAAATGAAGTAATACTATCATACAATATTTATTTTAAGTACACCACCAGGCACAGCTTTCGTACCTACGCAGCCTTAGAAAATATATAATAAATTTTATATAATAATAATATTTTCACGGGGAATATTGCACGTATTTTTTTAATTCTTGATTAAAATTTAATCTTGCTACGGGGCTTGTAGTTTAGTTTTTAAAACAAATTTATTGAGATATAAATAGTAATAATGGGAGAAATTCACTTAGAGCGTAAGAATACAATAGCGTTAGGTACGTGTGGGTCTTGAATGTGATTTGAAGTTATATTTAATACTGTATTATAACATGAAAATTTATCGTAATACCAAAATTACAAACCAATCGCCAAACACCAAAATCAAACAAATTAATATTCAAAAATTCTTAAACTTCAGACGTTATTATCTTTTCAACTTCTAATATAAATATGGAGCCACTTTGTAAGTTCCAAGGACGTATGAATTTCTCGATCCTCTTCAAGTCATAAACAATTTGAAGAAAATCAATAGTTTTCGAAAGTGGTCTTTAGAAATTTTATGGCACATAGCGAACACCGAGGCATTTATAAAGATTAATGAAAATGTGGTCGCCTTAATATTATATGAATCCTTTACATTACTTAATGATAGCTCAGGTAATTTTATTTAAAATGAGCTCTGATTTTATTTATTTCAAGCGTTTACGATTAAGAGTACATGTTGGTACTGAAATTATTTATTAGCTGGATGAACACGGTATACGAAACAGGAAAAAAACAAAATATTCAGCACGTGCCGCTGTCGTATTGGTATTTGTAATCTTAAATAAAAAAGTATGTTTCTTTCATTAGCTACACTTTATAATTCAGTTTGTTTATTTAGATAATTATAAGAATTTGAAACTAGCCACTAATTACGATTTGTATTAACTGTAAATTCTGGAATTAACACAAGTTGTAAAATTTAACATCCAAAAATGGGTTCAGGATATGGCCTTCGTTTTATTTTATTTTACACTAGCCTTTGGCCACATCTTCTTAGGCATTAATTCATTTTTCTGGAATTTCGGGAGGACCTTCCTTGTTCCTTGAACGCATCATAAAGAAGAACTTCAGGTTCCAAATGCAAATTTCAGCTATTTATGATAGAGAAATATCACACAGGGTTTTATTTTTAATATGTGTGGAGTAGCTAAAACCAATAACGCTGCAATTTCGAGAAGTCAGAAGTCAGATTTAAATGAAATTGTTTAGCTACAGTGGGCAAAAGAAACGCCGATATAAGGTTAACATAAATTGTTAAGCGTTCCAGGGCTATGAATGGAAAAGGTCAAATCTTTCAAAAAATTTTAAAACATTCTTTCACTTTCATTCTTTTATCTTTCATTCTTTCACCATATACCGAACTTGTCAATACCCGAGTTAGTAGTGGAAATGAATGTTTGTATAATTACGTATTTACACCAACCTAACAATGATCACTGGTTGCCTACCTATGTACAGATAATGTGGAAAACGAGCAAACAAGGCAATGCTTTAAACAGATATTAAACTATATTTACACACTAAAATACAACAGAACATCAAAATTTATCAGAAAGCAAAGTTAAAATTAAACAACAAAAACATCACATTATTATGTGTCAAAGAAATTAAAAGAGTAACCTAAAACAACACGAGACTGTCCAGCGTTCAAAGCAGAGAACCAATATCTATAATGCCAACCTATATTTTTGTGTGTATATATAGATTAATTTCTCGAGAGATCTCAGACAAATAAAAACATATTTTTGATACTTTTTACAATTTGTTAGGTCTTGTTTCAGACTCTGTGGAGCAATATTTACTAACTGTCTGAAGGTTTGTTTAGATCAATTTTGTTTTGTTTGAATAGTAAATAAGTTATAATACTGAAGCCAACTGTTACTTGTTATGCTGCTAGACGAAAGACTCATTTTTCTAAGCGTTGGTTTACCCAGTTCACCCGGAAGAGAATGAGGAAGAAGACAAGGTATACACATGTGCAGTTCTGGTAGTAAGATACTTTTTTAAATAGGACTTTTGTAACGTCAAATTATTTTTCCATACTTCTGTCAGATTTGTTTGAAATTCAGATTCGATATATCTTTTTTTCATCTGTATTAATAGCATTCACAATACATTTCGTTTCATTAATAGTTTTATGCATTTTTATTCTATTGATTAAAAGTCTAAGTATTATCTTGGATTCAAAGTCAAAGCAAATAGAGGGAACCTTAGAAAAAAATTATTAAAAACTCATGTACCTATTGATTCCAAATTAAGACAATTACGTAATGTTTTTTTACGATGAATACTTAATTATTTCAATAAATTAGCATCCAAAACAGCCCAATGTCGAAGGCGATATTTACAACTAGTTGGAACATATGGAGGATAGAAGTTTTCTTTATATGAATTTTAACTAGTGCAGGTAACGCTGTAAATGAGGTCAGTTTCAAGACCGCAATTAGGGCTTCCTTTAGAACACACGTCTATCCAAGAAAAAACCATTCCACGTTGGAAAAGTGTAGCCTCTACGAAGCATTTAATATGGATTGCTGGTGCACTGGATAAAACACAATTTAATCATATTCAAATTACAAGATATAACGCATTATTGGATTTGAATTAAATAATCATATCCATCATCTTTAATAACAGCAAGCTTTTCCAATACATAATCAGCTACATACACGCAGAATGCGATTACAAAAACTAATGTTACCACTTAAATTAAAATCATACACAAAAATTAATTACTATTTTAAGTCATGCCTATTAATTAACGGACCTTAATAAACAAAACCATTGACAGTCCCGATGCGAACCAAACACAACGATATTCGAGCTCTTCTCTCATGGAGTTATTTTCGGAGGATCAACTATAGCTGTTGTTTGTACACTCCCATGGGTAAACATAAACATATGGTGTCATAAGTAGATCACTCCACCAGTACTTGGGCTTTCGTCGAGTATTGTGTCAACATTACAGTCCAGATGGAGTTGCCTCGTCAACACTCGAGGACCTCGGCAATTAGATTTCGGCTATTCATTGATGTTCGGCTTTCAATGTAATTTATTTGTGAGGAATGTAAATAATGTATAGTCGCGCTTCTTGGGAGTTTGAAGACAATCAATCATTCATCATCAGACAGTCATTCATGACCGTTATTTGCACAAGAATATGTTTAAATATTGTTTTATCTGATTTATGGTATTTTTAATGTATTTTCAATAAATTGGGCATAACATATAAATATAATTAGGTATTTGCTACTTTTTGTTCCTAGAGGGATGTTTTAAACGGGCAGTAGAACACAATATTTTGTTTAAAAGCTATGTAGTGATAATTTTTTGATACAAGATTAATCAACATCACTGATTTCGACGCAAAGTTGGCTAAATTCGAACAAATCGAAAACTATAAAAGCTAACTAACCAAGAATTGAACGTCCATTGAAGGATGACGTAACATTTCTGTAACCTTTTCTTTTACTGAAATCTGTGACGTAGTTTGCTCAGGACGAAGGTCGTTTTTGAATAATTTAATTTGTCGCAAAAGTTTATTTTCTACAATGCCTGCCTTTACCCGAATATTACCTGGTTGGTAGGAATATTGATTTTAAATGATTGTTTTAGTTTAGTAGGGTTATTATGCTAGTGTAGGAACTGGTCTGTTTAGTTTAGAATTCCTAATTAGTTCGTTTCTACTTTGAACTTTATTGTAACGGTCACCTTTTTACCAACGCGGTACTTTAATGAATTTTTAGAAATTAAAGCAACAACATATTAACGTCTTGTGTTATTGGTAAACGTCATAATCACGTAACACGTTACTCTTATGTGTCATGCACACGCACACATACGCGAAAGACCATTCTTAAGACTTTTTTCTTTTAATGTACCTATGCCTGCCTATACGAATGTAATATAATTAAAAACTTTGTGAAATAAATAATAAGTATATAATTATTCTACATCTACAATCTGAACAAACCAAACTGTAAAATCAACAGCCCATTATATAGTTTGTTTCATGTACAAATGTTTCATGTAAAGTTTCGATAATTAATTTTACTGGTAATAGTCACTTTTGATTATTTTTTTTGTTTTTTTGGATTAATATAACAAACAATACTTACCTATGAAAATAATCTGCTAAATAATTACCATCAAAATCACAATTTAAATTTATGAACTGCTTTATAACTTATGTATAAGCTTCCACGACTTTAGCTAAGCTGTAAATAAAAATAAACAAATTTTCATAAAATCTGCTTAAACAAGAATAAGTAGCAATAACAAACTTTTAAAAACTTTCGCGCAGAGTAAACAGAGCTTTGACAACTCCAAAGCTTTAAAGCGCCTGCATAAATTACCTATAAACCAGATTGGATTCCAGCTACAGGATTTCTGAATCCTGGTCACGTGTCTTATTTTGATCACAATTTCAATTAAGTATCTAAACAGAAACTCCCTGACGGAATATCAATATTTTGGATCAAAAGTTTATATCGAAAATTAACTAAAATAGCCCTTGTTGAACGAACCGTGTCGTATCTGCGATGAACTCATTTGATCTCGTTATCGTTAAGTGAGTTAATTAATAACGTAAAAATTATGATAACAAGTGCTACACGTTAGATAGGCTAATTTCTATTATTTATAATTAGTTTGGAATTAAATTTCTACTTTGTTGCTTATTAAAAAAAATTTAATAAAGGAACTAGTTCGTGTTTCCATAGAGGCTGTGCGAGGAAACTCGTAGATGTCCAAAAGGCACAAAACCTAACCTTGTAACCGACTTCAAACAAAGGAGGAGGTTCTTAATTCGTCTGGTACTCAATTCATTTGTAAATTTTTTTTAGTTTACGAATGTTTAGGGGTAACTGTTTGTTTTTGGACCGATTTGGATGATTTGAGGTCAGCGCTAAGTTGGTCCTATTCTAATTTCATGGATGCTGGATCCTGGACTTCGGAGATATAGCACGAAACTCCTCAAAATGGTACCGACCACAAAAAATATATTTAGCTTATGTACCTAAAGTGGCCCTTTCGCATAAAAAGTCTTTACTTTTCTGTTTTTGTTTACCTAACGTTTTGAAGTCGGTTTATATTCTTTTATAAAATCAATTGTCTTTTTTATTTCATAAATTAAGTCCTATTGGTAAACATTTCGGAGCTCAGCTTCGGTGGGTATGCAACCTTAGGCCACGAAAATAAGCTCAGCTTGTGTGATTCATAATCGAGACTGGGGGCCCAGCATTCACTCTACATGAACTTTTGAAGGGCCATTTTTGGATTAGTAGGACCAAAATCGTATATTTCCTAAATCACGGTTTGATCATAAATATATATCACGGCATTCAATATCAAAATAAATCGTATATTTCCTAAATCACGGTTTGATCATAAATATATATCACGGCATTCAATATCAAAATACCTCCTAAATGTATGCATAATAAAGTCAACCCTATTCAACAGATACAACATTTTTATGAATAAAATACTATACCTATCTCAGTTACGATGATATATGCAGGATTTGACAGAATGATTGCCATTGTACATAAGGCGGTCTGGATGCTCAATGTGAATTGTAAATAAATTGTTTATTTTGTTTCGTACACGTGAAGCATTGTTATATAGTCATGTTAATCGTTTTTTCTTATCAAAGGAGATGGTTATCGACGATAGTTGCGGTTGTACTATGGAATATATATTTCAAGATTTTTACTTGCTCTTTTAAATAAAAGTTAGTTTTCGTGCGCGTTATCTGTCTCTATAATTGTATCTTTGCTTGTGACATCATTTAATTTATATGCAATGATACCCATGTGTATTTAGTAACCAGGTAAACATTATTGTTTATTTCAAACTAGGCGTTGTTCGTGGGTTTGCATCCGTAGCACTCGGGGATAGCACTTTTTCTAGACAATATCATGAAGACCGTATTCATATATCAGGCGTGACAGCAAAAAATAAATAAACGAACTTACTTACGCGCATAAAATTGGTTAGTTTGTGTTTATATTATCTCGTTCATAGTTAGATGCAGGAGAGGATGTACACACAGGACCAAGAGCTTATGAGAAACACCAACGCTGTGGTTCATGTCAAGATGAATACGTAGATAACTCACCGCGATTAATTGAGAAGCTGAACTGATATGGATCCCAAAATAAATATCCAAAGCGTTGTTACCAACCAACATAATGATCACGAGAACTTTGAGGCAGGATCAATCGATCAGGTTGTGGCTGTGGAACTTTATGCAGCAGTGAATGTTCCTCGTGGAAGTTATCATCATTGCCAACGCGTATTTACTATCATTGTCAACTAAACTAAACTATCGAGATCTATCGGATTGGAAAACTCGGACATCCCTGATTTTTATCCTTTAGGTAGCATTAAATAGACATGGCTTTTAATACAAAATATTAACAAGAAAACAAGTAATTTGAGAATTACAGAAAATAAATAATTTGTGTAAAAATATTGTTCTAATCATTTATTTATCTCTTGTTACGATGCATCTCCTCAGAAAATGCGTAAAGATTGTAAATAATTTGCATAATAAAATATTATCTTATGTTAAATCAACCAACAACTAATATAATAAATTCTCCGACGTTAAAAAAGCGAAAAGCCCTACCGTTGAAATGAGAGTACTGGTAACATTTAAGAGGATATTAATTATCTATGCTTTTATATTTTATAGCCATTTGCAT
This sequence comes from Marasmarcha lunaedactyla, assembly GCA_923062675.1. Lineage (NCBI taxonomy): Eukaryota > Metazoa > Arthropoda > Insecta > Lepidoptera > Pterophoridae > Marasmarcha > Marasmarcha lunaedactyla. Next base: position 8,959,766 of record OV281354.1, read on the forward strand.
AAAACACTTGTTGGTTCCATCGTTTTTATAGCTCGGTACCGTAATTATACGGGCTGATGATATATGCGCATACGACGGTCGTAACGCTAGGGCTGACTGTTAAGTGAAATTTTATTGGTACAAACTAGTGCTTTACGAAGTGGGATTATTTATACCCAAGATTATTTTGAAATAATGTTTAACTTGATATATTCCCACCTGCAAATTCTCTATGTTGACAGCTTTAAAACTGTGCGAAGATTGGTATGAAACTAACTTGGCATTTAAAATAACTCTGATTTGATTCTGATATCGTACGACAGGTTCAAAATTAAATTACATTAGAAAAAAAAAATTTAAGATGTCAAGATATATTTTTATTACTTGGGTGAGATTTAATAACACTATTTATACGAATCTTCCAATCTTGTTATTACTAAGAATAAAATTATTTACGTTATAGGTTAACATAATTATAATAAAGTCCCACAAATTCACCAACTGTATGACCCAAAGTAAGCAGAGCTTGTTTTATGGATGACCATAAAACTGGGGGAAACCTAGGTTAAACATACATATATAGATATCAACAACCATGACCCGAGAAAACATTTCTGTGGTTATCACACTAATGAATGCCTTGACTGGGACTCGAGGCAGGACCCCATGAGGCAGGGCTACCCGCTACGCCACTCGGGGCGGTCAGTTGACATAATGTCTATGACATTATGTCAAAACTTTGTAAATACAAAGTATTTACAAAGTTAAAATCATGACAACAATACATAGAAAAAGTGAAAAGCAAGCTTGGTAGGGTTATTTTTCACGTTTTACGGAAAGTCTTGTTATGCCGAGCTTTCATAGTTCCGACATTTAAAAACTAGAAGTGGTAGAGAAATATAATCACTAGGAAGTTTATTAATAAATTTGCGGTTTTTGTGTTTACTGTTTTTGACTATAAGGAGCAGATAAACTTTTACGCGAGAAATAGAGAGCTTAACACGTGTAAAGTTGTAAGAAGGTTTTCGTTTATTCTTTATTCATATACCATATTTAGTTTGTAATCTTATGTGTTTATTACGACGGTTTTCATTGTGATAAATAAACAAAGAGAGACTCTACTTTTCGAAATCTAAGAAAATTATGTCTCGTATGTGTACCTATTCCAGTATCTCCTTCAATACATATTTAGCTAGTAAAATTATATTTGTACAGACACTTCTAGTAAGTTGTCAAATATTGTATACATTGATTATACAGTAATCTCATTCAAAATAAGGTTACGCGAATTTAGTGAAACTTCACCAAAGGAGGTACAGTTTATATCGCCATGATATAAAAAATTGCGTTCACTCAATTTCCATACCTTCATTAACATTATAATTTATTGCTAAAAATGTTATCCTATGTTTATAGCAACCCTATAAACGAGCCTTGTTGGCTTACAAAGAACCTACTCTTTTTACAGATTTATCTCAGTAAAAATAAAAAAGAACATTACCATTATACGACAAGGAGGTAAACAGGCACCTACATGTATGTTTGAAAATATATAGCGAAATGTTGGGGATAGACAATTCACAATAAATTTTATCTTTTAAATTTACATGTATGTTATAGAATCAAATTCTTTAACTAACGTGAACTACTACTACTACTATGAAGACTGGGTTCGATTCCGGATAAAGACATAACTAACTTTAATGACAACACTCTGTTTTTGGTTTCCGGAGTTTTTTTGCCATTTGATCTGACATATCCCAGTATTCCGTATGCATAAACTTTTCATTCAAATGTTATCACGAGTACAACGGTTATCTTTTCGCTACATTATATTGCTTTAAAAGTTATGTGTATTTAAAAAGAAGTATTTTTTTAAAAGCATACACGACCTAAGAAATATTACTTCTAGGTAAAAAAATTCCTACCTAATTCCAATACATTTCCTATTAAAGTAAGCTACCTTATCATTTAATGGGAGTGAATTGAAAATGCATGGAAACGTACAAAACTCAGTCTTAAATAAATATGTATATAACTGTAAATAGATTTCGAAAATACGTTAAATTCCTTTCAAATTTCTCAACAGCTCAAAGGTCCCAATTTTAAATTTCCTCGTGCAGTCGACTCTTGGCATGTCCGAATCATCAGGCGCGTGGTTGCCGCGCTTCCGTTCGCACATTCGTTCCGACATATTTCCGTTCGAAATTTGAACGAAATGGCACAAATAATCGAATCTTTTCGTTCGGATTTAAAACGCGGCCTAGTAAATATTTATTTTTGAAGTACATGCAATTATATTTTGTAGAGCTATTTGTTCTCAAATCTAAAAAGTCTTTACCAGCTTCACATGGGTTAAGTACAAATTTTTAAAGTCTTATTTTGTTTACTGTAAAACCTGTAACTGTAAACTATACGTTACGTACGGTAGATAAACATAGGCATTATCCGTGCAAGAAGTTATTTTTTTTATACAAAAATATAAATAAATTACTTATGCTATGGTAATTGCATACATTTTTTGAATGTTCAACTTGTTGGCTCCCGTTGTGTATTAAATAAATTGTGTGTAATAATTTAATTTAAACCTTGTTTATACTTTAACGCAGTGTGATATAGTTACATTGAATTATAAACTATACAAGATTGGTAACGCTCATAAAACACAGTTTACGTAACAATGAACATTAAACCCGGTACAATCAGACACATAAATTGCATAGTCAAAAAATATGAATGCTCACGCTCACTTACATAAAAAAAACAAACATGCTACCTGAAAAGCGGAGAAGACAACAACCGCAAGCAGTTCACTCGTCGAAACTCACATTGCACTTCAAATTATTTGTTTACAACACATGCATAAATGATCTGTCAATATCACAACCACAGGCTGAAAATATTACACTCACAAAAAAGCACTGAAAAAGAAAAATCCGATAGAGTTCCGAATTTGAAAATTCACGTCAAATGTTTACGTTTCAATCAGGCGGGGATCGCCGACGCGAGACGTATGTTCGCGCGATGACGGTGCGTCCTCGCCGCTTCCACGTTCCGTACTGCCGGCTAGCTAGCGAAGAAAATCGTCGTGCGCTAACCAACTGTAGATAATACTTTCGTCACAACACACGGTTGCATACACATTACATTACACTGTTTTTACAACGAGATGTGCACCGAAGAGAATCGTAAATATAAACTATAAAACGGTTGGTCATAAACGGAGGTTGTGTGTAATTTAAATTTAGAATCACGATCGCCGGGAAGTTATTTTGAAAAATACATTGAATGTTTATAAAACAGCTTTATTAGGGGTTTTTATGCGGTTACCATCGCGGTTTAAATTTGTATCTGATTTAAAGGCACGGTAAAGTTTCTATATACGTAGAGATGTAAGTAATCGAGATATAGCCTTATTTGTAAGTTGTTTTGTATTTTTTAGTAGAAACATCGGTGCTTTGTACAGTTTGATAGAATTCCAAGATAGCATGAATTGCTTTCTGTGTTTACGTCGATCATGTTTTTAATTTGATTCAGTGAGACAGAAAATTAAAAGTCAGATAATGCGTCAATTTATTTTATTTTGTATTTCTCCAAGTGGGCGGTACTTGTACAATATTAAAAGGAAATTACAGAAAGAATAAAAAGCCAATACATTACTCAACGTCAACTTCACATAATGATGAAACATAAATAAAAAGAAACAAAAACAACAAAATAACGCATTATTTTTTAAACTTTTGTAAAGTCTCCGTTTCCTTATAAGGATTCCTATCATCTGATGGAATCATGAGCAATTTAGCTTCCAATCGGAAAGTTTTGCATAAAACCATTCCGTTGCAAATGAATGAGCTCGACACGTTATTGCGGCATGACACCATCCACATCATACTCCATTAGATCGGCAGCTGACTTAATTATTCCTAGAGAAGATGAAGTTTACGTATATACAATGTCGATGTGTTAAACGTGATTGGTTTATTTTACAGTTATAATGAGCGAGGAAGTTCAAAATAAATAAGAAAAAGTTTTATTCTATGTACCTATTTATTTAGTTATTTAACTGCATTCCAACAGATGCACGGAAAACTATCAGACGTTTAGTTTGGACGTAAAAATTTATCAAGATGTCAATGCGCTCCTATTTCAAGATTTTGCTTATTGAATCTATGCTTTACATGCACTCCATGAAAGACTAGATTTGCTAAGCTAAATAGAATATTATTATTATTATCACACTATTATTGCATTGATATTAAACTCTCCACTCACAGGTCTGCTGTAAGAAATTTCTATAGAAATAAGCTGTACCTTTGTACTTACTTTAAATCACTGTGTTTAACTTTCTTTAACTACTGTGTGTACATAAATTGTGAAATAAATAAATAAATAAATAGAAGCGTCGTAAGTAAATATTCGCCTTCTCTGAGTGGCTGAGTCACTACACCCTCTTTTAAGTAAAATTATTTATATAATAATGCATATTGTGAGTTAACCTCTAATTACTTTTATTTTATTAAAGTTTTTATTACATCACTTCTTAAATGTAAACCTAACTTGATAACACGCTTTCCAGTGATCATGTTCCAATAAAACAAGTTATGAAAATAAACGTCAGTCGTCAGTCAAATAACGAGCGTCAATGGAAAAGCAGTCAAGGGCTGGTTTCTTCCAAGGTCTCGGGTTCCATCCCGGCGATTTCCAAATGTATCAATAAGTTCTTAAAGCTTATGTATATCGTGCCGACTGGTATGTCGGTAAAGGAAAATATCGTGAGAAAACCGATAGTACGATACACGCACCTTAGAAATAATTTCAAAGGTGCGTGTCAACTCTGCCCATCCACGGTAAGCATGTGAAGGACTTATTTGCCTGACCCCACCCTTTACTGTGGGGAGGCTGATATCCCTCAACGGGATTAACGAGCTGTTGTGATGAAAAAAATTCTAATCAACTTATAAGTACATCTGTGTCAAAACCTATACAAAGTTATACATACTTCAATAACGTATTTACCAATTCGATCACTGGACAAAAAATGTCACAGTTTATCGAAACTTATAGGTATTTATAATTAATTTATCACATTTCTTTACATAACAATCAGAGAGTATCATATCATCTTGCATTCAAATATTGTCATAGTTTTCCGTGAAATTGCAATTTGTTTCAATGGTATGTCACTGTTCCCACGCACTTGGTTAAGAAACGACTCACAATAAAACCACTGGACTTTTTGTGATATCTGTACATGCAACTCTACAGTATGAAATTCCCGTTTAAGTTAGTAGTAAGTAGCTGATTAGCAGATAGTAGCACAGATTACTAAGATACTTCATAATATTTAGATAAATCATTCCGTTCAAAAAATCGCATTCCCGCCTTTTTGACTACACAAAATACATTCTCAGCAATATCTATAGCTGCAATGTGGAGATCCTTGGGGAATAATTTTTTTGTTTGGAGGAAGGAACTAAACAGTTAATATAAATAGCAACGCGCACATTCTATCTGGCTTCAAAAAAACACTTTGCTGGACCCCTTTCTTCCTTTCCTTTGCCAGAATCAAGCAAAGGCCACCCCCAAGAATCTCCACGCCACTTGGTCTTGAGGGGCTCGCATCCATTGCCTTTCGGCAACCTTCACCAGATCGTCAGTCCATCTTGTGGGCCTGCCTTCACTGTGTCTTCCGGGTTGTGGTTGTCATTTTGATTCGTTCAATGACCACTTTATACAATCTGAGTCATAACGGCGGTTCAAAAACATAGAAATCTGTTCCATCAGACTGAAGGTTGAGTCAAAGATATTTCCAATTCATTTTATACGGCAAGATTTGAAGAATTTGTAACCGACCATTTGAACAGTTTCGACAAACTTGTTTGTTTTCTCGTTCACAACAACGTAGTCGCCAAGGCATTCCAGGGGGTTTTAGAATTCGAGCTAAAAGCATTCCAGGTTTTGGGTTTGGGCGCTTGCGGGACGGAGCGTAGACTTCATTAGGATCAAACTGTATATGTATTAAGGAAGGGTATTTAATTTTATATTAATAACTCATAAAACAAATGAGGACTGTGTGTAGTATATATAGCTTAAGCTATTTAATTATAAAACAATATGTTACACCTAAACTTCATTTCTCTTTGATTTATGTCCAAGTTTTAAAATTTTCAATAACTATAATAATTTAATGGTATTGATATTGATGTTTTTGTTTACAATACAACGTTCAGATGTCACTGTATTATTTATCTAGCATTCATTATTAATGAGTATCCTGATAATTAAGAAACTAAAAATATTTTACATTCAAGTTTTAATTGAAATCACACGTGAGAAAAATCAGTGTGGGTATTGTATTGAATTGTTACGAAAACTGATCTAAATTTCAACATCCTTTTTATCAAGCACCAAAGACAAGATAACAAATTTTGGTGTTGGAAAATGGAAAATTTGGGTGGAATGAAGTGCATTGAAAGAAATAAAGTGTTCATATTTACGCACTTTTAAAAACGATTAATCTGTTTTAATATTAAGAGTTGATTTCCGTCGTAAGGAACTCGTATTTTTCACATAAAAGCTCTTATTTATTTACTTTTAAAGTTGATATACTGGGAGTGCAGTCTTGTATTATAGTCCTCTGAGCGATATTGTGTCCAACTAGGCCACAAGGTTAACTTCCGTATTTTTGTGTATGTATCAGCGCCACCAACACATAATTGTCAAAACGAATTCATGGTAGTAATTCGCTTTTTAATAACTGTAGCAAAAATTTAAGTTAAAGCATTTGTTACGTGACTGACTAAACGTCAAACTTCATGTACCTACGCGTAGGACACAGCGCTACCCTTTACTGAATATAAGCATAAGATTATAAGTGAAATTCATTGTATAACCTTAAAACATGATGGAATATATTTTCGAAGAAATTCGTTACGATATGCGCTCTGATATAGCACAGACCTATTAATTATTAATAGGGTGTTCATAATTACTGTCTCGGTTATCATTAAAGCCAACACGATAACGGTATTATTAACAATGCTCCCGTCTCGGAACAACCCTTTCCCTCACAAGATTATTCAGATAATTATAACATTTATAATTAATATCTTATTTCTGTATCGCATGGCGCACAGGGTACGTTAGTCCCGCATTTTACCTAAAAGTCCTCTGCTGGGTTAGTATCCTACAGATAAATACCAATCTTTAATCCCGATAGAGACGAATATTTGTTTGATGAATTGGTATATCTGTTGAAGATTCAGATTTGTGTTTTTTATTGTGCAGATGGTTCAAGTAATTTGACCAGCCGGGCCTATGTGTGCATCAAGTTTTTTAATACCTAGAAACTGTATGTGTGAAACAAAACTGTAATTATTGTATATGCACACCAAAGCAACCAGTACACGGTTTGACAATATGGCGGCGGACACACAAATTTAGTTGCACGTTTACATGCACACACAAACATTGAAAACCGCGCGTACAAATGAGTTAAACGATTTATAAAAGGTATGGTTTTTTGGAGTTGCCCATAAATTTCCAGATTCATTACACTAAATTATCTATCCTTAGACAATACAGTTTTTTTGTTTTTCCACTAATTTTTCAATTATTTATTCTTAAACTCTCAAACTCAGTTATTGTGTACAAAGCTATCGTCGAAATATAGCAGTCGCATTTTATGGTCATTTCATTTTATAAAGTTAGTGCACATATCTGGTATCATAAACAGATTGTTTACTTGTATGAAATGCTATAAAAAGGTAAAATACATAGTAACACTCAAAACTATACCGTTATCGAATAGTGTTAGAAATGAAAACATGCAACCTTGAAGCTATTGTTCTGTTTTTCCGGGAAAACTTTCAGATTCTTTACACTGCACTGCAGCGAAATTATTGAAACTATTATGTAATTGTTACACTGTAATTGTTTTTATCCAATCATACTTGATACCCGAGACTTGCTGACACTTAATGTTTGTGAATACTTCTCGTGTCGCCCTGTCTCTACGAGTCTATTTCACAGTATACATTTGCTATTCATTAAAAATGCACCACTATAAAAAATACCAGGTTTCGAGGAGTACTATTACTTTGAAATATCATTGAGCCATCTTTTGTCGGTCGGTTATGTAATTTGCCTTTCAACTAAAGAATTAATTTGAGATATTATTTTGAATTTTGATATCACATTGTTATTTCAATCAGAATTTCTTGTTTTACACAACTAAAAAATGTATAATCGATTACATTTCATTAACAGAACGCGAACAAACAAGTTAATAATCCTAAGAAACGTCTTATTACCAGTATTTCGAAATCAACATGGCGGCAAATCATTGTCTAAGAATTGGTTACTTGTACGATTGTACATAGACGCATATTTTTAAAGTATAGTCCAGTGAATTGCTCAAGAAATCTTTGCTAAGTACCTCTTTGAAGTGCCCAATTTGAATTCAGGTCAGTATGTGTACATTTCAAGCTACTTTTGAATTGAAACCCAGCCATTAAAATCTTAACAGAAGAATAGCTATTAAAATTAAACTAACAATAGATAGTTGAAATAACGCATATCATTATTGAGTTACGAAAATGGGGTTGCGTAAGCCTTTTTTTGTAGATAAGTTCGGTCATTTGCCGATAGATTTGTTTATGAAGTATGGAAGTATAAGCAATAATATTTGATTTATTAGATTACGTTATCAGTCAGGTCAATTAAATGAATTGTGTTAAGTTAAAAGAATTCACGGTGTTCTCATGATTTTCAATTTTAATCTTGATTTTCCGATATTGGACTCTTACGAGCCTCTGCGAATGTCGTCAGTTCATTAAATTATAATTTGAACGATAGCCACAGTCTAAAATAATCTTTGGAAAGGTGTATGATTTGCCATTTTATACGGGAACCAATCGTAGCCAACGTAAGTATATAAAATTGGAAAATTTTCGAAACGAGTCCTGGTCTAGAAGGCGAGGTCGGCTTCAAGTGGCTATATTAATTTGTGCCTACAATATGTGATAAATCTTTGGGGTAGTATAACGTTTTGTAATAAGAAAAATAATAAACAATAACTCACTCTCTCTTTCCATCTCTAACTTGATAAATTACTCGTCTCTACCTATCCCATTCACACTTTTGTAAGAAACATGTTAAGACTGACATAACGTTCTTTGTTCAAATAATTAATATTCGAACACAATTTCTAACCGTTAGTCTCATTTATAAGGGCTTTTTGGCTACGGGTATCATAATTAACTAGATAATCACGAATACTAATATTTTGACATAAGTTGCATCGAAGACACGGCGAGGCAATGCAACAGAAACGACACCAAAGGCAGTAAACTTCAGATGTCGAATGCCACTGTGGCAAATGTATGGTTACCACAGTGGGCTACTCTACCTTATGCAATAAATAAAACAGTAAAAATATACAATAAAAGGCCGAACAGTCATGAAGAAGTATTCAAACAGTTTAATTGAACAATTTTATCGTCACTTTCCATCAGGTGATATAGAAGACAAACGTCTAATACTTTTCCAATAAAAAAAATTATTAGAGAAACCTGTAACCAACGAAAAAATATATTTGTTCAGCACAGAAATGTCTTTTATATATTTTATTTTATTATTGGTGAACTTTTGATCAAGAACTAAAAGAAAGATTGTACACAGGTCAAAACGACATTCAAAGCACTGATAGAAGTTTCCAGTGCTAGTAGAGTTTCTTCTGTTAAGATCTCGTTAGGGGCTAAACTGCAGTCCTTCCTATTTTGCCGCCATAATAATCACATTTATGTGGTTGTCTTCCGGTTAAAGGGAAGGCGCAGCCAGTGCAGTTACTGGAACAAAGGCAACTTTAACTAAAGCCACTATTAATTAATAATACATATTCGATCAATGATGTACATGGGTGCTCGTTTGCTCGCTATGAATGTAGTGAAAAAAGATTCCACTATATACGAGTATGTACGTCTAAAATTATGTGTTTATAATGATAGAACTTTAAACAAAAACGTTGAAATTTTCAGTTTTTTTCGGATTAATGACCAATTAGCCGCTTTCGCCGCCAGATTTTAAACCCGTTCCTTTTCTTATTTTAACCAAAGTAATTTATTGTGTTACCTTTATTGGACGCTCCGATTCACAGCCATTGAAGAAAATAATAATAATAATAATAAATTCCTAGACAAACACCCCAACTGTACGGCCCCAAACTAAGTAGAGCTTGTGTTGGATGACTATACAGCGAACTGCGGGAACCCAGAATACACATACATATATAAATAACAACAGCCATGATCTGGGAACAAACATTATTGTTCATCACACAAATGAATGCCCCGGCCAGGACTAGAATCTGGGACCCGCGACATATGAGGCAGGGCTACTCAACACTACGCTACGCGGTCGTCATAAAATATAGTTATTTACCCGTGTAAGAAAAAGACTGTTGGAATATACCTACACCTACAGGGCTGTCAGGTAAATTTCCTCCCTTCAGCATAAGTTCTTTTAGCTTCAATAAGTGATACCTATATCTCAGATATTGCACCATGCATTATCTTCAATAGAAGCAAAAGCTATTTATGTCTAAAAATATAGTGATAACTACCAGTATAAAAATAATAACATATTTACAGTCTTTTGCGAAACAAAAACCATATAAAAAATAAATGCAAAGCCTCTTCAAAGAAACACTAAATTTGTATGAAAAATAAACACCCTCTTTCTGCTAGGTTATAAATTAACATCTTATATTTATGGTAACCAAAAATGTTCGTAACGCTTAGTTATAAATTCTGAAACATACAAAGCGAATGCCAGTGGGATATGTTAATAATTAACTAACAAACCGTACACACTTTAAATGTATACGAACATGTCACCGAGCAGCTTTAGTACGAGACTAGTTCATTTATGGAATAGGGTTGTGTACATGCATTGTTTAAATGTGCGAATTAATTAAACAAAGAAATATATTATAAACTTTGTAGATGAAATAAAGAAAAGAGACAACACTAGTCAAGCTAATGTTACGATCACACATAGGTCCATCTATCATTCCATTCATTCGTTCATCTGACTACTGCAATATTCTAATCCCAGTCATTCCTTGCGACAGATCGTCAGTCAGCCATGTTCAAAAGAATTATAAAGTACTCTTAAGTACTTCATGTTTAATTATTTTCAATAAAATAGTTACTCTGTAAAGATACCGAAACGTTTTGTTAAAATCTGGTCAAAAAATTTTTGATTATTTATGAAGCGTAAAAAGAAAACATTTCGAGAAGAGTAAATAGCAATTTGAAGTCCTTTTTAGACCTTTCCCTTTAGCACTAATGTGTAATATAATAAAAAAATCTTGCATAGGATTTCGTAGTTGGTATACAGTATGTAAACTATAGGCAATTCTTTTAACCAAGCAACATACGGATTCATAACTTGCACGTGGTCCATATTTATTTATATTTAAATAGTTTTTGAAGATTTATCCATCTTTTTATGTATTTGTTAAAATTTTATTTTTGTAATAACTGTATTCTGTAACAAACAATAAAATTTTACTTTGTGATTTAAAAATGTAAACTAAATCTTATAAATCTAAAATCATAAATGACTTGAGTTAAATTAAGCTGTGGGAAGAGTAATCTTAATTCTTCGACTTCTTGCAGAGCCTGTCCACCAATGGAGGTTGGCCGTTAGCTCTATACCTAAATGCCCCTTGTTTTTCGCCAGACGGAAAATTATGTAGATTTGTTGAGTTAAATTGGTTAAAAAACTATGAAAGAGGTGGATGTTTCTAAATGTTAAAATAATTTGGGTAAACAAATAATAGGGGAAGGGAAGGGCTGGTTGGAGAAAGATGTCATGTCTAAGAAACATCAGAGAATGGCCCGGTATTGATACCGGTCTTGAGACCGTGGATCACCTTTTGACAATTGCCAGGGACAGAGACAGGTTCAGAAGCTTGACTGCCTACCTTCAATAATGGAGAGGCACTTAAAGAAGAAGAATATGCTCCTAAAGTTCGATTCTAACATAATAATAGGTTTGTAAAGGGAAACCAGGTAATTCTAGTCTAGTAAATCTAGTAATCTTTGTAATTTAAATAAATCCAATTATTTCTTTTTGGTTCCATTCCGCGTAAATACCTTTATGTAAAAGGAGTTAATTGACAGCCGAGTGGAACCAGTGTTAGAGCTGTAGGTAGCCTTGCCTCATACACGCCGGAGCTCCCAGGATCTCGGGACATTCATTTGTATGATAAACACAGATGGTACTCCCAGTTCGCCTTTTTTTTGCCGCCGCAGCAACACCCTCATGGGATCCCTCCCATGAGGGTGTTGCGGTGGTGGGAGATGCGTCATGCATACCTCCGCAGGCAACCGACCTCTTAGGGGGTGACGTGGGATTCACCAGAGTGGCACCTACCTTGATGGCTGTAGCAATTTTGCCGTTAGCATTCATCGGAAGCGACACCCGTCGGGAGGTAGGTGCGCTAGCGGAGACTCGCTAACGGGTCGTCCGCCGGATGTGAAAGTTGCACTGAAGGTGCTCAAAGGGACTTGAGTTGGGGCCGAAGCTTGAATGAGGGATCAATTCAATTAAGTGAACATTTAATGAATTGAGAAGGGAACTATGCTCTGCCAAAGCTATGAGTCGCTCTGTAGGCGAACGTGAAGCCTGAAGTTTGCGGGACAAAACTGAAATTTCCCTAACATCAACATGTTTCATCGCTTGCAAACGGTACGCAAATCGTCTGCTAGCGAGAATTGGGATGTAGGAATTAACGGGCGAGGAGCCGGGGTGGGATTCGGGCGTGTCTCCAGTCTCCAGTTCTCTGAAGCAGACTGCGTTGTATGGTCATCCATGTATGGTAACACACGTTCTGCTTACTTTGGGGCCATACAGTTGGTGTTTTTGTTTGGGGATTTATTTATTTATTTATCAAGGATTTGACCAATTTATTGCGAGAATTACCTATTTAGGAAATAAATAATTTTGAGTAACAACAAAATACATTCTGGTATTGACATAAGACATTAGTAACTAGTTCTGTTTTATTCTTTCAAATTTTTGTCTCGATCTATCGATTTTCCTTTCGATAAAACCTTAATACGGTCAATAGCACATCATCCCAACTGACAAATTCTTATTCGTATTTCAAATATTGGTTCCACGCTATACAGTATCTGAGTCTTGCTAACATGCCCGCCAAACACAGTTTCTGTCAAAAAACCTTGTGGCGTCGGCGCATTGATCGAAGACAACCGTTCTATCGTTATTAGATTCTTACTGTCATTATAAAGTTACAGTTTGACATTGTTATTATGATAATTACTAATAATGGATCCCTGCATTATGAGGCGGCGGTTTGTGCTTACTGGGAGGTGAATTGATTTAGTTTTTTATCCGGCTTCTTTTCGAGCAATTGGTTTGCTGTTATACAATCAAACTCCTATGATGACTACTTTTGCTACTCATATTTAGAAGAGTTAGGGGACGACTCGCACTAAAAAATTCGTCCAAGTCAACGAGTTGCCTAAATTAAAAATAATTCAAGGGCCAACTTGAAGTAATTTTACACATACAACCTTGTAAGATTTGATATTAAGATAAGTTTTAATTTTCCGAATGACTGGAGGAAGAAGAGTATTTTTTTGTAAAGATCTTGTCTGGGTCGGTGCAGCAGTGCTTCCTATGTAGACCCCAAAATACCTTCGTTTACGTAACTGTGTTTCCATTGAAGGGAAAGAACAAAGAGTAAAATTACGGGAACGAAAGTGCCAACCTTCATTTAACCTTCAGTTATCGATATTTCAATATAATGATCAATATAGTAAATTATACATCTATGGTTTAAAATATCCCTTGCTATTTGGTGGAAAACATGCTCGCTTGTCGGATAAGAATGTACTAAAATAAAACTAGTAAAACCCTTATGAAATATAATTTTGTACTATTTCTAAAGCTATAGTATTGGCAAGAAGGTTGCAAATTGTTGCATTGTTTCCTAGCATTGGTGTTCTAAGATATCACCTATCTCTTGTGAGGTTGTTTTTGTACTATTGGACAACTCAAAATACATTCACGTTGAGATAAGCTAAATAAAAGAAACATGCTAGTAATCCAGGGGTTTCATAGTTTTTACTTCTATGTATGTACATACATATCAATTGCCTATGTTCTTAGAACATAAACGTTAAAAGAACTTTGGTATTTTGGTAGATACTAATGTTACTATGAAAAAAGTTCGTCGACCACTTTCTGTGTTTCTCTAAAATGAGATTAAGAATATGTTAAAGTATTCGAAAAAAAATAAATTTTATTAAAAACAACTTTTAGAAACTTAAAATCTAGACATAGTTGAATTATCACAAAAACAGTTAAAACTAGTTTATAATAACACATTCTCTAAAAATTGAACTTAAACGCAAATATGATACGGCAATCCACTTAGCTAAGGGCCGGCGGCGAGCCAGTGCCCGGTGGGTACTTAGCTCGCGCAAGTACAGCGAGAGATATAGGCTAGAGGTCGATAGTACTCGTTGCCATAGACTGAACTCTTTTTAATAAATATATAAATAAAATCCCCAGACCAACAGACAAAGTGTACCCCAAAGTAAGCAGAGCTAGTGCTATGAATGCAAAACTATACAGTGAACTGGAGCGAACCTGACACAAACAAACATACGTATACCTTAAACCATTTACAAAACCATGACCCGAGAACAAACATATCTGTGGTCATCACACAAATGAATGCCCCAACCTGGTTTCAAACCTGGTACCTCCCACTACATACAATAAGTAAAATGTTAATTCTGGATGTCTCTCAGTTTTTACATACATTTCCCACACATAAGATACGCTTCATAAGAACGCAATAAAGTTGTTCCGTAACGTGGTCCCGTGACACAGAAGTAAGCGTGAACGGTCTTAATGCCCTCTGCGTGGCGGTCAAGTAATGAACGTCATATAAAATAATAGTAAACACTCATTACTATACGTTTAATGTTAGCTTCAGCTAAGAATATAAAATATAGAGTATGGAATATTAGCCACCGATAGATGTAAAATATTATTAGCGCGTTTGTTTTGCTCTAATTATACCTAATAGTTTATCTAGTACTAAAAAAATAATAAAAATCATTTATTGTTTTCACAGGGTTGTAAACAGTAGATAATATAATTATTAGGTACTAAGTAAATGAGAAATACATTTTACCTTTAAATTTAAAGTGAAAACAAAACAGCTTGAGCTGCTCGGGGTCCAAAAAATAGGTACTGTTTAAACGCCTCGTTCTTAATAAATCTAAATACAAAAATGCTTAAAAAAATAAAAAGTTAAGTAAAAAATATTTTTTTTACTTCTTTCATTTTATTTCTTCTTTCAATTACTAATCATAATAACTTATTCAATGAAAAGCCCCCTCGGATGTCCTATTAACGACTAAAACTTTTTCAATTATAATATAAAGGACCCTTAACAGGTTGTTTTTATAATTTGGCATCCGGTTGACTCTCGTTAGGCCAGTTGACAAAATGCATACGCGTTTGATACTAATACTGCAGATTAATCTGCAGTATCTTATAAAATCCTAAAATGAAACTAAAATGTAATATTTTTTATAGTAATAACATACACACAAAGAGTCAACTTTGATGGCAACTTTGTTTATGACATGTAAATAGAAAAATGCCAAAATTTCGGAGCAGATAAGCGCCCGTCCATAAATGTACGTTGTATGTATATACTCGTAATTGGACCTCAGTGCTGTTGGAAAATTAAATAAATAAATCAACATTTCCACACATTCCTCATCTCCATCCGACAATAGCTCATGGTGTAATATCGAGCAATTCGCAGCGCTCGTCCACAGACATGGGTTACTGGGTCTGATAAAACTTTCGCGACGGTGTGAAAGTGCGCCATCGACGTGTTTGATGAATTCTATTTGACGATGCGTTTCGGTTAGTGTTTTGTAGGTGGATCAATGGTTTTTATAGCAGATAGGAAAATAAGTGATATCATATAAAGTAATTAAATATACAGGGTGACCTATAACTTGCACGACAAACTGAAATGAATTAAGGATTGAGGTGTGCCCCACCCGATAAAAAAAAATTACCTCAGTAAAAGTGTCACCGTTTACAAAATATACCCGACTTTAAATTTTTTCAAAAAATGCCGTATTTGATCAGTTTTTTTGCTGCTATGTGTACAAACAAGCTGATACTTTTGTATTTTTTTTGTAAATATTTTAGAATAGTAGGTCTATTATATATATATATCGTTTTGTTAAATATTAGGTCTTTACCTATGAAATTGCCGTTTTTCACGAAATAAATGAAGCGTAATTTTTTTATATATTTTTTGTTATATTAATCAAAATAATCACCCATGCAATCAATGCATCTTTGCCAACGCATTGGTAGCTTATTAATGCCTTTCTTGAAGAAATCAGCTGGACGGGAGGCAACAAATTCTTCAAAGGCATTTTGTACTGCCTCTCGGGTATTGAATTTTTTTCCCGCCAATAAGTTATCTAAATTCTGGAAAAAGTAGAAGTCTGTAGGCGAAAGGTCTGGTGAGTACGGCGGATGAAGGAGAACTTCCAACCCCAACTCTTGTAGCTTGGAGACCGTCTGCTGTGCAGTATGAGGTCGCGCGTTGTATGCAGGAGCAGTGGAGCCGAACGATTGACCAAAGCTGGTTGGAGACGTACGAGCTTCTCCATCATTGTGTTCAGTTCTTCACAGTACACATCTGCAGTAATGCTTGTCCCGTGTAGCAAGAAGCTGTGATGAATTACACCCGCGTTAGACCACCAAACAGTGACCATCACTTTTCTAGGGGTAAGTTTTCGTTTAGGGCATTGTTTGGGTGCTGAACCAGGGTCCAACCAACTTGCTGAGCGCTTACGATTGTCAAAAAGGATCCATTTCTCGTCACAAGTAACAATGCGGTTCAGAATTCCTTCATGTGTATGCCTGCTGAGCAGTGCAAGGCACGTCTCCACGCGTATTTCGCGCTGGCGGTCATTGAGTTCGTGGGGTACCCATTTGTCAAGCTTTTTTATCTTGCCAATTTGACGCAAATGGACCAATATTGTTTTGATGCTAACGTCGAAAGCTGCTGTTAATTCAGCCGTGGATTGAGTTTCCTCAGCTTCCACAATTGCCTTTAATTCGTCATTGTCGACCAAAGTTTTCGGACGACCACGGGGTTCATTTTTCAGGTCAAAATTTCCAGAACGGAAGCGGGTAAACCAATAACGGGTGGTGCGTTCGTTTGTAGTGTTCGCTCCGTAAACGTCGTTGATGTTGCGTGCCGCTTGTGCCGCTTTGCTGCCACGACGGTACTCATACTCTATAATTACTCGAATGTTTAACTTATCCATGATGACGAAAAATGTTCGAATGCATTGAAAACAAAACACTAACTATTAAACAAAAATCGATTTTAGAAAAAGAATTCCATGTTTGTCAAAAAAATTAATTTGAAATTAGAATTATCAGTCAAAAAAAAATATTTTCATTTGAAATGGCCAGTACGGCAAAACGGCAGTTTCATAGGTAAAGACCTATTAATTGAAAAAGTTTTAGTCGTTAATAGGACATCCGAGGGGGCTTTTCATTGAATAAGTTATTATGATTAGTAATTGAAAGAAGAAATAAAATGAAAGAAGTAAAAAAAAATTTTTTTACTTATATTTTTATTAAGACCTATTATCATTAGGTATCTTTGAGAAAAAACATATTATTTTCATAATTTTTTCCTACAAAAATTATTTACCTCAGCTTTGGCATTCGGTGGTGAAAAATTATGTATTTAATAAAGTTTTCAGAAAGGTATAATACAGTCCATATTTTTGTAGAAAACAAATAGAAATTGTCAGTTTTGTGCCAAAGGGGCTGATTCATATTAGCCATGAAATTAAATGAAATAAGTTTCTCAACATTGACAATTACTTGTTCTTATTGATGTCAAATAAAACATGACTCTACCACCACTTCGAAAAAACCTTCGTGAAGAACTGGCAAGAAACTTTACAGGTATATATTTTTTTCAAAATAAATTTACAGAGTCTCTTTATGTCTATACAAAGTTATTCTTATCTGCATCCGTTAGCTCGACAAGTCTCACTCCCCCCGGACTACATGTTGGACTAGGGCCGCTTGCGAATGATGTTGAATGCAAAATATTTATTCGACATACATCAAAAATACAAAATACAAAATACAAAATTTCTTTATTAAGTAAATCATCAATTACAACGTTGAACGTCACCCTTATTAGGTACGTAGACCTGTATTAGGGGTGACGACTCCTCCTTTTGGATTAACAAAATTTACCTAATAAATGCGCGTACAACAAAAAAACAAATTGAAAAAGAAAAACAACAATATAGACGAAAAATTCCAAGCAGTATTAGTACAAACAGTTATAATTTTTGGTGTAGGGTACATTGCAATATCATACTTACTCTGTTTGGCGTTCTTAAGAAATGACATTTTTTGTGTAGGGTAAATTAACAAAATTTATAATACATCAAATCTATTTCATAAGCTTACAGCGTTTAATATTGTAACATTTGATTGAAGTACATTTAAGATGGCGAATTATATTCCCATGTAACTTATTTTTAACAAATTTATTTAATTTATAATAAACTATTCTCAAATTGTTAAAAAGTAAAAGAAAACAAATGTAGAAGGGCATTGAGCTATAGGATAACAAGATAAAAGATTTAGATTTTTCAAGTAGGTGGTTTTAGTATATTATTATTATATTATTTTAGTATATTACTCAATATGTATTTAAACACATCAGTGTTATGCATGTAAGTATATTCTTAGTGACAGTAGAGTTTCTTTACTAAGATCTCATCTGAGGTGGTACTAGAGTCATTCCTTTTTTGACAGCCATAATAATCACGTTTACGTGGATGGGTTCCGGTCAGAGGGAAGGAACAAAGCCTATTTCACCAGAAGACTACGGTCGGCAGCGCATCTTTAGTCAAGATAATAATTACAATCACTGTCAATATATAAATAAAACACCCACGACTTATGATCTCCGTCGGTACGTATGCCACTCAACATCACATTACATAGTCAAAAAAATACACAACAGGGTTCTTCATGAGATGAAAGAAATAGAAAAAAGGTATAAAATACGATTTTATTATATATGTAACGAATTATTTTCTTTCAAACCTAACTAAAACAACAAAGTTTGTGGTATCGTTTCTTTTAACTAACACACATTCATTTCATATAACTTGTATAGTTTAAATCGAAATAATTCAAAGTTCATTTTCAAATGTTATAATTAATTTGTTTTCTATGGTTATTCAACATTTAAAAGAGGCGTGTAAAGGTTAAATATGACAAATAGCTGTCGCAAGAAATGGGAACATGAGAACTTTTTTTAAATGTATCGTTCATTAATGTAAACTTCGAAATCGCAAACCAAATGTTTATCTTATCAATACATTTGGCACGTCGGCCGCATACAATTTAGAAAAATTCTACAAAAACAACATTCTTGGTAAAGATTTGAAAAGAATGAAATTTTGACTGAGCTTTCGCGTGCCGGAAATCTATACCAAACCTATTACTGCTTATAATATAATAATAAAATAAAATTTTTATACAATGATGATAATATATGAAGAAAGGTATTGCGAACAAGATATAAAAAAAAATTAACTTAATATTTTTCTTACTTTAGTTAATAAAATATACAAACACCAAGGGAATGGATCTCTACCGATCTACTGGATATATAAATGTTGTTCGAGTAGAAATCACTAACATCGACTATGTCGTTTAGGGTGTTACCGCACCAATCGATCGACGTCGATCGATGTTAGAATGGAACACTCGGTGTCGATCGATCGTCGGTCGACGCCATCGATCGACGATGGATCGATAGGTGTGGTAACACCCTTAGATTGTACTAGACTAAATGTTGTTCCTGTTCAGAACAGGCAGGTCGTGAGGTAGGTTATTAATAACCTCACTGTAGATATATCAACCTCACCCACCTGAGGGGTGGTTTCAGGCAAGTTCACCACGCCGGCCTAATGCAAGTTGGCAGACTTACACGTACCTCCGAAATAACTTACGATATAAGGCTATTCCTCGCGATGTTTTCCTTTACAGTAAGCGCAATTATCTTGATGTACTTAAGTCATTGGTACATTTGGCACTCACCGGGGATAAAAACCGGGACCTTCAGATAGAGACGCCTTAACTAGTGAGCTACTGAGGCTCCACATCCGTTCCAAATATGTTGGTACTGTGACATCTACATAACTTGTAGAATCATCAAAATTGCAATCAATAAAAAAAACCTATTTGTTAATAATCTGTTCGATTTGTAGATTCCAGGGAAACTAGCGGCGGTTTCCAATTGGTATCGATTTAAAATATAAGTTACTGGTTTGAAAATATGATTGCAGTGGAATTGAAAAAAAAGTCGTTATAGTATATCGAGATACACAGGCAGATCTGTCCATATTTGGCGACACGGACCAAAAACGAGCTTTCGAAACGCTTAGTTCGGCTTTTCAGTACGTCTTCCATAAACAGATGGAATTTCTGCCTGGGCCTAGCTGACAGGTGGAGGGGACCGTTCGATTAAATCAAAAAGGGCTTTCGCACACTCTACAATCTGTAAAAAGCCGGTGGAAAGCAACTTTACGAGGACGTTCAAGCTGGTACTTAGTGAAATCATCCCAAAGGATTGTACAGGATTATAATACAACCCATATTACTTCTCAATTGTAGAATTGCAAGAATTTTTAAAATCGGTTAAGTAGTTTCAGAGTTGATACAAAAAAACAAACAACGAGAGAAATCTTCTTTTTATATATTTTTTTATTTTACTTATTTACATTTAAGTGTTTTTCAGAGATCTTATTGTAAAAGTATAGAACATACAACTTAATCACACATGCATTGGGTATTGCAAATGTTAGAGGGCTTTACAGATGATATAGTATGAAATATTCAATTAGTTTCTTAACATAAAGATGAAATTTTTGTTGCATATATTAATTTTATAATGATAGTATAAGTAAAATCAACTTCTATATACCTGAACAAGAATATCCATTAAAAATCGTTCTTGCATACATCTTCACCTTCCTAATTTACCTATTCTAAAACGGATCAACGCAAGAGAGGCAGGTATAAATGCATTTCGAAGAGCGAGTTCACCTCGAGCCACTGATCTGAAAATATGAATAAAACGGATTGCCGAGAAACCCAGCGACAGTTCAATGGCGGATACCATATTCTTTTATTTTATTTTAGTTAGAGCGTTCTATACTTTATAGATTTTAAGGTGATATTCCTGTTGAGAAAGGTTACAATTAAAGAGAATTTTGACATATTAGTTGTGATTGTTGTTTTCTTTACTAATATAAACTGTACACTATACAAAAATATCACAAAAAGTAACTGAGAAACCTTACAATAGTTTATTTTGAACACGCACTATTTTGAACGGCAAAATAATAGACCAAATAGGAAAATAATAATTATTAGGTATCTCTGCAACTTTAGTAGGAAATCAAATTTAGTAGTTAAGGCCCATTTGCGAAGACTTGAGGTACAAGTTAGCCGTTTACTTAGTTACAATGTCTATCACTGACAATACGTATTGGATTGAGAGAGAGAGACATATGGCAACATTCTAACTCAGAATTAGCTAACTTTTTATTCAAGTGTCAACTCAGGTTAACAAAACTACAAATACTCTCAAAACCAACATGCACAAACTCTAAGAAGTTTTAAAACGTACCAGCAGACCTAAAACTAGAACAATGATCAACAAATATAATCAATATAATAATCCAGTAATTTTGATCGTAGTTGATTCACCTTGGGGTCGGCCCTACCAGCGGAAGAGTCTCGTCAGCGCGCGAAAATGTTTCACTTCCTACCCACAGGCACGCTATATGAAGGTTCAAATACAGAATACATTATAACAAAGGAAAATCTGCTGCTTTTTGTTCTATTGAAGCTGAAATGTGAGCAGCAACAAAGGATCTAAGGATTTTAGCATACTTTGTAGTCATTTGTTTTCTTAGACGAATCGATGTTAAAGGTTCGTAATACCTGTTGCTTTTATAGAAACAAAGCCAAGATTATTGGTAGGAAACTTAGTACAACATCAAATTACACAGAAAAAGTGAGCTATGAAGAATTTAAACTTCTATGCTCGCTAAATTTTAAAGGGGCTTGATCGGTTCGTAACTATATTATACGTGACTTAATCGTTATATTACTGTGAATAAAATGGTGCTGATGAACCAATGCTCAAAACATCATGAATATGAATTTTAGTTTTAAAAACCTCTCTACTTACCTTAGGGTGTTACTACACCAATCGATCGACCGTCGATCGAGGTTGCCCGTTCCATTCTATCATCGATCGACGTGGTAACACCCTTTCAGTCCTGTAGTTAAAGACTAAATCATTAAGAATACTAACAATTATTTCTGTTTTATTTCACAGAGCATCTTCATTCACCGCCTACCTTTCTATTTATTAAGTTAAATGTCAGATGACCCTCTGTTTTAATGCTTCTTCTGCTTTTCCTAGTCAAAGTTAATAAACACAAAACACCATGTACTAATGTACGTTATCAAAGAAATATATCCAATTTTCATGCCAACTACTTGACAAATTAATTTCTCGACCCCTTTTAGGTAATTGTATTTGAAATTTGACTTTCATAAGCTTTTACCTTAAGCTTGGTGTTAATTAACGGAAAGTTTGAAATATTAAAGTTCATTGACTGATAGATTAGTATTTTCGATTTCGGAATATCATGGTGACGGAGTGGTATTATAAATATGGTTTAGACTGTGATATTACTGCAATTAAAGATTATTTGACGAATATAGCAACTTTATATACCTATGCGTCAGAACTGAGCACCCAAACCTAAGAACTGATAAAATTTTACCTTTTTAAACAATTGCAGACGCAAAGACAAAATTCGCAGGCAATTGTGGAAGAAGATATTATCTGGTATACTTACAGCTTTTGTGAAATATACAATATCTAGCAAATTCCATGTAAGTATTTGCACACGTATTTCTAAACTGCGAAGAATTTCATATTGCTTTCAAGGGATATATTTTAGCAGAACTTTTCCCCTGTAAAATTGTAACAAATAATCATTGCTAGCAGATACTTTTAAGACATAAACTTTACATGTTATGCACCGTTTTCGTTACTCCACTTTGAAGAAGATATTTGCAGTTCAATATCAACGCCACTCACAGCTTTTTTGTAAAATACATTATCTTGCAAAATTTATGTAAATTTATGTATCTTGTAAAGACTATGACCATCGTTTAATTTTGAGATAAGACCGCTTAGTTCCAACGCTCGTAACTGCGTAGAGATCCAAAGAAAGCAGATCTTGTGTTTTGGATAAAGCTATACGGTATTGTTACTTTTTAATTTAACTTTTGTGAAGGAAAACAATTCACCAATTTCTCGGCGTCAACAAAATGAGAAATATTTCTGGGAAATTCGGAGTTTAAAAATCTTATTCACTTTCCGCAGAGAACTTCTTCATATACAAAAGATGCTTCTGTTTCACTTTGTCAAATGCTTTAAGATGATTAAAACATAATTTTCGCTTGCACATGCATCGATTCTAAGATGCAAGTAGGTCAAGGGACAAAATTCAAATGCATTATGTTATTTTGATTTGAACTTAAAACCGTAAAGCGGTTTAAATTTAATGTCAGCTCAGCTGACATATTTTAGAGCAACGTATTTTAGAACGCTCCACATTTTTTAAAGAATACATTATGATAGGTATATTACATAATGAAGGACGAGTGTTTTACTCATACGCAGGGCAGGATTAAGAGTTCTGGAGGCCCTGGGGCAATAAAGGAGTGGAGGCCCCAAATTAACTTCCGAACAAAATAAAAAATAAATCAAGTAATGCAAAACAAACTCAAATTATTAGAATTAACACGTTAATAAACAATTAATAATAGTTTGTGGACATATTTGTGTAAGTTTTTAATTTATAGAAGTGTTAATGGTTACAAAACCGCGTTTAAAAAAAAGCAGAAAAGCTTTGCGAAATCAATTTTCTTATTAATCTATATTGTGGGGAGTTCACGTCGTCGTTCTAGTGGAGGCCCAGGGCTGCAGCCCCGGTTGCCCGCCCCTGAATCCGGCCCTGCTTATACGATGCACCTAGCAGCACTGTCTCGGATAATTGAAGTCCTGGTTTCGTGTGTTTGATGGGACAAGCATGTCATGGAGTTTTCTGTTATTTCTTTTAAGTCTTCTGCCAATCCGGCACTACACAAGGGCTGGAGCATCAAATAAAGAAAAGACTCAGCCGATAAAGAGATATTACAGATTAAAACTGAAGTGTTATAGTTGTTAAAGCATTAAAAATAATTGCACTTTGTACTTATAATTTACCTAACGAACGACATCAGTTTTTGTGAACTGATATTTGCCGCACATCGTAAGTATCCTTGCCTTTTGCACTAAAGGGCTCTTGGATTATTTCTAAAAATAATGGATGAGTGTTTGATTTTATATAATGAAACACCTATTATAATTATTACTTTTTGTTTTCGACCTGGTATCTATACCTGGTATACCGAAATACGCAAAACAACTTATTCGGAACGCTTATGTGTATATATATACACATTTTTTATTTATATAGTTTTACAGTATTTTTATTGAATTATCTTCACTCGCCTAGGATTCCCTTTTGTATAAACCCTACTTCATTTATTTTTATTCATTAAACTTAGATACCAGCGAAAGGAAGTCGATAAAGGTCGTTTTTTCGTCTCAGCCAAACCAAGAAAATTGCTTTTGTGAATTTAGACGCCAACTTTGAAATAGTTAATCTATATTATAGTCAACAATTGTACTCAGTAACTCGCACGAGGAAAAATATATTTCGTCTCAAAATAAACATAAAGCAAATACCATTAATTTATAAGCACATAACTAATTCCATTGGAACTATCGAGCTAATGAAACTGGAAGCACAAGTATTTATCAGTGGCGTAGTTGGTGACACAGTTTCCAGAACAGGATAGCGGATACCTCGGATATCCGGAGTTGAGGCTGCGTACGGATATTCGGTGAGGTAAATTTGTTATGGAGGTTGAGTATGTTTTGTATAAAATTTAGAGGGGAGGATTGGATTATTTTTGGGTTTATTCTTGTGCGTATTTTAATTTGTGATCGAATACTCATGACATAATTGTGCTTTAGACTGCGGTATTAGTACAGAATTTTTGTCGGTCTCAATTGAAATATTTATTTCTGTATTAAAATATTTCTAATACTAATTTATACATTTTAGCCATCTTAATAGATTACGACCGTAATAAATGTAAGTACGAGAACTCTAATATCAGCGAGATCAGTACCTACTACCGAACACTTTTAAAATGAAGTAAAGCCATGTAGGAACATAAAGATGTGAGTTATTATTTTATGTACATCAACAAGTATCCAGGCGCTTTTTTGCAAAGAAAATTGGTCTCGTATTTTAGGTAATTTTTTAATTTTTTAAGGAAAGGTTTTTAAGGTTTATATCACAAAGGCATCTTGCTTAGTAGTTAAGTAATTTGAGAGGAAAGGGTAAGAAAATAAATATGACGTAGAGCAATTATCTTTTTCTACAATCAGTGATTTGCAGCCCCGTTTGAGGTTAGATTTTTTACGAGAACTTTAAAAGTTAAATATGTTTGTTATACATATAAAGCATCACTCAGTAAAATATGACTACTGCCGAATTTTCAGTCTGTTCCAATGGCATAGAGCACGTAAAATCTGGCTGATCTGTTGGGAAATTGCTATAGGTTTTCTTAAGTAGGTAAACCAGAGAAATCTAATTTTTTAATCGGTCCAAATTCATAAGGTTATATTATAATAATTTATATTATAATATATTATATTATAAAATATTATATTATAATATTTTAAAGTTAAGTCCGCGAGTAACATTAAAAGCACCGACATAGTAAGTTAAAAAACAAAATAAATATATTTTTTTAACAAGCCTGAGCTCTGAGGACTTAATGACAAAAACAAAGAACCGAGAAGGAATAGTTCTGTCGTCAGATTGAGTTAAAATATTTTGAAGTGTCCCACCCAAACGTACGTTTTGAAAATACCTACATGTTTTCGAAGATGAACATCAAATGGTAAGAAGGTTCGTGCTAAGTTTGTTGTGAGATTTACAAAAAAAGACACATACGTTACCTTCAAATATTTTTTTTGCAGTTGACCGTACGACTCGACTTTTTGGTGCGACTGGCTGTCGTGGCGTGATATAAAAACGAGTGAATGCAATTATATCACCCCTGCATTGTGTCTCGTCCCGATGGCACTATCGCCTTCGAGGCCGACGAGAAAGCTGAATGTTTCGCGGACAGCAATGCTTCACAATACTCCCCGAGTACCCAACCCACAGACCCTTCGCACATCCAGGCGGTGAAAGACGTAGTCCTCCTCAAGGACTCCCGTCCAGTCACCGCCGACCCCATGACAGTGTCTAACGGTGAGATTCTTTGCCTCATCAGAAGACAGAAATCCAAGAAGGTCCCGGGTACGGGTGGAATTTCCAACCATGCACTTAAGCAGCTGCCTCGGCAGGTGCTTACCTTGCTTGCGATTATCTTCAGTGCCTGCTTTGACCTTAGCTACTTTCCAAAAGCTGGGAAAGAAGCTACAGCCATAGGCATTCCCAAGCAAACCTTTGAATATCCCGGCTAATCAAAGACCCATCAGCCTCCTCAAGGCAATGGGCAAACTTCACGAGAGAGTCATACTCGCTCGAATGAAGGACCACCTGTTCCCAGAGGACAGTGACCCCCTCATTATCCCCCATCAATTCGGGTTTCGTGCAAAGCACTCTTGCCCTCAGCAAGTTTACCGAATCGTCGAGTATATACTCGACGGCTTCTACCCCAGGCGACTTAAAATAGTCGCGATATTCTAGTGATGTAGCCAAGGCTTTCGACAAAGTCTGGCACGAGGGTCTCATTTATAAGCTTTACAACTCAGGCTTGCCCGACCGACTAGTCAAACTAGTCGGCTCCTATCTTAAAGATTGCATCTTTCGTTTTAAACACGAAGCAACGCTCTCCATCCCCCGCTCGGCACTCGCCCCTCACTTATACACCACCTACACCAATGACCTATCCCGTCAAAAGGTGTCCAACTCTCCCTCTTTGCCGATGATACCACCCTGTACGTCAAGGGCGTGCACGTCGACACCCTGATAACCAAACTCGAGAAGGCCGTAAACGACCTCGGAGCCTTGTTTAAAAAATGGCGAATCGATGTAAATCCAGAGAAAAGTTCTGCGATACGCTTCGATCATAAACGCCGACCCCTATATCCGAATGCTAGGAATGCCCATCCCGTGGGCACTAACCACCAAGTACCTAGGCGTAACGCTCGATCGGACGCTTTCATTCCGACCTCACATACTCAGAGTTACCAAACTCGCCCGCCTAAAAAGTATGTTAGGCAGGCACAGCAAAATGTCTCTCAGGAACAAGCGAACGCTTTTTAAGGTTTGCGTCTCAATCTTTGCCCATGCCAAACCCTCCTATTTGTATAAGCTGTAGGTAGCCCAGAATCTCTTTTGCTGCGGGGCCACGGATGCTCCGTGGTACGTGCGTAACGCAGACCTGCACAGGGATCTTGACTTACCTACAGAGCATTCAAACCCCCTCATTCGCGAGACAGTAACTTACTCCGTCCATGCCGTCGAGGTACAAAGTCCGTAGACCGAGATATGCACTCTCAGATTCCCCCGATCAGCTCTCGGCGAATCTGGACTAGGCCGAATAATCATTCTCCAACCTGTCACTTGCACCTTATGTGATTATTGATCCCAGCGGATGACCCGCTTGCGCAAGGTGTTATTGAGTGGGTAGGTGCCTCTCTGGTGAGTCCCACATCACCCCGCAGAAGACGGTGCCTGCGGAGGTATACATGATGCAACTTCCACCTCCCTCCCCGCGGAGGGTGCTGCTTAGGCGGCTAAAAAAAAGCGATTATATCGGCCAAACTATGGTATAATCCGTGAGATAAGTCTCGTCTTGGCGCGCCATGCTACTGATGCTTGGCTTTCTGTAATTCATATGCTGCGGGCGGTACCCAGCCTATTTGAATTTTGATATTCATTGCAATAACGTTTCCTAGGCCAATGTTTTTTTTTACGAGGGATGATCCAAGAGTTAAGATAATCATTATGAAATAAGAGTCTTTTAAAAACTTTTAAAAACCCGAAAAAAATTATTTGCCTTGACGCTCCAAAAACGCCTCCACAGCAGTCATCAGCTTTTTTTTTAATTAAAAAAGGATTAGACGTTTGTCTTTTATCTCTCTTTTATCTCACCTGATGGAAAGTGACGATGAAGACGAAGGTGTTACACGTCTATCGTTATCGTCGTAAATTTCTTTGCCTCGGAGGTGTTCCTTGAGCCGAGGAAAAAGGTAAGTCACTGGGAGCCAGGTCTGGCGAAGAGGGTGGGTGTTTAAACAATCGGCAGCCATCGCGACGGTGGCTTTGTGAGCCGGTGCGTTGTCTTGGTGAAACAACACTCCAGCTCGCAGTTTGCCTCGTCTTATTCCTTGATGGCCTCCCACAATCTTCTTATTTGGTCTGCGTTGTAAGAGCCCGTAATAGTGGCAACCTTTTCCTAATTACTTCAGCGTCCCAAAAAACCGACGCCATAACCTTTCCTGCCGAACTTGACATCTGAATTTCTTCGGCATCGAGGAAAAGGCTCGTTTCCAAGTCATTGACTGCTGTTTGGTTTCCGGATCAAAATGGTGGAACAAAGTTACGTCCATTGTCACGAAACGAGACAAAAAAATTCCTGATCATTTTGGAACTTTTCGAGATTTACCATTGAAATGACGATTCGTTTTTTCTTTTGCTCGTCGTTTAACATTCTCGGCACCGAACGCGCGGAGACCTTTTTCATATGCAGTTCGTCCGCAAAGGTTTTGTGACCTCAGATACATGCTTTATGGTCACTCTTCGATCAGCCAACACGATATCTTGGACTTTTTTAACGTTTTCTGCAGTGAGGAACGTGGATGGGCTTGCATCGCGATGTTCATCTTTTGTGGATGTTTTACCCAGCTTAAACTCCTTTGCCCAGCGTGCAACTGTTGAATATGGAGGAGCAGAGTCTCCCAACGCCTTCACTAGGTCACTGCGTATTACTTTGGTAGACATTATTTTCAAACAGAGATATTTGATGACAGCTCTGATTTTGTTTTTCTCCATTTTGATGTTTTCTCTTCGACTTTTCGCATTCAAATGAATGTACCTCCCGGTAATCGTGGCCTATTTATTTGATTTTTTATGATTACTTAGGAAGCAAATTAAAAAGCTTATATGGGGAAGAAATTTTTTTTTCATATTTTTATGTGCTTTGCACATATCCGATTATCATTGCTTTTGGATGACCGTAGTAGGTTATGTTGAAACAAATGTAAGATACAAAACTAGATCGTTGGACTGAGAAAATTTAAATTTTTTGTTAATGTTTGAAATCCGTAGATCAATTATAGATGCGTAAAAACTATTTTTTTTTGCTAAAATAACAAAATTCAACAATATCTGGCTGGGGTAGCACACACTCATGTGCTAGCAATTTTATAGGTATATCAGTAACTATAAAGAAAACGCCATTTTAAAACTACATAGTGTATATTTTACAAATTGTATTCAATGTATTTGATAACTATCTAAATTACAAATATAGAAATACAATGACAATTTACATTTATTTGAAAAAATCCTCACGGATTTATCGTACAATTTGTATTTACGCATCGTACATGTTCACTACATTATGTTAAAATAATACACATATGTGGAAAAATATATTTAAACATTTGATTAAGATATTTACAATGAATTATGGAAGACTAATATAATAACCGTTGAATTATGAAAAGGCCTAAAACTATCATGATGTGAACAATAAATTAAAATAATTAAAATTCGCCTACAATCAAGCAATTTGATATTGTTTTTTCCAACAGATCGCCTAGATTAGAAATATAAATATCTATTTTGCATCAAGTAGCTAATAATAGATCTTTAAGGTCTAATATTGTAAGGTCTAATTGATATATTTGACTTCAATAATACACTTGTATAAAAATATATCATTGTATAAATTTCAATTGAAAATATAATAATAGGTATATTAAAATTCTCTGAGCACCACAACAGAATAATTAAAAGTGACAAAAACGTTCATCTAAGAATTATCTCAAACAGTGTGCATTTTTCATTTAAAAAAGTATTTACAAAATATTAATGCCGAACATTATTAGTTCTTATTTAAGTAATTGCTTACGTAGTCAAGCTTATTTACGATAAATCTTTAAGGTCAAAGTATAAAAATATACAAAGGTAAGATTAGGGAAATAAAAAATTGTTATTCTTAAAGAATTAACTTAAGAAGCAAGGGTGTACTATTTTTTTATGTTATTCACTAAAAAGTTAGTACATATGGAGATGGTAACAACATTTTGGTACAAACATTATAAAACACTTGGTAAAAAGGATTATTATTTTTTAATAAACAGTATTTTGATAAATTGGCACAGTATGGTATTAGTAAACGATTTAAAAAACATTATTTAAAAATATTAAATTCATGAGAAAGGCACTTTTTATTCTGACTATACCTAAAGTTCTGTTAATAAGAGGCAAGCTAAATAATTAAAAATATGACTAATATATTTAACTAGTAGGTTTTATTTTAAAAATTGTACAGACTAACCTATAAATAAATAGTTACAGATTTGAGAAGATAGAACAAAGGATACAAAAACCTTTTTTGTTAAAATTTAAAAAAAAGAAAAAATATCAAATTTGTGCATTAAGATATTCACAAAATACTAATTCAAATTAAATATAGAGACATATATTTCTATTTAAACATCACTTCTAACACGAAAACACGGTTTGTGCGTCATTTTTCTCTCCAAAAAAAAAAAACAATCCAAATTGGATGTAATAATCAAAGCCGTAAAGAAAACTCTAACGGCTTATTGTCAAATACATGGACCAGTTTTCATTGACCCCTCTTGAGTGAACAAGTTAGAAGTTAGCGTCCCAGCCGGAGAGGTCATCTGGGGGTGGATCGTCGGAGTCTGGTGGGTATTGGTCAAAGTTGTGCGTGTCTACGGGGTTCTTGACCACGGGCTTGATTGGCGGTTCGAGGGTACGCTGCGCGAGGCCTTCCCAGTTGAAGCCGTCGAACCACCTGAAAAATTAAGACATATTTTTATGCCATTTCTTTATTTACCTAACAGGCAAATTAATTGAACATATACGTACATTCACATGAGACATTACGACTTTAAATCTCGTGTTTATACAAATGTTAAACTTTCGAGGACAATTGTCGTATAGCGTATCATAGAGCATTTGCAACTGCAACTCTTTGTCAAATCAATTTTATTTTATCCAAGCGTCAACCATTTTGCAGCAGCGTCTACAATAGCTAACAAAACGTACATTCACAATAATATTTGGAGGTTTGTAAACCAGGCTACCAGTTTGTCATCATCCTCTTTGTATACCGTACCAATGTTTTATGTACGTGATAATAACTACATATAAATACCCATATGTTTTGGACTGCAACTAACTATGTGTGGTCATCACATTTTTTCTACCATTCGATACACAATCAATTCAGATAGGATATAAAAAGCTAGAGGAAACTTGACGTGGTTTCAACCGCGCAACTTGCAGAATATTCAGAGGAAATATAACCCATTATAATAATAAC
This sequence comes from Marasmarcha lunaedactyla, assembly GCA_923062675.1. Taxonomy (NCBI): domain Eukaryota; kingdom Metazoa; phylum Arthropoda; class Insecta; order Lepidoptera; family Pterophoridae; genus Marasmarcha; species Marasmarcha lunaedactyla. The sequence continues at coordinate 8,991,629 of OV281354.1, forward strand.
CCCAGTATAAACACAAATGTATGGCCCCAAAGTAAGCAGGGCTTGTGATGACCATATAGCGAACTGAATAGCCCCCCAGAATAATCATATCTACATAAATATATCATGACCCGAGAAAAATCGTCTATGTTTGTCACAGAAATGAATGCTCCGACCAGAGGGCCTAGACAAGCGGCGTTCGACGATGGAATAGAAAAGTGAATAGAAGAGCAAATGTATAAAATTGACAAAATGCTTTTGATTGAACGCTTCATACGCTTATGTCAATTCCATACAGTTAACATTCTATTCGCTTTTCTGTTCAATCGTCGAAAGTCATTTCGGCGTAAGAGGCAAGACTATGGTAACGTTAGATTACTCGGAACTAATTCACCTATTACATTTATACAGACCATCAAAAAAGTTTTTTTCTTTTTAAAAACATGGTTAATGAACTCACTTGTGCTTCTGTATCTCAGTGATGCCGCCTCGCTGGTACCCCAGGCGTTCCGCAGGGTTGTCTCTACACAGTTTTTTTATGAGATTCGCGGCGTTCCGAGTGATGCAACGCGGGAATTCCACCGCGTCGATGCCCTTCAGAATCTTGTTGTAGGTCTTCATGGGATCAGCGCCCGTGAAGGGAGGGGACCCAGTGAGGAGCTCGAACATGAGTACACCTAAAAAAATTAATGTTTATAATTTTGGTACTGTTTATTTATTAAATATTTTATGAAACAATAATTGCTTGACCTAACTGAACTGTTAATCTTATGTTAGTTGACACAGTTTAAAACTTTTTGGTACATTTTCATTGTTGTTCGCCCATTGTTGTAGAACGGTTTGTAGTAACATTAGTCGATGTATTTAGAAGTAAGTACGATTTAAAATTATTATCGATATTTATCTTTGCTTAAGTTGTTGGCGCATATATTATTATAATGAACATGTTCTAAACAGATTCGACTTCAACATACGAATGACGTATGATTTTTGATGAACGAGTCTTTAAATTGTTGCCCTATTACAGAAAAAAAACTCAAGAAAAACTTTCTAGCATTTACCTGTATTCACGAGTTTATACAGAGTGGTCCATTTATAGTGGTCCAATATTTTTTTTATGTAAAGGACATCATAACTAATCATTAGAAAATCGTTACTTGAAAAGAAATTTAAGGTATAATGTTTACGATTTTTCGAAAAACAAAATTAAATTTCTCTAGTCGTTTCACATAAATTACTCTAGTTTGAAAACTATTCGTTGGAATCAAATGAAAATTGGTATAGGAGTAGTTTATAAAAGTGTCTACCACGTGAAATGCCTTTGTAGTGTAAATTCTATTTAGACTTTTTTAAATTTTACTTCACCTGCAACTTTCTCAAATTTGAAAAAAAAATAACAAAGTTTCAATAAAATTTTGTAACAAAAAATTGTCCTACCAAAGTTTGGCTCATGCATCTAAAAATTATCTTAATTACCTGTCGAACAATAGTAACATCTTCAAAAATAGCATCAGGCGCATTAAATCAAAAACAATAAAAAATTACGAAGAATACGTAATCGTGAGAAATCATTTTGACGCAACCTATCACGAGAGGTGGATCGGTCGTGGTGGCACCACCTACTGGCCTGCCCGGTCACCAGATCTAAACCATATAGATTTTTTTATTTGGGGGTTTTTCAAGGAAATCGTTTACGCCCGGGAGAGTATTTCGGAACAAGATTTTCAGGAGAAAAATCCAAGAGGCGACGAGAAAAATAAAACGAAGTCGGCTACAATTCATAGGCTGCGAAGAATTTTTTTACGTAGATGTCGTTTATGCATTGCGAATCGTGGCAGGCATTTTGAAAATTTACTGTAAAACCATTTTTTTAAACTTTTTTACATGTAAAATTGTTTCCAATAAAGAATGTTTCATTGATTATTAACGTTGGTTGTGTTTATTTATCTTTTGTAATAAGAATGACACAACATAATAAATAAAACTACAATGGGGTGCTCACATGCCAGGTAAAAAAATGCATTCGTTCTTTTTGAACCACATTGATACTGTTCTTTTATCCCTAAACAATGAGTTATTTCATTATTAATTGTCAAACAAGTTCAAATTACGAGTTAAGACACATAAGTGGTAAGCGAGCCGATTGGGTTTAACAGTAAACAATACAATATGTCTATCTCTTTTTAACAAACGGACTTGGATAACACCTTTGTCGTCGAATGGCACAAAATTATTTGCCGTTAAATTTGAAACAAGTTACAAGGTTGTGCAAATTTAAATTTAAGAAATAAGAACAGATTAGTTCAAATTACGATTACGTATTCTTCGTAATTTTTAATTGTTTTTGATTTAATGCGCCTGATGCTATTTTTGAAGATGTTACTATTGTTCTACAGATAATTAAGATAATTTTTAGAAGCATGAGCAAAACTTTGGTAGGACAATTTTTTGTTACAAAATTTAATTGAAACTTTGTTATTTTTTTTTTCAAATTTGAAAAAGTTGCAGGTGAAGTAAAATTTTAAAAAGTCTAAATAGAATTTACACTACAAAGGCATTTGACGTGGTAGACACTTTTATAAACTACTCCTATACCAATGTTTTTTTAAGTAACGATTTTCTAATGATTAGTTAGGCTGTCCTTTACATAAAAAAAATTTTAGGACCACTATAAATGGAGCACCCTGTATGTATGTGTGTGTGCTAAATACAAATATCGAACATTGAGCATCACCAACAGTTTACTATTATTATAAACACAAAGTTAGACTTTTTACCTACGGCTTCTTTCAACATTTTGTTATTTCACATCGTCCCAGAACAAATCAACAAAAAACCCATTAAAATAAGAAAATGACAAGTCTCATAAAACTAATCTTATTTTTAATTTCAAATTTCTGATATTTGGGTACTTTTGCAAGCGCCAGGATTAATAAAAATCGTGGTAAGAGTACGTTTTCTTTAGCTTAAAATAACCGCGATAGCTTAAAATAACGGCCGCACTCAGATATGATAAAATTAAGATTTTGTTTACCGAGTTTATACTTTATCTTTAGAACATCTACTTCAAAATTTGACAAGCGACATCTTTAATTATGATAATGATAAATTAAACAATTCATAACTGTACATACCTAAAGACCAATAGTCCGCGCTGATGTCATGTCCTCTATTCATGATGACCTCTGGCGCGACGTACTCCGGGGTTCCGCAGAAGGTCCAGGTCTTTCTGCTGGCCTGCAGCTTCTTCGAGAAGCCGAAGTCTACCAGCTTCACGTAGCCCTTGGAGTCTAGGAGCAGATTCTCTGGTTTTAGGTCCCTGGAAATTTGGAATATGGATTATTTTGGGGGGAGCAATTAGAGTTTGGTGTTTGGTGAGGTTGTTGATATACTGAGAAATAGTAGCATAATCGTCCATGTTATGCTCCGTTGTGTAGTATGGGCACTTCGATTTATTTTTGTCACTTAAGTAATTTGTAAACATTTAACCAATCAAATAAATAATAGGTCTTTACCTATGAAACTGCCGTTTTGCCGTACTGGCCATTTCAAATGAAAATATTTTTTTTTTTGACTGATAATTCTAATTTCAAATTAATTTTATTTGACAAACATGGAATTCTTTTTCTAAAACCGTCATTTGTTTAATAGTTAGTGTTTTGTTTTCAACGCATTCGAACATTTTTTGTCATCATGGATAAGTTAAAAATTCAAGTAATTATGGAGTATGAGTACCGTCGTGGCAGCAAAGCGGCACAAGCGGCACGCAACATCAACAACGTTTACGGAGCGAACACTACAAACGAACGCACCACCCGTTATTGGTTTAAACTCTTCCGTTCTGGAAATTTTGACCTGAAAAATGAACCCCGTGGTCGTCCGAAAACTTTGGTCGACAATGACGAATTAAACGCAATTGTGGAAGCTGATGAAACTCAATCCACGGTTTTTAGCAGCACAATTAGCAGCAGCTTTCGACGTTAGCATCAAAACAATATTGGTCCATTTGCGTCAAATTGGCAAGGTAAAAAAGCTTGACAAATGGGTACCCCACGAACTCAATGACCGCCAGCGCGAAGTACGCGTGGAGACGTGCCTTGCACTGCTCAGCAGGCGTACAAATGAAGGAATTCTGAACCGCATTGTTACTTGTGACGAGAAATGGATCCTGTTTGACAATCGTGAGCGCTCAGCAAGTTGGTTGGACCCTGGTTCAGCACCCAAACAATGCCCTAAACGAAAACTTACCCCTAGAAAAGTTATGGTCACTGTTTGGTGGTCTAACGCGGGTGTAATTCATCACAGCTTCTTGCCAAACGGGACAAGCATTACTGCAGATGTGTACTGTGAAGAACTGAACACAATGATGGAGAAGCTCGCACGTCTCCAACCAGCTTTGGTCAATCGTTCGGCTCCACTGCTCCTGCACGACAACGCGCGACCTCATACTGCACAGCAGACGATCTCCAAGCTACAAGAGTTGGGGTTGGAAGTTCTCCGTCATCCGCCGTACTCACCAGACCTTGCGCCTACAGACTTCTACTTTTTCCAGAATTTGGATAACTTCTTGGCGGGAAAAAAATTCAATACTCGAGAGGCAGTACAAAATGCCTTTGAAGAATTTGTTGCCTCCCGTCCAGCTGATTTCTTCAAGAAAGGCATCAATAAGCTACCAATGCGTTGGCAAAGATGCATTTATTGCATGGTTGATTATTTTGATTAATAGAAATAAAAAATATATAAAAAAATTACGCTTCATTTATTTCGTGAAAAACGGCAATTTCATAGGTAAAGACCTAATATTAAGAACACCGAAGTGAATCGAAAACAGGACATGACTACCATATGATGGAAAATTTATATACGAATTGTACACATAACTATTTCATCTGGCTTCCCAGTTTGTAAGATGTGTCGGGTTAGATTTCGAACATGTCAGTACATTTATGGGAGAGCTTTAAAGGGGAGAGCAACACTCTCTTTAATCAGCCATCAAAGCTTTGGTACAAATAGAATCATAACTTTTTGAAGCAATGGAAAATAATGAAGCAGATTAATTTAAAAACTTTTAGATACAAGAGCTAAAATACTGTATCAGACCAAGTTGTACACACGATACAATTTTATAGTCATTATTTACAAAAGAGAATGCAGTAGTCTGTATCATTTTACGACTTTCTTATATGGCTAATAAGCGCATTTTCATTGGAACGAATTAATGGTTACTTGTTCCTCGTGTTTTAAAACATAAATTTATTGATTAACAAATGTTTAACGATCAAATTGTATAAACGCAGATTGTAATAATTTCGATTTTTATTATTTAATTTATAGTGGTAACTACCAATCAAAGGCATGGAAACTAGCAGAGCATGATGATGCCTATAATTCAAAAACAAATCCGTTGCAAATTATATTTATATAATTAAATATATGCTTATAATAAAGCCTTATTTTAGCGAACTAAATCACATCTATGAAAACTGTAGTTGTATGTGGAAATATTGGAATTGGTACCGAAGGGCGTTACCGTAATTTCATTGGCTGTTCCATCTTAACCGGAACATAGCCAAACAAGGTTATGGTGGCGGTCTAATAGGAAGAACGTTTATTTACCGGTAAATAATATTTCTTGAATGCAGGTAGTGGAAGGCCTCTACAACGCAGGCGGTGTAGAACCTCGTTGTGGAGTCGTCGAATTGGCCTGAAATACGACATACATTTTATATTATATATATTGGGATATTTTCCTCATGTGTGCATAATTGGATGACAATTTTTATGAAAAATGAGCGATAAACTATCATACTTTTGATCCAGTCAACAAAGCCAGCTTTGTGAAAACTTAGACCTATGTGCAAAGTTATTTATACGTTGTATTTTATCTGTGATTATGTTTCTTTTCTTGTTGTCAATAAGTTATCTCTTAATATTTAGGGCTGTAAACTAACTAACTACCTAAACTTGATGGACTAGATAAAAATAGAGGGTCATTATATTTAAATTACATACTGCATAACTTGATCCAAAATTTTTATAATGTCGAAAATATCAAATCTTTTTAGATTTTATTAAGTTTACATGAACCTTCAAGAATTAAATAATACAAACATACTACTCACCCCGATCTCTTAAAATAGTCCACAACTCGCCGCCCAAGCACGTTTCCATCAGCATATACAAATACTTGCGATCTTTAAACGTCTTGTACAACTTCACAATAAACTCGCAATTCATTTCTGACATTATCTCTTTCTCCGACATGATATGCTGTTGCTGTCTCGTTTCCACAATTTGTGCCTTCTTCATTTGTTTGAGGGCGAACGATCGCGAGGAGTCGCTCTGTATTTGAACAAGTTCTACGCGACCGAAACCGCCGATTCCGAGCGTTGCAATGATTCGAAGATCTGATAGACGGAGGTTTGCGAATTCTTCGTTGAGCCTGGAGAGTTTTAAGAGCTAGGTTTAATTTTAAGGATGATTAAATATGTTTGAGTTTCTGAATCATATATTTAGCTGGATCGTTTAAAAACCTTATTTATATCTCTCTAAAGTTGGTTATCTAACATCGAGTATAACATTAGTTGCCTAAAAACGTTAACAAGGTATGTTCGCGGATTTGTCATTTTACATTGCAAAAGGAAAAAAAACGAAATACATTATGATTTTTAAACGAATTTTTTGAGTCCAATAATTCTCTAACTCTGATTTATATATACACTTAAAGTAAGATGAACATGAAAGTGATTCTGACTAGCAGATTAAACAGAAAACCTTAAACGCACATAAGAGCTTAAATGCATAAGTATAACATTAACATTCTAAGATGGTCACCTGCTTGCATTTCATTTAGTCCGTATAAGGTTACGAAAGTCTTGTCTCTTTATCCTACCATTTACGTTTCATCTTACCATCTTAAATAACAAGCTTGTTTAGATTTCTTATTCACTGTGAGTATGCATACAAAATAGACGAGTAAAGAAATAATAACATTTCGTAATATTGTGTCTATAGACATACTAAGCTAATTCAAATGTTAGCAAGCTCCGGAAGCGTACATTCAATTTTTTTATGATTAAAAAATTATATCTGTCTGCTTTGGTTAATTAGGCACCTGAAGTTTAGCCAAAGACTATTTTTAAAAGAAGAGTATTTTTTTCTGTATGATGACGGTATCAATGATAGCCAAATTGCATATCTTAGCCATACGTTTATACAACCTTAAATACATTAAATTTTTTCTTTTCTTTTTTCTTTCTCTATAAGCGACATTACGTCGATAAAACAACGTATTGCCATACCAAACTAAACGTAACAAAGAATCTCACTCAGACCCACCTCAACTGACACTTTATCGTACAATTGACTCAATCAAAACTCTAATTAAACTCATTAACAATAGTTACTCAATCAGCAGACTTTCCTTTCTATGACTATTACAGGTGTTTCAACTCTAATTGTTATATCTTGTTAGTTCAGCGCATTGTAAATGTGGAGCATACTTCACAATCAGCCGTAAAAAGCGCGAGAAATATTAAGCCACTATGGAAAGTTAATAAGCAGGCGGTAAAGCCTAACGTGTAATTTTTTAACATTTTTCATTTTATGAAAGTGTTATTGATAGTATGAATGTTGTATAGAAGTTATTGTTAATTTGAGAGACTGTGCTGTATTCTCACATAAGAGTTTATTATAGTTTGAGTTCAACTAAATAAGGCTTTAATTATGTAATGTTTTCATATCATTTGTTAGGTTATATTCTGGCATAACTTTTAGAATTCTTTAAAGCTTTTTAAATATCTAAAGTTTAAAACACTAGGCAACGACATTTACTAAGCACTTACCGAAATATATTATCCACTTAGCATTGAAACAGAAAGAATGCGTGTAATGATTTACGAAATAAAATAAACAAATGGTCTATTACTGGTAACCATTGTTGCAATTTTTGACTTAAACACAATACATACAGATAACTATCGTAGAAATCTATTGTTCCAAAAGAACGCGCTTGTATGTGAACTTGACATTACTTAATACCAACTTTAACTCGTTGCATTTCAAAAATGTAGCTCACAATTTGTTAGATAGTGAAAATAATTGTTTTCACTAAGTTAATTAACAAAGCGCGAAGGTAATTGTTGATTTTCTCAAGGTTTGCTCTTGTTAGTATGGAATTTTAATTTAAATGATATATAAACAACACATGGAGCATGTCGTGACCTTGCAGATTTGAATGGTTATATATAGATTAAACACGATATTACAATAGGCTTTGTAAATCTATTTTTAACTCTACATCATATTACGAATTTGGTAGAACCATACTGCAGGAAAAAGAATACAGGGCGCAATTATAATATAGTTAAAAATAGTCTTACAATATTTTCAGTTTTGCAACTGATATCTGAAAGATTTAAACAATTATTTAGACTTATTATTAGAACTTGTTTCCTTTGGCTTACAATTTAATTAGAAAATTTTAAAAATAGTCTGTTTCGAACTGATCCTTTGTAAACGACAGTGGATAAACCTTTTGGATAAGTCAAGACAAGAATATCTCAACATTATTTCATCTACCTACATAGTTATGTATAATGATTTCTCTTCTTATTCTTAGGGTGTATCACCAACTGGTGCAGGTTGGTTACCATCTTCTTACGTTCCTCTGTGTTAATGGGGGAGATGGAACACTTCTGCTAGCTATCCGGGACCATTCTTAGACAGTTATTTCAGTAAACGATTATGTTATTAATTACTAGAACTACCCACCTTGCTCTACTCTCTCCTTCATCCTTGTACTTGGTGCGTATCTCATCCAAGGTTGAGATGAGTTGGTTGAAGGTTTCCCTGTCGATGACCAGGCAATTGGTTCCCTCGGGAGTGTCACACACGATGTTGGCTGTTCGAAGGTCGTCCCTGAGAAGGATGAAAGAGGAGTCAGATTTGTTTGGCCAATACATTAGTTAAGTAATATAAAGGCTTATCAGATGTATGTATATAGGTACATTTAAACCTTTGTACGAACATTCAATTGTTGAAATTATATTATAACAAAGCAAATAAATAGTCAGAAGTTTGAAAAATTCTTGTATGTATGAAGGCTATGCGGGTATCTGTCAGGACAACAATATTAAATTTAAAAAAACCCACGACTTATGAAAAGAATTGTTTATTACGCAAAAATCTAGAACGTTCTTCTTCTAGTGTATTACGCAATGCTACTACATATACCAAAAGATTGTCAGAGACGTTATTTTGATTTTATTCGAAAATAGAACAATAGCATATTTCATTTAAAAAAAAATAGTAATCCAAACACTGCATGAACACCACAGTTAATAACGCTATTGATACAAAAATTTTATGTCTGCTAAAATAATAGACAAAGATTAAGACCAATTTCTATTTGTAAGTGGATTTTATCTAGAAACTTAATTAGACTCAAATGTTTCAATTGCAATATCCATTCAAACGTGGGTGTGCTAATAACGTGATTGAAATTATCATTAACGTACCCTTGCAGAGCCTTTTCTCCGAAGAAATCGCCTTTAGTGAGTGTTCTTATAAATTTCTCGTCGTTGCTGTTTGGTGGCTTCTGTGTGACTTTAACCTGGAAAAATTAAAAACGGATCGACAATGAATGAGCGTTTTATGTGAATCGTTTTGTTTGTATTTGTCAAAATGTTTGGGCCTCTTTAATTTTATCAGACTTGGCAGTGACGACATCTGGCCGTAACTTAAAACTTACATATAAATTACCTAAGGTCAACTCAAGGAACTGAGGTATGTATGGTAATGTGAACTAAGAGAATAGAATTATTAGTCATCTAACTGCGCCTTTCTGTATTATCTATCAATCTTGGTAATCAAAGCTAAACTTTCTCATGTGTCTTTCATTCTTTATCTGCCAGACCATTATGCATCATATTATTTAGTACGATCGGCTTAACGATCTCTATATACGGGCCCTTAAAAATATGACGCCCATTGTACTGCAAGATAACTGCTTCGAATAAATTTGAATTCTCCAAGGGTACAGCTCCATCACGGTAAAGGTCAAGAAACAATACATTCAATTTAGAGCGAGATTATCTAAGTGCCTTGTTTTGTTTGATGTTGAGATCTCTATTATATTTGAAGTATGTATTTTTTCAACTAAACCGTGCAGCAACGTCATCTAAATTATATGTACTTTTATTATGCAAGGATTTATTGATTTTTATTTAATACATTCCAAAACTACTAACCCTTTAAATTTTCTCACTTTTGAAAAACAAAGTATTTAGAATTAAACATATTATTATAATAATAAAAATACAATAAATCCCCAGGCAAACACACCAACTGTATGGCCCCAAAGTAAGCAGAGCTTGTGTTATCGATGACCATACAGTGAACTGGGGGGGAACCCAGAATAAACATACATATATAAATACAAACAACCATGACCCGAGAACAAACATCTGTGTTCATCACACAAATGAATGCCCCGGCCGCAACTCGAACCTGGGACCTTCGGCGTATGAGGCAAGGCTACTTACCACTACACCACTTGGTCGTCGGATATAATATGCAAATATATGTTATTTTATAAACATTGTTATATGTACCATTTATTATGTATTTAAATCAGAAAACCAAGGGGTTAGGAGTAACAGCGGAAAAATCGCAGGAAACGGCTGTTACTTCTATGCTATTGATATTGAAAGGAAAATTTTGTTTGTTTTTTTATATGCAACTCTGAAACATCTGAACCAAAATTATTTCACCATTCAGGTACATTAGTCCGAAATAGCAAAGGCTAATAGGCCATTCGGCTTTTAGTGTTTTATCCCAAATAATCACAATATTACCGTAGTATCAGGAGTTACGCTGATAGAATCGCGCGAATCTATAGTCCTTGGATAATTAAAACAAAATGTTTGTTTATAGATGCTTGAAAACTTCACAGCTTTCCATAAATCTCACCTTTTTTAGTTTAGTTACTTAATATAAGGTAATACAAACGAACATGAATCTTGCTAAGGAAATTTTACTAGATCTAGGCATTTTCCCGCAGCTTTCCATCTCGTAATACCTACTTAGGTAACAAAATTACCACATTAGGTGATTCTGTAAGATCCTGATGCATATTGGATGAGAATTTTCTAATGTGGCAACACTTGGCTTTGTTTCAATGACGCTGTGATTTATGGATCGTTTTTTTTTGTAAGTATGTGTACTTGAAGTAATGGCGTCATTGTAAGCACAAGTTTAGCAAATAAACTTAGGTTTCAAGATGTTATAGCTAAGGCAGAAATAATGTAATGTGATCAGTAATCAGCTGGTATAAAAACTATATTGATTTTTAATTGCTTGCTCTTCATATCATTTGCGATATAAGAAAGCGTTTTATAAAACTGCACTGAGTAAACGTCATTTTGAGGTCATTAACAACATTTGATTGAAGTAAGTAATCATATTATTTTAGTATGTATTTTATATTAATATTTCAGATATTAGGCATTTTTGTAATTATTTTTGATACAGCGATATTGTTTATGGATCAAAATAATAATAATACAAATACTCTAAACTTGTCAATACGATTTACATGATGCGTGCAAATATTAAAAAAAGCCAATTTTCCAAATGTTTTGACCAATACGGCTTCATTTTACAGACATAGTTTAGTTCAGACTACTTTAAAAGGTTAATAGGGTTAAAATAGGAGGACCTTTATAACCTTCGAATTTACAAAAACGGCTTGTCAAATCATTTATTACTCCTCTGTGACACAAGTTCAAACAATGGCTTCACCTTGTTTTTACTAAAATTACCACCCATTCGTAACGCTCATTTAAGTTACAAATACTGAGAAAAAAAGACTTCCGCCAATAATTTCCAATTTCGCTCGCTTGAATTCAGAATCTAGATCCACATGAACGCCCGTTTAGGAACATTTGACGTTCATACTGCGTTGCGAATACCAACATTATTTCTTTTTATTTGTTACTAGCTATTTTTAATGGAACGCAAATTGCAAAGTCTGTATGTAAATTGATAATTAGACATGCGCGTGAGGGGATTTGTTTATGTTTTGCGTGTCTTTTGTCAGCGAGTTGTTTAAAATAAACTTGTTCAGTTTATGTAGTTGTTAATTGACCAAGATACGTGTTAAATTTGTTTATTTGAAATTTAGCGTTTCCTGAATGAACTTGTGAGTTGTGGTAACTGAAGTTCTCCTAAAGTAGTAAAAAGTAGTAAAAAGTCCTAACCCCTTGTTTCCTAATTTAACAATTAAGTTCCATTTTTATTGGACTCTATGAGTGATCGTAATATTTCCTGTTAAATACGACTTTTACGCATTTTTTGTATTGATTATCAGTATGCAACTTATCTTTAATATTTGCTCATTGCTCGTCATACATTTTATAATCTTTCTTTAGTTTTAGAGAAGTAACTAATAATTTTAAATTTATTACACGCACTATAAATTGGGGTTAAATAGTCTTTTATCTTCTGATTACCAAATTATATTGCAACTCTGGTTGGCAAAGTTATTATATCTCAAAATTTATGAATACCTAACTTTGTTAAATATCTAGATTTTCTAGCAATAAGGCGAAATGCATTAATATATATGTATGTATATTATGGTAAATAACTGAATTTTAACGAGATGTACATTACCTATAGCATTAGTAACATTTTGTCCATTTGTCCTTTATTCAATTTATTAAACAAAAAGCTTTGCGATACAATTGTGGAATGAATGATAACTAGAGTACAGTTTTCGAAAATTCGAATATTTTCAGCCACCGGAAGCAGACTTGGTTTCAAAGCGGAGTCAGAGCCGCAGACCTCATACACACTTTAAAGCAAACCATTGAATATACCAAGGAGCACCATCGTCGACCACTATAGAAGACCACATCAAAACCTTGTGAAGTTTCTTGCCAGTTCTTCACGAAGGGTTTTTCGAACTGGTGGTAGAGTCATGCTTTATTTGATGTCAATAAGAACAAGTAATTGTCAATGTTGAGAAATAAATATATAAATTTGAATTTGGGCCGTTCCTGATTTTCTGCAAAGGAACCAGTTTGTTGCCGTTAGGTTTAAATGATGCGATATCTGTTTGAGGCGAATCTACAAGACCAACCCAACCGCGTCGTAGAGACAAGGAGATGTAATTTCTCTGAAACTGTATTCAAACGCACTGGAGGACTATTTAAAAATCATCAATTGGAAAGGACTGTGCTTAGACGGCTAGCAATCCACACTTCCGATTCACCAACGACATTGTTATAATGGCCGAAAGAATGGATGACCAGAATGAACCAGAATAAACAAATATGTACGAGTATGAATATCAACAACCATAAACCGAGAACAAACATCTGTGTTCATCACCCAAATGAGTGCTCCGACCAGGACTCGAACCTGGGACCTCCAGCGTAGAAGGCAGGGCTACTTGGCCGTCAATGTCAAATATAAAAGCAATATAATGTTGGTCACCCTTTTGGTGACGGTACGCTTTTGTTAGTGAGTCGCTAAAACCTACATCTTCGACCTAATTTATAAAAAATAAACGACCGACCGAATTAAAAATACCACAGACATATGACAATAGTTTATCACAAAACCGTGCCTCCAAACTTTATCAATATTAAACTTTCAAAAATATAGCTAAGTCCATTGCAATCAATCTATAATAGAAATAACCTTGTATACAACAAAGACTATAGACAACATAAGAAAAAAAAAACAATTCTAATTTCACACCATGAATCTAAATAAAAACCAAATTACTTTTAACAAAAGAGGTTGTATACAAAAACTGCATACGCATTTGTCAAAGTGGCATTAATCTATAGTTTTATTATATAGAGAGATGTAAGATTTCTTTGCTTTTGCTTGTTGGTTTACGTTTTATTGCATCAATGATCTTGGAAACTATTAAATTGATTTTAAAAAATCCTACACCGATAAACAAGAAATTCCTACAGGATATAGTGAATTATTTTTTTAGTTTCTACAGACGTGCATAGATACTTCATAAATTCTCATATTAAAGGAGTAAATTGACATTCTTTTCTCATGTAAAAATGTTACAAATTCGAAACAAAAACGTATATCGATTTTAAATTTAAACGCTTTAGTTAAAAGTTCTCTATAGCATACTTTAACCAAGGCTTTGTATTAATAAAAGTAAGTTTGCAGTAACTGATCCGTCAGTAAATGCCAAGGTGAACATGTTGGTTGGCTGCGAGCGCCTCGCTTACATTTAAAGCTACACTCGTTTGTGTACATTGAATAGTTAAGTTGATATCTCAAGCAAGAACTGCACCTTCGAAATGCATTGTATCGTGAATAAAAAGTCTTTATGTACAGGTAAAGTCGTTGTTACAATAACATTGCAAAATTGTAAAGCGTTCTATAGCTAGGTCTACTGTTGTAAGCACTTTTTGTATAGTGTCTTTTTAAATGAATACATTTATGGGTAAAGTAACGCTCGTCTAATGCGGACACTTATAAAAAGGTGACAGATATTTATTTTCAAGTTTAAGTATTAGTCACCTAGTTTCTTGGATTATTGGGGATATAAAATGTCACTCTTCTCATAAAAAAAACACTAACAATAATGAAATATTGCTGTTTTATAGTAACTGTTATACACGCTTAAAACATTATATTTCGTAAGAGTCACACTTTTTTGTGGTGCATACTAACTTTTCTTAAACGTAACCGCAGTGTAATTTTCTAATTATACAGTTTATCCCCACGCATAAGTCTTTAGCCAAAACAACAACACGTACAAACAATACTAGTATACAACGGTCAAGCTAAGAAGCCAAAACTTTAGCTTAGAATTAAACATTACACAACACGGAACGTCAGCCCCAAGTCACGTCGAATACACGTCGAAAGTTGACTTGTGAAACGAAAGTGAAAACGTCAAACGTCAGCTTTCATGTTAGAGTACATTACTGTATAGTGCCACCAATTTATCTGTATATAGTAGTAAAAACTGTAATCAAAGCTCTTTTTACGTGACCAAATGTCAGACTACTTTTACGCATAGAATGCATGGCTACCCTTTACTGACAATATAAGTTGGCCGGACTGGACTGTTGGTTGACTATTATTGAAGACTTTTTAGATATAGGTTTGTACGTTTTTGAAATCCCAAGAAAAACACAACAAATGTAAGTAAATCTTCTGTTATGGATGTACAATCAAATGTCCATACAGAGTTACTGGTTAAGTTGTCCTTGATACTTGAGGGATTTGTAGTTTCCATCAGTGCTGACAGATTTGACTTAAAAACACCATACCCAAAACCAGATACCGTTTTTAATCCTACCACCTACCAGGTGTCTTTCATCTAAGTTTCTTTCTACGATTTCTTCAATTATTTAATTATTCTACAAGACATCTCTTATAAAATCGAATGCTCTTTTAGATTAAGTTTTAAGACGACCTAAATGATTCATTAAATAAGTTCGGTTCTAATTTCAAACCGTGAAATGTCAAATTGAAGATGGCGGCGATTTGTATCTGCCGTGTAATTTTGAATAATCAACGTTCTTAAACGTTAAATATCATGGAAATGGATGATTTAGTAAATCTAAAATCACGTTTAGATTAAAATTTAAGCTTATTTACTTTTTCAGTATCTTTCCTTATAATTACTATATATTTTCATGTTTTAGTATCAAAAGGAAGGCTTTTAATAATCATATGTTTTGTAAACAAAGAACACAGTATGAAAATGCAATATTTGTCTCCATGACAACGAGCTCAACAAGATTAGTGACTAATCTAGGAATCGAATCTGTGACCTTGGCAACCATTTATAAATCCATCCGCGATGTAACATAAAAGTCAGACTTATATCAACTTTTGAAAATATCTACCTCACAATTTGTTTTATTTTCTCGCAAAATAACTATCGCATTTTAGGTCGCGAAAAATTAGTTCCGTGTTCAGTTAGTTTATTGTTGAGCTGGACATTTTATTTAAAAATATATTATACAAAAAATGCATTCAACTTTAAATTTAAAAAGAATTATAAATTATGGTATACAGGTTTGACACGGTTTGACAAGATGACCGCTGAAACACAAAATTAAGTTGCATATTTCCTAGCTCACGCTCACACAGGGCCGCGCACAAATGAATTGTACAATATATAACACAAGCATTGATCAGTCATACATAACACCTTCGAATGATGTCCATTGAGTCTCTCACAATCAGATGGATTGCAAACTTATTTATACATACAGTGGTTAAGAAATTGTATTAAAGTATCTGCATCACTTCATACAAATAATATAGAGGTTATATGTGCTGTAATTAAAATATAACCAAGTTCTTACCTGTCCCTTTGAGATGATGAAGAAAGTATCACCTCTGGCCCCTTGTCTGATGATGTAATCTCCGTTCTGGTAGTGCGTCTCCTCCAGCACATCCGATATCTTCATCAGGGTATCTTCCGGCAAATCCTTGAAGATCGGCACACTGTTACGATACAGAAAAAGCATGTTATTAAAATGTTATTCTTCTATTTTGATATCTTCTAAAACGGTAGCAATGTGGGCATTAAGACGAGCTCCATCTTACTTAAAGAATAAACAACAAATAAAAACCACGCTGGTATCTAGGACAAGTTCGTTATGTCACTAACAAAAAACATAGTCCGATTCAGACTAGAAAGTTTTTGTGTGTTACCGCATTTTGGTGTAACGGAATCTTAAATATTGTTATCCCAGTTGATCTTAAGGTAACACGTTAGCTTGACGTAATGATAATGTAAATAACATAATACAATACCGATTACGGCGTAATATTATAATTAAATATATTTTGTAAATTTGCTGGTTGGTGAAGTATGCTATACTGTGTTATTATGTTATACCTATTTCAGACTTGGGTTTATTTTTAAATTGAGTGTTTTTTTTAAATACAAGACATATTTCTTGTTTTCATATACTCATAAGTACTCCGCAGCAGATTGAATTAAGCCAAATAAAATTTCTGGACTAAAATGGGAGACTTTTGTCTTATGTTCACTACTAGAAAAATAACAATGGATAATCACTGATATGTATTCTTAATAAAAAAAATGAGTTTCTCTTAACAGATTACACATCACTACAGTCAAATCTCATTACATTCTAAAACGGCCCCTATTAAAATAACACCAGCAAAACATCCGCACAGATCTTGCAAAATTATAAAGTCAAATATACCCATAAGCATAAGCGTGTTCACTGTCTAACAATATCTTCAGAACAAAGAGACACGCGACAATGCCTGGAAAATTATCATTTAATTGCATTTATGATTATAGAGTTATTCTACACGCGTCTTTGAATTATAATCATTCTTTTTATATCGATTTCTTGTTAATAACTTTTAAATTGATATTTTGTTATATTTTTATTTCAATTTTACGTTGCGTATGTTACAAAGCAATTTATTAATATTAATTGAATCGAAAAATAACATGAAAAATAAAAACAATACTGAATAATAGAATACACTCGTTATTGTTATACAGGGTGCCCAAAGAGTCGACGATAAACCGGACGCAGGAGATACAACAAATCATAACAGCTATCAGAAAAATAAAAAATAAATTCTTGACCCTGAGTTTATGAAACTACAGGTATTTAAAAAAAACAAAAAATCAACACCCTGTGAAGATAATAGCAACCTTGTTGCTACAAATTGTAACTTTCGCTTGGTTTTATTTTTGGAATATAGCCCTGATCAATGCTTCTATCAATTGTAGCCTTAAATTTAAAATGATCTACCTTCGTTTAGAAGTAAAATTCTCGTTTCTACAAGGTTATCGTCGATTTTTAGGACACCCTGTAAATGCAAAAATGTGCATGATTGTGAACATTCTTTGCGTCAAAAGGAGCCCAAGTCCAAAACGGTCGTAGCATATTGTCATTGGTCAACAGTATTGTTACGTAATATAGTACCTATATATTTTTTTCTAGTTTATGAGAAAAGTAACTAAATTAAGTTGAAATAACTATGAACAATAATACATATTTAATACATAGGAATGAGGCTAACAAAGGTTACATTTAACCTACCTTTTCGCAAGTTTTTTTTATACTACTCGTAATATTTTAGTCTTTCATACAAATTCTTATTATTTCTTCTTGAATCACAGTGTTGGAATTAAAATTGAAGGAAATACATTTGTTTTATATGTAAATAAAAAAATATTTATAGAAACTGTATGCCTATTCAGAAAATATATAAACACAACAATAAATCTGTCGTTTTTACACATCTCCGACGAATACTGCCTAAATATATCATAATAATAAACACTTTATTGCAAATAAAAAGAAAAACAACAAAAATAAAATATACAAAATGTTAACATTGTGAGGTAATAATAAAAATACAGTGTCATATTCATGTAGTTTTACATAGACTTTACAAATACGAGTATAATCACACAATATAATATTGATAAAGTCTTTTAGTAATAACATTTATTTGTGCAAAACCATTAACCTATTCCGAAAGTAATGGAATTTCATACAGATGCTTCCTGGAACGAAGCTTGAGTTCCTAACTAATTTTAACTTACAGTGATTTGTTTGACGAAATATTTAGTTCATGGCATTAGGCTCAATCTGTACTCTACTATTGAGTTTAACAAACAAAAATCTACTTTACTCCACATTAAAAATGTGACTCCTCTCGACGGCCCAAATAATCAAATGAATATAGCAAAAAAGGAAAGGTCTTATTCATATACGACAAAATACAACTCAAAAACGTTATCTTTACGACATATTTAAGAAACTTTCCACCACACCGGCAACATATAAATATTTCTTTTAATTATTATTAAAACTATTAAAAATCCGCAATATCGATTTCGAAAAAAATAAACAAAACACTAAAAAGGCTAGAACTTCCTTCATAATAATATTGTCAACAAAAAAAAAATTAAGCAAACTGGCAGTTAAGAAGTAATAATTCTCGAATGCAGTGAAAGGAGGTTTAATATCAAATGTCATGAACGTTATCATGAACGTGACAAGTCATATTTCGCAAACTGGGCGCTTGATTGCTGCGCTAACCGCTAGGCTTTGTGCTTCCAAGTATTTCGTCAGGCTCATTGTTTTATTCAGGCTTTAATTATTATGTCCGTGAATTGTGTAGTTGATGACATTTCAGCTAAAATTATTAAGCCTGAGCACAATCACAACTGGAGCTTTTGAGAAAAGAATGGAACAATGGCAGCTTAAATGATTTAGATCAATATGATATAAACTAAATATTTACTTCATTTGTAATTATAACAGTTTGTTAAGAAGCTATCTCCTATTCAAATTCAGAAATGTTTGAATTCCATGTTTTGACTTTCTACAAACTGACGTAATGATAATAAAAATGTTTTCACACTGGTAAAAACATGGAATCTTTATTTTATATGAAATTAAATTATTGATAATATCTTCCTCTTACTGATCTCAGAGTTGTGTATGAAAGGTTGTGGAAAAAAACTGGCAAGTTACTTCAGGGGAGTAGTCTTTACTATGAATTTCTCGTGATACCCTGTCACGAGAAATTGTGTCAAAAAATGTCACAAAATAAAGTTTATGCTACTCTGCATATGTTTGCTATGATCATGTTACTTGGTATTTTCAAAAAGATTTCATCAAGAAAAAGTCGCTCAAGTGACAAAAATCTATAACTAGTTATGATTACCTGAGATATTTGTTTTATGCCGTATAACTCTACACGTTATACATTTTAACTTTATGTACTCATCTTAGATTCAGCATCCCGCCAGACTGGCGGCTACAACGTTTATTTATCTGTTATCAGCTCACGTTGAGGATAAAAGCGTGAAGATTTACATTCAGATAACAACGATGCAGACGGATACAGAAGTGCGTTCCTTTACTACAGCGAAACTTGTGAATTGTCGAGATAATGTTTAAAATGGTAAGTTACATCATAAGAGTTATATATTAAGCATGGGCTGAACAAAATTCAGTACAGCTGGCCCTTACTTACTGGTGTATTGAAAAATTTGGATAAAATTATTAAGAGATGGGTGGTTATACAATTTGAAGATCCACGTATTTTACTGAGCACATACATCACTCAGTTAATTGGCCGTTGGCTTTAGCATTGACATGGGTTTAACAACAGATTCCCTTTCATTGTATTTTATATTACACAAATAATGTTACTAAATACGTTAGGGTCACTAAACGGCATAAGTCTCGAATTGCGTGAATTCTCAACTTATCTTTTTGCTGTTATTATGTGAAAGATCGAATCAAAATCCGTTAATGCAATGACAACTTATTTTTCTTCATTTTAAAATGTTTATAAAACAATGTCTTGTGCCTTGTGACGGCAGTGATAACAACACGACTCCATTTATTTTCATAACGCTCTCCTAATATGTAAACAAATACAAATTCCATGTATTTACGTGAATTGATGCTTTTGTTTAGATAGTACAGATGAAATGTTCCTTTTGTCGTCGAGTTTTTCGTAAATCATCGATTTAGTTACGCCTCTCTAACATGTTCGATGTTGTTAATTTGATTTAAACGAAACTAAATAGATAAAGTAGGGACTCACTGCAAAACAAGGTTATTTGTTCAGATAATTTCAGAATGTTAAACTCTATTATTATATACTCGACTACGACAAGATTTACAGTTACCCAGATCACCTTTACTTATAGTTTATTAGCATATGGACACTGCCACGGTGTGACAGGATGGTGTTCTGATTGAAATATTGGTGGCACAGATAAAAAATAATGTATTTTGTAAGCACAACAAATTATAAATGTACATTCAGATTAAACGAAACATCACAAAAATAACAGAAGTTTATTAATTAATAACATTGACTTTAAATTTATTTCTTGTTAAGAGTGAAGCTGAAGCGGTTGGTAACTCGGTCTTTTTAGTCAATGTTCGGAAACCCCGGAAGCTATATTTTCCAGAAAAAAAGGCAGCCAAATCACCTATTTTACACCTTTATGGCTATGTCTGTTTAGGCAGTTCCCCTCGCTGTCTATCTCCATAAGTAAAGATTTTTACGAAAGCAATTGGCTCAAATAATACAGCACGAGTTCAACTGGCTTACGACTATAGTCTGGTACTTAAGACGTTTAAATGGGACACTGTATGATCGTGCACTAAGGAATATATTGCCGTGACGGGGTCAATACACCACACGTTTTGAATGGATTTAAAACAGACGATACGATTTTAAATTTGGCTATTATAATGGCATTAACATGGATAGAGTGGGTTAGTAAAACGTTCCTTAAGTATTTTGCTACGTGACATGCACTGACTATAACTTTACTATGTCTTATGGCAAATTGAGAGATAACAGTTTTAGAGATTTTTGTGTAACATAAAAGACAATTTGACGTTCTAAATTAACGCACGAAAGCGAGTCGAGACTTTCAGAAGTATATAAATCAGCACTTTTTTAGAGTGCTACTAAAAATTATGTTTTGAAGTCAAAAGGGGCATTTGCTTCTGATAAAGTTGTTTATTGTATTGACTTACAATAAAAACATCATTATTCTTTTTTCACACCTAATTCAATCAATCTATATATAAAAAGAACAAGAATTGCTTGTTTTAAGTCGATAAACTAATACAACAATTTTTATCAGTCTTTCATAATAAGATACACAGCAATATTTTACCAAAAGAACTCCACTTTGTTACTTTGTGGGTGAAACCACACAGACCTAGTCGCTAAAAATTCGTACTGACTTTTAAAGACAATTTCCACGTATATAATGTTTTAAATAAAACTGTGACGTTAGACAAATAAACCTCATTTTTGCAAATTAAATAATGATATGTGCGCATGTGTCGTTCGTATGTTTATATAGACACACAGACGTAAACAGTCGTAATTACGCACATGTATATATGCTTGTTAATACTAGTTTGTAGTGGATAACATAATGAGTTTAAAATTATATAGTTTTTCACTTAATATGTCTATAATTATACTTCTTATCAAAGTATTCTATCTCAATATCTATTTTATCTCGAACTAGTTAATCATCATATTAAAGCAGTATTTTGCTTGGGTTTCTGTCACAGCACCGAGTCGACATGACTTTTTTGTATGACTGTAAGTCGCAGAAATTAAATTTTTATATTTGTTTATAAGTGATCAACAAGACCTTACAAAAATTGATTATAATTTAGCGCTATCAATATTTAATTAGGTGTAGAACTAAAAACTTTAGCTATCTCAAAATATAAATCAGAAAATATTTGTATTTATCTCGTCGTTCAGACAGGCACCAGTCAGTGACGTCAGAAGAATAAATATTCGGGTTTTGAATGCTCAGTCATCAAGAATAGAAAGTTCTCATTATACAGACTTTACGATTATATAGCATAAATGTATATTTTTGATGTATTTATAGAATTTTACATTTATCTGAACTCACGAGAGAAAAATATTTGAAGAACAAGATTATTATAATCCTTTATAACTTAATTTTAAAAAAAAGCTCTGTAACTAAAGAGAAAAATGCTTTAACAAACAATAATTTTGGCTTTTAAATAAGCCACAGCTTGAAATAGCGTATCTACGAGTATATTCGTCTTTCCTTTGTACTGTGATGAGTGAAAAACCATTAAATGTGAGAAATGAAGTCAGAAAGGCGTACAAATTGTTTCCTGAATTAAAATTTAGACAAAAAGGTTATTACCCCCAATAAAGAAGTCCCCCAACAAGTAGCGTCACTTTCGATCTTAGACCGGTCAAATTTATTCTTAGCATTCAAGAGCGTGGTAATTTTAATTCACTTTCTCTGCAACACTTTTGCGCAGAACATCTGATTTAAAAATACTATTCATTTGCGTTGACTTATTGTTCGTTCATTTGATTTCTCAATAATTTAATCTATAATTATTTTATTTTACAACTTATATAAATAAAATCATTTGACTGCAATGACACGATTTGAGATATACTTGATTATGATTTGATAACCGTTACTAATATGACTATTAGGTTTAATTATAAAACAAAGAATTCTGCGATTACAAAACGATGTTTCATGAATTACAGTGGTAATATTTACAATAATTTTTAATGAAACAATATAATGCTGTAATTGTACCTTTTTGATGGGTTGCTTATCCTTATTTAATAACCATTTATACATCCAATAACCATTAATAATATCTGACATTTTGACAAATACGATAATTTTTTTTAGACTTCTACAAATATTTGTTGTAATAATATTTCTGGAAGGATTCATTGATGAATTATAACACTGACCGGACATTCAAATGCAAGTTGGTTTATAACTAGACGATAAAGTTTAATTTAATTAGGATAACAATACCTTCTGAACGACTTAAAACTCTTGCCAATGGCAATTTACTTGTTTTTTTACAAGAAACTAGAAGCTTAGCACCCAAACGATCACATTTTTCGGACAGAACCTGTGCCGACAACGTCAATGCCGCAATCTTAGTTCAAACATGCCTAAAGCACCGCAAATCATCAAATTTTGGGTCAAGCTAAGGTCGTCCTAGACTTACAAATACTTCAGACACATCTACCAGATTCATCTGGACGCGGCTGGTGACCTAGCAGACCCAGCTACGGCGCGCATTAGCTTGGCTTTCAAACGAAATATTACGGAAATATTATTGCTAACGCAGCGTTTGGAGTCAATGCCATGGGGCATAGAACTCGAAAAGCTATTGTCTTTAGGACTATTCCCTGCTATTGTTTATATTGCCTTTACATTATTTCCACCTTAATAAAAAAATACCTTTACATAAATAAAAACTCGCTCCACATTAACGAGTCGCTACAGAAAACAACCTACGCCACATTTTTAAATAATTCGGAATTTTTAACTTCGTGTAATATGTACATCGTGTACAAGTACAAATGTACAATAACACAAGGGTATTTAAATTCTGAGTTGTCATACAAAGTCTTTATGTATTGTTTGACAAATCTTATCAAACTTCTTAGAAGTTATTATTGTAGTTTGTTATTCAACGAACGTTTATTATGGATTGTTATTATAATCTGGTTTATTTTTGAAGAAAGCTTAAAGATTATTATCTTATAAACAAAGTATCTTCAAAAAAGTATTTATTGTAAATCACTTCTTAAGATAGTTCGAAAATTTTAGGATCACCTTTTGGACTAAAATAAGCATGCTTATCGTTTTGGGTCTGCTATTTTTTGTCAAAGAGTCATAACTGACTTGGGAAACATTTATATTTACTTGTGGTACATATCCAAGAAAACATTAATAACTATATTAAAAAATGTTCTTTAGTGTCCAGTTGTAATGCTTTCTTTTAAGATTCATCTCATATCAATGATAAATATAAATGTACAGGTAATTAACCATAATGTGTTTCTTTCAAACCAGTACAAAGTCTGATTTAACCTTCGAAATGTTAATCAGCAAAATAGTTGTTAATAATTTATTAATCCTTTCTAAAGACTATACGTAGGCGTTTTAAAGCTAATATCAATGCGCATGCGCAGAAATAACTGCAACTGGTCAGTGACATTGACCAACGGCGACCTTTGCTATTGTGTTTCAGTACAGCAAGCAAAAAGAATTCATGAGATCTGACCTTGTTGACATAAGCGGCTAAACTCGGCGATATTTTATTTCAAAAACAAACAATATAATGGAATCCAGTTTTTGTGACCTACGGCTGCTTTGTTAACATTTGCCGTGATCTGAAAAATAACTTTTGGATTTACGTTCAATATCTTATTAAGAAATTGGACTGTGATTTCTTAGCAACGAAAACATTATGTCTTTATTAATGATTTAATGATTAAAAAGAACAAAGTTGGAATCTGGAACAATAAAGTTATTTCAACTTTTCCGTCTCTGGCAAGTAACCTTGCAGTTTTGAAAGGTATTTTGTTTTAACATAATTGTAATTGCTACCAGTTTCTCTAAGTGTGGAAAAAAATAAAAATAATCCTTTACTTTGCTACGATGACGTTTGATATTGGTATGAAGTTCCTTTGAGTATTCACAAGATTATAGTCTTCCGCATACAGCTAAAGGTATTTTTTTATTATAACTATTGAGCCCTGCTAATATTATAAACACGAAATGATAAGGCTGTACGTATAAAATTACAAAACTCGATATAAAACTACGGCAACAACTTGTTATCTCAGAGTATCACATTTCCATCCCTGAAATCAACTATTACCGCAGGACTATCAGCGTCACTTTAAATAATGGTTTCGATGCCAACCCTAGTAATAGATCTAAATCCATCTAACTAATTATCTAACCCGAAGAAAGGCCAACTAACCTCTTCAAGAAGTCCGTATACTCGGCCTGTCTGATGAGCCCGGTCCTCATCATAATGGTTTGGAAGCACTGTCTCTCAATGGCCCACAGCCGGCAGTCCGTGGCCGCTTTGATGGTCGCCGTACGCTTGCAGTTGTACAGGATGGCCAACTCTCCGAAGACCTTTCCTGGTGCCATTGTGCTGAGGTATTTGTTTTCTCGAGAAACTTCCACTCGGCCCTCTGAAAGAAAGGGATGATGGTTAGAAACTAGTTATAATAACTTAATTGAAAGGTTGTTAATGGTAGAGTTTTCAATAAACCGGTTCTGGGTTTTCAACGTGGTACTGACGCTATGAGTGGATTTATAGATTTATCTTTTAAATTTTCCTCTAACATAATTTTTTTTCAATTTTAGTCTAATAAGACATTTATTCTGGATCTCATGCAAGTTCGCCGTAGCTACTGTATTAACATGATTTTTATAATTCGGTTTGCTTACTTCATTTAAATGATGTTTATTAATGACGTTATAGTACAGTCGGAATATCGAAAAGGGCCTCGGAAGTGTTTTTGGGCCAAAATTTAACTTCACCAGTCTATCGATCGCAAAAAAAAGAACATATAGTAAATTATAGAGAATGAAATGAACAACTGATAATTTTCCCGAAATAGCTCGCTCCCGCCCTAAAATCAAGATGGCGGCTATCTCACCCTTAGATTTTGTTTGCTATTTTGAATTTAGACTCCCAGCGACCTCGGAGAAAAAAATAAAATTTTTGGCCTATAATTATTCAAGGTAAAATTCTAACTCGACTGGACTATTACTAATTGAATTATATAACTTTTTTTATAAAGGTAACGTTTATTCTGAGAAAACAAAAGTTGATACATCTTCAGACATTTACCGCACTATGAAAGTTGTTATAGGCCTCAGATGACATTTATGACAAATTTATTACTCGTCAGAAAGATTATTTTGATATAAACATACATCCACTTAAATAATTATCTAAGTTAAAATGAATAATATGCATCAGCTACCAACATTAAAATAAGTTCAGTTGTTTGGCGTTACACACCCTTGTCTTAATATTTATTATAAGTGCTCATACAGAGCGCTTACATTTAAGATCAGGCACTTCCTTCTATAATGATATTTGTCTACTAATGGAGATGTAGCTATATAACCAAGCAGATCTCATTTGTAACAATTGTCTTGAAACCGTGTATGAGGCAATTGATAGAACGGCAATATACTGAGTAGGTTAACATTACCACCAACTCAAAATTTGTCAAAAGCGGTATAACCAAAGTCAAACCAGTGCTAAGCATGTTATTAGATATACAAAACCTGTTTGTAATTTGAATTTCGTCACTCAATTGTTTCAAAATGTGGTAATCGTTTTGGTTTGGAGATTATGTAGGTATATACAGACTTAGCATAGGTGCAACGTGACATCACATTATATAACAATTGAAAAATATATGAAAAATATATATAAATATATAATTTTTTTCTTCATTTACTTAGGTACTTTTGTCAATACGACTAGGTAATGGCAATCAAATGTTAAAATATATTTCTTGGAATAGGAGTTGGATTACGGATAAAGATTCTCTTAGTTTGCAACCATGTAGAATTATTAAAAACAGGCAATATTAATGTAACAGGAAAGATTTAAAAAAAGTACACTTAATTTAACAAAATCTAAAACAACCACAAGAATATCAACAAAGTAATTTTCTCTCAAAATAAAACTGCAACTAAAGTTAGAGTGTGAATTCTCACGCAATTTTCTTATTACCACATAATGGACCAAGTGCCTTCAAGACAACCATGGTCATATAGCCATAACACTTTATGTCATTCTGTCATAATAATGCGTCATTCCAAGGCTCCAAAATGCCATTTACCAACCGGACTTCTGTAAAACAATGTGAGTCATCGATTAGCGCTTGTGGCGTCTCGTGTTGCGAAAGTTCAAATTAGCAATTCAAAATATAAAATAAACAAAAAAGCATATCACTATTTTAATGGCAGACGATTTTATAAACGTTTGTTATATCATCTATTATAATAGAGTAGAACATTACGTGATTATTAATGCGCTTATTTAAATTCGAAGATGACTTTGATTTAGTTTAAAATTAGCTTTATTCTTTGACTTTTTATATGTACTGTAATTTAAATTTGCTTTTTTATAAGCTTTGTTATATTGTAAAGCAAGAGTATTTAGTTACATGAGTTTGGCTGTTCATAAAGACTGATTTTGAGTAACTTTGTAAAATATTTTTGATCAAAGTATTAATGTAACCTCGTGTTGGAGAATCCAAATAAATAAATAAATATAAAAAAATAAGTACTAATCCTTTTTGTTTTGCCTATCTGATTAATAAATTTATTCTTTTTATATACACATATATGTATACAGTTCATAGAGATTTAGTAGCAAAAATATAAATCCGAAGAAACCTTCTACTGTTTTGTAATTTTTGAAACTGATTCGGTCGTAATTTTGCGAAAATTCATAAAAAAAATCGTAACTCTAAAACTATGAAAAATCATGTATATATAGGGGTGATTCAGATACCTATCAACACGAGGCACCTAAAATATTTTTTGGACTTTTCTGGCACCCTGTATTATTTGTTTTAGATATTTTAACTTTAGTTTAAGATTTCACGGGACAGTATACCCGATGCGTCTTCCTGTAACTGTCAATGCCAAGTGCCCACATTTACCAGCGCGATTGTGGCGCTAGCAATGGCACATAAGTCTCGGAAACTCAAAATAAAGAATCAAACTAGTGAATCCTTAAATTATAACCTACAACTTCTTAATAGGCCGCGTTAATTTATGAAATGCTAGCGCACGACTCATACTCGAACCTATAATCAAATCATGTGTACCATATTATGGCATTTAACTGCAATTTTTAACTTATTAAATCAATATGCTAATAGGGTGAAATTAAAAGGCCGTACATAATATTGGACATATTTGATTGATGGTCAAAAAGAGAAACTCGATGTATGTGAAAAAAATGAAAGACATTTGACATCAAAATATGTTTAACAATCATTATTGATCGTATCATGAATGAACTCGGATCAAGGCCAGAGAATCATAATGTATCGTTATGAATCACAATAATGATAACTTCAGAAACAAGCTCAACAGAAACTTGCTAAATGAACGCAACATAATATAATACCATTAAGTCTCTGACCATAAGGGATCATAATTTACTTTTACTTTTTGCGCATTCTTAAGTCGTTCAATAAGGGTGCATTTTAGCTATGTGTTAAATTAAATTATTAGCGTTCGGTTGGTAGCAATCATAAACTAATTGTTCAAGATCACGGTTATTCAAACTATAATTTAAGGACTTTTTACTAAGATGCGCTTCTTCCGGATTGCTAATGATAGTGTGCGACCGCGACAAAAAACTTGTGTGGCGCATTTTCGTGGGTGGCACTCACTATACACGGGAATTTTATTTTTAAGTTGGGCTTAAAAATAAAAATCGTGGTAAGAATCCCTTGCATTTCTTAAACAAATTACTGGTAATTTTCCCTTGCATTTCTTTAACTTCACCTAAGTGAAGAATGACATTACCTTTCATCATCACCAATGACACTTGTTAACCTTATGAAAGTTAACTCCTGAAATGGGTAACGGATGGTAAAACTTGGGTCTTATACCGTGATTTATCGAATTCACTGCAGAGACGCAGTTTCTTGGGATTAGTAGATAAATAACGAACAAATGGTTTATAGTCATCAAAAACAAACACAACACCATAAAATAGAATTTTAGAATCCCATGAACCAAATGTATTCCTACACGATCATTACAACAAACGGCCATTTTGTTTGTTATGTGCATTGAATTCAAAAACCTTATGAATCGTGAAGAAGTACCGTTAATAGGTAACGTTATTTTGTTTGTTAGTTTTGAATAATTGAGCACTATAACGGTTGGGGCGACACAAAAGGACATTTAAGGCCCTTGTATCTTACGGTACCCTCGTATCATAAACGTGGATGTGGGTTTCCTATGAGCTTGACGGTATGCAGTAGGATTGTAGAGTAAATAGGGGTCTTATGATTTTAATATGAATATTTGAACTTTGTTTTTTTTAAAGGGATTTCAACAATTGCCACTTTCCACATCACTGATGTCCCTGTGAACACCGCGACAGGGGCTCAGACCTATTTTTCGTTCGGACGGATTTTTGATGCCAACCCCGTGCGAGAGACCTGCTTATTTTTTAATTACATTGGCGTCATTTGAAGGGTTATTCCAGAAAGGCCTAGCAACAATTTGAATAGTCAGAAAAAATAAGAAATACATTCTAGTATTAAGTTGAAGCGGTCGGATGTGCAATCTGGTACTAATGTTGGCCTTTAATTTCACACGTTCCAAATATGGTGATGACTCCGAGACAGCTGGTCCTGCATGAAATGCAGGATGACGAAAAACTAGAACACTAAGTGCTATTGCCGTAAATGTAAAAAATATTGATGTTTTTAGCAGTGAGTATTTAGTTACATGAGTTTGGCTGTTCATAAAGACTGATTTTGAGTAACTTTGTAAAATATTTTTGATCAAAGAATTACCATTTAGTTAACAGTTCAAAAGATAATAATCTCACATAAGACTGTTCATAATTGTCTTATACTTATTAAACAATGAGTTACTTCAAAACTACCTTTATTTTATTCTTAATAAAATATGTATAAATATATATTTTAAAACAAAAATTTGCATACTAGATTATTATTTTAAAAAGCTAAGACACCAAAACCTTGGTGCGTGAGGGTTACCTACTACCCATGGGACTCTTTCAAGTCCAGTTAGTCAGTAATGTGTATTAATGAACATATCATTTATATTTCTTCATAACCAAAACTACGACGATATGTCATACGACCATTTAGATATATCTATGGACCACATAGCTACATGTCTACTGTACTCTAAAATTGTGTAAGTTAATTTTGTTCATCTTATATTGTTGTGAATTTATTTTACTTATCGTCTAATCCAATCCACTCTTAAAGTATTTAATCACTGTATGTGTCTAAAGTAAAAATTTTTATCTTTAAATACATTTGCGCTGATATAATCAAATTACTAAAGTTTAAGTTACGTAATAATTATTACATGAACCTAAAATGTTTACAAAACACGATCCCTATCGGTTGTTGTAATACTTTAATGATTTCTATTTTGTTTAAAAAAACAAATAAAATAAACTATCAGAGAATTTAATGTTAGAATTCAATTGCGGTGCAAATCCACTTTTTTAGTACATCTCAAAGCGTGCCCAAAATTACACATACAAAAAAATTTAATGATGTTCATACAAGAAAAGCTAACCGATAGAAGCAAAAAGTAAATTATTAGTCACATGTAAGTAGCGATCGTAATTGGTAAACATGATATACAGTCCAAACTAATAATACCTAAATATAAGCTAAACATTGATTAATCAGTGTAGATATTCTAAGTAAATCCGGTAACAAAGTCAAGGCGAGCTGTTGGATCATTCGCAAACAAGGTGCTTAGACCTACTAGATCGCTGCAATTAGTTATATTGACCTCAATATATTAGCACCCAAATTAAGTGATTAAGTAGCGAATAAGTAGCTATGTTAATGTTGCAATACTAAATGACCAGTAAGGGCGAAACGTGCTTCAGATTTGGATTTATCTACATCGTACGAGTAATAAATACCATTAATGAACGACAATCGTGAAAATGTTTACGAAAAATAGAAATACCGTTGACTTGGCCAAAATGGCCCCAAATACGTAAGTTATTTCCCTTTGATACTTAAATATTCAAGGAGTCATGAGTTGAGGAGAGATGGATCTGAACAGTTTTATATATTTCAAATCTCCCACTGAAAATGAAGATGGTTAATTTTGTGTTCGACGAAAAAAAGATTTCATTACCATTTATTTTCTATCAGCGTCAATAAACCAAATGAAAAAAATAAACCAAAATTACACCAAAAGTGTGTAATTTAGAAAATAAAGATTAAGTACTGAAAAATACTTAACAAAGTGAAGTACAGATATTTGAAGCACAAACGAAGAGGCTCATTAAGTTTATTATAAAAATCGTTTTTTATTAAAACTTGAACTGATCGTCGCGTGTCACACTATTTAAAAATATTTTTATATATAATAAGTGAAACACAAATATTACTATATCAATTAATATATAGTCATATCAATTATTCATGAATATATTAGTTTTAATTATTTCGATTAGTAATTTTAATAACTGTGTAACAACTCAAAACACAGGATATGTGATGGTTATAAATTGCATTAATGATTTAGTTGAAATTTATTAGGTAGACTGTTTGTAATTTTTGCTATTAATATTTGCATGAAAAGGAAATCTGCTAGACCTCAAAACCGAAAGTGTTTCAAGGAAAATTCACATAAATTATAAAATGAATACATAT
Organism: Marasmarcha lunaedactyla; assembly: GCA_923062675.1. Classification (NCBI taxonomy): domain Eukaryota; kingdom Metazoa; phylum Arthropoda; class Insecta; order Lepidoptera; family Pterophoridae; genus Marasmarcha; species Marasmarcha lunaedactyla. The sequence goes on from OV281354.1 coordinate 9,023,438, forward strand.
ATTTATAGTTAACTTTAAAAACAGCTACAATATTAAAATCACGACTTCGGATTGCTATGCAATGTATTACAGAGGTTGTTTCATGTGTGCAGCATCCGAAATTTATCTGGTTAAGATTCATGCCATTAATTAAACAGCTTGTTAAATAATTGATATTGCAATCATGATTCCGTAACGTTGAGATGTTATTCTATGTGATCTTAAATGTAGGTTAAATTTAATAGCTGCAAATAACCATTACTTAAGTAAGCGAATTGATATCTCAAGGTAGAATATAATTTTTTATTCGATGCATATAAAGCCGTTGCTCTGTTTGGCCTGTTGGGCAATAGAATATGTAATGTACTTCATTTATGAGTGCCCATGTATATCGTGTCCAGATAATCTATTTAGATAGGCGAAGGTAAAGGTTGTTCATGTAAAGGCAATCATTTCATGATCTAACACACTTATCTAAAGGTCAATCGCTATAAAGAGATATGTAAGTATATTAAGTTGTACATAATATTACCTGTGCTTCCATTTTGGTGTTTTGATTCGGACCTTTCTGGTTCTAAGCGTTTAGGGTCCAGGATTACTTCATTCTCCGCGGATAACTCGGTTGCAGTACTGTCACGTTGGCAGAGATTCCCTGTTCGCCGCTTGCGTGTCCCGTACGTATGCACTGGCACTATTAACTTAGGCCTGGGAATAGAGAAGTCCGAGTCCGAGCCACTGGATGAACTTTTAGCACTTCTACAAAATCCGCCATTGATCACAGGTTCTTCGCTAACCCGCTCTTTGATCGAGCTGAATGGTAAATTGTTGTCATACCTATTACCACTTTTCACTCGCACTGTATTAAATTTTCCGTATTTATCACGTTTCATTTGTTTTACACCGTTTGTAGTCCGATTATCACTTTCTACCTTTACGTCATTTGAATGAATTCCATTAGAAACCACTGGGAGTGGGTTTTTGCCCTCGTCTGACATTTCATACTGCATTAGTGTCAATTGTTCGCTGGGTGATAAAGTCCTTGTAGGCTGGGTTACTGTAACTCCATTATAATGGCTCGGCGGGTACGCCACATCAAGATACCCTCTCAATGGTGGTCGATTTTCACTTTTCACTCTCATAGACTTAGATCTAAAAGTTGGTTTAGCATCTTCGGTGCGTCCGTTTTCTGTGTTTGCCAGTTGCGTATTGCGCTGAGGAAATCGCTCGCATGTCGGTAATGGCTTGTTCATATGCTGCGTGTACAACCCTATATCTTCCGGATCATCCATGCTGACTTGATTTCCGGACCTTCTTTTTATAGATGACAAGTCGAGAGTCGCCATGGAATTAATTATTTTATACATGGTGTTATTACCGAAACCGCGACCGCTATCATTTTGCTTGGCGGAGTACGCAGATTTGTTCTCGCTGTTCATAATTTTTATCTTATCACTATCGGTGTCATTATTTTGTTGACTTACTCGTGAATAGTATTCATAATAGGACTCGGATGATGGATCAGTCGGCACCGGGCCGGGGTCGGGAGGAGGGTAAGTATTTTTCTTCGAGTCAATCTTCCGTTGCCTGTGCGCATACTTCAGTGAGTCTTTGCGCTGTGGCGGAACAGGAGGCTGCTTACTTTGAGATCCAAAAGCTTCAATATCCCATTCTGTTGGGTTTCTCCTTTTATTCCTTTTAAGCGTCGAAGGTTTATACCCGTTCGGCATATCTTTAAAACTATAACTATATTTAAGTTTATTTTGAGCTATTAAATTATTATTAGCTCGAGCTTTTTCTTCAATGTTTTGTTGATATTTAGCTAGTTGCGATATATTATCTTTAGGAACTTCGTTGGAAGTGGAATATTTACTCTCTGAGTATACTCCGCTGTCGTAGCCTCGGTCTTGGTTAGGGGTGACATCTTTACAGGATTTGCTTCTTACAAGAGAGCTATACTTTGGCTTTGAGGGTTTGCTATAGTTTTCATTGTAGCTCCTTAAATTATCTGCTCCCACCCAATTCGCAGCGTACACAAGGTCCATAGTTCTATCACTAATAGAAAGCCATGGATCCTCCATGACCACTTTTCCTGGATAGTGCTTGATTTTCATATTGCTATAACATATTTGTAGAAAGTTATGTCAATTTCATGTCACTAATTCTTCGGCGGTCCATATCACCTCAATTTTAACTGGAAAATTCGATGACCAGCCACATTATTCGTTTCTATTATTTATTTACGCATAATATCTGTTTAAAAAGAAACATAAATAATGCTGCAGAATTTTTAATAATAGATTTTATTCGACATGATTTCATTATTGTTTACGACACAATAAACTGAACTTGTTAAAATATTTAACAAAAAGTAAATAAAAAAATTAACATAGAAAACGCATCAGTTGAGTAACATGAAGAAAGTTTCCAGAGATTGTTTTCGAGTATAAAAATATGAATATGAATGTCGAAATGAAATCAGTGAGCAAAAAGAATAAGTGGCATTTCGCAAGAGCGGGCGCGTCACGGGACGCAACCACGTCGCTGTTGCCTCAGCCGGCTAAGGAAAGAGTATCTAGGTCTCGAGAGTACCTACCGCACGAACGCAAATGGATCCGTTGCGTAACCATTAGATAATGGGCTCTGAATGAGCATGGATCTAAATAATAATAAGTACACACATCAATTTTGCAATAAGAACACTACGCTTTATTGAATATTGAGAATATGAGTTCGTGAAACTATGATGGGTTGGTAACATTTATAAAAACAATAACCAGGGCAACAGAGGTTGAGATTAAAAATAAATAAAGTCGCGTTAGAAATTATACCAATGAAGTCAGTTTTTGAAAGCGTTGATTCTGTTGCCTAGTTCGAGGCTTTGCGTGTAAATTCGGAACCAGGATGAGTTACGTGGAACTGCATAAACAATTAACAACACAGACGATCATAAATTAGAAGTAATCTAGTGATCATTGGACGCATGATCGGTCTAGTAGGAAACGATTTCTAGACGCCGTCGTCGGCTTGAGAAGAAAACCAGTTTATCGATCCACATATGAAATCAGGTAGCTGAACACAGAACTACATATAATATCAATTTAGGTTATGACACAAAACAATAACGTTCCTGTTTTTGAACCGTGAGAAAAACAGTCTTATTGTAAAGTATCATAAATCAGCTGAGATTTAAAGCAGTATTTTTATCAGACTAAGTAAACGTGTTAGTATATGTTGTTTCGTTTAAAAAGGTCGCCATGACTAATGAATCGGCTGTACTTCACGGTTTAAGTAGAAATTGATTATTTTAGAGATCATGAATACATATCATATATTCGAAAATAGCTTTTAGTATACCATCGGAGCCCACACCAGGACATGTTCAATGAAGTTGAGTCCATAACTTTTATGTACATTTAGTTTAGTGCTAAACACATGAATGCCGACTGCCGTAACTGCATAGTTGCCACATTTTAAATGGCCACTTTCTATGGTCTGCCAACTGGAGTAATGATTATTGTGTTTTATGATGGATAATCATAATCATAGCAATAATTCTGCGGGCAATATTGTCCTCGCATAGCTTGTGGCTACCTCAAATAGTAACTATGATACGTTACAATAACATTGTGTGACAAAATCGAAAATAATTTCGTGTGCATTCATAAAAGGTGATAATGAAATAGCTTAAATTGGTCAATGTGAAGTGCGAAATAAATTTGCGGAAACCTTTTTTAATAATGCATTGTTTCATGCATATCTCTCGGTTAGGAAACTAACACGTTATTGTTTTGCTTGATTGCATACGAAACTGTGTTTGTAGTTCAATATTATACTGACTAATAGTAGTTAATTTTGATATGATCGTTATTGTCTTGCCGAATCTAAATAATTTGTCGAAATAAATCATAAAAGTCGCGAGTGTTTGTAAGAACGAATGAAGATAGAAAGTTATCTCATTAATATGTTAAAATAACTTAAACGCGAAACGTAAACTCATTGGAATACTTTCACGCTATGAAGCTAGCTGGTAATGCACGTGGACGTGACCACAGACCTGCGGCAGCCTTGTCGCTCATGACAACCTCCAAATTTACACTTTCATTTATAATGCTCAAAGTAAAGGTCAGGAATATTCTAATAGATACATCGCTTTCGGTTCTTATAAAATCCTCAACTTTTAATTACATTTTCTAAACAGTTAACAAGTTATTTAGGTAATAATCACAGGTAACAATTATACGACACTCAAAAATCCATAATTAAATAAATGCTGCAGCATTAGTAAATGACGTCACAGTATAAATCCCGCGATTCAAGATCAACGTTGAACCCGTGTTGTTTTTTATTTATTAATATGACAGCTGCAACTTCCGCGAAAGTCCATTAACACACGTCAAATTCCACTGTTAAAAAATTATGCCACTTTTCAAAAACCGACACTTGCGGAATAAATGTTTAATTAAATACCATTGTGTTTTCTCAAAGTCCGCCGCGTTTATTTTAAATTCAGAACGCGGATTCGTGACGGCGACACTACCAATCACCTTCGCGCGACTGAGTTTACTGCCTGTCTATCCACGGCCGGCTCCTGCGCTTGTATTGTAACGCGTGCGAGCGAAAGCACAAAACGTAGAAGGAGAGAGAAATATACACAAAATAAAGCGGGCGGCTGCTAAAGCTCGAAGTTTGGTATCCTAACAAAGGTGGACGAGACATAAAGTCTCCTTTCACAATCGTTTCGATCAGGAACAATATCGATACAGCAGCGGTTCAAGTAGGCCGAATCAGAATCCCATTAAGGAACCTGGTTAATAACTTTTTTTTAATGCATTTGTTAATCTTTGAGACTTTGATAATGTTTTATTTTTTACAGCTGAATATTAAACGGATACCAGATAAAAACCCCAAATCTAAACCTATCCCAAATATACCCATCAAAAAGTAAATACTGTCATATTTGAAAAGACGGTGCGATAAGATATGACTCTATTTCAATATACAAAAACTTGAAGTTTAAATTTTAATGCCCTCGTTACCAAATTCAAAGAACGGATGTCAAAAGTAGACCGACAATAAAGTTCCTTGTTCGGGAAAGTTTAGTAGTGAAGGTGACAATTTGTGAGCCGCTGTCGAGCCGTGATTGTATGCATTTGAAGGCCAAAACCTCTCGACTGTGACTTTAAAACAAATATTCATTAATTCAGCAAACAAAAACTGTAATAATAGATACTTTATAACTTATATGATTATTACATAAAACCACATAACCTCACAATACTGAGAAGAATTTAGAATCTAAATTTAAATATTTAACAGAGAAACTACAAAAAGGAATTCAAATAAAGATCACCATCCTTTAAACCTTACATAACCGGCATTGATAATAAAAAAGGCGTTTAAGAGGAAAGTTATTATAATCAAATGGAAAGTTGGTAATTGAGTAGTTTGCTAAAGAAAAAGGCACGAGTTAGACACTGCGGAATGCACAAGTCAGTGGAGCGGCGAATAAAACATTAATACCAAGTTGAAGTGCTTAAGGAAAGCTAATTGCAAGTCTCAAGTGACAACTGACTTGTGTTCAATAGACAATTATTTTGAATTAATAGGGCATCAGCCGTTCATGACAACATAGGTGCATTTCACTAAAACTCATTTGTAAACAATCAATTATCAAGCAAAAGAAATTTAGACATTCCTGAATTACGCAATAATTCGTATTCGAGGCAATGAATTGTTAGTAAACAAAAAAGCAGTAAATTCAATGCGAGGCCATGAAATCCAAACCATGAAAAATATTTCGACAAATTATGACATACAGGAATTTGTAAACGTTTAACGAAAAACAAAGTTATTCGAACATTAATTTGCAATGGCGCTGTTATCCGTTGCCTTTACTGTTTATTAAAATAAAAAGTAGCCATTTCACATTTTTCTCTTACACGGCTAATTTACTTCGGTTACGGAGAGCGATCAAAGCATAGTTTCGATTCATAATGCTCGCTCGGTTTTACTGTAAATAACTCATATGCAATTATCCAAAATAGGACGCTCTTACTGTTAAACCATTAGTATACTTGATTTAGAGGTTAACTCATAAGTCGTCCTACTTACTTGATAAGTAAGTTAATTTACGTTGACGTTTCAAATATAGGATTACCACGTTCTAAGAATAAACGAGGTTTATGTAGGTTAATAGCGACTTTACAAAGGACAAGAAAAGAGCGTGTTTCATAAAATTTGCTGAAAATCCATGCATTAAAGTACTGAATGTGTATTCAAACTAGACTTTACAAGTATTTTCCACTGTCGGTGAACTGAGTTCCAGGTTTTATTTCAGATCCTTAAGGGAATTAGTATTGTGTTATCGCAAAACGTATATATCATTCATTCATTCGGTCCAGAACAATGGATTAAATCCAGGTCAGATAATAGAGCACATGAACACTGCACACAGCGGCGAAACGACGCAGAGAAATCGTCACGGCCGGTCACTCGCTTGAATGTGTCGCTGTTTATTACAATATCACCACAAATATAAATTACCAGTTTTCATTCATTCATTAGGCACGCTACTTCGGTTTTGTAAATATGGAATTCTTCGTGTCGAAATTTTGGGATATATGATAGATAGATAAACTTAATTGGTACCACAAACTCACAGATTTAATTTATAACAAATTATATCTAATATCAACTAAAACTTAACCAACTTACACAAGAATATATGTTACCCTTTGGGTTACTTTAGGTCAGAGGTTTATTAATATTTCTTCTGTACATTTGCAACATTTTAACTCCGCAGCAGTATCAATAGTAAATTCCATACAATCGGAACAATCCCATTTTACCCCGTTCGGGTGGAATTTGGAAATAACTTTCTAAATCTCTTGTGTAGGTCATTATATTTTACTTTAAACTTTTTACTAAACTAATTTATATATTTAAGCTTTCGAGATCCCAGGGAAGATTTGGCGTTGTTTAACAAAGTGAAGTCACGAACCCGCTTTTATGTGTATCTTACTACATCAAGCGCACTACATATCTGTAGTTTTGAAATCACCTATGCTATGATGGAACGTTTAGATAGAGAATTAGAACGTGTAACTAATACTAATTGGTTTAATAGCAATGTGCATTCTTCTGTAAAGAGCTGATGCACTTTTTTATACTTTGGTTAACATTGTTGTGGCTCTTGTAGTATTGACATTTGTGTGTTTCATTCTACTTAATAATTTATTACTTAAATCCAATTCGGTATGTAAATAAAACAGATATCCCTTTTTTATAATATATTGTTTTTAAAAGCTGGCCGGTAAAACCTTTAATTAAAGCTTATTTTAAGGAAAATGCATAAAATAACAGTCTTACTTTATGCATTAAAGACTTACAATCACCCTCTATATGACGTCATAAAGTAGCATTATTTTGGCTAAGCTGTCATGTCAATGTTCTCAATAAATATGTCATCAAGAGTCCATAGAGAATTGTCGAGTTGTTCATTCCAGGTAATATAACTAATATAGTTCCAATGAATATAACAAACTTTGCTATGCGATTTTAAAAAGATAATTACTCCGCGACGTCACCATGCGAATTCTTAAAAATTATTTACATTAAATACCTACTACACAGAAATCGGAAATATTCAAATTGATTTCCCAAAATATCTAATTTTTTCAGAACAATATAAAAGAATACCGCCAATTTTAAAATTACTTTACATACCGAGTAGCTTTAGACAATGGATATGATTGGTATGGCTTCACTACGAGTAGTCACACAAAATAACTGTCAAGTAGGTGTGGAGGCAATATCGTTATTTTGTATTTCATTTGGTTGCGACTATTACAGGTTTGCTAATTCGATCTATAGTACTAAAATCATAGAATAATACTGAAAATCACATTAGACTGTGCAGACTGCAACTCCACGTATGATTCAAACCAGCTTATACTTGGTCACGCATCAACTTGTCGCATTTGTCAAAGTTTGCAAATAATAAATTACCATAACTTACTTGAAAATCACCTACGACCTTTATTAGTGGGGTGTATTTTGAAAGCATGTCCACACATGCAATCAAACCTTGCACAATAAACTGCACTTGTATTAATTTTGTCGATACGTGTTAAGTACATTTGTACATTTCTACATGATGCCTTAAGGTATTTCTGTATTGTATTATTTATTATAATATATTTTTGAATGTTGTTCACAATTTTGGTAAAGAATTTCGTAAAGTCTACATTAATCAATGCCAAAATTATCAATACTATTTAGCAAGAATTTTATAACAAATAGTAAGCTAATGTGTTCACGATTACATTTTGGTTTAGGTATGTAAATTATGAATGAATTCCATTACAAAATAAACAAATATAAATAATGAGGCAATCCCACAGATGTATAAGTGAGATTCACACATTGATCCGCTACTGCAAGAGGTATAATAACTACAACCGACGTTACGTGGTTACGTGGTACGTTACGACGTACAGTGGATGTCCATTACTCTTTTTGTTCTACGGTCGTACGCCACGATCTTTAGAAGTTCACATGTAAGCAGAAGTATATAATTTTCATTCTGTTATTGCAATATAAAAAGCAAAAAACAACAGCTGAGCTCACAAGATTACACCTTCCTACGTTTATGTACATAACATAGGAAAGTAAAAACGTGCAAATTGTTATTCTATGCTAAATTCAGTCTAGTTGGTTTGGTAATTGCCTTTCACGTGACATTGTGTGATTGTAGAGGGATACCTTCATTTGGATGTCGAATTGGATGCGTCTTCGCTATGTCTGGGTTTTCACGTAAAACCTTCATGTCAATACTGGAAGCCAATATTTAAACGTTTACTTTCCTAGTTATGATATAAAAAAATATAAAGTTGACTATTTCGCAACATTAAAATTCCGCCACCGACGCTCTATTTCCCTACAATACTGGTAGGTAATTTGCTATATTTATTCATAGGATAAGAGTTCCTTCACATTCCCCTTTTTGCTGGTTATCTTTAAGGTGATAGCACCAGAGTATAGCATTAGCATACAGCATTTATAACGTAATGGTCATTATTTAAATATTGTTACAAAAAAATAATCACCTTTTCTTATAAATAAAAATTGTGCGTTTCTGAGTCATTAGTCCGTTCCAATGAAGTATTAGAGAACAGTTCAATGAAGGAACTTCACAAAAAAGTTAAAATGCACTTGTCACTTGTCACTGTCACTGTCACTTTGGATAAAAGTAACTAAAATAATATAAAGAAGATTCACCTACAATGAAAATACTAAAATCTTTATTTATTTAACAACTTATGTACACACATTAGAAAATATAAAATAATGAACTAAAAATAAATGAAGGATAATGTACAAAGGCACAGCTTATTTCTAAAAGAAATGTCTTCCAGCTAGCCTAAGGCTGGAAAGTGTGACAAATGAACAAATTTAGTGCGTACTGCATACTAATAAACATAGTGTGATTGTTAATTATTACAATTATAACCATATTAAAAATATAAATACACTCAAATATACATAAAAATACGTTTATATTTCGAATAATTTGCTAGTTGATTGCGTTTGCCAATAGCCAAAAGAATCTCTAATTCCCCATACATTGTGAATAGCTTCACAGCACGATCCGTCATGTTATCTGACAGCAACGTGACAAAGTAATTAAAACGAGAAGCTTTTCCCTGCATCTGTCACAGACTACTATTGTTACGTCAATCTCGATCAGCCTACAACTTCAAAAGCCGAAAGACTTACGGCTGCTATTTGTTGAAATTAATTAGTATGCTATTTTTTAATTTTCTTTTTCGGAAAAGTACCTACACCACCCACCTGAAGTGAAGTGGCGACCGCACTCACGACACTCAGACACATTATTTGTCTTAGGCGTTTTAACTATAAATATTGAATGTGATTATAATAACGACTAATGATGCGTTGTCGGCCGTAGGCTTTAGTTGGAGTTGCCTTTGTTCCAGTTATTGCACTGGATGTTCCGTATCCGGAACCCAACTCGTGAACGAGGTCATTATGGCGATTAAAAGGATGATTGGATCTACTGTAGTACCGCCCCAGATGAGACCTTGACAAAACAAATCACTATATTTATATCTATCTGTTTCTGTTTGTGATAAGTAAAATATACAATGTTTGTGATAAATAAAATATACAATGTTTGGGATAAGTAAAATATACAATGTTTGGGATAAGTAAAATACACAATATAAACAGCTTGGCTGCGGCATTAAATTAGCACGCACAGTTATCTGTCATGTGTGTGTTTCTTTAATGTCGTCGTGAAATTGTATACCTTCTACCCCAAGTATTTTATAAAAGACTGCTCAGTGAGGTTCTTTTTCCATCCGCGGTGTTTTTTACCCATTATAACTTTTACAAGCCGAAACTAAGGTGCATTTTACGCAAGACTTCCTTTCAATAAGTGTAAAATTTTTACGTATAGTAAAACAAAACATTTGATAATTTTTATCACCCTTTGTTCCTTCCTTAACTTAGCGTGTTACAAAAATGGAATAAATATAACAAAAAAAGGCACCGTCAATATTCCTACTGCAGGTCTTGCGGCTCACTTAACTAGCTTTTAGACAATCTTTTACTTTAAGGAAATACATGTCTCAATACATTTAGATAATAAGTAAAACAATTCTAAATGAATACCAAGAACTAATTATAACATAACATTATAGTTTATCTGTGCTCAGAAGAAGTCAAATGTTATCGGGAGATAAATCGAATAAAGTCTTTTACTTGCTATGTAAAAACATGTTTAATTTGCTGCGTAAACCTATGTATTGTTAAAGTATACTACTATGTATATTAAGAACTTATATATCCTTAGGGTACAATGTAGTACTTTCTATGAAATATATTATTTTCTTAAGTTTTCACATTTCATTTTATTGAGGAAAACATATTTTCACCGTTTTTTTTGACAAGTGACCACTCGTCTCATAATATCAAATTATATTGGTGCTAATTAAATAACAGATAATACCTTCAGGGTTATTTCTGATTCTTCATTAATTAGTCGTGGCCTCGCAAATATGGAATAATCGTATGAAATCTTGAAAGATAATTAAAATCGAATCAAACTTTTAAGTAACTGCTTAAATTAGTTTTCGAACGTCGTGACCTACCTAAATTATAATTTGAATAGTTCATTGATATACAGTAATCCCCATAATAATAATAATAATCCCCAGACACCCCCCCACACACCAACTGTATGGCCCCAAAGTAAGCAGAGCTCGTGTTATAGATGACCATACAGCGAACTGGGGGGACAACCAGAATAAACATACATATATAAATATCACCAACCATGACCCGAGAACAAACATCTGTGTTCATCATACAAATGAATGCCCCGGCCAGGACTCGAAGAACCTGGGACCTCCGGCGTATGAGACAGGGCTTCTGACCACTACGCTACTCGGCCGTCTTACAATACATCTAATTAGATACTAAAACTTGATTTGTTTCTTACAAGCAGTTATACATGAAATGTAGATCAAAAAAGCAATACATTTTAGAAATAATTACTAAATATTTTACTAAATAATTACTTCAGCTTACTATGAATAGAAGAGGGCTACCAGTTAAAATCAAAGTCGCGTCGTAAAAACAATAACGCATAAATTATAAGCTTAACAAAGGCTAATACTACAATTCAATTTGTAAGACTTGAAAGTTACGGACTACAAAGTTATTTCTAAGTAAAACAACTAGCTGTGAACCTTGGCGGTTAAAAAAATTAAAAGAACTTTTTATGCCACCCTGCTAAGACCGGTTAGGAAAACTTGAATTCGCCAGCTTTTCCGCTTTCTAACAAACTGCCGAGAAAGTATAGCCACACATATTTACTTGTAAGTACCTGCATTATGATTAGAAACTCGTTGTCACCCTACTTATGGCGCAATCCGTCAAATAATTAAAAATGTATACACACTTTACTAGTTTATCACAAACGCCATTCAATCTTCTTTTATTATACCAAATACACAATCCGATCACCCCCGAATCGTTAAAATACCAAAATTACTTGTAGGTGCTTGTTTCTAAGCATCGATAATACCCTCTGCCGATGTGTCTCAGAACTAAACAATCAAGACTGTGATGTACAGCTACTCAACACTAGATGGCGTTGACTTTAGTTTTATATAGTATCAGCGACAGATGGCAGCACTTAATGTTTGATCGGCTTTAGTGCATGAGTACGTAATAAGTTATATTTTTTCCTTTTACTTATTACAGAATATCTTGTTAAAATACTGACCTTCCATCACATAAACAATGCTTCCTACATCACCCTCCTTTATGATGAGACTGCCGGCGGCATACTCCACAGGATACATGCAATCCACGATCTCGCGAATTTGTGTCATTTCCAAATTCTTCATGAAGTCGTTGTCCAAAATTGCACTCTTTATTAAATCCCGCGATCTGTAAATTGAAAAATTAAGCAATAAAAAATCTTGAATAATTTCAATTATTTCATTAATTATATTTACACTCATTAAAAAGTCTTGGATTTTGTAAGTACAGCTGTTTGAGAGCCTTCCTATTTTCAAACTTCTAAATCTACAATAAAGTTTGTACACTTACAATTATATTACTTATTCAATGCTTAAATCATGACAGTGTCTATGAATACATTTCAAAATTGCTTTAAGGACGAGGCAAACAGTGTACAAGTTATATTCTATAATAACGTTAAATAAATTACCTTAAATTGAAGCTATAAACTCAAACCTAGGTCACACGCAGCATGTTTATTATATACAACATCTTAGACATAAATAAATTGTTTATACTGCATTGCCGACACAATTCTATTTATAAAATTATTCCCTTGGGTTAAAATTATATTGTTAAGTGAAATATCAATATTGAAGAACAAATTTGAGTATAATTGACAACTTTCTGCAAATACACGGAGCAAATAATATTAACCTTTGCAGACTTAACATAGTTCTAAGACCACTTTATGCACCGACCATATTCTGCAAATAAATAATTCGATCCTGCATATAAATGAGAACCTGGTACTAATAAATGGTACCCACTTAATCGGCACAGCAGGGCGGTAAAATCGCCTATGTGTAGATAAAGTTTAGGAAAAAAAGCCGCTCGGCTTATGTCCGCTCGGCTTATGTCAGCTGAGTTTTGTTAATATTATTATGGCTAGTGCCTAAACGGACTGTCCGATCGAAACTAGCCGAATGAAACACAATGCGTGCTCCTTCGCGCCGACATTGTCGTTCAAAAAATTCTTCTCAACTGAATGTGCTGGTCCGAATAGGTAGCCCGTATCAATTCCGTTTCTGTAATATTTGCGATTTCCGAATGTAGTGATGCTTTCAGACGCTCAAACTGGTAAGCAGGTATTGTTTTTTTTTACCAATTCACTTATAGACACTGCAGCTAGTTTAGGTTTTTATACCAATGTTGTGATCTTATTTTTATAGGTTTTTCAAACCGCAAACTTATTTACACCTCCTAGTAAATGTTGACATGCACCCATCATAGCTACAATATTAACATTGGCGAGTTAAATAATATATAACGTTTAACAGTTTGAACTTTATTTTATTTTTAAAGGTGAACTTATTGTTAGCTTAAAATATCGCTACGTCGATATTTTATAAGTGAATTAAAAAAAATTATTCAAATACGATCCGTCTTTCCATTAATGAAAATTATGAGTTTTCTTCTAATATATTCGTTTCTTCTATTAATAAAAAAATATGGATTGGATGGATAAAGTTATAATAACCATAAATAAAGTGTGCAGGGAGCCTATTATTTATATCTGAATTTATTTTAGCACACCTGAATGAAAACTACATTGTGAGCACTAAAAGAACTGACTTTTGTCCTCCGTTGAACGTCACTTGAATTCTACCAGGTTATTTTATGACATGAATAAGCTATCTCTATATAGGTCGAAGTTAATAGTGTGTAGGTAGTTTAATCCAATATTAAAAAATATGGTTGTAAAAGCAAGTTTCTACTGAGTATTGCTATTGCAATCTAACAAACCGTTTCCTTATATAATTAACTCAAATAAGAAGATTTCGCATGAAGACATATAAACTTCCCATAAATTGTTGTAACATAATATAGTCTCGAAACATACCGTCTGCCATTCGACATCTAAGTCTATTGTTTTCCCTTTACATCAAAACTGCACAATAACCTTTTAGTATATGTATCTGTGTAATTTAATGTTAAAATATGTGTGTTAATTATTGGTATATAGGTATTTATTTATATTAAAAGCTTTTATGATTATTTTTTTCTGGAAAAAATTGTTGCCGGCAATAAGACCGCCTTTGCCCGCATTAGATTAAGGTAATTTACTGCAAATGTTTTTTATTGTTATTTTTTTTTTATGTCAGCAATAAAGTTATTATTATACGTCCTTTGGCTTCTCCCTGATTACAACAAAAACGAAAATCTAGGTAACTCTTTACGCCTAAAAATCAATAATTGCTACCAGAACAAGTTTCAACCCCCTTAAACTCTGGTTATAACAAACTTTGTGATCAAATTTTTAAACCACTTTTAAACCCAAGGATAAATCGCTTAATCTAAACAATCTACAAAGGTAACACCCAGATTTAACGACAGCGATTCAGCTAAATCTCAGCACAGCCTCCGGCTACACACGGGGTAACAAAGAACAGCAATAAATAACTCGAACAGATCAATCAACATTGTCGTGAGAGCCTAGGAGGTATAAGTCACTACATAATTATACCAAATGCGGTGCCGAAGGTACACTGGCTAACACACGTCGACCTTGCGCTTGCGTGTGCGCACGGTATAGCTATCCTCATCTATTTGACTTGTTTTTTATGCTTTCTTTTTGTTTTGTTATTGATATATTTGGACATGAACTATAAACTAATTTTTAATCTTTTCCATGAAAATCACACAGAAATACAAAACGCGAGAAATTATACTAATAAGGAATTATAAAAAATACGACTGAGTCATATACAAAAAAGAATTTGATTTAATTCTAAATAGATAAAGCAACTGCCTCGGTTTCTTACATTATTTCAATCCTATAATATAGGTCGGTTCTAACAATGCTATAGTTATTATCAAATTATAATTAACTTTTGTTTCATCTGTTAAGTAACGGGAAGTACTTTTGACACATCATCATTAGTCAGTACAAACTATATCGAATTCAAATATTAGTAACATAACTTTATCCTCACAAGCTAAAAATAAACGATAAAAAATTAGGTGAAGTAGCGCTAACCCAAGGACAAATTGCCTTTAACTAAAGTACTCACTTTTGTGTTTTCGGTATTTTCACCAGTTTCATTTCGTGATCCTGCGTCAGCGCAGACAACGGTTCTGCTGAGATTGCTGTCCTTTTAAGTCTTGGCTCGTAGAGTGGAAACACTCTGGTGTTCTCAACACCAGGCACATTCACGGCCCCTTCCTCATCATTATCAACACCATTTCTTCTACAGTCAATAATCTGCTGAGTCAAAGGTTTAACTACCTGTCTGAATTTATCTATTTCGTTCTTCAAGTACCTTATTGTCGCGTCTCTCTCATCAATCTCATTTTCCAAAAGAGCAATTATTTTATCCCTCCGTTTTAATTCTTCAGTTTTCTCCATGAACATTCTTTTCATTTCTATGTACTTCTTTTCCAATTTGAAATTGTAATCCATCTTGCATTGTGTCGTATGCGTTTGCGCCATTGTTTAACTCTTTATTATTCTTGTCGTCTCAGATTCATTTGTCAATCAAGGTCCGAACGCTAATTTTACACACATCACTTTATTAACACTGTCTCTTTAATGTATCGACGCCGCTGCTAATGTATTTCAGTTATCTTCTTTCATATCACCGATATTAAGATAACACTCGTTACACTTGTCAAACGGCTATAAATAAAAGCTATATCTAGTATGGGATTTCTATGGGCTTCTAATATTTAATTTACGATGCCAGCCAGTGACCAAGCAACAAAAGAACGACAGTCGAGGTCATAACTATCTATTGTTCGGAGGAATAGGTTGACGATTGGTTGTGTCGCACACTCTTGTGGCGGCTACTACTTGCTAAAGACACATTACGCATGACTCGACATGATTACAGCGATAAAGGTGGTTTTCAATATAGTTTTTAGCTTGTATGATACAATGTGAAACTATTTTTTTTGGGTGGCATTATAACCAAAGTACCTACTGTTTTAATTTTTCTTTAGTGAGTTTCATAGTGTGGCTTGTCATTTATGTATAAACTTAGCTCATTCTAATATTAATCATAATTTAGCGTCGCAGATATAAGAATTTAAGAAGTAACTAGAAAAAGTTTACAGGTTTTTATAATAGGTAAAAGAGGAAGTTAATTAGCATGAAGACTTATATTTCCAGTGAATTTTATAATCCTCTATTTACATATACATCAAATCACCCCAAGTCTTAACGGACTGCCGTATGTTGTATCTTTTTCAAAGAAAATAAAAAAATAAAAAAAATTTAAATTACAATTTCATACTACATAAAAGAAGCTGTACTGGAACATTGTTTGTTAACATATGACTTTAATCCATACGTAAGTATGGTGTCTTGCGCAAGAGTTGATTAGCTCAACGTGGTCTTGAATCGACCTTTCTGTAATTATTTCACCTTTAAATTGTAATTATTTAATTATTATTCTAATTATCATAATTCTTGGAACATATTAAGTTTGACGTAAATAATTAAAATAAGGCTGACAAATTCTCCACATGTTAGAATAATAATTACCTGACAAGAAAATCAGACTATGATAAATGTCAATATATCAATCATGAAACAAGCAGTAGTATTAATGAACGTAGCAACAAACTTACATTATATAAATCTAAAACTGAGCAATTTACTAAACATGAATTTAGTAAGTTTCAAACAAATTGCTTACATTTGGGCTTCGTACGTACCTGTTGATTTTATTTTAACAAATTCAAGGTGAATTTTCGAAATAGCAAAATATTTACATTTGCAAATGATGAATTAGTTATAAACAGGATATAGTTAATTGCAATGTTTTAACCCATATCTGTCTTGAAATTCATATAAACTGCCGTAAAGACCTTGGTTGCTCAATTTCGCATAAGTAATTTTTATCTATATTGCTAATTAAAAGATTTCGTTGAAATGGATCTGGTTTGCATTGCAGTCACATGTATAAATTATTGCT
This sequence comes from Marasmarcha lunaedactyla, assembly GCA_923062675.1. Lineage (NCBI taxonomy): Eukaryota > Metazoa > Arthropoda > Insecta > Lepidoptera > Pterophoridae > Marasmarcha > Marasmarcha lunaedactyla. The sequence continues at coordinate 9,040,669 of OV281354.1, forward strand.
TGGGATTGAGATATTGCCTTGGTATCTAATAATGATTGTGGTGACCTCTGTGATTGAATCGCCGCCGATCTGATACAAGGTATAGGGTTCGTTGGACAAATTGTATTTATGCATCTGTAAAACATGAGCACTAATATTAACATATATTGTTTCGACCAAATCTAGAACATATCACCTTTACATGCATACTGTATCTGAAAAAAATATCATTAACTGGAAGTCGTAGCAATGTCCACACAACCAGGCCTCTCAATAAATTTTGCAAAAAAAGTTTTTATGTATGAAACGATGGCGAGTTATAATTTATTATGAAAATTCGATTATTCAAAAGTAAAAATATATCTGTTCAAGATTTAAATTGCCCTGTAGAACTTTTGTACCAGCAGTGTTAAACTATTGTGTGTCATAGAAAAATGGATCTGCATCGCAAACATTTTCGTGCAATGATTTTTTAAGAGTTCAGGTCTAACTTAAAACCTGATGAGTCGGTTAATCGACTTCAATTAAATTTTAGGAGCCTTCTTAGCAACTATGTACCACTGGTGTAACTAAATTAAATAAATTAAGGATACAATTTTAAGTATGAACAAAGAAGTGGTCGTCCTTTAACTGCCTTGGCTGCTGTTACGGAAGAAAACTTGCTACAGCTGAGAAATTTGATTCAATAAAACCAGCGACGAGGAGATTCAGCACAATCTGCAGATTGGATGGGGAAGTGTTCATGACATTCAACACAACCACCTTTGCGTAAGAAGTGACGAAACAATCTCACCAATGTTCAAAACCTGGCGCGCGTGGGATGGTGCCATGATATGATTGATAAATTCAAAGCAGGTTCTTCCCACCGTGTTAATGATATCATAACAAGTGACGAATCTTGGATTTATCAATATGTACCAGTAACAAAGCGCCAGTCAACATCCAGTAACTAACGCCTACGAATGTGAAACGATCGAGAAGGCTGGAAAAAATATGATCGCCAGTATTTTCTCCTTAACGGGGTATTTAGTATCAATTCTCTTAAGAAACCAAAGTAGCATCATCATACCACTCTGGTACAATATTAAATGCTTGCCAGAAGTATTTGCTGCTGCGAGCAACAAGCGATCGAACACGGGACTCCGATGCCTTTGCTCTACCACGACAAAGTGCCCGCGCACTCCGCGATCAAGACGGGGGACTCCCTAAACACCACTTTAAAAACTTATGCGACATCCATGTTAGAGCCCTGATTTGGAAAATTAAAAACCAGCTCAAGAGGATATAGTATTCATCGCCAGAAAACTTTTTCGTTGCGTTCGAAAAGCCTTTAAGGAAGTACTTGCTGCGAACTGGAAAATGTGCTTTGAAAATTGGTTTAGACGCATGAAACTTTGTATGAACGCTAGTCGAGAGTTTTTTGAAAGATGTAATTAAAAATATTATTTAAAAATTCTAAAGTTATATACCTATAGAATTTTGTTTTATGAACATTCCCTAGCAAAAATAATCCAGGTATTGAATTGGGTGTTGAAGTAAATACCGAGCAACCATGGCACTGTGACCTAGACCTGTTTGCCTGTCATTTTGGATGGGCGCCCAGTCACTCTACCAATGTTAAGTCTAATCATATATCATTTGAAGCGCATCGACAGAGAAAATTATTTATGTGACAATGTTGTTTAATATAGTAAAACATTATAATATTAATAGTAAAGAAATTATAACTTTGATGAACTACAGCTTGAATAAGATATAATCACAACAATTTTGCTGATTTAATGTTAACGGTGTAGGCAATTTGTCTTATTGAGTATTAAGAAAAAAACTTATTCATGCATTGTCTTCAAAGAAAAAAGCCAGATGACAGGTTTAGAGACTTAATAAATTATAGGATATTTTTTAAGATCAAACGGCACCATAATTTTAATGGAGGGATTTCCATGGCCAAGTTTAAACATGAAGATTATAGAAGAGGTACCAAGGTAATTTTGACGCAGTATTTACTGAAAATATGTTGTTTGTAAGAAGTGGATATCAAGTGACTATACGTGATACAAAAAGCCAAAGTCATATCAATGATAATTTTCACACCTTTGCATTTACAATTCACACTTCCCTCAAAGTATCCAAAATCGTTTATTATTTTCATAAGCTGTTTATTGGGCACATTTGTAAACAAGCTGAACATCACCAATTGTTTATTTGATCCATCCATTTACGTGTCTATAAATCGAGGGCCAGATACAGATGCAAATGATAATAATTTTGTAAAGACATAAAGAGACTCTGTAAATTTATTTTGAAAATAATATACCCGTGAATTTTTTCCAGTTCTTCTTCACGAAGGTTTTTCCGAACTGGTGGTAGAGTCATGTTCTATATGACGTCAATAAGAACAAGTAAATGTCAATGTTGAGAAATAAATATTTGAATTTGAATATGGCAAGTTGAAAGGTAACTGTACTTATGACTGTCGCCATGATATAATATGTTTACTTTTATCAAAAAACTGGGAAATCTCCGACACACGATATGACGTCAGCTCAGCACTCGCTCCACTTAAGCCCGTTTTAGCAAAAAGTGACATTGCGCAGTCGCTGCGCTAATGCTATTTAGGACTTTGACATTATCTGGACATCAAAATTCAGTGTGACCATTAGCTGAAACTTTGCGTAATATAACAAGATAAGTTTACCATTATTGAAAATTCATTCAACAGTGGAGAAATATAAATTTAAATATGCGAGTTAATTAATTGCAGATCATAAAATAAACAGTAATGCATTAAATGCAAATCTGCCATTATATCCAAAAGCAAAACATCATCCTGGAGTTACTTCCAAGGAAAATATTTGAGTTAAATGTGGCTTCACGTATTAGTGAATGAATATGATATCAACGGTATTGACAAACAAAGTTTCAACAGTTTCCACTCAACCTCTAATTTTCCATAATTTATCTTCCTTTCAAATATGAAAATTGTAAATGAAACATAAATTTTCGTAAATTTATCTATGCGATAAATTTTAAAACTTCTTACAACAAAGAGAACGTTTATAAAATCTCTCCATACGTTTTATATTCGGTCTAAAAAAGCATGATCATGTATCGGCGTTCTGTAACCAACTTTTATGGCTTCCTATCCGACTTCGTAGAAAGATGCGAATCCTCTGTCTCCTTTTTAATGTTCTCTATAATCCTAACTCCCCGCAATATCTTCGTGAACGATTTTCCTTTACCCATTCGAAAGAGGCGCCATGCAGAGCACATAAGCGTACTCTCCTTCATATAAATCCACATAAAACAGACTTTTTCTCCTATTCATTTACGGTTCATGCAGTCAGATTGTGGAATTTACTCCCTTATAATATCCGCGAGTCAGAAACACTACTTATCTTTAAAAAAAGAGTTAAAGACCACTTTTCCCTTATCAAGTAAGTTATTTGTTGTTTTGGTATTTATAAGTTTTCTTTTACACAATTGTAGATGGTATATATTTTATTGTATCTTATTTTATTTATAGATATATGTATATTAGTGTATGTAAGTTTATTTACGGTATTAAGTATATAATTTATGTATGTTTAAATTGGGTACGCACTACTTTTGTTATATACTAATCTCTCCTCTCACAGGTCTGCTGGAAGAGATTCCTTTTAGAAATAAGCCGTACCTTGGAACATATTAAGTCCTTAAGGTATTTTATTTAACAAAAAAATTTTAAAGAAATAAGCTGACATGTACATTTTTAGTCTCTAAGTCTCATCTATTGTATTTTAATTCTTGTGTGTACATGAAATGTAAAAAAAAATCTGAAAATTTGAGTATGACTCAAAATTGGGTTACACAGTTAATTCATAATAAAAACCACATTATATTTAGAACAATAAGATGAACAATTAAAAAATACCAGACGGCAGTCCCGTAGTCATGAACAAGGCCGTTTGAGGGTGTTCGTCGTTTGGATACTTGGGGGGAGGGAGACTTGCCGAGCTAACAGATGCAGAAAAGAATAATTTTGTATAGACATAAGTAAAGAGACTCTGTAAATTTATTTTGAAAAAAAATATACCCGTGAAGTTTCTTGCCAGTTCTTCTTCATGAAGGTTTTTTTCGAACTGGTGGTAGAATCATGTTTTATTTGACGTCAATAAGAACAAGTAATTGTCAATATTGAGAAATAAAAAAAAAATAAAAAAAAAAAATACCTCAGGGAAGTATCTTTGTACACTTTTCCTTTTAATGACTCCGTGTGGCATTGACCTGTATTGTGTTTGACAGTCAAAGATTCCGAGTCGATGTCACGACTCGCGACAAGGAAACATGGCCGGCTACTTAATGTGCCAGTTATTTTCGTTTCTTTACGAGACGATGCGACATTTTGCAAAGCGAGCCGTTGACAAAACTGAGAATCGCATTGAATGTCACTGGAAGATGCTTTCGAGGTTAATATGGCTTTACTGAAAATTAAATAAAATGAAATGTTAAAAAAAAGTATAAATATCATATTGAAGCCACGTGGTAAATTAAAAATATAAACTATATAATTATGTTACCCAGACAGAACCCGTCAGAGCAATATTTTATTTTAAATATTTCGACGACTAGAAATGATCGTAGGAAATAATAATTTCAAAACATAAAATATACAATCAAACTAAAAACTAACAAAACGGTTTTTAAAAAAGAGCGTAGCTAATTTTAAAGACCAACCTAAATAAACAAGTTTTACTAACGCGTGGACGTTCCGTTTAGTATCAAACGATGAGAGATAAATCTAAAAACTCTTCTTACCTATTAAAATTCTGCTTCTCATTGCAATAGCAACAACAGTATGGAGTAAACATATTTTTTTTACAAAGAAAATCTATTTTTAGAGACAGTATGACCAGTAGCATTGTTGTTCGATAATGCTGAAGTTGACACGGAATGTCTCTTGGATTAGTTCTGACAATAATCAGAGTCGTAAAAAATGCAAATTGACCGGAAATCTTGCATCAAATTACTGCAAACACTCGCAGTTCTTTTCTAAATTTATATTTTAATACATTAATTTTTGAAATCACCATGATGTAATATTTCTTGAAAAAGTTTAACTTGGTCTTTTTAAGCCTTCTATGTTTCTCAATTTAGGTATTTCATGGGCTGCAAATGGTTCAAAAACTGGCTACATAGTCTTTTGTATATGCATAAATAATATAACGATTTCAAATAGTACAAACTGTAAATAAATGATCGCATAAAACAGGAAAATGAAAAGCGAAGACAATACAAGGAAGGCTATATAAATGCAGTAAAATGACGTAAAGACGATTGTAATAATTGAGTATCCGCAATATTTGTCAATAACAATAAGTGTAAAAGAAAACATAAATTGCTTTGTTTTTACTAAAACTATATTGAATTAATGTTTTACAGTACGGAAGACTCCAATATTTTCATGGTACCTGGATTTATAAGATTAATTGATGTGTTTTAGGTCAATAGTAACTTTATGCAGATCATAAAGTTTACACTTACACGTCAAAACTTTTCTATTGCATATTTGTATTGGTATTTCGGTTACCACCTTACCATGAAAGAGCTATGACAGGCATTACAAATACCTGTAGCATAAACAAATTCGTTAAATTTAAATCTAAAGCCTTCGTTTCTAACCAAATAGATCACAAAGTACTCAATACAAACTTAGCTCAAGAATAAAAAAAAACCGACCGGAAGTGGATCGAAGGTTGTAACTTAAACGGAAGTCAGCGATGCGTAGCACTGAACTTATTATGTCAACGGTGCACGTATAATTGACGCGTGCCATGATTGAAAGAATTTCAATTGGCGTGCACAAGTACACCTTGAATAAAAAAAATAACTATCAAATACTGCATAGATGTAAACCTTTGACGTAAATCTAATGTGAATTTTAAAAGTTATGACGCCATTTTGTCTTTAATAGTGATGTAAAGGAAAATCATGTTCAACCTTTGATTGAACGGTGTTTATCTTAGACCGATTATGATTACAGTGATTTATTGAACTTTTAAATATTTTCTTAACGTGCTACATTCGTTATGATATCTACCAGTAGCGGCTATTTGTGGCATAAAATATGAAAATGTTTTAGCAGTCCTATTAATTTCTATCCAAACAAAGATGAGAATGAGTTTAAGTCTTCACTCTTATATTACTGTCAAAGGAACAGTGGTATATGAAGCCGTATAGAACGTGTAAGGCGTGGTTAGCAATGTTTTACGATTAACAAGTCTTAGCCATTCATCTATCTAACGAACATTGACATTAATTGCTGTTAACTAATTCTGCTTTCAACTGGTTGGAATTAATATTTATTTCTTTATTCATATGCTTCTTATAAATAATAACATTATTTAGTAGATTTATAATTGTAAGGAAAACCTTTATTATTTTTTTTGTTGCTAATAAAAATATATAATTTAATCGACTTTTGGCGCTCACCTGAACTTAGCTGGTAGAAAATGTTTTAAGCACTAAGCTCGCATAAAAATATTGGTTCATTAATGATATTATACCAAATTGTAAATATCAAACAATGAAGCAAGAATATTATTCGGTACTTATCCAAGAATATACAAATCATATAGAACAGATTCCTCCTGACAATTCCTTTACAAACATTAATAAATATGACTTCACACCCCAAACAGGACACTGGCTGGACGTAAATAAATATAAACCTTTTTTTAAAAAAAACCGTTTTCTAATTTAGAACTCTGTCTTGTCACTGTCACAGCTTTGATTTATTTTTAAAAACGCGTTCAGTACCGTGCGAGCGTTACGCCGGTTTGACGGTCGCGCTTTGACTAGACCTGCGTCCGTGCCACAGGATTCATAATATGGCTATTTCTGCTGATACTTCTACTCTTATGGCTGGTTTACACGCGTTAATGCGCGGTTTACATGTATTAAGTAGTTAAGTTGGTAACTAAATTTTAACTAAATTTTAAGTTACTGCATGTCACTTGTGTGTCCAAACGGATTAAGTAGTTAAGTTCATAAGTTCAATGAAGATGAGCAGTGATGAATCTCAAGGAATTCGTCAATTCTGTACTTAGATATATGGTAAATGTGATTTTGGACAAATTCAGAGAAGAATTTTATTCGGAAATTAAAATCTTTACAAGAATATGCTTTTTTCTAAATTTTTATTCTACAAGCGTATCTATTTTAAATATTCTTCAACAAATTTTAAAGTTGAAAATAAGCTCCTCTCCGACATTTAAAAAAGAAAGAGTAAATGCGAAATAAATACGAGCTCTTGCCGCCACCAGGTTTGTCAACTTATGCACTTAACTAAATAATCACGTCCAAACGTGTTAAGTGAGAAGCCCCGCCCACCCACTTATACGAAAAATAGAACGAATCCTAATCTACTTAATCACTTGCGTACTAAATTTTAAGTTACCACTTGTCACTTAACTGACTGTTTACACGCAACTTTTAACTTAAAATTTAGTTAAAATTTAGTTACCAACTTAACCACTTAAGTTGGTAACTAAATTTTAACTAAATTTTAAGTTAAAAGTTGTGTGTAAACAGTCAATTAAGTGACAAGTGGTAACTTAAAATTTAGTACGCAAGTGATTAAGTAGATTAGGATTCGTTCTATTTTTCGTATAAGTGGGTGGGCGGGGCTTCTCAATTAACACGTTTGGACGTGATTTTTTAGTTCAGTGCATAAGTTGACAAAGCTGGTGGCGGCAAGAGCTCGTATTTATGTTGCATTTAATCGTTTTTTTTATAATGGAGTAGAGTTGGGTTTCTACTTTAAAATTTGTGGAAGAATATTTAAGGGTGTTCACCAATCGATCGACCGTCGACCGGTCGACGACACCACCCCTTGTGTTGGTAAGTCGGCCAACCCGCAGTTGGCGTGATGGCCACAATTATCTGACACCACCCCTGAGTTGGTAAGTCTGCCAACCCGCAGTTGGCGTGATGGCCTACAATTGTCTGACACCAACCCTGAGTTGGTAAGTCTGCCAACCCACAGTTGGCATTATGGCCACAATTATCTGACACCACCCCTGAGTTGGTAAGTCTGCCAACCCGCAGTTGGCGTGATGGCCTACAATTGTCTGACACCAACCCTGAGTTGGTAAGTCTGCCAACCCACAGTTGGCATTATGGCCACAATTATCTGACACCACCCCTGAGTTGGTAAGTCTGCCAACCCGCAGTTGGCGTGATGGCCTACAATTATCTGACACCAACCCTGAGTTGGTAAGTCTGCCAACCCGCAGTTGGCGTGATGGCCTACAATTGTCTGACACCAACCCTGAGTTGGTAAGTCTGCCAACCCGCAGTTGGCGTGATGGCCTACAATTATCTGACACCAACCCTGAGTTGGTAAGTCTGCCAACCCGCAGTTGGCGTGATGGCCTACAATTGTCTGACACCAACCCTGAGTTGGTAAGTCTGCCAACCCGCAGTTGGCGTGATGGCCTACAATTGTCTGACACCAACCCTGAGTTGGTAAGTTTGCCAACCCGCAGTTGGCGTGATGGCCTACAATAGTCTGACGCCACCCTTGAGTTGGGAGAGGCTGATATCCCTCTAGAGATTATTAAGGGTACCTAATTAGTAAAGGTACCACACCAATCGATCGTCCGTCGATCGACGTCGACCCGTCGACGTAAGAAATTTAGAAAAATACATAATCTTGCAAAGATTTTAATTTCCGAATCAAATTCTTCTCTAAATTTGTCCAAAATCACGTTTAAAACATTATATCTAAGTACAGAATTGACGAATTCCTTGACATTCATCACTGCTCATCTTCATTGAACTTATGAACTTAACTACTTAATCCGTTTGGACACACAAGTGACATGCAGTAACTTAAAATTTAGTTAAAATTTAGTTACCAACTTAACTACTTAACGCGTGTTAACCGGCTATAGCCGGTTGGCAGACTTACCAACTCAGGGTTGGTGTCAGATAATTGTAGGCCATCACGCCAACTGCGGGTTGGCAGACTTACCAACTCAGGGTTGGTGTCAGACAATTGTAGGCCATCACGCCAACTGCGGGTTGGCAGACTTACCAACTCAGGGTTGGTGTCAGATAATTGTAGGCCATCACGCCAACTGCGGGTTGGCAGACTTACCAACTCAGGGGTGGTGTCAGATAATTGTGGCCATAATGCCAACTGTGGGTTGGCAGACTTACCAACTCAGGGTTGGTGTCAGACAATTGTAGGCCATCACGCCAACTGCGGGTTGGCAGACTTACCAACTCAGGGGTGGTGTCAGATAATTGTGGCCATAATGCCAACTGTGGGTTGGCAGACTTACCAACTCAGGGTTGGTGTCAGACAATTGTAGGCCATCACGCCAACTGCGGGTTGGCAGACTTACCAACTCAGGGGTGGTGTCAGATAATTGTGGCCATCACGCCAACTGCGGGTTGGCAGACTTACCAACACAAGGGGTGGTGTCGTCGACCGGTCGACGGTCGATCGATTGGTGAACACCCTTAAATATTCTTCCACAAATTTTAAAGTAGAAACCCAACTCTACTCCATTATAAAAAAAACGATTAAATGCAACATAAATACGAGCTCTTGCCGCCACCAGCTTTGTCAACTTATGCACTGAACTAAAAAATCACGTCCAAACGTGTTAATTGAGAAGCCCCGCCCACCCACTTATACGAAAAATAGAACGAATCCTAATCTACTTAATCACTTGCGTACTAAATTTTAAGTTACCACTTGTCACTTAATTGACTGTTTACACACAACTTTTAACTTAAAATTTAGTTACCAACTTAACCACTTAACGCGTGTAAACCAGCCATTACGGACATATTTTCATTGTCATTAATGAATTCATTGATACTAGTTGACCATATGGTGCTGACAAGTACGTCAATTAAGAAGTGGTCTTGATGATAGGACCAAAAAGGCTTTTTAGCTCAAATAAATACAATCAGGCAGTCTTTTTACAGGTTTCTTAGCATGTTGTTTGTCAGATTTGATTAGAAGTTTGAATTACGTGTATGTATAAATCTCGATTTATTTGAGGTGCAAAATCTAAAACAGAATCTTAAAGAGTCTGTTTAAGTATCTAAATACTCTTTGGTTCGGCAAATTATTTTCCATCGCCGAACTATAAACTAAATGAAGTGTATTTAGTATTTTGTGAGAAATTAAATTAGACAGTCACTTACATTCATACACTTACACTTACTTATAGAGGCAAAGAGCAAAATATAGATAAATAGTAAGTATGCCGGCCATGATTTTTTACTTAAAAATAAACTTCACTTATAGACAGCCAGCATGTAATTACTGCTAAAGTGATAAATATTGATTAATTACGTCTGTTTTGAATAAATATCAATCATTATACCAAATATTGCAAAATAACGATTCCACTCTGACGTTAATTTGCGTAACCAAATTTAGCAATATCCTAATAATTTGCTGCGAAAATTGATTAAACAGCTACGCATTTAAAGGAGGTTTAATTTGCAATCTCATTTGTGCTAAATGCTATATTTAGGTAGCTATTAAAATTATTTTTAATTCTATACAATTTTAGATGTTATTCCTAAAATCTTAGGGAATTCAAAATTAAATAACCTACGTGTTATTTTGTGAAACTCTATCGCATACGTTACATACGTCTATTACAAAATTATCTAGAATTTTTTCTACTCAAGTTTTGCAGTAAGTTGCAACTCGTGGGTGGTAAATGAGCTGGCATTTCTCTTCCAAAAAAGCAAGATCCACTATAAACAACGAAGGTTATCATAAAATTCTAAACAGGATCTAACGTTCCACCTTAGGTTTTAAAGGTGGAAATGTCGTGAAACGCAACATTTGAAACTTGTTTGATTTTAGATGCCTTATGGCACAAGCTCACTGCATAACATTATGTGCTTAAATAAATTGCAGATAAGTATCATATCGGTAAATTCGTAAATATTATACTACATTGTATAAATAAAATACGATAGCAAAAATAATATTCGATACCTATCTAAAAATAAATAAAATTATAAGTAATTATAATTAATAAATAAATAATTTCCAGACAAACACACCAACTGCATGGCATCAAAGTAAGCAGAGATGGGGCGTGACCATACAGCGAACTGGGGCGAACCCAGAATAAACATTCATATAAAATTTAAACATGCATGTCCCGAGAACAAACATCTTGGATACGAACCTGGACGTGGAGAGATAGATTTTTGGCTGACTGTACTTGAAACTTGCTGCTTGTGCCGCCGTGGTGAGGTAGTGTGGCCTGTCGTGACATCACCGTTCTCCCATATCGCCACATTCCAAGTTCAATATACGTACTTTAATTAGATATAGCGACTAAGCTTTTGCAAATATCTACTCGTCTTAAAGTATATTCTATAAAGAAACGGGAAGTTTACCCGATAAAATACTCTAAGTTTTGTATAAATTGGATATTGAAACATATATAATATAACAAACTGCAATTTTGAGATTATTATAGCTTAGTCTTGAAATTCAAAAACTGGATCATTAAGTTTTGTTTGAACACGTCAATAAGTAATTGAATCACGATTTTATTTCTTACCCACGAGGAGATATTGAGAATTCATTGGCCTTTACAGTTTTTGTGGTTTGAAAGTACACCTGGTTACCCTTCAATAATATTTTTGAAGGAAAATGATGAGAATGCAGCATTGATAAGTAGTATGAGTCAATAACATAAATTTATACAATTTTTCGTCTTTAAGTGTGCATGGTAGAGTTAAGGGTGGTACCCACATATTTGGCCCCGCATTTGACTGGAAACAATTACCTTTTCTTGCCATTATTCTGACGAATGAGGAGAATAATAAAGATAAAAAATGGATATTGTAGTGGTAAGTAGTCCTGCCTACTAATGGCCATTGGCCTGGCGTATGAGCCAACAAATCATTGTGTGATGAACACAGATGTTTGTTCTCGGCTCATGGTTGTTTGTATTTATATATGTGTGTTTATTCTGGGTTCCCCCCCAGTTCACTGTATGGTCATCCATAACGCAAGTTTTTTACTTTGGGGCCATAGAGTTTGTGTGTATGTTTGAGGATTTGGCCCGGCATGAATAAATATTTGCGGAAGAACATTCGGGAGAAACACCGTCCGGCTTATGCCATCCGGGTTTTCCAAGACGAATCGAATGCCGACCTTTACTCGTAAATCACAAGAATGGACTGCCATCGATAAGTTCAGCATATGTGTAGTGATGCTTGGGACCGGCATTGTCGTTCAACTAATATTGCCGACCCGAATGTGCTGGCATGAACGTGTGAGTAGATCCACAGAGTGAGTAGAGCCCCATAGATCGAATTTTAGGAGAAGTCTGAAAGACGAAGGTTTCCCTTTGTTAGCAAAGATTGAAGATCGAGGAAGTTTTCTTATGGTTAAAGACCTTTTTGTAAATAATACCAATAAAACACTAATGCAATAATAAGGAAAATGGTCATTACAATTTTCTTCATTAACGAAGTCAAGAAAGACTGTCGTAATAAGCTTTTGATGATTGAACTGTAGCCATAAATTACATAAATAAATGATTGACACTGACAAAGCAATTATTTAGCTGAAGTTCAGTAGGAATAGGAGAAACTTAAGAATTTGAAAATTAACATTATGTAGGTACCTAAATATCAGGACAAAATCCATATAAACTATACACAACTATGAACCGTTAACACAAATCAATACGCGTATGACGTAACTTGCAACAGCTTAAATCACGCAGTCGCTCTTTAATCACTCATTGTCAAAAAACCGCATAACATACGAGTGATAGCAACGCGATAGAAAACAAATTGTGTGTAATGTGAAGTTCTTTTGACGTTTAGCGATGATCGAGCGATAACTGAGCGGTAATCGCAATCGCCTTTCCTATGTGATCCCGCAGCCGTACCAGCCCATGGATGTATGGAAAAAGGATGTAAAACATACATTAATAAAACTAAAACCGAGGAAAGTAAGTGACGTACTGGAGCAATGGACCTTGTATCCACACAAAATCCCATAATGAAAGTGAGAGATACAGAATGATGCAATGACGTGGCGCGTCGTGGTGTCGTGTCACATCGCCTTGGTGCTTTTCGCGTAGTGACTGTCAGATAGCGACTAAGTTAAACCAGACAACGGAGACAAGATTCATGAGGTCCTTGCGTCAGGGACTTGTCAACTATCTACCAATATTTTACTTCAATCGGTGCCAAGTAGTAAGTAGAAGTTCAAACATTAGACTATTAAAACTGAGGCAAGGCCTTTAAAACGAAAGGTCTCGAAATAAAGGCATCGTCGTTATGCTTTACGACGATCCCAAATAACGCTACGATTTGAAGTAATATTTCGTGGCCATACAGATATTGACATTCATTTGTATCGTCGCTCGACCCTGACGCTTGCAGGGCAAAACGAAAGCTCTCCCAGCGTCTCGACTCGTGGTCCTTATCGGGTCCAGAAAAGTAAATAGAATGCCAAATGTGTTTTATTTTTAATTTTAAATTACTGGAAAACTTACAGCTAGGAGTAAGAGTAAATACATTTTTAAAACAAAGATTACCACATAAAGTAAACAAGTATGACATTGACAAGAGCGTTCGAAACGTCCACTCGGAGTTTTCTATTCTAATGTCGAATGCTTATTGTTAGTTAGACCCGCAGGATAGTATGAGAGGCTAAATATTCTTGGAATACCGCATCCTACCTAAGTACACCTAACTATGTCTGATCAAACCTCTCAACGATCGACTTATTTTCGTATCCAAACATTGAATCAATAATGCCTAGTTAATGGCTGCGGCAAATAAAGTTTTAAATTGGTTTTAATTTAAGCCCATCAAGAATTTATTGAAATTGTTCGCACATACATCGCTAGTATTTATTTGTGTTTGTCTGATTCTATTGCGACTTTTAGTTTAAAATACTAAGGTATTTTGTTTTTGAATTCAAGCAATGTCGCGGAACGATATAGTTTTAATTTGGTTTGAATGATATTCTATCAGCCACACTCAGACTCGCTAAATGGTTACTTAAACCGCTCCCAAGTAATAAAATAAGATCTCTTTCGACTCTATAGTATTAGTAAAGTGTAAAGAAAATGTATAAAACTTTGGTAAAATTTCATGTCTATATACTTTATTAATAAACGTTTATCCATTCAAATGCTTCTAACAGGCTTTCTAAAATTATTTATAAAGTAGTAAATGTAAATATTTACTACCGAAATCATTTTTATTTTAAACCCAATGTAACGCAGAATCCAACAGAACATCAGTACGCACATTTTAAGATTATTCACATCACTATGTTTCTTAGTCTATTTAAGATAAATAACCAATGTTTATTTAATTTTAACATCAATTAGATATTGATTTTTAGTAAAAATAAATGTGCCGTTTGAAGGATTCTGGAAGACAGCTGCCTTAATCGTCTTACTCTGTGTTGTCCTACAAAATAAAACTCGACCTTCCTTTAATTTAGCCAAATTATTTTATAACCCTTGCTAATTGAGAAGTTAAAAGCTGAAAGATAAAGTTCATGGTTAAATTCCAATTCTAATTCAAATATTTATTTCTCAACATTGTTCATTACTTGTTCTTATTGACGTCAAATAAAACATGACTCTACCAACATTTCGGAAAAACCTTCGTGAAGAAGAACTGGCTAGAAACTGCACGGATAATTATTTTTCAAAATAAATTGACAGTGTCCCTTTATGTGATACGTGATGAGAATAATTTTGTATATGTCCATACAACATTATTCTTATCTGCATCTGTTAGCTCGGAAAGTCTGCCTCCCCCCGAACTATCCAAACGACCAACACCCTCAAACGGCACCCGTTCACGAGTAAACGCGGGATCCAGCCATCGCCCTCCTCAACCGTATTAGAGGGAAGTGAGCAACCCGTCACTCGACGCTACCATAAGAAGCTCGCGTACTTTAGTGACAATGACGCTTTAGATATTCACACATATCAGATTTGTATAGTTACTGTTGCTATAGCTGTAGGTGTTTGAATAGTTAGTTACCTGTTCATAAAGCAAGTATTTAAGAATTTTATATGCGAGCAGAAGGCCAACGTTCTTTTTTTCATGGAAGCTAAAATATTTGCCTAAAGCAATATCATTTGCCATTTGCCTTTTCCTTCCTTTCTTGTATCTGAATTGAAGCTGCTCAATGCTGTGCAAGCCCAAAACAATAAGTAACTAACGCCATCTATATGACTCTGCCTGCATTAAAAATAAACATTCTTCCGCTACTCGACGACAGACGGCGCTACAAATTTTGCACGGTAATCAAATAGGATTTTTTTATATGTTGCAGATTGTCAATAAATCCCTAACTAAAAATATAGTTTTAAAGATTTTATCTGTTTCTTAAATAAAAACAATAAATATAAACGTCTAATCCTTTTACAATTATAAAAAATAGGTAATATGACATCTCGCGCACAACAAAGCATAGGATTGGACAGTCTTTTAAATTGATGGTTGGAGTTGATGAACCATTTGTGGCTTATTGTGGGGCTAAATATAGCCCAGGCCGGCGGCACAGATAGAGAGGACAACAGGACTCGCACAAGTTTGTTGTTTAAATTAAGGAAAGTTTAGTAGGCGTCTTAATAGTTCGTATCGGAAATTTTTTTAGATTTTAAAGCTATTGTAATTTACTTACTTTTTCTAGATATTTTCGTGAATTAAGGTAATATAACTAAGTTCATAAGGTAACTGGTTTATGATTTAATACAGTTTATAGCTTTTAAGTTTGCCTACCTGCAGTAGACATATTTCAAGAGCATTACGAGCATATTGACATTTTAAAATAAATCTTTCGCAGTTATTACACCATTGTTAAAAGTTACAAAGTTACAAAAATCATTTCAAGAAAAGAATATTTGGAAAACGTAGGCGCCTACCTAAATTTTAAGGTTGTGGTGAAGCTTCTATTGGTACAGTCGGCAGTGTAGAATCCCCTGCAGTGTTATCGCCTCTTAGTATGCGGAGCGCCTACAAAATAACGTACAACTCGCAAGCGATTCTCGCTTTAACCCTGAGCCTCCATCGACTTCCCCGAGTGTACCTAGCCTACGATATTCGACAGTTAGTGCAATTCAAGCAGTACCTATCAAAATATTCAACTGGGAGTAAAAATTACATTCACATTCGTAGGATAATGGACAATGCATTGTTGATCTAACAACCGCCATTCTTGTATACGTAATTACGGGTTTCTAATGAAAGTGGGGTTTAAACCGGGGTAAACATTTGTATTGTAAGTAGTACGCAATTTACGAACAATTAAAGCTCATTTATAATGGGGAATGAAAGTAAGTATATTGAGTAAAAAGCGTACTATCATCGCTTTCCACCAGCAGGCATAGCATCCAGCCTTAGACATAGCGAAGACATAGCCAATTTGGCCAAATGAAGACAGTTTTCTTCTATCACGTGATATGTCATGAGACTCCCAGAGATTTCTTCTGTCCAACTTTTTTAATACAGACATACACATACATAGACATACATAGACAGACATAGGACTTGCTTAATACTTTATGTCTTCTTTCCTTTTGGTTTAAATTTTTCGAAGACTCTTCGTCAAAGTTGGTGGAGAAATAAGCCATGACAACAATATTTTAGGCTTGTTTAGTAAGATATATTCTGTATTTGAGTTTTAATTTGGTGATAAGTACGCTTTTAGATATACAATTACATTTTTTAAATTTTAGAAAACTAAATTACTTAATTTTAAAAGAAAGAGATCTTCTCCACTTGCGAATTGTTATATCTCTTAAAGAAAAGACATAGCGAATAATTATCATGTTAGAGCTGCTAGTGAGATTCAAATTAGAAATGCTTCTCAAATGTATACTGGATATAAGGCTCAACTTGCCATGGTAACTATAAAGAACCTCATACTTGAATAGATTACTTGTTCCACTGGTGTTCACTATTTTCTATTGATTACTTGAATCTTTCAAACTGGAATATTTAATCAAATTTAATATATAATACCAGCTGCGTTGACAGTTATACCGGCCATTAGTCGCCATAATGATGTAGTGTGGCAATTAATGTATCACTAGATGTTGTTAATGATCTTTTGCGTAATGATTATATTATTTCGGAACAATTTTTTTTGTATAAATTATGCTAAATATAAATAAAATAATGTTTGTTTTGAAGACAACAGTTAAAAATAAACGATGTGATTGTATTTTTGGTAACCAATATAAAAATAAAAATGATAAGCGTATGGAAATACCCTTAAAATCAAGCTGAACTTGTAAGTTAGTTGTCTACAGTAAGGACTATATTTACATCGCTTTTGAGAATGGATGTTAGCTTCAGTTGGAATGGCTAGAAACACTGCCTATTTACTAAAACCTAAATTCAAATTACTTTATTGCTTATCACATAACATTCTTAATTAGGTACAGCTGTAGTTCTTTTGTACCTCGTACAATTAAGCTTATGACTAATTACTAAAAATACAAATACTATATATATTTCTTTTAAAGCTTACCTAATAATAATTTCTAATACATTAAATTATTACACCATTATTTATATTATATATTTTTGTAAGCTTGTATATAATGTAATTAAGTTAGCAACGTACAAATGTCGTTAAGTATTTTGATCCTGTTGAATTAAATTTAGCTAAGCACGTAAACGTGGTCATTTTGACGTTTTAAATAGGATGGACTATACCGCCGCGCCGACCCAAACAGGCTCTTTACACATATCATAGTGGTTGGTCATCCCTATCGTAGTCTACTAGTACAAGCATGCATGGTTGGTAAGTCTCGATTCAAGAGTGGTAATCATCGGATATAAGTATATATATATGTAGGAAGTTAAAAAAAATATACCAGAAAATATAAAGACAAACGACATAACACTTTATTGAGCTCACCTTTACTTATAACTAAGAAGTCTGTGGGGCTAAAAACTGAAAAATGTCATATCTTGGAACTGAAAACAATACCTAACTTGTAATTTAACTTTTCATTTTGAAGTGTAAAATATTTGTTGTCTTCTCATTTTATCAACATTTTGCAATAAAATAAATATCTAACTCTGATTTTAGACAGTTTGCTAATGTTATCCGTACCTAGTTTTGTTTATCCCTTCCGAACCAGGGGTAGTTTCAATATACGACGTCCTAAGCCGAGGTCCGTGCCCTCTCGGGTGCCCTTAGGCGTATCGTATGTAGGAGTAGTTTAAGATCCGGCTAAGCGCCGTCAGCGCTAAGTTACAAAGTCCGGTGAAATTTAAAAGGTAAATAAACAGTCCATTTTAAAAGAAGAAAAAAGAATTGTGTTTATCTTCAAACGCTGGTCCTGATATATTTTAGTCAAATTAATTAAATTCAATTAGCTGGTAGCGACCAAACGAAACTAATGATTGATTTAACATTCACAGCAAGCTTTTAGCATAGTTGGTTTGATTAATTGGTCTAAATAAGTTTTGTAAGCATATGTTTACCTTGTCATTATTTATCGATTATAAATCCTATAGTACTCGGTCTAAATAAGTCAAGAGTTTTATGTAAACTAAGGATAGTTTTAAAATATAGACGGCCGAATAGCGTCGATGTTAGTAGCCCTAGTATACGCCAGGGGACCCAGGTTCGAGTCCTGGCCGGGGCATTCATTTGTGTCGTGAACGCAGGTGTTTGTTCTCGCGTCATGGTTGTTTATATTTATATAAACAAGTATGTTTATCTGGGTTTCTCCAGTTGGCTGTATCACCCATAATACAAGCTCTGCTAACTTTGGGGCTATATTTATTTTATGTTTGTCTGGGGATTTATTATTTATATTAGAATTTGCTTATCATGTGTATTAATCCAGGCTTCAAGCTAAGTTAAGTTAAATTTGTGAAGCAGTTTAAGCGTAAAGAAATACCAAAACAAACGCACACACAAACAAACGCATTTAAAATATACATGTGGTTCATGTTATAGATCGGTTTCTTAATAATAACTTGTTTAAACAACCGCTTTTCCTTTACCGGAAATACTAGCACGTGACAGCTTCCGTTATGACGGAGCGGTGCGCGCGCACGTCGGTTAGTTAATGTTCGCGATCGATCAAAATGAAATTAACGACATTGTATTATCGATCGTTTAGTTTTAATCGAGGAAATTGATATAAGTACTTACGATAAGTTCATTTGTGAAGAAACTATAAAAAGCGCTTTAAGATCTTCTTATTATTATTTTTAGGCAAATTGGTACAACAATTGGGTAGACGACAAAAAATATTTTTTCATATCTGTTTACAGTATTATACAAACGAATAAACTTTTCCTAAAGAGTAATAGGTTTGATAAATAATTTTCAGGATAAATTGACATGTATGGACCCGTACATACAAAACTACAAAAGACCGAACAGCGCGCAAGCGATTTTCGCCTTAGCCTGGGCCTCTGTTCTGTGCCTCCACCAAGCGTACAATATCAGAAGCTACTCAAGTGGAACTGCAAAAATGGCTATTTTATTATATCTTCGGCGTACTGCACGGGCATACAACAGCCTCTAAACAGGTTGTTATAATATGGTCAGTTTTTATTAGCCCTCATTATAAACAAGATCATTATGGGTTTTGTTATAGATCTTAATTAAAGTCATAATGCAATTACTATAAACAACGGCGATCGAAATCGTCCCTGTGACCATGTCGTACAAGCTTTTGCCGAGGTTTTGTTCGCAGCGTATATTTAGGATCCATTTTCATATTTCCTATTTGGAATCTGTTTCACATAGCCATTAATTTTTTAATTTCATAATTCACCTTCAAGTTCTATTTTCGCGAAAAAATATTGCTTCTTCCTCCCGACTGCTTCAACGCCCCTTTTATCTCATAAGAAATAAAATTTCATATAAAAATTGGTTCACCGTTTGAGCCATAACCACCGGCAAGACGGACATAATTACTTTCCCTTAACATTATTATTATAGGAACAGGTAGACTGAATGTCTACTTCAAAGTTTTATCTGTAAGTGTCTGCTTTTGGCGTTGAAACCATGGCATCCTGGGGACAAGGGGTTCATCGCATGCGGACCTAGCGAGGCGATTGGTGAGTGAAACTCGTGACCTGCCTCCGTGGTAATTCGGCCAGCTTTTGAGCTACGTTGCCTTTTATAGATTCTAGTTTAGATTTAGATTTTTAATTGTACCACCATATTTTTATCTTATAATTATTAATTAAATACACTTATTCTATAATTGTAAATACTTTTAAAAGTTTCTAAATAACGATAAAAAGTAATATCGATTTAAAAATACATTCTACATTGTTACATACATAAGTAGGTTAAAATCTTCGATTGTCAAAAACATGCAACGGAAGAGCCAGTAGAAATTTAGGATCAAATATAGATCTACTTAAAAAATATTAAACGCTAGGCAAACTTGTGACAACGCGCCAATGAGTATTTACTGCTTTTTTGATACCCTGTAAAACTATGATGGATGAAATAGTTTTAAAACATTTTGGACTGTTTTGGTTTAGTAAACCTAAAAGGTCCTTTATATATAAATTTTACAACACTTAATTATTTATAAAGATGTATTATTTTATGTTAATTTTAAATATATAAATAAAAAGTGTACTGAATCCGTGGCTCTATGGCATGAAGCCATAACAGACACTATTTCACAATTTGTCAACGCCGTAAAAACTATGCTACCTTCATTCGCAACTATTACGGTAAAATATAAAAAGTAGTTGATATATGATGCGGTTATTGTCAGTGCAATTGTGCAGTACATTATCATCTAATTTGCTATGAGCACTACGTTGTAAACAACGTAGATTTATGCATATATACAGGATGATCGTGAACATTTTTGATTAAAAAATACCTAGGTACATTAGTGTTAGAGGAGTCTTAAAAACATTTAGCTAAGTTGGGACTGGATTCTGTATCTATTTATTAAGTATGGATAGTTTTGTTTTTATGTAAAACCGATACACCGGATCGAATCTGACATGAAGTGATTCGAGTTTTCGCATTACAAAGCGAGAGATAGACCAAAAGAGCAAAGGGCTTGATACAACAACTAGGAAATGCTTTTTCAGTTTTTACTTTAGCTGAATTTATTATTTAAAAACGTATTAGCAGCTTTCTATTGTAATAAATATATCCTGTGACTTCGTTCGTTTGCCTCTCTGGAAAAGTATCTTTTTCTAGATGAAAGGAACCAATGTCTGTATGTGTGAGCAAAGTTTAATATTAAGTTATTATATATATATATAAAATAATAATTTAATGGTGGGTAGTGAAGGACTGACAGCGTCAATAAGTAACAAATATACTCCTTTATAAATAATATCCTTTATAATTTTGATCAGGTTGAACCCACACCCTTCTTACATCGGACTACTAGACGCAGACAGGCCTTCCATCCCTTTATGGTGGATGTCCCAAGAAGTCGAACCAAACGCTTCGATAGTTCCTTTTTGGTGCGGGTCGCCAAGGTGTGGAATGAACTGTCTGCGTCTGTTTTTCCAGAAATCTATAGCCCTAGTTCTTTCAAGCGTCGAGTGAATAGGTATCTCGTGGATAGACGTGTCTTCATCGTCACTTTCCATCAGGTCTTAGATAGAAGACAAACGTCTAATCCTTTTTCAATAAAAAAAAAACTTAAACTAAACCTTGCTTATATTTAAAACTGGTTAGAATTTTCATACGATCATATATTAACGGTTAAATAATAGCAACCACTTAAAAATCATAACATACAATCCTGAGCACCCTGTATCTGTAAATAAGTTGGTCTAGAGTTTATTTCCACGATACATACACCCCTATTCTTGTATAAATATACAATACCAAGGACTTTGGCGAGGAACCCGTATGGTGTCTTTTTTAAACTAAATATGTCACCATAGCACAACTGTCGTTTGTAAGTGAAATAACATAATAACATGCATAATTGTGTACCCTCATGCAACCGTCTCATGTTGATCGATAATGAATTTAAAAAGCTTAACTATAAGATTTCTAATCGTTTGAATTAATGAAGACGGAAATGTATTTTCTATTCAATTTTCTGTTTAGAAACAGTAGGCGTAATTTTAACACTAATGTTTTAATGCCCAAATTCTTATTACGCTAACCCCAAGGGCTATTTTGTCATCATAACTAGAAATTATTAATAAACCAAATTGTATAATTGCTGTTCAATGTCGTAAACAATGTAGAAAATGTAATTACGTATAATATGCAAAATAGGTAATATCGATTTCATTAATTAAGGTTTACAGTAAGATATAAGTTAAGTTACGTTAAGTAAGCAGTAAGATATGTGTTTCATACTGCTTATCAATGTACACATGCTGGGCGATTTACTTTACCTATAACGTTTTAATGTTTCCAATGCACTGTAGGTAGGTAGATATATTCTAAAAACAAACCATACAATTTTTTGTAAACAAACTTAAAGCGATAAAAAGTGACACTATAAAAAACTAAGAGGGAGGTCTAAGGAAGGAATTACACATTCAACGCATGCGTGTACTACATCTCTCTAATTTGCTATTCAGGGTCGAAAGAGACAATTAAGATAATACTCGCTACTATCAAAACGGTTCCTTATATCGCACCGCCAACTGTCAAGGTGACAGCACCTGTCAACTTCCATTGACAGCCCTGAACTCGATAGACGTTTCTTTGTGACCCTTTTACTATAACATTAGATGAGAATGCATTCGTTTTACATAAGACAAAATTTGATTTTGAATTAGGTATAAATTTTAAGTAAATCTAACATGAGGCAATTTATTACATTTTTATAGCCGGCATACAAGCTAGTGATGCGAAGAACAAGTAAGTATCACCCGTGTCCATGAACATCACCAATCAAAGGAGTTTTATTTATTAATATATTTAAAAAAATGATGGCTTCACTAGGAACAGCATGCCAAACCATCGTTTTACCGTAACACAACCATCTGGTATTTATGGTGGATAAAGTAGCAAGGGCGGTAGTAGCACCCCAGACGACCCCTCAACAAACGAAACTATACCAGAATGTTTACAAAATTGTATATTTCAATTAATTTAGTATGTTTTTGTCTTAGATACAAAATCTAATTTAGAAACAGAATTCTGAAACAAGAATATTCATTCAAAATGTCTGCCTCCAAATTAGCCAGATATTGCCGCAAACAAAACAGACCAATTATAAACCAACACCCCTACTTAATTTTGCTATAATTAGCAATAATAAAACTCGGCATATCCTTAGGCATAATTAAATTAAAAATGACTACCCAGTCGTCCTTCCTTTACAAAACACTTGAACAATAAAACAACATCTTTGATATCATTCTTGAATTACTTGACACACTTTCATAGGTGAAATTTCATTATTTCAAATACAAGTGGTTAGTTCATGTTAATATCTCAAAGGCTATAGATAATTGTATACTTTTTTATTTAACAAGACCGGTTTTAAATTAGTTAATTAAAATACATTTAAAAATGAACAAGGTGATGCTTGCGATATTCACGATACACGATAGGAAAATTTAGTGTCGGTTTTCAGTCGTTCAATGCCACTATTTTATTCCTCACATCAGGACAAATTATTAATGCCACCGCCACCGCCAATGCCATTAA
The DNA here is from genome assembly GCA_923062675.1 of Marasmarcha lunaedactyla. Taxonomy (NCBI): domain Eukaryota; kingdom Metazoa; phylum Arthropoda; class Insecta; order Lepidoptera; family Pterophoridae; genus Marasmarcha; species Marasmarcha lunaedactyla. The sequence continues at coordinate 9,064,319 of OV281354.1, forward strand.
CTACTGCCTTAAAAATTAAATTAATAGGAACTTTTGCTTTTTATAAGTTTTTCTATGGCATGAATATGCTTCATAGATATAACATACGTTTTCAGATTTGAAAACATATAAACTAACTCAGGGAACACAAAAAGGACGACGTGTAGGACCTAAATACGTACCCAACATGAAAAAATCTGAATTTACAAACAAACATTTTTTTTATTACCTGACAGCATCTCTTTGTCGTGCACTTCTCTCTGATTGGTCACTGACAGCACTTATTGCGCCATCTTGCTCCTTTTTCGGAACTGGCTATTTTTAATTGAGGCCGTCACAAAATCCCCCATTTTTACTACTCTACGAAGAAGTAGTATAAATTTAAGTAAAGGGAATAAGCAATGTGAGAAATAACTTATTTATGGTTTGTCGTAGAAAGATCTGGGTTATACTCGTAGGTTACATTTTGTCTCAAATTGAACTTTATTCAATGGGTGATAAAATTAAATATTAAAAATGATATATATTTTCGGGACTAAGTATAGTTAAAGCATAACTTCTTACTTCAAGTTCATTCGGATGCTTTCTTTTCGGATCAATAATACCACTCCCAATTATTTATTTAAAATAGCATTAAATAGTATACTTATGTTGAAGGAATAAACCAAATTACAGCTGAAAAAGCTAGTTAATTAACGTTTTTGATTTTATTCAAAAAAAATGAACAAGTACATTATTATTATCTTGTCAACGGGTACCTTCCATGCTATAAAATATATATTTTTCATCGCACGAATCAAGAATCCAAATTCAAGAGTTGTTTGTCCCCAGACAATTATCTTTCGATAATCGAATAGAAAACTGAATGGAGTGCTAAACGGATGATTTTGGCATAAGCGTTCCAAACGGTCAGCCTACGATTACGTCTTATAAAACATAACGCGTAGAAGCCATTAATGAACAGTGAACACCTTATAGTATGTCACCAATTAGCCAAACACAAAATATAAAGATGTAAAAGAAATCAAGTTACTCCATGTTTCCTTTTAAATTCTCAAGTGGACGTAAAACAAATCGTAAATATTCTTTAATTACACGCATCGACCTTTGCAGAAGGAACAATTTCTGTTTATTTGTCAAGATCACATCAATCTGATATAGTAATGATATGGCCGCAGTGGAATCAGACATACATATTGAAATGATATCGTTTAAACATCGGGTACAAGTTTGTACGCAAAAACTTAATGTCATAGTTCGATTCATATGAAGAAATCTCCATCTAGGGGTATAATATATACCAATATAGTCCCTTAACTACATACAAGTCACGTTTTGAACTATATAATGCGGGTATTTGCTAAATTTATGCGAAGGTTTTGCCATGGTGCCTTTGTTCAGGAATTCGGTTGAAGCTGACATTATTTCGGCGCTTCGAATTGTTTCGCTTGCAACTTATGATACATAAACCTATGGGACTGTAATGACGCGATAAAAAGTATTTGTAACGTAATTTTGAGTAAAAGGTATGTCAGGGAATACCAGATTAGTAAAAAGAACGTAGTTTGTAAAAATACCAACAACTATTGGTTACTCTTATTTGGAAAGCTATGGAGAATATTTTTAATATGGAATGTAACTGACATTCCTGGTCACGTATCTACAATATTATTAATACTAATATTTAATACACGAGTATGCTACATATTTCGTTTCAATAATTTTAAGTATTTAAAAGCTAGCTTTAAGCTCGCGACTGATGGATGCTCGCTAATAATAAATACTTACTTAATTTATATACTTATTTTTTGCTTAGCTTGTAAAGATATAACTAGTATTTAGTAATTAGTATTTAGTATTCACTGGAAATCCAACCAACTTTTTTTCATATTCCTAAATAAATTTTTTTGCAAATCTATTAACAATTTTGATCTAAGTCCTGTAAATCTGTCAAGTTTTCCCTGTAAATTAATTCGCTGTAGATATTTAATAGAGGAGTTTTCCGTCCACAACTGTTGCAATTTATATAAAAATAAGTATGAACACAAGTATTATTGCTCCATTTATTCAACAGGAAAACGTTTAAGGAAGGATTGGAGTATTTTAAATCCTTAATGTTTAAGATGACCCTTCCGCCGAATGTTACAGCTAGTCAAGGGTAACTTTGAATGCTGCGCTTTATTTAATCTGGTTTCCTATTTAAATAAATATTTTTCAGTTAACAATTTAATTTAATTTGTAATAAAATACACATACAGGACGTTAATGAAATGCCACTTAATATAATTAATGGGCTTATGGAAATCGAAAAATACGAGGGTGGATTGAAAAGTTCGAGGCCTAACATAGATAGCATTGTCATATTATTATAAAACTACCCTCCTATGAAACCTAGACTCTTTGTCAGTCTCTGTGCAATTTTTCTTTGAGATACATGCGTAATTATTCATTTTATTGAACATTAAGTGAGAGTAACTTTCATTCATTTTGAAAATGGAGAGTTTAGAGCACCGTGCCGTGATCAAATACCTCCACAAGAAACACTTTACTCCAAAGCAGATTCATGGAGATATGGTGGCTACTTTAGAAACATCTGCTCCGTCGTATACGATGATAAAAAAGTGGACACCTGAATTTAAACGTGGACGAGAGAGCATCAAAGATGACCCCCGCTCTGGACGGCCTTCCACAGCTGCGACTTCGAAAAACATCGGAAAAATATGTCATCTCATCATGGGAGACAGAAGATTGAAGATATCTGAGATAGCTGAAGCTCTAGGGATTTTTTGTGAACGTACACAAAACATGATCTTTAACGAATTAGGGTTCCACAAGGTGTCTGCAAGATGGGTTCCGCGGCTCCTTTCAGTTGAACAGAAACGAACTCGGCTCACGATTTCTAGAGACTGTTTAGAGATTTTTTTAGCCGATTCAATAGAATTTTTGGCAAGGTTTGTTACTATGGACGAAACAAGGGTTCATCACTGCACTCCTGAATCCAAACAACAATCCAAACAATGGAAGAGACGGATCCGGAGATGGCATCGGTTTTCTGGGATTCTAAGAGTGTCATCTTGGTTGATTACTTAGAAAGAGGTCAAACTATAAATTCTGCATACTACTGCACACTATTACGTCGTTTACGCGAAGAAATAAAGTCTAAAAGACCAGGATTGTTGACCAAGAAAGTTTTGTTTCATCAGGACAATGCTCGTGTTCACACATCTGCAGAATCGATGGCTCACATAATGAATTGTGGTTTCGAATTGCTTCCTCATCCCCCTTTTTCACCTGATTTGGCACCTTCTGACTTCCACCTATTTCCAAAACTAAAAAAACACTTAGGTGGAATGAAATTTTCTACCAATGACGAGGTCAAAGTGGTCGTAGATGCCTTTTTTGAAGACCTTGACGAGACCTTCTATTTCAATGGGATCAAGGCTTTGGAGGACCGCTGGACTAAGTGCTGTGACCTAGGAGGAGAGTATGTAGAAAAATAATTATAAAACATTGCATTATTCCTGTGTTTTCTTATTTAGGCCGCGAACTTTTCAATCCACCCTCGTATAGCTGACTTAAATGCTCAATAAAAATGAAAAAGTACCTAAATATATTTTTATCTAGTTAAGTCGGAGCCATCGTTAAAAATGTTGAATTCTAAAGCAATTTTTTTAACAGAATACATTTTATTTCCAATATTCCTGAAACAATTACATACCATCAATGTTCTGTAGATATTTCAAATTACTCATTATCTTCCTCGTATAGTAAGTACCTCGAAACAAAACCATGTTCTTGTATGCATCTATCATCTAATCTCCTCTCACAATAGCGTTTATACAGCTGGAATATCGGCCTCACCCACCGCTCGCCTACTGCAGGTTGGCGGACTTACCCAGACCTTCGAAATAATTTCTTGGGTACCTATGTGGGTTTCCTCCCTTCACCGTTAGAGCAGTCGCTTGTATGTAGGAACTTAAGTTGATAAAACCCACTGTTACATTTAGATATCACTGGGGATTGAAGACGGTACCTTCAGATTGAGAAGCCGGCGTCTTTACCACGCCCTCGACGCGTACAAAGATACTTCTACACAAAGCCAATAAAGTAAGACTCCATGCATCATTATATTTGCTCACAAAATTATTAACTAATCATTACTAATATAAAGCTGACTGTGTTCAAATTATTAAGTAATTGCGCATGAGTTGGTTAGTACTCGTGCAAAGTGATAAGTACGGCAGACCAATATTTTACTATATTTAAATGCTATTCCATATAAAATGTGTTGATAATCTAAGTTATAAATAGCCTCTTATTCATGCAGTTTATATCCTTGTATGGTAAATTAAGCATTAAGTTAATTTAGTAAATTATATTCAGTGATTTCAATAAGTAATAATTACATTAGTAACGTATATGCAACTGTATATGTATCTTTGTAATTTAATGTTACATTTGTATATTATTAATTAGTATATATTTATGAATATTAAAATGTGTAAGGTTATATGCTTATAGAGCTTTATTTTTTTATTTAGTAAAATATCTTCCGCTCACTTACTAGATTTCCAGTTACACAAAGGTTGTCTGGATGAAATCGCTGCCAGCGATAAGACCGCCTTTGCCCACATTAGATTTAAGTAATTTACTGCAAATATTTTTATTGTAATGTTTATTTTGTGTGAGCAATAAAGAGTTATTATTATTGTTATTATTATTAAATTTATTTGGAAAGCAGGAATATTATACATACATCTTAGGTAAGTTTTGACTTTTCCAGAACTATAGACACGTTCCAGAGCATACGACTGTTTTCTAAGAAATTTGCCAATTCTTTATAAGTATATATTTTCAACTGAGTTTGGTGAAGTGTAATAAAATTGAGCGGTGAATTTAAATTGAACATGACAAGGCACCTTGGTAATTTGAGCCATATTGGAATTGTATGAAGAGGCATGGTAACACCGTTACTCAAATGTCAATTTTATAATTTTACTCTGCTACTTTCATTACGAAGGACGTGAATCTTTCTGTAAATTTATTTTTAAGGTATCTTTTTTTTTAAGTACCAAAAATTTACTTTAACAATATCTCAATTTAACAAAGAAACAGTATAAACCAGATTATAACCTCGATATTGCAAGGAGTTACAATTTCTTCTTAAACTTGATCTTATCGTGAAATTAATGTTAAACTGTAGCAGCTTAAGAATTCGAAGTAATTTTAATTAAAATACTTACCAAATTGGTTTTCTATAAATACTTTTATACTTTTAATACTTTCGTAAAAATCGTATTTTATTTCTGGTAAGCTTTTTGAAAGATAATTAAATAAATAAGTAATTTGTTAACATTTTACATTGATATTTCTCAAAAAGTGATCAAATTATTTAAAAAAGTCGTTAAAATATAAATTTAACAAAACAGCAAAACCACCAATTGAGTATATCCAGAAATCGATGAATAATTTTTTGCCAAAGTTACAACATTATTAAGTTACTTTAAAGTGCAATATTTTTTTTATTATTGAAAAAGGATTAGACGTTTGTCTTCTATCACACCTGATGGAACACACCGGATGAAGACGAAGGTGTTACAAGTCTATCCACGAGATACCTATAATACAAGCATAACAAAATTATCCGGTTTAAGAGCAAAATAAAACATATACATAACAAATATATAATCCAAACCATCTTATGCGGCAGCTCAGACCATGCCAGCAACTGAGCATCACGTCAGTTCATGCATATTTTCTACACAAAAAAGTATAGATTTTTAACTTCTTCCAGGCGGTGTTCATCTCAGTGTTTTTTAAAATAAAAATAGTAATAATAAAAACACTTTATTGCTTACATACAAACTTAATACAATCTATATCAAATTTGTTGTCCGTTATAATATCTCAAATATAATTGATTATTTACTGCAGACTGTTAGTTTGCTTTGTGAACTGGAGCAAAGACAAAACCAAAAATTAAAACTGACTATACAGTTTTTTTTAAATATTAATATACATTTTGGTTAATCAACGAATTTACCCTCTAAAATAAATAAACCTGAATATAAATCCTATGCGTGTAAACAACAGCATTTTCAAAAGCAGCATTGTCGCGAATGGCGGTTCCGGCGTGCCGCATACGCACGCGGTTTTCAAGCTAACTTATCCTTCAATATTTTATAACAATACCTAAGTACTTTTTAATAGGGTTAGATTATAATTAGTAGAAATTTTGATACTGATTTCCCGAGAAATATTTTAGTTACATTTTAATACTACAGTTTTGATATTACGATAAACTGTACAAGGTAACTTTCGCGTCGTTACCAAATATGGTGTTCTATTTTAAAATAAAAAATGGATCTACATACAAACAAAATTTTCGGTTGCATCGAATTTATTGGAAAGTCCAAAGATTTTGATTATATTTCAACCCTTGTTTCTAATATAAAGTAGTTCAATTTCACGGATAGGTCATCTGCACTTTTGACAAGTGACTCAAAGTTCCCCGGGGTAAACATTTACACTTATTTTAGGCAAGAGTGAACTAACACCAGTAGGCACAATGGTAAACCCGCCAGCGTACAGTTCAAGGTGTGATGATAACCTCAATGATTATCCGTCTATCATCGTTATCTCATAGTTATTCTGGAAACGTGCTCGAAACTGACATTGTCTAAATTAGGCCAAATTCTGACCTTCTGTTTTCGGGGGTTTTAGCTTTTTTATGTTTGATGATAATCTAATTGGTATATGTGGGTGTTTAGTGAAACAAATTTTGTTTGGATAAAACAGTAAGTTTGTGAATTACTATTTGATATAATTTATTGGTGATCTTTTTTTTAAGTTATGAACATTTGTGAGCCCTCAAAAATGTCGAGAACGTATATTCGAAATTCAAATCCACTTTACTTTTAAAAGGTCAAACCAAGAAATAACTTAGATTTTTTTGTTTAGTAAGTTAAATATCATCCTGAAACTAAATGAATAACTCAGAACCTCTATGTAACGACTTGTTTCCCCAAAGGTTTGGAAATGCCAACAAGAGCCCAAAATATTTAATGTTAGTACAGCTCAGTACAAAATTACCTTTAAATTAATGTTGATATTTATACATAAATACGTTTTTTATTAATTTTTTTATTTTAAATTTGCACACATTATATTGTACAGGGTGGCTTAATGCCACAAGGCATTCTCTACCACTAACATACTATCTAACATAGGTAAGGGAGGTTAATATTACAAGAAATATGATGGAAGCTGGTTAAAGAGCACGCGATCCACCTGCATCGGCACCCATAGGCATCATTATTCGTAGGTTTTTCATGTATGAATATTGCTTGTGATTATGACATGGACATATGATGCGTTGGCGACCGCAGGCTTCAGTTCGTTTCACCTCGTTCCAATTATTGCACCGGCTGCTCCGTCCCTTTAACCCTAACGCAACCAGTCTAAATAAGAAGGACTATAGTACCGCCACACTTAAGAAAAGAAGCTATAACCACTATAACAGTTATAGGTAAATGAATTTCTGACAGGACAATAATACAGCTGTAACATTCTCAGTTTCATCAACATTTTTTGACCAATGGTGATGTTTTGGAAAACTCACAACTGTTACTAACGCAAAATAACTTTATTACTAATCCAAGAACAGAATTTAGAAAAAGTACTCCAAAATGTATAATAATACGGTACTTACACATAAAACTAAATAAATAAAAATATCTTAACCAAGCTACCCAAACAATGGACCTATAATACCGTCATCAAAATAACACTTCTTAACACAGTTGTAATTGTCAGAAACTCAAAACCCAAAAAATTACTCAACAGTGGTTATGTCGTATCTTTTTGTTTCACATTCAGTCGCCGCTTACAACGAAATTAAAACTTATTTAATAACAGAAAAATAAATTGTTTCACCCAATTTGTGGGTTATTAAAATTCTACAGCACGAAGGACATATAAAGTTATGCTGTCATTAATTGTCATAATGATTATTTTTATGTCTACACTATTTTTCAGAAATCAATTTAATTTTGAACTGAAAGTAGTCATAATGGCGGGTCGAGTAAAGGTTGGAGGTAACTTTTTCTACAGATGTAAAATGCTTATCAAAACTTACACCTGGATTAACATTTGTATGGAATTAAGACGTGGACACTAAAACAACGAGGCAGAGAGAGAACGGAAGCGTTTCGAATGTTGTGCTGGAGAAGAATTGAACGTAAAAGTTGAATGGAAAAGAAAAAAAGGGAAAAGTTTTGCCAATAGTTGAAGAAAAACACATTTTTTATCAACTTTAGAAAACAGACGTGAATTTCTTCACCATGTTATTGATAGGATATGTCATACGACATGACAACTTTTTAAAGAGTACTATAGAAGAGAAGGTGAGAGGAAAAAGAGGGACGTCAAGACCTAGAAGTGCACCAAGCTAAAGAAAAAGTAAACGTTGGGAAATATGGAAGTGAAAGTGAAAGGGGTTGACAGAATGGAAAAGCGATTTCTTCACCGACAAGAACTATCTAAAATAATGAAGAAGTCTTTCAACACTTGACATAAAACATAATGCTTATTTGAAATATGTTTATATTAACACAAATCTAGTGCGGTACAGAAGATTAAAATTAAATTTATAAAATCCAAGTTCTGATTTAGAACCCAGAGAGAAGTTGAATTAAGAAGTTTATAGTTAAGAAAATTATCTGGGAAACGGGAACTTGCCCGAATGAAACCTTGTGTAAAAACTAATTCATAATAAAAATTATAACCAACATTCTTACGCCTTATTTTGTACGAGCATAACAAAAAATGGAATGGAATGGAAAAAATTCAATTTCAATCAAAAATTATAAATCTTTGGACTCTTAACACTGCTAAAGAAACAGTCTACCATTTATATGATTAAGTCAAATAGAATTCTTCGTCTTAAATTTTATGTTCTTCTTCAGCTGTAATTTTAGTTGCTTTCTAACACTTTATTTCAATGCATTTTACCTATACCTTCCTACTACAATCATTAAAAATTTAACGTATAAATTGGTTGATTGGAAGAGATAACTAGCTGTTTAGCCATGAACCGCTTATAGCATATTTTCTTATCGTATGTTTGTATGTAAACTACTTTTTCATTTGTATAAATAGTATGCAATAAAGAGTTAATAATAATAATAATCCTCTAATTTACAGCCAATTGCAAAAAGCTGTCATATTAAATATCTGCCGTCTAACTTGTCAATTCCTGTCATTTAGTTAAAAACTTAATTTGTTAAATTATTAAAAACGCTTCTGATATGATTGACCAAAGCCCGAGCCAAGAATGTAAGATCCCAGACACGGCAGGAGATATAACTCAATCTCAAAATAATAGTAATAATAAAAGTTCAAGTAAGTAAGATACAACGGTGCGAAGGTGATTTTGGGATACGACACCTTTTTTCGTAATGGACTACTAGAAAGAGTCTAAAGGATTCGTCTAAAGTCCGAATCCTAAATTAAAAAAAAATAATTTATGAGTAATTCATTCAATTAAGCATTATCATAATAAGCCGACGATTTGAATAATGATGTAACTGATGACCGACAACAAAGAGATAAGTAATATTTAAATCACGTAAAAATGGCGATCGTTATCAAAAGGAGGTTGAACATCGTCCTTGCTTAGAAAAAAGCTATTTTATATTCACAAATCATAGTCTATTATGTCTATCCAAAGGTGATTCTTACTAAGTGTTTTTAGTAAGAAGTTTTGTGTGATGAATTTTCAATATTTGAATATACTAACGGTACTTTGGTCACAAATACATGGAAAAACGATGCAAAAGTGTTATAAGTTTAATGTGTGTATCTGTGTGTAGTATTGTATTTTTAACTAGAATGAACATATTTTGATGTGTTTTTTTGTTTAAAAGCTAAATGAGGGAAGGGTGTTCTTTGCCATGTTTGACGAAAATCGGTTGAGCAATTCAAAAGCTATGCGTGTTTTTGGCGTCAGCGGGGAATTTTTTTTTGTGTAAACAAATTACTTTTTTATTGTGTATTGGAAAGTTTTGTCTTCCGTCTAAGTAGGCGAAGTGTCGATGAAGACGGGGGATAACCCCTGATATTTTTAACTACTCCACTACAGGTCTTAAGCAAACGTTAGTCTCTCTATGTGTGTGTGTCTGTCTATGGCATCATATCTTACTCACGAATGAACGGATTTTGATTGGTGGGGGGAATAGAATGGGAAGAATAGAAATTGTTGCATGATTTTTCCAGTTAGTTGGTGGGTTTTATTTATGTGTTACCAATAGCTTGTATATTTTGGTCATTTATGTTGTCTTTTTTTCTCTTTGTTGTTGGCAATTTTTGGCAAAAAAAAAGTTGAAAGGCAATTTCAAGGCCATACTCTGCATATAGGCCTGACAAGAAAAGGTGTCAAGCGGCATTGAGCGTCCTAAATGTCGTGTTTATTCTCAGCAGGGGCTCGTGAAAAAGGCGTCAGAGCTTAGACTACTAATAATGTTACTGCAAAATATACTACAAATAAAAGCCATTTTTCCCGAACTCCTGACTGATCTCTACTATATTACTCTTTTTATAAAGTGGAAAGGTTTGTTTGTGATAGGTATTCTCTAAAACTACGGATCCGAAGACATTGGGTATCCAGAAATCCACCTGGATCAGGAATAACGCGGGAAAGCCGAACACGGACTTCTAGTAGAGACGGTTCAAGGCATTTGTGCGCGCGATCTTATGTGTGGTGTGCTTGTAAATTTGCAACTTACGTGTTCGCGACGCTTTTGTGTGCACGTGTCAGTACATTTTCATCAGGCACCACAGTAGCTTTGTACATACTATCTTAAAGCACACAAATGACTTGAACCAATTATTATCTGCTTTATTAAACAAATCCGCTCTCAGCATTTTTACGCATTGACACGCAAATATTGACAAAAATCACACAAACCAAGAAATGTGCTTGCTTGTACGGTAATGTTTGTCCTGTCGCATACCACGACTGGTCTATTATTTAATACAAGTTAAATATAATTTTTATGAATCTCATTGTATTCTGGAAAACATGCTGCACTTCTAAATGACAATCCTAATATATTATAGGGTCTAAAGCTGAAATCTTTTGAGCCTCATTAGACATATCTAAGCTTAGCGGTCAAATAAAAAATGACTTTGTCTTATACTATACAGCAAACATATTCTAAAATCATATGACAACAATATTGTCAAAATGATTCTTTAGAGATTTTCATCACTATACGGTAAAAAGATAAGTCGCATTTTATTTGACCATTCAGCTGAGATAAGTCTATACACAGCCTAAGTGTGTTTAAAGCGGGGATTACAATTCCACAGAATAAGTTTTGATTTTGAAAAAGGAAGACAAATCACTTTTTATTCCTTTTCAAACGCACACATACATTATTCCCGTCTTTCTCAAACTAGAAAAACCTGGAGTTAGTCAAAGTGCATACTAAACGTAGTTAGATAAATTACACTCACACAAATTACTTCGCTTACCTTTATTTATTGATGACCAATAACTTTTATATGGGTTGGTACTAATTTCATACTATTTTAAGACCTTGAACCGTAGTAAAATTATAGTAACGGTGAAGCTTGGTAAAAATAAGTGAGATACCTATTGCAACGTTTCTTCAAAGAACTAGGATTATTTTTAATTTTAAATAAAGGAGGTTATAGAACGATTCGGCCTGCATGGTTTAGATCTTGAAAGGAGGTTGTCTATTATTACTTTTTGAGTTCGTATAACATACGTTTACAGGGTGGTTTTCTCAATTGGGAATGGATGGTCAAAGCCTAAGTTATGAAGAGTAGCGAAAAATGTTGAAAGGACTTGCGAGCCCGTTTTTTTAAAAACTAAAACATCATCCGATAGTGTTGCTAATAAAGATCAAATTCTTGGCAGTACCAAAAATTTTCTTAATCATACATGTATTTAAGTCTAAGTCTCACTGGTACAGGCTAAGCAGGCTCTTTTCTGGATACGGAAAAACATAACATTTTTTTTCGGTTATATTCGCCTTAAGCCCCAATTTCGGTTACGAGTGCTTTATTAATAAATTTAAAAAAATGTATGATATACTACTAGAGATACTAAAAGAAACGCATTAATGGGCCAAATGTAAAAAATATTAGAATATAATAAAATATTAGATATTGGTGCCAAATTACGTTCAAATATCAAATTTTGTTTACTTCTACCTATAAGAACATACTTTGAACATCTGAAAGAAAATTCGTATAACAAGGTACGGGCAAGAGTTTAATTCAAAAAGGTGTTTGTTAAACTTTATCATTTATTGCAAATTTGTAACAACTACTCGTATTATATTTCAGAAGTATCAAAACACTTGGAAAAGATTTAACAGTAAGTACCAAGACTAACTAACGTACCACTCAATCAATAGATAATGAAATACCTTATTTTATTTAGTTACTCAAGAATAATCGAATACTTGTATGTTGTGTTTATACCTACCACTGAATAGAGACGTTATTGATCAATGATCATTCATTTCTGAGAACCAAGATCAATCATTCATTTACGTAAAATAGGTGACTTTAACATTAAGTAGCTTACAACTTTATGGGGGATAAAGCATGTTCTAATTTAGAAAATGATTGACGGACAAATTACATGGGCCTTCCACAATAAATGTACCGTATAAAACACATGGAAATCTAAGTTTAGAGCTACATACTGTTCTTGAATTAAAATGTATTAATATATAGTATCATGTGTTATGCATATAGTGGTCTCTTTCTTACAAAGTCAAAGAGCTGGATAATTCAGAAATGGCGGCCTTAGAACGAGCCTCTATGATTACTTTTGCCACCTCTAGGGCCTGTAATAACTGTGCGTGTATGTTAATCTATAGTTTATTATTATTGAGGCAAATTGCTTTAGGTACCTTTTACAGAAAGGCATTTTAGCATGTGATCTATTGCTTTAGCTTTTGCAGTAATTTCTAAGGCTATATTTAAAGTTAGTAACTTTGAAGCTGTTTTTAAGAGATCTATAAGAAATCATGAATTATTGAAGTGAGTAGATGTGATAGGAATAGCAATATTGATTGTTACGTGTAATCTTGTCTGTACGTGCGGCACGAAAAGAATTGATAATAGAATAGGTACTTACGCCTCGCTCTTGTCGTAGACCGGGAAAGTTTGGTGAGCCAAGTCTTGGAGTGAGTTGCTGGTCTGTGGCTCAGCGGAGATACCCTGCGCTCTCTGCTTCCGAGGAGCACGGGAGCCTCTCGCATACTGCTGGTAAGGGAACACGCTCTGCAGCTTATCCAACTGCGAGCGTAGTTCCACCATTTCCTGGTCACGCTGTTTCAGCAACGCTTCTAACTCTCTAATCCTCTCCACTAGAGGTTGCACATCGTTCCCCACGACGGGGTTCGCGGCACAATTCTCTGAATCCGAATTCATCGTGCTCGGAGTCCCCATTATTCCGTCTAAATCGCGATAAGTCTCGTTTAGCGCTCGTCGGTCGCCGTTCACGGTAGGCGCCACGGTCAACGTCCCTCCCCCAGCGTTCACTAAGGACCTGGGTTCATCGTCAACAGCTGTCCGCTGTGACGATCCGAAGCAGAGGTTGTCAAAACACACGCGCATTCACTCGGCTGCGAGCACTGAACAGTTACACTGTTTCACTGAATAGTTTTTGGAACGTTTTTTGTTTTATTAGAACACTGTCACTGATAGGTTGATTGGTGGGTGGATTGTGGGCGCGTGCGACGCGGCCGCGAATGAGCGATGCAGTGCAGACGCGCCGAGCCGACACCCGTCAGCCGCGCGAGCGCCGACGCCGCCCTGTAAAAAACGTTGTCACTTTACGAGTATCTATTACTTAACACCAGCATATTTTACATGCCTAATCAAAATTTCATATATTTACATTTTGATGAAAAACAAAAGAGCGCTATCATTTCGCTCACGAACGCGACTTCCCTACTCCGCGCAATACACAAATTGTTCTATTTTCAAACGTCTACGAAGAATAGCGATAACTGAAATCTTTATCATGATAATCTTGGTTAGATAGGTATCTTTTGGAATGTTTTTCTGATATTCAGTCTTTTTCAGTATTGCTATTAGAAGAACTGAAATAATCAGTCACCTGATCTCTACCGTTACCAAAACCATGTGATTTTATCTAATCCAGTATTGACATGGCGCGAGATTATCCGTGTAGATAAACAAACGTTAACAAAATACTTGTGATAATTTCGAAATAGCATTTTCAATGCTTTGTTTCAAAGGTTATTTATGTCTTTTAGAATAATTGCTTCTCCGTATGCTAGCAATAAATCCTTTTCGTGATATCCAAGACAGCTGTTAAGCACTTGGTTTAATCCTGTGGTAGAGACTGCAATTGTGTTAAGAGCAAAACTACTAACTTTCTATCTTACTGTATATTGCAAGAGGGTTTATTTTTGTAAAGCTTAATTCGAGTGTCTTATTCTAATCGAGCCAAGACACAAATTTTTGCTAAGCTTGATGTTGGTGTTTCGTGACGTACGCAGTTGACGACAAATAAAATAATGTCTTCCTGATTCAGCTGTTGGTGAATGTAGAAATTAGGTGTTTGAATTTAGAACATGAGTTTAGAAACTGTTACATAAAGAACTTTTTGTTTATCTTAACGACCAAGGTAGAAGATACTTGAGACCGTCGGGTCCTGGAGTCAGGGGCTCATCTCCTCTTCGGCAAAATTTCCTGACCCTAAGACCGGCTTAATTTGCCCAACGTTTAACATTATCGATCCAACGCGTCAATTCTGCCAGCCTTTTGGCCACTTTGGCCTTATGTACGGCCGTAATTAAAGGGTAGTATTCTATCTTTTATTATTTTTCATCCTTGTTATCTGTTATAAACTGTAGTTACTTAATTTATTTAACTTTCATTTTTATGTTAAGTTATATTCATAAGGATATTTAGGTACAATGTACCCCTAAGTTATGAGATTGCATTTTTTTATTGGCAGTCTGGTGAAATGTCCTTTGCGTAATGACAGAAAATTCATAAATAGGTATTAATCAATATTTCATTATCCGTCTCTTATCTGTGTTATTGTTTTGTTTTTATGCATTTTAGTTTTTAAAACTAACATAATAATTAATCTAATTTATCAGTTATCGAAATTGATAATATCAAATGATTATTAAAGAAGTTATCTGATTTTTGTTATTACAATGGTTCCAATCCTGATTCGATGTATGGTCAGCATTTACAAAAGTTTTGCTGCTGGCCATTTTGTTTTGCGTAAGTAACAAACTAAAATAAATTAAAAACGATTTTGATTTTTAAATTTATAAAATATCTTAATTAAGTTTTAATAAAACTACCGAAATCAACTTGTTTTCTATACCTTCAATATCACAACAAAAACTGTTCTGTAAACCCACGAGACACGCTTCAACTGTACAAACACAGGAGAGTTCACAAACTAAACAATCTCAAAATGGCGGTCACCCAGGCAGCGAGCCAATCAAAATAATATATGTCGCAGGCCGATGGTACAATTAGCGATTTAACTAAACTGGTAGCCGTTTTGTTGATCCTTTTATGCTTTTTTATAGCCTTCAGTGTTCATAACGGAGCGCTAACCTCCTAGGTTCACTTCGTTAGCTCGGCTCGCGCAAATCAGAATATCAAAAAGTTTGTAAGACAGTAATTTAAAAAATTGCATTTCTCTTCCTTTATAATTAACTATAATACATTACGGCTAGCTGGTAAGCTGAATAAATCTATTAAACCAAAGAACTAGTTGTTTAGTTAAATGTCTAATTCAACCATGCGCCTGCAGCATATATACCTATATACTTAAAAACAAACTGTTTGCATTTCCCCGTTCTCCAAGGATACAACTCTTGGCCCAATAAAACCAAATATAGATGGATTTATAACTTTAACAGAATTTATTTGTTACAATAACCTACAAGACCAAATAAATTGAACTGTGAAACCTTCGTAGGTAATTATTTATCTTAAATAAGTTTAATTATCGCGTTTTGATTCAAAACTTACTTATTAAATATATATTTAATAAGTAAGTAAATAAAATAAATATGTATTTCAAAGCCGGAATTTTGTCTTGATTCGGTCAAATCACTGAAATATATGATGAGGAAATCATATGAACGGTCATATTTATAATTAAATTTACGCAATTTTGACCAAAGTGACCAAGCTTTTGACGCTAATGTTTAAATCAAAGTTATAAATGAATAGTTATTCCTAGACTAGAAATTGTACGTCGAATACAAGTACATATTAAAAGATTTTCAAAATTTTATCGAAATACACACGCTGACAATACCTTGAATATTGAATATTGTCCTGACTTCACACCAAATATTAGAAGCTATTTTTGTACAATTTAAAACAAATTTATGATGGAGTTAAAGACTAAAATAAAAATACTAATTAACATTGCTTTGTTTTAAAAAACTAAATTGACAATATCGATTTAATTTTGAGGTACTTAAAAACTATATTTCGAATATTCACTTTGATGCTTTATTAAAAATGGTGAGGCACAAAAATGTATCTCATTATGATTTGCTCAAGACCATACACGGTCCAGGTACACGTATCTGGTAAAAGCTATGAAGAACTGGTACATTAAATCATTCATTCGCACTGTCAATGAATGAGTAATATTAAGAAACTGTCAACGCCCCGGATGTCAAACAGGCGTATTTGCATTTCGGACAAGTGTGATCATCGAAACTATACTGTCGCTATACAGAACGTTTAGGGTCAAATGCTACAGCTTTTGGAGTCAGCGACCAATCGAGTTAAACGACCAAAACGAGAGACATACTACCACGGTAGGCGCAGTGGGTGCGACATAAGACTCAAGATTTGTAATCGACCATTTCAAGTCTACCAGCACGGGTCGACCATGCCACTAAATCTCGTGCTTTCACTTATTTAGGCTGCCTTGGCGTGATATAAAAGTGAACGAATGAATGCGATCGGACACTCCCGAATCCACTTCCCCCCCTGCCTGTGTGCTGTGCGGCCAGTCCGGCCACACAGCAAACTACAGGGGTTGCCCGCGCGCTCCGCGCTCCACCACCAAGAGGGTCGCGCCTAAACCGGCGCCGCCACTCACTCCTGCCAACTTCCCGCCGCTGCGCAACCGGGGTCCCCCGGAAGCAAAGCCCGTTCAGCCGACGCCTACTCCGGCTCTGTCTTGGAGGCAGCGTCCGGCCGTCCCGCCTGCACCTTCCCGACCCATCCCAGCTCCCGTAGCTCCCGTAGGGCCGCGTCCCGCGTTGTCATCTTCCCCTCAGTCGTCGTTGGCTGAGGACATGAAGACCGTGTTCGACGTCATCCAAAACGTCGACATTAACGAAATCTCCGTACTCGCACGCAAACTGCGAGCCGCCCGCTCTCCTCAAGAGCGGTTATTCGCGTTAGCCGAGCATCACTCGCTCCTAAGTTCGTTGTAAATTCTTTTATTTTTGTAAATTTTAAATAAATAAATTTTAAATGTCTAGACCCGCGAATCCCGCGTCCAGTCGTATTAAACCCAAGGGCTTATCCCTTGTATCTTTTAACGCTCGTAGTCTTAGCACTAACCTTCCCGAGATTAAACTGTTCCTTCAGAACAAAGAACCTGACCTATTCCTTCTCCAGGAGACATGGCTTACTCCGAAACGCTCCAGGGGATATGTTATTCCTAAGTACGCGTTTACTCGCAACGATAGGCCCAACTCCGACGGTTACGGCGGCACCGCCATATATTACAAAAGAGGCTTCCATTGCTGTCCTCTCCCTACCCCTCCTCTCCTCAACATGGAGGCCACGGTGTGTAGATTGGCTATGACTGGTCATCCGACCATCATCATAGCTTCAGTCTACATACCGTGTGGCTCCAATCCAATCCGCAGCGACTTTGAGGCCATTCTCGCCCTCGGCCATTCAGTCATTATGTTCGGAGACTTTAACTCCAAACATACTGACTGGACGTGCCTATCAACCAATACCAGCGGTATCGCTCTCCTCGACATCACCAACTCCCTTGACTTAGACGTCATATCCCCCATCACTCCCACTCACTATCCCAACAATCCGACCTACTCTCCTGACATCCTCGACTTTGCAATTATCAAGCGAATCAATCTTGACCTAAGGTCTATCGAACCGCTCGATGACCTAGGCTCCGACCATCGCCCCGTCTCCCTCGTACTAGGTACGCCTAACGTTAACGTCACACCTCCTAAGACCTTTACCAATTGGAAAGGTTTTAAAAATACGTTAGTTTCAGCCTTAGAGGCCCCTAACTCTCCGCTCGCGATTTCGCCCAACCAATTAGATAGTCCGGATAAAATAGATTCATTAGTCAATACTCTAACTGATGCTATTAACACAGCCATCAACGACAACGAAAAGGTTGTTAAGCAAAGCAAACCCGCGCTTCCACTAGCCGTTAGCAATCTCATTAAAGCCAAGAACGCGGCTCTCCGGAGAGCAAAGAAATATCCCACGCCAGCATATAGAACAGCTGCGAATCAGCTTCAACGTAAAGTTAGGTCTCGCCTCGCGGAACTCCGTGACACTCAGTTTAACGATCTCATGGAGAATATCTCCCCGTCCCACCAAGCGTATTATCGAATGGCCCGAGCCTTACGCGTAGACACCACCTCTCACGTTCCTCCTCTCACTCGTCCCGACGGCACCATTGCTTTCGAAGTCGAAGAGAAAGCCGAATGCTTCGCCGACAGCATAGCGGCACAATGCTCGCCCAGCACGCAACCCGCGGATCCCTCCCACATCCAGGCGGTGGAGGACGAAGTTCTCCGTAGAGAATCTCTCCCTATCACCGACGACCCCGTCACAGTCTCTAATGATGAAATCTTGCTTCTCATTAGAAAGCAAAAATCCAAAAAGGCTCCGGGTGCGGATGGAATTTCCAACCACGCACTTAAGCACCTGCCTGAGCAGGTGCTTACCTTGTTAGCTATCATCTTCAATGCCTGCTTCGACCATAGCTACTTTCCAAAAGCCTGGAAAGAAGCGACAGTCATAGGCATTCCCAAGCCGGGTAAACCTCTGAATGTCCCGGCTAATCACAGACCCATCAGCCTCCTCAAGGCAATGTCTAAACTTCTCGAAAGAGTCATACTCTCTCGAATGCGGAATCATCTGTTTCCAACGGATGGCGATCCTCTCATTATTCCCCATCAGTTCGGCTTTCGCGCTAAACACTCCTGCCCTCAGCAAGTCCATCGAATCGTCGAGTACATACTCGAAGGATTCTCTCAGCGTCGTAAAAAAACAATCGCGGTTCTCTTTGACGTAGCCAAGGCTTTCGACAAAGTCTGGCACAGCGGTCTCGTTTTTAAACTCTATAAAATAGGCTTACCGGCTCGCCTAGTCAGATTAATAGCGTCGTTTCTTAAAGACCGTACTTTTCGATTCAAACATGAAGGCACGCTCTCCGCGCCTCGTCCCATAAAGGCTGGAGTCCCGCAAGGCTCAGTCCTCGCCCCTCTGCTGTACACCGTGTACACTAACGACATCCCCATCCCGCCGAAAGGCGTCGAACTCGCCCTCTTTGCAGACGATACCGCCCTTTACACTAAAAGTCAAGCGATCCCGTATAACATCACCAGACTCCAAAAGGCCGTAAACGCCCTCGGTGTTTGGTTTCAAAAATGGCGTATCGATGTCAACCCAGAAAAGAGTTCTGCTATTCAATTCGACCACAAACGTCGTAATCGCCACAACGATCCGCACATTCGTATGTTAGGTGTTCCCATCCCCTGGAAGCGCACTGTCAAATACTTAGGCGTCACCTTAGATCAGACGCTTTCTTTCAAGCCACACGTCGATAGAGTAACGAAACTCGCGCGTTTCTACTTAAGCCGCTTAAATAGTATGATAGGTAGAAAAAGTAAAATGTCTTTTAGAAATAAACGTACGCTTTACAAGGTCTGCGTTAGACCCGTCATGTCATATGCTTCGCCAGTCTTTGCCCACGCCAAACCCTCCGTCCTGTATAAGCTGCAGGTAGTTCAAAATCTCTTCTGCCGCAGGGCCACAAACGCACCTTGGTACGTGCGTAACGCGGACCTGCACAGAGATCTTGAACTGCCTACAGTGCAACAGCACCTCAAAACACTCTCAGAATCGTTCTTCAAACGTGCCGAATCCCATCCCAATCATCTTGTTCGAGATTCAGTCTCATATACTGTTCCTGTGTTAGATTCGATTTACAAAATCGCTAGACCGAGAAACGCGCACACGAGCGAACGCACGCAGTTAACTTTAGCTCTCGAGGCCCTTCAGGCCGCAAATCCTAATTCTAACGTAAATTCTAATTCTAACGTAAATCCGAATTAATGCTATTTTTATTTTTCATTTTTAATGTTTTATTTTTACTTTTCTTTTTTGAGCACCTTCAGTGCTATGTGAATCTCAGCGGGTGACCCCTTAAGGGCCCCGCTGGCGCGGCCTCTTTCTCCAATTGGCCGTCGTTCAGATGAAGGCTGAGTGGCAAAAATGCACGAGCCGACAGGGGGTTTTTTTAGTGGGTATGGTTCTGGTAGGCGTCGGGACGAGTCCCACATAACTCCGATCGCGCGCGCGGAGTATGCGTCAGAGCATTTTTTATGTCCTCCTGCCCTTCCCGTGGAGGGGAACCAAAAAAAAAAAAAAAAAAAAAAAAGCGATCGGACAAATTCTGATATAATCAAAGATGTAAGTCTTGTCTTGATATCCAACAAAGAGCTTGCAGCAGGTTGCGTTAAGCCAGTATGGCGTTTATGCCTTCTGTTAGCAGGTTCTGTGAACTAGGCCTCATAGCGATATTTGCGATCTTGTAGTAGCACATTTTCCTAACCGCTCGGTAAATAGAGTTTAAATGGCATCATATCAATGTCAATATAATGGTAGTGAATTTCTAAAAGGAATATACGTCCGATATTGAGTGTATATCCTAAATAGAAATACTCCATAATAGAGAAATGACAAAATATAATATAGTATATGTGAACTGTGTGTCTTATAGCATCATATACCTACACACAATATTTTAACTAATAACTTTTTTGTAATACTTTTCACTTACGCCATAGTTGCCAAATCACGATGGCTGCTAAGCGTAATTTATGCAACTTTTCAATAAATTTATTGTGCTCTCGTGACACTAGTGTTGTATGTAGATGTAACATTTAAAGATTAAATAAATGAATATAATTATAGATACACAAAGGAGAACATAAAAACTAACCTTACTCTACTTTTTATTATCATGTAGGCTGTTTTGTTCGTGGTGTTTATGAAGAATTGTAGGTGTTAAAAATTGAATCTTTATATTATTGTATTATTTGATATTATTAATTTATTTTTTATTCGCTAGTGACAAAATCTAACATACAAGCTTTTTATCTAAAGTTCTAGCGTTTACTATCGACTTCGTTGGCGTAAAGTCCCGCCCGTTGAGTATAGTCAAAGTATGATCGTTGTGCATGATCAAAGTATACATTTTATTATACGGAAAAATATAATCTTTCAATATGAATTACCATTAATAATGCGCTGTTCCCGCTTATTCCTTAGGAATTAGGGTCTGTATTGGGATGCATAAATTTAATTGGCATGTAATAAGGCTGCATAACGTTTTTTGGCATACTGTTTGTTTCGCATAACGTTCATACAGAATAAATCATAAGGCATACTTTATTTCCCAATAAGTTCATTTATAATAATAATATATTAGCATAATTTTCATGCATAAATGGTTTTACAATAACGATTACTAATCATAACATTTATTGGCATCTCACACTATGGCATAAAGTTTACAAGTCATACATATAAAATACCATAATTTGACAAAAATAAATGGGCTATAAAATTAATAACCGGTTCAGAAAATAATTTCATATTTTAGTTTGCAAACTTTGCAAGGTTTAAGTACTATTGTCTGACAAAAAACGTGTGACAAAAGATCATTTTACAAACATTGTTTGAAAAACTAATCATTCAACAAACTTTCAATTCGTAAACTTCGTAATTGTGTTATATATTTTCATTATAATGTAAGTAAAATTTTTTAGTAAGATTATTTACAATTATTCATCATCATCATTTCTTAAATAATCTTGGTCAAATATTATTATTTATAATTTACGTGGAAGTCACGTTTTTGGAATGACCTACCTACCTACTGACTAACCTGGTCGTCTTTGCTGCGCTCGACGTCGCACCTAATATTATTTATTTATACTCTCAAGACTCAACATAAAGTAGATACATAATAATATGATCTTTACTTGATAAATTAGGCACCAACAGTTTTTTTATTACTTTAAATTTATGACTTTAAAGGTTCTGGTACTTTCGTTCTGCGTTTTGTAAAGACAATTAGAGCAAGTGAAACTTATGGCAATGAACCCATTCTATGGGTATAATATTTTGCTTATCTCAATTTATGCGAAAAAACTTTATGCTGAAACCGTTATGCCAAACTGCATTATGATAAAAAAAATTATGCGACCGAAAGGGCTCTCTAGGACAGGGCTTTGAATAACGTTAAAAAATTGGTAACGTTATCTCTTACAAACAGAAGTATCGTTATTAAGGGAGGTAACAATACCAAAGGTAACGTTATAGATAAAGTAACGTTATGAAAGGTATCGATACTTTTCAAATTTTTTACCGGTAAATGTTATAACGTTACCTATGATAGTATCGGTAACTTTATTGATATTATTTCTGTCCCTTTTACTATCTAATTTGAGTTGTAACCATAAGTTTTTAGGAGTTGAAATAAATCGGTAGCCAGGCACCGCACCGTATCGTATAAAAAGACACACCGGTATTACCCGAGCTGATCGCAAAATATTTATAAAGTGTGAGATCTACTCTAAGGAATATAATGGTAAGTAGGCAATTTGATATTTTATTATTGGTTTTATAATTGAGAAATATTGTGACAAATATGTAAATCCAGAGAAAAGCTCTGCGATGCGCTTCGAACATAAACGCCGTCGCCCCTGCGACCCCTTTATCCGAATGCTAGCCACCAAGTAGCTAGGCGTAACGCTCGGTCGTACGCTATCATTCCAACCTCACATTCTCAGAGTTACCAAACTCGCCCGTATGTACATGGCCCGCCTAAACAGTATGTTAGGCAGGCAATGTAAAATGTCTCATAGGAACAAGCGAACGCTTTTTAAGGTTTGCGTCAGACCAGTCATGACGTATGCCACCCCAATCTTTGCCCATGCCAAACTCTCCTATTTGTATAAGCTGCGGGTAGTCCAAAATCTCTTCTGTCGCAGGGCCACGGATGCTCCGAGGTACGTGCGTACGCAGACCTGCACAGGGATCGCGACTTACCTACTGTACAACAACACCTTAGGACGCTCTCCACCGCTTTTTTCAAGCGATCCGTAGAGCATCCTAATCCCGATAAAAAACCACCAACGAAAACGCGCGCGTGCGGCTCACTTTGACGGAGTGGCAACGTCGCCAGAAGTAACAAAAAAGTAACACTATTTTAACGTTAAATTAGTAGTGTTTTTATTTGAATTGAATCTTCATTACCGCTACTTAACTTTATGAAAATAACGTTATTTACCGATATATAAACCGTTAATTCGGAAACGTTATAAAGCCTTGCTCTAGGAACTACAATCTGTATGAGATAAAGAGTCACTTTTCGGCCCCTCAGAACATCTTTGACGACTATCTCTTTTCGTACTCCGATTTCACACGAAAGAAAACAAAACGTTTTCTCGTTAGGATACCTAATAATCTTGTTGAAACTTGTGTACTATCATTTTCACACCACAAATAAATCTGTGAAATAAATACTAAGATATGTATGCTATTAATATTCAAATGGACATTAACGGCCCATCATCAGTCAACACACGGAGTTATAACTCCACAAAAATGCAATTAAATCAAAAAAGATACATTAAATTTGACGAATGGCTGTAACAATAGCATTCTATGGGGTTCTCAGTATATTTGATTGCGTAATTTGCGTAATTTGTTGACAAAAAATATGTGACACGGACATTTTTAATTCGGCCAATGTTTGAGAGAATTTATTTCGTCTGCACCTTATTTCTCTAATGCTTATAGATACTCTGTTCAACCTTAACCCCACTATGCCAGAAGGAGGGTTATGTTTTTCTTGTATATGTATGTTTATTTCTTTGGCACGCTTTTGGAACGCCAAAACCGTTTGACGGATTCCAACATATGAGGCCTCATTAGATTCGTCTCACTTGTGGGAGTAGCATAGGTTATCTATAATATAATATTATAATATAATATAATATAATATTTCCCAGAATTCCCAAGGGAACATAAATTACACGAGGAAATAGCTTTAGCAGTCGGGTTTTTTTATTTGTCGAATTCTGCAGTTTGTAACAAAAATATTTTTACGGTTTTAAATTGTTTTAATAAAAACCAACAACTATATGAATAAACATGACTGATTGTTACTTTATATTGTATATTCTGTTTATTCTCTGGGAGTCATGGAAATACTACCTTTTGTACTGTTAAGAAAGCATTTCAATTAGATAAAAAATTAAATCAATTTCATAAACATCGCAACATTGTTTATTTTCTAAGATTTATGTAAAAGCTATGATATTTATAAATTTACAACGTATTTAAATCACATTAACCCAAAAAAAAACAATTTAAGAAATGCTCATGCAAGAGTACCTACCACCTACAGGGCAACAGAAAGGGCCGCAAATAATATTTTTATGGCCAAAACACATTTCTTTAAGTTGTCGAAATTCGCACATTGCAAACATACACTTAATAAAAAACATCGCATATTATTGTACAATAACAACACTATAAAACGTCAAAAAGTTTTATTAACGCATGTGGTTAATGTTTATTTTATTTGTTTTGTTAAACGAACTTTGCTTTTTATAGTTCTTGTTGGATTGAATAACAAGTGTCTTATCAGTTTTGTAGGTGGTCTTTGACAATCATACCGATAGTTTGTATGGCTTAGGTCATTCTGGTATATTACTGACGTAAATTTATCTAAATGTATGACTGCTATCATTTATTGTGTCTCATGTTCTGACTAACTATAAATGGTTCAACTGATTTGTGCGCGCGATCTTATGTTGCGTACGCTTGTAAATATGCAACTCATCTTTGTGTGGCAGCCGCCATCTAGTCAAACCGTGTTCTGGTCGCTTTGGTGTGCGAGTACAATCAGTACATTTTTGTCACGCACACACACTTGCTGTATATACAAGCTTAAAGCAACCTAGTATTTGTTGTTGCGGCCCACAACAAATACTTGATCTATGCATGCAACCTTTGTACATTTCATTGAATTTCCGTTCGACCCAAATGTTAAAAAAACTGAACAATAAGTCATTCTTGGTCACCTTTTTTTCCTATAGTATTAACATCTATTAAGCCAAGGAGCGTAAAAAACTTTTCTTTAACTTATGAAATATCTGCTCAAACCGTTTACCATTCGTTTATTTTTAGACATAGTCAATTAAATTCAATTCAAACTGTTGAGGGTTGTCAGTCGCACAATTATGTGACATATGTGTAACAAGCCGTGGCACTAATTCACTATCACACTCGGTCGATATTGATTTGTAGATCGAATGCAATAATAAAAATATTATTGCCGGAAGTGTAATATATCTTATAAAAAAAGACGTGGGATTCAAACAGCTTATCGGCTACTTGAAATATTTTCACTGAAATATTTACATAATTTAAGAAGGAAATATTAAATGTTTTCATAGAGGTTACAGAGGTTATACGGCAATTGATTTTGTCCAACACAAGTCTAATTAATTCTGTACTACGCTTAAAATAAAATAAAAATATATTAATTTTGCATGATTTCCATCATCAGCATCTATGCATCTGCTTAAAGAACTTTCTATAAGTAATAAATTGCGTATTGCAAGGCAATTTGCGTATTGTATAAATGTATGTATGCTTGAACTAGGACACAAATAAAACTTTTAAGAACTACTTTACTTCAATTATGGTATTTACTACAATAGATCTGGCAAAATCAACATGCACATTTTTCAAAAATTGACCTTTTGTGAATCAAGCCTCCCTACGCAGAATATTGCGCAAGCGCAGTATATAACTTGACATTAGTGAAATCGCGTTTATTTAGAATTAACTTTAATTGCCTCGTATTGCTCGGGCACTGTGGTTAAACAATCAGGCGCCTGTTCTGATGTAGTTTTATTTATGGAGCCGTCTCTTGCGCACATGGGGGTTAGGTCAATAGAGCACTTCGATTTAAGTGCATATGCGTCGGTGCTTTACTTGACACTTTATTATAAGAGAGGTTTATGATTTTGTGACTGGCAATTTTTAATTTTTCTTACAAGAACGGACTTCGTCAATAAAACAATGTCTAGGCATTAAGAAAGAATCGTTTAAAAATTCCTGAATCCTGCAGAAGCGTGGTAAACCTTTTTTTTAAATTGATCTACTAAAAACTAAATATTTCATCGCAAGTTTATTCCATCTACATTAATTTTTTTACATAAGTTCAACAATAGTTTTCTATCTATTTAAAGAGGTCCCTCTCGGTCTACCTATCATAATTTATAAACCTTTATTAGTAAATAGGGGAGTCTGGTAATTTTAACCCTTGTTTTCAAGGTTATAACTTGTGACTTTTATTAAAAGTGTCTTTGTGTCAACCAAATATATTGTGATGTAAATCTGCCACATAATTTTTTGACAAGCTCCGAGATAAACAGATTACCCATTTGCCATCTGACACAAGGTTAACAAAAGAAAATCCTCTTTTAAATCAAAGTATTGTTAAATGTCAGAGACAGAACTGCCAGTCTGTTTGGTCCTAAGATATGAATAGCTCTGTGAAGATTACGTCAGAATGAATTTCTTCCGGCGTCCACCCGCAGTCGGCAATTGGATCAACAGGTCAAACTACTGCAGGTACATTCGGTAGTCGGTAGCCAGCAGGCGCATATCTGCAGTCGAATCCTTCGTAATGTCGTCGTTCTTTAGTATGCGGGACGCCTACAAATGAGCGAACAACACTCAAGCGATTGTCGCCCTAAAGCCCCGGCCTCCGTTACTGAATACAGGACATCTTAGTCATACATTGTTTGCTGAATCTCTGATCAAATCCACATTGCTTGTTTTTTCTATAGATCGGAATTCTTTTATGGCCTGATTGTATGGCCTTACCCTGGTTTCTTGAAACCAACTCGCGATTTCTGGTGTAGCGAACTCAGCCAATACCAACTATGAGGTTATCCAGGGAAAATAATGTTTGAGAGCAATGACTAGTACCATCGATATGAAGGTAATCGGCCGTGAACATTAGCTGACATGCACCTGTGCATATAGTTTAAGTAAACATTATCTATTACAACCAACTTGCTGATTAACCTGTAATTTGCTATAAAGCTTGAATCGTACAACAATCGGAGATGGAGCAAGAAAAAGTCACAAAAAGAGTTCAATTCAGAAATTAATAACCTAACCTAACTAATAATTCATTGATCACATTACAAATCATATATGAAGTACCTAACAAGACAGTTTTTAATTATCTTTTAAACAACAATCTATTTTTAGCTTTATATGACTTAGTAATTAGCCCTATAATTAGGCGGGACATAGATACGACTTATTACGTCTTATCGGATCAGATAAATGATAATTCTACATATTTGTACGTTAACGCAGAAGATAATTATATTTCGTTGCTTCATTATTTAGATATAGAATAATTTAACCAGGTAGTACCTTAAACCTACAGGCAACTTCGCACGTGTTCGGATTAATCGATTGTTTTATTAAACCATCGACTTATGAGCATCACTAGAGTGCTCAGTCCAACCCTACGTCGGCTTTACTCTTCATACCTTATTCGTGCGAGACAACGAGCACACGTAATTCAAAATGCCTAAACGGGGCCCTGAAGAAAAGTTCAAACATTATAAAAATAAAATTATAAAACTGGAACAAAAGAAAAAACGTGTAACAAGATTACCATCATATTCATCGGATACTGAGCTGAGTGAAAACACAGAAGGTGTGTAACTTATTTAATAATTCTTTATACCTACTAGAATACGTGGGCATTATAGTTTTATTTTGTTTTTCACGTTACAATTGACTGCGAGTGAATTGTAATTACGGGGTAACTGCGAGTTATCCACGTACCATATTAGCTTTTTTAAAGTACCCACTAACGAATGTACGTATTTTATAAAATTTGCCTATATAGGTATAAACTGAGAGTCTATCTCGATAATGAGTGTTATTGCGAGATACCCTCAAAAAACATTAAAAAGACACTATTTCATAAAAAATCTGTGTATTTTTGGTTAGCTTTTTCTATAAGGAAAATTTCGATACTATAGTATAATATATAATATATATAATACGAATACCCTCAGTAATTCAAAGTGTGATAATATACTTAAATATTATTTTTTGTACTTACAGGCACGGGTCTTGCCGAACCTATCGTGGATATGACAAAAGAGCAATCCATGGAAAAACCAGAAATACTGGAAAACCAGTTGGATGAAGCCCAGGCGGGTTCACCAGCAGCGCAGCAACTAATGCCCAATGTAGTTTTGGAATTAACCAGAAGCAACGTCCACACCATCTATTGAGGTCCCAACTGAACCACCCTTGGACCCCGAGTTACTGTCTGCACTAGGTCGTTGGATACACCCTACTTCGGGTAAGATATTTACAATAGCTTAGCAAATTTATGGCCGCTTCTATTACGTAAGGGATTGTCTAATGAAGACAAGGATAGCCTTACTAAACAATATTTAGTCTCTGCTAACTGCCGGTTACTTCAAGCCCTAAAGCTTAACGCTGAAATATCGGCGGCCGTCTCCGAAGTCGACAGAGGCCGTGATAAAAAGCTAACTGCATTTCAGCAGGAACTTGGCGTGGGTATAGCGGCCATTAATCGTGTAATAGAAACGATGTTAAAAACTGATAACAAGGCTGCGGCTCTTAAGAAAATCTGCTGTGTAATTTACACCATGCCCTGACAAAGGATAGGAGCAAGCTTATCTCGCCGAGCTTGGAAAAGGGTTTCCTACACGTGATACAGGAAAGTGAACGTGACGACACTTTATTTGGCAACTCTTTAGCCGAAAAAATCAAGGCCAACAAGGCCATAGAGAGACAAAGCCTTCAAATTCGAAATAAGTCTCATTCGAAACTGACGAACTCCCCTCAAACATATGTCAATCGTTTCGTCTAGCAGGGAAACTGAACAGGACCTCCTCGATACCCGTCAAACAGGGAGGGGGGGCCCGGAGAGGTCGAGGCAGAGAAGCATCCAAAAATTTCACATTTACTTAAATGCACTATTCGAGATTTTGCTAAATTAATTGGAACACTAATTGCAGCCTGTCCTGCAACAAAGTACGGTTTTTTATATATGAAAGGGTTAGAGCGACAAAAATTTATTGCTTTACAGAAGCACAAAAATAATTTCGAAAATCACAATTCCTAATAGTGTTCTAGAAGACTTAAATTGGTGGAAGGATAATATTTTTACAGTTTATAATAGCCTTAGGAAAAGGGAATACAAATATGAAATTTACACCGATGCCTCCTTGACAGGATGGGGAGCTGTATATGGGGATAAGAAATTTAGTGGTAGATGGAAAGAAGTAGAAAAAGATTATCATATTAATTACTTGGAATTACTCGCTATTTTCCTCGGTCTTAAAAGTTCGGTTAATAAAGAATCTGATTGTGCAATATTGTTGCGTTGTGATAATACGACGGCCATAAGTTACATCACCAGAATGGGAGGTATTCAATTTCCTCATTTAAGCTGTCTAGCCAGAGATATTTAGCAGTGGTGCGAACACCGAAATATTTGGTTATTTGCCCTATATGTCAACACAAAACATAATTACGCTGACGCAGAATCTAGAAAATTTAACTCAGATACCGAATGGGAATTGTCAGATAACGCTTTTCGGGACATTACTAAGCTCTTTGGTCGTCCCGAAATAGATTTATTTGCTTCTCGCAGCAATACCAAATGTGATATATTTATTTCCTGGTATCAGAATCCAGATGCTTTTGCAGTTGGAAACACAAATACTTCTAGGCCTTTCCCCCATTTTTCCTCATTTTAAAATGTTTACGGAAAATCATCGACGACGGTGCATCTGGTATATTAGTCTTCTCGTACTGGCCTTCGCAATCGTGGTTCCCTCTCTTGCAATATATTAGTTACTAAAATACATTTTTTTGAATCCCGGTAAGGCTCTATTACGATCTCCTTTCAGGGACCTCCACCCATTACACGCGAACCTTACCCTGGGTGCCACGAAGCTCTGCAGCGTTCGCGTGACGCGGTGTCCCGACCGCTGCACTCGATCTAATGGTGACATCACTATCCAACAACACCATCAAGCAATACAGTGTAACATTCAACCTTTGGTGGCAGTTTTGCGAGTCTAATAATGCAATGTATAAGTAATTAATAAATAAAATAAATAAATAAATAAATGTATGCAATAATTCAATACCATTAGATTTGTCTTCCTTACAGAACAGTTTAACAAAGGCTGCTCATATGGGTCACTTAACAGTCACAGATCAGCCCTTTCGCTACTATTGGGTGATACTATAGGGTCCGAGCACATAGAGTTAAGCCCAGTTATCCTAAATATACCTTAACGTGGGATCCACAAGTGGTCCTTAGCTATATTAGTAATTGGTACCCAAATTTAGAGAAATTCACAAAGAAACTGGTTTTACTTCAAACACTGTGCACGGCGCACAGAGTACTTTGTCTTTGATAAAATTGGAAAATATAATAATTTTGGAGAATGGTCTCAGAATACTAATATCGGATTTAGTAAAAACCTCAGCACCCGGTCGGTATCAACCGGTGCTATTCTTACCATATTTTCTCGAAAATTCAAGAATTTGTCCGGTATCAACCCCCAAAGGATTATATTATTACAATTAAACGACCACACAAAGCAGCCTCAGCTCAATCCATAAGTCGATGGATCAAATCGGTGTTGCTGGAAAGTGACATAGATACTCAGATATTCAGCGCGCATAGTACTCGACATGCGGCGACTTCCGCAGCAAGCTCCGCGGGACTTAGCGTCGATGCTGTAAGAAAAGCAGCAGGTTGGACTGCCGCATCTAATAGTTTTGCTCGATTTTACAACAGACCCATTATCAGTTCAAATAGTAGTAACCCAAACCCACCCAAAGAAGACGCATTGGAAACGTCTTTTATAACCCAAATTAACGAAGTGTTGTTATGAACTGATTTATGTACATATATCTCTAAAAGAAATGAAGAACAAAGCCGACGTAGGGTTGGACTGGGCACTCTAGTGATGCTCATAAGTCGATGGTTTAATAAAACAATCGATTACTCCGAACACGTGCGAAGTTGCCTGTAGGTTTAAGGTACTAGCTGGTTAAATTATTCTATATCTTCAAATGAAGCGACTCATATTAATGCTCGAACTTCACTTTTGAGTTCGTTTAATCATCTATTCTACGTTGATTCCATGATATTTGTTGAAGTTGATCCAATGTAACACGGGAAAGGCGTTGTAACAAAAATATATATTAAAAAACAGCAAAATCTGTCTGTCATTCCGGAGCAATAAAAACGAAATTGGTGTAATTAATTAATAGTGCCTATCAAAAGTGCAACCTTTATGTCAATCAATTTGACGTTGGCCGAAAAATGAATGCGCGTGAGTCTTGAAAAGCCGTTGTCACGATGCCTTTCGCCATGTTAATGTTACACTTCATAAAGTGGGTGGCAATTGTGCTGTTTTTAAAGCTGTTTTAATAACGGCCGATTCACGCAGTGGTTAGAATCTCTGCCCCATACGCCGGAGGTCCCAGGTTCGAGTCCTGGCTGGAGCATTAATTTGTGTGCTAAAGGTTTGTTCTCGGGCCATGGTTGTTTACATTTATACATATATGTATGCTTATTCCGGGTTCCCCCCCAGTTTGCTGCACGGTTATCCATAACACAAGCTCTGCTTACTTCGGGGCCCTACAGTTGGTAATAAATTTCAAGTTGAGATCTATAAACCGCCTCAAAGAATATCAGTTTGATTAAACAGGGTAGTTAAGGGCGAAAACTCAGTTAAAACATGGCTAAGAATAATATTTGGAAGTTTTCATGTACAATACACGCTTGAACTACATTATAATACTTAAACTTTATCATAATTTTTCATCAAAGAAAACAAATAATAAATAAATCTAACACCAATTATTATACAGCAGTTATTTAGGGCACCACAACAAGAAACTAATATGTCATATGCTTCAATTAGAAACGATATGATCATGCTGTCAATTTTATATATAGTTGACGTGTGCATGCGCACAATCTATAAGTCATGATATTGATTAATGCAGTAAATATCGATTTCTTCTATTACTCACTGCACTAGTAGTTATCACATCACTGTAAAAACTTTACATAATTTTGATTCGGATTTCGGATTCGGCTTCATTTTTGTATAAATAGGTTTCAAGTTCTAAAGCTCATTTTCTTTCGACAAACTTAATGCATGAACCACTCGGTACGTTAAACAAAATAGACAAATTTTAAAAGTACCTAAGCACCGAAAAGTGGTAAGTTGAGAAAAGTTTACCTACATGTTTACTATTCAAAAAAGTCAAACTTATAAATTAACAAAATCTAATTATAAATATTGTAAAATATAGTTAAAGATATTTTATAACCATGAATTGCACAAAATTAATCCTTTATCGAAGTATAAAATGTTATTAGTCTATTTGAGCCTGTCAAGGTTATTTCCATGATTTGCCATCAGAGGTTCAGCATTTAGGACGTAAATTGGCAAATCCAGGCAGCTCGCAATTAATTCAACATATCCATAGTCGGGCAACGAGCACGTGATCCAACTAAAGCTGAGAGGCATCCACGCCCTTGGAAGTCATAAATCATAAAAACATGTTGGTTTGGTTACTAATACTCAATGATACATTACCGATCCTTAGTTTCAGGCACAATAATTTACTTCCGTTTTTCGGCTTTTCTAGATTTTGTTCCCTGAAACCGGAGCTCTTAACAAAACAAAACACTACTTACACTCAACATTAAACATTAACTTTAATATCTACCTACAACTTTTACCTAGTTTATATTACACTATTAGTAGGTACTTGCCAGAATTAACTTAAAAAGCTTCCAACTAACCCAAAACTCAACTAAGTAGGTATAATCGAGAAAAAATTACAAAATTATGGTATGACTCCAGAAATTCCTCTTATACGGTCAATCACAAGTGATCAACAGACCATTACCAAATAATCATAAGTCTGACCCACCCAAGCTGTTCGAAGAAATCGATTTCTGATAAATTATAATGAAGTAAATAGTAATTACATATAAAGCTCAATAATTGGATTGTAATTTTCTTTATTAACAGAGATTCAACCATACACCAACTTTGTTCCGTACCGCGCTTTACTACGAAACCGTAATAATGGTCGCCACTTTCAATTATCGGGATAAGTAAGAATATTTTGGAATAGTTTTTGTTCGTGGTTTCGCTTGTTTAAAATATGACGATGTAGGCGGTTAGTGTAACAATGGTAAATACAAACGTCCTCTGGAGATAAGCCGGCCGAATAGCGTCGGTGGCAGTAGACCTGCCTCAAACGGCGGAGGTCCCAGGTAAGTAACTGGTGGCTCGCTTCCCTCTAATATGGTTGAGGAGGGCGATGGCTGGATCCCGCGTTAACTCGTGAACGGGTGCCGTTTGAGGGTGTTCGTCGTTTGGATACTTGGAGGGAGGGAGACTTGCCGAGCTAACAGATTCAGATAAGAACAATTTTGTATAGACCTAAGGAGTCACTGTAAATGTATTTTGAAAAAATTATACCCGTTAAGTTTTTTGCTAGTTTTTCTTCACGAAGTTTTTTCCGATCTGGTGTTTACCACGTCACGCTTTATTTGACGTCAATAAGGACAAGTTATTGTCAGTGTTAAGAAATAAATATTTGAATTTGAATTTCGAATTCGAGTTCTGTAGGGGAATTCATTTGTGTGATGAACACAGATGTTTGTTCTCGTGTCATGGTTGTTTATATTTCCCCAGTTTGCTGTTTAGTCATCTATCTGTCAGTAAGTAGTAAGTAAGCAGACAAGTTCTGCTTACTTTGGGGCCGTTGGTGCGTTTGTCTGGGTATTTATTTCTTATTATAAGAATCTTTTTCAGATTAAATGGGAAAAAGCTCCGCTCTAAAGTCTGTACTTTAAAGTGTATTTCAAGTATTACGAAATATGGTTGCCTAGAATTATTAACAGAGAGCATAAACATAAGTGGAATATCATATTTAATCGGGGAAGGGAAAATTAAATTCAAGTTCTCTTTGAGTACACGGAGCTAAGTAATTAGCGATGTAGGTAAATGTGATTTTAAGTGGGTTTGGTTCATCGAAAATACTGGTGCAATGCGATCCAATCCAAGATCTTGTGAAGATCCAGAAAAAATATTATTATGTGTTTTTGGTTACAAAGAAGAAGTACGATGGTGACTTGATCTTAAATAAAATCGACTGCCATAAAAAGGAAAGCCACGAATTTGTTTGTCAATAAAATATGCCTTCGCTGATTTTATATATAAATAAAAAACCTACGCCATTTTGAAAACAACTCCTACAAATGATGAGGTAATCGTGGGAAAATAAAATATTTTCCTCAAACACATGAGTGAAACCACAGACCTCGTAATCTGGTTGAATGACAGTCGGGTTTAATTTGGAGTGTACCTCAGCTCCGGGGCTTGGCCGGCACAGACAGGCTGACGACCGTTATTACGGAATTACTGTCATCTTAGGTTTAATATGTACAGTCCACTGAAAATTGAATCTTATATTTTATATAATTTAGTGTTTATAATGATAATAATAAAGGTGTAATTAGTAATTAAACAAAAAAGTATTTACAGCCGAAGCAAAAACTTAAGCTTTTTGTGGATTTAGATTATCACTTGGTAAAAGTAACCCCTTGCATCAAATTAGATTGATGACAAGACACAAAAATCTGTGTTTAACTTGTTGTAAGTGACAGTGAGCTCTAATAATTGTTACAGAATTGTTTTATTGGTAATAAAGTAAAAAAAATGTCATTCATATACCTAGTAAATATCATAATTGTAGATTTAAAATAATAACATATTTCAGTTACATATAACATATAACATTAATAACGTATAACACAGTTGAGATATTTAATCCAATAATGAGGAATCTCTCTAACTTCATGTAAAACTTCTTGGTTTCATTTATTTATACCTATCATGATACTGAGGTTCATACCTTACATGAGCTTCCCGTAAGTTTTGCTTTTACCTATTTCATATTATATATTCGCAGAGGGATGGTTTAATTATTCAACTAACCAATTAGCTGGCCGCTTGGTGGAATGGATTTGTTCTGCTAACCGGCTTGCCGTTATGTAATTTAGTTAATTATAAAGCAAGGAATATGCGATATGCTGATTATTTTCTCATAAACTTGTTGATATCCTGCGATTTGCGAGAGCCAAGCGAACAAGTGAGCCGTTATGACAATTGCTGACTATGTCTTATTTAAAAAACCACAGATAGGAGTTTTTTGCAGCTAGATACCTAGTTCTAGAATTGTATTGGGGTTAATGTAATTTCTTAATTCAATAAACATTATATACATTTATTAAATTATCACGGTCAAAAGCGACGTCATTTTATTCAAGCGTTCCTAAAAATGAAATCTATAAATTTTATCTTATTAAGCGTCATGGGGTCTGTAATTTCTAAAAAAAATTATGTAAATTCGATCTTTGACAACAAACAATTTCTTTTAAACGTCGGTTCTTTGAGCATTGGAACCAATGTCAGAAAAACAAGACAGAAGAGTTTAGCTTGGAATTCAAACTTAAATTATGCCTACATACGACTTGGTAGCTTAGCGCTGAGGGCGCTTAGCCAGAACCTCAAGTACTCCTCCATACGACTTGGTAGCTTAGCGCTGAGGGCGCTTAGCCGGAACTTAAAGAACTCCTCCATACGACTTGGTAGCTTAGCGCTGACGGCGCTTAGCCGGAACTTAAAGAACTCCTCCATACGACTTGGTAGCTTAGCGCTGACGGCGCTTAGCCGGAACTTAAAGAACTCCTCCATACGACTTGGTAGCTGAGCGCTGAGGGCGCTTAGCCGGAACTTAAAGAACTCCTCCATACGACTTGGTAGCTTAGCGCTGAGGGCGCATAGCCAGAACCTCAAGTACTCCTCCATACGACTTGGTAGCTTAGCGCTGAGGGCGCTTAGCCGGAACTTAAAGAACTCCTCCATACGACTTGGTAGCTTAGCGCTGAGGGCGCTTAGCCAGAACCTCAAGTACTCCTACATACGACTTGGTAGCTTAGCGCTGAGGGCGCTTAGCCAGAACCTCAAGTACTCCTCCATACGACTTGGTAGCTTAGCGCTGAAGGCGCTTAGCCGGAACTTAAAGTACTCCTACATACAACTTGGTAGCTTAGCGCTGAGGGCGCTTAGCCGGAACTTAAAGTACTCCTCCATACGACTTGCGGTAGCTTAGCGCTAAGGGCGCTTAGCCGGAACTTAAAGTACTTCTACATACGACTTGGTAGCTTAGCGCTGAGGGCGCTTAGCCAGAACCTCAAGTACTCCTACATACGACTTGGTAGCTTAGCGCTGAGGGCGCTTAGCCGGAACTTAAAGTACTCCTACATACGACTTGGTAGCTTAGCGCTGAGGGCGCTTAGCCAGAACCTCAAGTACTCCTACATACGACTTGGTAGCTTAGCGCTGAGGGCGCTTAGCCGGAACTTAAAGTACTCCTACATACGACTTGCGGTAGCTTAGCGCTGAGGGCGCTTAGCCAGAACCTCAAGTACTCCTACATACGACTTGGTAGCTTAGCGCTGAGGGCGCTTAGCCAGAACCTCAAGTACTCCTACATACGACTTGGTAGCTTAGCGCTAAGGGCGCTTAGCCGGAACTTAAAGTACTCCTATATACGACTTGGTATCTTAGCGCTGGCGGCGCTTAGCCGGAACTTAAACTACTCCTGCTACGATACGCCTACGTACCCGAGAGGGTACGCCCTCGGCTTAGGACGTCGTACATTGAAACTACCACTGGTTCGGAAGGGTCATCTATTGCAAGAAACTCAGTAGGAATGCTTAGGACGCGTTAGCCTGGCGCACCGGTGGGCTAGGCGATTCGAATGCCGTTTTGCCCTATTTCTAAGTTAAGTAAGAACAAAACCTACGAGTACATATGCTTCATAAATGAACTTTGTTACTGTAAAAGGCGATTAGGCACAATAAGAAAATTACTGTTAACAATTAATTTACCTACCTACAGGTCGATTCCACGGTTTTAGTTTTATGTTTCTAGGTGCACTAGATTAGGCTGTACGTTGTCTGTCAGCGTTAGCGTTTCATCCAATAACGATAACTTACGGCCGCACTCACGGACGTCAAATGGACTGTTAAGATTAACTATATATAGAATTTGCTAAGCGAATCTGTTCATTACCTGTACTTTAACTAAGTCGAGATATAGTTCGCAAAATCTATAGTTAAGAGCGCTTTCATTTACTATTTGACGTCTTTAAGTGATACCCTCATATGTATTATTTTAAATTGGTTAAAATTACATATCAAATTAAAAAATGAATTTTACAAATGGCGGTCTGATCAAGTAGTAGTCCAGACAGCTCTTAGAAAAAAATGTATTTGAAATGTATGTATTTTCCGTACCCAAACCTTAAATTCCTGATGCTAATCTTAAAGCTCAAATAAAATAAAATAAACTGACTCCTATAATGACAAGTTAAATATTGAATCTGACTAAAGTTGGTATATGATCGACGTGTATCATTTAGCGAATGCCTTGTAATTGAAACCGCGTGACGGTCTGCGCGGGCGCAGCGGCGCGTCATACGGTACAGTGTCTACTTCATGTTTTGTATCTATTTACTGGACGAAATACCATGTTTTATTAACAAAAGAGTTAGGGAGTATTATTATTATTGTTATTTATTATTATTCTGGTATTACTAACTTATTGTTGTATTACTTTGACAGAATATGAAAGATAATATTTTAGTGAAGCTAAAAGTTAGAAAATGTTAAGGGAAATAAGAACAAATCTCTATCTATGTTATATTAACGACATTTTGTAGTTTATCCTCTACGTAAAATGTGATTATTTTGCCATCCACAAGTTCAAGCAGGCACAATCTGGTAGTCCGATCGGGACCTATGAATCTCGACACGTTCGACTCGCCTCGACAAAACCCGAACATCTACACGTTATCGATTTCGCCGGTCGGCAGTGCCGATTAATGCCGGCCTCAATATTTAGGTATATAGCTCCTTAGAATGCAGTTTAGAAACTAAACCTGAAGCCACAGGCTTCTTTTTCGATAAGAAATTCTAATAAGATCAGGAATTACTTGGTACCAACCAGCCGAAACAGCTAGGTTAAAAAAAACATATATTTTAAATACATTTATTTTCTTTTGAGAAATCAATGATCTAGTCTCGATGCTTACACCGAAAACTTCGCCATTTATTTATGCACCTGATTGTCATAAAGCGACCTCAATTAATTCCATCAGTATTTACTGATATAACATGACAGCAGAGTGGTAAGAACACCACAATAAATTCATACAAAAGTAATTTAAAATGTTTCTCAATACAAGACTTGCCCTTTTAATGGTGTATAATTAAAGAGTAAACGAAAAACGCATTCATTAATTTATCATAGGCAACAATCGACCTTACGCCCTCCGACATAACGATATTCGATATTAATTATTAGTTTATTATGGTTATTTCGTAATCTCTCCAATGATTTGTTTAATTTTATTTTGGTGGGAATATATATTTGCGTTATTGTTCTTGGTTCGTTTGATTTATAATCTATATCCTGAGGTTTCTTGGTACTTTCAAACAAGTACTAACCCTACTTATAGTCCAGAGATCTCAGTTCAACTCCTGGTTGATACATGTTTTATATAGGATATATTCGTAAGATTTTGCATACTAAGCTATTTATTTTGGATTTCCTATTCAATTCACACTATCCATCGTAAGCTTTTTGTCCCAACACTGTGGACATAAAGTGGGTGTTGATTTTTCGTTATTGCTTTAGATAGAACAAAGGCAGATAATTTACTAAAATGTCGGTATTGATAGTGTATTTAACTTTAAAATACTCTGGTAAACTTTTCATAAAACAATGGGAACATAATTTTGCGAGGAACATGACTTAACTTAATACCTTGCATAAATTACCGTTTTTTAAAATACTTACTGCTGTATTTATTAACCTTGTAAAGATTATAATAGCAATAGCATAACAGATAATATATACAGGTAAATATGTTTTATATGTTCACTGTTAGAGATATCCGGTGGTATACTCTCGAAGGTAAAATAAAATCATAAAAAATGATCTTAACTCCATTCAATCTACTTTATAAAGACCTAAATACACTCTAGAATAATCCAAAACAACCTTGTTGTACCTAGGTCCAATTGATATTCAGTATCAATGTTTATATGATTGATAACTATAAAACATACGACAACTTATATACAACTATATATATAAATATAAGTGGTCCGTAATGGAGGAATAATATTTTGAACATTTGTCAATCATAAATGGACCAAATAAATAAATTGCTGGACTCAGGATATGGCAATTTGAACTGGGTATACGTACGAGTGGATTACTTGAACTCGTCATGCATAAAGAAAAATTTTAAAACAAATATTTGTTGCGTGAAATTCTCTTATCCATTTTTCCAGCATTAGATAACTGTAGACGTTAAGCCAAATTTTAGTAATTTCAAGATTATGATGTTTTAATATCAATAAATTATTTACAGCTTACCACTATTAAACGCAAAAAGCTCCAAAATTCCACTTTACTTTTATAAATACACACACATACAATTTGAGAAAACCACACAGTAGTCTCACTTGGAAAGGTCTATACAACACTTGGATATCAAAAAATAAATCGATAAAATCTATGAGCGCACTGATTTAGATCACAAGATCACCGACTTTGTCTTTTATTGATAAAGATTTTTTTTCGATTTAAATTGCACGTGACTGTATTCTATTGTTAATAAATCTTTATTGAGGCGATGTGTAAGCGGGGCTCGGGACAAGCACAGACTGTAACGTTACTGGTTGTAACTACTCAAACCTTGTACAACGCACAGCTATTTTATCAGCAATTTTCTTAGTTCTAAAAGGTTTTTTTGGTTCTTTTTCTTGTACACCCATCCTGATAGGATATACAAGTGTGTGATTTGTTTATGATGTTTGTTTTTCGTTTTATGTAACTGCATTCTGAGTAATTAGTGGTACGGTGGGTATTGTCTGGTCTTGAAAAGTTCAGTGTGCTTCTGAAGTTGTTAAGAAGCGGCACTATACTGTCAATGGTCACGTATGTATAATATTTCAATGATTTTATAAAAGTATTGATCATGTGCCTAGTGATTTTTTTTATATGGTTTAATCACAGCACGAGATGCCGCGATTTGAAAGTAGCATAATAATTTGATTACGCATATAACCATCCAGTTATTAATTACGTAGCTTTTAGCAAATATAAAAAGTTAATCTTTTTTAGAAAATTATATACTACAACAAAGGTTCTGTTTCAAAAATAGTGCAGCGAAATAGAAGGAAGCACATTCATTGTAAAAAGTGGTATTGAGTATTGTCAACGTGTTTATCTTATCAGCAGATTTTTTGTTCAGGAGTGTGTCCAATATTCATGTTTCTTTAAAAAATATCCTTTTTGAGAGATTATTTTATTTTAATACTCATATCAAAACAAATGATCACATGTTTTATATTTCACTATCAATTTCACTGAACTTATTATTTTTAGTTCGTTTGTTCGTATACTGATTTTTATTGGAATTCGCTTATAGGAAACAAATTCGCTTCCTTTTTCTTGTCTAAACATCGCAACTGTTAAAACCCAAGATTTTCAACACAAGCATAGTTTAACATCACAAAATCAGATAAGATGCAGACGCCACCTATTGCCGAGTAGCAAAACAAAAACTTACAACCGTTGATAAATTGTTTTCAATTAGTATGTAGATGGCGCTTTTTCATAAATAACATTGTCAATTTGCACATATCGGAATTTTTCTTACAATTATTTTTTGCGTTTTATTCACTAATAAAGATGATTGATTAGGTAAGTTGAGAAAACTATAAACTAATTTAAGTGGCATTATTGAGTTTTAGTATAATAAGAACTGTGCAGTGTTGGTATTAAGTGCGACGTATTTTGATTATGTTTGTTGAAGAAAAGTACTTTAACTGTTCTTTTGACTCTCGGATGACAAAATATGATAATTCATATCATGTTTTTCTTCAAGTTATAATGCATTCATTAAATACATTTCATACCTATAAAAACAACTCAAAGCAAAATCAATAAACCGTGGAATTTATAACTATAATCGATCATTTCATTGAGATTTATCTTTTATAGACCAATTGCGAAGTTAAAAATAATCCAAATTACTATAAAGCAGTAACCTATCGTGTGTCTCACTTACTCGTACGCAAATTAGATTATGATTGAATGAAACGGGTATATATCTAATAGTTCGAAGTAAGCGAGTTATCTTCAGAACCGGTTTTAAGGGCATTCCTGTGATAACAACTGTAATGTTATGTTTTTTTAGAAATATACCTACATAGCGGTTTTCGTGTTTGCTATAGAACTTGGACTTCTCGTCATCAATTTTTTCTAGACCTTAGAGTGGCGTTTACAATAAGTCGAGCGATTTTGATTTTACATATTTCAACAGTAGGTACTATGTTGGCAAAAGCTTGAATATCAATTAGGACCATTTCAATGCAAAATATGTCATACCAATCATCTTTAGGTATTATACATATCCGTACAAATTTTATAGTAAATATTTTTTATAGTTTGTAAATAAATAAATGAAATATAATATTAAAGGTAAATATACAAACCTGTCCAACCTTGGAGATAAGCTTCGTGGGTTTTATTAGGAAGGTCAAGACTATTCTTAAATCACTACCGGAATTCATGCACGCCAAGAAAAATATATTCAGAAATCAAACAGTGGAGTTGTATCAATGCATACCTGCCGTGCTTTCTTGAGAGGTACCTAATAAGAAAAACTAAAATATTCATCCGTATTATGTTTGTAAACTAAATACCTAATGGTTTCTAACATACTGACATACAAAGAGAATTACGACTGAAATAAGACAAATAACATTTTTGTTTGTCGAATCTAATCGATGACTTCTTCCTATATCACCATGACAAGTCAACTTCTTGGCGCAATAATTAAAAAAAAATTTGTGTTTGGAAACCATTGTTTTTAAAAAGTAAAGATCTTCCACACATACCGTCGCTTTTAAAATTAACCATCGAAACAGAGAGTAGAGTAACATCTAGGACCACAAACTTTGATGTAAGTCGTGAAGTGTCTATTTCTTAGCAAATGGAGACAAAAATTAATTTAGAGACAAAGAGTACAGTTTAGTCCTATTGGAGCGTAAATTTTGCACGAATTAGGCGTCTGGTAGCAATAAATGCTGAATGCAACGTCAGTTAAATATATTCTGAGTAATTAAGACAGAAAACACACGCATAGAACACTACATATCCTTTTGCTAAGGCATTAAGCAGAAATCATAAAAACTTCTGGAAACTCCATAGGCTCTGACGTGGCTTCATCACTGTTATCTGGTGAAAACAACGGGGACCAACGGCTTAATGTGCCCTCGAAGCACGAAAACGCTCAAGTTCTTAAGCCAGTGCTATATAATACTAAAATGTATACTTAAGGCTAATACAGAATTGAAAATGGAACATTACAACACAATTATCAAATTCATTGCTCATAATTCAAAAAATATTATTAATAACTCGTAAAAGATAACTAAACTGCACGACAAAATTCAAGAATAAACTATGAAACTATCTTGACGATGACAAAGGCCCTGACATATTTAATAATACGGCTAATAACAAATAATAAATAATTATGATAAGTAATAACAAGTTAGAAATAAGTAATAACAAAGTACCAGTAAGTACAAGGTACCAAGGAACATGCAAATTATTTGATGCTATATTTTATAGCACAGGTCTGCAGTTTAGAATCTAAGAATCAGCCAAAAGCTATATAAAGTCAAAATTTCCATATTTACGTCTATATTTAAACAACAGTTAACATTTTGTTATTTGAAATGGCTGGAAAACTTGAAAACTTTTTAAATCGCGTGAGAGGGTCAACAAATGCTCGACAAAACCACTACACGTATACTGCAGTTAAAAATTATTTTTGTCAATCTAAAATTGGATTGTACGCTTTCATCTTCCACCTCACCTGATGGAAAGTGTGGATGAAGTTTAGGAAGTTTGTTTTGTTAAGTGAAGAACATTTCGAAGTGTTTTTCCACTCCTTTCGACGTGCACACGACCCACCTGTTAATTGGTAGTCGTATTCGCATCCATCAACATCTTTAGTCATGGTTTAACTAATATAGACATTAGGGTTGCCTGTAGTAGGCTCCAATTGCAATGGCTTTTGATCCAGTAATTGCACTGGCTGTAACTTCAATTTGACCAGAACACAATCTCGTTAACATGGAACGTCAA
The DNA here is from genome assembly GCA_923062675.1 of Marasmarcha lunaedactyla. NCBI lineage: Eukaryota > Metazoa > Arthropoda > Insecta > Lepidoptera > Pterophoridae > Marasmarcha > Marasmarcha lunaedactyla. The sequence goes on from OV281354.1 coordinate 9,108,100, forward strand.
AATGGCGGACAATATGGGAAGGATTGTACTACTGCCCTAGACAAGACCTTAACAAAAGAAATTCTACTTACCTTTATAATTTATCATCGGACACTTTTCAGTGGCCAGTGCATACTTAATAATTATAATCAAATGGTCAGAAGTATCGGAAATAAGTAAGTTAGTAAAGGACACGTATTTGTGGGTTGGCAATCACTATATCACCTAACAATTCAGCCTAAATATTAAATTTATCATTTCCCAGACATCTTTTTCCTTATTTATCAGAATTGTTCAAATCTAAAGATACATATGTCCATCTTATTTTCGTTCTCAACAGTCCAAACAAGGCCAAAGTACACAAGTGCGTCATCAGACATGATGCAAAGCAGATGTTTGACAATATGCACGTTGAGTAAGAACTGTATGCTTGAGTTGTAACTTCGCCATATTCGATGCAAATCGGATAAGCGTCTTCAAATGGAAGGCGTGATTTACCTATTCTATAAATAGGACCCCGTTCGCCGTTTGCGATAACACGCTTAACTTGTTACAGCTAAGTATGTAACTTGGACTAAGAAGATGATGTAGCTTAACTAAGTGAGGTGCGATTATTCGAATGAATTGTGAGTTATTAAAGTAATCGACTGTTAATTGCTATTTGTGTAGTAAAGGCCCTGGATTCTATCTTCCAACTTATTATTATGCCTAACGACTAGAGGTATTAACACGAGAATACAAAAGGGTTTTGAAGATTACTTTGTAGATTAAGTTAGATAATGGAATAGAAAAAAATACATAAGAAATATGTAGGGATGACATTTAGATATCATGTTTTATGATTAACCGTTTAATGAGTGAATATTTTAAAGAAACTTCTCACGCCTCTTTATGTTTTGGTTTCAAAGGTATTCATATACAGATACAAACGACTGTTGCACGAGTTTTACACTCATAATAACTGCTGTAACATATGGCTGTTTTGTATTTAGAACACTCAAAGGATGCTGGCTGAACACATGTCAAAATGACAGCAAAATAACAAACGATTCACATCAAAGAAAACCTTATCATATTTCTTTGTAGCGTTCTAAGAAAAATTGAATACCTTTCTATAATTAGAAACTGCCGCTTTTGATTCTGGTTAAAATTCAAACAATGTTTATGAATAAAGCCTTAACAGATTAAATAATTTAACCCTCACGTAGAATGTAATCTTCATCCGAAACACGACGAAAGAAGCAAAATTCAATACCTACATACACGGCTTCATAACAAAAGAAAACATGCTGAACGTAACATAATACCTACTTACGCACCACGTGTTGCCATGAATTGCTTAGCAGAAATGTAATAGGAATCTTAGTAGCCTTCATTAAATCATGAACTTTGCCCTTAAGTACTTCTAGTGGACCAAGTGAATTAGACTTACCTACGGGGGAATGCGACTTCCCCTTTCAATGCATCTCGCAATAAGCGCTGCGACAGAAATGCATTTTTTAATGCTCAGCTAACTTTTATCAGTAGAACAACTTTAAGAATTTGACACAAATTCTATAGAAAGTCTTATCAAGTGTCCAAAGTTATTCTTCAGAAAATACTCATAGTTATCTGATAATTGAAAAAACAGAACATAAGCCAAGTTCATAGCATAATACATAAATACTGGAATAAAAAAACCCGAAATAAATAATAATAGTGCTGTACTCATCCGAAATAAAAGACGTCACTTTGGCTAGGTCGACTAGTTAGTATATTGCGATCTGCTCGTCACATGCAGCAGGCATGGTACGAGCGATATAAGACTTTACTCACTAGACAAGAAAGCGTACAGTCTCGTTCTTGGAATGAGTATTGAATGGTAAAACGGTTCGACCATTCGACTTATTCGACTTAAACTTAGGCTGTCTTGGCGTGATATAAAAAATAACAAATGAGAAATATGAGGCCAATTGTGATATAATCCGTGACATAAGCCTTGTTTTAGCTCACGATGCTACGGCTGCAGAGATAAGTCAAACTATTTTTTTTAGTTGTATCAACGTGTTCCGTGCTTATTAACCTCAAACGATTAAGCAGTGACTAATAATAAAAAGTTCTAAATTAAAACATCTTTATAAAATAAGTCGACGGCCGCAAAAAGCTTTTTAAAAGCTTCAGTATTTTTTATGTTTTATCCTCCATACGATTCAAACGAGTAATGTTATAAAAATAGCCTCTGTTCAGATAATTTGTGAGCCTTATATAGCTCGTGGATATAAATAGAGAAGTCGCTGGTTATTTTAGTTCGAGTCGTCCTGTCGGGAATGTTAATAGTCATAATTACGACTACTATCAACAGCCGCAGCGACTAGTGTAACGGGAATACGATGTTTTTACAGGATTAATGTTGAAAAGGACTTAGTTAGGTATTTAGATTGATTGTTAATTTCGAATGAAATAAAGACGTTTATGGTCACAGAAATATGACATATTTATGAAAACATTATTTTTTGGTCACGAGACATACCGTAATCTTTTCTGAATGAATGAAAAATCCGATTGCTGAAGTTATTTTCCCGTGCAATTCTCTCGTGGTAATTCCGGGAACAAAACATATCCTATGTGACTCTTACAACCGGGATCTTGACGCCTCACACGATGAAATCCGACAAACTGTTCAGGCTGCAGGACATGTCAAAGAAATATACATACATACATGCCTCCTTCTGACAGTCAGATAAAAATAAATCTTAAATAAATTTCTTAAAGAAATAGGCTGACCTTTGTATATTTTTAGTCTCTAAGTCTCATCAATTGTATTTTTATTCTTGTGTGTATTTTTATTAATGAAATATTAAATAAAATATAAATGATGACGATATATTTCTTCCTTTTTACACAATTTAGTAACCTAGTTTTATCAAAATGCTAGATGGTGCAATTCGGTATGTAAAGAAAAACACTCCGTAATTCAATTCCATTTCGAGGTAACTCTTTTGATAATATATTTTGTTAGTACAAGCTTGCAAGTATATGCGATTAAGCTTATTTTAACAAAAATGTGTAAAATAATTTGACTTACAGTTAACCTCTATTTGACGTCATAAAGTAGCACAATTTTCTAACTTTTTTGTGACTTTACAGCTTAACAGCTGTCAAGTCAATGTTTACAATAAAGGTCTGTCATCAAGAACCCGTAGAGGATTGCAGATTTGTTCATTCCAGGTGGCATAGCAAACTTTACAAAGCGATTTTAACAAGATAACTACTCCGTGACGTCACTACATATAATTCTTTTAAAAAATATTTAAAATTATATACTGCACAAAAATCAGAAATATTCAAATTTTTGCCCCAAAATATTATTTCAAAGAAAAAAGTTAAAAAACTTAAACATCTAAATTACTTTACATACTGAATTCTCGTAGTCAAACTGTTTACCTGTATACCTAAATACCTACTTTATGTATTGACAAAAGAGTGCCGAGCGGCTTTTTTTTCGATCGGTTTTTTTTTCTCGGTCTACTCATAATACCCTTTAAAAGCCGAAGTTAAGTTGTATTTACGTAATCACGATGAAGATGAAGGAAGAGATCATCATCTCGTGAATTTTTTTTACCTGTAATAAAATAAAATATTTTTTCTCACTTTGAATTCACTAAAGCTCCTAAACTAGCAAGTATATTTCTACAGTTTTTCAAATTTAAAGAAATTCAAGTTTTCTACTATTTATCACTTAATGCGGTACAAATGTAAATATTATGTATCTTATTCTAATGTAAAGTAGGTAACAGCCGTAAAAGACCAAGGCTGTAATAACGCGGAGAGATAAAAATACTTACCAGGATACGTTTCTACACACAAAACAAATATAATTAGGTACATTATTTTTACTTTGTCATAGCTTACCCACGATCCACCTCATGAATAGTGGTATCACCACCCATGGACATAATTTAGTCAATATAGAATGTGATTTATACATATATCAACTAATGATCCGTTTCCGACTTCAATCGAAATTGCCATTGTTCCAGTACCTAGATATTCCTTCCTTTGACTGGATTGTACCTATTTAATAAATAATCTGCCTATATCTTTTTACTTAAAATTGGCCCCCGACAAAACTTACATTGCAGGAATTTAAAGACCCCACTTTTTGCTTTAAACCATGAATACATTTTTTGTCAAGACTCTCGGTAAGTTTGTTAAAATTGTTAATTAAATTCAGATCTGAGGCGTGTCCGTATGGATAATGAGAGATTCCATTTAAATTATTTATGGTAATCATGCTTTATAAAAACTCAGCAAAGGCAACTCCAACTGCCTACGACATAATAATCACAGTTACTACTTCAGTCAATTGTAGTCCCTTCCCTCTAATATGGTTGAGGAGGGCGATGGCTGGATCCCGCGTAAACTCATGAACGGGTGCCGTCTGAGGGTGTTCGTCGTTTGGATACTTGGGGGGGAGACTTGCCGAGCTAACGGAGCTCTACCAGGATTCGAACCCGGGGCTTGGAAAGCAAGTGTACTCACCTCCACACCAAACAGGCCGTCAAGATCTTAACAAAAACACTATACTACCGCGGCAATGGTACCGTTGGCGGCGTTATCATAATACGCGAAGTAAAATTTGAATTACTATCGCGAACGTTAAAAAGTACCACCTACATATACAAGGGTCTAGTTAAGTATGGAAGAACATTGTGGATGCAAATTGATAGAATCAAGGCCATCACAAACGGCTTTGTCTCCATTTACATAGAAACTGCATTTATTTGAAAACTAGTTATATAACGGCATATGCGTATGTTGAGTATAGAGGTTTGGCAATATTTTTGTTAAGTTACTTAATACAGTTTAAAGGTAAGTTCAGTTAAAAAAAAAATTCCTAACAAAATCATAAATAAAATAGTTAATATACCTACCTAATTATTGTTTAAATATTATTGTAAGTTTAGATTTGCGTCGACTACTTTTGACATTCACATATGTTATTGATGTATGTTTTTGTATGTGTTTGCATATGCTTTGTCCCTTGGCAACAAGGAGCGAGACAGATCGGAATGGTTAGATTACGGACCTAGGATATTCTCCGTACTGTAAAAATGTGTAATCGAGACAATTAAAATAAATTTGTTAAGTTAACTTTATTGGAATGCGTCTTTTAATATTTCTGTTGCAACGAAATATTATGTTGTCTGTTCCGCAACAAACAATAATTTTGATACCTGTACTGTAATTGGCCTTACGCTGATATAGGAATAATATATTTCTATTTATACCATGTATTATGCTGTCGGTTTCTGTAAATGAATAAATAATTTATTCATCTACATTTGCTTTGCTTTATTAATTTAGATATACAGGGTGTCCTAGAAATCAACGTCAACCCGAACTAAGTCAAAGGCCAAGTGACATTTATCAGAAAAAATGTTGTTATGTGCTTTTCAAATTATGGGTATCAAAAAAGAATTCAGAAAATCTGTCACCCTGTCATGGTCTTCCAAGTCCTGTGATTATTAACTTTCCTTCGTTTTTTTTTCCCGTAACGCAACTTTCTGTAAATTAAAGTTTCAAATTGAACCCATTCTGCCTCAGTTTAAATAAAATGTTAGATTTGAGCCTAACATTTAATTCAAAATATTAACATCGCCCAAATTTATGGAATCTAGGTATTCCAAGAAAATGTACTACGCTTCTTTGGCAAGTGACTTTAAAATATGGCGCGCTTAGTCTGGATCCCAAAATCCTATCACCCGGTTCCGGCTTGACATTGATTTTTTGGACACCCTGTATAAAGCACATACACGATTGTTGTTTTAACCGCCCAAACAAAAAGAGATGTGATACAAATTTAACGTGTGCATCTGTGTGTCTGTCATTAAAATCGTATCTCCGATTTGATGGGGCTTATGTGTTAGAAAGCTGGTTTTGATGAAAATGCAATCGGTTTCGGTTTCGCTTCAACCAATCAGAAGTTATTCACGTCTTTACTTGTAGGTTTCTAATTAATCGGTTTTGGTTTTTTTTAATTTGTGTTTATTAATATCTTGTTTGTGAATAGTAAAGTCAAAATTATCCACAAATCATTGCAATTTACTATGATTGGTTATCCACGATTTGTAATGTTTATATAGCTTCTAGTAAATTATTTCATGATACCGATAATAAACTGAATGTGAACCAACCAACCATTGTAAAAATATAATGCGTTTGCAGTGCAATATAATAGTCTTGTATGAAATCGCTAATGTAGCTAAAAAGGTAGATAATACTGTTTGTATTCTAGATAGAAAACTCAATAGTTAATAGCTTGGGCCTAGAGTAAGGTTACATGCTTGGATAGATTGTTTAGTTTTAATGAGATTCGATTTAAAAATGGAAGACCTAAAATATATCTTTTGAGCATATACTTTTGTATGCGCCTAATTTGAGGAATATTTACATTATGACATAATGACATAGTCGACAAAGTTTGTTGACGAATATATACAATTTTATTTATTTTATATTCACAGAAATTTCTTGACAAATAAACAACCTACTTAGTTTTGTCGATCTGCCAGACGGAATAACGTTTGGCTGGGGGTGGACAGATGTGTTTCGCTCAGGATGGGGATTGCTGGCGTCATGGGTGCTCTTGTACCTAAAAGTTTAGGTGCAGCAGTGGACGGGGATATCATAAACGATAGTGATGAAGGTCTTCACAGCACAAAGTTCATAACGCACCGTATACGTAATGAAATATTATATTAGGTCTTTACCTATGAAATTGCCGTTTTTCACGAAATAAATGAAGCGTAATTTTTTATATATTTTTTATTTCTATTAATCAAAATAATCACCCATGCAATCAATGCATCTTTGCCAACGCATTGGTAGCTTATTGATGCCTTTCTTGAAGAAATCAGCTGGACGGGAGGCAACAAATTCTTCAAAGGCATTTTGTACTGCCTCTCGGGTATTGAATTTTTTTCCCGCCAAGAAGTTATCCAAATTCTGGAAAAAGTAGAAGTCTGTAGGCGCAAGGTCTGGTGAGTACGGCGGATGACGGAGAACTTCCAACCCCAACTCTTGTAGCTTGGAGACCGTCTGCTGTGCAGTATGAGGTCGCGCGTTGTCGTGCAGGAGCAGTGGAGCCGAACGATTGACCAAAGCTGGTTGGAGACGTGCGAGCTTCTCCATCATTGTGTTCAGTTCTTCACAGTACACATCTGCAGTAATGCTTGTCCCGTTTGGCAAGAAGCTGTGATGAATTACACCCGCGTTAGACCACCAAACAGTGACCATCACTTTTCTAGGGGTAAGTTTTCGTTTAGGGCATTGTTTGGGTGCTGAACCAGGGTCCAACCAACTTGCTGAGCGCTTACGATTGTCAAACAGGATCCATTTCTCGTCACAAGTAACAATGCGGTTCAGAATTCCTTCATTTGTATGCCTGCTGAGCAGTGCAAGGCACGTCTCCACGCGTACTTCGCGCTGGCGGTCATTGAGTTCGTGGGGTACCCATTTGTCAAGCTTTTTTACCTTGCCAATTTGACGCAAATGGACCAATATTGTTTTGATGCTAACGTCGAAAGCTGCTGCTAATTCAGCCGTGGATTGAGTTTCATCAGCTTCCACAATTGCCTTTAATTCGTCATTGTCGACCAAAGTTTTCGGACGACCACGGGGTTCATTTTTCAGGTCAAAATTTCCAGAACGGAAGCGGGTAAACCAATAACGGGTGGTGCGTTCGTTTGTAGTGTTCGCTCCGTAAACGTCGTTGATGTTGCGTGCCGCTTGTGCCGCTTTGCTGCCACGACGGTACTCATACTCCATAATTACTCGAATTTTTAACTTATCCATGATGACGAAAAATGTTCGAATGCGTTGAAAACAAAACACTAACTATTAAACAAATGACGATTTTAGAAAAAGAATTCCATGTTTGTCATATAAAATTCATTTGAAATTAGAATTATCAGTCAAAATAAAAATATTTTCATTTTAAATGGCCAGTACGGCAAAACGGCAGTTTCATAGATAAAGACCTATTATTAATGAATACTTTCACGCTGAAAGGAGATTTACCGCCGCACTGAGGCAAGGCACGTCAAATATGTATTGATTAGCAAATTTAGACTAAGATTAAGTATAAATAAAGAAAAATTTCACTTAGCCAAATCAATACTTAGGAGCGTCTTAAGTAACCACCTCACTGATCTGAGTGCAGCCATAAAACACACAAAATTCAAAATGTAGGTACCACATTATGAAATAGTTCATTACTCAAGGTTTTTAGTTTTCAAAATAAAATTTCCACCGCTCGCAAACATACGAGTAGACTAAAACACACAAATTCAAAATGGCGGCGACTCCTCGAGCAAAACTTACTAACCCTAGAATAATACAATTATTAATAATTATAATTTAATTACTAATAATTATAATAATATAATTATTATAATTAATTAATAATATAATTCTATACTCACCTTTAAGCAATAACTATTAATTACAAAATAAATAACTATTTAATTTAATACGTAAACTAAAGGCTAAATGTAGTAATGGAACATTACAAAACTGATCCAAGGAAAATTGTTTATTACCAGCGGTTAGCAGTCTGTAATTCTTCAAGAAATATTAGCAAAGATAAACAGGTCAAATTAACGTATTTATAGATCATTTTTACGGTTTTGAGAATAACTGAAAATGCTAACAATATACAACATATAAATACTTACATTGAATAAATACAATAGTTTGAAGAAAATATCTTTCAGTATTTTGTATGGCATATTTTGTTAGTAATAATACCTCTGGTATATTGTCTATTTCTGGCTGATTTTCATACAATGAAAAATAATATAAAAAATTTGTTTCTCCTCTACAGATCCCGTGGAACTATAACAATAGAGGTCTATTTAGTTCCAGAGTTTGAAAAAACAAACAAACAAACAGTAGTATAGGAAAGCAAGAAAATTCAAATTATATGCTCAACGGTAAACAAATTAATAAATTATGTTTACTTAAAATCAGGGTAAATTTAGAAGAGTAAATCTTTCACCACTTTGGAATAACGTAAATAGAGGATGACGTGACTGAAGATTTTCCCAACTATTTATAATTTTACGAAACAAAACAAAACCTACATTAATATCAATCTTAAATTACAAGCAATATTTAAATTAATAAACGTTTAAATTTAGAATCGTTAGGACAACATTTGTTGATGTATTGTCTAAATAAAGAATGAAATCAAACGCGTGTTTATCTGCCAAAATAATACCAAACTTATTTTCTATATCAATTGAATTCGATATCCGTTAAATCGATAGAAGCTTTATAATAATTTGAAAACAGAACTGTCACCCAGCCAAAGTAATTACTAGATAAAACCAAATGTTGCTTGATAATTTGGAATGCCGCCAAATTGTTCTATAGAAACCACTGAAGCTACGAACCGTGAGAAATATAACTGAATTTTGAAGCAAGAAATCCGTTGGAAACAGCAGTTAAGAATTAGTTTTTTTTTTCAGATCAAAATTGATGAAATGGCATCCAAATTGAAAAGACGCTTTCTTTAATTGTCGATTGGTAGGCACTGGTGTTCCATCTCATTCGATGGAAGCAAAATGAATAAAGAACTCGCGCCTATCGATCTATTGAAAGAATGACCCCTATTTCAATACATCCACCTTTTTTAAAGGATCTGTAAATGAAGGCAACCTTGAGAAACGACTTCTCAGTTTAGCCAACATTACTTAAAACAATCTTGAATCGGAAGTCCACATACAAGTTATTCAAATAAACACAAACTAGGAAGTCAATATAACAACTTTTCGCTCCTAACAGCTACCGCCACCCATCAGTCACAACAAAAAATACGTTAACTTAAGATTGTTGCCAACAATAGATATCACAAATCATGACAGAAGTGACATGAAGACGAGGACGATACGCGCCTCTTCAAGAGGCGAGCATATTCTGCTTTTGCAAAATCCGGGATTGTACTTTTTCAGAGAAACAGAGGAAGGCAGATTATTCCATACCTTGGCGATTGGGACCAAAAAGCAGTGTCGAATTGTTTCGTTCTACTTTTCGGCACTTCGACTATAAATGGGTGGACCCTCTGTCTTCGTATAGTCGTTGATCGATGGAGGAATGGTGGAGGTAGCAAAAAGAGTAGTCGCACACTCTCCAAAATGTATTCTTTGAAATCAAACGCAGCCAAGATCGTAACCTGTGAAAGATTTGCGAGAAGAGCTCCATTCGGGCTCGAAACTAGTCAGACCTTTTCGAAGTTAAACATGAGTAAAAAGCCGTTAGTATATTTAGAAGATCGTTACCGTTTTGTAAGCTTGGTCATAAATTTCATCATCCCAATAAAGTTAATTCTACCACGGATCAAGGATATCAAGCATTAATACCAAAACCACGTTTCGCCAATGTAACAATCTAAACACACGCAAAGTGTATACAAAAACTGCCATAAGATATTGAGGTTGTTTTCATCAATATGTATAAAGGTTCCTGTACCGATGTCGATCACATAATAATGACTAGTTTCTTCAATTCGAGTATTGAATGTAAATTTCACTTTTGCAATGTGCCGAAAGAATTGTCATTATTGTTATTTGTAAGCAGTCGCGTTGTGAAGCTAGTCGTTATAATATAGTCAGGCAGTTAGGCTGTATAACATTAGTTATATACGAATCAGGCACGGTAAATATTTTGTTTTCAGATGTTCAGTAATGTCAATAAATTATGATAGTATGCAATTGATCTTTCGCGCATTTAAATCAGAAGGGATAAGTCGGTATATACAGTTTGTGCGCGCAGTTGTATGTGTGCGCTAAGCTTATATATGTATATACAGCAACTGTGTGCGTAACAAATATGTTTTTATTATTTCATTTATTAATGACGGCTGCCACACCAAGTTAAGTTGAGCCGCCTACCACCTAGAACTATGTTATATGGCCAGGGGTTATACAGGATGTTTTTCGTCTGATTAAAGATTTTGGTTTCTAAAGGATATGCGAGAGAGCGGTTAAAACCTAATCCGATAAATGAGGTAAATAAATCTCCAAATTATATTATATATGAGTAAAGTGTCTTAAACGCAAAGATGCATTCTACAATGCGCATGCGACACCTTAAATTTCTTTAAAATAGTCATTGAGTTTTAATTACTTAATTCAGAACACTGGCAAACATAGCTGAATTATAATTTGGCATATGTTGCCAAGTTCCGGTGGATAAAGTGCGATATATCTGTTTTTCTATGATAATATCAACTGCCTTTTATATTGCGTTGACGTCAAGATAACGTTATATCCTCGGCGATATATTGGCTCTGTTTTTATTTTATTACGTGAATCGTATTTTCAGTCTTCTAAGTATATTTTAAACTGCATCGTGAAGGAATAATAAAATTATTTTATTAACAAGTTCATTGATGACAAGTATAAAATTAAAACACTATAGTGGTTTTAATATTAAATGCAAGCGAAGTCAAGTTATAGAATTGTTGTTAGTTAAACGTAGAAATATCAGACACATCGCAAAACTATTGCAAAGCAGATAGTACAAGAAATGACCTACTAATAGTCAGTATATCAAATTAAAGGCCAATAAATATAGATTGTCATACATTCATTAGTTTAGATATATAGACTTTTCTAAAATATATCTTTTCCCCGATTTTTTTAGGATTCACTCTAGTTAATTCATTCAAAAAAGAACTGACAGATTGTTGATTGACTGTCAAAACGAATCCGCCAATAACGTCCATTACTTGTGGGTTCATTCGACATCGATTTGTTACTTTTTTTGACATTGACATTGTTACATTCAATAGAAAACAACATGGTAACTTATGATTGATTTTTCGCAAATTATGTATTATTTTTTTACATGATTTTTAGATTTAAAATTAGGGAAGTTTAACTGGGAAAAGGTTACTCATAAGTTAATCTTTCATGCTTACTACTGACCATTAGCAGGTCAAAATCCCATATTGAGTTTGACCATCATCTTTGGTTACGAAATTTGACAAATTGTAAATTACTGTTAAAAAAAATATTGTACATCTAAAATTACACAATAAATATAATAGTTTTTATCTGTGTGACGTCGACAAAATTAAGTAACTAAAATATAATTTAAAAACCTGCCACTTCAATAACAACCTACTCACTACGAATAACATTATAAGACATGAAATTTGTCTTTATTTAAATGTACCATACAAAGCCAGTTTTCTACATATTCCCCAGACAATTTTCCATGAACTTGGCAGAATTGTAACCTTTTTTTGCTTCACCGTTTGTGCAACCGGTTTTGCTCAAATTGTAACTAAAGTGTACCATTACCTATCTACCGACTCATTATGTGAGCTCGGCTCAACAATGGCGGAGGCACTTACATTTTTTATTATGTACTCTAAATTTTTAACTATTCTTGTATTTGGTTATTTAAGCCTCGTTTTTAATCGTCAAGTTTCATAAAAAAAACTCAGTTACTTTTGTAAGCGGATTTGCTAGAATTTCGTGCGAGAATGAGATAGTGAGAATAAAAAATATCTAGTTTTTGAACTATGTTTAAAAATTACTTAAAATTAATTCATTGTTTAACATTGCTTTTATAACTTCACACCTGACTCGGTATTTAGTACCTTCAGAAGCCGAATAATAGACGATGTATATTATATATAGACGTGTAATTTGAGCTAGTTATATAAAACTCTTTTAGGATATAAGGTGTAGCACGCATGCACGCGGGTTAGCATAAAAAATACATCGTTACAAGAAAAACTCCTTTCCAACTAGAATATTATATTTATGGTATAATTCCAGCGATAACATTTAGTTAACATCCAGTTTGTTTAAAAAAGTAACTTAAAATTTCTCAGTTGGTTGGTCAGATAGACCATTGCCACTGAAGCACGCAGTTAAAGAGAACAAAAACATTATTTAATAAAGATTTTTAATTGTTTTTCTTGTGAGGTTACTTCTGTAATGCTTGAAGTAACCTCACAAAAAAAACTTAATACACAATAATGCTTCCGGAAGTACAACGTGATTCTTCTTAAAATTTGTACGAAAATAATCACTTATTAACTGTCATTCCAAAAATACGTTCGTTTAGGAAAGGTCATGCTATGTATTTTAATTAATTTAGAAACATGTGTTGTATAGGTTCAGAAGAGAATCGCTTGCGCGTTGTTCGGTCTTTTGTAGGCGCTCCGCATACTAAGGGAATTCGAATGCGAATATGAGCATGCACGAAGTTCCCCGACTGTACCTTAACAAAAAAGTAAAGAAATCCAAATAAGTACATAAATTCATAATTTTTAACAATATAAGTGTGATTTTATCTTATTAGGTTAGTGGGTAGTATTAACCTACTTCTAACGTTGTGTTTTAATCTTAGCTTTTTTTAAATAAAAGCCTGGAATAAATACAATACCTTTTGATATACGAGAACATAATAAATTATCTTTATCACATAAAAGTGTATTGCCATCAGGACAGGAACTGCGACCGCTAGTTTAGGAAACAGAATTTTACAGCACTACGCCACTAGGCCGTAACGCAGCGAATAAGTATTTTTCTTGGGCCGTTTTGTGCAACAGTGATTTTTATGAAGGTCTTAAATAACAAACTTTCTTAGGTAGCCATTTTTATGGTCCACCGCCAAAATAAAAGGATTTCGGTTTTTTTATCACGACTCCCAGAAAGTAAAGAATGACTTACTATTGTATTTTTATGACACAAAAAAGTAAGTCCTATGCTATTCAATTTATTTACGGTAACAAGCTTCAAAAGTCATGCAATAAATTGATTTCGGTACAATGCTACGAAAAAGATGTTATGATTTAAAATTCATATTTAAAAGATTCAATTTGATTTAAAACTAGCTAATGAAATAAGTCAGTTCTTTGGTGGTTTCTTGAACAAGACTTGGGACCCTCACTTTTACTACTAACAGGCTCATTAAATAAGACCTTTACCTAGGTTTCTAAGTTTCTAACAGGACTCAAACAACTATATTAACTGATACCATACTTGCGTAAGCGCATCTCGCAGCAACACAACACTTGATGAATGGCGGCGCGTGGCCGAGCAAAACGGCACGCTAGCCCGTTTTTGTCCTGTTTTAAGCAGCTATCCTCTCGTTATTTAAAAGATATCTATTTATAAAAAATATATAACATTACTATATAATGTTGCTTTCATATTTTATACTCCTTTTTTTTTAAATAAGTACTTACATGTAAACAATCCTCTTTACAACGAACGCCGTGCATTTTATCTTAAAGTAAGCATTTTGGGGCTCAACTTAATGGATAGATAATTTAATGATCGATTTCACATCATTTCTCAAGTTATGAGGGTGTGTGTGTCTATGTTAGTTTGTGTATATTAAATTAGGTGTCGTAGGAATATGTGCATTATCATTTAAATATTATAAAGTACCTCATCATTATTAAGAGTAAAATATTTTCAAATAGTTAAACTACATATTATAATAAAAACGATTTGGTTTATTGAACGCTCACCGGTTATTCGGTATCCTCATAATTATGTTTGTTTTATTTACCAATTACTTAGATACTTTGAGTTCGATCGAGCTTTTAGTAAATTGTATTGTATATAGTACGGCCTCAAAACCCTTAAAATCTTTATGTGAATGTTGGTTTTGGTTTTATAAATTGTTCGCAAACTGCGTACCACCTTCTCTTCCGTAAAACATTTGCACTGTTAGTCAGCTCAGCATGTTTTTTTATAGGAATGCTCAACATGAACAGCTGCGACTCAGCCAATCACAGCTCTTATGCAGTTGAGTGGTTTGGCCTGAAAGTGCACATTTTGTGTAGAACAAAATCCTAAAGAATATTAAAAATGCAAAAGTGGGTTCGCTTTTGTTTCGCTTTCACGCCTAAACCTATAATTTGTTCAATATGCTTAGATTCGCACCCGAATCTCCTGCAGTGTAGTCGCCTTTAAGTATGCGTTGGGTTGCCGGCAGAATACCAGCGTTGCAATTTTATTACAACACTATGCTGAGCCTTGTGGCGGGCACGGCATGAAAGATAGCAAATTTTTATTTATTTATTATACAAGTAATATATAATAAATAAATAAATAAATATTTCTAACAATCACACCACATCATCTAGCCCAAATTAAGTATCATTAAGAACTTGTGTTATGGATACTAGATAACGGATAAATAAACTTAAGAAATATATAAAATAAAACACACATAGATATTTTTTAATATATAATTATTAGAAATAAACTTAAATAAACATACTTACACATCCATGACTAGAAAACAAATATATGAAAATATCTGCCCCTACCAGGATTCGAACCCGGAACCTCTGGCATGGAAGGCAAGGCTACTTACCTCCATACCAAACAGGCCGTCGTTATCTCTTCTTTTTAAATCTATTTTGTGATTTCCTATTTTTCTTTTTGTGTTTATGTTAATAAATTAGTAATTCATTCATTCATCCAAACGAAAACCCGAACAACGCGCAAGCGATTTTCGACTTACCCTGGGCCTCCCCGCCGAGTTCCCCGACTGTACGTGTCAGAGGTACGGAAAATGAAAAAAGGTACCGTGAGTTCTTACCCCGAAGACGCATTGATTTTGCTTAGCCGATAGGTATTTTTATTTATTTATTCGTTGGTATTGCAACAGCTTTTACATGAAGTTATTAACATTAAGCCAATAATAGAAATACACCATTATACAAAAAAAAAAGAAAAGCTTAAAATAAAGTGAATGGACAAATTAGAAAAACTAAATTATTTTAAATTTTAATTATTATAAACGAAAAAAAAAATTTACTGATATAAAGAAAACATAAAAATCCAAATAGCGATCCAAAAATAATTGAGAAAAAGAAAAAAATATTCATTTTGTAGTTAAACCTAGATTTACTTACCAAAATCTTTGAGAAGGAGAGGCTTAAGTAACCATTTTTTAACCCTGACTGCTGCCGTAAATTAATTATTTCGGAGATTTACTACATTAGGCAAGATATTTGTGTCAATTTATTTAGATACCTAACCAAATCCATATATTATTAAAACTCGGGATCTTTATGTCAATGTCAAGGTATGTAAAAGGAAGAGGATGTGCATCAATTGTTGATGGAATGTGTTCGAAATACATCTGAAAGGGACCATTTGTCCCACACTCTTAAAATCAGCAAAATTTGCCTTTGATAAATTAATGTTGAATTAAAAAAAAATTATTTAAACGAATTCAAAAAAAGACTTTATGCCAGTCTGCACAATTAAAGAGAAAAGTAAAAAATATTTTTTTGCAAAACCGGTATAGGTAATCAAAAAGCACCTGTTTTACAAGATATCTTCCCAGTAATAAAGGAAGGCGTTTCAGAAAAACCCATGACTCATGACAGATGGGCAACGCTACATTAAATTATAATATCATCTAATAATATTATATAATTAACGCCGTGTTAGCACGCTGTATTGTTCGCAATTTTATTGAATATTCATCGACAAAATAGCAATTTCAAATAAACTTTCCGGTAATAATAAAGCTATTTATACGTTGCGATACAACAGTATAAAAAATTAATAAGCAAAACAAATTACGTAGGTACTTGTTATTAAGGCGGGATTTTTTTGCATTTAAACCAAAACATTTTCTACCTATCTTTTTTAAGTATGTGCAATATTCAAGATACGCAAGACTTTCTAGGACATCTAGGACGAAAAGTCGTACCGATGGATGGTTATTATATTAGATTACCTTTACACACATAAACTGAGGTACATGAACTTAAAGTCAACGGTTTGACTTTGGTTTGGAAGAACAGACAAGGCACCTAATTCCTATTCATAAATTTGAACATGACACAAGAATTTGAAGAGTTTAGGTAACTGAAGTGCCTTACGTAGACTCCACAACGCAATAAGTAATGTACTCCCATGTAGATCGTCGTCCCCTAGTATGCGCGGCGCCTTCAAAAGACCGAACAATGCGCAAGCGAATCTTGCCCTATGGCTGGTTTACACGCGTTAAGTAGTTAAGTTGGTGGTTAAATTTTAAGTTAAAACTTCTGTGTAAACAGTCAGTTAAGTGACAAGTGGTAAGTGAAAATTTAGTACGCAAGTGATTAAGTAGATTAGGATGCGTTCTATTTTTTGCATAAGTAGGTTTGCGGGGCTTCTCACTTAACACGTTTGGAGGTGATTATTTAGTGAATTGCATAAGTTGACAAAGCGGTTGGCGGCAAGAGCTCGTGCGTATTTCGCATTTTTTTTTCCTTTTTTCTTTCAATATTTTAGAGTCGAGTTAAAATTTGTTGAAGAATATTAAAATATGAATGCTTGTTGAATAAACGAAGTAAAACTTCTATAATTTTTTTTATTTTGAAAAGATTTTAATTTCGAAAACCAATTCTTCTCTGAAATTGTCCAAAATCTCGCTTATCTCAAATATGAGTACAGATTTGACGCATTTCTTAAGTTTCGTCAACGTTCATCTTTTCTGAACTTATGAGCTTATGACTACTTAATCCGTTTGGACACACAAGTGACATGTAGTAACTGAAAATTTAGTTAAAATTTAGTAACCAACTTAACTACTTAATACATGTAAACCGCGCATTAGTCTGGTGCCGAATGCTGACTGAGCCGAGTGTTGTACCCACCTACCTAAGTACGTTAACAAATGCGTTTCATTCATGTTCGTAATATGATATAGACCTAAGGTGACAATTTCATCACTGGGAGTCACTATATGTATTTTATAGGTCAGAAGTCATATACATTCAGTAAAATACATTCTTAAGTTTTAGTTTCAATACTCGGCTTTAAGTAGTTACCTAAGTCATTACATTTTTTACAGAAATAACGCAGTTTTTTAATGTTTACACTTTTTGAAAGGCTGTTATCTTAATGGTTGCTTTTAATTCAAAGCAGTATTCTTGGACTTGTAAATATAGGGTTCAATGACCTGTTCTGCCGTTGAACACTCGTCAATACGATCTCTCGATTTCAGACCTTCAAATTATTTTCTTCTACTTCTTTATCAGCTTAAATAAGTAGATAATTCTCGATTTAAATTTAATTCAACTGATTAGCGCGGATTTGATAACTCGTTAAAGTATTATGCAAGTTATTACGGAAATAATGTAAATCGTGCAAATTAGAAATATCAACACGTTGACAAAGAGAAATGTTGACTAAGTAATATTTACCATGTTGTGCCACCATAAACAACTAATTAACAAGTAGCAGGTATTATAGTACTCTCCAACACAGTTATCCTAACGAGTATTGCAAGCAGAAACACACATTTTAAGCCGCGAGTAAACTGGCGATTATACGCCATTACTAGGTATGAGAGTTATTTTTAGAATCCACACAAAGATCACGTCTTTGTCTACTGTAAACGTAATGTAAATGACTATCAAACGGTTCGAGTCGAGTGACGTCCACTTAGACAATGCCCGTACCGGCTCGACCAAAACATTAGGTTTCATAACCTCAAAATTATCTCACTATAAATGAACAAAAAACAAAACTCACCTCTGTAGGTTAGATGTTTCATTTCCACGTTCATTTTCACCACACGACAGTACACATTGAGGTTATGATTTGATTACAAACAGTAAAATACACTCGGTTGTCATGCTACATTATTGACAGTGACGTTTGGGTGATCACAAGCGGGAGAGTTGGGATCGTAGCATGTTTTTTGGGATCATAATTCTTTGACACGGTAGGTATCTAAGCGTCGAACGATGCTTCAAGGTCAGCGTGGAATGTTTAGCGGTACACGACAGCACAGTCGCGCGACGCGGGTACGTCGCCCGATGCCCGCGAAGCTACTAAATACTAAACCAAACACAAACGACTTTGCCGGCTCCGCGATGCGCCGATAAGCGGTAATGTATAAATAAAAATGCTTGGGCATTGAATATGAATGAATGCGCAAGCAAATTCATATCAAATGTTATGTTAATGATATCTAAACATGTAACGCGGTCGTGAACGAGTTGATCATCTTGAACTAATAATTTAGCGGTATCATCGAATTTGCATGTTTTGCTATATAATTATTTTAAATATTTTTGCATAATTATTCATAATTATATAAATCATTATTTTTAACCTACAATATTTACTTATATATTACTTATATTAAGTATTTTGTGTTAAACTTCTTTTCATCAATTTATTTAACGACTTAAAGTTTACACTGATTTGCAAACTTTAAGTCGTTAATGTAATATTTATTTGTATACTAAAGTAATCGGCATATATTGATAAATACATTGCTACCTATCTTAAATTAAACACCTGCCCATTCAACGTGTAGAACAAAAATAGTCCATGTAAAAAACCTACGAAAAGGTAATAAAATCATCTATATAGAAAAAAAGTACAATATACAGCAAATATTCAGTTGATAAATATAAAAAAAACACCCTATAAAAACATTCACTGCTTTACCTATGTAAAATAATTCTGTTAAAATTATTATTTAGATTAAGGTTAAATTACGTTCTGCTGCTACTGCTACTCAACAATAGATGACGCTATTTTACTAGAAAACTTCTTGTTAGTATTTATTCAATCACTAATGTAGTTAGCTATTCTGGGTGTGCTAACGGATATCATAATAAGTTTAGTAATATGTCATTTTTTACCTGTGTACTTACCGAGTGAAATTGACACAGTAAATCAATAATTAATCGCACTCCTCAATATCTACATAATTGGTAGGTATCTATAAGGTATGCATTTATTTTCAGCAAAACATTTAAAACAACTTCTAATGGCTTCTCATTATCCTGTTCAAATGTTATAGAACATCAAGAAACATCACTTAGAGCTAAGTAAATCAAAATTTTAGTGAAACTTTCAACTAACATTATGAATAGGTTTGAATATATATGAAAATCACGGACTTTCGACCAACCCTTCACCCTAAGTTTTTACCTGTAGCCATTTATTATTGCGCACCCCTTTCCTAACAGGGTGTCGCTCCGATGAAGGCTGCATAGCATTCCCATGCCACATCCATAAAGGTGGTTTTTAGCGGGTAGGTTGCACTCTGGTGAGTCCCACATCACCCCGCAGATCGGCTGCGGGAGTATGCATGACGCCTCCCTCCCCGCGGAGGGTGCTGCTTACGCGGCCAAAAAAAACCATTTATCATTAATTCATTATAGCGAGTGTTATCTTCAAGGACGCGCCCCACTATACTTTTCTGCTCTATACATTGAAACGTGTGACTATAGAACAAACTGGTAGTGGAGGCGTCTTCGTGAAAATGCTTTGGCTACATTAAATGACATAAAGATTCGCATTTTTTTTTATTGAAAAAGGATTGGACGTTTGTCTTCTGTCTCACCTAATGGAAAGTGACGATAAAGACGAAGGTGTTACTCGTCTATCCACGAGATACCTATTCACTCGACGCTTGAAAGAACTAGGACTATAGTTTTCTGGAAAAACAGACGCAGGCAGTTCATTCCACACCTTGGCAACCTGCACCAAAAAGAAACTAACGAAGCGTTTGGTTCGACTTCTTGGGATGTCTACTATAAAGGGATGGAAGGCCTGTCTGCGTCTAGTAGTCCGATGTAAGAAGGGTGTGGGTTGGACCTGATCAAAAAGAGTACTGAAGTACCGCCGGACCTTTGAGATGATTCCCAACTTCATTGAAACCGTTTGAGCCATGGACACAATTTGATGCCCGAAGTTCAATTGGGACGATATAGTTACGCCCAGAAGCCCTAGGTGGTCGGTTAAGGGTACAGAAACATTTTGGAAAGTGGGCGTTAGGTTGAAACTGCTCTTTTTGGCGGAGAATAAACACGCCTGTGTTTTTGACGGGTTCAATTTGACCAAATTGGACTTGCCCTAATCGGACACTTTCTTTAAGGCCACATTCACCCGCTCACTCAAAGCCCGAATTTCTTGAGGACTGGCTCGCGCGTTGGACGTTGCAGAGAGAACAGATCCCTGAGGTACCCCGGCATTAATTGCCATTAGGTCAGAAGAGCAGCCGTCTAAGACTACTCGAATTGACCGTTCCCGCAGGAAATCAGATATCCAGTCGCAGAGCCATTTAGGTATTCCGTATGCTGAAAGCTTACTCAAGAGACCATCATGCCAGACCCTATCAAAAGCCTTGGAAATGTCTAAGGATACAGCTATCACCGTGACCTTCCAAGGCTTCGCTCCATAAGTGAGTGGCATACACAAGAAGATCTCTAGTCGAGCGTCCATTGCGAAAACCATATTGGTTATCACTAAGGAGCTCGTTGGATTCAAGGTATGCCAGGAGACGATTGTTCAATACACGCTCCATAACTTTGCAAAGTATGGAGGTGATTGCAATAGGTCGATAGTTGATAGGATCCGTACGGCTTCCCTTCTTTGGTACTGGTTGCACGTTAGCCAGCTTCCAGGATTTAGGGACCTTTCCGGATTCCAGAGAGAGTCGATATAGGCGCTTTAGAATGGGAGACAACTCGGATGCGCAGTGTTTTAACACAACTTCAGGTATGCCATTGGGCCGCTGGCCCTTATTCACGTCTAAATTCTGCAAGCATTTAAGAACCTCTTTTTGGCTAATATGAAACCGTTCCAAAATGGGTACCGACCCATTTTGGGTCCGAACTGAGGTAACTGGGGTGGGACTTTACCTTGACTATTTAGAATAGAACAATCTGCAAAAAGATTAGCAAAAAGCTATGCTTTTTCGGTGTGGGCCAGTGAACCGTCAGGCTTCCTCAGAGGTGGCAGCGATGGGCGACAGACATTCGACTCAACTGACTTGGCCAGAGACCAGACATTTTTGCTTCCTAAAGGATATGACGCTATCTTAATTGTCTCCGATGTAGCCAATGTGGTCAAAGCGATCTTTCCTGATCACCTTTTTGCAAGATTTGGCGGCAGCATTGTAACTTTTCTTCAGTTCATGCGAATCCACGGCTTTGCTTCTGCGAGCGTCAGCCCAGGCTTTGTACGCTTCTTGCTCAAGCTTTTCAGGTGTGAGGCAAGTAGCATTAAACCGAGGGCGACCGTTGGTTTCTTTAGTCAGTGGGGATTAAATTTCTATTTGCATTGTACCCACCTACCTACTTTTGTCTAAGAAATCGATGATAACTTTAGTATTTTAGTATATACTGTGTCGTACTGTACGACTGTGCCAAATTTCGGAACGTACCTTTTAGTTCGGTACACACCTACCCTACCTGAGTATAATTACAAAAGCTGACCCCAACAGAACATGTTACAGTTAGAGAGCATTTTCAAGTTTACAGACCCAAAGGAAGAAGGGTTCTCAGATCCAGCATTTAGCTTAGGTAAGAGACTTTTCGATGGAAAATGGACGAAGCAAGTCGGGCTCTTTAATGATTCTTTTATTTTTTGTGTGCCTTACTTAGTGTTTATTGTATAATAATGATAGTATTGTGCAGTGAGTACCAGATATGTGCATTAAATAGAAAACCCAATGAGGAGTGTAGTCGATGCTTTTTGTTTCGTTCCAAGAAGTGCGCTCGTCGATAATAAAGTTACGTTATCACTTTAGATACTCTAACCTTGTCATGTTCTTATAATAGTAGAAAAGTAATATTTACGATCGACAAAGGTATATAGAGTTGTGCTTTTGTTATACGATAAACGTGAACTAATTAAAACGAGAGCTTTGGTGAAAGGAGGCTCTGTTAGTTTATAGGTACGATTGTCTCTTAAAGCTTTTTTCTTTGATAATCCCTTGACCAAGTTTGTCAAAGCTGTTAAATCATGATGATGCGCATCTGTTAAGACCATTGAGATAACGTATAGCCACCAAGCTGACTGTGAATGGCATATTTTTTAAACTATTATCATTTTGAAGTTTGCTTGCAATTTTTTTAATTTACAATCTTCGGTATTTAAAGTTCTTCGAGAATAAGTGCACATTTTAATAAAATTGCAACATTTAAACGACACGTCTCGCTTGTCAGTTCACAGATTAGTAACCTTATTAGTTATAGGCTCTGTGTGTCCTTGTACCTTGTTACCGTGTTCATATACATGTCGCAGCATAATCAGATAATACGTATTATTAAACGTACCTGGAACCATTGCGAACAGTCCAATGATTGGTTTGTTAAAAGCAATAAAATCTATTTCTACGTTGTGATCGGTTGAAGTTAGTACATAAAGAGCATATTACATTGTTTGAGTTTAAAATAAAACAGCAATTATTCATAGCGTATCTATAATAAATCTCGCTGTTTTAATCATTGAAATATTAAGGGATGTTTAATCTGTACAGAATATTTTAAGGCACTACATCAGTCTTGATCTATTGTCTATTTTGTGTCATAAACATTTTCCCCATAATTAAGTTAATATGTCATTTAATTGTTTGTCAAAAGTAAGCGTGCATTCATAAAAGGAAACGAGTTTTTCAGAACGTGCTCCACCGGAACCTATACTCGCACACTCGACTAACCACTCGGAAAGACGGCCATTTGCTTTGCTGGCCACTTCGCCACACTCGCTACGCCTCGATCTCGCATGCTTGTGCCATGCTTTTGATTTGCAATCTAGGTTGATCAAATTCGGACCATTGCAAAGTCGGATGGTCCAATTCGGATCGCAACAACAGCTTTTAAAAGGAAAGTAAAACCTTTATAGCAAAATGTGTTCATGAAATGATTGAAAGAACAAAACGTAAGTATATTTTATCCCCCATGGATATCTATTAATAAAAAATTCTATTTGAATATTTCATAAAATGATATTTGTATCCTTTCTGTTTTCTTGTTAGCCGTACCTACGTTGTACAGCATTTAAAATTGGCACTTCCTATTCTCAATTTAACCAATCAGCACAGAGAAATAAAAGACAAAGCTTGGGTGTTTCTTATACAACTAAATCGATTTTCGCACAAAAATACCGAAAATATTTACGAATGATTGCGAAATTTTATTTGTTTGTGCTGTGTTTCGCATTCATAGGACTGTTCGCAATGGTTCCAGTACGTTTGAAATAATACGCATTATCTGATGATACAGCAACATATACAAACTTGCATTAATTGGCAAAGAGGTATGCAGAGGTTTTCCCAAAATTCTACGGCACCGGGAAATGATACAAAAACTGCATAGATTACCTAAACTAGCTCAGCGAAATACTGAAAAGTTATACACATTTGAACTTTGATAATTAAGCCGTTCCAGGATAAACGGGTTTTGGTTTTTGTTAAACATCTATAATTAATATTTTGTATTTCACTTAATAAATGTATGTTATTGGCACACACCTTTTATATTTTCATACGGTACTATTCACATAAAATATAGATTATGTGCTGTTGCAGACTTTGTTGTAGAGTTATTCAAGAAAAACTTTTCACCATACTTTATATTCGTGTTTCTCTTAATCTCTCTTCTCTTAAACTCTTACTGTTTTTGCAGCGCACGCCAAAATAGCTTACAGATTGTAGAATTTCTGAAACCTTGTATTATATCATCGTAATTATCGTAGGAAGCTCTAATTTAAGAACGAATTTTAATATCAGTAAGTATAGTAGTTTTTGTATTTATCGATTTCAAACAAATATACAAAGAATCAAAAAAAATCTTTTTTCTTTAAAAAAATTAGTATTCTATGCAGAAGTATCTTTTATAGGCCTATAAAGAAGAGTTTATTACGAGCACAACATAAGTCTATAGCAATAGCCTGTTGCTAGCTGTAATAATTGTATTTTTTTTCGAAGTCAATGAAATCTTGATGAATGATGTGTTTTAAGTCTTGAAGTGGACAATTGCTGTAAAGTTTACTCTATGTTAGTGGCAGGGAGGGCGCTTGCTATCACTAAAATCGACATTTATGAATGCTTAAGTGTCACTTTAGTAGCACAGTACTTCTATATCTAACAACTACAATGAAATTTAAATATCTATAGATGTAGAAACATGATAGGTTGTGGAAAGTACTACCCTTTCAGACAAGACACTAAATAAAAAGTAGGACCCCGTGTCAATAAAAGAGATGGATAAGTATGTATTAATAGTTAATCGCTGATTGCTTACACTGCCGTCGGGAACTTTCTCGCAAACATTCTCTGAGCAATGCTGGCTTGGTGGTACAAAACTCATCCAGGACTGACCAGCGGTTGTCGAGTAACCGCCCGTCACACACAGAAACTTACTTATCGCTCACCGAAAAAAAACTATCGGAAGTACACACTCGCTGCTCGCCAACCCTACTCGTATCTGGTTTCGACTAGGGTTGGCAACATTTTTTATTTTGAAATCCAAAGCCGATTTGCGCAGATTCTTGTTAAAAAATTAATCCCGAGCTAGCTAGTTAGTAGTAATTCAAATTGTCTGTCCTGTGAATATTCTTGAAACTTTTCGGATATGACAGATCAATATTTTTTTCCATTTATAAATTCTGTTTACGGTTTGACATTAACACCCGATGCGTCCACAGTTTTGACTAAGAGATATCTTCGGTATAATTTACAATTTCATTCAAACTTGACGTGGTAGAATTATAACCGTAATACAGTTTTTCTAAATAAAATTAACCATGGTAATGAAATTATTTTCCTGAAACGAAAAGAAATGAAATGAAATATGAAATGCTTGCTGAACGTTTGTCTACAGAAAGACAATGGTAAACTTAGGTAATAATCGATAATGGTCTCTTCTCTTCTTTTATTCACAAAAAAAATTCAGTTTTAACATACAAGACCATTTATTTCCTGCAATTCCTAAATTTACTTGAATTGAAATTTTGATTTTGATATCTTATGATGTTAAGAAAACAAAACAAATGTTTCCTCTATTTCCGCAGCCGGCGTCCGCAGCCATGGATATCATTAGACTTAGGACTTAGGTTTTATTCATCAACGTTGTAAATGTTGATTACTTCGACTATGACACGTTGCGATCGGAGGCTTCACTGGCTGTTCTTTTCCTTTAACCGGAACCCAGTCACGTAACCGTGCTTACTATGGCGGTCGAAACTGTTTTTTATCTGTTGTAGTATCGCCCCACACGAGACCTTAACTCAAGAAAGTCCATTTTAAAATCATGAACATGGTGGTTCAATCAAAATAAAGCAATCTCAACATTTTAATTTACATTAAGTAATAGTATCCAATTCGGGATTGCGACCAATCGAAATTTGGCTGTACGATTAAGTAAGTGCATTTAAAAAAGGCCTTGAACTAGGTTCTGCGAAAAGCACTCGAAATTTCACCTGTACGTATAGCTATCCGGTGAAATTTCAAATTTGTCCATCAGAATAAACGCTGATTGAATTGGAGAGAGGCATAATTTTGTTGCTAACATTAAGAGTTACTCTGTTGTGTTCGTTACTTAAATGATACTTGTTTTAAGAGCTCATGGCCGGACGGTATTCGTTGTGGCTCAACGATTGTCAAAGTGAAGCAACGTTCAATGCGTTAGACTTACAGTAAGATTAATTTAAGAATAGCGATTTGACAGTTGCAGTTTAGGGTTTTTTTTAGTTGTCAAAAAATCGATTCATAGGAATGAAATAGTTTCGATTACTCAATTTTAATAAAAGGTATTGTTTTTGTAATAAGAGGAATAAATGATAACCAATGCACTAAAGCATAGAATAAACGATCATTTCAACTTGCCAAACAAATATTTCAACTATTTTGATCGAGTTTAAGCTGAGGTAAATGAATTACGGTTGTGAAAAACGGTGATGATCTTATTACGTAATATTTTTTTAGGCTACCGTTTGAAGCCAAATATAACTTTTACTACGCGATCTTAACGACAACAGGAATAAAATGCCGTTATGTTGTGCTGTCAGATGAAAACAGATCCAAGCCATTTTGATAGATCGGGCACAATATGTTGGCATTTTACTCCTTGTATGTCAAAATCGCATAGTACATACATTTAATTTAATAAGTTGATGAATCTACACAATGACGTTTTAACTTATTAATACTATCTACCTACAATTTGCATATTTGCAAAAAAAACCTAAGATATATAAGGTATAAGGATAAGTTAACGAAACCATGAAACATGTATTAAATGATATTTATTCACTCTCTGAACTGCTGTCTTCATTATCGGAGACAAAAATATTTAACTCGTTGTCTCGTAGATTATCTATACGTACGTCTTTTTCAAAGTCCTCCGCTATTAATTTTCTTGTTTTTTCGACCAGTCATCTTTTGTAACATGGTTACATGCTTCTTTTAGAAGGCCCATATTTTTTTTCGGGGTAAATAAATAAATTTGTTTTGTGTCTCGCTGCGTATTCTACAAAAAAGATAACTTAGTTTTATTAACAAATAGTTTTAGTAGATAGGAATATGATAGTCTTTTTCCTATAATACCTCAGGCATCATTAATTATTTTTTTCGATGTTGTACATAATAAGATCTATTTGTAATATATTTTGTAATAAAATTTAGTAAATAAATTATTATTATAGTACAAATTATAATTGTATTTATTATTAGAACGAAAGAATATGAAGTAACCTTTGACTTGAGCCCAAATCAGTTCTATCGCGTTACATTGGCAGTGGTATGGTGGTGTTCTTACTATCTGGTGTCCATGCTCCCGCGCTAGTTCATCGATGAAGTATCTCGGTGTCCTCGGTTTGTACTCATTTACTAATTTTATTAATTCTTCTTTTAAAAGATCCATATCTGTTTGGACTCGCTATCTTTGCAGCCATGCCACATGCTCAGCTTTATTTTTTGATTTTGATGGCGGCTTACTATGGCACATTAGTCAGGTAAATTTTCTAAAACTTTCTTAAACCATTCTATAAATTTATCCGAGTCCATTTCATCATAGTACTCCTTTGTACTTTTTGACTCGAACGCCAATGAACAATTATCAATAAAACCTCCCGCAGATCCAGCGTGACAAATAATCAGTCAGCCACCTTTCCCAAAGACACTTTTGTGATAGAGGAGGGACTATCGTCCGTCCACGACTTTGAAACGCTGTGGTTAGCGTTTAACCACGTTTCATCGAGAAATATGCCTATTCCAGTCGGTTATACTGTTCATTTGGCGTGAAAAAGTCACTCTTTCCAGTTTTAAGTCAAACATCTCCATTAAAATCTTTGTTCTGTCGCATTTCTTAAATTGAAACCCAGTATTTTTATATATTATGAGTAAAGAAGATTTACTCCCATTAAATAACCCGGCCTCTCTTAGGGAAACAATTAATTTTCTAGTTACTGGGTATTCTCCTCGGGTATAGTATGAATAAACATGGTTTTTTTTATCGCATATGTGTCTTCTTCTCCTCTTTTTTGGTGAATTAACGGGTTTGTTGTCGATACCAGTGGGACCATATCTTTCTTTTTTTAAACTCGTGCCAACTCCTAAGGATTGCGCGACACGTTGTTGCACTTGCGTCACTGGTAACAACAGTCTACCTTTTTGATACTCACTTTCGAAGTATTCATGAAGTTTGCAAATCATTTCCCGTGCTTGGGAATGCAATGTACGTCCTCTTTTCGACATAGTACAACAAAATCACAGGTGCAATTAAAGTCCAAAATAACTAGCCGAGGTCAAACGGTAAAGCAGGAACAGTCTAAAAACAATGCCGGGTCCCAAAACAAAAGAAGATACGAAAGGAGCGCACAGTTGTTCGGATGGATCGTGAAAAACTGCAACAAAGTCAACAAAAAACTGACGTACGTGTTAATTATTGTCTACGGATCATAGAGTAAAAGTAGAAGAGAAAAATAGTAGTTATTTTACAACTATGCTATTTCCATTTCTTTATTTTCTCGATATAGTTCTTCTGTATGACTATAAATATATATGAAAATACTAAACGATGAAATCCGTATTAATAATATTTATTACCTTTTTGGATTATTTTCTTTGTAATCCAATATATCATACGATATATATAATTATATATTATCTATACGATAATATATAATTCTTGTCTATATGAATGCCGTAAAAGAAACTTTCTAAACAAACGGATGTAAAAATCTATTGGATAAATATGCACTTAGTAATTCCTTTGTTAAGCGACGATTTCTGAATTTAAATCGATTTGTCTCTACCTCAGTAACGATTATAAAGTAGCAACACTACATTCAATCAACGGTTTTTCTGATTTTTGTAGGATGTAAATGCTTTACGTCACTGTTTTATGTTTGGTAAGAAATTTTGCAAACTTACGATACGTTTTATGTTCAGCTATCAAATCGCACTTCTTAAATTAATCTCACTGTAGAATGGGTGACAGCTAGCCAGTGGCTTAATTACCTGAGCGTTTCCGTGCTTCGGAGGACAACTTAAGTCGCAATGACGTATTATATATAGACAAGTCATACCCAAACATTACAGCACAAAAAAACGGCATCAACATACCTACCTGATAAATTTGTGGGAAAAGGAAAGAATATCGGTTCACTTGTTTTAAGAAAGAGATATTTATGTACTTCGTGACGAAGCGTCGCGCGTAAATTGTCGTAGAATATAGCGTTGTCTCATTTACTCCGACATACAAAATCATATTAAATCTCGCTCTTTGAGTTTGTCGAAATGTCTAGCCATGTCAATTTTAAAACGTCATTTTAAATAGCAAATTAACGTTTTTTCTTTCTTTAACAGTGCGAGTGTAATTAGTAAATTGTCTAAACACACAAAAAGGCATTGTACGGTATTAAAACACAGAATTGGGAAAAACTTTTGTTTGACGTTCAGCCGTGACACTGGGTTGCACAAGATTAAGTGAAAGGCGGGCAATTGCCTTGCATTTCCGTTGCCAGTATTGAGAGTGGACAACTTGTCTATATGTAATATATTATTGTTAAGTCGTCATTCCCGAGTGTTGTCGCAAGACGTTAAACCACGTCAAAGGCCCATGAGGTTTCATCAAAATCATTCCTTGCATGCATCCATTAAACGCTGCTGTACCTACCCGTTGGTTACACTTGCCTACAATGTATGCAAGTGTCGATTGTCGATCGTTGCATTTTTCCCCCACGGAGCCTTTGTAAAAGCTCTAATAGACCATTTGACAATTTAAAATATAATGAAATATTTATTGCCATCCGCATAGATAATGTATTTCAAAAGCAATTCGCATTACTAGACATAAACGATAATTAAAAACACAATTAAGTTTATCTATTTTGAGTTGGATTCCTAAGTTTTGAATGACGTCACAGACAAGCACAGTTTGTTTCTTTTAATGCATGTCTTGACGCCTCTGCATGACGTTGTGACGGTTGTCTATTTCGACCTCTTTTTGTCAGTAAATTTTATTTTTTTTGTCGTTCCCGACGTAATTTTAAACTAGGAATTACGTAGTGTCGGAGAACGGCAATGTTTTGATTTGACAAGTCAGTCACGAAATATTATCCATCAAAGCAACTTGAATCTATTTATTTATTATTGTTTCCGAGTTTATTATTTAAAATTACATAGTTAAGATATTTTATTATCTACAATCAAAGTTTTTTTTAAGAAACCTATAATTTATTTTTACGTTCACGAGTGTGCGTAGCCAAAATTTTTGGTAAGGATTCTCATTCATTAAAATTTTATTTTATTGTTATTTTTTTTCTTTTCAGATCAAATTTAATTGTATTAATATTTCTGTTCTATTTTGTGTGACTATTTTTTTATTTCAATTTTGTTTATATTTTTCTGTTTGTATTTACAGGCATTTTTGTATATTTTTAATTTTACCGAAAAAATAAACATAGAAGAGAGTTTTGGTGTTTTACTGGTACTACGTTACAACGTCACAGGACAGTCCCGACGCCTTATGCTGAAGCAAGCGTTTTGACAGCTTAAATATTCAGTGTACTTTACTCATTATGATTACGACTTTATGAATGAAATACTTAAAATAAATTAAAAAAAAATTATTTCTAAGGTATTTTTTGTACACCGCAAAATAATGTGAGATGGTCTTCGAAAATAACTCAAATGGCCTATTGATTTCCAAATATATGTTCGAAACCAGACTTTGCGCAGATTTATTAATTACAGTCATTTCAATGTTGTAGGTATGTTACGTTTGTTTGGTTTTTATGTGATGTATCTTTTTTTAAATGGTATTACCTTAATTATTTTGTCGGCCGTTTTTTGCGCATCTGTGCAATCTTAAAACTCTAATTTTTGTAACGCCAGTATCGTGCAAATATAGTTAATTGGTAAATATAATTTTGAATTACAAATATTGCTATATGTCAGCCAGTCTAATAGAAATAGACTGAGATGGACGGGCATTCCAACTGACTAACCTGCCAACTCCGCAAGGGGGCGTTTGTCAGCTGTTGCTTATTTTTGTGGATTCTCGTAAGCTTTTTCCTGCAGATTTAATACTATAAGCCTTATAGTATTAAATCTGCAGGAAAATTACATTACTCCTTATAGTATAGTATTTTCCCAGACATTATAATTTTTTTAAACAATCTAGAACGAGACTTTTGAACATAAAATAAAAAACAAACATAGTTTTCAAATTTTTATTTAAAAATAAATTATTGAAGTACAACTTGCACCAATAACAACAAAAGTTTTTGAACAACTTTAAAACCATAACGTTCGCTCAAAGCATTTTTTAATATAACAGCAAAAATTATAAGGTTCAAATGATACTTTAATCTATATTTCGAAACTTCATTCCCAAATTTGGACTGAAATTTCGTCCCGTACATAGCTTGGGCAAAGCATTATTTATTAAAATAATAAAATTAACATGTTGCTATGATTACATTGAAATACAAAATAAATCGATTACTCAGCCCTAGTCTCAATAACTGACAAAATAGCAAAGTTACAAAACTACCAAAACATAACCTATAAGAGATTCAATTTTGTATCGTCGAAATTACACTATAGGCGTTATAGCAAACATTAGTTATTTATTATTCTTAAACTTATGTACAAAATGGGCTATGCACATTATTATTATTTATTTGCTAGTTTACTTACGTAAACGTACTTTAAATCAATTCCATTCATAAAAATATTTCACTTTAAGAAAAAAGTACGTAGGGATATAACAATGGGGTTTGTATACATGTTGTGCTATCAGTAGCCTAATATGAAATTAATTTTCAACGTGCATCGTAATGGATTCACTAAAACAAAACTTAAAATACTTATATTGAAATGAAACACACGTCACAATCAACACACAAACTCGTAGGTTGATAAAGGCACGGCTGAAGTATGGACATATCATGATATTATACAATTTGACATGTTATTGAAACACGTCGCTTATGCACAAGCATTTTCATATTAATGTTTTAAACCAAGTTATTTCGTCTCCTTCTTACTTATTGTATACTAAATCATCGAAAGAAAACATTTTGTTTATTATAAATGTGTCAAATTACGTGATTATTTAGACATAAAAAATCTTTAAGAAAGAAACTAAGTAATTGTATTTTTTAGTTTCAGACGTTTATCTGATTCATGAGATGTACATTGAAAATGTGTTATACCAAAGAACTGCTAGATGCAACATAATTTTTAGCGGCCTAAAGCTGAATATGTTTTTAATAATTTGAGTATACCGACATTATTTACTAAGGTTTAGCAAAACATTGGTCTTCAGTTTTGAGTCATGTATTAACCTTCCTAACATTGTTAATACGTGCAAAAAGCTATTTAAAGATGTATAGAAATGGGAAAAATTACTTGAAATTAATTAAGTATATTTTATTTTGCCTAAGTACTGAACACACAACAAAAAATTATAAAATACTTGCGTGTTCAATTTTGATTACACTCCTTGTCTAAAAAATGTTTTTTTCTATTCTACCAATCAACTGATTTATTATCTACAAAGTATTTTTTATTATAATTGACTGTATAACAAACAATGTCTTATTATTGCCATATCATTGCCTAAATGTTATATTCCTACCTATTGTACGTATAGTAACTCACTTTTTGGCCAATATCGTAGTAGAAATCATTTTTTTTATAAACCTGACAACCCAAATGCTTTTATTATTTTTAGGGTTATTATCAACTGGGATGTAAAAATGTGTCCCCAATCTTATTAACTCTTAGGAAAGATATACAAGTTTGCATTTTCACTCAAAATTTGATTTAGGTAGATACTATATTTTATTTTTAAAGCTGCGCTTAATTTATGGACTATTCATTCTTATACACAATCTGCATTTATATGAATTCGAAAGTGTTATCTTTAAATAATGTACAGTGACCGAAAAAGCTTTGCTTCATGCCTCTTACAATACAATATGTTTTTTCATTTGATTAAAAAGAAAGAGAAAGATTAAGATAAGTGGTAATTAGTGCATGAAAATACTTCCGAACAAGGGAACCGTTTTCTTCAAGAAACAAGTCATTTGTTTTTTAAATTGAATGAATTTAGTTCATTTAGTTCAAGGAACTGTGTAAATAATATGAGTTTTAACTGTGTTCAATTGATACTAAAGTTTAAGTCCTATGCACTAAGGGTTAGGGTGGTTATTTGTATGCTAATGTTATTCAAGTTGTTTGTACATGTCCTCTATTTGCGGTTTGAAGTAATTTCTTATTTCAGGCCGTTTTGCTTTCATGGTGGGGGTCAGGAGGCCGTTTTGCACGGAGAATGGATCGGGATGCAAATAGGCATCTTTGATCTGAAAAAAAAGTGGTTATTTACAGTTATATTTGTTTTAAGACTTTGACATATTGCGTTGATTAATGACAACTCGAAAAGAGAAAGATTTACCAAAATTTTATTGATAGTTAAAGAGATGCCTCGAAGTAAAACGAGTTTAACCAATAGAAAAAATGGTTTAGGAATGCAAGACTGATACTTCATTGAACTATATGATTAAATGTTATAATTTATATATTAGAAAACCAACTTCTTTCCAACGAGCCGTTGGATAGATACTTTTAAAATTTTATTCGTTTGTCTACATTATTTCTTATTTTGCATGAAAATGTCGAGTAGTTAACCTGTGTACTAAAAACAAAAATTCGTAGGTATCATAAATTTACAAAAAGATCACTTGTTTAAGAGTACAGAAAAAAAAGATGCCCACTATGCAGGGTGTAAAAAAGTACTCTTAAACCTGAAACATATGAAAAGAGTTGACTGAACTGAACATCTTCTTCCGAGGAACATAGGAGGAATTGGTGGAAAAAAATTTAAGTCAATTTGTGGCATATTTAGTGATTGCACAAAACTGATCAAAAACGGAAGTACATAGTTTTTTCTTTATTACCCCGTTATGATGCTGCGGCCATGCATTAATGGCTGGTTTACACGCGTTAATTGGTTAAGTTGGTAACTAAATTTTAAGTAAAAAATTACGTGTAAACAGTCAGATAAGTGACAAGTGGTAACTTAAAATTCAGTACGCAAGTGATTAAGTAGATTAGGATTCGTTCTATTTTTCGTCTAAGTAGGTGGGCGGGGCTTCTCACTTAACACGTTTGGACGTGATTTTTTTAGTTAAGTGCATAAACTGACAAAGTGGGTGGCGGCAAGAGCTCGTATTTATTTCGCATTTAACTATTTTTTTTCAAAATGTCGGAGTGGAGTTTGTCACAACTTTAAATTTTTTTGAAGAATATTAAAAATAGGAATCTACAAGGGATTAAACGAGATAAAAAATTTTGAAAAATACATATTCTTATAGAGATTTCAATTTCAGAAACAAATTATTTTCTGAATTTGTCAAAAGTCTCGTTCACCACATATCTAGGCACAGAATTGACGAATTCCTTGACATTCAACACTGTTCGTCTTCAACGAACTTATGAGCTTACCTATTTAATCCGTTTGGATACACAAGTGACTTGTAGTAACTTAAAATTTTCTCTATCTTAAAATCTCAACTACTTAATATGGCGGGGCGCGGGCGTCCTCGCTGCACGCGCCGTAAACGCCTTGAAATACATTATGACGGCCTCTTTGGTATGGAGGAGCCTTGCCTTTCATGCCAGAGGTCCCGGGTTCGAATCCTGGTAGGGCCAGATATTTTGTCATATTTGCTTTCTAGTCATGGATGTGTATGTATATTTATTTAACTTTATTTCTAATAATTATATATTTAAAAAATATCTATGTGTGTTTATATATTTCTCAAGTTTATTTATCCGTTATCAGGTATCCATAACAGAAGTTCTTAATGATACTTAATTTGGGCTAGATAATGTGGTGTGTTAGTTAGAAATATTAAAAAAATAATAATCATTATCAGTACTATGTATTATTTCACATTCAAAACGCTCTGGTTCTTTAGGAAAGTGGTTCAGTTTAAGAACCTCTTACAACCGTTGAAGGATTAACAGTGAAGCGCTGTACGTTGGCGTTTATTTTGTTTTTATCTATATAGATTGGCAGAACCTATATAAATGTATTTTCTTTATAAATACCCCATCGGGTATGTACTGCACAAAATACAAACCTGTTCAAAAGTCTTCAATCCCGCAGTCTTGCCCCACTGCAGCATATCGTCCAATATGATCTTTTTAATCCTTGGGTCTTCGCAGAGCTGCGAGAACGTTCCCTTGATGCCGTTCTCCAGCGCCCAGCACTTCACCACGTCTACGTCTGGGACTACTATCGCCACGACGCATGACTGGAATGGATGAAAAATGATATTTTAGTTTTAGAGATTTCAATAGTGTGAGAATATCAGAGATGGTCTACGGATGTTTTGAATTGTATGACATAATTTGTAATTGTGTGAATTTCTGACAGTTTCAGAACCAGGGACTGTAAATGTCAATTTTAAACTAGGCTACCAGACTACCTTGGATAAGGGACTATGATGTATATAGAAATTATTTACAAAAATGTTTTATTATTCCTTAATGACTGATTATTTCATCAGTAATTTTTTTTGAAACAATTTTCATTAATTTATTAAACAGTCGGTAAAAAAACCAAATCATTTCTTTGAAAATTATTATAAAAACACAATCTAAAAAAGTCTCTGAAATAATAATTTAGGTTTATCTTCCAGTCTTGGGACGTCTGATGTATAGCCACCGACCACATGAAACCTTAACAGTTACTCCATAGTTTTTTTACTGCTGCCATATTCTGCAAACGTAAGTGGCATCCATCCGCACCCATGGGTATCATCTTTCATAGGTGTTTTTTAATTTTTCTACACTGAATATGATTTTGATAAGGAATGATCCGCTGCCGACCGTCGGAATCGCCTCAACGTGGTTATTACAGCGGTCAAACTAGGAGGGACTGCAGTACCACGTCAAACGAGGTCTTAGCAAAAGTAACTCTTCTAACACTAGTTATATAAAATAATAAATATATTACACGATATATAATATATATATATATATATATATATATATATATATATATATATATATATATATATAATATAATATATACACAAATACTTTTACACGAACGACTTTAAAATTGCCCTATCCATGCGATAGTATTATTTTTACAACAAAATGAATCAACTACAATGAACGAACGAACCTTCAACGATTCGCCATGCACGAACACTTGATCAACGTACTGGCTCCTCCCGTAGATGTTTTCAATTTTCTCGGGAACTATATATTCTCCTTGCGATAGCTTGAAAATGTGTTTTCTTCGGTCGATGATTTTTAGAGTACCATTCTGGAAAAAAATATATGTTTGAAATTACGATCTTGTTCAGCTTTTTTTTGACCAAGTCAGGAAATTGAATTGAAATAACTTTATTCTAACGTAGACAATGTCTTGTTCTTTTTGAAATTACATAAAGCATGACTCTGCCACCAGTTTGGCACCTTCGTGAAGAAAATCTTAGCAAGAAACTTGACAAGGAGGTTAATGAATTACAGACTGCCGTCGCTTTTAACGTATGTGACAATTAGATTTTAGAAAGAGGAAACCATTGAATTTGCAAAAAAGCCGCATAAAAAATTTTACAAAATCTAAATCAAACTGAAGTCTTTACAATATGTTCTCTATTGTATCTTGGCACGTAGCTATTGCATGTAATGTTGATAATGTAGCAACGATGAGGACGGCAATCATCTTAATTCGCTTAACTACTTACAGTACCGTAAAATTATTTATAATAGGTAATTAATTAATTAATTATTTTCTAAAAATAATAGATAACTAAAAGCTAAAAACTTTATGACGAAACATTAAAAAATGCATAGTTTAATATTTTTAAACTTCTTGAGCGTTTTATGTTGAGTTACGCTAGCCTTCAGTACTTAGCAATGAAGCATTAATATGACGCCAATTCTCTGATTTTAAACTCATATCGAAGCTACCAATAAGGCGGCGTGAAATGCATTTCATCAGCATTTCACGCTGCCTTATTGGTGGCATCAGCATTTAAAAGCTCGAATGCCAATCGAACTCTAGATGCGAAACGAGTTCGGTAGTCAATACGAACTCCACTTTTTTGTAAATATACCTAACCGAAGGGTAATATAATTTCAATCACGTTGATGCTTTTTTATACTTGCACATCTCTGATTATTCCTGTGGGTAACTTTATTGGGGAAAATATTTAACCAAAACCTCAATAAGCAATACAGGTAAATAAGACCATCCGTCGATACATAAAACCACATAGCAAATTTCTAAATATTTGATATAATCTGCATCACCTCGTCATTTGTTTAAGAATATACCGATCTATAAAATATTGCAGCAACTGGAATTAAACTTAGTAATAACTATATCCAAAAACCCGATGCTGTATTTCTACACAAGCTTGTCAGCGAAGTCAATAGCTCGAATCTAATTGAATTTTAAATATAAATGTCCTTAAAAGAGTAGGTACATAGAAATAATCCTTTATCATTAGTGTTTTCAACTCTATTATGCCGAACCAATGAAATTGAATCGCCGTTATTGAAACGAATTTGTAATAATTATATAGTTTTGTCAAGAAAAACAAAAATCTTAATATATTCTTTGAAAAATTACCAATTTTCAAAAAATAAAATAAGTCAACTATTTTTATTTATTCTATTGTAAATTCTAATGTATTCTATTGTATTTACTCTATTGTAACCTTATAAATTTATTGTAACTAAGAAATATAACTTCACAAACGTTGTGTACGTCTGTACAGGCTTGTTTACGTGAGTAGAATTTGCAATATTTACGAAGAAACTAAGCTGATTAAATCAACAGATTTGCCATATTTATAAAT
This sequence comes from Marasmarcha lunaedactyla, assembly GCA_923062675.1. Lineage (NCBI taxonomy): Eukaryota > Metazoa > Arthropoda > Insecta > Lepidoptera > Pterophoridae > Marasmarcha > Marasmarcha lunaedactyla. The sequence continues at coordinate 9,146,247 of OV281354.1, forward strand.
AAATAAAACCCTGCAAACTGATTCTATAACTATGAATAACGACAGTGTTTCTATAGATTTAAAAAACATGGTAAATATATATTTTTTAAATGTTTTCCGTTAGGTTTCTTGTTCGTTCTTCTTCAAGCAGGTCTTTCCAAATTAGTGGTAGATATCAATTCATACAAAATTTGTCTAAAATAAAAATGAAGATTTGTATTTGAATAAGACCAACGAAAATATTTCCACTTACAGGTAACCACTTTCCGATGTCTCCCGTGTGATGCCATCCATCGCTGTCGACCACTTCATTCGTTTTCTCAGGTTCTTTGAAATACCCTTTGAAGACGTTAGCTCCTTGCACGCACACCTCGCCCTGACCTTGCGCCGCGTAATACTCCATTTCGGGGACGTCCACCAACTGGATATAGAAATCAGGGAGGTTTTGTTTGGGTTAATTACGTTTTTTTACATAAATGCCATTTGTAGACTTTACCATTTATGAACTGGATGGTTTGCGCCATATTTATCTATAAAAGTTGTATAACGTCTAAAGAAAATTGCACAGGAGTGAATTTTGTTATTTGCTATTTTAGAGTTTTCATATTCTTTGTTAACGTACTTCTATTCTTTACTTATGAAAGAAGATTTGTGATTGATTATAAGTATTAATTAAATTTGAATCTACATGTACTTAAATATAGAGGCAGAAATAGCTTTAATTGGTAATTTAATTATAATATTCTTCGCCGCTTCATATTCAAATTACGTTCGGCCTTACATATTCGTTAGGGTGTTACCATACCAATCGATCGATTGGTCTGGTAGAAACTTTCGATCGACGTCGACTGTTCCATTCTACCATCACGTTTATACAACTTTCTACATTAATGAATAAAAATACTTTGACTCACCTTCACTTTATTACAAGCGACGGGAGGCCCCACATGTTCGGGCACGTGGTCGCCTTGAACAGTCAGGGTTACCGGCGCGGTGCATTCCGTCTGACCGTAGCCTTCCACGATCTGTAATTAGCAGAAGCATATAGCATATTGGCAGAGTGACGAGTGAAAATACGGGCCCGTGCTTTGTATAATTTGCATTGTTATTATTAGATCGGCTTTCTGAATTCCTTTTAGGTCGCGATTTGACCAAGATGGCAAGTAGCATCTGCACCCATGGACCCATGGATCATTAGCCGTAGGTGACATATATATTATATTAATAGTGCTTGTTATTATGACCTCGACTAATGCCGACCGTAGGGTTCAGATGCAGCTGCCTTTGGTCCAGTAATTGCACTGGCTATTCCCTTACTCTGCCCGGAACTCTACCACGTAAACGTGATTTTTACGGCGATCAAATTAGGAAGGACTGCAGTACCGCCCCAAACGAGATCTTAACAAAGAAACTCTACTACTATAACATACATCTATTCATAAAAGATCCAAATATTTATTATAAACATCACAAATCCAGAAAATTATATAGGAAACGGAAGCGTCGCTATAATCGGCTTTGAAGTTCATTCCAAACTCAATGAAACATAAATATGTTTTCTATCAGCTGTTTGTTATTTCAAGACATGAAGTTCGTTTAACTTTAAATTTACGAGTAGATATAAAAGCTGGCTAGATACTTTTTATAATGGGGAATTAATTTTTGTTTCGTAATTTATGGAAGTGATATTAAAATTTTTTTATGGATGTTGGGTTGAATATAAAAAGTATTACCTTTTTATATTCAATTCGTCGTCATGTTAGTTTATATTATGGTGTAGTTAAACGGCATGAAACATAAAAAAGAATGACAACAATGTACCTATCTCCAGATCTATTACCTGATAGGTAGATAATTAAAACTAAAAACATAAATTTAGCTAATGAAACCCGAAGAAGTCGCAAACTACGTCACATTACTACTTACTGTAATGGCCGGTTTACACGCGTTCAGTAGTTAAGTTGGTAACTAAATTTTAAGTTAAAAATTACGTGTAAACAGTCGAATAAGTGACCAGTGGTAACTTAAAATTTTGTACGCAAGTGATTAAGTAGATTAGGATTCGTTCTATTTTTCGTATAAGTAGGTGGGCGGGGCTTCTCACTTAACACGTTTGGACGTGATTTTTTAGTTAAATGCATAAACTGACAAAGCGGGTGGCGGCAAGAGCTCGTACTAATTTCGCATTAACTCTTTTTTTTAAATGTTGGAATGGAGTTTAGTTTCACTTTAAAATAACCTACACCACTGTCACTTACTCCTAAATTTTTTTACCTCGTTTATTCCACAAGCATACCTTTTTTAAATATTCTTCCACACATGTTAAAGTTGAAATTAAACTACCCTCCGACGTTTATAAAAAAAAAGGGAAAATGCGAAATAAATACGAGCTCCCGCTTTGTCAACTTATGCACTTAACCAAAAAATCACAAGTGAAGTGGGAAGCCCCGCCCACCTACTTATACGAAAAATAGAACGAATCCTAATCTACTTAATCACTTGCGTACAAAATTTTAAGTTACCACTGGTCACTTATCTGACTGTTTACACGTAATTTTTAACTTAAAATTTAGTTAAAATTTAGTTACCAACTTAAATACTTAACACGTGTAAACCGGCTATAAGGGATAGGAAGAAGAGTGGGGCGTGTCTTCGTGGATGGCACTAACTTAAATAAAACAGTAGTAGCATCGCCAAGACAAAAAGGGCCTTAATCTTGCTAAAATAATAAATCTCATTATAAAAGATGTTCATAGTTTTGCTCCCAGTTTACTGCATATATTCTTTATTGCACCTAATCAAATCTTAAGAACTAGGTACAAAAATACGTTAATTATTTAGCAAAGGTGAACTTATCTCTAAAAATAGATCTCTTCCAGCCAACCCATAGTAATTTAACAGATTTACACAATAACAAAAGTAGGTAACCACATAAACTTAAAATGAAAATGGCTATCGAAATTACGTAACAATTTCATAATTTCACCGTTCCGTGTCGTGTTCGCTGGTTTTTCCAAAACATTTTTAAGACTGATGATTCCCCCATTATAAAAATTTTGTTTTTGTAAAGGACATGTTTTATAATGGGCTGGGTTTGTGTACGATACATGTAAATTTTATCTTAATAATATAGGAACTGTTGCGTGAATGTATATTTTCGCGTTGTTAACTTCGTTTTATGTTGTAAAAGGTCTAACATAGCAACGCGAGGATCCATATTTACAATGGCTGCTCTCCAATCTAGAAACGTCAATCGAAGTGACATCCGTCAGACATTTAGATGACTAGAATTGAGCCTGGGGACTTTTTGGGAAATAGACGAAAGCAAGTTTGGGTCTGCATTGATTTTTCTTTTTTTGTGTGCCCAAGTTCGTATTTAATGTATAGTGATGATATTATTATATAGTGCAGTGAATACTCGATGAAATGTGCATTAATAGAATTTTTTTAAAGAAATCCGCTTGTTGATAGTATCACACAATCATTTTTCTATTGAATTCACCTTAAACGTCTGTATTATCTTTCATGATATAATCATTATCATTAGGAAAAAAATATTTACTGTGTCGTGTTACTTTTGCCTTTCAGAATCAGAAGGTGATAACCTACATACTGAACCTAATATTGTTTTGTCTCGATCAAAGATACGTCATTCACTACAACTATAAATTCATGAAACGTCTATTTTACGTCTCAAGGATAAATCTACATACCAGACAGCCCAAAGCACACCTAGCGAAGGTCAGCACGTTGCCCGCCAAAGGAGCCGAACCGACCACCATTATGCGGAGTCTACCACCCATACCCTCGCGAATCTTGCCCAACACTAACTTGTCCCAAACCGAGTCACTTCGGACTATGCCTCTGAAATAAAAAAGTAAAGAAATTAGTACCATACTCGACCAAGCTAACTACACCACTGTCTCTTATTTCAAATATGGATACCAGCGCTATTATTGCGTATTTCAGTTTTCCATTCTGGAATTTATTTACTGACTAAATCACAAAAGTATTGAGCAGTTCTTCTTTGGCAAGGGTCTGAATGGTGAAGCTCGTTCACCCTGTTTGTCTACTTCTCGAGTAGTACTCGTTTACGATTCATAGCCTCTTACTAAATCGCACGACATCCGCTTGATGATATGCGACAAACGTGTCCATGGATATCATTAACCGCAAGTGTGTCATAACATTAATACAGACAAATAACTACATAAGGATATTGGTTAGGTTGCAGTTCGAATTGCCTTTATTCCTGTAATTTCACCAACTGTTCCTACCTATTTATTTGGAACACAGTAAACGTATTCTACTCATGTTGGTTATTGAAATCACTGTAATGGGTGTACAACCGCCCCAGTTTTTTACTTCATCCTTAGTTTCTCCCACTACCCGCGAAACAGTAATACCTTAACGCATGAACCGATCTTATTTTGTTTTTTAAAAAGAATACTTTTTGTCTTTATTTCCAGAAAATCGATTAAGCCACTTATTTTGACCATTGCAAACTTGGTTTACGTTGTAAATATCACCAAATATGAATGCAATTAATGTTTAAAAAAACTAACCTCTTCAACTCCGACTCCTTAGCCGACAAAGCCATATTGAACAGCAACTTCTTCAGCCTGGAATTAGATATTTCCGCCTGGGCCTTATCGTATAGTCTGTTCAGAAGTCTTGGGACTGCTGGCATCATCGTTGGTTTTAGAGCTACCAGGTCTTCGCCGAGTCTCCTGATATCACCGTTGTAGAAGCCTACTGCTCCACCGACCATGTACAGGGCATTCTGGAATTGAATTTGACTATTTGTTTGAAAGAAACAATAGTTTGTACAGCAAATGATATAAGGAGTAAATTTTCCGAAGAAATTTGTTTCATTAAAATTTAAGTAAAGACTTGATATATTTTCTGTTTATTTATGTGTAGGTTACTTGTATTTTTTTTTCTTCTATAAATCACTAGCTAGCTTCATTGTTACCAAAATGTTGATGAAATGTTGATTGACCAAAAGACTGTTTATTATCTCTAGGTTCATGAAGATTGTGGGCTGTAAGTAATAACCTATCGTACCTCATATTTCTCCAAAATATGAGCTAGCGGCAAGAACGAGATCATGACGTCATTAGAATTAGGCCGCTGTCGTCTCAAATGCATGATACGTCACTACATTTTCATTCACACCACATCTTTTTATCACTTCGGATTTTCAGACGAAAGCAAAGGTTTCATCCATTTATTTGTGTACGCGAAAAAACCGATTTAAGCTATTCTGCAAGACCTTTTTGGTTACACTTTATGAGGTGTGAGCGAATTTTCGGATCAATATGGCTCCGAGCTTTTAAAAGAAGAACGAATTTTTGAACAGGAGTGTGACATCCTCATCTTCGATTTGATTTTCCATTAAGTGATATAAAAGACAAATGCCTAGACAAAACACAATATTAAATTTTTTTTTCAAACTATATTCAAATTTAGTTACTTCACAGCATCTCTCGAGCATATGAGCCAATGGCAAGAAGGAGATCATGACGTCATTCTTGGAAGGCCGGTGTTCTCCCAACTGCATGATGACACTGCATACGGAAGACACCACATTCTCGTGGGTCAACATCACTCCTTTAGGCATTCCAGTAGTTCCGGAGGTGTAGCAGATTGTGCAGACGTTTTCTGGCGATGGTGGCTGATGGAGAAAAAATAAAGTAAAAATACCATTGAGACGGAAGAAATGTAAATCGATTAAAAGCACGTGAAGCGTAATGTAGACAGATATTATAATGTAATAAGTAGGGTTGGTTTTATCTCCTGACGCTCAAAAAGAGTATTCTGTTTACTGTTCTTTTGGGTCAGGTTGGTTCGTTTAAAAGAATTTGTCAGCTGTTTATAATTATCAGGCCTTTTTAGTTGTAATTTAGAATTAAAGAATAGTGTCAGTTTCTTATATAAGTTATGAAATATCAAAATGGTTTTACTGTCTCAAAAGCTCGAAATAAAACTAACTTATTAATCTAAAATTATACACATACGCGTTTCATAATATCAAAACCATAATGTGTTTAACTTTCACATAATAACAAATCTATTTCAGTTATAGATTATCTTAAGTACCTAGTCCTATGTATAAGATTAATCTCAATAACACTACAAACACGAGAGACAGATAATCCAAAGTGGCATTGACGAAAATATAATATTATAAAAACATAATCACCAGTGTCACTTTAAATTATCATCTAAACGAGAAAAATACTTCAGAATTTTATATTCATTTAGCGATTTAAAATATTTATGTTTCTGTGAGTTTCGTTTCTGAAACAATATTATGTGACGAAATTTAGCACCAAATAACCGTCGCTTATTATCATTTCGCATAAATTGTATCTTTACAACAATTTTCCATATTTATGATGACAAATATTTTAGTGATACTTACAACTTTAGGTCAGGTCAATACTAAATAATTGTATATTGCAACTACAAATATTTATGATTACGTACGTGAAAAGTAAGGGTAAATTTAATTATTTGTTACTAACAAGATAAATGATAATATGCCAATATGACCAAACGAAAAGGAACTCTCCACTTACCACACAAGGATGATCTTTGTGCGCCCCCAAGATCTCCACATCGCTAAACTTGACAATTTCAACACCGCGACTCTTCGCTCTTTGGTACGTAGATGGAGACACTTGCTTAATGGTGATCAGTTTACGCAGACATCTTGGAGATTGGTCTAGTAGTAAATTCGCTTTCTTGTCGTCTTCGCATACTACTACTGACATTTCGGCTGGAAATATTAATGTTTGCTGTAATTTTTGGTCTAAATTTATATAATTATATTTATTTTTTTAGAGTCTGAAAGAGTTATTGTTAATTTAGCATTGGAGAGTAAAGTTAATAAAATAACTGAAATGTTGAATTGCATATATGTTTTAAAAGAAAAAAGTTCTTAGATTCATGAAGCTTTTATTTTTCTCCGCCACACTATATTATTAGTGAAGTAAAGTACTTCATATTTTATTTAAATGGTACAATATGTGTGTCGAGGTTATATTATTTCAAATCAAAAGTAAGGTCATTCAAATATGTTTTCAAGATGAGGAGTACACATCAAATATCGGAAGATAAGATGGATCTAAAGTTATTGTCAAAAGATATGGAACACCCTTACTGCATGGAGCAGTAAAGTGATTTTTTGTACTTACTTTGATTAACAATAAAGGCACAAGCGTTGGCTCCCAGCGTATCGTAGAGAGGCACAATAACCATTGAATAGCAGTACGCAGCCTGCTCAGTCATTATCCATTCTGGACAATTTTGTGAATAAATACCTGAAATTATATAAAAAAGGATGAACGTCCACTAATCACACATAAAGAATTACAACAAAATGCAAACAATAAAAAATTATATATGTTTGAAAAAGTTTGTGCCATTAATAAAAATTGTGTCATCGACAAATTATTGGAGACCTATGTGAGCAGTATTTTTCCATACTACCATACAATTTGGTAAAATCTTATTATCTTTATTGGCAATAAAAATAATGCGGTCGTAAAATTTAGGCATAATAAACATTTGAACTTTACTACACTACCAAAATGCGTTAAATGCCATCACGTATGAATAAGTAACCGAAATGGGGCGGTTAATATTTTCGTTTTAATGCTAAAATCTTTAAAAATCATAATATTACAAGTACAGTTTCTATTAAATTGATTATAACTATTGATGGACATTTTCGGCTTTTACCGCGGTAAAACGCTGATTAAACGACTGCAAGGATGAACTGGATGAACAACCCAAAAATCGCCAAAATATGTATTCGTACAAAACTTGCTAGGCTATAAAAAATCATAGATCAAGAATAGAATAGATATCTATAGGTAACTAGTTTAGCCAATAGGTAATAATAAATCCCAAGACAAACACACCAACTGTATGGCCCCAAAGTAAGCAGTGCTCGTGTTATAGGTGACTATACAGCGAACTGGGAGGAACCCAGAATAAACATACATATATAAATATTAACGACCATGACCCGAGAACAAACATCTGTGTTCATCACACAAATGAATGTCCCGGCCAGGACTCTGGGAACCTGGGACCTCCGGCGTATGAGACAGGGCTACCGACCACTACGCTACTCGGCCGTCTATTAACGTGTAATTTACAAATAGAGAAAAACATGTCAACAACATTAAAGGAGAAACACTCTTATGGCTTGCAAGGATCATCCCATACTATGAATAGTTAAACTAATCTTACCAATGAAAGTGTTTTGCCCTGGCGCCAAACCTTGGCAGATAAGTCCTGAGCCAAAGTTCTTTGCTCGCAAAAGGGTTTCATTGTAGTTCTGCCAAACGTAGGGCTTGTTGGGCCCTTCTCGCCAGCCGAGGCAGTTGCCGTTATCTGGAAAGAACACAAAGGAAGGTTTAGGGAGAATCAAACTTGTTAAAATTATAGGTTAGTACAGGTTTACCAAGCAGTTCTCGTCTTGAAGGCTGACGACAGGGCCGAACCTGCTGCCGGACATTTTCGTAATGACACATGACAGTTTCGTGGATGACAAACAAACCATCACGTAATATTGCCTTTTGTATCTAATTCATTTCAAATTTAAAATATTTTATTTCATCATGTCACACTTGACGGAAGTCTTTATTGTCTTCATCTTCATCGAGGTTGAGAGGAAAAAAACTCATTCTCACACTGGGTTTATGTACCACTACCATTTATATCCTACGCTATAAAAACTACAAAAAAAAATTCAGTCACTGTTTTAATTACCAGTTTTAAATAATTGGCGCGATTGTATAGGTATTCAATTATTATAATTTAATGAATTTACGGGATTCTTACCACGATTTTCGATTTGTTTTTTTGATTAGTCCGCGATCATGGTGCTTGCAACAGCATCGAAATATCGGACGCGCGAAATAAAAATCGAAAATCGTGGTAAGAATCCCGTAAATTCATTAAATTATAGTGAAAGTGACCGCGATAGTTTAAAACAGTTATTATTCAATTATTTCCTTATCACTTCAAAGGTAATAAAAAGTTGTTCATACATCCAATTTGTCACTTGATTCAAGTCGAAAAATAATGACTAAGGTAAATAAAACACCTGACCATATATTTGATTAATTCGCTAAAATAGTAAATTAGGCTCATTCAATCAACATCGCCCAGCAATTATTTCTCGTATATAAAGTTGTTAAAAGTAAACGTAGCAAAAAAACGTTGGGACTTCACAGGTTTAAATTACTTTTAACTATATCCTGTGGAGCAGTCGTTAGGGATATATCTACTTTGCTATATTTTGTAATGCACGGGTATTATCGGTAATGAGCGGAAATGTAAAGGGAATATGTGAGGGCTCTAAATGTGTATGTTGGTAGTTTGACAAAATAATGTTTATAGATGAATCTAAATGGGGAATTATCTTATGTTTTTTTTTCACAAAATGATTGGTAGTTTAAAGATTTGTCTAGTATATTGAAAATAATGTAATTGTCACTGTTATTAATGATTTGAGTAAAAAGTGGCCACTTGTACAGATAATGATGATTAAGTACTGGTTATGATTATAAATTTAATTATAATTTTTACATAGAACTTACTTGATTCTCTAACACCCCTACGAAAAGTTTCATAAAGCGTGCGTGTGTCGTCGTGTAGGTAACGTAGATATCTGCCGTTTTTTGCGTCTTTGTAGAATTTCGATACTCGTACCATCTCCGGTCCCTGCAATCAAAGAGACACCATATATTAGGTCTTTACCTATGAAATTGCCGTTTTTTACGAAATAAATGAAGCGTAATTTTTTTATATATTTTTTATTTCTATTAATAAAAATAATCACCCATGCAATCAATGCATCTTTGCCAACGCATTGGTAGCTAATTGATGCCTTTCTTGAAGAAATCAGCTGGACGGGAGGCAACAAATTCTTCAAAGGCATTCTGTACTTACTTACTTTGTACGTACTTTGAATTTTTTTCCCGCCAAGAAGTTATCCAAATTCTGGAAAAAGTAGAAGTCTGTAGGCGCAAGGTCTGGTGAGTACGGCGGATGACGGAGAACTTCCAACCCCAACTCTTGTAGCTTGGAGACCGTCTGCTGTGAAGTATGAGGTCGCGCGTTGTCGTGCAGGAGCAGTGGAGCCGAACGATTGACCAAAGCTGGTTGGAGACGTGCGAGCTTCTCCATCATTGTGTTCAGTTCTTCACAGTACACATCTGCAGTAATGCTTGTCCCGTTTGGCAAGAAGCTGTGATGAATTACACCCGCGTTAGACCACCAAACAGTGACCATCACTTTTCTAGGGGTAAGTTTTCGTTTAGGGCATTGTTTGGGTGCTGAACCAGGGTCCAACCAACTTGCTGAGCGCTTACGATTGTCAAACAGGATCCATTTCTCGTCACAAGTAACAATGCGGTTCAGAATTCCTTCATTTGTATGCCTGCTGAGCAGTGCAAGGCACGTCTCCAAGCGTACTTCGCGCTGGCGGTCATTGAGTTCGTGGGGTACCCATTTGTGAAGCTTTTTTACCTTGCCAATTTGACGCAAATGGACCAATATTGTTTTGATGCTAACGTCGAAAGCTGCTGCTAATTCAGCCGTGGATTGAGTTTCATCAGCTTCCACAATTGCCTTTAATTCGTCATTGTCGACCAAAGTTTTCGGACGACCACGGGGTTCATTTTTCAGGTCAAAATTTCCAGAACGGAAGCGGGTAAACCAATAACGGGTGGTGCGTTCGTTTGTAGTGTTCGCTCCGTAAACGTCGTTGATGTTGCGTGCCGCTTGTGCCGCTTTGCTGCCACGACGGTACTCATACTCCATAATTACTCGAATTTTTAACTTATATATGATGACGAAAAATGTTCGAATGCGTTGAAAACACAACACTTACTATTAAACAAATGACGATTTTAGAAAAAGAATTCCATGTTTGTCAAATAAAATTAATTTGAAATTAGAATTATCAGTCAAAAAAAAATATGTTTTCATTTGAAATGGCCAGTACGGCAAAACGGCAGTTTCATAGGTAAAAGACCTATTATTATTTTGTAACCAAAATCCAAGAAAAACATGTACATTTTTGCTTATGACGGAATTTAGGAACTGGATCAACAAACAAGCCTACCTACATTCCATATATGTAAAATACAATAACATAGAGGTCATTCACCTGTAACGTTGGTTTCCTTATTCACAAACAGCGCTCTACTATAAAGTTTGTCACAGAAATGGATCTAAAAGTCCATTGCATAAAATTGCTTTTTATTATTATATTCTCCACAAACTGAATAGGGTTCTAAAGAACAAGAAACATAAATAACTCGAGGTCATTGACTGAATCCTTGCAACAAGACCTCATAATCAGCTATAACAGCATTAACGTTACGAGATTAAACAAGAGATTCATTAGGGACAAAACAATACAGAAACATGTTTAAATCATTGAGAATACGAGCAACCAGTGACCCAAACTACAAAGCAAAACATCAACAGTGAGTCTCTAAAAGAAAATGCAAATACACTCCGTTAACCTAATGGCATGCTTGACCCACTAACTTGAATTTTCGTCTGCAAGCATATAACGCTTCGTTCCGAGTAGTACAGTAACCATGATTTTAACTATAAATAGAGCTGAAAAGCATCAAAGTCAAACAAAATAAACTGGATAGAGTCAATTAAAATCTCCGTAATTGAACTTCAAGCGTAACATGTGGTTATATCTGTCAGTCGTTTTAAAACGGAAACTTCATGAAATCATTGAAATATGAGAGAATAAAATGAAATGAACAAATGTAGGAAACTAAAAAGAACTTGATCTTGGATTCGTGTACCAAGGTCGGAGGGACTGGTCGTTTAGTGCGAAAGATATGTGACGACATTTTTGTGTGATTGTATTTTTAGCTATACTCGTACCTTGTGACAGTAATAAACTGTTGACTTCTATTTTCTTTCGGTTCTATCACGACGACAGATGTTTTATTTAATATGTCAAAGACTACATCAGTTTGAAAAAGCTTACTTTGATTTTAATAATATTTTTAACTTTTTAGCATTATGTGATTTTTGTTATTTTATCTTACCAAAACTAAATATTGTCGAATTTGTCTAAATGTCAAATTTAACTGAATCACGTTAAACGGCTGAATGCACTGAAATGGAATATATTACGGTATTTAGATGGATTATATATATATGTATATTATATATATAAGTTAACTTAAATCAGAAAATTGACAGAAACGGGACCTTTCGCAGGAATAGGAAGGAAATCTCTCAGTCCGTTTGGTAAGTCTTTTAGCATTTGATAGCACAATTACGATGATGAGTAAACCTATCTTTATTTTATACGCAAATACATAGGAAACTAGAATAACAAATACTTTTGTTTTTGAATTGGCAAATTATGTCACTCCCACTAGGATTACGAGTGGCGGCGCCTTAGCCAAAAGTTAGTTTTGAAATAAAATTGGAATCTTTTAAATCTGCGTCCATCCTAATAGTTCCAGATGGAGTATCTGGACACATGAACTTGCCAAGTAAAAAGTAAGCGTCTTTAAAATAGTTGACATTGTGCAAACAGCAAATATTTGGCAGTTAACTGTTTCCGCGTTGGTAACGAAGTGTTGTCCGGTTGTTATACGAATGTCCTACCCACCATTAAATTTATGAAAACAACTTTGGTTTCTAGTATATTTAGTACATATCTCTTTACTGAGTCATTGTATTTGAATTATTTTAAAGGTTATCCAGATAAAAGCGTGTGCACTCTTGGGTATCTAGCCCTAGGTCTAAAGCGTTTGGCTCCGCAATGAATGGCGAAAATCTAGACGTGATTCGTCGATAATAGGTAAAAAGTATGATCACCCTATTTAATTACGGGTGCTAATTAAACAGACATCTTTTTGATAGCACTATCGGCCTCTAAAAATCTACATTGCGTTCTAAATTACTAAGTCAGCCACAATTTGCGAGCGTCTGAACGATACTATCTTAGCCACTAAAAATACGTTGTAGCATGATGTTTTTGCTATAAAATTTTGAATCCAAATTCGATTATGGCGCTTCGCCGGGTGCTTCCGCAACACGCTCGATCCGCTCGCTCGGCTCGCGCATGCGATAATTACAGCACATACCCCAACATTAACCTAACCCAAATTTAAGTACTACGCTTTCTATAGAATATTTAGTAGGCGTTGCAAAAAAGACGAATTAGTTTAGGCTATCTCATTATCCCGTGGCTTAGTTATAAAATTAGAAGTTTGATCACGTGGCCAAGAAAGAAATTTGTGGCTTGGATTATAATTTCCCTTATATCACAAAGTGGAAGCCAATTGTTTATTTCTTTGTAGAGTAACGCAAAAAGTAAAGCAAAATAGGTTTCAGATTATATATTTTAACAGATATTTAATCGGTATAAAGGATATTATTTATGTAATTTTCATTTCTTTTATGAAGTACGTGATCTATGTTTTCTTTAACTATAAATATTTTAATCACGTTTAAAATTGACAATTGTCAGTAGATATTTAAAAGTGACGGCAGTATTGGTTAGGTTACAAACATTACGTCGCAAACTCATTAATTATTTGCAAAATATTACTGAAAACATAAGCGTTTCAACATTATTAACATGAAGGGGAAGCTAATATTACACATTCAGCCTCTATATCTTGTAACTTCAATATAGTACCCTATATTAACAGCATTTAGCCACGCAGGAAAATTACGTACGGTGAAATTTAAAAGGCTAACAGGGCCATAAATAAACTGTCCATTTCGAAAAAAAAGCAGGAAAATTATTATCGAAGCAGAATTCTCAAAAGCGTTAATTGCTAATTAATAAATAATATGCAACAGTGTCGAGAATTTAAACATGGTAGTAGACATATAATTGGCATAATACCAAATATGTCACGGGACAAAACCCTCTAGCTATCGACGCTCATAATCAGAACTTTGAGGCACCACGAAATTCTGCTGGTAGATGTGATAAAAATGTTCTTTTGGACAAAACAGAATTCAGATGAATTTTATTTCATGTGTAGACCATACATAACTAGGCTAACAGAGTTGACAACTATGATCGAATGTAGTTTTATTCTGGATCATAGATCAAATTTAATAATTTGAAATATGAACACTTTCATTATCATTTTTTTCTGTTTTAGAGTTAATTAACCAGACGGTATTAAAATGCTTCGTATTGTCGTAAATACTTAGAATAGAATATCGGCTGCCGAAGTTTAAATAAAATATATTATATAATCTAGATAGAGTGAGCTTAGGCTAATCAAGATGAATAAAATATTATTGGTCATCCCAAAATACATACATAGCGCATAAGCGCTGCTATAAAATCGAAATCATCTGTTGAAACTTTTCAAAAATAACTGATGATAGAAGGCGATATTTGCTCACGAATATTTCCGGAGGAATTCCATCCTCACATGAGTTATTCAGGTTCGATTACTGACGTAACAACACAATCTAATGCATGAATTCAGATATCAGCAATTGTTTATTGAGTCCGTCAATACTAGAGATGCGCCGAGTATTTGTTGTACCTTTGTAGTTTCTAAACATAATGTTCCACTACAGTAGAGAAGAAAACAGTTATCGTTTCGTACGTCAAATGATTCATGTCGACTTAAAAAAATATATATTCATGGTCTTTTTTTCACAAAGCAAAATATAACGATTCGGCTGCTCAATATTTTCAATTTGGTCCCGTGACCAGTCTGGTTTGTTTGCCAAAAAATGTTCAAATTGTTCTTTAGTTAAGTAATCCGCACGTCCCTAGATTGATTTGTTGCTATGCGGGAACTATTTTTCTTTACAAATTGGATGCTTTGTCATTTGATTGGCAGAACAAAGGTATATTAGCTTAAAAATAACTCAATAATCCTTAAAACCTGCAAACTAGGTGAATTTTCAGGGTAAAAGTCAAACATTTGTTCCTCAACATTGAAAATTATTTGTTCTTATCGACGTTAAATAAAGCATGACTCTACCACCAGTTCCGAAAAACCTTCGTGATGGAGAACTGGCATGACACTTCACGGGTATAACTTTTTCAAAACAAATTTACAACATATTTTATGCCTCTTACGAAAATTATTCTTATCTGCATCGGTTAGCTGGGCAAGTCTCCCTCCCCCCAAGTATCCAAACGACGAACACCCTCAAATGGCACCCGTTGCGCCGGTTATCGTTAACGCGGGATCTAGACATCGCCCTAGTCAACCTTATCACAGCGAACTGGTGGCTAATGTAACTGTTACTAACATTTTTGCATTCTTAGTAGAAATATGTATTCTTACAAAATATAATTCAGTAAATTAAAAAAAAATTGTAGCCTAATGATACTATTTTGTACGTCCCTCGTTCGTAGATATCAAATTTAGGCAAGAATTTTAAGAGGCAGAATTTTATTTTTAGGACTTGTCAATGATGTTTGCCTTTGGAGGTTCGACGAAATTGTAAAACGTAAGATCTTTTAATCCTGATGGTTGTAATATTAATAATATTGAGATACAATAAACTTCACTCTCGCTCTGGAACTTGGTAAAGTTTTAAATCTTTGTCATTTTCGGTATCTAGGTGAATCTGTCTGAGTTCATCAAGTCCTGAAGGCTTTGCAACGCGCCAAATAAATATGTAAAAGAACAATTTACATTAATTTGAACAACATAACCTTTCTTCGTATCCAGTTGGATAAACAGAGGAAAACTACGCCACCTTGAATACCATAGTATTTGTAACGTTTTTTGCTATCAGTTTAGGTTATTTGCGCTTTATATTTATATTAAAGTTGCATTAAACTATGCCAGATAAATATTTAATTGATGTCTTAATAAAAATACTAACCAACACCTTTTTCAAACATGCTTAAAAATTTCACTTTATTTCGCGTTCAGGCAGAATTCCAGCTTGCGTCCCTCGATTAACTAGCCCCTTTTCTTTTTTTTTTAGATCCCGAAATTCATATCAAAATCAAGCTCATGTACGATATAAAATGTTTTTTTATTCAGTTGGCAACCACAGTTGTTTTGAAACATTAACAATGAAATGTATTTTTTAACCTTCTTCACTAGGCGAAGAATCTATGAAATTGGTCGTCATTTTTATTTATCAATCATGTATCAATAAAATATTTTTTACTATTTCATAGCCGGCAAGCGCACGACTCACCTAATAGTAATTGGCATCCGCACCCATGGACATCGTTGACTATTTAAAAATTAATTATCTTATGCCCTAAGATACTTGCAACTTTCAGGAAAGTATTCAAGTCAATAAAAATAGTACCACCTACATTAAACATCTTTAAACTAAAAAAGAAATTTGACAATAACTTTGCAAATGTAACTAATAAATGCCTCATGTCTTGTCCCGAGTTGAGCTTAAATTGTGAATTTGACAAATGCTTTGACTCCTATTTTAATAAACTAAAGTGATGTCTGTATACGTAAGAGAATAATTCACAGATTGTATAAAAGCCGTAAAATACTAGAGCAAAATTATATTTGAATCTAGGCTTGCTTTCTAGAACACGACACTATAATTTTTAAGATTCTAACTAATCACTTACTCTGAGAGCTTCCGATTGATCGCTTAAGACGATTGGAGGTCGTATTGGAGAAACTCCAATACAGCAATCACAACACGACATTGTTGCAGTTTTGTTACACCATCAACAACTTAAACTTAATCTCTCACTGTAAGTCCTCACTCTTGACAACCACAATAACGATCAAATTATCACTATCATCTTTAAAACTTAGAAATTATCAGAATTCACTTTAAATTTAACTTTTTGGATGTTGTACGTGAAGTATTAAAAATTATTTAATGCTGGCAAATAGTCTCGTAACTTTCGCTGAAACTATCCGGAGAGCAGCTAGCAGGGCCGCTAGTCGTCCAATGAGTTAAAAATACCGCTCGAAGATGCGCTTCGCCAACTCCTCTCAACCAGATAACCTTTGGGTCAATTTCAACTCTGATACACGGTGATAAAGATTCACTAGCCAAATTGAGATTTCATCGAGGAAAACATTTGTTGCCCGATATGTTTTGTATTACATCATGATTACATGTGACTAAGATTGTGGTATTATAATTTTCGACAGTCATCAGGTCAATACACCGGGTGGCAGGTTTATTACTCCTGTTCAGCGATGGATCCTGTTATCGGTCATTTGCTTATGGAAATCAGACTGAGTTTAGCTAAGTTCGCGTGAGTTATGCCGATAAAATTATTGTTATCATTCAGTCGATACCGATTGGGTTAGTTTCATTGTTAATAATATTTATCAATTTTTAGTAACGGTAACGATTCCAACAAACGGTAACCAAACTTGTATCTTAAGTCAGCCGCCTTTGAAGCAACTCTTAAGTTCACTCTTATTTAAAATACTCTGAAGTTTCTGAGAATCCACTATTCACATCAAAATAATAGCTAAATAACAAGTTCACACTTTCAGGCAATTGACATACATTGATGAAAAGTGACAATGATGACGAAAATATTGCCAGGAGGTTCGTTTGAATAAAAAATCCTTGATCCATCTTAAGATCTATCTCTCATTGATAAAAATGATTAAATGTTATGTTCTTCCAAATAAAATAAGTCAAATAGGCTGCGGCACTCATGATAACAGTCATCACATAAGACTCACCGGTTCAAGCAGGCTCTGTTCATGTAGGGTGACCAACGGTTTCTCCGGCTTTGGTCTGGTGCTGAGGTAGAAAGCAGATGCAGCAGCCACGCCCGTCAGTGCCAGCGCGCCGGCTGAGCCACCCACCATCCATAGGTACTGGTCGATTTCGCTTACTGCGGGCAAGATAATAAAACATGAGAGGAATTTTCCTATGAACCGCTTGTCGTGAATTTCAAAAGTATAGTCATAGTTGTGAGAATTAAAATTGAGGACAAAGGTTTGTTTTATTAAGTAGTGGAACGAAGAACTTCGAACATAAAACAATTTTTAACAGTTAATACCACAATTCTAAGACTGCAAAGCTGTGGACAACAGCTGGTTGTATAATTCATTTAATTGCTTATGCAAATAATATTGGTTATTAACGATATCCCAATGTCATTGCTATCTACCATCACAGCTTTTAATTCAAGTAAAAATATACTTACGTGTTTAATGAACGAAAGTCCACAATAAACCATATTCAGAAATGGAGTATCAGATTGATGAGTTGTTATCCAAATATGGAAAATCGCTAATGGTTAAGTTGATTATAATGACGCAAAAACGATTGATCGATAACTATATTGATGATGCCGTTATCCTTCAACGGAAGACTACACATTCCTCCGGAACGTTTTGACAAAGGTTCATTACGTTTCAAGACTATAATCTGTTATGAACTATAGAAAGCTGGCTTAAGTGCTTATACCGATATAGGAAATGTCAGCAGACAACTTTCATAGAGCGTTAGCAACGGGTAGTGCCTGAACTATAAGCAACGCTGCATCTAGACATCTAGTTTAGAAAGTGGAAATGCAGTCGCGTGCGCATTAGCGCATATATTCTTGGGATTCTCTCGCGCTTTCCATTGGCACACTTTTACAATATTATTGTTTTTCTAGAAAATACAGCTATGATGGATATTGGAGATTTAGCTAGATTAATTTATACGTAGAGCATTGTTATAAAAACCTCTCCGTGGATATTTTTGGCAAGATTTAGTCGTTTCAAATGTTATTAATTAAAAATAATCAAGCACACACATTCTTCCTTTTTATAAAGTAGTCATAACTATAATTATAGATTTAAAATGTTTATAATTATGACTTCGAGAACATTATATAGATAAATAGTTCTTTAATATTAATAACTTACATAGAAATAAAGCCCACGTAACCACATAATCTATGTACTCTCAATAAGGCTATTGGTGATGTCGAAATTTGGAACAGGGCTGGGCCATACTTATCGCAAAAGTCAATGCCAGAGTTGATGCAAACATTAGAAGGGCTCACATTATGGGAACCCAAATTGAAGGTGACGTTTAAGGCCAAGTTGCTGGCCTAGATACCTTGCAGCTTATACAAGCAATTGATTTCAAAAGTTAAAACCTTGATGGTCCAATTTCCCTTCATTTTAAATTCAAAGAGCGTTACGAGTTGACGGCCCTTGATGGGCCGATTGTGTCCTAAAAAGTCAACATCGTTATTTTTTAGTCTCGATTATTCGATTCTAAGAACAATGTTATTAGTAACTTACAATTACTGCATTGATTCCACCAAACGGGCTTCTCTTTCACAGTTTGTTCAGTCTTCACTTGTTTTTCAGTCTTCTTTAATTTCTTCTGTAGCTTCTTACATTTTTCCTTAATAGATTTAGAACTTATGAATTCCGCGTTCATAACCTCAGCCGTGATCACTTTGTCCTTTTTAGTTTTGAAACCGAATTTTCCGCTTCCCATTTTATAACTTTTGCACATAGTTTTAAAAAAAAAACAATTTAATGAAATGTTACACTTGGCATTGCCATATTCGTATTCGCTCGCAGCATATTTCGTTCGGGTGTATATACAATTACTCTGCAATATTCAAGACGTTCGATTGCTATAATGATATTTGATATCATATTATTTTGTTGTCGAATGAAACGGAATCTATAAAACTAAAAGGTTTTATAGAGTTATCTGGAGAAGGCTTTGGCCTTGCTGAGTTCGTTAACATCATCAAGTTGATATCGGAAATTGTAATCTAGTTTCTGATTCCACTTTGCTTATCTGTTTCCAATCATGTTCGTTGTTCTGCTTAAGAGATGTATGCATTTTGAAATAAACGCGGAAATTGATATGGTTAATTGTGTGCTAAGATAAGATTTCTCTCAAGTTAATTCAAGGTAAATTGGTACTATGTGAAGATAATTTCAGCTTTAAAAAGCGTACATTTTTCATAAAATATTGTGTTTAAACAGAAAAATAGAAGTGCTAACGATTAGGTTTTTGCTACTTTGTTTTCCTGGAAAACTTAACTTTATAATGGTAGTTTTGTTTTTGTAATTTATATTCTGATGTTATTGTGACTTAAGAATGTTAGTACAGAATAGGGCTTCTATCTTACATCGTTTTTTAGTGACCCATAAAAGAACAAAGTTTAAAGTATTGTAATTGTACAATAACATTGATTCATGCTTGCAACTTGATTGCACATGGTAGGTTTATGCGTCTAGGGAACATAATACGTCGTCTGTCTGTATCAGTATTTTATTTATCTTTATTCTGTTAAATCTATCCTTTAAATATGTAACAAAAGTTAAAAAACTATAAAAACTATTCAGAACGCAATAAAATGGCAAATACATTGCGTGTGTAGCGTTTCTAGACACATAACAAAAAAAGTCCATAGCAGAACACCATTCCAACTTCCGAAACCTATTGTTTGGAGGCTACAAAAAAGGGTCTAGACTATATAATACAGACTAAACATTGAAAAATCTAGGTCAGCTATTCAAACATAGATGGCTCACATCTAAGAAACAGTCTGTAATCGCTGTTCAGTCTACGAGTATCATTCTTTTTTGAACGTCGCTGCTAATTCCAAAGTTGAATGTGTAGCCTGTTTCGACCTATAAGAGCTTCGTTTTAAATTCGTTAACACGTTCAACCAAGGAATTTCAACGGTATAAGTAAAGTTATTTAAGTAAGATAATACTTTCCTTCTTTACTATACTATTAATTCGATTTTATAATATCAGCTAGCTCTTATTTAAAATTTAAACCGAGCATTTTTCTGAGTTCTGGCGGTATGAACGAAATAATCAAATTTTCCCCTGAATTTGCGTCTTTTCAATCGAGCCAGTTTTAGCCATGTTGCAGTTTATATGCATAACGATCGAATAAATAACACGATTATTAATCGGCACGCCAAAACACGTCCGCCTGAAAACAATATTTCATCAAACCACAAACATAAACGGGTAATATAAATCTTTCATAATGTGTTGAGTTCAGCGTAGATCACGTATTTTATTCCATCGTTAAATGACAAGTTTCTGTAATTATAAATTAATTTACTGTCGTTTATTGAAATAAACATACATTACATTTACAGTGAGATGTTAAATGGCAGCGCATTTATGGATTTTGCTGTCATCTTATTTCCCACTGCCTTGCATATGTAATGTCGTATCAATTAGCTACTTCATATATTTTAATTACTGATTTTTTTTCACGTGAGTTAGCGTAATTTTTTATAACCCTGATTCTGATTACCTATTTCGCAAGAAGGACCACTAAGCCCCAATCCTCTGTTTTAAAATCGCATGATAATTAAAACTTATACACTTTTTCATTTATCCCTCATCAATTTGGATACAGTACAGAAATCAGCGTAAACTAGGCCTTGAAGACTATCAGTGCCAAGTTTATAAATATATCAACATAATGTTTGTTTGTACATGGCGATGTTATGCTGAGGTTATTTTATGATATCCGTATTTCAACCAGCACATTTAAACAACTACTCATAGTAAATCTACTTTTTATATAAAAAATTTAGTCCGTATTGGAGGAAGTTTATGCAATTCAGTTATTTACAGAGAATAGGTTTCGTTCTGAGAGGTCATTATTTTCCCGTCAATAATAGAACTTTCGAGAAAACTTTCTTAGTTCATTTCATGCTATACAATCATAGTTTGTAGATAGCATCTTTATAACTAGGAAAACAAAAATACCAATAAAAAAAGTTTTGGTATTTTGTAATACAAGGTACTTTTGTACGTTTCCTCTTATTTGTATGTATGTTTTTACTATATCTATATATTCTTAGGACAATCTCCGCAAATTGAGGACATTATAAATTAATGACCATTTAACTGCCAACACAAGGATTACAAGACACCAACAGCATGAATTCACGTTGGAACAACTGCAAAGGGCTATCTTTAAGCTTCTTGCATAACACAGGTACCCAGCAGTTACGTAATCTTTTCGTGAATCCTAACCCAAACACACTTCGTACACCCAGCTAGTCACGTCCGCAAGGCTGCGCCGGCGCAGTCCCAACCAAAGAGATCCGGCCACTCATTATATTCTCACTTTCCATTAACGGTAAAAATCTACGACCGTAAAACGTCTATATAAAATAATTAAAACGGTGCTGCCATTTGCCCGTATAGCGCTTTTTTTAACGGAAAAATTGACAATCCGCAAATTGGCGGCCTTATCAACTGCGAGGTTTGCAAAGTTCATTGGCATCTATGTTTTGTTGATGTGTATTTTAGAGTTGTGATCTACTTAGCTCTGATTCAGATATAGCCACGATATGATTTTGCGATATCTTAATTCGTCGATTGTTTCCATAATCGACAAATTAACGACTGTATTATTTCTGTGTTGATGCAATCGAAATAAGCCATGATATATACACATTACTTTGGATAAACAGAAATAAAACATGGGAAAGCTTAATATTACCTCATTTGCGGGAACGTGTCATTGGCTCAGTAATCTTAGTTAACTTTAACGAATAATTTGCTGCATTTGTTCTAAATTTATAATCAAGACACATATTATTATTCATATAGTTTCAGAAGCGAAAAATATAAATATCATGAATATTTACACTACGGATATTCAAAATCAACAAATTCAAAACGTTATCTAAGTATCCATAACAATTACAATTAGGCAACCTCTCACGCAACACCAAGTCATCAACATATCTAATTCGCGAATAACGTTACATTTTACGACGCGGCTACATCGTCACATCATAAAACCACCAGGTTGCGAGGCTGATGACATCTGAACACATGAACCGTCTAGTTTCGGTGACACGCCATGATGCTATGTAATCTCATTGCTTTGTTAACTGGATCGATGGTAGGTATCATGTACCGTTAGTTGAACCCTGTGGGTATGATTGATGGGTACTCATGGAGGTGCAGAGTTCAAATGATTTCGGTCTCATGTTGGTTTAGGTTGAAATAGCTGAATGTTTTAAAGTTCGTGTTAAGCTATTTCTGGTGGAAAAGGCAAGCTGTTTAGGTGTGAATTAGTGTTAACATTATTTATATTTATATTTTCAAAACATCTTGCAAAAACTACTTAGAATCCATAAAATAAAGTATACACGATAAAGAAATAAATTTGACATGGAAGTTCCCTTCCACTTGACATAGTATTCTGTATTAGAATACTACATCAAACAAAATTGGGACAGAAAATGTGCTCCTCTGAATCTCTTAAAATAATAGACTGTTAATGAAGTGACTTCATTCCTAGAAAATTACCAAATAAATCAGCTTAACTATACAACGCAGTCAAAAAACCGAAGTTAAATCAACACATCAACCCTTTTCAACACAAACGGATGCCGCGGCAAATCTAAACATTGCAAAACTAGAAGCTGTGAATGTTTCTAAGAAGCTCATAAAACTGATTAATTGCAAGAGCCACCATAAACATAACAGTCTCTGCGATTACAATCTTCTTACTTTCATAATTCCCTCAGCATGCACGTTGCATGAATGCGCTTCCTATTCTGTGCGCAAACACATAAGAATGAGCGCCCACGGTTCTATGACTCATGTTCCCTTAAAATATAAGGTTCGCGTTTGTATTCTCAATTGACCCTTATTTATAGATATATGGCTAAGCTGTTTGTGTGTAGCGTCACTAGCGTCGTAATTATGGTTTTATTTTTAACTTTATGATTTATTGTAAGTTAAATTCCATACAATACTATGCTATACCACTTTTTGTTTACGATGTTTAAATTAAATTGATATGGTACGGTCTAATTTATTAATAGCTTACGCACAAAACCCCCTAATCAAATATTCATAAGTAATTGTAATAATTTTTGAAATACGATATCTACCCTTATAAAAAGCGCAACGAGGTACTAATTTATAGCTATTACCTGTTTTACTTTAGCTTATTGACCTATTAATGCAAAATGGAAACGTAAACAAGACCCTAAAAGGCTTTAGACTCCAGACTGGTTTCTTCACAGGATATTACAACTCAGACATTTTGATATTAAAAATAATCGTAAGCTGCAATTAGGTTTCAGTTTTTAGAACTTTACAAAGATATGATACGACGACAAACCGAACAACGTACTTTTAAAAACAAAGAAATCAAACAAACACAATACCAAAAGCGTTACAGCAATCGAGCGTTACGTTTCGCGCACTCCTATGACTAAATTATCTCGTTGTAAAGCACTGTTTACGTTTTTTGACATGTGTCAAGATGCGGTATGCGTACGCGGCGGTGCAGGCGCGGCCGGTGCGACGGCCGTTCGATGCGACAATGCGACTAAAGTTACTTACTAGCTCGCTGCCTCCCGTCGCCAATTGCCATCGCCTAGCAAAAGCCACCTCTCTCTTTGCGGGTCTGTTCCTAACCTAACTCAACATTCGGCTTAATTCTCTCGGTAAGGTCGATGACTTTGGATGACGCTTTATTTGCGCACTACTACAGGCAGCATCAATTTATTTGGCATCATCATTTTTTAAGTGCACGTGCAAATTATTTTAATTTGCGCCTGAACTGAAATGTTTTTGCAAATAGGATAGTTTCAAAATACTAATTGGATCTTTTGTATGTTGTAAAAATGTTATTTTATAAATTGTTATAATACCTACATGTAATTGTAAGTCGCGTTTATGACTTTGAATAAACTATATAAGATATATCTTCTTAAAAAATCCCGTCCATCAAGAGAACTTATACAATATTCCCTAGGGAAACATGCTTGAAAGTATTAGTCTTCAACCTCTAGATTGTTCTATCCATACTTTGATCGATAAAGAAAAATTATAAGGAAAAATTTTAACAAAAATTAATGCAACAAGTCAGCGTATTAATTTATTAACTACGTGCCTATTGGTATCCATCCAATACATACCAGTGGTAAAATTTTAAGAAAATAGATGTCTAAATAAATATATGACACCTTATCTCAGTGAGAGCCTGGTGCGATCTTTTCATTTCTCTAGTTTAAATTATTCTCGGGTTATTACAGCAGTAGTGGTCTAACGACCCACACGAAGAAGGCATTACGCACCATAAACGTAAAAGATCAGTTTGCGATAGCGATACAACATCAGATGAGAGAACATACATATAATGCAACGCAAAACTTGTTTTCGTACAGAAACTACAAAAATAAATGTTTCAAGTTTTCTGTCATCAAGTCTTCTTCTAAGTGACTGATTCAACAAGATGTATGGCAACACAGAAACCAAAAATGTTGTGCTTTGTTATTACTGAAAACTGATAGGTACAAGTGATTTTTTAAAGTCGAGAGATTGCCGCCTCCTATAGGTGATACTCATGCAGATATTAAAAATAAACCATACATAAACTTCGATGTTTAAAAATATTATAAATCCCGGAAATTAACACAAATTAGATGTTCTTATGAAACTTAATTATCTTTCAGAGAACTCAAACAGAAATACTATTCATGGTTTCATACATTTACTTTCGTACTTTTACGCGGAATTATTTTTTATTTATTTCTGTTCTATCGATACACTATTAACAATAGTAAAGTTAAATTAGTAAAGTAGTATAGTTCAGAGAACTACTGACCAATTAGATGAGGAGAACGATGCCTGGATTCCGCATTAACCCCGTGAACGGGTGCTGTCTGAGGAAGTTCGTCGTTAGAACCATTTGCGGGGAGGAAGACTTGCCGAGCTAAAAGATGCAGATGGAATCATTTTGTACAGAGATAGAACGATGGCTGGATCCCGCATTAACCCCGTGAACGGGTGCTGTCTGAGGAAGTTCGACGTTAGAACCGTTTGTGGGTAGAAAGACTTGCCGAGCTAAAAGATGCAGATAGGAATCATTTTGTACAGAGATAGAACGATGGCTGGATCCCGCATTAACCTCGTGAACAGGTGCTGTATGAGGAAGTTCGTCGTTAGAACCGTTTGTGGGTAGAAAGACTTGCCTAGCTAAAAGATGCAGATAGGAATCATTTTGTACAGAGTTAGAACGATGGCTGAATCCCGCATTAACCTCGTGAACGGGTGCTGTATGAGGAAGTTCGTCGTTAGAACCGTTTGTGGGTAGAAAGACTTGCCTAGCTAAAAGATGCAGATAGGAATCATTTTGTACAGAGATAGAACGATGGCTGGATCCCGCATTAACCTCGTGAACAGGTGCTGTATGAGGAAGTTCGTCGTTAGAACCGTTTGTGGGTAGAAAGACTTGCCGAGCTAAAAGATGCAGATAGGAATCATTTTGTACAGAGATAGAACGATGGCTGGATCCCGCATTAACCTCGTGAACAGGTGCTGTATGAGGAAGTTCGTCGTTAGAACCGTTTGTGGGTAGAAAGACTTGCCTAGCTAAAAGATGCAGATAGGAATTATTTTGTACAGAGATAGAACGATGGCTGGATCCCGCATTAACCTCGTGAACGGGTGCTGTATGAGGAAGTTCGTCGTTAGAACCGTTTGTGGGTAGAAAGACTTGCCTAGCTAAAAGATGCAGATAGGAATCATTTTGTACAGAGATAGAACGATGGCTGGATCCCGCATTAACCCCGTGAACGGGTGCTGTCTGAGGAAGTTCGTCGTTAGAACCGTTTGTGGGGAGGAAGACTTGCCTAGCTAAAAGATGCAGATAGGAATCATTTTGTTCAGACATAAGGGTAATTGTAAATTTATTTTGAAAAAATGACAACTGTGAAGTTTCTTTCATTTTTTTCTTCACGAAGGTTTTTTCGAACTGGTTGTAGTCATGCTTTATGTAACTTCAACAAGAACAAGTGACTCTTATATTTAGTTGTAAAAAAATGCACGATGCTTTACGAATAATAAGACATTATATCGTAAAAAACGCTACCAACACATTGAGTCGGCATCAATCGGCACTGCCGGGCAGCAAAGCCAATTATGTATAGATGTTTTGGGAAAAACACCGCATAGGATTTGCCGAGACGAGCTAGAACTACCCTATCGGCACTTCCCCAATTAGTGTAGTTGTAGTTGTAGTTGATTCGGGTCGGATTTGCCGATCAACAAAACCTTTACCTTTCATAATATATGCATGGATATTATACATCAAGTAGGTACTTAAAGATAACTGGAAATATAAAATCGAAACGTTGTAAAAATTCGTGGAATACTTGCGAAGTAGACAAGAACGAATATTCTGCAAATAAATCTTCGCGTATGTGCATATTTGACGTTTTGACGTAACATTGGCAAAGCGGATGGTTGCTTGTCTAGTTCTCGCAATATTTATCCTTTGCAGTAAATACATTTTGCATAGAAAATTTCGTAATTTTTATGTGAATTATCGTTTGTTTTCTAAATAATTTCATATGAAAAAGTCGTTCTTTCAAATAAGCAGATATTCGGCAATAAAGATGCGTCTCCGCAAGTAAGACGCGGGAAAGCTCGGTGGCGCGGAAAGAATCTACTAGTAGAATTGCATTTTGTATTTTTTTGGTTGATTTCTCCTTAGCGAACCGAGCTTTCTCGAACAGCAACAATAACTTCGAAAGGAACTAAATCAAGTAGGCACCTAACACTTTGATCCTCAAAACTTTAAAATAACATCTACCTTGAGGATTGACTTATCCACTACCAATATAGCACATAATATTATTCTGTGATCAAAAAAATTAATCTTTCAATAACGAAGTTTACATAGATCCTGTAGACTAACCCAAGAATCTAAAATCCCGACCACGATTTCTGCATCCAATGCCATTTTATTATACTATAGAGCCCTTACAATAGTATCATTAATCCTTTATGAGGTCCTCGAACCCTTACCGATTGATAGACAATGGTGGTAGTCAACTTATGTGCTGAATTTAATGCGTGTGCGATTATAAAGGTTTGGCGATATTGAATAGCGCAGGCGCAAGCGGAAAAAACATCTAAAATTAATAGTGCGCCTAGGATCGTTTTGAGGCAAATATTTTACAATTGAGTATAATTATTTTTTATGTCTACTATTTTATTCATATCACAAATATATTTATCATTGACATAACGAATTTCACGAACTAAAATTGTTAGGGCCAAAATAATATGTCTAACAAATATTGCAACACTACCTAATAATTAAAAATTCAAACAGATCTAAAATAATAAAAAAGAAACAAGTTGCAACGGCTTTAGAGAAACAATTCAGGAAATCACTCGTGTATTTTCCAGCTTTCCGCCATTTTCCTGCTCGTGGCCTAAGGGTTGACCAGCCTTGAACTTGTCCATAGCCAGGCACAAGGAATGAATGCGAAAGTAGCCGACATTTCTACTCAGCACGTCATTTGCGCAAACGCAGCCAACATTGTTGTGTGTAAGCCCATACGCTTCGGGTTCAATAGAAATTGTGCAGTGCACTTCGTTCACGGTTCTTATGTACTTCTTACTTTTTATTATGGGGTTCAAATTATTTATAATACATTCACAGTACCAGTAAAAAGGTTTGTTTACTAAGTCAGCGATGGATTCAAATGTAAGAAATAAATTGATACGATACTTAACTAAGGGCCGTTTAATATTGTGGAAAGATATATCCGTCGAAAGCTTGCAATCCCGAATCGCAATTTACTATTTGTTGGTAAGTACCGACAGCAATATCGTATCGTAATTACTACTACGAATTCACTGGCTGACGGATAGCTATCTATTCAAAATATAGAAAACGGCAGTAAGTTTTTAAGATAACAATCGAAACATAATATTATGCTAACTAGCTATTCAAATTTAGCGATTCGTCTCTAAAAATACGAGTATATATTTAATACGCACGCATTTATCTATCTATACCAGGATTCATTCTTATGAATATAGAATAAAATATTAAAGCCTAGCATTTAAAAGCATTTAGGTTTAAGAGTCTACAGGCAGTTTCATAACTCGTCCAGAACCGAGTTTTTAATTAAGTTTAACAAAAGGATTTTATGACATAGGCTCATAAAAATATTCGTACAATAAGAATTAAGAAATAAATTGCATGGGAGCCAGAGTTTCTGAGTTCAACGGCCTACCAACCGGTCGAACTTAAAAGCTTTACCCCGAGAGCGCGTAGATACAGCTCGGCCTACTTTACAGCTGTTCTCAGAATGAAAACGTGGCTGCTGAAATCTTGGAAAGCTCTTTATATCTGGTACTGATGCTGGGATGAGATTACAAGACATGAGAAGACAAGTGGATCTGACCTTGGGAAAAATGAAATGGGCTGAAATTTGCAATTTTATGCCTTTTTAGTTTTAATAAATGATAAAAACATTTGAAATTATTAAGGAATACAATGTATCGCTGTGTAAACATATTACAGTACTATGTTATGTTTTACTTATAAAATATAGCTACTTGACTTTTCAATATTGTACTAGGTTATAACCTAAGTATACTTATGGCGGAGTGCT
Organism: Marasmarcha lunaedactyla; assembly: GCA_923062675.1. Lineage (NCBI taxonomy): Eukaryota > Metazoa > Arthropoda > Insecta > Lepidoptera > Pterophoridae > Marasmarcha > Marasmarcha lunaedactyla. The sequence continues at coordinate 9,175,636 of OV281354.1, forward strand.
CATTAAATCGTTGTTTCAAGACTTTATCATTCACCAAACCGTACAAAAATATCTATCTTTTATTTATATAGTTTTTTATTTCAAAGAGCTAACAGCACTTTGGTCTAATTTACAAATTGTTTGTATTTAATTGCTTAAACAGACCGCTTAAAAGGCACACAATGTTTAAATTCTCTTATTATAATAGCATTCATTCTGTTTTGTTATTAAAGCTAAGAAAATAAGCATTTCTAAATATCCTCAAGCGATCAACTTTTTATTATTGCGAAATGCCCTAACCAGACTGTACGTTGAACAATAAGCGACATCAGATCTACAATTTGTTCCTGAGCGTCTTGTCTGAGATCTGCAACGTGCAATCAAACTGTCAAGATGATCAACACAACATGTAGAAATGATAAATGCCGCACTTAATAAGTATAGCCTTTAGCATTTTGTCATCGTGCAAAGGAATCAAACTGATAGAATTTCTAGCATTTAATTTCTTAGGATTGGTTTCTAGCCGATTGTGTCTTAATATTATAACTTATAAGCAAAAAATTGTTCGCGTTAACCCTGAGAAAAAAGAAATCTATGAAAAATTTCGTCCGAATGGTTATGTCGTTACATTGTCTTAATGAAAATTTTATGATTATTATTTAAAAAAACTATCATATTTATTGGTACATTCTAAGCTGAATAATTTTTTGAATAAAATAACAACTCCATATTTTTACAGACATCAAAACCAACACTACCTATGCTATGAAAAAGCGAACATAATCAAGATAACCACGAACGCCCCCTAACATTTTAAATTGACGTAGACTCTCCTATGTCACCACAAACATCATCTTCCAGACAACACAGTTTCAAACAAACTTAACCATGAACAACTAAAACCTTGCTCGCAATTAAAAATTACAAAACAACCGACAACTTAACTTAAAAAATACCTTAACTTACTACTTCCTCGTCCGAGTCGACATTTATAGTCACTACTTAATTCTTGACAGGTATCCATCTTGTTTCGCTGCAACATGGCAACATTGAAACGCGGCAAGATAAATCTCTGTATCGCATTTATCACATTATTAAGAGGTTATTTATTATGACAAGCACCGTGGACTTTTTTTTTCTGGAGAGTAATTTCGAAAGGGCAAGGTGTGCTGACAGTTTTTTCTAGGAAGCGGCAGGTGTGGCGTGGAGTAGAGTATGAGCACTAAAATATTCATGATCTTTACCTTTTAGCCTTCAGCTCGGTAGTTGGTATGGATTTTTATGTTTGAAGTCAGCATGGGTTTGGTTTTGCTTACTGCTTTATTTCTGATTTGTCATGTGGACTTATTTATGTATGTTGTTTAATTTATATTTTCAGAATGTCACACAATCGATTTGTAGGTTTTGATTGATTGATAATGATTGTCTATCCTATACACTGTAAAAACAGTAACTGTAAACTGTAGCACCTACGTAGTCAAAAAGATCCAGGATAACTTTATTTTATAAATTGCAAGAATACTTGTCTGATTTAGATCTGTTATATTAATCAAACCGGATTATCCCATCGGCATATATTTTACAAAATAGCATAATAAAAAGACATTTGACATTTAGCCCTTTACCTAGCTAGAGTAATATAAACTTTTCTATGCAAATGAAAGATATTGCAACATGATTTTCCGCTTTCCATAGGGTTTAAACTTTAGTTTATGTAAGTTAAATAATAACTGCAGGATACTAATACTGATAACTGATAGAGCTACTAGACTTAATCTTATCCTATAGGAGATGTTTAAATCTTATTTGGGCCACAATAGTCCTTTACCAAGAACTTACAGAAATATAAATTCTTTTTCCAAATTATATGACATGGATATTTTCTGTACTAGTGAAAGATTGTCACAGCTAAAATTATTTTTTTATTACATAATAAAAGAAAAAACATTGGTGACAATAACATTTGTTTTGACTTATTAATAATATGTTATTAACATTGATAAATATCAATTCGATTTTCTAGTAGTTATATAATATTCTAAATATAATTTTAATAGCACTCAAAATTAGACTTAATTTAACTGACACTTTATTGACATGGCATTAAATATTAATTCAGAATTTTCGTTTTATTATAATTTATTTGTATTCTGAATTATTTTTTATGATAAATAAGTAAAATATTTTGCGTGGGACTACAAATTGCCTAGAACCACCCATCAGTAGGGCGAGGTTAAGGTCCCTGCAGTGGTCTACCACCCTTGCTGTAACTCTGTTGGCAGATTTAACACTTTGAAATAGTTTCTTGGGTATGTTGGGTTGTCTCACCGCTGTCTTTCTATACCGCTAGAGCAGTCAGCTTGATGAGTTTAAAAAATTACTGGTACATTTAGCAGTTACGAGGATCGAACCCGGGACTTTATGATCATTGGATCAAGAAGCTAGACCGCACCACCGACGCTCATCCTACAGCTTAAGCAAATTCTATAAAAACAAAAGCTGACATTTTTGTCAAGATCTGTAATTTAATTTTCTTATGCAGTTTATTTTGATAAGGGCTCGTCTGGGGTAGTATTCGGTACTTAATATTCTAAAGGCCATAATAACAACGTTTACCCGGTGCTGCCCCTAGGTAGCGAAATCTACTGTTTTGAAACATTAAGGTAAAACCTGGCATAAACCTAGATGACACCAAATGGTATTTCATTGTACTTATGATAAAGAAGGCAATGTTTTCTTATATATACACGTAATCTTAACTTAGGATCATTTCACCTTAATAAATTTATCTTCCAACATAAATAAACCCTGAAGACATAAGCGATAATTTGCGATGCCAGTTGCCGGTTGGTTAAAGGGATGTACAAGGGTCACTTAGTTTAACAGACTTGTAATCATTTACTTCTTATTTACAGGGTATCTTCGCCAAGCTACTTTAACCTACCAATCAAATATAGCAGACAAGTAATAAAAATCCTAGAAAATATCATGCAAAACGACATGAAATATACCTACAAAATATGAAATAAAGCATTTATAAAAAACAAACTTCATAAATGCAGTAGCAGATTTAAAAAAAGAAGATGTGGTCACTTAGTTGACAAGTAGGATTGTACTAAACAACGTCAGCAAACTAAGAATAAATTAAATATACTCTAAAAATATATATTTAAAATTAGAAATTTGAACCATCTTTTAGATAAATTCTATTCCTCTCAACTCTGAACAGCTCAGAAACCAGTCTCGACATTGTAGCATAAGTAAAGCCAGGAGAACGCGATTGCCTGCATTAATCTCGCAGTCACTGGTTACTGTGTCAGCTAACGGTGAACCCCAGATGGTACGTTAGCCGGCAAAGAGCGTTGATGCAGATGCGTTAGGATATTTAAGATAAGTTTATCTCAAGACACTGAGGTAAGATGCGTGTAAAGTTAATTTAACTTTATTTCATCACTTATCTTTTCAAATCTCATGAGGACTCTTGCCAGATTATCCTTTTTCATTTTAAGGGCTAAATATATAACTTTTCTTAAAATATGAACCATAATTAAAAGATAACAAATAATCAGCATCATTTTATATAGTGCTATAAGCGAACATTATGACATATCTAAATTGAGCATAAAGTATGATGAGTAAGTTTTACTACTCAAAGTATCTCTTTATCTACAAATTTAAGTCTAAATACATGTCATTGCGTGCAAAATTTTACCTTAATACATTTATTTGAAATGGAACAATGACCTTATTACCTAATTTCATTAATTTCTACTGAAAAACTAAGAACAATAGATTTTTTTGACCTGTACTTTTTATTATATGTATAATAAATTTTAAAATATAATTTTCTAATAATTTACTAAGTCTATCTTCCTTTGGGTTTGTTCACTCGTATTTCAAGAACTTAAAAACTATTTAACTAATGCAAATGAACTCTCCTTTCAATATCAGATATTCCATTTTATGCATATCAAAATAACTATTTAATATTACTAATACCATTGAACTTAAATATCCAAATAAATTGTATTACATAGTGTTATGTGACGCTTACGACCTACATCCCGTCAGTTCCGATAAAAACAAGTTCAATTAAACTGGACCCGAGAATCGCATGTCAACGTAAATATATTACAAGTAAGTGATAATTTCTCAAGTAGTTTAAGTGTGTGATTGAGCCATAATAATTCTTTTGAAATATGAAGATTTTCCGACTATACTATAAGGCCTGGAAGGAAGGAAAGGCTTTGTTTGTTCATATATAATCGACAAAAACAAACTCTCAAACTACTAGGCCTAAAAACATAGGCTATCTTTGTTCAGAAATTCAAGGGGAAAGTGGGTGAAACCGCAAGAGATGTTTCGTATTTCAAACATGTAAGATATTAAAATACCTGCATGAAGATACAAGGTATTAAAACGAGCACGGCCGTCTAGAATTCAGCTTTTTCAGCTCAGAGTGCAAGCTGTAAAAAAACCGAACGAAAATAGCATGGAACTATTTGACTGGATTCGATATTCGATTGGAAAATAAATATGGAAGCTTTCGTTGAGCTTTTAATAAAGCTATTAGCTTTCAGTGTGGTTTATGGAAAAAAAAACTTAAATCCTACGATTTTCTTTAAATTTTAAGTTTTAAATTGTGTAAATATTGTAATCCTAATGTAATCCTATTTGTTTATGTGAATCTGTCTATTTTGTACTTTGTTATTCGTGTTAGCTGTATATAATTGTATACCTGTATATAAAAAGTATTTGTATTTTTTGTTTATTTTGTGTATCATCTGTCGGCAATCCTTAATGAATAATACCACAATAAAAAATAAATAAATGGTCTCATACACACTTAGTGGAGTTACCAAAGTTCAGCCCGTCTGTACGTAACGTATGCTCGAATAAGCAATTAAACAAAAAAAGAAAACAATCAACTATGAAATACCGAATCAAATGTTTAGCCTCCTTTGGCAGATATAAAAAAGAATCTGTACAGTTATCTATCGGCCGTACTGCCAACTCAACAGAACCGGCCTTGGGGTTAACAACCTCGGAATAAAACTGTTTAGTCAAGGGTACAGCGTTTGACATTTCATACGATAAAATATAACATTTTTATTTAAATGATTATTACGATAAACCGCAAGACAATTGATACGATCGTTTTCCCTGTAGAGCTGCGCGTTGCAAATGCGCGGTAGGGTTAAATAAAGGGGCGAGCAAAGAGCAGACTAAATGAATGCCTGCTGGGATGTAATTAAAAAGTGAATACTGATTATAAACATCATACTCATAAATAGGCTTGTATAGTCAGGGTCACCAGCATATAATAAATTGAAAGTTATTTAATTTAAATACATATAAAATCAGGAAATAACTTCGAGTAAAATTATTAAAAAAGAAGTAGATCTTATCGAAGTAGACTTAGATCGATTTCATAACTGTTTTAACTATTATATGCACTATAGTTATAAGAGACTACTGTATCGTGCTTTTTGGTGTCTGGCCAGGGCTTGGCAATATGTAGAGAACCTCTTATGTCTCTTTGTATTTGGTAAAATTGTGACCCAAAAAATGCATTTTATTTCTTTCTTCAGTGGCTTCAAGGTTTTTTTACCTTGCCAATTTGACGCAAATGGACCAATATTGTTTTGATGCTAACGTCGAAAGCTGCTGCTAATTCAGCCGTGGATTGAGTTTCATCAGCTTCCACAATTGCCTTTAATTCGTCATTGTCGACCAAAGTTTTCGGACGACCACGGGGTTCATTTTTCAGGTCAAAATTTCCAGAACGGAAGCGGGTAAACCAATAACGGGTGGTGCGTTCGTTTGTAGTGTTCGCTCCGTAAACGTCGTTGATGTTGCGTGCCGCTTGTGCCGCTTTGCTGCCACGACGGTACTCATACTCCATAATTACTCGAATTTTTAACTTATCCATGATGACGAAAAATGTTCGAATGCGTTGAAAACAAAACACTTACTATTAAACAAATGACGATTTTAGAAAAAGAATTCCATGTTTGTCAAATAAAATTAATTTGAAATTAGAATTATCAGTCAAAAAAAAAATATTTTCATTTGAAATGGCCAGTACGGCAAAACGGCAGTTTCATAGGTAAAGACCTATTATATCATGGATTTATCTTATTTATCAATGCAATTCGCAATAAACAAAATCACAGCATTTATGATGTAGTTTTGACAAAATTTTTTCAATTATTGGACCATTACTATGTTGATTTGAATCAACAAAACCCTAATGCCATTCCTTATTCTTACATAGCATGTAACTACATATATGAAAATAAACTAGATAATAGGTCTTTACCTATGAAACTGCCGTTTTGCCGTACTGGCCATTTCAAATGAAAATATTTTTTTTTGACTGATAATTCTAATTTCAAATTAATTTTATTTGACAAACATGGAATTCTTTTTCTAAAATCGTCATTTGTTTAATAGTTAGTGTTTTGTTTTCAACGCATTCGAACATTTTTTGTCATCATGGATAAGTTAAAAATTCGAGTAATTATGGAGTATGAGTACCGTCGTGGCAGCAAAGCGGCACAAGCGGCACGCAACATCAACGACGTTTACGGAGCGAACACTACAAACGAACGCACCACCCGTTATTGGTTTACCCGCTTCCGTTCTGGAAATTTTGACCTGAAAAATGAACTCCGTGGTCGTCCGAAAACTTTGGTCGCCAATGACGAATTAAAGGCAATTGTGGAAGCTGATGAAACTCAATCCACGGCTCAATTAGCAGCAGCTTTCGACGTTAGCATCAAAACAATATTGGTCCATTTGCGTCAAATTGGCAAGGTAAAAAAGCTTGACAAATGGGTACCCCACGAACTCAATGACCGCCAGCGCGAAGTACGCGTGGAGACGTGCCTTGCACTGCTCAGCAGGCATACAAATGAAGGAATTCTGAACCGCATTGTTACTTGTGACGAGAAATGGATCCTGTTTGACAATCGTAAGCGCTCAGCAAGTTGGTTGGACCCTGGTTCAGCACCCAAACAATGCCCTAAACGAAAACTTACCCCTAGAAAAGTGATGGTCACTGTTTGGTGGTCTAACGCGGGTGTAATTCATCACAGCTTCTTGCCAAACGGGACAAGCATTACTGCAGATGTGTACTGTGAAGAACTGAACACAATGATGGAGAAGCTCGCACGTCTCCAACCAGCTTTGGTCAATCGTTCGGCTCCACTGCTCCTGCACGACAACGCGCGACCTCATACTGCACAGCAGACGGTCTCCAAGCTACAAGAGTTGGGGTTGGAAGTTCTCCGTCATCCGCCGTACTCACCAGACCTTGCGCCTACAGACTTCTACTTTTTCCAGAATTTGGATAACTTCTTGGCGGGAAAAAAATTCAATACCCGAGAGGCAGTACAAAATGCCTTTGAAGAATTTGTTGCCTCCCGTCCAGCTGATTTCTTCAAGAAAGGCATCAATAAGCTACCAATGCGTTGGCAAAGATGCATTGATTGCATGGGTGACTATTTTGATTAATAGAAATAAAAAATTATACAAAAATTACGCTTCATTTATTTCGTAAAAAACGGCAATTTCATAGGTAAAGACCTAATATTTATAAGAATGATCTAACAACGGCTGTTAATAAAAATGTAAAATAATGATTAGCGAGATATATCTAACAACGACAAAAAAATTGAAACTTAGTGTTCTCATTAGGTCTGTAATCCGTTTTTAGTGTTTTTAAATGAACCAGCCCTTATAACATCCCATCTGGCAAAGTATGAAACGTGCATGAACTTGGTGTAACTAGGTTCCAGGGTCCGGTTGGAACGACCTACAAACCTGGAAATGCGCTCACGCACGGTTCGCTGCGCTAGCGTTTGAGATCGAGCGTTGAACCCGACGTGATTGTCGTTATGTTGTACAGTCGGGTATCTTGCTGCAGGCTCAGACTCGCATTCGATTCCCCTCCAGTGTCGTCGTCCCCTCGTACGCGGGGCGCCTACAAAATATCGAGCAACGCGCAAGCGATTTTTGCCTGGGCCTCTGCCGATGTACGATGTCTGTGCTACTCCACCAAGCGAACTCCACTAGACGGGCGGATTGCCTCCTCTATGAATCATGAACTCCTAAAACAAGCGCTGTGAAGTAAGTACCACTCAATATTTTGGTAATTTAGTCAGGTACTCTGTCTTCGTCAGGCACATTAGTGGGTGCCATCAGTTGGTCTATCTTCGCATACTACGATGGATGTAACAAAATAACAGTAGGGCGCGTCTTGGCGGAAAGTACACAATAAAAGTAAAAATGTACTTGTATACAATACAATGTTATTTATTTATTTCGAATAAACAAGTAACGTCGGGCAATATGGCACGTCATAAGCCTATTTGGAAATAGAATACAATACGTTTGAGATCCAACGGTCATTATGGGTTAAATCAGTCCTTTGTAATTAATAGTTATCAACAATGATTTAGTATAAACCGTATTTTAATCTTGAATAATCTTAACAATTTTAATGAAGAAGCACAATATGACCAATTTTCATGGTGCTGGTTGGTAAGGAGAAAATAATATGGCCCACTAGGCCCATAATACACGTAACTTTTGTAAAAGTGCTGCTGTTTTGGATTAAAAATAAATGAAGTGACGTTTGACAGTTGTCTTTGACAGCTGGTCGGGTAGTAGGGTATGTATGTGGTTTACTTAATGTGATTTTTGTTCGGGAAAAAAAATACAGTATAAATAGATCTACCTTTATTAAATATTATAAGTTGTGTTGTGATTAACTTTTGGTTATTTAGGTAGGTGTAATATAGTAATTTTTAACCATACTGGTAGCGTACAATGTACGTGTAGTATGAATAGAATTGCATGATTTTAAATTGTGTATTAAAAAACTATTTATTTACTGAGATATAACCTAGTTATATAGAATGGCCTACTTACAATACTTCGCTGCATCCTAGCTATTTAAAATAAAAACTTAATGCACAAAACCTGCAGAAAAACCACTTATGTAGAAATAAAACTATGACTCATTTGTTTTATTAAATCGCTGGTTATGTACGGTAAAGAAATATCAATTAATTTATTATGTTTTCTAACTATCAATATTTATGTTCCAATGAATATCTATTAGGTACCTAATGCCAAACATTAACTATTTCCCATGAGTGACGGCGTGTCGGTGTATGTTTCAAAATAGTCCGCATTGCGGGTGCCAAAGAAATGATAAAGCATACTGTGCCCTAATTTTACTGCGATAAGAGCTAATAAACATAACAGTTTCTACATGTTTGACTAGAAATACAGATAAATATCAATAAATCTTGAGATATAAGCAAACACGGCTGCTTTGTTTGGTAAAATCGTAGGTTTATTAAACTGCCATTATATGACTTCTTTAAATATAACCTATTCATTTAAAATATAAACTATAAAAATAAGATTTTTATATTCTTCTGACAAAGCAACAAACCAACAACACGTATACAAGATATAAAATGTAATATGTGAATCTACATATGTATAACTAGTTGACTATTAAATTATGTAAGCACAAAACGAGTGATAATGTTTAAATTGTTCTACAAATATCTTGCTTTAATGAAAAAAACTAATTCTCTGAATACGATCAATAAAGAGCTTACGCCTTACGTAATTTGATAGCAAAAGCTATGGTATTCAATATTGCTACTGTTTTAGTTTATAATATTGATAATTTCTTAATGTTTATATGTAGACTCGACTTAGCGACTCAGTGACATAATACGGCTAATTAAAGCACACTTCACAGTACAGTTAACGTAAATTTCAGATTCGCTTAGCAAAATCTATATTTATATTTAGTTATCCTTAATAAATATTTGGCGTCTACGAGTGCGGGCGAATGAATTTCAAGAATGATATTAATCTGTATCATTTTAAAATATGTATAATTTCAAGATGTAACAATACGTTCACTGTTAGAGTATTTTGGTTATCGACGATAAATAAAGTATTTCTTTGTGTTTTGTAGTAGTACAGTACAACTTTATAAAACGACAATAATGAAAATAAAAGTTTACCAAAACACATAATTAAGAAGTTGGCTAAAGAAAGAGTAATAGCCACGCTTATAGCTGGTTTAGTTGTTAAGTTGTTAAGTTGGTAACTAAATTTTAAGTTAAAAGTAGCGTGTAAACAGTCAATTAAGTGACAAGTGGTAACTTAAAATTTAGTACGCAAGTGATTAAGTAGATTAGGTCTAAGTAGGTGGGCGGGGCTTCTCACTTAACACGTTTGGACGTGATTTTTTTAGTTAAGTGCATAAGTTGACAAAGCGGGTGGCGGCAAGAGCTCGTATTTATGTCGCATTTTCTCTTTTTTTTTAAATGTCGGAGTGGAGTTTAGTTTCTATTTTAAATTTGTTGAAGCAACCCTGAGTTGGTTAGTCAGCCACCCCGCAGTAGGCGTGATGACCTACAATTGCCTGACGCCACCCCTGAGTTGGTAAGTCTGCCAACCCTCAGTCGGCGTGATGGCCTACAATTGTCGGACGCCACCCCTGAGTTGGGAGAGGCTGATATCCCTTCAGTGATTATTAAAGGTACCTAATTAGTAAAGGTACCACACCAATCGATCGTCCGTCGATCGACGTCGACCCGTCGACGTTAAAAATGTAGAAAAATACATAATCTTGCAAAGATTTTAATTTCTGAATCAAATTCTTCTCTGAATTTGTACAAAATCACGTTTACCACATATCTAAGTACAGAATTGACGAATTCCTTGACATACATCACTCATCTTCACTCATCACTCATCACATTCACTCATCATTGAACTTATGAACTTAACTACTTAATCTGTTTGGACACACAAGTGACTTGTAGTAACTTAAAATTTAGTTACCAACTTAACTACTTAATACATGTAAACCGCGCATTAGACACTAAATAAAGTAAAATACAGTCTAGATTTTATTATACTAAAGGGCGTCTTAAACGGCCATTTACCGTCCCTGAATGCGGCCGTGAGAGTGTTATAATTAAAAGAGGTGGCAAATAAACAAAGCAACGAACCTTCTTTGACTCAAGTGCACGATTATAGATAACATACAAAATAAATCGAGAACCTCCGGCTTTTTTTAATTCGGTTAAAAAGCGTTTAAATGCGCCTACAACCTAATCATTGGTACAATTTATTATTAAAAATCAAAGCATAAAAATTTCAATTGGAGAAACCATTACAATAAGGTGACTATTACGAGTAAAATAGACTTACCTTTGGACATTTTATTTCTTGAGGTCAGCAAGAATCTTCATCAGCCAGTGATCTAAAATAAGAAAAAAGGATATTTGAAACCACAAAACACTTCAAAACATAACCACTTTCAGATAAGAACGGCAAACGAGTGTGATCACAAATGACTATTACAATACTGGTAGATAAAATTATAACGAGAACGAAGCTAATATAGATAGGTAATGACAGACAGCTCCGTTCCACGTTCAATATGGCGTAATTTAAAACAAAAGGACTTATAGAAAACAATATAGTTATACTTAAAATATTATTCTTATTTTAAAATCTCAACGTAAATGAAAATTACGCCTCTATAACTCCTCGAATACCAGTCTAAAATTTTTTTCTATTACAAATACCGGTTTTGAATTGAACGTGTATAACAATGAGATCTTATTGGCGAATAATAAATATTGTTACTTACTATTTTGGCGTGTCGAGTATAAATTTTGTTTAGATAAAGTTTTTTGAATATCAGTTGAAACAAAAAAAATTATTGTAGGTTTTTTGTACTTTAGGATGATTTTGATTTGGAATCAATTCATCTGCCTTAGAATACAATTCATAAATATTCAAACTGTGTTCGCAACTTCATGCGCGAATCGCTTGGGTATATTTCTTATTGGTCGGGAATCAGGACTTTATTGAAACTTTTGACAAATTACTATTAGCAATAAAAAAGACTTATACTGTCTTGCTGTCTACCGCGTGTACACTTAACAAATAAGGATGATAATTAAAATCAATACAAAATAACATAGCGCCAAGCATACGATTAAGGTAATAAATAAGATAGACAAGGCGCAGAGTTCACAATGTAACCATTGACCGGCTGGCTGATAATTCCAGGTTCAAATCAGGAGGCCACAATTTTTTTAAATTCCATCATACGTTATTACACAGAATTAAAACGCGGCATTGCTCTAAAAGTCGTAAATCCGGGTGAGGGGTAAAGCGAAGACAACACCAATTTCCACCACTACTGCCTTGTTTGGATACTGGAAACCGCATTCAGTATTAATCGACTTAACTTACCGCAAATTTCCTGGTTCTGCGTTTATCAGCAATTACAAGTAATTTACCTTTTTATATTCAATAGTATTAACATAATTCCATTGTCTATTTCATCCGACTGCGCATAAGCATAGCGTGGTGCGTTGCCTACATGCAATATTGTAATAATGTAAATTGTCTATTCGTCGAGTTCTAATCATGGGATAAGAATTACATATATTCATAATTTTTACTTCTAAAACTAGTCAGTTCATCTTTTGAAATCATTGCATAGTTGTTTTACTGTGAACACGCACTCAAAGAAGATAAAAATATTTCCAGACAGTTTCCATGGAACTTAAACAAATTCCTCTTTCACATTAGTTACCTCTTTTAAGAACTCATCTCTATACAAACTGGTTGATTGTTTTTATTTTATAGTACAAAAAACGATTTAATGGTTTAAAAGTATTATACTGATAGTATTTTTGTAATAATAATGGTTCAATAAGGACGAAGAAAAGATTAGACGAATGCATTAACGCGTATACTATTCGAGATAAAAAGTTGGCAAAACATGAAGAGTAGGTATTTAGATAACCGCAAGATAATTAACCGATAATTGCCGATAATTGCAAGTGCAAGGTTATTGTACACTGCTCGTTATGTTCACTTCTTAAATATAAGTTTCTAAGTCCACTACTAATCGCACATGAAAATGCTAGTAGTTAGATTGAAGGACACAAGTCTTAGTTATTCCTTTACTATAAAAAAGCAAATCAATGTTTAATACGCTTCTACGTCAGGAACAAGTATTAAAAACATTGTCTAATATAAAATCGAGTCTTTATGTTTCGTAAATATCGTATTGAATACTATAAGTATCGCCTAAAATCATAACTATCGTAACTGTCACCTTTGCGCTACCCACATATCCTGGCCGGCATTAATCGGTACTGCCGAGTGGCAAAATCAAACATGAGTAGATAAATGTATGAGAAAAATTTGCCAGGTTTGTGACAGTGGACTGCGCGATCGGCACTGGCCGGATAAAATACAATATTTGTAGTAGTTGGCCGGCGCTGTCGTTTACCAAATATTAACGAACCGAATAAGTAGACACATAGCCCCCGCATCTGATAGTAGATCAAAAATGATTGTTTTGATATACCTATATTTTGTAACTGATTTAAATAAGATAGAGTCCATATTTAGGGCAGTAATTTTATCTGAATGTTTGCTATTAAGTAGATAATGTTAGTTTTTATATACATAAATATTTCGGTAAATACTTTTATATAGGTATGTTATTCGATGGAAAGTTTTATTTGTATTCACTGCTAAGTACACGTTAATCGTACCTACCTACCGTTACCAATTGCGGGGCTATACAAGTCTGTAAAAATATAATCTATATTTTCCAAATGAATTCTTTGATATATTTAGGCTGATTTCCGCAAACCTGTCTACTGGACTGGCACAGACATACAGCAATATTTTAACTCGAGTTTAATTACTCAGATCCTCGCAAGTGGGTCGTGGTACTATTTATTATATTCCAACAATGAAAGAGTTAGATAAAAAAATCTTCAAACCCCTCCAATATGAGAAAGAAAGCTAGACAACACTTCATTATGAAGTGTTCACTTCATTTGACGGCCTGTTTGGTATGTTGGTAAGTAGCCTTGCCTTCCATGCCAGAGGTCCCGGGTTCGAATCCTGGTAGGGGCAGATATATTTGCTTTTTAGTCATGGATGTGTATTTACGTTTATTTAAGTTTATTTCTAATATTTATATTTAAAAAAAATAATATTTACGTGTGTTTATATATTTCTTAAGTTTATTTATCCGTTATCTAGTATCCATAACACAAGTTCTTTAATGATACTTAATTTGGGCTAGATAATGTGGTGTGATTGTTAGAAATATTTATTTATTATTTATTTATTTATTATCTTAAAAATAGAAACCGAATGATCTGGCGGCATTCGGTTATGCCTCTTTTAAAACACTGTCAACCACCATACTCGTTCAATAAAAGATCTTCGGCAATTGGATTCCGCCATTTTAACGACATAATAGGCCGTTAGCTAATCGGCTAATTTAAAGGCCGGGCATACCAACTACATATAGATAACTCTGTATAATCTATAAATATCCTATAATATATTTTGTTTTTCTGTTTTGGATTGAATCAAAAACTACTGAACCTATTTAGAAAATTCTTTTACCATTAAAAAGCTACATTATACCGTATTAGGCACCCGAAATTCCCACGGGATCAGACAAATGCAGGTAAAACCGCAAATAGATCTCCTTTGAAGTTTGACTAAAACGAAAATTACGAGCCTAGAGAAAAACGGGAATCAAAGAGCAACCAAGGGATACTGAACAGATACCTCGATGTAAATAAAACTACGATCTTAAATAGATTCGCACTGCTGATAAAATATCTGCAATACAGAGATAGAGTTTTGTACGCAGTCGTGGAAAATCATACATTTTCATGAACAATTCTTTTTAATATTGATTAACACTAATATTTTTGCCCTACAGTAGTTAAAACTGTTAAAATTGTCCGAGTCACTATTTTCAAATTATAAATTTCAAGGTTGCCTGGAAGAGATCACTCGTTTAGTGATAACGCCGCCTATATTGTCATTCTCAATTTGTTGGTTAATTAAAATTTATTTTTGTGTATTTTAATTGTAACTGGCAATCAAGTGTATTTTCATTTCATTTTCATTTAATTTGTTTTATTAAATAACAATAAAATAGCGAAACGAACAATAAAGTAAGCAAAACTGGGAAGTATTTCGCTTTATCACTCGACATCGCATTTTTTTGAAATTCGCTTTTACCTTGGCCATCGTTTTATGTCACTTTTTTCTTTTTAAAAATGAAACTAAAAGAATGTTAATATAGGGTGCTTGTGATTATGACACCCTTATCGCATTAAGCGATCTCCTGACTGAAACAGTAGGCGTTTTATAAGGGATACTTGCAATAACAATTTTAATGCGTCATCGGCTGTTATTGTAATAGGTATTTTGATGGGGGTTTCCCACCTTTTACGTGGAAAGCCTTAGGGTGGGTACGTAAAAAACGGTACAGACGTATGGTGTTATTTGAATTATAATAGTTAATAATCAAATATCATTTAAATACAGTGTTAGATCCAGAAAATAAATAATTTGTAAATAAATCCCTGAATAAAGTCATAGATATAATTATTTTTGGATTTGTGAATCCTATTACGTTATATTTTTATAATTACTTTACTTAAAATGTCAACAACGAAGGAGTCTGGCTAAGCACATAACAGAGAAATCTTATATGGGGATGACACCACAAAACATGTTAAATTGAAGCCACAATGTAAATTTAACATATTTTGTAAATAAAGGAGTTTTCCAATTTAACTTAATAAATTTCAAACATAACTAAATAGCATAAGCATTCCTTGACACAGTTTTTAAACGAATAATTTGTACGTATAACCAGAGACTAGTAAATAACTATAGACTGACCATCTCCATACAAAAATTCGTGACTCGGAAAAAGCTCAAAATCCAAGCTATTATTAGATATCGCTCTCAAATAGCTTGGACCAACCTTGTCGTCTTTAATTTTTATATGAATTATTGACAAGAAACGTAATGCAAAATATTTGTATTAATACGGACTAAAACTGCTAGATGGCGTTGTCAAATAACATGAAACCTTAGCAAGTAGGATTTATTCTTTTCCTGAAATTGGAAAATGCCATCATTTTATATCATTGATTTTGATAATTTTACTCAATAAGAATAGGTAGATAGTAATTTATTCTTACTTTGTAGATGATAAAATAACAACTACAAAAGACCATAAACATACTGGTATAAGTTTATTTTGTTCAGAGACGCCTGGGCACTACCATCCTCCTTATTTTAATTGCCATAATAACCTAATTTTAAAAGCTTTTATTATCACAGTTGTGATAAACGCACATGTTATACGATATATGTATCAGCCAAAACGTAAACTTAATCAAGGTCTATAAAATTTGACCGAGTCACAGAATTCAAATTGTCAAACAAATAAAATGTTGTCATAAAAAGAACAAAAAAAGTTGATGGATAAAAAACATTTTTTTTAAATAATCCAGCAAGAAAATACTTTTTTAACTACTGCAAAATAGTTATGAGTTGTATGCATTATAAATAAAAATTATGCACTTATTAAGACATAATTTTTATCGATATCAACAAAATAAAGTAAAATATTATATACCTATTAATTAAATGCACTGAAATTCGTTTTATTATGTTAAGGCAGATAAGAACAAACTGTGGAGATGAATGCTATATTTTTGTTGGAAAAATTATATACTAGCAATACAGTAACCCAGTAACACTACAAATAATATCTGGGGTGGTGTAAAGTTTTCTGTTACTGAATTATAAGAGCGGCAACATAGCATCAAATAATATAATGCACTGACTGGCAACGTCTGTTGTCGCCTGATACCTACGGATAGTACTTGCAATGAAATATCAAATGATTTTGTAAACAGCTCCATCTTAAGTTTTTTTACGCATTATTTTGACTAAATTTAAATAACTAGTAAATCTAATACAACTAACGCCATCTCTCTATCTTAAAAACAACTATTTTTCAAGTCACAAAATTTTGTTAGACATGGTTAGTCTATAGTTATTTACTAGTCTCTGGTATAACGTTCATTTATTTATTAAACTTTAACAACTAAAGCACCAACAATCAAAACCCCTATAAATCAACACTATACGAGTAAAATAAACAATTAACTGTTCAATGTATCAAAATAACATTGGTTTATTTTACTAACAGCTCGAAATATGACTAATCTTTCATTAGCAATGAATTCAAAAACATTGATGTATATTAAAAACATTAGCGCAGCGTTATGCTGATTTTTCGCAGGTGGACGCTAGGATTAGAAATTCAACTTAGCAACTAGCCGTTTAATTTAATAGATTTTTTAGCTAACCGGCTAGCAAGGAATATGTGATTAGTTGATTATTACCTTACAAACTAGTTGATATTCTGCGAATCGCGCAAGCCCAGCAAACGAAGTGAACGTGGTGCGGCAGCACCCGGTGAGGCGCCATTATGTAAGTTGAAGACTATAAATAAAGCATAATGCGTTCAACCAAACGGCTCGCTGTTTAATTGAATGTCTAGTTCAACCATCCGCCTGCAACATACACACTAAAGCTGCGCGAGGAAGGTCGGTGTTGCAAGGAAAATAACGTCCAGTAGAATACTTGCAATGTCTTTGTTTTTTTATTATAAAAAGGAAGAAATTCTATTGGATTTTGTTTGCACCCACCCAGGTTTTTCGCATAATTTTGGCGGACACGAAGTCTTGTTGGGTGAGAAGTTTCGGTATGAGTACAGGTTAAATTCATATAAACTTTTGTTGAGTTGTTACGTATTGTTTTCGCGGTATTCGCACAACTGATGACCTTCGAGCGTACGTCACACACTGTTGTAGCCGTTCATGGGAAAGCAATAGCCACATCCGTAGAGATATCCAAGGACTTGGACCGGGTATGGCACAAAGCCCTTTTAAGGAAGCTTCCAGCGTATGGCATACCACCCGCGCTCTGCGACTGCATATATGATTTCCTCAGAGAACTATCAATTCGAGTAGTTATTGATAGCTGCTCTTCTGATCAAATGGCGATCAATGCTGGGGTAGCTCAGGTACCATTAATGACATTCTTTCCTGGCGATCCTTATTGGCTACGCTGATGACAGCAATGTTGTAGAGCTATATACCCAATACGCTACTCAGTTTCAGTGTCAGTGAGAGTCAATGATTGGATAAAGAGAGTGAGCATGATGGACAATCTCATCAAGTAGTTTGTTTGTTTCTTTAATAACGTGAAATTTGTGCATGTATATATAGGTACCAACTAGATAATATCTTGTGACTGTGTACCTTGCTAATGTTTGTGCTACATGTGGAAAATTGTCATTGGCCCTCTTTTTCCTATTTACTTCATACATAATTAAACTTAGCTGTAAGATATCCTAGACGATGTAAATAAATAAAATAAAATAAAATTCAACCCGTCCAAAACTCAGGCGTGTCTCTTCTCCTTTGCACACGAGTCTTTGCACTTAGCACCTTATTTCCAAAATGTACCTGTACCGATTTATGATCATCTAGGGCTTTTGAGCATGACCATCTCGTCCAAACTCAACTTTGGCAAACAGATGAGTTTCTGATCAGATCAGTTCGTGCCACAAACTGTTTCGAAAAAACTGGGCTGATCTCGAAGTTTAGGTAGTACTGTAGCTCAGAACGGCTGCTTAACTGATATACAACCCAGGTTCGATCTTGCATGGAGTATTGCAGTCGGTTTTGGGGTGATTCAGCCAAGTATCAACAAGCTTTGCACTCTGTTCACCGAAGACTCATCGGCGACGCTAAACTCACAAACGCGAGATTGCACAGTCTCGATCACGATCGCAAAATCGCAAGTCTAACGGTATTAGTTTAGCAGTCTTCTACAGATTACATTTTGGAGAGTGCGCGAATGCTCTTTTTGATCAGGTTGAACCCACACCCTTCTTACATCGGACTACTAGACGCAGACAGGCCTTCCATCCCTTTATGGTAGATATCCCAAGAAGTCGAACCAAACGCTTCGATAGTTCCTTTTTGGTGCGGGTCGCCAAGGTGTGGAATGAACTGCCTGCGTCTGTTTTTCCAGAAAATTATAGTCCTAGTTCTTTCAAGCGTCGAGTAAATAGGTATCTCGTGGATAGACGTGTAACACCTTCGTCTTCATCGTCACTTTCCATCAGGTGAGATAGAAGACAAACGACTAAGCTTTTTCAACAAAAAAAAAATTTTTCATGATACATTTGGAGGATGTGCGAATGCTCTGTTTAAACAAGTAAAACCATCGGTCAACCAGACGGTATATGGTCGATGTACCAAAAAGCCGAACGAAGCGTTTCGACAGTTAATTTTGCCAGAAAAATACAACCCCTGGACTTTCAAACGTGTAGTGAATAGGTTTCTCTTGTATAGGCGGGTTTTCCCCCCGTTTTCATCTTTACTTTCCATAAGGTGAGATGGAATACAAAATTTCATTGTCTGCCAATTGTAAATAAAAATATGTATATATATTCCGTTAGACATAATTTTAATTTAATATCATATAACTATATTAATTTAATATTATCCTACTAATATTAGGTATACGTAAACGTGTAGTTTCCTAATCAACCACGTTAACCGGCAGAACAAAATTATAAATGTTACCAGGAATGATTAGCGTTTTATCAGGCTACGTTTTGTCCATTATAGTTTTCAACATTTCTAGCGCTCATTATCATCGTACATAGAATCGAGATCGGAAAAATAGCGAGCAACTCCACAACAGTACAGTGTAAAATTCTAATGAAAGTTCACGCCTCCGAAAAGTGGCAGGCAGCTTCCTAGGGTATAAACTTTGCCGGAATATCATCGTGTCAGGACATTAATATTGTCTATCAGCGCAATGGCACCACTTACATCGATGTGAATTGGATACCATCCCATACATTAAAACTAGTCATTCATGGTTTATAGTTCAACGTACCCACAGAAACTACATTAATAATAAACAGTATCTATTAACAGTAACAGTATCAATTCAAATAAGATGCTAAATAAAATGTATTCAAATTAGTCAAAAATTTAAAAAAATATACTCATAGGTAATGTAATTCTATTAAAACTGGTGACAGATCATAACTAAACGAAAATTTCCATACAAAAGCACATTTAAATGAACAAATTTATAAATAAAGCAAAACATTTACATAAGGTCAGAATTCATGCCCCAAATAAATGAAACAAAGACCTGATCTTGAATTACAAACGTAATGTAAACAAGGATATGTGTTAGGTTATGTTTTGAACAAGTGATAAAAAAAAACTTACCGGGTAAAAAGCCTTTCAAGTTATAAAATAAAACAACATGCTACTGCGGCTGAGCATTAGGCTTCCATTTAGTTATGTTTCCTTCCTAGCTTATTTTCCTTTCTTTCGAAGTCAGAAATCACATTCATTAATATTTTATTTTATTTTGGAGCGAAACTTTGACGGAGTTAGGAAGACGCGATACGCGCATGCGTGTTCTGCCTACGGAAGGCAATGACAACATTGACAGACAACTCAATCAAAGGGTTTCTTTTTTATACGTAGCCAGTTAGAGAAGATGATTATACAAAAAAGTAAAGGTAAATAAAAAGTATCAACTATCATTTCATCATAAAGTCATTTGGTGATTTGTGTTTACGAGAGAGAGAAAAAGTATTTACGAGTATTACGAGTAGGTATATGGCGTAGATACATTACGCACGCTGATATATCGAGCCTTTGATGTTAAACAGATAGGTAAATTAAAAATAGTTTTGTATCCAAGTAAATTATTATTATGAATTTTTTACGTTATCTGAATGTTTACAAGAAGAGACTTTAGTCTAGTTATCAAAGTATTTCTTACCCTTTAGAATAAGTTTCATAAGATTATTTTGAGCTTAATTGAAATAAAATTTTCTTACGTTAAGTACGCTTGCACTGAAAACATTTCGACAGCCTAATATCACGATTATGTAAGTATGTAAACGACCTATCCATTTATACGAGTTTAAAAAGGTATATCGAAAGGCACACAAAGCTTTACCGTGAAATTGATTACCATACCGTACCTATACCTAATCTTATCGCATTCGAAAGAGGTAGAAATATTGTCAATATTAAACATATTTGCTGGACACCACAACAGTAAACGAAGTCTTATTGTCTTTAAAATAAGAACTGTATTTAGTTAAATGTTCGAAAATGTTTCTTTTTTTAATCACAGGGAAACCGACATTTAATTAAATCCGTTTCTTTTGTATATTATTCATTACGAAGCTGATAATAAAACGTAGAAAACAAGAGAGTATCTTTTGTCGAAACTGCGTATTGAGAAAGAAATAAATAGGCGATTTATTTATGCAAAAAACAATTATATTAATTTCAAACGAAAAATCCCAAATGAACATTACTTAAGTATAGTCATCAGATAACAGACATAAGTATAAATTAAAGTAATAAAATACTTACGTGTCACTTGTATGCGTATTGCAGTTAGGTAATTTCCTAAAATTTGTATGGCAACTATTCAATATTTTATGTATATTTTAAATTAATTCTAATTATCACATCACTATAATATGCACCCAATCAAAATTTTCAATTTACTATCACTTTTCACAGATCGTATTATAACAATAACTTGACTTTATCTATCCACAAAAACTATATTCATTTTCATCTGTTGAAAATTAAACTAATATTTCTAAATGGTAGCGAATGAATCGCATGGAATGTTTCACTTAATATTACGCACTGGCCACAAACAGTACTAAAGAATAATTTTACCCGTCTGTTTACATTGTACGCATGCGTGAAAATTGTTAGGTTATTACTTTACTCTTTCACTCAATAAGGCGGGGGAAAGAGAAGGCTCGGTGCAGGTGGAATAACATGCGCTGTGTTATTGATGGAAATATTGGCGGGAAGGACATTGGATATTCGTATTTTTCAAATTTGTATTGAAAAGTAAGTTTTAGTTGTGGTGCTGTAACGATAATTAATTGTTATGATTTAATAATCAAGTTTTTTTTCTGGTTACTTACTTTTTTAGGATATGTTGGCTGACAATATTTAATATTAAAAATAAGTTTTTTTCTTAAATCTGCTCATAAAAAATATCAAATATGGAATTTTTGTTAATCAAGAATACCTCATTACAACATTGCGTGATTGCGTGCTCTAAGAATATAATTACTTAGTTAATTGAACTCTAAGAATATAAAAACACATGAAATTTATTGTGTATGCCTATTATGACAATTTCAATACAAGAACTTTTCACAAAAGATTGCCAAAGTTACCAAGATGTGGCGCTAGTAGTAGTAGTAGTAATACATAAGGACCACAGACTTATAAAATACTCGCATCTCCATTAGATACATGCATACATCTCCATTAGACAAGTCTTGTTTATGTGCTATTTCAAAAACGTATACACTATACAAGAAATAGCTTTCTCAGTTTAAGTTTTCTGTGGAATAATGCATTTGTTCTCATTTTTTGTTTGTGAAATGTAAAATGGTAGATATTATTCGCAAGTAGATAATTAATTATGTGGTATACTTACATCTTGATTCGTGACTCTTACATATAATAATCCAACTTTAACTTATTTAACTAAGAACATGTAAAACTAAATTAAAATTGTGTAATGAGTAAACTTTACGAAAATATTCCGTTACTTTAATTTTTTTACATACGCACATTAATTACACTACTTTAACACATTTTATAACTCAGAAAATAATTTATTACTATATTATTATAACATTGATAGTAAAATTGTAAAAGTTTAAGAATTTTTTGAAGCAAAATATATATTGATTTTCAAAACATGATATAATTATAAATAGGCTTCGTGTTATTTTAAAAAATATCAAATAAGCTGTTGACTGACCAATTTGACTGGTAAGTACCTATTCGTTAGGTTGGTACTCCTCGCTGTAAATATTCAGTAAATTTATTTTTGGATTAGCGGAATTTACATTAAACTATTTAAGTTTTTTAACGTTGTAACAAAAACATAAAATCAAAATATTTTATTTCTTAATAGGTAAAAAAAATACACGTGATGAATGTCTTAATTTTCTTCATCAAAAAAAGGTATCAAAAGTAAATCGAGAAGAAGAAGCCTATAAGTGCTATAGGCACAATTTGACACATATTTTTGGCATAATCAGTAACTTCACACTATTGATATGTTATTAGATTTGGTTGTGGTCGGGTCAGGAACCGCGATCCCCAGCCCGACCTCAATCGTACTCTTATTACTCAAAAAGAACAAGGCACAAGTTCTTGGCATAAGTGGAACAATAAAATCACAATTAAAATTACTATTTTGTTCCAAAGTAAAAACTCCGCTCCATGTCGTGGTCGGGTCTGGAATCACAACACCCAAAAACTTGTCACTGCACGAGTATTTTTTTCCAAAACCTCGTATTCCAAATTTAAACATCGAATTAAGTGACATGTCAATTTTGTTGTCAAGTGGTTTTTAAACATCCCGTATTTTTTGTCGTTGTATACTTTTACAATGCAAAAATTTTGCCCCGACTAGGCCCTAAGCACTTTAAAAAATAATAAAAAGTGTCGGTTTACGATCGTGCATTGCACGTCAACATTGTTAAAAATACTATACTATTTCCATTTCTTTATTTTCTCGATGACAGTTCTAATTTGATATAATGTAGTGTTGTGACCAAATAAGTAATGATGTCGATCGCATATATTTATTATATTTTGAACAAAGACAAATACAACAAAAACATTCAAATATATTTTTTCAAGGTGGGAACACTCAATGGCCCACCGCCATTTTGTGTTTGTTTTACTCTGTCACTCGCAACAAGACGGTCGTGCTAGTCACTACATTTCTGTTCGCTGAGTTTTTTCACATTATCCTTACGTTACGTTGTGTATTTTGTGTTCCTCCGTGTTGATTGCTACCCAGCTGTCAAATATCAAAATGCCGAAAGGATCTGTTCTGAAAAGGCAGGCGAGAGAACTGGTGATCAAGGTTCGTAATTACTTTGAAGCAGAGTATCAAAATGGTGGCCCGCTATTACCACTGTCGCAAGTGCGAGAGCGTGTTACGGCCGCGGCCGGAAAAGGTGAACGCCTTATCATATGCCATGCAGGGTCTACGAAAGGATTCGTGTCAGATTCTTTACTGACCTTTAAATCCAAGAAAACAGTGGACTACCACGAAGAAATAAACGCGGAGATTTACGAAGGATGGTTTAAAGAAATGGTGTAATCTCTGGAAGAACCGTCCATAATTCCATAACTCTAGACAAATTGATAAAATGCCGACGCAGGCCAATAAAAAACAAGAGATAATTGACTGGCTCCAACGTCATGGCGAAAATGTGGATAGTACTTTATTAAAGTACAATTAGTGAATATTTTAAAATCGAAAAAAACCCTCCCTAAACGATATGCTATCGACGAAATAGCTGCCGAATGTGGTCATTGGGTTCTTCGACTGCTGCCGTATCATTGCCAGTACAATGCTATAGAACTAATATTGGCACAAATCAAAGGAAACGCCGCTCGAAATAATACCCATCCCCCTTTTACAGCAAACAAGATGTTAGATTTATTAAAAAATGCATGTGCGGAAGTAACTGCCGAAAACTGGGAAAAAATTGTGACAAGAACCCAAAACATTATAGCGTCGGATTGGGAAATTCATGTGGCGTTCAATAAACAAGTACAGGAACTTATAATAAATGTTGGGGAGAGCTCATCGACTGACAGTGACGATTCATCAGATTTTGATTAAATTAAATAAATATAGATTACCTGTCGTTATAATTATTACGTTTCATTGTCGAATACCTACCTATACCTACTTATTTTACAACAGCTTCGAAAATTTTAAAGAAATTGGCATTATCAATCAAGAATTAATACGTGTAACATCTTGTAATAAAATATAATATTAGTTAATAAATTTGTACAAAAGTATCCGGCAGTAGTTTCTTACATTTTGTAAAAAATATCTGTCTCGTACAAATATCGGTCTGTTATCGTGTTACGTTTATCGATATAGGTCCATCCCTATCAATTTCTCCGACTCTGGTATTAAATAACCTTGTACGTGTGTAAACGTCATATTTTTATAAAATAACGCATACATAATGTAAAAAAAACGCTCGCACAAGTTTTCACAGGAGCTGTCATCGAGAAAATAAAGAAATGGAAATTGTATAGTAGTAATTTATTTATTTTATTTTACTTTATTCAAGAAACAAACAGTCATTATATGTAGGGCAGACCGGGGTTGGTTCCCTAACGGGGTAGGTAGACTAACGGTTGATAAGTACGTATGTGTGCAAGTATTGCATCATCTGATTGAGTCAGAAAGCTCCCTTCCCAGCGCACCACAAAGCCTCACGACGCGGATTCGCTGTTGGAACCCGGAACGGGAGAGGTGCCGAATTTTAGATAAATAAACGCGCTTCGTAAATATTTTGTCTTACAAATTTTTTTTTTTACACTGTTGTTAACGTCCATACGTATACTGATTAATGTGTATTTGATGCTTCAATACTTCTGTTTGGTATTTGTGCTTGATTTTTCTTAGAATAACTAACGGTTTTTGTGGGTGTGCGATTCTAAATAAAAATGGCGTTTGGGGTTGGTTGACTAATTGCCTGTGGGGTTGGTTGACTTATTGGTCAACTAACCCGTTTATTGTCATTATATTTAGAAACATGAGCATATACAAGAGGAGAGAGCTTGCCGTGAAGTTATTTTTGATAAAGAGACCATAAATTCTGTGGCTCAACAGTACTATATTCGTTACAAGACCTACCACCGATATGTATAAAAATTAAAACCACCTACCTAAGAAAAGAAATCCCTTGACAAGCCCACATAAAGCTACCAAAGAAATAGACCAGTTTTAAGCAACATTGAAGAGTTTGTTTTAGTAGAATACTTGAAAAAAGTGGCTGACATTTATTATGGATTAACACCACAAGAGACAAGAAAACTCGCATTTCAATTTCCACGAAGCATTTAAGAAGAACACACATGATGGAAGACAGCCAACAGAAACCAAACACAAAGGGAAAGATACGGTGAAAGGAAAAGAAAGAGGTAATGGAAAAGGAAAGCCCTTACGTTCGGGCCATGCAGTGTCATCATCTGATGAAAGCGATGATGACACTGTATGTTTTGAATGCAGTGAACTTTATTCAGACAGTTTGCCAGGAGAAGACGTGGGCAATTCTAAATCTGTTGTTGGTGTTTCTTTATTTTACGAATGCAAGCATTGTGCTGTTGAAGACGAATGACTTTATGAGTTCCTATTAAGCTTAAAAACAATACTGCTTTAAGACTATATTACGTTAAATTTATAAGAGTTATATGATTTTGTTGCACGAAAATGGTCATTTTGGTTATTTTTATGTTAATTTAATAAACAGTTGTTCTTATCTTAGGATTATTATTTATCTAAAGGCTGATTTTTCAATGATCATATAACTTTCAGTAGAATATTTTGTGAATTTGACATAATTTCTATAGAAAATCTTGTCGAGTGTTAAAATTATTCTACTGATTAAATTTATACAAGCATCAGAAAATTTGCCCTATATTTACCTAACTATAAATGAAAAAAAATCCATATTACTTTGTTATTTATTCTTAGGTCAACCAACCCCTAGGTCATAGTCAACCTACCTCGGAACCGGGACAAGAGGATAAGGTATTGTAAAATGAACCACAAAGTAATTTTTATTAAAGTCTTATGATAATTGTGAGGTCAGTATACGTACATATAATTATACAAAGTCACAGAATTCTATATCTTACCACAGACTTTTTATGTTCAAATAAGTAAAATCTTAGTCAACTAGCCCCGGTCTACCCTACTTAAAATTACAACATATGATATATACAGTAAAGTTTCCATACCAAAAATTATACACTTTAATGAGAAACACGGTTACACAATACACACAAAAATACAAATAAAATTAAAATAACTATCCAGTAAAATGCAAAGAGAGTTCCTTTTTCAGTTTTGGGAGAGAGAGACGAAAGATGTTAACATTATTATAAATCTTATTAAATTGGGTACAAGATCTGATAAACACAAGCATTCTACACAAGTATGCTAAGGATTTTTTTTAAAACTTCTTATAAAATGTAAATAAAGAAACTCTACGAGGGATGGCTGATAAGTTCGCGGCCTAGGGTAAACAAAATCATATTTTTTATCATTTTTATGTTTCAATGTAATCCCCCACAAGTGAAATACACTTTTCATATCGTGAATACAAGCAGAAACAACACTCAGCGCACCTACTTGCCTCGTGTCTTCTGAACGACTGCTTCACGTGCTTGACCCAATAAATTGGCGTAGTATTGACCATTCATTGTAATTTATCTTAGGCAAGTAATCAATAAATAAAATTCCTTCGCTATTCCAAAAAATGGTCGCCATAATCTTGGATGCCGACTTTTCAACTTTGAACTTCTTTGGTGGCCTTTCTCCTTCTTAATCCACTGCATAGACTCTTGTTTGGACTTCGGATCATACTGATGTATCCAGGTTTCGTCTACGATTACAATGCGATTACAAATTTCATCCAAATCACTTTGCACTACTCCAAAAAATCCTGACAACTCGCGAGTCGTCGTTGTTTGTCGAGTGGCGTGAGCATTCGCAGTACCCAACGCGCGCAAATTTTGTGTAAATTTTGGTACAAAATTTCTCCAATTTGCTCTTTACTAATCTACAACTCTTCAGCTATTTGCCACAATTTAATTCTACGGTCGGCCAATATTAATATTTCAACTTTTTGAACATTTTCTTCAGTGACTACCGTCACTGGGCGACCCGGTCGGGGGTCGTCTTCACAGCTCTCTCTTCCTTGTTGAAAAAGCCGAGCCCATTTTTTTACCATGGTATACGAAGGCTTAGAATTTTGAAGAACCGATGACATTTCTTCAAAGTGTCTTTAAGCGATTTTCCTTTTTTCACAAGGAATTTAATCACTTCGTGGTGCTTAAAATAGCGAGAATTTTCAGTTTCGGTTTACATGGTGTTGTTCCTTGTTCCAGGGAAGTGTTAATAAACTGAATTAAACAAAGGAGTGCTATTTATACGTGTTAGTAACGAGATCATCTCGAGTCTAAGTACCTCAGGTCGCGAACTTATCAGCTGCCCTGGTATGTATAAAATCGTACGAGTATGAAATTTGTATTGTTACACTGATAAAGCTGCACTCAACACATTCAGTGACTTTGACTAAATGATAACCAAGGAGGTACTTGGAAATTTTACTCGACTTGAACATAGAAATTATTTTAAATCCTGTGATAACAGCATAAAGATTATTTTTTGTTAAATTTCAAACTAACGAGAATGGTTTATTTTATATTAGGTCTTTACCTATGAAATTGCCGTTTTTCACGAAATAAATGAAGCGTAATTTTTTTTATAATTTTTTATTTCTATTGATCAAAATAATCACCCATGCAATCAATGCATCTTTGCCAACGCATTGGTAGCTTATTGATGCCTTTCTTGAAGAAATCAGCTGGACGGGAGGCAACAAATTCTTCAAAGGCATTTTGTACTGCCTCTCGGGTATTTAATTTTTTTCCCGCCAAGAAGTTATCCAAATTCTGGAAAAAGTAGAAGTCTGTAGGCGCAAGGTCTGGTGAGTACGGCGGATGACGGAGAACTTCCAACCCCAACTCTCGTAGCTTGGAGACCGTCTGCTGTGCAGTATGAGGTCGCGCGTTGACGTGCAGGAGCAGTGGAGCCGAACGATTGACGGAAGCTGGTTGGAGACGTGCGAGCTTCTCCATCATTGTGTTCAGTTCTTCACAGTACACATCTGCAGTATTGCTTGTCACGTATGGCAAGAAGCTGTGATGAATTACACCCGCGTTAGACCACCAAACTGTGACCATCACTTTTCTAGGGGTAAGTTTTCGTTTAGGGCATTGTTTGGGTGCTGAACCAGGGTCCAACCAACTTGCTGAGCGCTTACGATTGTCAAACAG
This sequence comes from Marasmarcha lunaedactyla, assembly GCA_923062675.1. Taxonomy (NCBI): domain Eukaryota; kingdom Metazoa; phylum Arthropoda; class Insecta; order Lepidoptera; family Pterophoridae; genus Marasmarcha; species Marasmarcha lunaedactyla. Next base: position 9,204,585 of record OV281354.1, read on the forward strand.
GATCCATTTCTCGTCACAAGTAACAATGCGGTTCAGAATTCCTTCATTTGTATGCCTGCTGAGCAGTGCAAGGCACGTCTCCACGCGTACTTCGCGCTGGCGGTCATTGAGTTCGTGGGGTACCCATTTGTCAAGCTTTTTTACCTTGCCAATTTGACGCAAATGGACCAATATTGTTTTGATGCTAACGTCGAAAGCTGCTGCTAATTCAGCCGTGGATTGAGTTTCATCAGCTTCCACAATTGCCTTTAATTCGTCATTGTCAACCAAAGTTTTCGGACGACCACGGGGTTCATTTTTCAGGTCAAAATTTCCAGAACGGAAGCGGGTAAACCAATAACGGGTGGTGCGTTCGTTTGTAGTGTTCGCTCCGTAAACGTCGTTGATGTTGCGTGCCGGTTGTGTCGCTTTGCTGCCATGACGATACTCATACTCCATAATTACTCGAATTTTTAACTTATCCATGATGACGAAAAATGTTCGAATGCGTTGAAAACAAAACACTAACTATTAAACAAATGACGATTTTAGAAAAAGAATTCCATGTTTGTCAAATAAAATTAATTTGAAATTAGAATTATCAGTCAAAAAAAATATTTTCATTTGAAATGGCCAGTACGGCAAAACGGCAGTTTCATAGGTAAAGACCTATTATATAAGGCGTGATGTCTCTTTAGTACGAACCACTGGAAGGTTTACACTTTTTATGATTTTAAAGTGTCGATATAAATATGTGAACAAACTCCAAGTGGAGTAGGTTTTGCCTAAAGAACTTTAAAGAAGAAATGAAATATGGTACACTTCTACTTGTGAAATTCTTTAAAAGTATTATGCTGCATCAATATTCAATCCATCGTAAAATAAAAACAACCATGTCTTTAACTTCAGGCCGTAGTGTGCCTGTTTTTTCCTCCGTTTTTTTGCGGTTTTAAAGCCTTATAATATTTGGCCACTCAACACTTAAATTTTTCGTTCGTTTCGCTTTTCTACGCATTAGTTAACATTTTAAGAACTTAAGTAACGGAAAATGTTATTGCTTTTTAAATTAATTTCAGTTGTTAATAAACTGTAACTATGTGTGTAACTTTTAAATTTACATTGTTACATACAATCGTATTTGAGATATACGCAAGGAACACTTTCCAGTGGGGGAATGTTCTTCAAAACAGTTCTTCAATAATATAATAATAATAAATCCCCACACAAACGCATCAGCTGCTACCAAATTAACAGAGCTTGTGTTATGAATGACCATACAGCTTGATGGGGGGATACCGGAATACAAATACATGTAGAACTATGACCCGGAACAAGGGTCTGTTTTCATCACACAAATGAAAGCTCCGCCCAGAACTCCCAGTAATATCCATATCATCAATAATAGGCCAAAATTGAGTTGTTAACAGCTCTCGATAGCGTAATCCATTAACTGTAACCGCATTTCCAGCCAAAATTTCGAAAAAACGGCCCAATCACGCCTCCAGACTAACGTTGAAAATTCCGAAAAAAACAATTTGTTTTTTTACGAAAATAAACAAAAACTGGTTTTTTTCCGTTTTTTTACAACTTGACATTAAAAGAAAAAAGGAAGATTCAGTTGGTAAATACGAAATAAAAAAAAGGTATTTTTCGAATTTTGCACGGAAATATTGAAAAAACAAACGGTTGATAAAAACAGGTTTTATTGACAAGTTTTAATATTTGGAAAAAATATCATTCCTGCTGCTACTCCACAAGGGAAATGTCGATGACTTATTGTAGGTACCGTGTCGGTCGCATGGCTAGTCAGGCGAAACAGTGTAAGAATATCTGTCTACCCTATTTTTTAATTTATATGGTATTTTATTATTTATTTTTTTCTGCTTTATTCAACGCTACTCCAGACCACATAGCACAGACACAGACACATGCGGCAACTTTGCTTGTTGACAGATGGATGCGGTATCGGTTGAAGTGGATCTTAACCGAACTTATCTTCAGAAAGTGCTCAGAAAGCTCGGGAATTGTCGGAACAACGTTGGTTACAGTCCGAAATAAACGAAAATATACTGATGAAGGAGAAGTCCAATCTCAGTTGTCTGATATTCAGAAACAAATGACAGAGATGATGTCACTGCTGACACAGTCCATTGCTGCACAAAATGAAAATACTTCAAGAATACAAAATGATATCAGGTATGTCTGTAACTGAAACAAAGTAAAAAAAATTACTCTTGGAACAGTCGGATATCAAAACTCATACAGAAAGTCTTACAATTTCAGTAAAAAGTACAGACGACAAAATAGTAACCTTAGAATCACAGATGCAAAATTTAAAATTACAGTCAATTGAACAACTATCGCATAAAATAATCCCGTATGAGGAATTGCTGTCTGACCCGAGTGATCAAAATTCACATTAAAATAACATTATTATTGTAGGTGCGCCTAAAATTAAGGTTGATAATAGAGAACAGATTCATAAAATAGATAAAGAAAAAGTTTGTAAAGTTCTATTTGAGAATCCTCCTGAAGCAATCAGCATAACTAGGGTTGGCAAATTTAATCCTGATGGTAACCGATCAATCAAAGTATGTTTTGAGAACGATAAGTATGCTAAGCAAATAGTACGTAATAAAAATAAATTTTAAAAATCTACAATTAAAATATATTCTGACCAGACTCCAATCAGTTCTTATGGGTACACCTACTAGAGTGGATTGAAAAGTTCGCGGCCTAACATAGATAGCGTTGTCATATTAGTATAAAACTACCCTTATATGAAACCTAGACTCTTTGTCAGTCTCTGTGCAATTTTTCTCTGAGATACATGCGTAATTATTTATTTTATTGAACATTAATTGAGAGTAAGTTTCATTAATTTTGAAAATGGATAGTTTAGAGCTCCGTACCGTGATCAAATATTAAAATATATTTTTCAGCCAGATTGGTACCCAGCAATCGTGTATACACAGCATTACATACATTAAGTGAGTAAACATAAGCAATTGCCAACCAATAAATTATTCTAAATCAATTTAAACCATTAAGTACATAATTGATAGTTCTAAACAATATTAACAACAAAAAATATAACTATACATGATTTTATAAACAATTGAAAATTATCTACAGACGCAATAGGCTCAATCGAGGATACGTTTAAATTGATTCCTGAAAGTTGCGTAGCGACCACAAAAACATCCAACTCCCTCGCAGTCACCACTGGGTCCTCCTATAACCTGCACATTCTTACTATGGGGTTAAGAAATTATAATTTCTTTAATCTAGTGCTAAAGTTACGTCGTGAAAGAAGTTTAGGTGAGTCAAGATTCGAGTGGATCAGCTTGTGTAAATGCAACAGATCCTGGTGCTGGCGACGAGTTTTCAGGGATGTGACTTTAAAATGTCGCAGTCTGCCACAACAAGAAGGTAACTTGCGGGCCAGACCGCACCTGTACCAAAGTATCTTAAGGCACATTTTTTGCACACGTTCGAAATGAGAAGAATGTGCTTCATAATATATTATGAAGACCAGATGACCGTCGCGTATTCGACGACATTCCTCACCAATGTGTAATAGAGGTACAGGAAGCTAGAGTGGTGACTAAAATGCTTGGTTGTTCTTGGTATAAAACCAAGGGTTTGGAAAGCCTTAGATACGATGTTATTATAATGTTCCTTGAGGGTTAATCCTTCATCAAACAAAATACCCAGATCTCTGACAACAGTTACGCGAGTGGCGGGCTGATTTTGTAGCTGATATCTAAAGGTAATCTTTTGCTTATTCTTTGTAAACGATATAACCTGACATTTATTTATAGATAAGCTCATGTTATTATTGGCGGACCAATTATTTATGCAGTCCAGATCACATTGAAGAGAATATCAGTCTGCAGCACTTTTTACAACTGAGAAGATCTTCAAGTCATCTGCAAACAAAAGACCAGGGCAAGAGAGGGATGTTGCCAGATCGTTTATAAAGATGAGAAAAGTAAGGGCCCTAAATGCGATCCCTGTGGTACACCCGATGACACATAAACAGGCGCAGATATGTAGCCCTCTACTGGAACCATTCGACTTCTCCGTTCTAAATAAGATTCGACCCACCTTAGCATGTTGCCATGAAAGCTGAACTGTGTACATAGCTTATGCCATAATAGCTGATGATTAACCATGTCAAAAGCTTTTTGGAAGTCAGTGTATAAAGAATCCACTTGGCTTTTAGTCGCAAAAGCTCTGCACAGGTAATCTTTATACTCGAAAAGATTTGTTATTGTAGATTTATTTTCAACTAAATCGTGTTGAGGAGTTGATAAACCCGGTTTTATACGGTGATAAATAAGATCACATACCACACTCTCAAAAGTCTTTGATAAGCTAGATAAGATCCTTATTGTTCTAAAATTCTTGCAACCTGATTTGTCCCCTGATTTATAGATCGTTACAATATACGCAGACTTCCACTCTGAAGGAAAAATCCCAACTTCAAGGACATGTTGAAAATAATTAGCAATGGATCGCTGAGTTCTTTTGCACACTCCTTCAAAAATCTGGCAGGTATTCCATCAGGACTGGCGCTTTTATTAGGATCCAAGTTTTTAAGTTTTAAGAGTGTAGAGTCTTTTGTAAGCGTCAAATGTGATAGACTGTCATGAATAACGGGTTCAAAGTTAGAGGTATGGGGTGAGGTATTAGAGTTGCTATTGTCAAATATTGTACTGAAAAACCTGGCAAATAACTCACAAATATCCTGACCTGTGGTTGCTGAATTTGTATCAACGTACATCGTATTGGGTATACCACAACTTTTCCTAGTGGAGTTAACAAATCGCCAGAAGGACTTTATATCACCTTTCAAGGCTTCCTCCACAGAAGAGATATAAGCTTTATAACAAGAGTGAATTAATCGTTTACATAAAGTTCTCAAATAAGCAAAATTATCGAAATCTCTATGGATTCTTATATTTTTAAATTTTGCATGTGGCTTGATTTTCTGATTCTGATTGAATTTTGGAACACCCTGTACAAAAGCAGAAAGGGAATAATTCACACAAATGAAATAGTTTAAAGCTACAAAGAAACGTATTGTTTAAGAATTCATCCGTCTAAATTATGCCGCATGTTTGATGAACGCCATCGCGTAACAAATATTTTGCAATGATTTCATTTAAAAATAAGTGATAATAAGTGATAATACATTCAGGATGTCAATGTTTACAGCGAAATAATCAAATTATACTGATGATTATATAACTTAAGTAATTAATGGCCTTAACAAATAATTTAATTCAAAAATCAGTAGGCCGTGTCCTGAACAAATTGCGAACTGTTATATTTAAAAATAATATGTAATAAGCAATGTACTTGCGATGGTGCATTTATTCTACAATAACATGTTTTTCAGTAAATACGCTGTTATGCATTTTTAATCAATAAGTTTATAAATTGTATTTTAATTTTAGTAGCAGTTTGTCGGTTGTTGGAGTAACATCTCAAATAAATATCCGGCAGTGGAAAAAGTGTTTTGTTTAAAGGACCCACAGGCACTCATCCTTACAGAACCTAAATGTTAGTGGCTAAGTTAAGCTTGAATTTAAGGTTAAGGAATGGCCTCATTTTGTTTTAAAAATTATTTCCATATAAATAAAAATATATATATTTGAAGATTGTCATTGTTATAAAACAGTTTTTTACAACCCTATTTCCTCAGTGGTTTAGTTTTATACCCACCATATGACCAGGGGTATGGCCAGTGGTATCGCGGGTCCGGCATGGTCATATTCGCACACTCTCTTATAATTCAGCTATAATTATCGAATGAAACTCGCTTCTTCTCGCTTGTCTGCTGGTTTCAATCCCTACTCACTTGTTTTCGCTGGGAATGAGCCATCTGCCTTTTGTTTAATAGTTGCAGAATGCGCTGCAGGCTAGATCTTTTTGAACTTACTGTACATTTTATAAAGCCCCATAATACGTGTGCTCTTTAAATTTTTTACGCTATTTTAAAAGTCTGTACCAATTGAAAACAATGGCAAATATCACAGTATCCAGTTAAGACACAACATAATCTTGTCATGTTTATTTTGTGCCTGGCAAACAAGCTTGTTCAAAACTTACAATTTTGAAACTGTTTTTATCTACATTTTATCATTCTTATAGGGTTTTCTATAGAATAGAACCGCAGAATTTTGGGGGTAAGGGGGTTAGGAGGTGGTCCCACGAACCCCTTGGTACCACTCCCCCCGCGCGGAGATGCATGGTTCCTGAGATATTTATGATTAAAGTTTTGAAGTTAGGTTGTATTTTCAAGAGGGTTTTGAGGTGGATTTGGCTTAAATAGGAGTAGAAAATGGTAAAGTAGGTTGCGCCCTAACCCCGCCGTATCCCTCATCAACTCCGGATACAAGATTAGATTGGTGTAAGATGGTTAGTTCATGAGAAACCTAACCTCGAAATTTATTTTGTGTCTAATTGGATCTTTTCTGGTTCTTAAACTTAGTAATTGGTCGGTTAACAACTATTATCTACTCTCCATTAAGGCTATTTCATAACTCAATGAGCAAGTGTGTGCAAGTCGGTTTTTGGCATGACCTATATACTGACTAACCCGCTCCTAGTCGCTGCGCTCGTCGTCGAACCTAATATTATTTATTGTTGCTTTCTAGACTCAACATAAAGTAGGTACATATGATCTGCACTTGATAAATTAGTGGTAGCAATAACAAAATGGCGGTCGCGTTCCGTTTGACGTAGAAATAATTTTGTCAAAATTTATTTGTATAATTATAATGTTATAAATACGTATTGAAAGACATATTATAAGAACGTAACAACATTTTTTAATAAATATCTTTTCAATATATCAATTTAAAACGAATAAATATGTAAAAACCAATGTCGCATGCGTTCCATTTCACGGATTAAAAAAAAAAAATTTAAAAAAAACCATGCGTCTCCTCGCCGGGTGAATGGTACAGAGGGTTCGTGGGATCACCCCTAACCCCCTGACCCCCTTACCCCCAAAATCCTGCGGCTCTATTCTATAGCCCACCCTTCTTATATTATTTATTATGTACCTTATTCTGCAAACTCAAATTGAAAAACTTACAACATATGTATTAACGGTACGGTAAAAGGGACTTTAAGCTTTTCTTCCACAAACTTTGAGTCGGGAATTCGTCTATTGTACGGCCAATACAAAACAAATACTTCAAAGCTAAACAAAAAGAAAAAACCGATTCAAACACAAACTTTAAAATTACAACATCTAGCATAAAAATAATTACTTATCTAGAGCACATTTAGTATTTGCCGGTAGCAGAGTAGTAATTCTAAACTCAGGGTCAGGTTGGGCGCCTGACAGACACTTGAGGCACCTGTCAAGATGCCAGCATCTAGCGTATTGGCGATTTGGTTTTAAATGAGTTTCCCGTAAACGCCATCCATATATCCAGTTTGAACATTCTGGGAAGTAAAACTTTTCCTCCGGTATCATTTTATAACGTTCTTTCAGATAACAATTCCTTCCAAATACGGGAACAGACTTATAGATAATTCTATTGATATTTGGATCAACAGGTCTCATAATTGGATCTAGAGATAAGTCAGTATCTGGCCTGACAAGGCGAGGGTCTTCTTCAGGGTCACCTAGTCCAAGCTTCACAGTGGTACAGTCATGTCGCATGTCTTTTACACCCATAACGTGTGGCTGTTGAACTTTTCTTCGATTTCTACTCGTTGGGAGCATGTCAGATGCCACAATTCCCAACCCAGCTTTCATTCCACACTGGATTACATCACTTTCAATGTAATTCTTTGGCTCTGCTCTTATGGTGGCTGTTTTTTCTACCATCTCCTTATTTTTGTTGATCCATTTCATTCTCAACCTTGTTGTGTTATTGAATACTTCTTTCATAAATCGCACATGGTGAGGATTATTAGGGTCTAAGTGCTGCATTTTCACAACTTATTATACACACGAACTAATCAAGAAAATATACGCTCAAAGACATGCAAACGCTTACAAAATACAAATTCTTACAAAAAATAATATTCCTTACCAAATAACATAAATTATTGCGTAATTATCTTTGTCATCGATTATGACAGTTAACTTACCGTACTAAAAGAAGTTCATGACGCAAAAATGTTATCTAATAAGGTTGAAACCGTTGAGTTCAAACAACAGAGCTACGTAGCGGATTTTTATGTGGTAGAAGTTAAATATTGTGTAAAAACTGCATCAGGGAGTTGCAAATTTTTTTTTCTACTTAATAAAAATGCACTTTCTTTTCAGGAAAATTGCTTTCACGTAATTTTCGAATATGCATGTTTTTCACACTTTGAATTCGACTTACAAAAACATTGCGCAGCTACCACGATTGGGAAGGCGTAGAATTTACTAGAAATATAATTTGAGCACTCAAAAAGTTTTGAGAAAACAAATAAAACTGTTTTAAAGGTTTTTTTTATTACATTTTTTTAAAGAACTCTCCATCAGCGTCATAGAGTAGGTAACGAAAGTAGACGTTGCTCAGAGTGACAAACTAGTGGTTTGTCCACTTCACACACCTGAATTGATTACAAGAACACAAAGAATCTGTAAAAAACTTCACTGAATATCTCCTCACTTTGACAAAAACAGTGAACAAAGCTTTATGTTATCTTAAAAATAACTATAACTGGTTATTTAAGATTAGTAAAATATAATGATATAAAGAATTAAATTCCATTTGAATAATTGATGCTTTGTGTAAAATTTTCGCCTTGCTTTAACTTGAAAATAAAAAGTTACCAAATATCCAGTTACTAAAGAATTTTAAATTTAAAAATAAAGAGAGTACTGGTAGAAAAATGTTTGTCATACATAATTTTATATCATTGAATAGGTGTCCCTCGAGTATAGTGCTAAATTTGTGACAATATTTTTCCTTTTCTATGCAACTTCAATGTTTTCTTGTGTGAATAACTCAAAATAGACATATAATAACTTGTTAAGAGGTGTTGAATACAATGTTGTGTAGGTAGGTAGATACAAAGTTTGCTCTACCCATTGAGCATTGTAACACGTTAAGTTATGAATGAACAGACAGCTCTAAATATAGATTTTTCAGTTATTTCGTTTGTTTGTTATTTTACTTATATATCGTTCATAAAAGTTACTAATAAGATAAACAGTTCCTTCTGACTTTATTTCTAACACTGTAAATTCATTAACACTCTTTTCATTTGAAAGTTATAATTAGTTTATTGATATTACATAGTCTTGGATTACCTAAACTAAACTTCGAAAACTAATTATTTTATAAATTTTAGGTTCCGGATTTGGTCGTGCCAAACAAAATAAGATAATAATATATTTTTACTATTAGCAGTGAATATTTAAATGGTTTAAATCCGTTGGAATCTTGTGTGATAAACTAGTATGTCATTAAAGTGGTTTGTTTTACCCGAGACAGTGGAGGTTTTCCTAGCTAGATCCCGTCAAAGATTAAACTAAACAACAAAAGCTACAAAAATATAACAAATTATAATTAGAAAAATACAAATAAACTGACTTCATATCGACTTTTAACAATTTACCACGACATACTTCAATAACACGAAGCGACGCCCACTCCATGCTCTTTTTACGAGCTTATCACACACGACCACAATAGAGCGGAAAAGTAATAGATAAAAGGTTTCCATTTTTCTCCTTATAGTGCACCAGGAATCATTGAAATGGGTTCGTGATTAATTTAAATACGCAATTTTTCTAAGATTTTTACAAATATAAAAATAAAAACACTTTGGTGTTTTGACGTACAAGGTATTCTTTCTACAGCTACGATTTGTTCTGTCTCCTGTTAAGACTTTTATTTGGCAGGAACAAATCGTAGCTTATCGTATATTATCAAATGGTAACGATTAAGAATTGCTCCGACGTACCTAATTTAATTCTTTTGACTTTCCCAACACATAACAATCAACTAGGCTACTAGGTGTTGGTTCATTTCCGCCTATACATCTACTTGGATATTTTTACTAAAAACACACACAAATAATACGTCTACCCTGATCATCTGAACTTATGTAAAAAGCGGACTAGTTCAGGAGAAACCCAATCAACAGAAAAATATTTATATTTGATGCGTGATATAATTCAAAAAGGAATATGCTAATCGTAACTTTTTAGTATTACAGAAACGTAAGTGACTTTACTTGCTTCACGCTATAAACTATTTAACCAATCATAATCACACACACTTTACGCACGTGTGTGAAGCTAAAAACAAATATTGTTGAAGGGAGTGTGGTAGAAGAGGAGACTACTAATATTTGTCACAGGTTCTGAGACGGAAGAAAATCAAACGGTAAGGCAGAAGATATATTGTCACAGTCTCTGCCTCACCAAAATTGCAATGAAACCGTTTATGTTTTAATTTCTTGTTAGTCACTTTTTTCTAAGCTTTATCTGCAATTGAAACAAAAAGTTTCGACAGCTCTTTTTCGTTCGCTTCGCCAAAGACTAGAGCGATCAGCTTGCATCTGTTTTCTTTTCCAGATGAATATAATCCTAAATCGACAGGAGCGTATAGTGAATAGGTTCCACTTAGAGAGGTGTATACCATCCGTGTTGAGAAATGGAAGACAAATGCTGCCAATTTCTTACAAATTAGCCTTTTTTCCGGGATAAAATTGTTACTTAACCTCACATGGGTTTAAAGATGCTCCTAATCTAAGAGTTTGGATACCCAAATAAACTTCCATGACGCCCATATTTATGCACGACACAAAATTATTTCAAAGCAGAAACTCGAATACTTCTACATCAAAATAATACCAAAATTCAACATCATTGGCTTTATGACTAAACAAAATAACCTTTACAAAATTAAAGTCTAAATACTAAAAAATCTTAAATATTCAAAAACTTTAACATAAAGGAATCTAAATCAAAAACAGGTAGCCTATAAATTAAAAGTTCTCACATTTTAGCATCTTACTAGTAGGTATCACTAGAGTATCTCTGTATTTAGCATCTGGATAAGGACCTGAACGATTATCTAGAGATTTTGCTAATGCCCAGTGTCTTCCAAAAGATTTGCCTGCAGTTAACTTAAAATCCTTAAAGCGCCAACCGTACGTCCAGCTTGAACATTCTGGAAAGTAAAATTTATCCTCAGGTAGAAACTTACGACGTTCAATTAGGTACCGTTTCCTCCCACAGTCAGAAGCATAAATAATTTCTTTTAGTTTTGGGCTTACAGGTCTCATTATTGGGTCAAAAGATATGTCCGTATCTGGTCTAGCGAGACGAGGGTCCTGTTCAACATCTCCTAAAGCAGTGCTGAGAACAGTTTGGTTATGACGTAAGTCCTTTGCACTTACCACCAATGGAGGAGGAAGTTTTTTTCTTCTATTCTGACTTGTTAGATATTGATCATTTGATAGGATTCCCAAGCATTTTTCCGTGCCTACTGCCATCACATCTATCTCATCGTAATTTTTTGGCTTTTTTCTAAAACTGGCTGTTTTGTCCATTATATGAGTGTGTTTCTGAACCCAGTGAAGTCTCATCAGTCTCGTTTTTTCAAAGTATTCTTTTATAAATTCTGCGTGCTTAAAATTATTTGGATCTAAGTGGTTCATAGTTTAAAAATGTTAAGTACAAGAGCTAGACTGTATGAAACAAAATTAACTTATAGACCCTATATAAAATACAATTCCTAGAAAAATACCTGACTCAAGCTTGTAGCTTCCTACAATAAATAGTACCAACATTTATCTGTGCATATTCTTTGAAAACTGGACCACGCGTCGTCGAGATTGTATGGGCATTGGCGACATACCTACTGGGGATTTTTCAGTGTTGCTAGAAATCAACTAAAAATTAACGGATGAAAGGGGTGACTGAATTTTTTATTATTTTAAATGGCAAAATATATGTATAGTTCAAAAGGACATTACAGTGTTACCAATATATCATACCAAAATGGAATATTTTACATTAATTCCCAAGTTATCATATGTTCGATAGATTGGAGAACAATAAAATCATGGTTCATACGTACGAGTATATAACTAGCTGTGATGGTAAACAAGATCATGACAAATTCCATAAAGAAATGAATTTAGAAAGAAACCAGTGAACCGTTATGTTGATGTAATTTCTACCACTTTTGACTAGATCTTTGTAGCTTTTAAAATTAACGGTAGCGAAACCCTTATAACTTATTGGGTTTAGGCAGTTAACATTTTGAATAAGGTGATAAGTGAAAGAGGATGAAACATGAATGCACAAGATTATATTTACAATAAAAAACTTATTTAAATTTTATTTGTTTTATGTTTGAGTTTATCAGGGTAAAAATAATTTCACCTACAAATTTAAACAGAAAATATAATCTTTATTTGGCAACATTTTGTACCGTCGATCAATCAAAAATCTTTGAAAAATATTGTTATTGCAAATGTTGGCTTCTCGCTTTTGTATTGCGTTTGCTGTAAATTTTTGCAATATCTGCATTAACTGCATAACTACTTCACAATTGATTCTTCACAATTCTTCACGATTGATAATCCAGAATATTACTGCTAAGGTCATTAACACCCATTTAACTCAAATTGTATTACATTTCAGATGTGAATTATGGGTAAATTTCCGACATTATTATTATTTGTAGGAAATTAGAAGATTCCTGAAAAATCATGGACCTGTGTCAAATGTCAGTGAAAGTTGTTCGAAGAACATACAATAATGTGCTACAAGCTTTTTAAACTCTCTTCTTGTATTTCAAAAATGAAATTCTAAAAAAAAAAATAGTAATATTTTTTCATTTATCAAATATAAATATATAAATAAAAATGTTAAGGATGTAGTAAAAATACATTAATAATATGCTTCAAAAGATTTTGTGTGTTACAAAACAGAGAGTTCGCTAATACAAGGTTTTTGAGTGCGTTATGCAAGTAAATTCGAATATAAAGAATCTATAACAAATTAATGTATTTTTTCTTAATTGTTCATCGTTCACACCTTTTTCAACAGGTGCTCTAAACACATTTACTATTTAAGAATTATGTTTTCGTTAGATGGGTCCAGAGTATGTGTTGGAAAAAATATCAAATCAACGAACGACAGTTTTGAATTTCATATTTCTAGCCACAAAACAGTATTTTGGGTGTGCCGTAGATGGCGTGGTAGACAATTTTTGTCCTTCCATAAAACTTGACATTCTTCTCTACTTCGATAGGAGTAATATTGTTCTAAGCACTGGGCAGGCTTTGTCATACAAATGACAGCAGATTTTTTCCAATTTGAAGCTCCTCTAACGAGTTTAATAGCAGCGTTTCACCTGAAATAAAACGCTTATTAAATACTTACCTTATTTGAAGCATAATTATTAAAGTTAGATAAATCCGGTTTCCACTTTATTTTACATCCTTGTCTACCCTAGAGATAGCTTTCTTTGTCACACGTGACGTCATATCCGCCAAGCAGCGATTCGGTTGATGCCAGCAAGGTGATAAATACATGGAGTAGTCGTAATGTCCTATATAAATAAGTAGTTATGAATATCGAATCATAGAAGCGAAAGAACTTGGTTGTCTCCCTCTACTTATACAAAAATGCTGGAGAGATAGTACTATTTTTGAATGTTGTCACTAAAATATCAGTCATGTAGTGACGTCATAGCAAGTGGCTAGCGTGCCACAAATCGCCATTTATTGTTACATTTCTGTCAAAAAATGCTGTCAAAAGTGATGTTCCGGAGCTTTGATTACTTAACCAGATATCGATGATCATTATTAATATGTTTTTATTTTTCATACTTTCGATGCAAATGATAACAGGCGCTTACGCCGTAAATCATATCGAAACGGTATTTGCTTTGCTTGCCGTTGTGCGAGTATTTTTGAAATAAAAAGGCGTGAAGAAAGAGGTAATTAAGTTTGCTTAGAATTGTTAATTTTGTTATTGAATAGGCAGGTAGTTGTTCGTAATTATTGAAGACAAGCCAGACTTTAATTGATTCAACCGAAAACTTTGATGCTTGACCTTGAATAACTTTTAAAGCAAACATGGGATCTTTCAGTGTTTTATTTATAATAGTGTACCCCAGGTCTGTACCAAAATTCAGCATGTTGGGAATTCATGCAAACTGACCGCTATTTTTCTGGCTAATTTAACGGGACTATATCAGGAATAAGAAAATAAACTGTTATAGTTCTTTATTTTTTATATTAAAAGAATCATAATGAAAGTAAATAAACCATAAACTATGATTATTTCATTTACGTCAATCTCTTACAAAAGTTCATGAAATTTCAATATTATATTGCAAGTTCTGTATTAATTCTAAAATATCGATAGTAAATTCGATACTCGTTGTGCAACACTAGAAATGGACGCCATTTTATGTTATTTTTCAAGTTTAGGCATTTATTTTATTTTTTTATTAATAATTAGCAGGCGTTTGTCTTCCATCTCACCTGATGGAAAGTGACGATGAAGACGAGGATCATACACGCCTGTCCAAGAGGTACCAACACTGTGAGAGTACTCACTCTGCACTTGAAAGCTCCAGGGTTATATTTGTCTGGAAAAACAGACGCAGGCAAATCGTATGCACATTTTTTTCGTACTTAGGGCTTGTCCATTGGTTGAAGTCAATGGTTGATGCCGAACTCGTCTACGATCATTGAGTCGAGAATACCAGTAGGCAGAGCTATAACTATGCTTCAAATAAGGTAAGTATTTAATTATCGTTTTATTTCAGGTAAAACGCCGCTGTTAAACACTTGACCGTTATTTGAGACGTGTTTGTTATCGCCTGGTGGTAGGGATGGATGCCAATGTGACATTCTAATCATAGAATGAAATACAATAATAGTAAAGTAACAAAAATCTTTGATACCTGTTAAAACAAAATTTGAAATCCAATGTCTTAAACAGTATTTTTATTGTCAGAGCAAATAGAATACCTATATAAAGATATTAAATAATACATGTAAAATTAGATATTATAAACTTGTGTATTATAAAAAACCAAGTTTAAATTAAGAATATAAGTAGATACTTCTTATATTGGAAGATACTCATAAATTACATTAATGAACACTAAATCATTATTTTACCTCGAATTATAATTTTAGATACCTAATTCAGTTAAAAACTATATTAATTGAGAGGAATAAAAAATTTGCTCACACAATCTATTCGGGATGGCACAACTTCACGTTGATAAAACCTCTGAAAAGTATTTGTTGCCTTCCAGTTACCGTGTGTCAGGATTTCATCAACACACACATTATTAGCATAGTTTTTTGATGCTAATGCAGAACGTATACTCCCAGGTGTATCAGTTGTATATTCGCTGCTGAAAATAAAGACCTAACCCACCCAGCAATCACCTTTCTTGAGGCGGGTTTTGGTTGACCATGTAAGCTGATAAATAAATTTGCAGTGTTGGCTTCGTTTCGTCTGGTTTGGAGAAGACTAATGCAGTGCTTAACCCAGTAAACTACGTTAAGCTGCTTGTTACTTCGATTACTCAATATCTTCCAGCCCGATTGTCTGTAATTATATTTATCCGTTTTAGAGCCAAAAAGGGGCCACATAATTATATGATCATCAGAATCTTTGAGATGTTGATGATCCACCGCAAGAAAGGTGAGATCATGTAAGCGTCTACCAGAACACAATAACAATAAGAAGCTGTGTGACGCGGCACAAAAAAGCTATTGTTTT
This sequence comes from Marasmarcha lunaedactyla, assembly GCA_923062675.1. Lineage (NCBI taxonomy): Eukaryota > Metazoa > Arthropoda > Insecta > Lepidoptera > Pterophoridae > Marasmarcha > Marasmarcha lunaedactyla. The sequence continues at coordinate 9,220,303 of OV281354.1, forward strand.
CATCTATATGATACGAGGATGAATAACTAATTAAAGTATCTATATCCCAAATTTGTTTCTTATGTTGCATATTTTGCATAAAACCGAGACCTCAGTATCATATGAGTAGCAACTACCGATTTATGTAACAAAATGGTATTGTAAGAAAATTGGTCTTTTAATAACAAGTCAGCTAGAAACTTAGCCAAAATCGATCCAGTAGGTTTAAAAGCTTGAAATTTGTGTAAATTGCACCATGCTACCCATTTATTCTAGGCTACTGGGTAAGTTCTACGGGTGGATGCACGCCACGATGTTAACAGAAGGTTTATTTGATCTTCATTCCAGTCGGATAAGCTACGCGACCACCCCCACATTTCCAAACTTCCAGAGTCATTTGATGAACTTGTGGAGGTAGAAGGCCTGTGGATGTGTCCACTAGGCACTTGTCCAATTGTTGCATTGTGAACGGTGCGCTCACTGCTTTCGATTTGAGGTCTGCTCACTAAAACACTCGGTCCCAACGAGTAACGATTAAAAGATACATGCCTTGAGCACTGTAGAGGTGAGCGAGAACCCTCGGAATGAGAAATGGTAGTGGGAATATCCACGCTAGGGGATAATTCCAAGGATGAGAAAAGGCATCTTGGAACATGGCTTGTTGATCGTGTAAGTCGAGCGTTACATAATTGGCTACTACGTGGGCACTTGCAGAAGCAAAGAGATCGATTACAGGCACACCAAACTTCTTAAAAAAATTTCTCTGTGCATGTGGATAATAGATGCCACTCTGGGGGAGATCGGTAACGTGACAGATGATCTGCGTGCGCATTGTACTTTCCCGGAATATGATGGGCTACAATATGAATTTGAAATTTGTCTATTAGTTGAAATATTTGAAAAGTTAAATTCATCATCGAGTGTGATCTGGTTCCCCCCTCGTTCAGAATATAGGCAATGGCTGTACGGTTGTCGCTTTGCTAAAGCAATATAGCTTGAAGAAGAGTTTGATGATGTTTTTGCAGCACTTTTAGTGGAACAATAAGTTCTTTTTTATTGCAGTGCATCAAAGTCTCTTGTTTCGACCACGTCCCGGCTATTGCAAGTTGATATATCTGTGCTCCCCAAACCAGATCCGATGCATCCGTTACTAAGAAATGAGTCGGAGGGTCTATTGGAGAGGGCCGATGGTGACTGGTACCACCAGCGTTGGTCTTTTATGACTTCTGTTGTTAGTTGACAGTGCTTTGCCTGAGACTTCTCGAGGTCGATGAGTAAGAATAGTAGAGCTCGAAAATGTAATCTCCCTTTTGGGACTATGAAACTCGCAAAGTTTAAAAGACCTACGATGCTTTGGAGAGTCTTTAGGTGTATTAAGTGCCTTTTTAAGATTGATTTTATCTTGAAACTTAATGTGGCTTTTTTCTCGTTCGGTAGGACTTTTTGGTTTAGTAAACTGTGCCAACGAACATCTAGGAACACTAGGTCCTGCAGAGGAGTTATGATCGATTTTTCGAGATTTAATTTCCACCCTAGATACTGAAGTCTCTGAAGGACTACTTGAGTGTGAATTTCCAAAACTTTACGGCTCTGATGGGCCAACAGGTAATCGTCGAAATATACGATAATTCGAAGACCTTGTTTCCTAGAGTTTGTGCAACCCAATTCGTTAATGATGCAAGCACTTTCGTCGCCGTGCTTAGGCCAAATGGTAGGCGTGTCATTTGCATGATTTGACCTTCGTATATCAGTCTCAAGAAGCGTCTGTGAGACGGCATTGTTGGTAGGTGAAGTCAGTGATAAGTGCCAGTGATAAGTGTATCTTGCACATCCAGTCTTTGGGTTGCAGAAACTCTGAAAATCGCTGAGTTATTACATAGTCGTTCAGAGCTGCCAAATTAAAACGCCTGCCAAATTAAACTGCCTTCGCCCTTGGGCACAAGAAACATTGTTGAAATGAAGCTCGGGGACGGTTCGACTACTTTTAATACACCTTGTTTCAGCTTTCGACGAATTATATTCGACATTTCGAGCGACACTTTTGTATAAAACTTGTTTTGATTTAAGTTTGGCATGCTGATGGGTGGTTTCTTGGCAAAGGGAATCCGGTACTCTTTTAAAATTTTTTGAATATAATTTGGAGCACCGAGTTCTTACCAATGATTGTGATATAGAAGTAGTTGGCCGGCCCTGAAGTCAATATTACTTTTTTATATTCTTTATTGACCTCGGAGGGCGAACCGGCGCGTTTGTGGGTAATTTTCCCTTGGTTTCCTCGTCTACTATGCGATAGGCCACCTCTCGGTCGAAAAGAACCACGAGTATTGTTGGTTAATGAGTGCGTGACTCATTATTGTGACTGACTTATCCTTGCGGGGACGAGCATATGAGCAGCCCTGTGAGGGCTGATAATTCTGGGGATTGTGCGTTGAAACACTGCATCCATTTATAATACCCTGCGAGGGTATTTTGCGAAAACTCTGCCCCTGCGAGGGAAGACTTGAAGGTTTATTGCTCCTATGGGCTTGAGGAGCATAAACAGTGCTCTGGTCTAGGTGTAGAATAATAAAAACTTTGCGAACACCTCCTGCTTTTTCAAGAGCCGATGTCAAAGAATCAGCGTTAAAAATAGGGGTTGCATTTGGAAAACGCATCCCGAATTAAGCGATGTGGGGAGGGAGGAGGGGGTAGGGGGTAGTTAGAAGCCCACCCCTACCACTCCCCGAGTGGGAAAATGAGTAGTTTTTTTTATAATTTCCTTAAAATCTCCCCTAAGACTTTAACACGGGACTAAAGGGTTAGGTTAATAATAACTTTACATGTGAAAGGGTTGAAATGAAACTGAATTGTAGACGAGTTCGGCGTCAACCGATTCGCTGCTTGGCGGATATGACGTCACGTGTGACAGAGAAAGCTATCTCTAGGGTAGACAAGGAGGTAAAATAAAGTGGTAACCGGATATGCCTATCTCAAATATTTATGCTTCAAATAACGGTCAAGTGTTTAATACAACTTAATTGGTAAAGTAAAAATAAACATGGTTTTTTCAAAACTGTTACTTAGTGAAAATATCCATTGGGAGAGAAATTGTTTTAATTATTAGTATTAAGTCTAGAAATACATAATAGTCATTGATAAGAAATGACTCTTTTCGTTTTCAGTTCGTAGATAATTAATAAATCGGGTTTTTGTTATGTGTTGATCAAATCTAAAATCTATCTTTAAAAAATCACTCCGAATGTTTGATTAAGCGACTCATCATAAATAGACGGTAGGATGTTCGCAGCTACAATAAATTGTTCTCTCTCTAAAACGGGACTTCGTATCCGACATTTTTTTATCTTGAAAAATTATTAGAGCTTTAAAAATTAGTTTAAAAAAATTAATTAATTAATTTAATTCATAGGAAATTAATTACATTTTAAAATTTTGCAATTTTTGTAAATAAAAGTTCAGGGAAAATGTCGTATTTAGTATGTCATATTTTGTACTTATACATATTTGATTGTGGTATTTAGTTTATTTGGTGAATAAGGCTACATTAAAAAAAACTTGGACCCTTCCTTTTTTAACTGTTCTGTTACATAAAATGAGCGAGTCTAAATTAGAAATTGGATACATTCTGAATTTTTATTTGAAAAAGGGAAAAATGTAACATAAGTCTTGTCTGAGTAAAATCTAACTGATAAAATTTTTTTACATAAGCTTGAAACTGTAGAAGCTGACCATTCTACATGCTTAGTGGTTAATAAACACTAAAGCTTGGGCATGTATATGTAGGTATGTATACAGGGTGATTTGTAATTTGACGTATTCCTCTTGGGATGTGATAATACAACTAATTTCCAACAAAATTAAACTCCGCTATAATGTCCCTAATACCAGGTAGGCTCTTTATCGAGATATTCAATATTTTTGGTTTTGTTCAAAAAATCCCGAATTAACTACAAAAAATTAAATAAGTAAAAAACTAGTGTTTTGAATTTTTTTAGTTACCAATACATCAACAAACATTTATTAATACTAATACTGGCATAAATATTAAACGTTTTAAAACGGCAACGGGTGCCGTTTTAACCCATTTAGACCGATAATTATTTTTTAATAAAATAAATACTATTTTAATAAAAACTCACTAAGAGGTAGGTACAAACTCTGAAAAAAATATTCAAAAAAATATCAAATGAGAGGGGGAGCAAAGGGGGGGCATACCATATATGGTACAGTAGGACTATAAGTATGCAAAAAATACTAGATTATCACTAAAGATATTTATTTTACATTATCTTGTGATACATAATAAAACATTCTACGTGGACCCCAATATTGCACTTGACACATCTTGTAGAACATTGTTTGTGACATTGTCCACACCTAGTTCTCTTTTCTTGCTTAGTGACATAGTATTCTTTGCCATCATATCGCGAATCTGATGTAATTGATGATGGTCGACTAGGTCCTGGTTTTTGACGTTGTTTATTCTTTTCAATTATTGTATTGGCAATACGACGTCGAAAGCTCAGCAAGTCCATGCGTCCACCATTATGTCTGTACAACAACCAAGCTTTTTGCACAGACACATCAACACAGTGCAAAATCAGAGGCATGTACCATTTTTTTCCACGAATGCTAGTTCGCAGTGACGATATGTTTTGGTCCGATAGATCCACGCCCCCCATACTTTTATTATACAGCTGAATGAGATGAGGCTGGGAAACAGTTACCTTTTTTTTTGTTGCTGTGAGTAGCTTTGATCAATGCTATGATTTTCTTTATGCGGACAGTATTCCAGGAACTTTGTAGCTAAAAGTTTGAGTAAAGGGCGCACTTTTGCAAATTTATCCAATGTATCTAAATTGAGATTATCAGCGACATGAATATTGGAGTAAATTAGGGCAAATCTATCTCTAGATAGGGCCGTGGAAATCAAACCATTCTTCGTATCCGGTGCATTCTCCCAATACAATCTTCTCCTGCTAACTTGACAGTAGCCACTGACTAACAAAATCCCAACAAAACATTTTATCTCTTCTATTTTGACGTCAGCGGGAATAAGTTTTCGTTCTAAATACCTATTTGTTTTAGTCTTCAGTAACTCAAACACTTCTTCAGAAAAGAACAAGGAAAACCATTCTAGCAGATTTCTTTCAATGTGAACATATAAATAGGTTGCCAAGTGTTAGGTCTAGGTTCTAAGTCTCGCTTTTTCCAATTATACTTCATGACGCGTTTTTGCAACGGTTCCTGAGTTTGACTGGGGTCTTCCGTCTCATCCAAAGAAGTGGAAGAACCAATTTCCGCTGGTACTCAAAGTAAACTCGGAGGCAAATTATTTATTTCTACGACATCTTCTTCACCCGAATCTTCATCAGTGTTTTCGTCATTAGCAGTATCAGGTGGAAGTAAAAAAACATCAAGATCTTGCCCCTGGTGGTAAAAATCATCATCTTCCTCAAGAACCGTAGCAATATCGTGAAGCGTTAATGGCCTAGAACAATAAAAAATAAAGAAATAAATAGGTATAGTTTACGTTATATTTTGCTAACATATATACCTACCTACCGTACCATATACGGTACACCTGATTGAGGATTGAAAATATCTAACAATAATAATTTTTGGCAAACTAATTTATGGTAATAACACATATTGTACTCCAAACTTTATGAAAAATGCGATAAATAGTAAAAAATGTTTAACTTACCTTCTTGAAGACATTTTAAATGATTTTATCCAATTCTGCTAGGGAAAATCACTAAACAAGTCACAATTACTTTCGCGTAACCTATTAGTTATATTACTAACGTAAGATTGACACTCTGAGCTCATTATAACCATTGAACAAAATATTAAAGTACCCACATGTAAGTCACAATAATTTTACTAAGCTACCGTACCATATACGGTACGATAGATCTAAATGGGTTAAAACGTTTTCCACCAGTTCGGAAAAACCTTCGTGAAGAAGAACTGGCAAGAAACTTCATGGGTATGTATTTTTTTTTCAAAATAAAATTACAGAGTCTCTTTATGTCATATTACAAAAATATTAAATTATTCTAAAGTTTTTTTGTTTTTTTTTTGTTTTGTTTTTTTGTTTTCAATTGCCGACTTGATTTGGCGTCAACCTAAACTGGATCGCTTTAATGACGTCGTGGTATGAAATAGCAAAGCAGTTTATTTTAGGTCGTCAATTGAATCGCAATAATAGTTCATAGTAGGCCTTCTGAAGGCCTTGGATAAGGAATTGGATAGCAAACTGTTTTAGTTCGTTCATTTTTCGTACCATGAGGTGATATTTCAACCTATATTGGATGACTTAAATGTCAAACTAAGCGATTCAAAAAAAGTGCTACTTTCTTGGCATGAAGTGAACCGTTTCGGTTTATCTTTAAAAAAATGGTTGATAATATAGGTAATTTAAGGTATTTCAGTTGGATATTTAGTGTTTCTTATGTGTTAATGTGAAAAAGTGAGTTCTAGAGCTATTTTTTATTGTAGATGTCTGACGAATTAGTCTTTTTTATTTTCTTGGAAAATGATAATGAAATAAACACAACACGGAAACAATCGGACCCCTTTTATTTGGAAGATGAAGAATATACAAAAAGGATATCGGTTGTCTAAACGATTGGTATTAGAAATGTGTGATGAGCTGAGCCCATTGTTGAAAAATCCAACAAAATCAACTGATTTATCAGTAGAGACAAAGGTAGAAGTCAAATTGGGTGTGTCCTAAACTCGTCATAATCGATTTATTTTAACGAAAACACTAAGCAAACCTTTAATTATTTGTAATTTAAAGAATTATATAAATTTATATTATTTAATGAGTACTAAAACGGGCTTATGGTATATAATTTGACACTAAAAAGCGCAAAATACATTTGTTTTTATTTTTACCCTAAAAACCGCTAAAATCATACTAACAAGATTTCGAAACGCAACGCATATGGTTCGAGTAAAAGAGACAGACTTATGCAACGAGTGTACAGCGTCATCTCTTTCTCACACGCGGACCATAGACAAATCTCGATCTTTCGTTCCTCCGTGAGCGATTCAAACGCCAGTTAGCTAAAGGCACTTCATGGTACAAATCTTAGCGATTCAGTTTAGGTTCCTAAACTGGATTGCATCGGAATTGAATGGCTAGCTAAAAGTTGATGGTAGGCCTTCAGAGCCAAGAGGAATTTTCGGCATAGAGAATCGCAAGTGCCGGTCCGCAATTACCAGGATAGCCCAGCCAGCTACCAACGCGTTTAATTAATTACTACCAAAATTTAGGTAGGTACTATATATAAAAAAGAAGTTTCCTATGATCGCATAAAGAGCACGTTGAATTGATATACGAGGATATCTCGTTGCCAAAGATGGTTGTTCTCAGGTCATATTAATACGTATTTATGTATGTATGCATATTTTGACCCACCCCCCACGTCAGTTCACAGTATGGTAATCCATAACACAAGTCCTGCTAACTTTGGGTTCATGCAGTTCGTAAGTACGTCTGGAAATTTATTATTTTTTTAAACATGTTAAAATTTTGTAAAATCTCGACAACTATGTGAATGAATATTGTTCATAATATTATATTATTTGTACAAAGTTTTTTGTTCTTGGGGATTTCTTATAACAGACGAAATGCTTTCATCCTATTATTCCATCAATAGACTATGTTTGTTCCTACTATTTATTTTATTAAAATTAAATTTAAATAATATTAAGTGGGAAATCGTTAAGTGGAAATAAAAAATGGAAGTAACTAATAATTTTTCTTGTATTCCCAGCCTAATTGTTGCAATACTAATATAAGAATCATCTTACATTTTTGAAAGTAATTTTTTCATAATTTTAAAATAAAAGCTCCCAAATCACCGTAATGTGGCAAGGTTAAATTATATTTTAGAGCACTTTGTTGAACTGTTGAATTCAGGGTCTTAGTAATATGGAGGGTCGGGCTGAGCTCCAGTGCGGTGTTTTAGAGATCTCATCAACTGCCAGCTACTTCCGAACTTAGGTGGCTCAAGTAATGTGCTATCCTTCAAACACCACCCATAAATCCAGCTTGTACACTCTGGCAAGAAATATTTGTCTTCAGGCATTATTTTATAACGTTTATCTAAATACTGGCGTCGACCAAATTCAGGCTTGGGTTTATAAAGTATTTCCTTCAAATCGGGCTCTATGGGCCGCATGGGTGTTTTTAGGTAATCAGGTGTATCTAATTTTGTGACCTTATTGTCTTTAGTACCTCTAACCCCTGGTTGTTTACGATCCTGTTGCAATTTTTGTAAGGGTATACTTTTATCGGTAGCAGCAGATTTAAGTCGATTATTAGCAGACTCCTTATGATCTCTTTCTAGTGCCGCCATACCTTCTTTCATATAAAATCCTAGAACGTCTGTATCGTTATAATTCTTTGGTTCTCTTTGTAATGTAGCCACTTTTCCTATCAAGTCTCTATTTTTGAAAATCCATCTCATGCGAGTTTTATTTTCTTTTTCATAAGCTTCTAAGAGACACAGAATAACGTTTGGGTTAGTTAAATCTTTTGGAGCCATTTCAAAACAAATTAATTTAAGTAAAACTGCACCGCAGTGTTTAAAAAATTGCTTTTTTATTTATGTTAGGTATGTTATATATTATATATTTGGCATATTATAACAAGACGGTGCCTATTGAAAATCTATTAGCCTTATACTTCAAAACTCCTTCGCAACGAATAAAACAGGCTACTATAGTCGACTCATTTAATTTTCTTGTAAATTTCTTCCTGGTTTGTTGTTTTAGAATATGTTTTTTTTTATTCAGGCAATTACCAGTCTTAGAAATTATTGGTTGGGTTCAATATGGACATGAAGTCGTGAACGCTAAAATACGGTATTATACAACCCTAGCATTTTTTGAGGTTGTGTAGTACACGTTAAGACAATTGTGACAAACCGTAACATTTCCCCCCCGTAAACAAAGTCCAATACTCATAATATTTGGAAACGTTTTAGATATCACAAAAAACTAGGTGTATTATATAAAAAGTAGGGATATTGTTTCTAGTTAATTGTACAACCAGGAATTGGATGCTCCTGAGGATAAGCATGGTGCTAAGGATCCAAGGAGAAGAAGGTTGTTCAGAAACATAAATACGCAATGTTGACGATTAATTACAACTTCGTGAAGCTCGCATTCGAAACTTCTGCCTGTTGGGGATCCGAAGCTTTGAGCTTCTGTAAAGAAGTGGGCCGTCGACTTATGGAGAGGGGTAAAGATGCGCGTTCCGTGTCTTACCTGATGCCAAGGCAATCCAACAAGGTAACGCGACCAGTGTGATGGGCACATTTGCGTCTGGTAGGCCAAGGGGTGGGCTTTTTGAAACTTTAAATAATTATGTAATAATAATAATAAATTGTTAATTTCAGTGAGTAGAAACACAGATAAATACAGTGAGAAACAGTTAGCGTATTATGTGGCTTTTTGGCGTGGATATCTCTCATTTGTGTATTCTTCTCCCATAGTCTCAATTGGGTAGTTAACATCATTAGAAAATACAAGTTTTTATAATTTATTTAGAAAAACCAATAATTTTGACCCAAAAAATATTTTAATAACAAAGTTTTGATTTTATTATCGAAAATATATAGATTAGAAGTTTTAAAAAAACAAGCAGAAAACGTTATTATAAAATACGTACATTTAGCTTACAGACATTAAATATAACAGTATGCATGTAAACGCATTATCTACGTAGCTATTATGTATTTTATCATTATTAGCACACAATATTTTAGCACCTTTATACAGTTTACTTCCAGCTAATATTCACTTTGTATGGAGCAAAGAATCTGAAACGGCTTATAAGGCGATTAAATATAAGTTAAATTCGAGTGTTATTGAATTGAATATTAGTTCATTACTCATGCGATTTGCCACACATCTGGCGTTATGCAATTGAGTACTTCATTGCATTATTAACATGCTGTTGCCACAGGCCAGTGCCACGAATTCTCCCGTGATTAAAGAGATACTTAGTTTAATGAAATTTTGTGGAGACACTTTTAGCCGTGACTAATGACATGGTGACTGTTGCGACAAGCAAGGATGCGCGTTTAAATAGATTAGTCGTATTTACACGGGCTGGCCCGTAACGTGCCCGAGGGAAACGACTATAAGCCATAATACTGTCATAAACGTAACGAAATATATATCGACCGAGTGTCGTATTGTAGCATCTTTACGCGAGTCACATGGGCATCGTGAAAACAAAGTCGATAGCGCGGAGTTACGGAGTATGTGTGGTTGCCAAACATCGACACCAACATCGAGGCGATGCGTAGGGACTGCAGCACGAGTGCAGTGGAGGCTCAGGCTACACCGCGGAATCGTCCGTGCCCTTGGCCCCCCGACTGGTGCCCCTGGAGTAGACTTCACCCGGATTTTTTAGGTCCTCTGTTAAACTATTTGTAGTAATAGTTGTTTCTAGTTCAAAATGGTTAGAAATATTTGAAATGGCGCGAACAAATGCCAGGTCGGTATTTAAAACTTTAAGCTCCACTTTCGCGGGATTCAAATTACCAACTGAGGTAGTATTAGCCCAAGGACCTCTATTTACAAGCCTGGAGTTTATATAGTAATGGTATTCTTCAATCATGTTTACTGGCTTATGACCCAACGTCAAACGGAGCGGCGGCAAACACGGTAAAGTTGTGCAAGCGAGCTATGAAAATAGCTATTAGAGACTCTGTAGACGTAGACGCAGCTCTAAAATCTTTCCTGTTAGCATATCGGAATAGTGTTTCACAGTAGTAGTGGAGTTGTAATAACAGCGTGCGTTACTGTCGCGGTTAGATCTGCTGCGTGGCGAGAGGAACGCGTGCAGGACGCGCAGGCACGGTAGTCTCAGCACGCGTGCGGCGTGCCACGCGAACTAAGCCTCGGTGACCGTTCACCTGTGTTAGGGCGAGGAATCACACCGGTAACGACAACTGGCTGGAACGTATGGTAGTAAGAAGAGAGGGTTCCCAAAGGTACACATGATTCATAGACACAGTGACACACTCACACTTTATTGATGACACATGAATAAAGCGCAAATCCCGACACTCACTAGCTGTTCTCAGAGAGCGATGAGGAGGTTGTCAAACAGCCAGACGGTGGAGATGCGTAAGGGGTAGATAACCACTTAGCGTTACCGGTGTATAATTCCTCGCCCTGGCACAAGTGAACAGTAACTGAGGCTAATTTGCTATGGAAATCAAAACCTCTAGAAGTCTATGTCTTTTTTTTGAAATTTTTACTTGGTATATTTCACGAGCATTTTTATTTTAAACATTCTTTAACAAATTTTAAAGTAGAGCCTTAACTCCATTCCCAAATTTTGAAATACAGGAGAAAATGCGAAATAAGTACGAGGTCATGCTGCTAACGGCTTTGTCAACTTATGCACTCAAATAAAAAATCGTTCAGCAATCGTGTTCAAACGCGTTTAGCGAAAAGCCCCGCCCACCTACTTACCAGAAAAAAAACGAACCCTAATCTACTCGGTCAATTGCGTACTAAATTTTAACTTACCTCTTGTCACTTAACTGATTTTTTTCGGGGACTCCCCCGTACTTTTGTCCGGTCCGGTCCCTGCATGTCCTCGGTTTATCGGGTGACTTTTTGTACGCGGTACTTTTAATCCCTCGTTTGCGTTACTCGATACAGTTGTAAGCGATCTATTTTAGCGGACAAAAAAGTCCGCGGACAAAGTCCGTCGTCTTCGCTGGCCATTATGGTGATATCAGGAACCTATATGGAACAGAGCAGTAACACCGCATTTCCACCAAAAATGTGCGAGGAAGCTAGCATGCATAGCGAACTCTTTAATTGTACGCTTGCGAGTTGCGACATGAACGTAGTTCAGTAGCTCTCACTTGTACACATTTTCCGAGCACTTTCGTTGTTCACAACACACGCAATCGTTTTGTATGTTTAACCTACTCTGTCCGCAAAACTATTTTCTTTCACAGAGATGAGCCGAGTGAAGCACGCAACATGAAGTAACCGTACATGTGGTGCATTTTCCGTACACACCACCCAACTTGCTTACATATCTTTGTTGGATCCAACAAATAAAACATAACATTATTTCAAATTCGTTTATTCATAAATAAATAACATTTTTGTTTGGAACAAAACAACCTCCATATTATTCACACACCATACAACTCTTCGTTTAGTTAATTATAACTACTTTACTATCTAATTACTTTCTAATAATACTTACAGCAATCTTAATTAATAAAGTTGTACATTTTTTACCACAATTAGTTTGAGATTTTTATGCAGATATAATTTTCTTTGCATATTAGAGAGTTCAATATTTTTTGTAGAAAAATTTAGAAATGTTGGTCAAAATTTAGATCGATTCAATGCGTTGATATAAAATAATAAAAACGTAATGGATATTTTCAAAGTTTTGCTAGCCCATTAGGCAAGAATTGATAAGCAACACGTAAAGCTTTAGACGATAAAGTGTGATTGGCTTTCACGGGCTTAGTGTTGCTATTCAAACTGTGGGTCACATGTTTCTTAGTTTACGAAGTTCCATTGTTGCCTAATGAAACACCTTACATGGTTGAAATAAGAGACTTCTATATTTACTTTTCAACGTATTCAGTGAAAAACCGTTAAACATACAATTGGTCTAATTAAGACATTACTTAAACGCATGATGTCTTTCAAAGAATCGCTACAGATTTTTTAATATGACCTTTGCAAATCTACTGATTCGCAATGCAATGTTTTTATTTATATAAAGTCAGCTAGTAGTCATTGTCACAAGTTTTCACTGAAATGACTGACAAAAGTCACTTCCAGAAATTTGCAGGAAACTTCAAGTTATATCCTTTCAGAGTAACATTATCTCAAAATATGTTTTAAATCCTTAATATAAGTAAAGCTTTATTAATTGGTTTAAATATATAACGAGCAATTAGCCATAATTGTTTAAATTTCGATAGTAACAATGGTCATTAGAAGCTATAATTGACTTCCTTCAGGTGTTTAGTACAGATCTACATATTATGATGTTCCACCGCTTTAACTATGTTTAAGATTCTTCAATTGTAAAGAAAACAGTTGACTATCACATATAGACTTGTAAAATACGTTAGTTTTACATATGTTAAAAAAAAACAGGACGCACACAAAAAACAAACACAAAACAGTTGAGACTGGAATGAATAGTAGGAGACCTGGATAAAACAATACTGTTGTGTTTATGGTTAAGACTTGAAAATATAAAATAGCTTTTATATCGAAAAGCATAAAGCTTCATAAATATTGTAGTTAAAATCATTCAGATCGTACCACAGTTATACTCCAAAGGTAACGTATTAATAATATTTTAAAGTAGTAACGATTTGCTAGTAAGTGGTTTCCTTTAAAAATTATGATATTAAATCTGATTTGAAAGAGAAGCGATATTCGTTTTAGATCTAACTTTCGTAATAAGTACATACTTAGTATTTGTTAGTATTTAAATACACAATTTTATTTACAAAGGTAGAGGATAGCTTTTAGCGATACAAGCGAATATTTCATTAAAATGTAATAGTTAAAGGTTTTTACCTGGTCCTAACCTCTATATAATCTTGGTTCCCAATGGAATTTATTTTATTTATATCTATTTCAATGTCTTATTTAGATTTTATAATTTAAACGATGTGTCTCATACCTGTTTTGATTATTTAGGCCCTATATTTGGTCTGCATCTAGAGTATTTACCAAGAATATAATACGTTACATATTTCTAATAAAAAGAAGGTATCCTATATGACACGAAATTACAACGATACGGAAACGCTCGCGTAAAATAGTAACATCCTTAATAAAATGAGGTAAATCAAGAAATTTACAAAATTGGAACTTGGGAAAAATTTTATCTATATAAAATATAACTTAATTCATATAAAAATATACGTATAAAGTGCTTTAGTCCTGATTACTTAGCATATATTTACTATATAAATATGCCTTGCATAGTTGAATTTCAAATTCGACTAAAATCACTACACAAATATCACACAAAGCTCGTTCTAAAACTTGATAAATCGCACTGCGGTCATACAAAACAACTCTATACATTATTCATATCAAATAGAGACCAACAAACGAACATACAAAACAATAAACTAAAAGTTAATTACAAACATTGTGCGAAACTGGTCAAAGCATTACATTACCGATCGGTCTCCGAAGTCCAGACACACTCACTTGTCAAAATAAATCTTCAAAATTGATAAGCTTTCGCGAATTCAACAAGAAAACCGTGGACGTATTCAGTGTACAATCTGATATTCTAATTAAAATCATTCATATTGCAGAATTTCGCATCTCTTGGTAGCGCCAAGGCGTTGGCATTAACGAGACCAACGACTGGATTTTCAAGATCATATTTGGAATTAGTCTCGGAGGATAGACTGACGGCTCCGCTGCTATCTCCTTCGTACGTATTTTCCGTGTCATCAATATTTTGCGAGCTAACACTAGATTTGTCATTTTTCTCGGGCGTGTGGTTCTTTTCGGGAAGACATTCAGGTTTGTCGCCATTGCTTTTGTCATTGTTGGATAGCTCTATCCAATGAGCGCGGTTGCTTTTCACGCGATCCAACATTGGTTGTAGCGCTGGGGATAAAACCGCGAATGCCTGGAAACACAGAAACGTTGAAATTGAGAGAGATAGGAGTTCACTGCTCTGCTTACTTAGGCGATATACAGCTTTGGTGTTTTATCTGGGAACTCTGTTTACTTATTGAGTGAGGTAGATCTGAATATAGGTATTTGACGAAATTACCCAAAAAATAAGCTTCTCAGTAATTGTTATTTCCAACAAATAATCTCTTAAATCGTCTACTCCGTAGGCAAGTTTTAAGAATATGTATTTCATAAGGTTATAACACTAAAATTATACATTAAAATACATTTAAAATACAACAAAATGTATATGCGTACCTCATATATAGGAATACATATAGTATCGATGAACTTCACTTGCATGGCGGGTAGTTCGTCCTCTTTGTCTCTGTTCATGATGTCCTGTAAAAAAGGCCTTATTTCAAAAGTTTATAGTTTACTTGCAAATACAAAAAATAATGATTACATTGTTTTTATTATTCTAAATTATAAGTTAATATTGCCAAAAGAAATCGCCGGCAGTCATCAAATAATATCACGCAATATACGACCTAAACAGATTCAATATTGTAGTCAGGTACAGGTTGCCTCGCTCCAAGTCTCCCTGGCGGAAGAACATCACGCAATAAACGACCTAAATACATTCATGATAGGGGTCAGGTTCAGGTTGCCTCGCTCCAAGTCGCCCTGGCGGAAGAACATCACGCAATATACGACCTAAACACACTCACGATAGGGGTCAGGTTCAGGTTGCCTCGCTCCAAGTCTCCCTGGCGGAAGAATATCACGCAATATACGACCTAAACACACTCACGATAGGGGTCAGGTTCAGGTTGCCTCGCTCCAAGTCTCCCTGGTGGAAGAATATCACGCAATATACGACCTAAACACACTCACGATAGGGGTCAGGTTCAGGTTGCCTCGCTCCAAGTCTCCCTGGTGGAAGAATATCACGCAATATACGACCTAAACACACTCACGATAGGGGTCAGGTTCAGGTTGCCTCGCTCCAAGTCTCCCTGGTGGAAGAATATCACGCAATATACGACCTAAACACACTCACGATAGGGGTCAGGTTCAGGTTGCCTCGCTCCAAGTCTCCCTGGTGGAAGAATATCACGCAATATACGACCTAAACACACTCACGATAGGGGTCAGGTTCAGGTTGCGTCGCTCCAAGTCGCCCTGGCGGAAGAACTCGCCGGCCACGAGCGCGGCGACGCGGCGCTCCACGGGCCACGGCTTGGTGATGGCGGCGAGGTCGCAGGCAGTCATCAGCATGGCTCGCAGCAAGCCGCGGCGCGAGGGACACTCGCCCCACAGCGGAGTAACTGCACGGTCTGTGGTTACTAGGTCGATGAAGGCTTTTCTTTTGCTGGAAATAGAAATGCATATACTTTTAAATTACAGGAAAGTCGTGTTTCGGTAGCAGATGTAGTTAACAGTTTTTTTATATTTTGCTGTTTTCGTAACATAGGGCGGGCTTCAGGCGTACATAGCTACTGTGCCTCCTGCCTTTTCCAAAAGGTTTTGTAATGTTTTTTACTTTTTTATGACTGGCAAACTTAGGTTCCGTTCTAAACTCTCAATCACTGGAATACTGCTTGCACCGACTAATCCTCCTCTTGGTCGTTTATTCAACTTTGTGTATATGGCTTATAAAATTTCGTTTGATTCATCGTAGTCAAATGACAACAACCCGTATTTAAAAATTTAAATATTTCTTATTTTACCTCTATGATACAACCGCTTCTCATATCAATCAAGCATATTATCAAAGTTCCAAAATCAAATCGCAAGTTATATCTTTCCAATAAAATATAATTTAAATAAGTTAGTATTGGTTGTTCATTTTGTATACTAGGTAGTACCTGTGTATATACTATCAACAAGAAAACTAACCTAAAATAAACAGCTAAGTCGGTCGACAGGATAGCATCCTCAAGAACTTTGACGACCTTCTCATAGTCGTCCGAGGACAGGTTCGCCAGGATCTGGTTTCCAGGGGAGTTGAGGATCATCAGACATTGGTCAAAGTGGTGGTGCTCCATCGTCGACGTGGAGTAGAGCTGGGCCAGGGGAGATGAGGCTCTGAAATAAGAATGTGATTGATAATTTGAGATTTTAAAGAAAATTAAAACAGAAAAATAAAAACAACAAAAGGTGTAGGCGGCCTTTTAATAAAAAGCATTCTGTTCCAGGCGACAGAATCCACGCGATCAATAAGACTGTAAGTGTCATTCATATACAAAGACACCATTAATCATAGACGTTACATTGATTACTGTAATTTTTCGATTAATATATAAAGGTACAAATCAATTACACCGTAATCTCGAGACTCCAAATATTCTTGTGTAATTTTACTGGCTGTTTCCTTTCTTTAACAGGAACACAGCCAAGTAAACTTGATTATTAAGGCGGGTCAAACCGAAACGCCCCGAGCGAGATTTAAAAAAAAGCTTCTACTAGTCTACTACCACCGATGGGAACATCATTACCATCACAACTACTGCCTAGGAGTAGAAACTCTACTTACTTAATCTGGAAGGAATTGTTAGTCCCTCGATGGTCGAGGTCGTGGCACAGACAGCCGATGATGAGAGCCAGGCACTCCAGCTCGCCGAAGATCTTCCACCATTGAGTCTCCTGAAAGAAGTATACTCCTATTTAAAATGTTACAGTGATAATGTTGAGGTAAGGGGTCAAGTGCCTCGTGTAACAGAGTTGGGCGATGGTTAAAACTTTTAGAAATGACATAGGTACCTAGATCGCTATATTGTAGAGATACAAAATAAATGAATGCATATATTTGCAATCGTAAACACTTTATTGCCATCATTACAATTCAAAAAACAACATTGATTATAAGAGTAATTATAGATTTTAAAAAAATTGGCGGCCTTATTACTAAAAAGCAATTTCTTTCAGGCAACCTAAGTAATTAAAAGAAAGAATCATAAACTTACATAAACAAATACACACAATACTTATATACAGGATATATAATACAATACGTATAATATATAATACAAACGTTATATACATTTATATTATTTACGCTACATTTTTCGCAGTGTGCATCGTACCAAGTAAAACCATCACGGTTTACCCTATCAAACGCCTACGTTACTTATGATATCTTTATATGAATGTATCAACATTTTATACTTTTATAAAGTATTTTAATTATATTCAAGTACACACATAAGCTAACGACAATAATTGCAATCAGTTGATGTGCTTAAAATACAAGCTTAGCTTTGTTTGACGACTGTACACTAGTACACAATAAACACAAATAATTGAAATACACTCAGTGTATTTTAAATTATTTATAAATAAATAAATAAATAAATACTAAATAGAGCACTGTTGTTATATTTCGATTTATATTTTTGAGTGATTCTATACTTGTAACTAGTCTTTGTGCTTTTTGTTAAATAATTACAAGTATTTCTAATCTCATTTCGCGTACTTATCATTGACAAGAGCTTCTTCATATTCGTTTCTTCTTCCCAAACATAAACGTTTTATTATTATAATTATAATCAAACCATAAACAGCATCGGTTTTTTCAATCTCACAGCACAGGCGACATGGAAGACAAACGACTACCAATTTAAAAAAAAAACAAATTTAGAAGTACTTACCGTCAAAATAGCAAACATCATCTGCGCAACATTGAAAGCATGCCTCCAATTATGATACGTCACGTTTCTATAGTTCTTCTTGACGCTGAGGAGCCACCGGCACAGTACGCTGTAGTCTATATGGAATCTTTCCACGAAGTCCAGGTCTAGGAACATGCGGAGACAGGCCCGCAGGGTGTCGTCGTCCGTCATGTCGATGTCGTCGAAGGTGAGCTCGTGCAGGTCGAGGTGCACCGAGGAAGGTATTCGGAGGGTCTGAAAAGAGATGTGTAAATTAAGTAAGGTTAGGGTAGATTGATTGTTGATCGAAATCATTTGCTACTGATGTTTAAAAAAGAAAAATGGTTAGAGCTTACTGATGGTATGAATTCGTATTTATTGATAGGAAACGATATATTATCCTAGATAGCCAGTAAAGACAATCGATGCAAACTGTATGCTCACAAAATAAGTAAATTGTATGATATGGACTGTTGAAAGTAGCTCACACATTGGTATGACACCCAAAGTATATAAATTATTCAAAAGTCTATAAAGTGTAAAAAACACCAACATCTTTATTGAAATGGCGGTCAATGCGTTTCGAATAAACTAACTTCTATTCCCTAGATCTTACAAACAAATCAAAAACCTACAAGTTTGCTCCATAAATACGAACACAGAAATTAATATTCAAAAGCGTCCCAAAGTTTTCAAATCACTGTTATTGGATGGCTCGCTGGACTATTTCAGTCTTCGATAGTTGGGAACTAAAGTTGAAATAGATAAGTTTAACTTGTGTTACCACATGCTATTTTGAACCTTAAGTTATAGACTCATTAATAATGAAATGAAATGGATTGCGCGTAACTTTAATGTTACTTTAATTTGTATTTCAATAGATTAAGACAGTAAATACATAATTGTACATACACATACCCGTAATCTCTGTGCGTCATCCATGGACGCTGAGGCGTGGTAACTTAAAACCTGAAAATATAAAAAAAACAAAACACTATTAATAATATGATAATAGAAAAAGACGTAATGTGTTTTCAAAACTAATAAATAAACACACTAGGCCATACAGTCATCTTTCTAAAAAGCATAGCCATCAGTTGGCATTACCAAAAGTGCCTGTTTACCCTTTACGCCAACCGCCGCCGAGATAAGCAGTATAGCTGATATCAGGTTTTAGTGACGCTTTCCTCACACAAGCGTACAAGACAGTTTAGATTTTCCTCCAATGGTCGACGACAAAGTAGACGCTATCTTTGACCTTGGGTACGAGAGACATCAAAGTAAGTCGGATAGGTAGGATAAAAGAGAATCTAATTTAGACAACCCTTTGATTTTCTTTAGGTGAGATGAATATTAAATGACAAGGACAAGAAGATTCTAGTAAATAGAACAGGGTCCAAGTAATAATAATACCGTTTTAGAAGCTATTTTAGACCATTGTAAAGCTATAAAGGAGATATTTCATTTTCGGTTAGCGCGATGTACCAGCTCAAAATGTGTGCAAAACCTTGAAATGAAAAATTGTTTTAAGTGCCACACGTAAATACACAAAAAATATTAATAAAAGTAAATTCTGCATTTTTTTGAGATTAAAACAAAAAACAAAACATCATGTGGCCGGTTTGACGGCCGAGCAGTGTAGTGGTCAGTAGCCCTGTCTCATACGTCGGAGGTCCCAGCTTCAAGTCCTGGCCGGGGCATTCACTTGTTTGATGAACACAGCTGTTTGTTCTCGGGTCATGGTTGTTTATATTTATATGTGTATGTTTATTCTGGGTTCCCCCAGTTAGCTGTAAGGTCATCAATAACACAAGCTCTGTTTACTTCGGGGCCATACAGTTGTTGTGTTTGTCTGGAGATTTATTATTATAATTATTATTATGTGGCCACACAGAGGCGATGTTTCCATACTCCACCATGTTGAACGAAAATATGAAACAGCATGCTTGTACCATTGAGTCAGTGACAACTTGTTGTCTTTCTAGTCTGTGGTTTGTTGAAGTTCTTTTGTCGAACTACAGCTGACTGTATGGTTTCAATAATCGACCTGCACTAGAAGTTACGACGTAGTAACTTTACCGTAATGACTTACACAAATATTTAAAACTTAACATTTAAATGAATAAAGGAGGTGTTTTAGGACCAATTAAACAGATCATATTCGTTTTGGAAACTTGAAATAATCAAAATAATGTTTTTATAAACTATCAATAACTGGATTATGAATCAAGATTAAAAAAATCTGTGGTTAAAGGAGCTTGTAAATAGAATAACAGATAAATTGGAAGAGTAAGCACAGAATTAACCACAACACTAAATATAAAAATAAAACATTAACACGACAGATGTTTTATTGATTTTAAGTATGTTTCCTAAGACAAAACAAAACGAAATTATGAAATATTGGCATTTAATCGTCGTTCTATTTATTTTATGGAATCCTGGGAACACCCGTACAAAAAGCTCATACAAAAAAACCATAACGTTTCCCCCGTAAACATAGTGTGAGTTTCATAATTTGTTAAGAAATATTGTATACACTATAAAAAAAACTCGGTCTGTAAACTTCTATATTTTAAATAAATATTGTTTACGATACAAGTTATTAGCGTCTCAATATCTATATTTTTGACTTAAGAACCGCCTCGAGCATTTTAATTTTTCCAAATTAATCTCAACTCAATTACTGAAAACTAAAGACTTACAGACCTATATTAAGGTGTGCGGATCGAATGAGACTTGACAAAATTGTCTCGTTTCGTAGAATTGATAAAATATAATTTACAATCCGGCGGAGATGGCGAACAAGAAAAAAAAAAGCAATTGTCAAGTGTAATATCCCAGTAAATGCAGCTAATGTTACATCTAAATAATATACTTTTCTAACTGTGAATACTGTGTAACGCTTCAGTGGTTCGAAAGTTTAGTGTTAATCAAAAAAAAAAGAAAACAAACCTTTCCTCTTTATAATATAAGGCTTTACTATAATAAATCTTAGCACTCACATCTAAAGTGACACTCTGCTTAGCCATCGCAGTGATAGCCTTCTCATACATGTGCGTGTTGTGGATGCCCATGCCGCAGAATATCGCGAACGCTTCCACGAAGTTCTCGTCGTTCTTCGTGAACAGCAGCTCGTCGAATTTGTTCACTAGCTGGAATTGAGAAAACATAGATAAAAATACAGTGGAATCTGTGCATCTCTTTTTCTCTCTTCGCCGAGATACCTCGCCCGACTTTGTTGGGTATGCAGCTTAACATGAAGCTGTCTTGTTGATCTGAAGTGGAGATAATTTGTTCACTTAAATTAACTAGCGCACAGACAGTTATATTAGTATGTACTTATGCGCTGGGTCGCCGGGGGCCCTTAGCAAAGCAGATTGCCGGAGGCATGCGCGTTAAAATATCATTTTGAAGAGAAGTCGTCAGCGCGATCAGGTAGTAGGTTTAGTTAAAAAGGCGCCAAAGCCGTTTTGTACGGAGTGATTTGTCTGTTACGAAGTAACTTAGTGGTAGTAATCTGTGGTAATATGTTAGTTTTCTTATATATTTGTTAGTTAGGAATTCTTTTCACTTTGCAGTGGAAAATATTAAACATTCTAAATAGTGTTCATGCTAGCAAAACATCTAATTTGAATAGACCCAAATTGAAAAAAAAAATTAAGATATACACTGGTGATTCATTTTTAATATTCATTCTTTCCATTTTATTATATGGGTTTATACGAAATATAAACCTTCGTTATGCAATTTTGGTATTTCTAGCCTACATAAAGTCGAAATTTGATTTTGAAAAACATATACGTGAATGATACCGTCAAAAACCCACGCAAAACCAACAATTTTAACACAAAGCCACATAACTCCCGTTATATTCATCCATCATTTGTCTCGCTGATTTATTTAAGCGAAAACAATATAAAGTACAATACATTTATCATACACACCAAATCCTACAAAAGTACACAATTTAACCGGTACGTTAATTAGTTAGTATATTTCATACAATGCAACCTACAGCGTGCGGGTTTCGTTTGACAGGGCATTAACACAATATAATTTTCGCAGACAATAATTGTATAAACAACATAATAATGGTAGAATTTGCAGCTTTTTATCAGTGCTGTAAGAGATGTTACAGTTGACATAATGCGTTGTCGGTTGTACCACAAACAGCGCTACATATTGTTCGTACTCACTGACGCAGTCCGCATTGCGCTACTTTTTCGTAAAAATACCAACATTAAATAAAACATGTTTTTTTTGTAATTCAAAACACACAGTAAACTTTTCAACGTCTATAGGCGCTGGGGTATTGTTTTAACTTTTTAATTGTTGCGCATTTCCCGGCAAGGGAAATTAAAAATGGCGGCATTAAAATGTTTGCAACGCGCGAAAAGCAGACAGCGGACTCTTTGGAAATGAACAAATGGAAATAACATCGCAATGTCTGGTATCGCGAAAATACCGGAACGTTTAAATGAAGCTTTATGAAAAAGTTGTTTTTAACTATTAGCTGTTATTTTAATAAAAGTGAGTTTGAAATAACTTTTGTAGTTTAAAATATTTTACTTTAGTTATACTGTTATTTTAATCAGACATGTACTTTTGATACACTTTTGTAAGCTTTTACTATAGAGTCTCGTTCAGACTTTATTTTAATTAAATTGAGCATGGTATTTTCTATTTTCGGATCCAAGTAATTTTAAGTTAAACAAAGTCTTTCATCGCAACAAATGTTTCACTTGTGTGGATTTTGTGTGGTAAAATTTACTAGAAAACAATTTTTTTTAATGGTAGGCCGAATAAACTACCTGACTTAATTAATTGTTCACTTTTAGTCTGTTTTGATCAAAATATGTAACTACTTTGCGCTTTTGTTCCAGGAATTGATTGTGCGAAAGAAATCTATCGAATATTAATCATTGGGTAATATAAAAAGCTGTTACAAATAAAATTCGTTTTATCTAGGTATTTTAGTGAGTATTTAATGTAAGTATTGTATATACTCGTTATTATTTTGTTTGTTAAAAGGACACATTCACATTATATTTACCTGTATGACACCAATGATTCGGCCTTCTGAGTTCTTGATGGCCATACACAGTATGGTGTTGTGTTTAAACCCTGTACCCTCGTCCACCGAGGGATCGAACCTAGGGTCTTGATATGCATCTGGTATGTTCACTGTCTGTAACCAAAAATAAATAATAATTTTAAAACTGTTTTAGTTTCAAAACTTATGAGATATCAACCGTTTAAATCGATTCTTAGTACGATCCAATAACCTATTCTCAGGTTCTTTCGATTTGATAAAACCGAGGTTTTGGATTGCAAATAAAATAGTTTGAAATCTTAGTGAAGTCTGATGTCTGAAGTTACTAGTAATAGCTGACTAAACCAACTAACTAAACCAACGAAAAAAAACATACTTAAAATCAAGATAAATTCATATCCATCTTAACGATCAATTGAATTTCTTTTTTCAAATCAAACCATAAATCACAGCCAAAACTATCGATAAAATTACCCTCATCTTGTATCCTTTCAGTACAAGTTCAAGGCCGTTTATCCAGACGCCGATTCCAGAAGTAAACATGTGTAGGGAGAAAAATCAAACCTTCATTTACTCGCCACACGAATAAGGAAAAATCTCGAAGAAAATTCGCGAAACATCCCGAAGGTTATCCTGAAGGAGGCTATGACAAATTATCCCATTAATTTTTCTCCTAACTTATGACATGTCTTCTAACGTCATTGGATAATCTTTTGCTTCCTATAGCTTGCTTCGTAAGGAAGAGGTTCGTTTTTTAAAGTTATTTTGGAGTAGCATTTTTGAAACGCGGTTAAAAATAAATTTGGTTCAGGAATTCGTTATTTGTGATATTTTGTGAGTTGGTTAATAAAATGTAAAAGTTGTTCTTACAAAACTTTGATGATTATACCATGTCTCCTGTTCCAAGCATCGTTTGAACTTTCTTCTAATTTATAATTTTTCATATACATCTTTTGCATTATCATCATTCCAAATAATCTAACAGCATACTTGAAATACGCTTTTGATATCACACATGTTAGTATTCACTAAGGATCTGTCAGTATTTCACGTGGAAGTAGTTTTCCAGTCAGTAGGTGCCTGCCGCGCTAGATTCAAGTCTACAAGTTTTAAAAGCCCTCGCGTAATTTCTGTTTTCAACAAGAAATACACTTTAAGTTTACGTATAAATTTTAAAGCGTAAAAGTGAATAAAGCTCGTGGTTTCAGTATCCACTTTTATTTACTATAGTTTTGATTTGAACATAAATTTGAACTATGACTTGTTTAGGAGAGTAAATTTTCTGTTAAAGACAAATTATGGCTAGTAGAGATGTATAGAACTGTTATTGCAGCTGTGAAGTATTGGACTAGCTAGATACATGTATTTTATATCAATTGCATCTAGATAACGATAGATAGGTGAGCTCATACAGCTACAACAGCATTCTGATATTTTTAAGTTTCTCATATTTCAATCTTTACTGCGTTAACGTTCCTATATGCAGTAGACGCAAACCATAAACTGTAACGGTAGCCCAAACAAAAAATAAATTCATATACATCAATACAATTTAAATGCATTTCCAATGACTTCTGCAAACGCTATGAGGGCCTGGTACCGGGGGCCGACGCAGCGTGCAATTAAACGGTGCGCATCGCCGTAGACCTAATAAATACTGTACAAACGTTCCCGAACTATATGTTATATGGGTTTGATGTAAACGTGTGATAAAAATATGTGGTTTTAATTGCGTGCTGTCACGTTGTAATTACTGAAAGCTGTACTGGAGAGTATGTCGGTCTTATCAATTTGGTAACTAATGTAAGCATATTGAGGATAATCGGAGTATTTTAAAGCAAGACCTACATATATTTGGATTTAATAAGCATATTCAATATTTAGATGGAGTGTCATCAAAACAAGAGTAGAAGACACTTCAAAAAAAGGAACAACAGGTTGTACTTTCATTTAAATGATAAAAAATTGTAAATTTTTTTAAATCATAAAAAAATGTACTTTCCATTAACCACTGAATTTATATGTTGGAGGTTTTCCTTAATGCATGTAACTAAAACAGAAGTTATAGATACAAAATTTTAAAAAAATGCTGTTTATAATTTTTATAATTATTACTCTCAATATTTTCCAAACGAACCAATGGAATCATTGGGTCAATTAGGTTGAAAGTTGGCAACATGACGCAGGCATACACTAATACATTTCTGAAAATAAGGGCGAGTTCATTACGTAAACCGCGTGAGCGCCATCAATACTTATTCACTCTAATATCGCGCTTATTCAATGAGACATCCTTAACAACCTAAGCTTCAAGCTAACTACTCACTACCTAGTCTATGCATATTCTCCATTTGAACACAAAAATTTGCCATTTGCGGCGTATAAGTGATTCGATTGTTGCTTTCCAGTATAGATTACAAATTACCGTCATTAAACAATGCCCAGTTTGCTATACGCAACATTAGCATTAATTGACGAGCCCAATAAACTTATCAGACAGGTTCGTGGTTAACCGAGCAGTTAATTTTGGCTAATTCAGTCCATTTACGGATTTATGGCCGTGATTTATACGGTATGCTCGCAACATGCGTTGACAGATTAAGATAAGTGGAAAATTATGCATACGATGATAGTCGTAATGCATTTTGATTCAGAGAATTCTGTTTACTAGAACTGCTAGCTTTAGTGTGCAGCTGCGTTGAAGTTTAATTTGATAAATAAAATTTGTTTATTACAACTTGTATGAAATAACTTCAACCGTTTCGACGTTACGTTCCGGATAAGGGAAAGAGTTCATTGGTCAGGAATCTCCTCAGGAATGAAAAAAAAACCTGTATATTTTTTTTATTGTAAAAGGATTAGACGTTTGTCTTCTATCTCACCTGATGGAAAGTGAAGATGAAGGTGTAACACGTCTATCCACGAGATACCTATTCACTCGACGCTTGAAAGAACTAGGACAATAGTTTTCTGGAAAAACAGACGCAGGCAGTTCATTCCACACCTTGGTGACCCGCACCAAAAAGAAACTATCGAAGCGTTTGGTTCGACTTCTTGGGATATCTACTATAAAGGGATGGAAGGCCTGTCTGCGTCTAGTAGTCCGATTTAAGAAGGGTGTGGGTTCAACCTGATCAAAAAGAGCATTCACGCACTCTCCAAAATGTAATCTGTAGAAGACTGCTAAACTGGCAACTTTCCGACGAGGGTCTAGGCTTTGCAGTTTTTTGGTGGTGAAGTCAAAGTTGTTAATAATTTTTCGGGCTTTTTGGTCAACTGCGTCCATCGCTTCTAGTTGGTACTTTGCAGACTAGATCAAATCTGATCTGTGTACAAATTAAGTAGCCGTTTAGGGCTGAAGTACCGTCGGACCTTCGAGATATTCCCAACTTCTTTGAATCAGTTTGAGCCATGGACACAATTTGTTGCCCTAAGTTTAAATGGGACGATATAGTTACGCCCAGAAGCTCTAAGTGGTCAGTAGGGTCCTAAGGGTACAGAAAATTTTTGGAAAGTTGGCGTTAGGTGGAAACTGCTCTTTTTGGCGGAGAATAAACACGCCTGTATTTTTGACGGGTTAAATTTGACCAAGTTAGCCTCGCCCCAATCGGACACTTTCTTTAAGGCCAAATCTAACCGCTCAATCATG
This sequence comes from Marasmarcha lunaedactyla, assembly GCA_923062675.1. Taxonomy (NCBI): domain Eukaryota; kingdom Metazoa; phylum Arthropoda; class Insecta; order Lepidoptera; family Pterophoridae; genus Marasmarcha; species Marasmarcha lunaedactyla. Next base: position 9,247,313 of record OV281354.1, read on the forward strand.
GACTCCCCCAAAGCCCGGATTTGTTGAAGACTTGCTCGCGCAATGGACATGTATCTCTCTACAACGGTTATGTCATTAGCGTAACCAATAATGCCTGGAGCTAGCAGGTCATTAGTGTGCAGCAAGAATAACGTTGCAGAGAGAACAGATTCCTGAGGTACCCCGGCATTAATTGCCAATAGGTCAGAAGAGCAGCCGTCTAAGACTACTCGAATCGACCGTTCCCTCAGAAAATCAGATATCCAGTCGTAGAGCCCATTATGTATTCCGTATGCTGGAAGCTTACTCAAGAGACCATCATGCCGGACCCTATCAAAAGCCTTGGAAATGTCTAAGGATACAGCTATAGCTTCACCTTGACCTTCCAAGGCTTCGCTCCATAAGTGAGTGGCATACACAAGAAGATCTCCAGTCGAGCGTCCACTGCGAAAACCATATTGGTTATCACTAAGGAGCTCGTTGGACTCAAGGTATGCCAGGAGACGATTGTTCAATACACGCTCCATAACTTTGCAAAGTATGGAGGTGATTGCAATAGGTCGGTAGTTGATAGGATCTGCACGGCTTCCCTTTTTTGGTACTGGTTGCACGTTACCCAGCTTCCAGGATTTAGGGACCTTTCCGGTTTCCAAAGAGAGTGGATACAGGCGCGTTAGAATGGGAGACAACTTAGCTGCGCAGTGTTTTAACACAACTGCAGGTATGCTATCCGGGTCGTGGCTTTATTCACGTCTAAATTCTGCAAGCATTTTAAAACCTCCTTTTCGCGAATAGGAACGGTACCCATTTTGGGTCCGAACTGAGGTAACTGGGGTGGGACTTTACCTTGACTATTTAGAAGTGAAAATCCGCAAAAAGATTAGGAAAAAGGTCTGCTTTCTCTTTTGCGGTGTGGGCCAGTGAACCGTCAGGCTTCCTCAGAGGTGGCAGTGATGGGCGACAGAAGTTCGACTCAACCGACTTGGCCAGAGACCAGAAAGCTTTGCTTCCTGAAGGATATGACGCTATCTTGTCTCCGATGTGGTCAATGTGGTCAAAGCGAGCTTTTGTGATCACCTTTTGCAAGACTTGGCGGCAGCGTTGTAATTTTTCTTCAGTTCATGCAAATCCACGGCTTTGATTCTGCGAGAGCCAGCCCAGGCTTTGTACGCTTCTTGCTTAAGCTTTTCAGCTGTGAGGCAAGCAGCATTAAACCATAGGCGACCTTTGGTTTCAAGGGATAGGTCAGCGTAAGGGACGAAATACTCCATTGCTTGGCCTATCACACTTGACACAGCATCAGCGCAGCATAATTTAAAATGAAGGAAAATATTTAAACGACACTGTGACGGTTCGTGTAACTTAAACACTCGATTCTTGAACTTGGACAACAAAACCATACAACAGTAGATTACAGAATATTTAAACATTTATGAACGTATAATAAATATTATACTATATTTAGTTTAATAAAACTTACAAATTCCATGAATGAAAGTTAAATTTCCCCTTTCTTACCCAGTGTGGGGATCTATCGTTATTATTATTTTAGTAGTTACCACAGTAAAGAGTTGATATCCATAGCAAACTTAAACACATTTTTGTAACGACTTTTTTCAACATCCTCTTACAAAAATTAACAGTACCTTACAAGTAAAATAATAAGTTCAAACCCCTACCTCGCCAGTAGTAGCCACGTATCCCGTAATCCCGATGTTGATCGGGAACCGGCTCTCGTACGGCGAGGTCCTCGGTGTGCCGGGATCTGTGTCATCTCCCGCTTCCAGGTCGAACACCCGGGAGAAGCTGCCTTTTGACGCTTCGTGGACTAAGAGTACCTGGAAATAGGAATTAAGTGATAACTTTTGATGTACAATCTAAATCGGCGATTGCGTTAATTATTGTGACATTAGGGTGGTTGTTATATTTTTTTTATTAAAGTGCTTGTTACGAGGAAAATGTAATTATATACAAAAGTATTAATTTCTTTAAAATATACTTTTTACTACCTTCTTCGGTTGTTGGCTATACAAGGATAGAAGAGTTTTGTTTCCAAATACATAATCCAATATAAAACTATGTTTATATTATTTGTTTACAAATCTCACAGCCAATAAAAAAAATATAATAACTCTCAAAAACAAATAAATATTCCTCTCATATTTACTAGACATATATAAAAGCTCTCAAAATTTCAGAACGACAAATCGAATTATAAGTCACTTCTAGAATGACATTAAACAACAGTACAAGGGGCATTGTTCTTACAAACCATTAAACCGCATTAAACGTCTGAGTGTAATGTACACAGATGTCATGAGTTTCAGGCAAAAATAGTATCGGCTTTTGAGGTCTCTGAATTGATAAGAACATTGATATCTGAAACGTATTTATTGACGTATGTTGTAATTGGGTATTTGACACCATTTGAATATGCAAGTTTTTATCATTTATTTAGAAAATATAAGTTATTATGACCCAAACAATGTATTGAAAAATAAAGTTTTGAATTTAATGTAGAAATAATATAGATTAGAATACTTAAAAAAGAAGCAGAAACTTGTGTAAAATGTTTTAATATATAATTAGCTTACTGACATTAAGTATAACAATTTTTACTAGGTATGACAGTATGCATGTAAACGCAATATCTACGTAGCTATTATTTATCCAAACGCCCGTACAATTTTAGCATGATTTACAAGTTGTGACATCACAACTCAGTACCGTTTTGTATGGAGCGTTTTCGGTGACTTGCAGCAGCTGCTCAAACATATCCGCTGTATCTAGAAAATTTTTGATTGGAAACATGTTGTTTCTTTTGCAATATTTATTTACTATTTAAATATGTTATAAAAATAAATTGCCCAAACCCAATCATGTCTAAAGGTTTATCTTATTATGATTTAAATTTATTTAAATTAATGAATAAATTTTCAATTATAATGAAATTCAATATTTATTTTTCAACGTAGAAATTTTTATTTTTTTTAGCCGCCTAAGCAGCACGAGGGAGGTGGAAGATGCTTCAGCATAACTCCGCAGGCACCGTCTTCTGCGGGGTGATGTGGGACTCACCAGAGTAGCCCCTAACCACTAAAAACCACCTTGCTGGCTGTGGCATGGGAATGCTAAGCAGCTTCATCGGAGCGATACCCGGTTAGGGAAGGGGGTGCGCAAGCGGGGACCCGATGAGATCAATAATCACATAAGGTGCTAGTGACAGGTTGGATGATGATTATTCGGCCTGGGCAGCCTTAAGCTGGTCCAGATTCACCGAGAGCGGGGATCCGAGAGTGCATTTCTCTGTCTACGGACTTTCTACCTCGAGGGCATGGACGGAGCAGTGTAAATTACTGTCTCGCGAATGAGGGGGTTTGGATGCTCTTCGGATCGCTTGAAGAAAGCGGTCGAGATTGTCCTTAGATATTGTTGTACTGTAGGTAAGTCGAGATCCCTGTGCAGGTCTGCGTTATTTTGGTAACTCTAAGTATGTGAGGTCGGAATGAAAGCGTACGATCGAGCGTTACGCCTAAGTACTTGGTAGTTCGTGCCCACAAGATGGACGTACCTAGCCTTCGGATATGGGGGTCGCAGGGACCACTGCGTTTGTAATCGAAATGTATCGTAGAGCTTTTCTCTGGATTCACACCGATTCGCCATTTTTTTAACCAACTTCCGAGGTCGTTTATGGCCTTCTGGAGTTTGGTGATAAGTTTATTATCGACGTACACGCCCTTGACGTACAGGGCGGTATCATCGGCGAAGAGGGAGAGTTGGACACCTTTGACGTATGTATGACGTAGGTATGTCACTGGTGTAGGTGGTGTATAAAAGAGGGGCGAGCACCGAGCCCTGAGGGACTCCCGCCCTAAGAGGGCGGGGGTGGAGAGCGTACCTTCGTGTTTAAAACGAAAGGTGCGATCTTTGAGATATCACCCGACTAGTTTGACTAGTCGGTCGGGTAAGCCTGTGTTGTAAAGCTTATAAATGAGACCCTCGTGCCAGACTTTATCGAAAGCCTTGGCTACATCAAGGAATACCGCGACTCTTTTCAATCGCCTAGGGTAGAAGCCATCGAGTATGTACTTGACGATTCGGTGGGCTTGCTGAGGGCAAGAGTGCTTGGCACGAAACCCGAATTGGTGGGGGATAATGAGGGGGTCACCGTCCACTGGGAACAGATGGTCCCTCTTTCTAGCTAGTATGAAGCAAGCATTGAAGATAATCGCAAGCAAGGTAAGCACCTGGCGGCAGGTGCTTAAGTGCATGGTTGAAAATTCCAGACAACGGAGGGGTGCAGGTTCGGGCGTCTAGTCGGAGAGTTTTCGCCATCCTACAGTACGCCACGCGGGACGGATTTCATCCAAACGTAAAATTCGTTCGTACGAAGCTTACGTAATAATTACTAAAGCCTACGTTATCAGATCTGAATTTTGGCAGTTTCTCTTTTATTTAAACAAAATTACCCTTCTACGGAGCGACTAGTAATTTTATGAGTAAAATCGTTCAATATGATGTATTCTGTAAATCGTCAGCCTACGATCCAATGATAAACGTAAAAACATAAAAAGATCTCTAATAAAATCAAGTTGTACCCTTTTCGTAGGGTAAAAGAATAGCACATCGCAATGTTTTCATACGTAGCTTAAGTTTTGCATTGCATTGCGCGTAATGTTATAGCGTGTTTGAGAGCTTTCTAAAAAGCTCGGTCCGAGAAAAATGCGTTTAGTTTTTTAAAGTCCGAGAATGGAATTAGTTGAGAAGCTTTTCTGTTCATCTTGGAATTGTGTACTTATTTTTGTTAAAGCAAAAATTATAAAAATTACCCTGGTGCCAAAAAAAATTAAAAAATAATAGGTAATTAATGTCTGTTTGTGAATTGACTTTAATCAATTTTGCTGTACTTCCATGACTTAAAACAATTTTAGACAAACATGATTAACTAGAACTTGAACTCCACCCAACAAATTTAGCAGGATTGCAACTTCGTTAAATCTGTTTCCAGTGCCAAGATCGAGATAGGGTTTTGCACTCAGGCTGCCATTGGACTCGATGTTCGTTCAGATATACCGGTTCGAAGAGATAATATTTTGAACGTCATTAACTTAATACAGACAAAAATATATTTAAGATAACGTCTATTAATATAAAGATATAGAATTAAATCCGTTGATTGGATAAAGCAACAGCGCATTACAAATAGACACCGTATACATATTTTTTAAGGAACTCAGCATACAGGTATAGATTTATTACTGAGTAAACCTAGATATATAGAAATATTGTCTGTATTAAACATACTAATATAGAAGTCCCCGCAATCGATCAAAATGAATAAATTATTATAAGATGAGTTTAACTGAAAAAACTTATTTTTACATAGCTTTCAAAAGAACTCGCTTATATTGTTGCGCCATAGTTAATCCTTTCATACCCAAATCCGACAGTCTATATTCACAATTGAATTAATTAAAAAAGTTCTAAAGCCGCCCACGCTATAGCTTGTATGGCGTGGGCGGCTCCATCCTCTCTAAACTGGATGGCAATTCTCAATATTTCATAATAATATCGATAACTTAGAGAAAACTCTCGAATCTAAAGACTTTTCGATCGAGATTTAAAATTTGATATCCTCGGGATATCAAACTCATCTCCAACTCGACAGTTTACGAAGTTCACCGATCGACATGCAGCGAGTGCTTGTCAGCGGTAGAGATGAACCTGTCAATAGACTGCTTTGATTGAAGTAAAATAGTGGAAGATAAGTGACAAGCTCCTGAGGCAGGGATCTCAAAATCTTGTTCTCGGTCGCCTGATTTTACTTTTCAAATGGTTACGTCACTTCTATGTGAACCGAACCGACATGAATACAACAAAATTATAAGGACAGTAAATAATTGGTCTACCATGTTTTGCGCCATTCTATATCTCACGAGTCTGGGAGCAATATATATAAATTAGTTAGTGTGAGTATAGGCATCTGTGGCAGTTTTAGAATCAATTTTCAGATACGTAATGGTACTTTTCTTTGGGTATTCGAGATATAATATCACTGAATGAGAACCGCCCTACTAGTCCTTGTTCAGAGAGTTTCTGAAAAACTAATCAAAGCAACGGAACAGGCTAAAAGGCACCGTAACTTTCCACCACACGCTTTTGGAGCAGTTTGAACCATGTTCTGGTTAACTTTTTGAAACCGTAGACTGGAATTTTATTTAGGTTGTTGCCCCAATTATGGAGGCAGGCAAGTTTTGTAGTTAACTAGCTTGTGGCCAATTTTGTGGAGAATTTGAGCTGTGGCGTTAGACTGAACTACGCTGTGTTTGTAGAGAAATAAAAAAACTTGAAGATAAAAAAATCTTGTTTCATGAAATGTGATGGAGTTGTATAATATAATATAATAATAATAATAAATCTTTATTTGCTAAGAAATTGGTATATTGAAGGTCTTATTTATAATTAGTTTCACAATATCCTACCGACAAGTGTCGGTGTGTAAATTATAAATTAAGATATGTTAAATTTTTTTATTAATTATCAATAAATTTGTCATTTAAAAATTCATTATTTGAATAATATAATTTACAAAGCAAAAATTCAAATAGACTATTTTTAATTTTATTCGGTAATTAATTAAATATCTTCACAGCCATAGATACAATATTTTTTTGGAATAAACTTAATCTTTGGGCAGGTATATACAGTTTTTCAGCATGCCTTTTGCAACTAGAAATCATTTCTCGATTAGTGGAAAACACTTTGGGTGTTTTTTTACAAATAAGCTAACTTCATAGTTATATAAACAAGGCAACGGTATAATTCTTCAGCTTTTGAATATTGGTTTGCAGCTATCTATAAACCCTGCGCCAGATAAAGCTCTAACGCTTTTTTTTTGTACTGTAAATATAATATCTATGTATATTATATATATGTTTATATATATCACAAAAAAATAATGCAATAAATATTTCATGTGTATTTTTTTATTTATTTATAAACGATGATGTCACATCTATATATACACATTAGAACCATCAGCTTTATTTAAATAAAACTTGGTATCATACTGTTGATTTAATGTATCAGATAATATGAGGTGATATTAGGTCTTTACCTATGAAATTGCCGTTTTTCACGAAATAAATGAAGCGTAACTTTTTATATATTTTTTATTTCTATTAATCAAAATAATCACCCATACAATCAATGCATCTTCGCCAACGCATTGGTAGCTTATTGATGCCTTTCTTGAAGAAATCAGCTGGACGGGAGGCAACAAATTCTTCAAAGGCATTTTGTACTGCCTTTCGGGTATTGAATTTTTTTCCCGCCAAGAAGTCATCCAAATTCTGGAAAAAGTAGAAGTCTGAAGGCGCAAGGTCTGGTGAGTACGGCGGATGACGGAGAACTTCCAACCCCAACTCTTGTAGCTTGGAGACCGTCTGCTGTGCAGTATGAGGTCGCGCGTTGTCGTGCAGGAGCAGTGGAGCCGAACGATTGACCAAAGCTGGTTGGAGACGTGCGAGCTTCTCCATCATTGTGTTCAGTTCTTCACAGTACACATCTGCAGTAATGCTTGTCCCGTTTGGCAAGAAGCTGTGATGAATTACACCCGCGTTAGACCACCAAACAGTGACCATCACTTTTCTAGGGGTAAGTTTTCGTTTAGGGCATTGTTTGGGTGCTGATCCAGGGTCCAACCAACTTGCTGAGCGCTTACGATTGTCAAACTTTTGATTGACTTTTGATTGTTGATCCATTTCTCGTCACAAGTAACAATGCGGTTCAGAATTCCTTCATTTGTATGCGTGCTGAGCAGTGCAAGGTACGTCTCCACGCGTACTTCGCGCTGGCGGTCATTGAGTTCGTGGGGTACCCGTTTGTCAAGCTTTTTTACCTTGCCCATTTGACGCAAATGGACCAATATTGTTTTGATGCTAACGTCGAAAGCTGCTGCTAATTCAGCCGTGGATTGAGTTTCATCAGCTTCCACAATTGCCTTTAATTCGTCATTGTCGACCAAAGTTTTTGGACGACAACGGGGTTCATTTTTCAGGTCAAAATTTCCAGAACGGAAGCGGGTAAACCAATAACGGGTGGTGCGTTTGTTTGTAGTGTTCGCTCCGTAAACGTCGTTGATGTTGCGTGCCGCTTGTGCCGCTTTGCTGCCACGACGGTACTCATACTCCATAATTACTCGAATTTTTAACTTATCCATGATGACGAAAAATGTTCGAATGCGTTCAAAACAAAACACTAACTATTAAACAAATGACGATTTTAGAAAAAGAATTCCATGTTTGTCAAATAAAATTAATTTGAAATTAGAATTATCAGTCAAAAAAAATATTTTTATTTGAAATGGCCAGTACGGCAAAACGGCAGTTTCATAGGTAAAGACCTATTATATTCATATTTAAATATTTATATAAAAATATCCTACATAATAACTAACAAAGTTTTATTTATAGAAATAGAATACATAACTTTTTTCAACCTAAAAACATAATGATTAAAGCCTATACACATTTTATGTTTTACCATTTTTCTTTTCAGGCGCAACAAGGTCCTGTTTTTGTTTACTATGTCGCCAATAACAAAAAATTCCACGATGCACGTCTGAGTTAGTTAAAAACGGAGAAAAATTAAAAATGGAGAAATTAATGAATTAAATTAAACTTGATATTAAATTTGCTATAAAAATGGTTCTATTATCGTAGCGCTGAAATGTCTTATGCCAGTAATTATTTGATTTCAGCCGAAAGATGCGCAGAAGAAGTACTCGGTTTACAATGTTTACGTAGATTCCTTATTCAAACACCTACTTTAAAAAAGAAAGCCTTAAAAACGCAACCCTTGTGAACCGACTCGATTTTACTTGCGACTCCCTCCACACAGATTTTTCTTGTCTACTAATAAGTAATATAATCTACTAATAAATGTAATAACATTAAAAAAAAAACCTGAAAAACCCTTTCCTGGTCTCCCGATCAAGAACTAAAATTTCGGAAATCTGTTCTGATATGTATATAAGAGTTATATAGGTAATTTACAAATGTACGTCAAACTCTCTGGTACATTTACAAAATTATTTAACCTATGCGTTGGTCAGTAAATCTTTATTTAAATTAAACATAGCATAATAACTATTTGATCGAATTTTATGGACAACAAGCGCTGATATTCAATTTCTTAAGACGCTCTATTCTTAGTTGTCTTACCCATAAGCTTCACAACATCTGGTTGCAAACCGTACCTTCACTTAAATATTTAGACGTGGATGAACTAAAAAGTTGCTGAAAAGCCTCACTCACGGTTCGCAAAGGGACGATAAATAAAAATTTACCAAAAGAAATCAGATTTACATCCAAAAGATGTTGGATTTGAGATTTCTGTAGATCGACATTGTAAGCAAATTAACTACTTGAAGTGACTAAATTTTAAGAATAATTCTTAATTCTCAGAGCAATATTTGGACAGCATTTAAAATGTTCAAAAACTGTTTTATAGGATAATATGTATTTAAACCCTTGGAAGAAAATACAATATGCGCATGCAACATAAGTGTTTAATTTTCTTACATGACAAAATAACTTTAGATATTCTTAAGAAGAACCTGTGGAAATTCAATTCAGATGAAAGCGTGAGCCAGAGCTAGTCATCGAAACATCTGTCCTTGCTCGTCCCGGGCTCCTACTTATCGAATATCACAAAATCAATAAATCACCGATACTCAGAATGAGATTATTTCGGATTTTCGAGAATTTGCCTTCGACTCCAATATGTAATTACATTTACTAAGCCAAGGGACGAAATATTTGGTGTATTCAAGGTTCTTTGATAAAAATATATTATGTTCTATTTATTTTCTTATGACGTGCGACAAGAACAGTACTTATTTAATTCTCGAGTACTTATTTAAATTGTTCGTTAATTAAACGAAAATAAATCTTCTAGTTAACATCCGGCGTAAGTGAAGAACAATCATAGATTTTCTTAATCCGATTTAATTATTTGTTTACTTAGTAAACATCATTTATTTATAAACAAGAATTAAATTCATACAATAATAATAAAAAAATCTACTTTTAATTTTCCTTTCCATAAACATTTGTAATTGGTCAATTTTGTTATTGTGTATTCCTGTGCGAAAATAAGTTCTTCAATACATAAATAAATAACTCTGTCATATCAGTTTAGTGTTCTATATATATTTTAGGGCCCTTAATCCTTGTTAGGTAATTTACAAAATTTGGTAAGTAATTAAGTCTTAATTTGAGATGGTGCACCTCAGTGGCGCAGTGGTTAAGCCGCTTTCAATGTAAAGGGCCCGGATTTGATCTCCGGTGACAGCCGAATTTACAACCCAAGTTACATCAAGTCGTCTGCTGAAACGAGGAAACCCAGATACCTTATCAATTATTTCGAAGGTATGTGTAAGTCTGTCAACACCTCTCTGTCAGTGATCTGTCAATCTCGCTCACTTCCCTCTAATATGGTTGAGGAGGGCGATGGCTGAATCCCACGTTAACTCGTGAACGGGTGCCGTTTGAGGGTGTTCGTCGTTTGGACACTTGGGGGAGGGAGACTTGCCGAGCTAACAGATGCAGATAAAAATAATTTTGTACAGACATAAAGAGACTCTGTAAATTTATTTTGAAAAAAAAATACCCATGAAGTTTCTTGCCAGTTCTTCTTCACGAAGGTTTTTCCAAATTGGTGGTAGAGTCATGTCTTTCATTTCATTTCCACGCGCTGTAGACAAGCGTTGCGGACTACACATTGCCGGACCACCGACCCTTAGTTGGGTGAGCCTGATGTAGACGAAGTGGGATTATTAGGCTGTCATGATAAACTATTAAGTTATTAGAACTATTTCAAAACAAGCGTTACTTTTAAAATCAATAATTTACTTTTGGATTTTTATAATGCCAGCCCTTCTTAAATGCATGTATGCTTATTCAATAATTCTGTAGAAGCTTTCAAGATCTCAGAACTAACTTGCTCTGCTTCCATAGGTGCGCACGACCCTATGTGTTTTTTTTTTTGCTGCCGAGGCACCCTCGCGGGAGGGAGGTGGAAGATGCGTCATGCATACCGCCCGCAGGTAAATTCCTCTGCAGGGGGTTATGTGGGACTCACCAGAATGGCACCTACCCACTAAAAACCACCTGTTGGCTGTAGTTATCACCGTTAGCCTTCATCGGAAGCGACACCCGTCGGGAAGTTATGTATGGGCGAGGAGCCGGGATGGGATTCGATGCGGGGCGCTGCCTCCAGTTTTCTGGGGCAGGCCTGGACTGTGTAGGCTTTGCAGCCGGAGGAACCCGGCTACGCAGCGGCGGAAAGTTTTCTTGAGAAAGGAGCGGGGCCTGTTTGGGTCCCGCCCTCTTGGAATTGGAGCGCATACAACGGGGTGCACGAGGGCAGCCCCTGTAATTTGCGGTGTGGCCGGACTGGCCACAAAGCACGCAATCGGGAGGAGAGGGAGTTTCAGGAGTGCGATTACACTCCTTAGTGAAGTGAGGGACCAGGCACTTGACGCACCTGGGCGGTGCGCGGCAGTTGGCCGCCGCGTGCCCGTACAACTGGCACCGATGGCACTGGCCGGAATGACGCTGGCGGAAGACCCGCTAGCGGGTCTCCGCCAGCGCGCCCAACTTCCCGACGGGTGTCGCTTCCGATGAAGGCTAACGGTAATAACTACAGCCAACAGGTGGTTTTTAGTGGGTAGGTGCCATTCTGGTGAGTCCCACATAACCCCCCCGCAGAGGAATTTACCTGCGGGCGGGTATGCATGACGCATCTTCCACCTCCCTCCCGCGAGGGTGCCTCGGCAGCAAAAAAAAAAAAAAAGGCTGCGCCTACAAATTACTTGAGGTATCCATACACAGGTTTTGCTGGAATCGTCCGAAACTCCTACTGTTTCAAAAACATATTGATCCGATACAATACACACGAATGTAGGTCAAATAAAGCAATACTATAAAGAATATGTTGTAAATTTATCCGAAATGTTGAATCTTCGTCATTTATTTTGTGAAAAAATCTCTAAAATATATATTAGGATGGATATCAAGAAGCAAGGGTTTAATTTAAATCGCTTTCTCACTACAAAGGAACTTTAGAACTTTGAAATATTTCAAATTTTCTACCTGCAATATTCCTATCTTGAAATTATTCCACTAATAGCATTGTAGAAGCATTATAACAGCATTCCAGCATAGGTCATAAATACAAATTTAACGCCAGATATTCTCGTTATGCTATCCACATGAAATGGTTATTCCAGCTATTCTAATATAGGCATTGAGTTCCAAGGAATATTATCATGTAAGTTATATGACGTTTTGAGGTATTAAAGAGCCAAATAGTAATTCTGAAATAACAATTTCTAATTTAACAAAAAAGCTCTAACCAATTAATAAAAACAAGTTTTTTGTAATGTTTGAAAGTGTTACGAAGTAAAAGCTTCGAAAATTTACATAAAAAGGGCTTAAAGATGAACACTCCCAAAATGAGCTTTTCAAAAATATGTTACTAAAACTTCGCTTAGAATACAAGAGGTCCAAAACTTCCAACTCATTTGTCAGGGGTGAGCGCAGTCTCGGCTGCGCCTTGTTTAATAATAAAACTAAATGTTAACTTGGCGAAACCAAACTTGAATGAAATGTATGTAAAAATATAGTCATATAAAAATTTTGAACTTTACATTTAATAAAAATAGTGTGCTTCATTTACTTTAAAGACAAACTCCTAAGAAATAAATTTATTTTATCACTGAAAGAGATTTTGCAGAATAAACGAAAAACTAAATGAACAACGCTGGTTAATTAGAAGATCTAATTTTCAAGATATTTAAATTTTTTCATTCTCACGAAAGAGGAAATTTAATTTAAATATTGCTCAGCAAACAACTGTAATTGGGTCCAAAACAAAATTTTATTTAGGCCAGGTTTACACTGGTCCACCGAGCGATTAAATCTAATTTGGTGGGGTACTCTATTAAAATGCAAATTTTATTGTAAACCGTATCGAAAAGTTGGTTACAATTACGCAATGTAAATTTTCGTATCAACAAGTTTTATGATTTCGTGGATAAATAAATGAAAACATTGGAAAATTGCCTTTAATATTGTTTTTAGTAAAGTTTTCGAGTTAGCTAGGTACTGCGGCTTTTTGTGTCAAAATTATCGGAGTTTGAAAAAAAACATTTATTAGAAAAACAATCAACAACGCATGCCAACCGGGTATGGGTCGGAACGACAGCCTTATATTCAATCAAGGGACTTTGACATGAAAGGACATACAGGTATATTATATGCATTTGCAAAAGTAGGTACTAATACTGGTATACGGGCTGCGGAGGTAGTCGGAGTATTGGCATAATTTGGATGCGGACCCAAAAATCGGCATGAATCCGTATCTGAAATGAGAAGTAGTGGCTCTTACACTTTTCTCCCGGTCCCGGTTCTGTGGGTGGTAGTAGTTTTTACTCAGTAACTTTTCAATCTTATTGCACCGTTGATATACCGTAACATCAATAACACACGACCTTTCCGTAGTCATACTACTAAACAACAATAATATGATTCGAATATATCGCTATTTTTACATAACGGTTAGGAGCTGCGTTTACAAATCCTAGGTCTGCACAATATTAGGAAGGACCAACCCCTACTGCGTGATACGCGGCTTACCGACGGTCCCGAGAAAATTGTCTCCTGACAGGGCTGATGCTCTTATAATACAGGGTGTCAGAGGCAAAAGGTAAAGAGTAGAGTAAAAATATACCTACAACAGTACATTTACGACATTAAAGTGATTTAAAACTGTATCGTGTTATATTTATTAAATTTATGGTATTCCATACCAACATTTGTGGATCTGCGGAAAGGGATCTACGAGGGTGGATTGAAAAGTTCGCGGCCTAACATAGATAGCGTTGTCATATTATTATAAAACTACCCCCATATGAAACCTGGATTCTTTGTCAGTCTCTGTACAATTTTTCTCTGAGATATATGCGAAATTATTTATTTTACTGAACATTAAGTGAGAGTAAGTTTCATTAATTTTGAAAATGGATAGTTTAGAGCACCGTGCCTTGATCAAATACCTCCACAAGAAACACTTAACTCCAAAGCAGGTTCATGAAGATATGGCGGCTACTTTAGGAACGTCTGCTCCACCGTATACAATAATAAAAAAGTGGACAGCCGAATTTAAACGTGGACGAGAGAGCATCAAAGATGACCCCCGCTCTGGACGGCCTTCTACAGCTACGACTTCGGAAAACATCGAAAAAATATGTGATCTCATCATGGGAGACAGAAGATTGAAGGTATCTGAGACAGCTGAAGCTCTAGGGATTTCATATGAACGTACACAAAACATGATCGTTAACGAATTAGGGTTGCAAGATGGGTTCCACGGCTCCTTTCAGTTGAACAGAAACGAACTCGGCTCACGATTTCTAGAGACTGTTTAGAGCTTTTTCAAGCTGATCCAAACGAATTTTTGGCAAGGTTTGTTACTATGGACGAAACATGGGTGCATCACTATACTCCCAAATCCAAACAACAATCCAAACAATGGAAGAGACCCGGATCTCCGACGCCCAAGAAAGCCAAGGTGTGTTTTTCAGTAAACAAGGTAATGGCATCGGTTTTCTGGGAGTCTAAGGGTGTCACCTTGGTTACTTAGAAAGAGGTCAAACTTTAAACCTATTACGTTGTATACGCGAAGAAATAAAGTCTAAAAGACCAGGATTGTTGATCAAGAAAGTTTTGTTTCATCAGGACAATGCTCGTGTTCACACATCTGCAGGATCGATGGCTCAAATAGTGAATTGTGGTTTCTCTTATGGTTTTCTTGCTTCCTCATCCCCCTTATTCACCTGACTTGACACCTTCTGACTTCCAGCTATTTCCAAAACTAAAAAAAAACACTTAGGTTGAATGAAATTTTCTACCGATGGGGAGGTCAAAGTGGCCGTAGATGCCTTTTTTGAAGTCCTTGACGAAACCTTCTATTTAAATGGAATCAAGGTATTGGAGGACCACTGGATAAAGTGTGGAGAGGACAGGAGAGTATGTAGAAATAAAATTTCAAAAATTGCATTATTCCTGTGTTTTCTTATTTAGGCCGCGAACTTTTCAATCCACACTCGTATAAAAAAACTTCTCAACCTTTTACGCGAAGGTTTTTTAACGACATTTTTTTCTTGTTAATAAGTAATAAATGAAAGTAAATAAGTTGTTATTTATGTCACATAAAATTCAGGTAAAAACACAACACCGTCTCATTGTTCAAGATAAAATAAAATTAATTAGACAAGCAAGTTGAAAGTACATTATTTTTAACTTGTAACACCTGCGGAATGCCTGTACAGTCATGAAAGTTCATATTTATATAAAATGCTATTTATTTCAGAGAAACCGCAGTATACAGCTTTATTTAAAAAATCGACCGATAACCGCCACAAAGTGAATTTTACGATACTACTTTGAATTACATAATATTTTTAATTAAACTACGGAAAACGGAAACATAACGTAATCTATCGCAACGAAATTTTTATAAACTTCATATTAAAATTTAATTTAAATACCAACATTACGTTTATTTTATTTTATTCCATCCAATATTATTTATTTTTATTACAAAGATACACCCTGTATTTACCAATTTTCGTGAACAGTAGGTGGAATGCATTGAAGTTGTTTATCATTAAATATTTGGTCATAGATAAAACCGAAAACAAGTAATTTCACGCTGGGAGATTTAGTGCAGACATTCGATGATATACGATCCGCTTCTGCTGATAAATTCTGAGATTTTTTTAAGGATTTGATTTAGAAATGTACACTCAGCAATACCTTTATACTTAATCTTGATTATAAAAATTGAGAATATTTTTTATCGTATTATGAAAATAAGATGTTGAAGGAAATTAAAGATCATAATTTTAGATATAATAGTGAAATAGGTACCCAAGAAGTACTTTTCATTTACTTATTCCTGCTATTTTTCGTTATTAATCCACTAGATAAAAAATCGATTGGCTCAATATAGACAAGGGGTTTCAATAGCACGTTTCGCAAATATTCTAGTACGGTCGCAATGATACGTATTATTCGATTATATTGGTACTTATTATTCAGAATTATCCTATTCATTAACTCTGTAACAAGAATAACGAACACGTATTCAATTAAGAGCAAAGAAATAAAATAAACAGTAACGCCACGCCACCATTATTGACGTCATTTAAATATTAGATTAAAGTAAGGTCTTACTTTGAGCAGTCACGTAACGTCCACATAAAACGAACTCAGCAACGCGCTTGAATAAAACAACGCAGCATATGATATTATGGATGAATCAGTCTTTATCACTGGAGTATATATTTTACGAGCAAACTCGACTTTCTGGAATACACTGATTCTGGCGGAATTCCAAATCGGATACAATGTTGGATACATATTTGAATAGAACCTTCTTTTGGTGGAAGAAGTAAAAAAAAAAAATCATTCGTATTTTTTGTAAATTTGTTACTTAGAAAACCAACGTACGTAGGTCTGTAATTATAATAGTTTATTAGTTAGTTCGTTCTTCATCTTATTCATCTTAACTATTAAATGTTTGCCAAGTAGTGAATAAATCTTTTTTCTTTTTATTTTAGGTCCAAGGAACACCATTTTATTTAAAACATCAATTTCATATTAATAAATTTAATAATAAAACTGTATAAAATATAGATTCCAATTGTACCTATATCATGCAATGAACAGTAATATCATCCATTTCAGCTCCCGCATTCCATTATATAATAATAAACCTTAAAAACCCATACTCAACTAAAATAATTAAACCCACACAATAATAAAAGGCACTGCGCAGTTTAATCAAAAATATTGCATATAAACTACCATTAATTAATATGTCGCCCCATAGAAATATCAATTTGAAAAATGTCAATTATTCCCAAGTACTTACTCGTCTATTTAATTCGAAAGCTCATAAAATTAATGGATTTCATGAAGTGTACAAGTACTATGTTGGTTGTGTTCATGAAATTCAATTAAGTTTGAATACCAACACGCGGCAAATACCCCAGAACTCGCAGGTTGGTAAACAACCGCCAACTACGCCTGCTCGTGGTTTACTGACAACTCAGTAATTACAAAAGCTAAACTAATCGTATTCGTGATTACTTTGGGAGTCTTATCAGAATTTGCAACTTTTGACGAATTAAAAAGTAAGGGCTTAGCGAATTGTTTCCGTTTTTTTAAAGATATTTTTTTATAATCATTATTAAAATTATGGAAATCAAAAAAAAATAGCTTATCAAAAATCCAGAAACTTCACAACGTTCGTTTGAAGTAATCGCGTTTCGGGATTAAAAAATCTTCATGAATTATTATTATATGATTTTAAGACTTAATGCGTATAATGATCCTTATCAATAATTCCTTATTTTTCATGCAATTACATATAATTGATTTGTGTAATATAAAAAAAAAACAGCTTTAAACAGGGTTAAACGGGTGCCAATACATTTTTAGAGGTTTTAGAATACATTCTGTCTGTTCGCTTTGACACAATTACAACTTCTTTGTTTTTATGATTTGGCATGCGTTTGTCTTCTATCTCACCTGGTAAAAAGAGAAGATGAAGGCGAGGATGTCACAAGCCTGTCCAAGAGGTACATGTTCACTCTACACTTGAAAGCTCCAAGGTTATATTTATCTAGAAAAACAAACGAAGGCAGATCCTTCCACTCCTTGGCGTAACGAACTAAAAACAATCTATCGGAGCGTTTTGTGCGACTTTTCGGCTCGCTAACCATAAAACGATGGAGCTTTCCTTGATACTGAACCCGTCCCTGAACAATGGCAAGTAGTTCGATTTATACCCTGTATATTTAGATGTTAAACTCTGTAACACTACATATCAGCTAATCGACACACAAAGTAACTTGCAAGACATAACTTAACCTAAGATGCCATGTCCAGAGCCATGACACTCCACCGAAAACAATCACAAGTCCCCCACATGTCATTAAGTAAACCAACGTCCATAGAAGACTGCTCCAATACGTCACCGGCGGAAGTTATGATTTACAAAACACAGCAATATGTGCCATGTTCGTGTTACAAACTGTTATTGAAGGGATGATTGTGTTGTGTGGTGTATGGCGATATTAAAACAAAAGCGAAAATAATACGCCCTCATTGTTGCATTTATGGAAGTTGTAGTTTCTTTAGAACCTTTCTTGTTGTTGTATGATTATTTAAAAAAAATGATTCAGAGGCTCAGAAAAAATTAAAAATTAAAACATGTTTTTTGTATCCAAATCATATATCATCAAGCTACTAACTATGAAACTCAAATCAGATTCTTAAAAAAAGCCTTAGACCAGAAATTCAAATTCATCCGGGTAGGTTAAAGAATTTCTAATTTGTGTGTTAAAAATTCAAAAATTCTTAAAAAATTTACGAAACAAGAGATAAACCCAGCCATAGCACCCAGCATGGACAGATCTCACACACAATTAATCACAGCCACGTACTTCATTTGTCCCTCGGGGTGGAATTACATTTTTCAGGACCTTGGGTCACCTTAATGGAAGCAATTTTTTCATTCACAAGGAATCATTTTTAACATTTATCTGTCATGGCTATCTTTATGAACTGGATGAGTTTAGGGTGTATACCTTATACTGTATAGTAATAATTACGAAAATGATATATTTAATTAAAACTTAAAACGATAACATACAACATTTTTAAAATATTATACTTATAACATTTTTGAAATATAAAAACCTATAAGGGGGATGAAAATTAATATAGTTTTGTCCGCTTATACAATTGTAAGTACTTCATTAATGGATGATCCTCGAATATCGACCTTTCATGTTTGTCGAGCTAGAATTAGGAACAGGGTAAATATCAAATATCATGTTACTGAACAAAGCGTCGAAAAAGTTTTAGAAGAAGGTTTATAAATATACGTTTATTTAATGTCATAACTCTTACTTTAATATTCTTTAATGGTTTATAAACAACCAAGAGGGTACGGAGGTGAAAACGTTGTGTTGGATTTTGAGTGCTTGAACCGAATTCCCGCTGTTTCTAAGCAGGAAGTAAAATAAAAGCGGCTCGTTTAGGAACCCGTTCTTTGCAGTCGGGACTTCAACCCTACCTGCATACATTTCACATCCACTGTTTTAGATTTATGACGTAGAATATTCCGCTTTTGCCCACCCTAGTCCAAGAAGTGAAGATCACAAATCTGCTATGCTATTCAAACCGAAAAGTCTTACCGTTTAAATGACCAAGTTTCAAGCAGTAGTGTCTATCAATTTGTTGCCTACATGTTCTAGGCGAAAGCTGAACATACGATTTTCGAAAACCGATCGACAGCCTTAACCATTCAGCTACAGACACAATACCAACCAACGCTTTACATTTTCAAGTAACATATGTTCGGTCTTTAAAATAATTATTTTGTCGCGGTTAAGCATGGAGACTTAACCAATACTATTTTTAATCATGTACTTAATTTACCTAATATGATTTAATCAGTTGCAGTGTACATAGCAAATAGATGTCAAATAACTAATTACGAAGAAAGATGGTTATTGGAAGATACAGCAGCACAAGGTTGTTTCAAATATTTTGTTTCATTTTAATTCGCACTATACATGCTGCGCTAATTGACATGAACACATAGATCATCAAAGTAAAGGGAGTATTAACATTAACAAAATATTTAGTATCCTGTACATGTTGAAATTACACAAAGTTTTCTTTATTCATAAAGGTACAATTTCAAAATTCAAAGGGTGATATTGTATTAGCATATATTATTATTATGATATTGCGGCCAAAGGCCTCGCTTTTACTGCCAAAGTATGTGTTTTTATGTATAACTCTTTGGACTCGTTTGATGTTATATGAAAAAATACACATTACATTTAATATGGTATATTGCTGGAACTTATTTTATGGAATATAAAGCATCTATTATGAGCGCGTTATTTTGTTATGATACGTTTATTCCCATTTAATTATAAAAAGAGATGTGTGGTTAGGTCGTAGATCTTGAGCCGTGTATCCTTTAAATTCACAGTATTTCTAGTATTTACGTTGAAGTTGAAAAATATCGAATATCGAAAGCGCAGAAATTTAAAATAAGAGAACAGAAAATCAACATCTACATTCGTAACGCTTATATTTATATTTGTCCCTACCAGGTTTCGAGATTTCCGCTTAAATAACAACGACACGCCACCAATTTAGTACTGCTCTGTATATAGGATCAAAAAGTTCGAGGGGAAAGAATTTAATTTATAAAAATAAAAAAAAACAGATTGGGAAAACAAACCTAACGTACAGTTTTGAGTGACAGGTCGTCACAAATCGGCACACCGACAAAGTTATGTGCAGGTAAGGGTAGGGCTGCCATATATGACGTTTCTTTTTACAAAATAGTTGCCATAGGAATCTTTTAGTTCCGATTTTATACATTAACATGACGTTTCATTAAATAACTCACGTAATGTAAAATTGAACTGGTCACGCGTTACTGCACTGTCAGGTAGTGTTTACGGAATAATATACTAAGTATACGATCGAAACCATGAGGCTGCTAAAAATTGTACTAACCTACCTCCAACAATCTGTCTTCTAATTGACATCTAAACCAATATACATTGATATAAAGAAATACAACAGAAAACCTTTAACTTAACGTACCTGCACCCTCTGACATCGTATCAAGCTCTGCGTATGCGTCAGTATCCTGAGCACCATATGCTCTATCGTGCTCTGCTCTTCAAACACCATCCTGGCCAAGTCTAGTAGAACCTGGTTCCTTTTAACCTCGAGTTGAGACCGCTCGTATAACTGGGCGTTTCGGAGCCCTATGCCGCAGAACTGAAGGTAGGACGCGAATACTTTCTCATCGTTCTGTGTGAACGGGCCGTCGTTCTGTTTGTTGATGACCTGCGAATAGAGTTGCGAAGGTATTGTGGTTTTCATATTTAATTATTAAGGTTATGAGTATATAAGTGTACTAAGTACTAAGGTAGGGTTAGTTTGCGTGAAATTCAGGGGATAAAAGCGAAATAAATGGTTCTTTTTATGAGTATAACATTTTATGTAAAAACTACCAATATTTAACTTTTAAGAAATATGTATGAATTCATTAAATTCATTAAGAGTTCCAACCCCATCGCATATTCAAAACTACAGCTGACGACCTTATCTTTAATAATTGAAATAATCAAAACAAATTCACAAAAGGTAGGTAATTTACTAGCATAAAACAAAGATTATAAAAATATATAAAGTTCTGTCATTACTGAAGCAATGATGTCAACCAACACCCCAACTGAATTAAGGCCGGCAACAGACGGTCGAAATGAAAAAGACAATTTTTTATTTTCACAAAAGCAATTTGCAATAATAGCGTTTAATAACTCAACAACTGGCGCACGGGGAAAACTTTTTTGATTTCCCGGTAGCTTTTTTCGTTCGAATGTGCCCTTTTTGTTATTACTGATTGAAAGGGGAATCTGTTTATTGGAAATTGGGACCCAGCTTAATTTGTACTTAAAGTCCACTAAATTTTAACACACGGATGGTATTATTGTTATCCTTATATGTGATTGGATGAGATGAAGAGGACGTAAAGTGGACATTGGAGAGTAATTTTGATGGTACTTTTTTAAGTTCTGCTTGTTCTGTATAATACTTCAAGATTTGAATTAGTACGGTGTTCAAAAAATCAAACAGTGGGGTCATTTGGATGCCCCTTAGTTATAGTAAGATTCAAAAAGTTAGCATGCCTTATACGTTTTAATTTATCGAATCGGAACTTTCATTCAAAACTGACAAGTTTCACAGCCCCACTTAATTTTTCAAACTTATTGCACATTGTTGTCATCAAAATTAAATATTCATATCAATATAGGTACAGTTAGGTACTAAAATGCTTACCTGCGCGACTCCCAGGACCTCCCCGTTGATGTCTTTGATAGGCATGCAGAGGAGGGACCGGGTCTTGTACCCCGTCTGCTGGTCTATGTCGTGATTGAACCTTTCGTCCTGAAACAATACAAGAAAACAAATTGAGATTAACATCGAATGTTATCAGAGTTTGATTAATGGCAAAAAGTCGTGCGTCCGCCTTAAAAATTTTGCACTGTACTTTGATTCTAATCAAAGCTGTTAATCGGAAAGAAACTTGGATTGTAAATATATTTTATGCAAAGCATAGATTTTCTTTAATTTTGTTCTATGCGCAAAACATATGTAAAGTCTCAGAAACAACTGCCAAATCAGGCAACACTGGTATATTTTTAAACATTGCCTTTACATTGCCGTACAATTGGCTAGATTTGACGCTACGACATTACTAGAGTTTAGAGATTAAAAAGTGTGTTGATTGAACTTTTTCCGGATGATTACAGATTATCCTCTTACATCCTTATAACGACTGGAAACTCGATATTTAAAATAATCTGTTTCATTTGTAATATGGAGTCAAATAAATTTGAATATTTGCGGCCAAAGGCCTCGCTTTTCAGTCAAAGTATGTGTTTTTATGTGTAACTCTTTGGAATCGTTTGATGTAATATGAAAAAATACGCATTACTTTTAATATGGTATGTTGCTGGAATTTATTTTATGGAATCTAAACATCTATTATGAGCGCGTTATTTTGTTATGATACGTTTATTACGATTACGATTTAATTATAAAAAGAGATGTGTGGTTAGGTCGTAGATCTTGAGCCGTGTATCCTTTAAATTCACAGTATTTCTAGTATTTACGTTGAAGTTGAAAAATATCGAATATCGAAAGCGTAGAAATTTAAATTAAGAGAACATCAAATCCGTGAACGAAAGCACCAACGTTAAGCCTCGAAAGAAAAGAGGTCTAGTGTTTTGAACGACTACGAGTAAACTTCGGATTGGAAACATACCTAGGATTAGGACACATATAAATACAAAGTAATATTACTTTTTTTTTTTTTTGCTGCCGAAGCACCGTCTCTCGGGAGGGAGGTGGAAGATTCGTTATGAATACCTCCGCAGCCGTCTGCGGGGTTATGTGGGACTCACCAAAGTGGCACCTACCCACTAAAAACCACCCAAATGGCTGTAGCATGGGAATGCTGTCAGCCTTCATCGGAGCGACACCCGGGTAGGGAGGTGGGCGCGCAAGCAGGGACCCGCTAGCGGGTCACCCGCTGAGAA
The DNA here is from genome assembly GCA_923062675.1 of Marasmarcha lunaedactyla. NCBI lineage: Eukaryota > Metazoa > Arthropoda > Insecta > Lepidoptera > Pterophoridae > Marasmarcha > Marasmarcha lunaedactyla. The sequence goes on from OV281354.1 coordinate 9,270,570, forward strand.
TACTTAATCACTTAAGGTGCAAATGACATTTATATATTGGTGATTATACGGCCTGGGCAGCCTTAAGCTGGTCCAGATTAGCCGAAAGTTGATCGGGGGGATCCGAGAGTGCATTTCTCGGTCTACGGACTTTGTACCTCGACGGCATGGACGGAGCAGTATAAGCTACTGACTCTCGTATAAGAGGGTTAGGGTGCTCTTCGGATCGCTTGAAAAAAGCGGTGGAGAGCGTCCTAAGGTGTTGTTGTATAGTAGGCAGTTCGAGATCTCTGAAGTAATATTACTTGAAATCAACATCCACATTCGTCTTACATTTGTCCCTCCCAGGTTTCGAGACTTCCGCTCAAATAACAACGGCGCCACCGATTTTTGTTTGAATATAAAAACCATGTCTTTGTTATTGACCAAATTGATAACATATTTCAAAATGACTTTGATCTACATTTATCTCCTTAAATCTATAAGCGATTTTGCTCACTCCTAAAACGAAAACCAAATAAAAATGTCAGAACTCATAAAACCTTGAAAATCATAAAGAAGCATTTACATTATTATATAAAACATTAAGAAAGCCAAACATCCTTGGAAAACTGAGCTTCCAGCGATAACTTTAAAATGTACGAATAAATCGGGATCCACAAAAATATCGGAGTATTCCGAGATGAGCAAGTTTCTGAGAGAAACCAGCAGGAATTCATTTCCGATATTGGAGAATATAAAATAAAATGTCCGGTCAGAGCTTATACGAGATAACTAAAGATTTTATAGAGTTCTTCAAGTGTCCCTTTGAATATAATGGCTCTTTTAACGTATTTTTAAGAGTTATAAAATGTGAATACGGTTTTAGTACGCCTTTATTTTCTGCTTGTTTATAAATTAACATCTAGCATTAAGCCTCAATTTTGCTGTATCGAAAAATTTTATGCATTAATTATGTACTTCGAAGTTGAAGCGCTTCAATTTTATTGTCCATTTAAGCGCGTTTTGAGATTCAAGGAACAGCAGAAGCAGTCAACAACTCTGGTCACTTTTAATCAAGAAATGCGGTTAAAAACCGTACAATTTCTGTCAGTATCATAATTCCAACGTGATTTTACTGAAAACTACTCATCCAGCTCCAAAGCTTCGCAGTAAAAGAACCTTAATCCTTTCGCGCTGGTTATTTAAATCAGCAATGCAGATATTTGAACTCTAATACTGACACGATTAAGATATTCCTGGTAAAAGCGGCGTTCACCCTATCTTTTTTGTTTTTTTAGAAAACGCTAACATTTAATTTAATTTGACCTCTATAAATATATTAATATTATATGATTAAAAAGCCATAACCACCGCATGAACAAAACCATAATCTGTTAAAAAAACCTAGCAATATTTTAAATAATGTACTTTTTATTTACTAAATTAAAAATATTTGTTATTTCACTTTATATACGACGAATTTGTTGTCATTACTAAAAATTAAAATGTAGTAAAGATTTGCACGTATTGTAATTAATAAGTCCTTTGTATGTTTCTAAAAATTATTTACAGTAAAAAAACTTCACATTCTCATTAGGATATCAGTCAATCGTCCGTATCAATCACATATTGCAAAATAGCAAAATTTAAAACGTCTTATTATCTTTTAAGTGATTAAACATCCAAACAACTACCGCAGGTTTAAAAAATGCAATAACACCGTACCAAAGCCAAACAATACCTTATTCTAACAAAAACAGCAAGTACTCTAGCAATTTTACGAATGAATTCATTTCCACCGACGACGACCTGAATTGCGCGAGAGCCAACTGTCAAGAAAATAGATTATGTACGAAGTTGCCTGTGAAAAAATTCTAGGTTCTTGTTTTGTGAGAGAATAACATGCTCTTCAGAAAGTAGGACGAAAATTGTTCTGTCACCGAAACTGTAACCGCGATGTTACAGGAAATTATAATATATTTCCTCAAGAGAGAATTACTGTCGAAAAATATACATGGTGCTTAAGGCGATTTTAGAAAATTTAATAAGAAATACAAACTGCTTGTGCATACCAAGGGTACATGACTACTATATAGGCATGCTTTATTTACACAAAATAACTAGGTACAATCAGGGTGCAGGCTCAGTTCGTAGTCGAGTCCCCTGAAGTGTTGGCTACTACTAAAATAAAGAACAAAGCGCAAGCGATTCTCGCCTTGTCTGAGCCTCCACCGACCTCCCCGACTGTATCTAAATAATTCAATCCGAAATCAAATGAATTTTTAAATACAATCAACTTTAGCCATTTCTTTAATAATTCAGTGCTTATAACGTTTAATTATTCAATTATCAATTTTCAATTTATTGGTTGATGTATTTAAATATGGATAATACAGTCTCAAAACCTCCCAGGATACTAACATACAGTTTTGCGGCGAACCACAATATTTTGTACTACAACATTAAACTGAGAATTCGTAGCTCACTAGAAACGCAAAACAAAATGTACGTTACAAATTATGAATTTTTTCTTTGGAGTGTATTTGCATTTCTCTTTTCTCTCACCTGATGAGAGATATCAAGAATGGAAAGGGATGACGAAAATGAGGATGTTACACGCACAGAAGCCTATTTCCTTAACTCTGGAAGATTCCAGGACGTTACTTTTTAAAAAAAGTCAGGCAGGCAGCTCATCCATATTTCCACACGAAATTCAAAAATCGGTAATAAAGCAAATAATAAACAGAAGAAATTATCTTGCCAAGTTCAGACCAAGGCTAAAGCGTAAGATATTACAATTTTATTAAGGATTCCCAAAATATTTTTCATCGACTCATCGCCCTGGTTCTTTGTCTTTATTTCCACTCTAACTAACATTATAAATGTGATAATGACTGTGTAAATTATGTTACGCTGTCACGTCTTGAATACTCTCCTGGACTCATCATGAAATTTTTCATATGAACTGAGTCATCTTTCAACCATAAAAAAATTCCTTCTTCGACGAATACGCTTAAAAAGCGCCAGCATTATCCATTTCGGTACAAAATGGCGGTAAAATCTATAAAAATGTACAGAACAAAGGGCAATCGTAAAAAAAAACCTATTAACAACTTTGTTTTCGATCACTAATGCAGCAAACCTGCACTTAACTGAAAAACTCTACAGGCATATAAAGAGGTCGATTACAAGGTTTTTTTAACCTTTGCAGGTATGTTTGCACGGTTGTGTTATAATGTTAAATTTTAAAAAGCTATGGCCCATATATTCGTTTTAGAATTGATACTAAAAATATTTAATTGGAATAGAAGATAATTAATACAACGTAAATTAAAAAAGTTTGAAACAAAACGAGATCCCAGGAAAATTATGCAATGTAGTTTTTAATTAGCTTTTTAGAAGTTAGAATAAAACAATTGAAAATTTTAATAATTAGACAGATCGGATACCAGTATGGATAAATAATGACGACTAAGTAACTGATATAGTACTTAGTAACCGTGCTTCGTACTACTAATTCTTGTTTATCTTTTGATGTAAATTTATAGAAGTCCCAGCGTTTTTATAGAATTCCGGGCTAAAATATAGACTGTTACTCCTGGAATTTAAATTCTAATATCAATAATTATTAAAATTAATTCAAACAAGATGTTTAATTTAAATGTAAAGTAACTTTTTTTTCTTTCAAATTGACCAATCAACTGGTTTTTTATTTTAACGTACAAACAACCCCTTCGCTTTTTATAAATATTAGTACAGATTTGTGCTTAGAATCTCTGGGATAATACATATCATCATTAAATACTTGGAAAACTTATTTATAGATGTATTCCACTGAAACTTGGAAATCACAGCGACAATATAATTTAATAATCTCCATGGAAACATCCAAATGAAAATAATGGATGAAAATAGAGATCGTCTAAGAGAGTACGTGCTGAAGCCAACCAAAACAACTGCTTGGTGACGTTCTTAGTAATTCGAAGATTAGGTAGGTAAGTAACCCCCCCCCCCCCCCGGGTGCACAATATATTACTGTGTTAAAGCAGGTTTTTTTTTATGTCGAACATGAAAGGGTTTTGCATCTATATGAATGATCACGGAGTCGTTATGATAAATTGCTTTTGCTGCTATCGACATTATAACCAGTAACAAAATTAACTTAAGTGCTCACATTTCATATAAGCAATTACTTTAATGAATCCCATAAATTGGGTACCTGGTTTTTGAAGCTAAAAAGGCGGTTTTATCAACTCTGACACCAGAGGTTGCAGAAGAAGAAGAAGAAGCGAATAAGAATAATTTACAGATTAACGCCAGTACATCTCTCCGCAGCTTTACCTCACAAAAAATTATTTTGTTACGGAAAAAATATAATTTGGCTGAATATACTGTACTGAATGTACAAAAGCGGAATTAGGCGCCATGGCAACATTATTTCAATTAATAATATCATTATACGGAGTATTACACATAATAAATCCAGGTACATTGTATCCAATTCTTAATGTACGGTGGCGTTAACAACAAGCTGATTTTTGTATGTAAAAAGTCGTTCATGATTTGCATGTTTATACGCTGTTCATTCAAGAGAGTGTTTTTAATGACATTCATCGTTAATTTAGCGCACTGAAAAGTAATTAATCACTAGTCACTCTGAAAATTTACGAAATCTGTAAAAAGTCAAAGGTATAATCACAAAAAAAGCTGTTTTTAAAAATAAATGAGAATGAATAATCCAGGAGCGTTATAAACCCGGGACCTAGAACAAAGTATTAAAGCAGAGTGCTGCGCTCCTACGGAATTATATATGTAAAACGGTAAATCTCCGGACGTGGCGAGGCTCAAGGTCAGCTTAACTCGAGACTGGATTCTCGAGATGAAATATATGGACCAGTTATTAAATGAACTTTTTTTAAAGCTACTCAAGCTTTTCCTTTAAGCTCCCGCTTAAAAAACGATCATTTTTATTACGATATTTTTGGATTAGGCTGGGCTTCAGAGGTAAATTATATTAAATCTTGACTGTGAAATATGACAGTATACAGGATGAATGTTTTATTTTATTATTTTTATTCTTAAACTCATTTAATAGGAAAATCTAGTAAATAATAATCAATTAAAAATAAACGCTGGCTAAACAAGGGATAAATTTTTTATAAATCTTAAACTGTACTTGGTTGAATTTTATTCCAAACCTTCGACTCTAAGTGGACGCCATTTCGAAAAAAACGTAATAATGTGTAACGATAAAACTTATGTTCTAAGCTTTGAATATTTTTATAACAATTTATAAGAAACAATTACATATATACCTGATGTATAAATACTAAATTAACTTTGCTCTTACGCGCACATCAAGATCAAGTTCCTAGAAAAACCTCTAAACGGCTTTGTATACGACAAATTATGATCAGATAACTCATGCTCAACGACTGCTGATTATAATTGCTAAAACTGAATATGCTTTTAGACTTTCGCACTTATTGTTTTAGACCTCTTACTCAGGAATAAGCGTTATAAATAATTTATAAAGATATAGTTCACAACATAAGGTATATTCATTCTTAGTTGTAGGCAGCCGGCGCTACCGCCGTACCTTTTTGAATATCATTCGAATAATTCAGAGTCAGCAAAAATAATGTATACAAACTAAAGTGAGAGTTATGTTTGGATTGCGTTTTGTTTGGGCCTCACATATTACTATCCTTTTATCTGAACGACAAGTTGGCACAAAATTTACATAACTACGCACTTCGTTCACGCACGCACTGTGACTACGCAAAAATAAAACTTTGGAGGCGCACAGATGTGCCCGTTACGAGTAAGTTGGAGTTTTTGTAACTATAAAAAAGTTGGTATTTGCAGCTTGATGTTTAAAAATAATATATAGTAATAAATTTAGTAGAAGGCAGCAACAACCTACTTACAACATTAAATGAATACCAGTGACGATGACGGTCTAGAACTAAAGCTCTATATCTTTTAAAAAAATCCTCTACACATAACACTTCTTCTGGAGCATGAAAACTTTATTTTTTTGTTAGATATTTATAGAACAAGAATGAACGACATATCTAACTTTTCTTAACTACATAATTATTCGTAAGGATACGGTATCTTCGTAAAATGTTTGATTCGATATGATTCCACAATAGATTCTGTTAGGCAATGTTGTATCCTCCACCAATAGTAACAAAGACTATCTATAAACGACCAATCAGCATGCTAACACAAATTTCATAGTTCCGTGTCATAAAATGTATGACAACTTGCACCTTGAGAAGTTTTGCATTTTCAAAGCCATTAATTTCAGTTTCAATTTATAACTTGAATTCTTGCTTGGCAAAAGAAACTTGATTCGTACAGATAGTGGCAGATATTTTAAAAATATTGGTTTTGACTAAGACATTTCCAAGGTCGGTTTCCTAAGTCTCAAAGTATAAGAAAATCAACTACAGTCGACCGAAACCAGATATCAATACCCAAGAGTAATTATCCCATCAGTACAACGTTTGAGCAGAAGATAAAGTTACCTAAAACTAATAAAGTGGTCACTCAATTTTCTTCGATATCGTTTTGTACAAATATCAAGGATATTGGTGCAAATTGTATTAGACTGGTCACAGTATTCAAATGTTTCATGAAATATTAGGTTTACCTATGAAATTGCCGTTTTTCACGAAATAAATGAAGTGTAATTTTTTAATATATTTTTTATTTCTATTAATCAAAATAATCACCCATGCAATCAATGCATCTTTGCCAACGCATTGGTAGCTTATTGATGCCTTTCTTGAAGAAATCAGCTGGACGGGAGGCAACAAATTCTTCAAAGGCATTTTGTACTACCTCTCGGGTATTGAATTTTTTTCCCGCCAAGAAGTTATCTAAATTCTTCCCGTTTCCGTTTCCCGTTTGGCAAGAAGCTGTGATGAATTACACCCGCGTTAGACCACCAAACAGTGACCATCACTTTTCTAGGGGTAAGTTTTCGTTTAGGGCATTGTTTGGGTGCTGAACCAGGGTTGCTGAGCGCTTACGATTGTCAAACAGGATCCATTTCTCGTCACAAGTAACAATGCGGTTCAGAATTCCTTCATTTGTATGCCTGCTGAGCAGTGCAAGGTACGTCTCCACGCGTACTTCGCGCTGGCGGTCATTGAGTTCGTGGGGTACCCGTTTGTCAAGCTTTTTTACCTTGCCCATTTGACGCAAATGGACCAATATTGTTTTGATGCTAACGTCGAAAGCTGCTGCTAATTCAGCCGTGGATTGAGTTTCATCAGCTTCCACAATTGCCTTTAATTCGTCATTGTCGACCAAAGTTTTTGGACGACCACGGGGTTCATTTTTCAGGTCAAAATTTCCAGAACGGAAGCGGGTAAACCAATAACGGGTGGTGCGTTCGTTTGTAGTGTTCGCTCCGTAAACGTCGTTGATGTTGCGTGCCGCTTGTGCCGCTTTGCTGCCACGACGGTACTCATACTCCATAATTACTCGAATTTTTAACTTATCCATGATGACGAAAAATGTTCGAATGCGTTGAAAACAAAACACTAACTATTTAACAAATGACGATTTTAGAAAAATAATTCCATGTTTGTCAAATAAAATTAATTTGAAATTAGAAATATCAGTCAAAAAACAATATTTTTATTTGAAATGGCCAGTACGACAAAACGGCAGTTTCATAGGTAAAGACCTATTATAAAGCCGACAATCGAACAGGAACTGACATTATTGATGTCAAGTTAAATGATTGTCATGTGCCATAGCTTCAGTTGAGTCCTTCAGCGGCATTCGCGCCTTTTTCTTTAGCAGTAGTACTTTACTACAAGTCCCGAGTTCAAGACGTATTAGTCATTTGTGTGGAAACAGAAACTTTTTTTCCCGAGTGGATGTTTATCTATTCCCATCTAAGTTCATTCATAAATAATATAAGCGTTGCTTACGTTGGAGCCTGGATTTTGTGTCTTCGGGTTTTATTTATCCTGTATCCAGAACCCAAACTACGCTCACCCAAAATTGCAATTATGTCTCAGAAATAAGTAAATAATACCATATCTTTATGAAAGATATTCCAATAACACAATACGTCAGAACCTAAGAACATTATAGCCACAACATATTAGCTTCAAGTAAGAAAATGAAATAGAAAATTCAATACAGAGCGTTGTACAAACGCACAATTTATTATCCCCGGGTGTCGAGTTAAGGCGACTAATGTAGCGCTTGTTGATAAATGGCTGACTTACAATTACTGGATATATTAACTTTAGAGCTAGACATAAATCACTTTTTCTTTAAAAGATTTACAGCATTTGCTAGATTAGTCGCTGCTTTTATTTCTCTTTTCAGGCTTAAAAGATTTACTACTTTATTGCTCTGGGTTAGAGTTAGTTTTTTAAATAATAGGCAAAGTTACCGTGCTGCTTAGTTCTCACTGTTTTATCTTACTCTCTGCCTGCCTTATAAATAATACAAGCATTTCTTAACTAAAGGCTAATGACTAAATATTGTTTTAGGTGTTTTATCCTTATAAACTGTTTTTTTAAAAACCTTAAAAATTAAACTCGAAACTGCTAGTTTCGAGTAAAGTATAATATATCCGTAGATGTAATAAAATGCATTATCATATTTGTGTAATCTAAGAACATCAGTCGAAGCGACAAAAAACATTCGTTATTTATTTAAAGAAACAGAAAGTTTTAAAAATATATCTTGCAAAAGATGTTATTTATATTCTAACATGGACCAACTTAAAAAAACTTATATTCTTTAGCTAGTTATAACTGGTTATTAAATATTCCTTCGTAACTAAATACCAACAAATTAAACCAGCGAAATTATATATCTGGTTATAAATTTTTATCCACGTTGTTTTATATTTGCATAAATTTAAACAGTGAACATAATATTTTTTTATGTTTATAAGCGCGATGGAAGGTAACACATTTTGAATTCAAGACTATTTTAAACCAAGATATCTTAGCGCGATTATTTTTATTTAAACCGATGACTGCGTTCACGGTTCACCAGGGGTTGAGTTGCACCACAGGCTTAGTTATTGTTACAGTCACAATTACCTTAAACAGGAACAATAACGTTAGAATTCAACAGTTGTGTGTTATTTTCGTTAAAGTATAAACGTCTACACTTTGACAATTGACTTGACCAAAACTATAGCATTAACCAGTCAAACCCGCGCAGTTATAGTTAGCGACAGTTAGATCGTGATCACCCATTGCTAAAATGGGACAACCCATATCTGACTCAACAGGAGATTTGACGTCCTTATACTAGTTATGGTTACAAAGTTGTGCACCACAACCCACCGACTTTGATTGTCCACAATTTTTTTTAGGTTTCACGCTTTTTATAAAATTTTTATAATATGGACTAAGTTATATTCAGTACCATTCTGTAATAACTAAAAGAACTTTCACATATCTTTTTACTATTGAATATGCACATATAGCAAACGGCTGGTAAGAAAAAATGCGTTGCTATTTTGTTTTCTCTTCTATTCATCTGTCTTCTTTGCGACTGAAGGCTGAGATAGAATGACCTTGTTTCATGAGTAATGGTGTAATTTAAGCAGAATCATGTTTTATTACAAATTGTATGAGCAACGAAGAGTTTTAAGGCAACTCAGTTTTCTGTTAAACAGACATACATACATTTTTTCTTGACAAACTAACGATACTGAACTGATGTTACAACTTTTTCGGATACGAAGGTATAGTTTCAGCCAATAATTAGGACTCTTTTCTTGATAATAAGGATGATATATTCCAAGTTAGGCCCGATTATGAACTTGCATGAACTATAGTATAAAAATTAGCTTGATGATAAATTCCTTTACATATATATATTATCGTACAATACACCAACAAAACGTCCTACTTTGTTGATTGAAAATTATGAGGTCAACTTTTTTATAAGTCCCAAGAAAAGTTTCTGGTTAGAAAAGTTCGACGTTCAGAGCTTTTTGGGGTATAATAAAAGCATTTTCTACGCCTTTTTTAGCATCATCGATCATGAAACTGTAACCTCTTTTTTCGGTTGATTTAATGAATAATGGGGTGGAATCGTGTTTCTTCTTAGTTTGTTCAGTAGGTTGAATACATTTAGGTAAAGTATAGATTATATTAGGCGACGCTGGGATAAACTATACTGGGATAAAGATCACATGTGAGCGATTATAACCTTAATAATAACATACGTAGAAAATAATAGCGAAGTACAACTTTAACCTCAGAATCGGACTCTAGTTAAATGATTTTATAATTATTTTACTTTGTCATGGCCAGGAATAGAGCCCGCGGTCCACCTGACGGTAAGTGGCATCTGTGCCAATAGACATAATTAATCATAGATGTTATTTATTAACCTTATTGCTATTTATTTATTCTTAACGTAAGAAAATCTACTACTAATTGATTTTATTCATAAAAGTATAAATGAATATCCATGTAAACAGAAACCTATAGAGTAAGCCGCTAGGGATGATTCTAAGCCCAATGTAGGGTAGTTAAGAACAAAAACATTATGTGAAGATGATACGAATGAGTGGTCAATATAAATATATGTGTTATCCCGCAATGTTTGCTAGAATTCGAATCTCATGTGTCGACGACGGGACGGTTACGACAGGACTAAACTCGGCCATCTTTACATTATTTTCACAGTAACAGGTATTCGTTTCTTTTTATCACAATAAAACCAAATAACTGAACTGAAAGCAAGTCTGTTTCTCCCTGTTTCTACCTGCTCATAACATTTTGCGCAGTGTGGTTTTGTTGACGCTACATTGTGTGATATTAAAGCTATTTCGTTCGGTACGGCAGTTAAGCTTTGCTGAAATCAAGCTGCTAGACGCAGTGAAGAAACAAACTCTCGTGCGGCACTTTTGAAGATTTTGACATCATTGAACGCTCCAGCAATCATGTACAGCGTACAACAATGGTAGTGGAGGTTCTTTAGTTGGGATCTTGGGGTGGTACGACAGTTTTCCTATGTTGGCTGCCATAGTAACCACGTTGACTTGAACAAAGGCAATTCCAACTGAGGCCTAAGGTTGGCAACGCCTCCTTAGTAAATATTATAATAATTACATTCCGTATTGATAAATAATAATAATAATAATCCCCAGACAAACAAACCAACTGTATGGCGCCAAAGTAACAGAGCTTGTGTTATGGATGACCATACAGCGAACTGGGGGGGAACTCAGAATAAACATACATATATAAAATCAACAACCATGACCCGAGAATAAAAATCTGAACAAACAGTTCTTCACTCAAATGAATGCCCCGGCCAGGACTCGAAGCTGGGATCTCCGGCGTATGAGACATGACTACTGACCACTACACTACTCGGCCGTCTTATGATAAAGCACCTATGAGTAATGCTATCTTCGGGTGCGATGCTACTTACCCTCTGGTGAAAAAATCCACAAGTGTATAAATGTACAAAACACAGTGAAACGGATTCGTTTGAATTTTAGCTTACAATTGTTCCACGAAAACCACAACAAAGTCTACCCGAACAGAATCACAAGCTGAAGAAGCTGAGTAAACCCATCTCGTAACACTCAAGTATTTAGCCAAATTAAAGCTTTACGAGTTATGGAAAGGAACCATACATTAAGAATTATTATTGAACCAACATAATAGCCTAAGCCAATATCAATAAAACACATAATTGCATAAATCTTGCTCAATGTTCATAAAAAGGAATTTAATTAATGCTTCTAAAGCCGTATAAAAGAATTTCATATACTTCCAAGTGGCACACGTGTGTTACGTGTTGGAGCGCTTTTAAACTCAAAGGCAAGAAAATTATTGTGCTCCAAATGCGATAACCGTTCTTTGATTTGTTTCTTGTTGATTGTTGAGCTTCAAGCTTCAAAAATCCTTCAACCTTCGAAGCCTCGAAAATTAGCATCAGGGTCGGATGCTACGCAGTTAAACTTGCTTAAAATATACTTCTCATGCCAAGCTGCAGGCAAAAGCTTTTTAAATTGATAGTTTTGATAATCATCAAAAAAAAAAGCCAAGTAATCATAAAAACTGGTAACTAAATATGATTTAGGACTGTTCAGTAAAAATGAACTTTAAAGTTCAACAAAACTTGAAAAGCAGTAAACTACATACGTCACACGCGGGGATTGTGAGCTATAAAAAATGTTTTGATATCGTTTTTTTCAAGCTTTCCAATACCGCATGACGTCGGACTAAATTAGGTAGAAGATCTAAAATTAACTCTAGCTTGGGTTCGAAAAAAATATGAGGACAATGGAAAATTATAAAACACATTGGATACACAGTTAATACAAGTTTTACAATGCATGCATTAGTAGTATGACACCAAAATAGTTACGCGATATGCGCAATTTTTGGTAAAATTAATGTTATGCAACTAATTTCATCGTGTAAAAGAGAAACACAACTAACGTGGAAAAAGAAACAGAAAAATACAGAAAACTATAGTCCCAGTTCATTCAAGCGTCGAGTGAATAGGTATCTCGTGGATATACGTGTAACACCTTCGTCTTCATCATCACTTTACATCAGGTGCAATAGAAGACAAACGTCTAATCCGTCTAAAAAAAACGTCACGAAAGCACTACTAAATAAAACTTCGATGCTGACGGAGCCATAATCCCAGCGATACTGTTGATTTCACGAGTCTTTTATTTTAGCGAAACTGCAGCGCAAAAAGTTTCATGTAATTAATTGCATCTAATGGACGCTACCTGTATACCCATGTTCGGTCTACTACACATATTCGGGAAATGCCAATGGGGTAGTCCATTCGAGCTTTATGCCTTCGCCAAAACCCAAACCCAACATTTCATCTACACATATTCGATTTTGCCGCCCGGCATGTGCAGGTAGCGCACCTTATTTTCTTATACTACATCTTTACTTTCATATTAATTCATTTCGTTAATACCCCTAAAGTAGGTACAAATATTAACATTGAAATTAGCAACAATTTGAACACAAAACAACAACTTCACTTCAGGGTACTTCAACACAATCTAAGGAAATATTCGAACAATCCTACCGAATACATATTTGATTACTCGCTTGTAATCCAAATTCCTCTAACTCCTCGGAGCCTACCGAGCAGTGGAACGAATGTACGTTGTGTTTAATAGGAGGAGCTGTCGTAAAGTTAAAGATGGAAGGCGTTCCGTTTATATTGCTTTTAGTTTATTTATTTATTAAGAGTCTTATTTTGAAATAAAAATTGGCTTCGACTTTAATTTAAGCATTATTCTATCATCAGAGGGCTAGGTTATCCTATCCAGGGTGAATCTCTATAATGTGCACAAATTAAAATGGGGGAAAGTAGACCGAATCTTATTGACAGAAAATAAAATAAAAAATCCCAGATCCTCTCGGTTTTTCCTGAGGATCCAAGCAGACATGACGCATCTTGATGGCCCGTTTGTTTCTGCATGCAAGTGTTGCACCCGTTGGTAGTGGTACGGATGCAACCCTTCTTTGTTCAAAATGCGCCACACTGACGTAAGTTTGAGCTAGAAGAATGTTTTTTTAGTATTCGAAAGCTATTACGATGTAGAATTAGATGAAATAATAATAAAATAACGAAAATATGAGATCTTTTTGAGAAAATCGTCAATTTCCTGAAAATTAACACAAAAAAAAATGTTTATTTTTCATGCCTTTGCCATTGCTTTCCTGTCATTTTAGTTTTTATTTGAACATGATAGGCCATTTAGTTCAAAAGTTTATAGCAATTTACTTACGTAGCTTCAAATTTCCCGAATGAAAATTTAAAAACATCATATCTCCTAAAAAAATTTTGTTTATTTTTTTTAATTCTTTTCTGTCGATAAAATTCGGTCTAGTTTTCCTCATTTTAATATGTGCACATTATAAAGATATATATATATATATTATTTTTTTTAAAGGATAGACTTTATTCTTCTATGTCACCTGATGGAAAGTGACGATGAAGACGAAGGTGTTTTATTTATTTTATTTTATGACTTTTAAGGAATCTTACAGCTAGGTACATTTTTTACACATATATGCACGAGATACCTATTCACTCGACGCTTGAAAGAATTGGGACTATAGTTTTCTGGAAAAACAGACGCAGGCAGTTCATTCCACACCTTGGCGACCCGGTGTGGAATGAAATATCAATGAAATCACCATATCTCAGATCTAACTAATGTCAGAAACTGAATTACTTATACGACGCAAAGTGGTAATTTGGTAGGACTACTATCACCTTATCTGAACAGGCATTAAAAACAAAAGGTAACATATACTATTGATATAAAAAAGTCTATCTTTCCAAAACATCGTTATTTCAAGGAAAACGTGTGAAGGCTCAAGGTCTAATTATAAGCAAGTATATGAGTAACTGCAAAAAGAATTTATGAACACATCAAACAATTCCATAGACATCTTAAAAGGGCACCCCGGGGCTTCATTAAATTACTTACGAGGCTCAGCCATAAATACATTTTCTCCCTTATGTCTTGTTTGCTGCTCTACCACCCACATATAAAACAGATACCTGAGTTTATTTTATTATTCGCAGCCTTTTAACCATTTATCCGACCATTGAAATTCTAATAAAACTAAACGACGTTACTTAATATTACATTTATTTCAAACGACCTCAATTAGATAAATCTCTTATGAATTCCGAATGACTCTTATTTATAAACGCTACGTCACTTGGTTACAGCCTTAGTTACTGCGATAAAACGTTATTTTATTCCACAATGATTGGCACACGTAATTCTCACAGGGGAACGTTAGCAATGTTAGGCCCCTGCCCAAGTAAATATCAAGAGTAGGAATTGCTCTTTGAATTTTTGTAGGGGCTTAACGCCCGAAAGCGTGGATTTTCATTACCGCTGCTACTATAAGAACCGCCTGCAGCGATGAATTAAACGTGCCGTATGAAAAATATGCCCGGATTTTTTTCATTTACTTACTACTATTTGAATTGCAAATTTAAATTCAGTAATATTTTTGGTTATTTTACGAGATTATAAAATACGAAACGTAATTTGTGTTATTTATCACTGTTTTTTTAATTGTGGTTTAAAACAATATCGTACCTTTCTACTTACCTATATCAACAGTTTATAAAAACTATACGATACAGGGTGTCCCAAAATTCAATGTTTTTGATTCGCACAAACGCTTTGGGGGTCCTTAATTTTACGGCAGAATGATGAATGATGATGAGAGAGATGGATTATGGAGTTTGGCCGAGTTTGTAGCGATACCCAAGAAGGTGAATAGGGGGATCAGGCACAATCTCGTGGCCAGCTCGTTCGCCAGATTTAAATATCCTGGATTTTTTTTTTGGTTCTCAAAGAGAAAGTTTATTCTATGCCCATTGAGAGCATAGACGAGCTGCGTGAATGAATTTTTGAAGCTGCTGAGGAGATTACCTCTCGAGGATATGCCCGTCGAATCGCCAGAGCTTTTTTAAGAAGATGTAGAGCATGTACTGAGGTTGATGGAAAACATTTCGAACATTCTTTATAATAAAAATTTTGAATTTCCTGTCAGATTTTAATTTCAATAAACCTATCAGTCTCGATCACTCTTACCAAATTCCACAATCTATCTCTCGCATCATCATTTATCATTCTGCCGTAAAATTAAAGACAACCAAAAAGTTTGTGAAAAAATCGGACTTTTTCAAGTTTTTTATTTTTTACCCATATTTTTTTGTATTAACCCAACAAGTGTTGTACCATTTGGGAATCCTGATTAAAGGCGCCAACTTTTGATGGCACTTGCACTCTAGTACATTTTCAAAATCGAGATATTTTGAAAATGTTAATTTAATAGGTCGGCAAAAAGTGTGATTTCTAAGATAATTTGGGGCAATTGTGTTATTATTTTTTATTGTGATTAAAGATATATTGTATAGGGTTATGGTGACACGTTTTAAATGGACCAAAATAGCCAACACTAACTACAATAACCAAAAAATGGTTAAAAATGATGAAATTCTGATTTAATGACCATAATTTCTAAAGAATTTGGGATGGATTTTTTTCCTGATACTTCTGCTATCCTCCCTTTACGGCTTGACGTTGAATTTTGGGACACCCTGTATAAGTACATGCTATATTTATAATTGGGTACGTACTTTTTATACTTAAAATTTAAAGAAAGAAATTATATCATCAATTACATCAAAATGAAGATCCTTAATAGTAAAACACATTATACAGGGTTACAGGTTAAGTCGACCTAGATGCGTTAAGGACAGGTAGTTTCCATCATTTCAGACGTTCAATATTATTACGTTTCTTAACAAAAGAAACCATACTACACGAAACATACACAACATAAGAAAACAACATTAGTTATGTTGTTTTCTGGAAAACAAGGCAAAACGAACTTGTACGAAAAAAACTTTTACGAAAAAATTATAGTAAACCAGTTCTACCGCGACACACAAGTGAAGAGAAACAAAGTCCAACCAACCTTATACGCATCAGGTATATTGACAGGTTCCCCACTCTCAGCGACATAACCAACGATGCCGCTTCCCCAAGGGATCCTGATCTCCTCCAATTGCTCCATCTGCTCCGGAGTTGACTTGGAGCAGACGTCGAACAACTTGGACACAAGGCATCTGGAAAGAAGACAAAAGAAGATTTAGTTTTACTTTTTTGATACATACCGATTGGTTTAAAACATTAAGACATTTTTGTGCAGTTACATGGAAAATATAGGCTTTATGTTCTTTAGTAACATTTTATTAGAAATTCGACACAAGTTTTCTTCAAGCGTTTTCAAACTGTTTTACTTATGAATGAAAATGGCCAGACTGTTACAAATTTAAACATAATTTATCTCACATATCAACATAAAAGTCTCAATACAGACAAAAAGTCTCAATATAACACCTTTCAGAATCACGAAAGTTGCACATTGACATCTTCATATAAACAAACATAAGTCGCTTGCGCTTCCGATAGACTGAATAATGAAATACAAATAACTGTCATTTAAAATAGCATTTACTGTGAAATTAAATATTTCCATGGCAACACTGACCGTGAAGTTTCACCCGCATTTGTTGCGACCTTCGCGAAATGCAAGCGAGTCAGGGGAATACTAAAACGCATCGAATGAAGTAATCGACTTAACATTAGAGTAATCCAATACCTATTGTTGGCTAAATTTTTTAAAGCTAGATTCGTGGCGAACTGTCGCAGCCTGAGACATCAAATATTTACTTAGAGCGCTCATTAGATGTTGCTTAGCAAAGCTAGGCTTAGATGAATTAAACTTTGCTAAGCTAATTCTGTACTCAGTTCATTAAAGCAATCCTAAGAGTGCTTTGAGAAATATTCGGCATCTTGTAGAGCGCCGTTGATGTGGAAAAGCTGGGTAACCGAAACAATTTATCGAGTAATTGTTTTGCAACTGTAATTCAGTGCTTTTCGTTTTTCAATATTGCACATGTAATAATTGTCAATTTTAAAATCCACTAATATGCACATCTCAACTTTGTTGTGCTTCTTAGTTTCAAATTTTGGTATCCTCCAGAAACAAACATAAGGAAAAATAATTCCAAATCCAGCAGTACATTCCCAAAAAGACGCGTATCCCTTCAACATTCCATCGTCCCATTCAAACAGTGGAAGCTCACGCATACATACTTTCAACGCCAAAATCTATCCATATACGCCAATACAACAAAACAAATAAAACAGGAATACCAATACAAAACACGGACTGCGTATTCTCTTTTCTTGTTCAACGACATCTAAAAAGGGGCGTGAGCAGTCTCGGTGGCCATAATCGAATTCCCAGTTGCCATCGGAAATTCCCAATAGCACAAGTCAGGAGGAAATTCGTTTTAATATAACTCCGGAGAAGGTCGCTTGTCAATGACCAGTGTTGCCAGATAAATCGCGGCAATATGATACATATTGCGGGATATTGGAAAACGAGTGCTCTCTGATTAGATCAGGAGTAAAAATTCGAATCACTCGTGTGAATGTTTGATTGTTTTCATGTTTCTAAATCGTTTTTAACGGGGTTCTTTGGATATGTAACAGTTATAAGCAGCTTACCAAATAAGGTTCTCTGGAGTTTGACATTTCACAAAACGTTCTGCACCTTACTTGTTTTAGACTATCATAAAAACCAAATTCCTGGTAAGAATCCCGTAATCCTTCAATGATAGTTCTGCACCTTTGTATCTTTCTCTCATTTTTCAACATTTTCATTAAGAATAAGAAAACAATATCTTCATTAAAAACACAAAACAAGGCTAAAAGACATCCATCTTCCTTCCTTGGAATGGTGTTAAAATAGCCTTCCTCTGTTATTAAGACGAAGTAATCCCCTTTTGTACTCTATTCCTGGAACTCAGATAAAGCTACCATCATTTCCATTTTAATACTGCAATTGTTCGTCTACATTACGACAATCGACGGTCGATCGATTGGTGTGGTAACACCCTTAGTTCTTATCCGAGAGAAATGGACTAATAATTCGAACTGTCTTATTGCAGTGAATTTAATTAGATAAATATGATATCTGCTACCAAATAGGTATTGAACTGATATCAGTTTTGATTTAAATTAGATTGGTAAAATAGTCGAACGATTAATATAATAGTGGTATAAATTTTCTTGATATTTGATTTCAACTGAAACTTTAACATAACGCTGAAAATAGCATCAATCATTTCTATAAACTCATTATAAACACATTTAAATTTAATTTAACATCACGTACTGGTTAGTGAACCAATGGAACCTTATCTGAAAATGGGCATTAACAAGTAGTCCTCGCCTTAAGAGCTTTCCTGGAAACTCAATAAGCGCCAAGTGTCGGCTAACGCGTGTACCGCCATTTTGACAATGTGTCAAGTTTTCCCGCCGCTTTCCAATTAGTAGAGAGTAATTGAGGCTGTATTGCAGGAATATGCTAAGACGAGAGTGCTGGATTTGCATATTATGTGTATAGAATAAAAGGCTGTTGTATTGTTCGAATGAGGTATGACGATTTACAGTGAAAAAGAATGGTTAGATGGCCGAGTGGTAGTAGTAGCCCTGCCTCATACGTAGGAGGCCCCAGGTTCGAGTCCTAGTCGGGGCATTCTTTTGTGTGAACACAGATAATAGTTCTTAGGTCATGGTTGTTTATATTTTTAAATGTATGTTTATTCTGGGTTCTCCCCCAGCATTTATTTTATGTTCAAGGTTCTGCTGAGTGGTGGCTTTTCTATTTTAATAGTATGATTATCATTTTTGTTTTCCGAATCAATTTTTTTTTTGGGTTGCGCACACAAATGTTGTCCACGGGATTCTATCAATAAGCTTCCGCTGTTTGCTGGTTCATGTATCAGAGAGCTGATACTTGGAACTGGATGTGACAGAAACAGTTGAAAAATTGCCGTTTAAAAATACACAATAAACATAACATTGAAAACTTTAAGTTAGGCGAATTCTTTAGTTGTTTCTTTGGGTAATAATTATAGAAAATTATAATTATTCTCACTACATTTTACTTTAAAAAAATTATGAGTTAGAAAAGAAAGCTAATTTTTTCACGTTATTGTAAGTAAATTCAAAGAAAATAACTTTATCAGCAGAATGTCTCTAACGTTTAATTCAATACCTACTTAAAAACCACGATCGCACAAGAAAAGCTTCCCACACCGAAGTCTAATTTATTCGGAACACCTGTTTTGGCGCCAGATCGGTTGAATCATACGGTCGATTAGCATAAGTATATTGCTCTTATTATATTAGCTGACTTCTGAATTCTGGATGCCCGAAGAGGTCGGAGCCATTTTAGTATTTTCTCGTTTTTGGTTACTTTTTCAGTATTGTTGACCAACAATTCAACTATAATAGGAATTTTGTCGGTTATGAAAACAATAGTGACTATACAAGATTGAACGATCATCGCTATCGCTAGCTAAGCAACGTCCTGCGCTTAGCAATGAACTGGGATGGGAGCCGCCAGTGGCTGATTCGGAGGACACGTTAAGCCCACTACCCCGTAGCCTTATTACGTAACTTGCCACAGCAAAAATCGCGCGATACAGGCTGTTCAATCGCTCATTTTCATGAATTCGTATTACGTTCCAGCGACAGCAGCGCAATACCTAAAGCTATTGTACGTAACGTGAAGTTTTATTGAAGTTCAGCGATTATCGGTAATCGCTTTTCTGGCGTTATATTGTAGCCGGTTAATCTCGCAAGATAGCTTGAAGCCACGTCAGAAGCTCATGGGGTTTCTAGAAGCGGCAGCATCAACTCTGATACTGTAAGCACTGCCACACACGATAAGTGGTGCTAGTATGACAAGATTGATGTATGTAAAAAAAAATAAACAACTATCCATAGATATTTCTCATAAGTTTTATTTAAGCTTTATTCGCACGACAAACGTCTAGACATATTTATGTTTACGACCAAATCTGGCTAAAAGTCGAGACATATCTGCACAATGAAACTTGAATATTTTTAACAGAATTGTCTCTTTGGTCGTATGACTGTATCGAGGGTAATAAAGTTAAGTTCGTCTACGAACTACACACATGTTATGTGAAATGTTTAAAAAATCATACAAACGATGTTACATTCTAGACAAAAGGTTCCACGCGTAAAAGATTTCAAATTTACAGAATACTTGGGCTATGTTTCTAAAGCATATATTTCTGAAAGAACTAAACAGAAACATCTTATATTGAAGAATAATTCTAAGCACCTTGAATTTTATATTTATTTACATATAATTTATTTGCCTTAAAGTCTTAAAGATCTAACAATCTCAAATTAAGCCTGAAGTTACAGACTAAACTACTATGTACCTCACATCACCCTAGAGCGAAATTAGGATACCTACAACAAAATAACAACCAATTAACATGTTACTGCCCCATTTGCGTGAATTCAATTGCACAACTCACAAACATATATACAGTCAAGACTCGTAGGTGCAATGTCAGATTCGCATTCGAATCCCCTGCCGAGTCGCCGTCCCCTACTATGCAGGGCGCCTACAAAAGTCTGAACTACGCGCAAGCGATATTCGCCCTTAGCCTGGGCCTCTGCCGAGTACATAGTCTAGCAAACTGTATTTTATAACACTGGACAGGACGAAACAAAACACAAACGCCACTGGACAACTGACGTATATTAGCTGCAGACGCGGCTAAGGGATGGGAAAGTAATTAAAAGTTCCGTTCCGACAAAAGGTTTTTGTTCAAGAATGCACAAGATTCGTCGTGTTATAGCAGAGATTACTAAACAATTATGACACAAGCGGGCGTTGGGTTTTAGTAATAATAACTGTAACTATGTAATAGTGGGGTCGAAAGTTGTAGCTTGAAGGGGTGATTATATTGATTATGTTTTATTATTTCTCTATAAGATGTCGTCCACGGCTTTGCTTACTTATATCCCTGAAAAATATTTCATGAAAAATGGCGGCCACGCATGTAACCTTCATAAACCGATAGTTCACATCAATACGAACATAAAGTATAGATTGACAAAATGTCATTAAGCGTCACGTTTCCCAGTTACAATCTGTCAAAGGAGCTCACAAACACTAAATATTCAATTACCTAATTTTATTCAGAATAATCATATTGTTAACACATTCGTATAACACTTTCTCTTATCTGTATTAGCACACTCAGCTAATAAAAAAGCGTCAAAGTCACAGGCGATAACTAAAATAAAAACATTTTCAAATTAAAATTTATGCCCGGAAAATATTTCCGTTAGATGTAAAGTCTACAATGAGTTTAGGTCATTCCGTCTGCACTGAATATGGCATGGCAATATGGCATTAGATTAAACTAAATTCTTGAGCTTTAAATTTCAGCCAGGTCTGAACACAGGATCTAGTCAACTGCAAATTGAGCTACAGCCACTGGTCATCCAGCACCAAGGAAACACCAACATTCCCATCCGATCCTCCAGCCCTTGACACCGTTATAAAAGACCCGTCAAAAGGATGGGCTATTTGTCTCAATCATCTCTTGCTTTAACAAAGACTATAGTTAATGGCCGATCCAAAGCCAATATTTTACTCGGAAAACCCATCGCATCTCACAATCAAAACTAGAATCAGGAAATAGCAGTTTACCATTCGATTTAGACCTACCTGTATTATAGAGATATTATATAGATAGGGAAACTACCTGTATTAGTAAAGGTGAAGGGGGCGGAGTGTTAATTTCAATAAAGAAAGATTTTGATGTTATTCGGCAATCTGCTTGGGAGAGCTCAGTTGAGGATTTGTGGATCAGTATTTTACTTAACGATGGCTCTTGTAAAAAATTGAACATATGTCTAGCTTAACTTCCTCCTGACATACCAATAAATAAATTAACTGAATTTTATGATAATTGTGACAGAGTTTTAACAAATAATAATAAATGTATTAATTTAATATTAGGTGACTTCAACACCCCAAGCATCACTTGGCAAACCACTGCGACCCATAGTTTCCTATCACCTAGTGTTTCAATAGATAAAAAGTCGGCTTTATTATTGGAAATGACTAGTCTAAATGACCGATTGCAATTCAACAACGTACCTAACAATCTTGGTCGATTATTGGACTTAGTCCTATGCAACTCCGAGGCTATATCGATAACCAGTGCTGATCCTCTGACTCGTCCTGACCATCACCACCCTCCCATTTGCATCGATATCAAGCTACCTGTGGCACAGAGTACACTGAAATGCAAGGAAAAACTAATCCATAACTTTAACAAATGTGACTTCACCCAGATCAGGCCCGATTTGAGCAATATTGACTGGTTGTCGGTACTACCCGATGATGACGTTGATCTGGCGGTTAATTTTGTAACCTTCTTTTGTTATGAAATTCTGAACAACTTAATAAGGAAATATACACCTACATATACTAAAAGAGAAAGTAATTATCCGTGTTGGTATTCGTCTGAACTGAAACATTATTTTAAAAAGAAGGACAAACTACACAAAAACTATATGAAATATGAAAATCCCCGACACTATGATAGTTTCGCTTCCCTAAGAAGTCTTTGCAAAAAATTAATAACAACATGCTATAAATCGTATGTTTCTTCTGTAGAAGAATCCTTAAATACTAACATGAAATCTTTTTGGCGATTTGTTAACTCTTCAAAATGTTCCAATAGTATACCCGAAGCGATGCGTCTCAACGGCTGAACTGCATCTACTGGCCAGAACGTTTGTGAATTATTTTCAGAATTTTTCAGCTCTGTCTTTGAGAATGGTTCCAATACAACATCTTGACCACACTCTGAGCTCGACGCCTTTGTTCAAAATAACAAGGGCGTCGTCAAACAAGTGCTCAACTGAGTATCCACCCTTCATTCGTTTAACTATTGCACGCAATTCACAATATATGATAAATTTTTAGTCCTGACATTGATATTATTTACATTGTAATCTAGTTAATTATACAAAATTTTGTAATGTTATCTAATGTTGCATTGTAATTCAACTTTAATTCTATGTTTAATGAAATCTGATCCCACAATTTAATTCAACTTGATTTTAATCTTAAATATGTAATTAGTAATGTAATATTATAATTTTATTTAATTAAATCTATTTTATAATTTGATCTAATAAAACAAAGAAATTTAATTTCAGAATTAAATTAATCTTTGTTTCAATTTTATTCTTGTGTAATTTTATTATGGAACTTAATTTTTGTTATGCTGAAATATTATAGTTTTAATCCTTATTTTAATTCTATTAAGTGATATTGTAATTGCTATTTATCATTTAGCTTTATTTTATGTAAAGTTTACGCACAAGTCATAATGGTGTGCACACAATTGTTGGGTACCGATCTAGATCTTGATTGTTTAATACCCATATTAATACATATACTTATTTCTTTCTGATTGTTACCTGTGTGTGTGCCTGAATAGTGATAAATAAATAAATAAAGACCAACGGGCGAAATGCGGCTTTTTATTTCAATCCTGCACTACTAATGAACAAAACAAGCACTGCAAAAGAAGTTCATACTCAACACTTTTAATAATTTAGTCAGATAAATAAATAAGGCCATAAAATTCCGAAATAATTAATAATAGTACTGTTGTCCGTATCCAAAATAAATATTGTCGCGTTTGACAGTCGTGTAGTTGGCTTGGTCGAGTAGTACGCGTCGTTTGTGATTGTAATTGGCGAAAATATACCCAATAAACTATCCACGAGTGTTTATTTTCAAACGTTAGAAAGCTAAATTCAGTTCAACGTAACACTCTTAAAAATAACTCGCGCTAAGTATTTGAAAACGCAAATTGTCAGCGATATGTTTCTGAATCTTTCTGAATATGAAAATTAACAGTAAATTATAAAATATCAAAAACTAAAATTAGGTGTTAATAAATAAATTGCCATCTACTAGCCGGACCAATAAACCCTAAACAAAGTTCATAATAACTACAAAAAATATTTTCGTTTTATATTTACTAGCACACGCCCCGATGTAGAGAGCGATGAATTTTTTAAAATCATTTTTGCAATCTAAATATCATTCATACGAAAAATTCTGGTCTTTTTCAGATCACAGCGTTTTGTTTTTCATTGTACGTTACTATTTTATAGGCTGTAAAAGCTGTGTCAAATTTGCATCTATTTCTAATAATATATAATTAAAAAGAAAATAATTTTTTTGTCAACCAACTTCATAACATCAAAAAGTTTCCGTACGAAAAAGACCATTTAAAATTAATTTAACCACACGGAAGGTTCTAAATTCTAATTTCAAATGTTTCCTGCCGAAAAACTCGCACCGGAAACTTTTGAACCCGCGAAACAGACGAAACAAGGGTATTCCTCGGCCTTAGTTATAAATTAATTTGCGAATTCATAACGTTACTGGTAGGCAATTCAAATTTAATACAGCTGAAATTTGCACAATAATTGGTACATTTATTACAAATTGCTCGTTGGGCTGTTAGAACTATGTTTTTAGTAAAGTTCTTAAGGAAGTAAGAAACCTAACCAAAAAATGAAAAGTAGTGATGTAATTTATCTAGGTAAGTGAAGAGAAGTGTTTCTTGTCGGGAAAAAATCATATAATAATGTAGTTACAATTGCACTCAATGATAGTACCACGTTCGTTCGATGGAGTCAAGATCGATATTAGAGTTCTGTTTAACCGTTCGGAGAATGGGAATAAGTCTGTCATAGAATGCATCGAGTGTTTCTTCAAGTACGCTGGGTGTAGGAGCCAACCCCAGAGCGACGGCTTAAGCAGAAAGGGATTTTCTTGTACAGAAACTACAGTAATTTAAAACTAAATACAACAAAGATAGTACTTTTGTAATACGCATTATTTAGTCGTTTGTCTTTCAAATTTTCAGCTTAAAACCCTGTTGTTTTATCTCCAGCAATATTTTTTCACATAAACCTATATATCTTCCAATTATATTAATCCGGGATCAACTGATGTACCGTTGTTTTTTTTTTTGTTGTACAATTTAACTAAAGACAACGCCGTCGGTAGACTTATCAAAGAGCCAAGAGTTTTGTTTATACTCTACCGAGTAAAGTCTGTGAAACTATTTAAGTTTATTATATTCATTTACGTGTCGTTTTCTTTCCTTTGAGCATTTTTAAATTGTTATTTTATTCTTCAATTATATTACATACACGTTTACGTACTAAAAAATCTCTTCTATAACAAATAAATCTTATGCCAGACGATTTATAGTCCAAAATGATAAAAATAATGTGTTTAACGCTTAAGTGATAGTCAAACGACTGACAAACTGAAACTAGGGGCTTAACTTCTAGAATATGGTTTAAGTTACTGCCGTCACTGTCTACAACATATGTGAACCTGGTTTTCACAAGCCAGGGAATTGTTATTAATTGTTGTGCATGCATGTGTGAGTTAGTAAACAGTTATATGATGTTTGTTAAAGATATTCTCGACTACGTATGTTTTGAGTTGTTGATGTAGCTATAAGTTAAGTAAGAAAGGCATTTTGGAACACAGACTTCTATTGAATTTACATGTGTTTTTGTAGAAAACATCTAAAATGTATGAGTTTAACAATTAGTATTAAGCTGCACCTACGTAAAGTTTTATAACTTTGTATACGATAACTATGCGATAATGAATTAAACATAAAGTTATTAAAATCAACTCAATATAATTTTTACCGCATTTATCTAACTCGGCGGAAGTTAAAGCAGAACAGGCGGTTACACAATGTACGAGTAGGAATAATTTTTCAATTTTTTGCACAAAGATATCAGGAACAAAAGAGCTCTATGACCTCAGTTTTCAATTCTTTTAAATGTTACCTAAAGGGCTATGAATCATTTGTCCCACGTATCACGCATTTTGAAATAAAATATAAAAATGCATTTCACAATACAAACTCGTTAAAATTCACAAAAATCTTGTGCAACAGAAAGTGGCTACGGGTGTCTGGGACACTCTCCATACAAAAAAATTCAAACCCTTTTTTATTTTTTATTAATAAATGTATAGATGATCTCTGAAAACTCATTGAATTCGTAATGTATAGCCGAGTTTAGGTAATTTAATAGTAAGAAGAAATATCCTAATTGTTTTGCATTTCTCGAGCTATGCAATTTCAGAGCTTGCAGTGAGGACATTAATATGTTTGGATTTTAACCGTAAAGCGATTCCTAGTTTTTTTAAATATAGATAATATACTACTTTCGCATGTTATTTAAGTATATTTGTGAAATAATTTTAAGACACTTCACGTGTTTATCAAAAAACGATACATAACAACTCTACAAGACGGCCATTTTTAATTTATTAATTTACACCATATAAGGAAGATCAACATTTCGCTTGAAATTGAGTATATATTTAATATGTTTTCTTTAATTTCCATACACATAACAATGTGTTAAAAAAGTGTGCGCTCGGTATTTCAAACTATAAGGACGTTCAATATTTGAGATACAAGCTGAAATATTTCCTGGTAATGTATACAAAATAAATACATATTGATCTTATTTTGAAAATAAATAAGCGCTAACAAAAACCCCGTACTGTACTTACATATCTCTATGAACTACTTAAAGAAATAAATTCGGGAGATTTCTGCATTAGCATAAATCGAGGATAAATTCATAGCTAACAGAATCATCCTGTAACTTAACGTACAATATAGACAAAAGTCAAAACAGACACTTAAGCGAAACTTTCAAAACTGCAATAAATATAACGACTGCACTGAAGTTCTCTCAGAACGCAGGATGGGTTAAAATTTTCATACAAAATGCATCACTTCTACTGCTGGGGAGTTTCACCTAATACACGAGTTTATTCGCATGTACTACAAACGATTTATTTTCCTTGGATTGAACGACCGAAGCACGCCAGACACCAAGTGGGTTGGATCGTATATGTTTTCCAGTTTTCACATTGACGTCACACGATTTCAGACGAAAAGCCATTTGGTAAAACCATTTGCGGGTTTCACTTTAAAAATCGAATCTTGTGTTAATTTCCATTGACGACGTTTTACTTTGAACTTGATTGTGAAGTTATCTTAATCCTTTTGATTCTGTTGAAAAAGTGATCGCAATTGTAAAATCAGCTGATTTAGAAGCTGATTGACAGGCAGACTAAGAGTTCATTGCACGGCAACCAAGCAGGATAGTAAACCACGGTTCTTTTTTCTCACGGATTTTGTGTCGTAAAATTGCTGACACCAAATTGGCCCAAAATGTGTCAGTGAAAGTATGCCTTGCCTTACGCAAGTTATAGTGAATACACGCAGAGTCTTTCTTTTTTGTTCTATGGTCGCACACTACGATGTATTCCTAGACTTAAATAGATTGATCACTGGTGCTTAAAAGCGAATCAACTACGAAAAGGAAAGGTCGATGGGATGTCAGGTTCCAGAAACTGTGACGACACCCGAATTAACGATTAATAAGGTTATGAAAAGATGGACCGTGTGTATTGCGTCTTAAAGGCATAGTTCATCATGATCTATTACCGACGCTTAAACCATCGATTAGTAATTAGTAAATAAGAAGTAATCACTGTCTTAGGTCTCTTCATAAGTGATCTTTTTAGGTTGTTTTCTTTTCAGTACGATTGGCAGCAAGAAAAACTAGGAATTGTTTTCCAACACAGTTTCCATTTCTTCACAAGATTCACCGAAAATATTATATTTATATTTTTTGAAATGTCATAAAATTGTATTTTTATTATGGAAGATTTTAATCAAAGTCGTAAATATTACTTAAAAAATTTATTATTGTCTGAAACAATTTTGTGACTCTTAAGTACTTGTATGTTAGTTTTTTATCCGATTTCGTCGAGGCGGTGGAATACCTGAAAATCATTTGGATAATGTATTACTATTTAATATTATTGTCGAAAACTAAGGAGTACTTGTTTTAAAAGTGTTTAAATTATAATTAATAAATACATATAACGTTTATTTATCCTACTTGGAGTATTTTTTTAAATATATATTACCTATCCTGCAAATATTTGAAAACGTAAAGCATCGCTACATCTAAAAAAATCAAATTCAAAATCTTAAACTCAGTCAGATTTTTTTTTCTTCACCTATATCAAACTTGCGTAAATACAACTTAACTTCGGGTATTAAAAGGTATTATGGATAGACAGGGAAAAAAGCCGGCAGAAAAAATACCTCTTTTATAAAATATTTGGGGTGGAAGGCTTGCGATTTGACGACGACATATAAAAAACACACACATGACAGCTAACTGTGCGTGCTAATGAAATGCCGCAGCCAAGCTGTTTACATTGCAGGTCCATTTTTTTCACAAACAAAAAAAACCTGTGGGAATTTCAGACCCGCGCCTTTTTGTCTACCGAATAATCTTTGATCTTATAGTAAGCTTTTTGGCATACTTTTTATTTTCATATTTTTTTGCGCCTTTTGATCAAAATGTTTACTCAATCAATGATATGATCACAACTATCAATTTTAAACTTGAAATAGGTTCTGTTCCTACTTACACATTCCTGATACCTAAGCAAAGAGAACAGAAACCAAAATTCACCTTAAACTTTAAAGTGATTCACTACGTAAAACAAAACATAAAAGCACTATACATAGTGTCCCAAAATTCAACGTCAAGCCAAAATGGGACGATTGGCTAGATGGTAACCATCATCAGAAAAATCAGAAAAAAAATGTATTTTAGAAATTATGGGTATTAAACGAAAAATGCAGAATTACTCAATTTTTTAACCATTTTTTGGTTGCTGTAGATAAAGTTGGTTATCTTTTTTAAGAAGATGTAGGGTGTGTATTGAGGTTGATGGAAAACATTTCGAACATTTGTTATAATAAAAATTTTGAATTTCCTTGCAGATTTTAATTTCAATAAATTTAAACGAAAATTAAGTCACTGAGCTACTCTAGTTTAGGAATTTTTGTTATTGATAAAATAGTTTTATGTTTTGTTTAATTTTGTGGACTTTGATAAAAGTAGCGTTATTATCTGTCCCGCTCCTAAAACTAGGTTTGTCTGCTGTCTTTAGATCGAAAATATCACAATGTTAATGGAAAATCTCGCAAAAAAGTCGTTAAAAATGGCATTCGCCTAAATGACAACTACGTTCACATGTATTTCCAGGTATTATATCAATTTAAATTGATATTCAACCTCCAAAGGTCTTCTGAACGGTACTCGAATAATTACGAAGTTATTGAAAGAATTTATTTTTACCGCATAAACTCACCGATTCGATATAAACTCGATCGGACCTATCACAAAAGTAAATGGTATCGGGTTTAAAATAACTTTGAACTTGTTCCCAGTTCGCAAATACAAAAATAAATTTTATCACCTCGAATCCAATTTTCATTTTAGTTTTCGTCAGATCGTCTTGCGAAGTTGTCAGCGAAGAGTTAGTTTTCATATGAAGGGAAATTGCTACACTTATTGGTTGATCTTACCATCATTAGACGTGGTATCCCTCTTTAGGATTTAAGGGTAGGAGATAATTGCATCGTTTGTTGTACTCAAGACTCCCCACGAGCACGCCACCCATTTTAGTCCTGAACATCCACCCATCTACCCACTTTCAGCTAGCTTCAATGATCCACTCACAGCACCGCAGGTACATTTTACAGGTTTATAGGTTTACTTATTCGTTATTTCAGAACATACTCACTGCTGGACGTAAGCCTCTCAAAGAGCATGTCACCTTACTCTGATCTAATTCCATCCATCCACTTTCAACCAAAGAAGGTATTTTACTCATCGTGTAATACTGAGTTGACTTTGACATGATCTCCAATCTAGGCCTTTTTTATTTATGCTTTATTTTAGTCAATCGAAATTCAACCACCTTCTTTTATCGCCCCTCCCACTGTGTACCATAATAACTCTAGAACTTATTCTAATTTAAAGAGATTTATATGCATAGCTCATTTAAGAAGCTGAAAAAAACTAATTGTCATCCTTACCTGCCATTCTGTGGTTGTGGCGAAGCAGCTCGCTCGCCTTGCACCAGAAACAGGGAACCTCGATCAGCATCCAGTAGTATAGACACGTTCTGAAGGATCTTGTGGCATAATACTCGCACTTCCAACTCGTTGCAGATATCCTTTACCTGTAACAATCAAATAAATGGCAATTATTGTTAATGTAAATATAATTATCAAATAGGAATTTGACGAATAAGTTATTTCCAGAGCTGGATTTATAGTAGGAATAAAGATGCGCAAATTGAAAAGTATGCAGCATTGTGCATTTACTTTATTTCTATTGAACCAACTTATTTTACCGTAATTTTAATTTAGATTGATTTGATTTATTGATAGAATTGGGATTCAAAAAGAGGACTTAAAGTTTGGTGCTGTTAAACGATGTTTGAGGGCGAAACGTAGTGCTATTCGTTCCTGTCTAGAGCGTTTTATAAGTTATGCATAATCTAAAATTAACACCAATAACATGAGATCACCGAATCTAGAATTTGGCCAATAACTTACGTACTGCCAGGCTATTCACGACAGCCTTAATAATGCCGCTGCAGGGATGTCAGCCTCACCCAACAAACGCTTGCCTACTGCGGGTTGGCAGACTTTTACCGAAATAATATCTTAGGTATGTTGGCTTCCGCACGATATTTACCTTCATCGTTACAGCAGTCGGCTTCATGTACTTAAGTTGTAAAAACTCATTGGTACACTTAGCAGTCACGGGGATCGAACCCGCGACCTCAAGATCGAGAAGCCAGCGCCTTAACCACTGCGCCACCGCCGATTCTACACGAGTAGACTATAGTTAATTATATTTTATAAAATTTCCAGACAAACACACCAACTGTATGGCCCCATAGTAAGCAGAGGTTGTGTTGTGGATGACCATACAACGAACTAAAGGGGAAACCCATAATAAACATACATACATAAATATAAACAACCATGACCCGAGAACAAATGAAAGCCCGACAAGGACTCCCACTTGGGATCTCCGGCGTCGAAATGGCAAAGGCATAATGTAACGCATAACGTTTGGTTCCGCTAATTGCATATAAGCCTTCAGTTAATAAACAGGCTTTACAATCAGTGAAAATCAGACACAAGGATATATTTTCCAAACAATCAAATTATTCGCAAGATCGAAACTTTACACGTGCGCTTTCGACACATAATACTATAATTGGTAGTCAATATTAATAAGCGTTCTGGAAACGAAAGATTGGCGTTAATTAACTGACCGGTATAAACGCACCTTGACGCTAAAACTAGTAATCTTAATAGGCAAAATTATTGATACCATTCCTGATAGCCCATAGATGGTTCAAGACATTTGTGCACACGGCCCCATGTGTACGTACGCTTGTAAATATACAACTTAACTTTGTGTGCCAGCCGCCATCTTGTCGAACCGTGTTCTCGTCGCTTTGGTGTGACGTAGTGTGTGAGTGTACAAATAAAAAAAAATACAAACATAATAGTCTTAGTTTTATCAAAGTTTGTCCTTATTTTATGAAATGGCCGAAAGTAGGTTAAACGTTACAAGGAATACGAAAGCCTTGATTCGAATGCTAATATTCAAAAGTTTAGAAATTTGATTCCTTTAATGTTAATATTTATTGAACGAATCGAAGTTGGCTTTATTAAGAGACTTTTCAGCTTCATTGTGATGTTGGAACAGCTGCTGGCTGGAACACAGTTGTGTTCCCATTTTATTAATTATAGGGACTATTGTTTCTGGGAATAATAAATAAATAGCAAATAAAAAGGAGAACGCTTTTTATCGATTGCGGAATTTTATAAAATGTGTTTTTTCTATAACTACTTTACTTTAAAACCATTCGCTGGATTTATTGTTATTAATTCAGAGTTATAAAATTACAAATTAAGGATTATTTTTATGTAACAGCTGAAGGTCCACTATTTTTGACGAAAGTTAGTAGAATCTGGCCTAATCTGAAAGTAATTTAGGGGAAGGACGGAGAAACCCCAACTTTACCCAGCTAGACTTCGTAAACAAGACGCACCAGCTAGCACTCAATTTGGAACCTCCCTTAACTGTGAGGTAACCTAATTTCTAAAAGCGAACATATTATCATCGATCCATCTTGTCTAGAGATACCAGAACAATAAAATGACCAGCAATACCATCAATAGCCACGCAAGGTGGACTGAACATTTCCTCAACTCAAAATTGAAATACATTTTGTTTTTAACCGATACTCAGGTTAAGGGCGTTACCCACACATTCGAGCCGGCACCAATCGGCACTGCCAAGCGGCAAGGTCAAAAAGATGTAGATGAATGTTTGGGTAAAAAGACCAATGCTGACCAAAAGACAAAGACCAATGATAGGCCAATGCTGTTGGAGTTCCAGCGATGCGCGTCAAATGAGCCAACTTAAATCCCAAATAGACCACCTAATCGGTATTCGCGGAATATGCGTTCTAGTTGGTTCGGGCCGGCCTTGCCGCTCAACACACTGACAGCCTGAATGTGCCGGCCTGTACGTGTGGGTAGCGCCCCTTTAGTTTCTTGCTCACTATTTTTGAACTTCAACCTAATAATTTCTCGCTGTTTCACATACACCATTCATAGAATTCATATTTAAACAGACTCGTAAAAATCTTCACATTCGCTCACGTCTATTCAAGCTCATAAAATAAGTTCTATTTAGACGAACATCTCGTATTCAATATACGTAGATCGGTTTTATCCAATTTCTGCAATAATTTCCGCCACTGACAACTATTTCAGGTTTTCGTTAGGTTGTGATCTTGAGCATTTCACGAAGCGTACACGTTTTACGATATAGATCATTATTTCTTTATATTTGTAACTTTGATAAAAGAATAACAAAATCATATAAGTCATTGTTTTTTTTAATTTCGGCAGACGATTCTTTTATAGAAGTTAGGCCCGCATATTTAGGCCCGCATATTTAGGCCGGCATAAATCGGTACTGCCGAGCGGCATAGTCGTGATGAACGCTCGGGAAAATGACACTCGGCCAATGCCCTCCAGTTTTCATCGAAACAAGCCGAAGAATCGACTTGTATCAATTGGCCTACCTGATCGGCACTTGCCGAACATGTGGGTAGAGCCCATCATAGGCTGTATGTTACCTTAAGCCATAGTCTTAATTTTATGTTTTAAATACAGTTTTTAAATAGTTACTGAACATTATAACTGCGATAACTCGTACAAAGTGTGATAGCAGAATACATTCACCAAATGACTATGTTTATTTCTACAATATTATTTGCTACATTTATTCATACAATATCTAGTAGATAATACTAACTTAGATTAAAAACGATTGTTATTAATTATACCAACGAAATCACACTCCATTTATTCGTACCTCCGTTTATTTCAAATTTGCCAAAGCTACTTATATATCTGCCTCAGTGTATGACGTTGAAAGTGTTTACATATGCTCCAGGTATACCTTAAACAATAACAGATATTTTAAAGTCTGTACGAATTTATATTCAATCAAGTCCAACAATAAAACGCCGCACAAATATTTGCTCACCCTGTATAACGATCTAAATACTATCATATGCAATGCTATAATGCGGCGTGGCATGTCAATAATATCTCAGGTAGATGCTTTGGTTTTATGATATTTATTTTGCCATGCAAACGTACGCCTACGATCTGTGGGCTAATTTGGGAAAAATATGTTTTCAGTATATTATAGTAAGGCCATTTTTATAGGTAACATTTGACAATTCATCAAAATTCAACAACGTAACCTTGTAACGGCGGGCATAAAATAATATATTTTTTTGTTTTGTTAGAACTGCACAATTGCTTAACTTTTTCAATTACGATTACATATTTATTGTAATAATGACCGATAGGAGTAATTTTACGATTTGCTTTCACTAATAAACCATTCTCAACATAATAAACAATTTCTGATCTAAAGCATTGGACGTCGTTACAATGTTGCGTCAGTTAGCCCTTTTATTTAAACACTAGGGATGTTACTCTAAAAACTGAAAGCTGATAAGTTAAATCGAATGCAATGATTACTTGTGAAGAAATATCATCATAAATTAATAACCACGTTGTGATTATAATAAAACATAAATATATTTATTATTCTTTTAACTAACTATAAAAATACAAAAAATAACTAAAAAGAAAAATCATTGAAGTTAAGTACAATTTAGGTGGGATGTTGCTGGCAACACTAGTGCCTGTCAATGACGCCATGTCATTGTCACAAACACATGTCACAAACGGGGGCAAACGCTAAACAGTCAATCTCGGAAACTAGTGGTGAAGTTGTACAATTATTTTGAACGTGAATCAGTTAATGATGGGCCTCTTTTACCATTGACACAACCGAGAGAACGCGTTGCCGAAAGAGAAAAACGGACCATTAGGCTCAGAAGATAATACATTACGTACACCGAAAAAAAGAAAGAGGGATAAGAAAATTGTTGGCGTTGATAATTTTAATGCTGCTGCAATTCGCAACCACATTTATGGATATTGCTCGAGAAAAGAATATCCTACGCGGGAAAAGGTAATGAGTTCGTTAAAAGACGCAGGCTTATTTTTTGGTGGTAAATCGTCTCTATCAAAGGTACTGAAATCGATTGGCTTTACATTTAAGAAATTGTCTCGTGGCTGGTAAGAAATGGTGTGGATGTAAGTCCAACTTTATTAAAAGTTGAGTTTTTAAATCTGGTAAAAGCAACTAAGCCGTCCAAGCTCCGCTATGTAATCGATGAACTAGCCCTAGAGCATGGACACGAAGTTATTCGATGGCCTCCCTACCATTGCCAGTATAACGCCATCGAGCTTAATAGCTAGAATGATGACTCTGCTACAAACTGCGTGTGCAGTAGTCACTACAGAAGACTGGAGAAAAGTCGTAGAGAAAACGAGATGTGAGAATAGACAATATTATTGAAAATGAATTAATAATATCTCTGAGTGCTGACAGCAGTGATGAAGATAACAATACTAATAACAGTTCTGATAGTTCAATTGAATAAATGCAATTTTTTTGTTATATTATGTACTTGTCTTATTTTGCTACTTAAATTTACGAAAGAAAAAATGATAATGGGACAGGGATTCGCCTGATGATTTTTAAAAATCTCGTATCTACGTATCGTTTAACTAGAATCAATTTGGTATTGTGAATGTAGCTTATATTTTCAATACATTCCGGATTGTATTTCGTGAAGGAAAATTAGTTAAATTTATATTATAATTTATAGTATATAGTGAGCGCCATCTACATAGACTTCGAACCATTTTCGTTTGGTACGTGACAAGCGTTACGACGGCAACAGACTGGACCGATTTAAAACCCGATTAAAAATCAACGACTAGAGATTAGACATGGAACAAATCATTAGTAACAGTGAAAATCATATGATTTTTTTTTTCATATATCATATCTGCTATCCAGCTTTAGAATCACAGTGATAATGATTTCTGTTGGTGGTGTGATTTTGGTGAGAGAATAAGCACGGCGATAATGCGAGCGGCAGGATCGAGCGAGACGCACTTACTTACAGCGCTATGAGTGCGAGTAGCGCATTCGATCGCACTATGGCTCGCCGTTTCAGTCAATGTTTACATATTAAAAAAGATGGCCCGTTCGTGCCCCAGTCACAGAGCTGTTACAGAGATGACAGTTATATAAAAATTCTTATGTATTTTTAATAATTACTAAATTAATGTAAAAGCAGCGGAAAAAAGTAAAAAAAAACAAAGATCTTTTTGTTCTTACTCACTGGCGTGTTAATTAGGGATGCAACATTGCTCCTAAATAACATCGATATTAGATCTTTGATATTTTCAAAAGTGAAGTAAACATTAACATAAAACAAGAAAAATATAACTCAAGAAACAAAAAAACTGAAAAACCCGACTGCCTGACTGAGTATCATTATCACTTCAATGATTATTACAATGTTTTCACTAAAACACATTGTTTTCTTTTCCTACGTATTTATGGGTATGACAAATGTTTAAGAAAATAAAAAAGATAGACCATAACTTCATTAATTAACAATATGATTATTATGAATACCTACAGGTGTATTGATTAGTGTTCATACATTCCTTTAGGGTCGCAAGTTCGACCCCCGCCCGATACAAATATTTTTATGATGATATGTAAATAATTACCAAATAGTTGTTAAACCTGTGCTTTATATGTTAAATGACTCTTTTATTTACAAATGGTCAATCTTTCCCTTTCCTATGAACTAGAAGTGATCTTGGTAACGTGCTGGGGCAAGGCTCCATAGTAAATCGGGCCATCCTTTTTACATATTATATTAAGAAAAAGGCTTACTCTAAAGATCTGCTATGGTGCTAAAGATGCATTAGTTTCACTAGAAAGTTTTTGTAAAGTAAACTAGATGGCGATTTATTACCTAATTAGCGAGCGAGTTGATATCAATTACTGCAAATTATTTTACTTTTCATTATTTAATAAAAATAAATAATACAGGTCTCAGATTTTTTTATCATGTTATTTCTATAAAAACAAGCTTTAAAAATTTAGTTTCATTCAAGATTACACCCGAACAAAGTGAACTATTTAGCTAAATACATACATTGCAAGTTAAATAAAAGCACGTAAAAGCAACAATAATTGCTATAAAAATCATTCAAATTAATTACGGTGAGAAATCACGGCTAATGAAAAATCACTCCCACATGATATGTCATGATAAATCATACCCAATTAAAAATAGCAGGAGTGAAAAATAGCAGGTGTGAAAAGTAGCAGGTGATTTCACTGTGACAAAAAAAATCATTTTATCATATGATTGTTATTTGTAAATAGCAATCATTTCCATGCCTACTAGAGATGCAGTGAGACCAACTTGTGGCATCTCCTTTATAATCGGTCTGTGCTGACACCATAGAAAAAAAGCAGAGCATTGCGTCTTCGTGGAGGGCACTCACTGTACTTAAGTACGTCAATGTGATAAAAATAAGGTATTCTTGAATGTCGTAGTGACCTATAGAAGTACATACGTCTGCATTCGCCACACGCACACGCAATATAAATAAATACACGCAGAAGAGCTTCTCATGACCAGTTACTGTAAGTATTTGCGTATTATCTGTTTACAAATATTTATATATATTAAAGTCATCAAGATAAATAAAAGTTATTAAAATACAGAAATGAAAACGATTCTGTCATCGAATAAGTAATTTGTATTAGCATTTACTATTAATCTATATGTGCCCAAATATATGTTATTCGTCTCATGTGTGTGTGTGTGTGTGTGTGTGTGTGTGTGTGTGTGTGTGTGTGTGTGTGTGTGTGTGTGTGTGTGTGTGTGTGTGTGTGTGTGTAAAGAGAATGTATTCTACTGAAAGTTGTACCTTCCTGGCCATATTCTACTTTTGGCCGTGTTATTGACAAGGTTATGTTAAACTAATATAATATTATATTATTTTTATTTCAAGAATATAAGGAAAAATTGTGTAAATAAACTTTAAATGTCGTTTTTTTGGTTACAGGTATGTTTTTTAAGTTCTTTGTTTGAATGTTTTTTAAATATATATATATGTAGAAATTACAATTTAAATATACATTGTTGCCTAGTGGTGATGGAAGATCCAATAATATCTGCATAACGACGATAGCTACAATCGACAATAAATTATATGCTTTACCGGAAGAGTTACAATCAGTAAGTTTTCATTAAGAAATTACTGAAACTTCTACTTTTGAGAAAATAAAGAATAGCTTCGCGAAAAGATACCAAAAACGCCGGGTTTGGTTAACAATGACAGAAAAACTTCGAAAAATTTACATAGATAGAGATGGTAATATACAGTTTGGAGATCAATATCTCGAAGAATTGAGTCAAACACAAATTGATACTTCTTATCAAAAAGAATCAGGGACAATGGGAATGTTTGGAAAAATCTTAGAAAACACACACCAAATTAGGCAGCAAAGTTTGAAACTTATTTCAGAGCAGTTTGTTCTTGACAAATTCACAAGCAAGAATTCAAACGCAAGTCTATGGATCGATACTTTTGAGAAAGAATGTTTATATTTAATTTATAATAATATTTTTATTTGAAGAATATAATGAAAAATTGTGTAAATAAACTTTAAATGTCGTATTTTTGGTTACAGGTATGTTTTTTAAGTTCTTTGTTTGAATGTTTTTTAAATATATATATATATGTAGAAATTACAATTTAAATATACATTGTTGCCTAGTGGTGATGGAAGATCCAATAATATCTGCATAACGACGATAGCTACAATCGACAATAAATTATATGCTATCCCGGAAGAGTTATCTCTTGTTGCACTAGTTGAGCACCCCAAATTTCACGGGTTGTTTTCACGACTCAGGTTTTCGTACCGTATCACCTGAATTTCACAGAGTCTTCCTAAATTTCATAGAACCGTCGTTTTCACGACGAAATCTTCGTTCGTCGCCTGCAGCCCGTCGTCGCCGACCTGCGTCGCCGTCGCCGCTTCGGCAAGCTCTGCGTTCTAGGACTTCAAGTTTTCGTGGTCGAGTAAGTTATCCGCGTCGTCCCCAACCGCCCCCCTACCGCGTGTAGGGTGGTTTTAGGAAGTTAGTCATCGTTGGTAGGTTCATAGTATATATATTTATATATTATTGTCCCTCCCCAACCCCTCCGCAATGGCCTCGCGAAGTCTTGAAGACTTCGCGGAGTCTTGAAGACTTCGCGGAGATGCTAGCCCGAAATCTTTCCTATCTCGGTTTCAAGCGACTTCAGAACAAATGTATAAATTATGCATTAAATGCGGATTTACCGCGCTCCCCCCTCAGGCCCCTCAGGCCACGCAAGCCCCTCAGGTCCCTCTGATCCTAGGCCCGCCCGCGTCCCCCGATACCTCCAGTGACATGGAGTGTGAATCGGACGCCACTTCGCGCCGCACCGCTCCCAAGAGCGCACCCGCGACCGACTCATCCTCGGACGCAACCCTCAACGGCACAGAGCCGACATCTTTCACTCTTGTCAAGAAGCGCTCTAAGCTCACCGTCCCGGTGTCGCAAACACCCTCTGCGGCGACTTCATCGCCAGCTGCCCCGGCGCCTTCAACTACCGCTCCGGCCCCAACTTCTGTCAAGGCCAAGGTCCCACCACCCGTTTTCCTTCGGGAAAAGGGTAAATGGACTGAGGTTTCAAATTTGTGCAATGAGCACAAGATCCATTACACCCGAACGGCCAATTCGGGTGAATCCATTAACAAAGCTCCTCACCAATAAGCAATATGCTTATCACACTTATGCTCTGTCAGAAGAGCGTAAGTTCAGAGCGGTACTCAGGGGAGTCCCGTTCGAATTATCGAGCGAGGATATCCTGGAGGATCTGCAGTCCCAAGGCTTCCCGGCACTCGCCGTGCATAAAATGCACAGCAGGTACGGGAGGCGTCGCTCGCTTTGGTGGTACTCACCAACGTCCCTAAGTCCAGGGAGATCCTCAAAGGCGCCTCATCGCCGCGGTCATCCCGGCCAGTGCCATCGGTGCCAGTTGTACGGGCACGCGGCAGCCAACTGCGCCGCCCCGCCCAGGTGCGTCAAGTGCCTGGTCCCTC
Organism: Marasmarcha lunaedactyla; assembly: GCA_923062675.1. Classification (NCBI taxonomy): domain Eukaryota; kingdom Metazoa; phylum Arthropoda; class Insecta; order Lepidoptera; family Pterophoridae; genus Marasmarcha; species Marasmarcha lunaedactyla. The sequence goes on from OV281354.1 coordinate 9,310,639, forward strand.
ACTTCACTAAGGAGTGCAATCGCACTCCTGAAACTCCCTCTCTTCCCGATTGCGTGCTTTGTGGCCAGTCCGGCCACACCGCAAATTACAGGGGCTGCCCTTGTGCACCCCGATGTATGCGTTCCAATTCTAAGAGGGCGACACCCAAACAGGCCCCGCCCCTTTCTCAGGAAAACTTTCCGCCGCTGCGTAGCCGGGTTCCTCCGGCTGTAAAGCCTACACAGCCCAAGCCTGCTCCAGAGAACTGGAGGCACCGCCCCGCTGCACTAGCGAATCCCATCCCGGCTCCTCGCCCATCCAATACCACTCCTCAACCCTCCGTAGCAGACGATATGCGTATCGTCTGCGACGCTATCAAAAGTGTTGATGTTAGGGAGATTTCAGTCCTAGCCCGTAAACTTAGGGCTTCACGTTCTCCGACAGAGCGTCTGCTAGCTCTGGCGGAGCATAGTTACCTTCTCAATTCATTATAGATTCATTTAAATGAATTCATCCCTAAATGAAGCTTCGGCCAACCTCTGCGCAGCCCCGGCTTCACCGGAGGCTGCCCAGAACGGCAACCAACTCATGCCCCTTTGAGCACCTTCAGTGCAACTTTCACTTCAGGCGGAAGACCCGCTAGCGGGCCTCCGCCAGCGCGCCCACTTCCCGACGGGTGTCGCTTCCGATGAAGGCTAACGGTAAAATTTTACCACAGCCAAGAGGTGGTTTTTAGTGGGTAGGTGTCATTCTGGTGAGTCCCACATAACCCCCCGCAGAGGACGGTATTTTCCTGCGGGCGGTATGCATGACGCATCTTCCACCTACCTCCCGCGAGAGCGCTTCGGCAGCAAAAAAAAAAAAAAAGATTTTTACTTTGTTTAGTGCGAAGACGCGTTGCATCCGGGGTGCACGTTGCGCAATTCAGCACAGATTATTGTTGCTCACGCGTCCCATTTACTAATGTTAAGTTTTTATTGTGATAGGACACGTAACTGAGTATTTTAGGTTTAGTTTTGTGAGTAATTTTTAATTATTTTGTAAGTACGTAAGACATCCACAATGCCTCGTGCTACATACACGGCGTCAGAATACACTGACATAATTTTAATCTACGGGGAATCCCACGGACACGCAGCTCTAGCGCTGCGAACTTACCGAGAAAGGTATGGAGACAGCCGCGCGTGCCCTAGGAACGCTCGCACCATAGTATTGGCAGTACAACGGGCACGGGAAAACAAACCATTAGCAGCGCATCATGAGGGAGTCCCACCGTAGCAGATACCTACTGCGCGCGAGCAACAGATTCTTGACTATTTTGACCGCAACCCCACATCGAGTCTGCATAGAGCCGCACGCCAGTTTAGAGTTTGCCATAGAACCGTGCATAACATTTTAAATGCATAAAAATTTTAAATAGTTCAAGCCTTTTTAAGAAGGGATTTGCTAGTCAGGCGTACTCACTGCCAGTGGATACTTGACAAAGTCACTGACGACCCGAATTTTTTATTAAATGTCATGTGGACCGACGAGAGCACATTTACACGCAATGGCATATGGAACCAACAAAATCTGAGATACCGGAGTATTGAAAATCCACGCATGATTCGGGAGTCATATCATCAGTACCGCTTCTCTGTTAATGTGTGGGCTGGTATACACAGGGACCAGATTATTGGCCCTGTTTTTATTGACGGCACCCTTAACGCGGCAAGATTTTTGGAGATATTATCCGGTCCCGTTGCTGAATATACCGAAGTACTACCCTTAGCCGATTATCGGCATTCATGGTATCAATTGGACGGAGCTCCTCCACATTCAGTGATGTCTTCCATAGAGCTACTCACCGAAATGTTTGGACAGCAGTGCATTGGTCGATTTGGACCAGTACGATGGCCACCACAGTCCCCGGATCTCACTCCAATGGATTTTTTTATCTGGGAGTTTGTGAAAAGTGAAGTGTACGCGACAGACGTGAATACCGTAGAGGAACTTAAAAACCGGATTATTTTAGCGTTTCATAAATTAAAAAGTTTAACAACAAACAGTGACCTTATTGCACGGTTAAATAACAATATTATACCTCGTTATAATTTGTGTACCATTGCAAACGGCGGACATTTCGAACAATTGAAGATTTAATGTGTAAGTGTTACAATTAATTATTTTTGTTTATTATTTTCATTGATACCTCCCAACGTTACCTACAACACATGTTTACATTATCATCCACATCAAACTCGGGCGCTCCGCTGTGTAGGTAGGTGTGCGAGCCGGTGAGCCTGCCGCCGCACGCGCTATGCTACTCAAATGCTAGGTTGCCCATTTGTTACGCAGGTGGCGGCAGGCTATTCAACAAAGGATGTTTACATTTTAACTTAATTATTAAGCTATTTAAGTTCTTTAAAAAACGTTTTTTCGTATACTTCTCGTAAACTTTTTTTTAATAGTTTCGGATTAACAGTAGGCACTTATAGTCTTTGTGGTAACATTAAATGCCTCTCGCTTTTATCAACGTTGTATACGTATAGTAATAGAACACTATATTCAATATAATTAAAATATTTACTGTAAGTGACGCTAGCCACACATTAATTTCGGCAGCATTTGTTAAACGACAAAGAATTACTACAAATATTCGGCAAGTGCCGATCGGGTATTATATTCAGGTTATATGCAGGTCGGCAAATTCGGCTCGTCTCGCTAAACCTCGAACGGCTCGCACATATTTCCATTCACAAATGTTTTCCCGCCCAACAGTGCCGATTAATGCGTGATTAATATGTTGGTAGCCTAATTATTCTACCATAGCAGTTCTCCAATACGCTTTTGCTACAACAGTAGTCATTGTCTTATAAAACATGATTAATTAATCTGCAAAGTGGGTCGATACAACCATAATTCGTGTAGGGTTAAGCAAATATTGGCCGGATCTCCACGAACGTATTCATATATTTTGTACGATATATATATGAATATACATATGAGTACGATATATGATATTACGTAGAGATTAGATATAGAGTTTGATTACTTTGAGAAATATCAAGTAATAAAGAATCGCGTTTAGATAAAGACTTACTTAGAACGTGCTTTGAGAGGTATGTGTTATTGAATATGCAATTATTTATGGCTTACATTAAAAACACTATTTAAATGATTCGCTTGTTTGGATCCGAATACAATATTGAACTCTTTCAATCACTAAAACTGATTTTTTATTTAGTTAAATAATATTTCAGTACCTACTCTTTGGCATTGGCATATTTCAGCTGACACAAATTTCTTCGATGCCTTACATTGATAATAAATTCAAATTATGACTAATCACAAGAAATGTCCATGACCGTGGCATAAATCCAAGACCTAATTATGCTTCAAAATCTTTGTATTATACGAATTTTGTGAGACTGTTCAAAGCGATACCAAGGTATTATGGAAATATGATTTACTGCGAACTAATTTTATTGATAGTCTTTTAAACGGTTTTCATAGCCAGCAGAGAAGCTCATCATCATGGACATCATTAGTCTACTAGGTGTTCTACTTTTGATATGATTATTATCTACTAATGCTGCCTCGCCGAATGTAGGATTCAGTTGGAATTGCCTTTGTTGCGTAAAGGCACTGGCTGTACCGTCCATTAAACCGGAACACAACCACATAAACGTGATTGTTACGGCGGTCAAAATAGGAAGGACCATAGTACCGCCCCAAACTTAGTTATTCTTAACAAAGAAACTCAGCTGTTACTAAAGTCACTTGGCTGATAGCCATGTTCGAAAACAACAAACTGATATTTGAATGAATATTGAATCGACACACGAACATAGATATTTGTGAACGAGTCATGCATGGCAGTCTAATTTACCTACATAAGTACAGTCAACAGCTCATCTACCTACCGCTAATTTCCTCAATTAATTTTGAACTCTTCGAACTCTGGCGAACTCTTGGTTGACAATCGATTGAGAAAATTTGACATTTTGTAATAGGATGATGAGCTGTTGGATGTACTTGAACTTATTTTGGTTTTCTCAAAGTTCACGGTAAGGTTACAGAAAACGAAATCGTCGCTTTAATTGAGGACCAACTGCTGATGGATGTGCCTGGGAATTTCACTATTACAAGATAAAACAACAAATAAAATACAATCTGGAACGAAAAAGTAAATCTCAGTAGATACTCTATAGAAAAAAATCCCTGACACAAGGCAAGTGACAACAAAAGCTATATTAGTATTCCACTACGAACGCTCATAACGTTTAAGAATACATTGCTGTGCGTGTTTGTATAAAGACACGTCCCTACTGTCTTAATATAAGATCGAAAGATATATTTCTTGTAACAAAGAATTGGCTATGAAAGCCTCCGTTAATATAAAAAAGCAAGTGATACTTATAACTCCAAAAAGGAAAATCCCATAAGAGTTAATTATCATTCCATTCATTCCATCATTTAGATGTATAATTGAAATAAACAACGGTGAGCTTCTCATTCTCATTTTCATTTTTCACCGTATATTATTATGTATTTATATATTATATGTATGTATTTATTTAAATGTGTATGTATGTACTTATATATTTATTTACTTGATTTTTTGAAACAATTAAGTCTAATTTAATACAAAAGTGACAGCCGTGAACTTGTAACTTGTATAATTTAATTGTGGGTCATGTTGTTGGGATGTACAGAAACATATTTAAATATTACATTTGTAAACTGCTTTGTACATTACTGTTTGTGATCTCCTGAGTTTTAATAAAATAAAATTCCTTGTTTATGAACCTTCGAGGCAGCCTTCACAAAAATATATTCTTAGCGATTGCCTAAGTCATAATGAACATGATTAAGCCTTGTAACGCGTTGTTTGCGGAGTGGTAATTGAGGGTCCAGAAAGGAAATACCAAAGCTTTCTTCTATGTTTATTTTGCAGTAAAATTAAAAATATACAAAAATGCCTGTAAATACAAACAAAAAATATAAACAAAATTGAAATAAAAAATAGTCACACAAAATAAAAAACATTAATACAATTAAATTTGATCTGAAAAGAAAAAGTAACAACAAAATAAAATTTTAATGAATGAGAATCCTTACCAAAAATTTTGGCTACGCACACTCGTGTACGTAAAAATAAATTATTGATTTCATGAAAACTTTGATTGTAGATAATAAAAAATTGATAAACATGTAATTTTGAATAATAAACTCGGAAACAATAATAAATAAATAGATTCTAGTTGTTATGATGGATAATTTTTCGTGACTGGCTTGTCAAATCAAAACATTGCCGTTCTCCGACACTACGTAATTCGTAGTTTAAAATTACGTCGGGAACGACAAAAAAATAAAATTTACTGACAAAAAGAGGTCGAAATAGACAACCGTCACAATACCCCGGGGGCCGGGAAAAAAAAATCTGAAAGATTTTTTCAGTATAGTTTTTAAAAAAAAAATATTCAAACCAAATCAAAATAAACCGCATATACATATCGAATTTTAATATTTAATCTGCCAAATGAAAGAACGATCAAAAAAAAAATAATAATTAAAAGCAAAATGAAAATTAATATTAACATCCTATAGAAGAATTTTTCTGAAAAAACATCCTGTATATATGAAAAAAAAAATAATACTGATATATTGCATATCAACAAGTTATTTAATAGAAAAAAAAAACAAAACAGACGAGAGAGAGAAAAAAAAAAATCCTAAATAATTATCTTAAATTACATGGTTACTCATATATAGGTATCATGTTTATATCTTAATATATTGATGCTGAGTGTCTTATTATGCTAAACAGATTAAGTAGTCGGTCATACTATTTGACATAGAAGTCATTAAATTATCAGGATTCTGACATTTCGTAATCCACATAATATACATCACCTCTCAAACGTTGCACCAACGATCATTTAGTTATTTATTTATTTATTTAGATTCTCCAACAAGGGCTTACATTAATACTTGCTTTACAATATTTAGCATAATATGTTAGTTAAATGCGCTCTCAATTATAGGCGAATACACTTATACACGAATACAATATACTTAACTTTAACAAAATAAACTTTATCACAAAAATAAGAATGATAAAAAATATATGAAATAAGAATATGCTATTTTACTAATCATATTAATTTTTGAAAGAAAACTTATTCAAACAACGATTTAAGTATAAAAATACATAAAAAGAAATAAGTATATAAAGTTCTCGAGTTTATTAAGAGTGTCCATTTTTAGACAAAATTTACTCCCGGGTATGAAATTTACAGCATAAATATTCTAGCAACTTCAGGCCGTTTCAACAAAGCGGACTAAAGCATATTTGTGTGATATTTTCATACATATATTAAACACTGGTTAACAATCCTTACAATGAATCTAGCGATATGAATCATAGGCATTCTGGATGCCTACGCGTTTTGCGCGTTAACTTTCTTCAAGCGATGCGCGTGTACAGCAAAATACGATAATATGTGTAAGCCAGTATTTATATTACATGCTGAACGGCAAATGAATGAATGAAGTTAGCTGCAGATTAGAGTAGTCAAAATGGCGTGAAAGGCAAGTTACATTTTTAGCGGCTTATTGCGTATTTCGACAGCTAGGAATCTGCGTTTTGTTTGATCAAGGGAATATATATTTGTAAGAGGATGGCAGTGATGTGATTGGCCGGCGAGAGAGAGAAAATATGATTTTATTGCTTGTTCTTTGCATTATGACACTAAAGGAAGAAATCCTTCTGTATTTTGTCCTGACTGTGAGGTATGTTTTTTTTTGTAACGTTTGATGGATCTCAGCTATGATAAGCATGTTGAATCTTAAGTGTTGGCATGACAGACACATGCAGACTGTAAAAACCCGACAATGGATTGAATCTATTGTTTTTTGCTGCGTGACAAAATTGTTTAACTTGCTTTATCTAATGCGAGGATTACTAGTTCCTATTTCAACTAGAACAAGATACACCATACAGGCTTATCTAAGACTGACCTACATAATTGCAAAGTCTGGATAACACTTGGACAATTATAGTCAACGGTTCAAACAATCAAATTACAACATAATACATCAAATAAAAAACTACAAATGCACCGCCGGTCAATATCATTGGCGCCATTTTATCATTTAAATGTCGAACAAATTGTCGGCATTATTATGCACATAGAGATAATTACTGATAAGACATGACAACGGCATATGTAGGCTTATAAATTTATAGAGAAACTACGTTTAAAACAGTACTTTTGCACACTCATAAATTCGGAAACACACGGTTTCAACTAAGGTTATTCGCAACATTTCGACTACATATACACAATCAAAACCGTCTCCAAAACTCAACTTTTAATAAAACTTTAGTTGGTATTTAACACACATGGAGGAATAGATGACTAAAAATATCTAAATCAAAATTGATAAAACTTTAAAAAAATCATTGCTTTTCATGAGTAATTTCTAAAATATTCTAAGGCATATACTGGTGTTTACAATAATTATCAAGCCGGCGCGGCCGGACGACGTATTATCGCCAGCTCTGACCTCTCGCGTAACGAAGGCCCAATTTTAATGGCCCGCACTACAATGAAGGATGGTATCTAATGGAAAATATCAAGATGGCTGGATCCCGCGTTAACTCGTGAACGGGTGCCGTTTGAGGGTGTTCGTCGTTTGGATACTTGGGGGGAGGGAGACTTGCCGAGCTAACAGATGCAGAAAAGAATAATTTTTTATAGACATAAAGAGACTCTGTAAATTTATTTTGAAAAAAAATATACCCGTGAAGTTTCTTGCCAGTTCTTCTTCACGACGGTTTTTTTCGAACTGGTGGTAGAATCATGTTTTATTTGACGTCAATAAGAACAAGTAATTGTCAATGTTGAGAAATAAATATTTGAATTTGAATTTGAATTTGAATAGCGGAAAAAACTTTGGGTGAATTTTAGATGTTGTGCTTAGATTTGAACTTTTTTCTTTAGTATTATTTACCATAGGCAGTTAAACTAAGATGGTTAAATTTTATTTTACTATTAGTAGGTATACCTACTATGTAGCTATTTTGTGGGTTGGTCGTTCTTGCGAATAGAAAATGTTCTATTCTATACGAAATAAAATATGCAAGGAGTTTGTCTTTCATCACACCTGGTGGAAACTCAAAACAAGGATACTGCAGGCCTCTCCTTATTAAACACTTACTCTTTTGCCCGGAGTGAATGTTTATATCGAAACACAGATGCATCGACCTATGCAGGCTATGCATCCACCACACCTTGGAAATCCAAACCAAAAATAGTTATTCCAAACGTTATGTCAACATGGAAGTCAATAACAACTGTGTATAACAATGTTACTATCGCAGCATGTTGCGTGCAGTTTGCCAATTTACTACATGTCTACACTTACTACATGTCTACATTGAGTCATAATGGATTAATTCATCCAAATAACACGGAAGTCTTTTGGATTAATTAATTGGCCTAGTAGCGTAGTGGGTAGGAGCTCTGTTTTAAACGCAGGAAGTCCCAGGTACGAGCCCTGGCCGGGGTATTCATTTATGTGATGAACACAGATGTTTTTTCTCGGATCATGGTTGTTTATATTTATATATGTATGTTTACATAACACAGTTTGTTTGGGGATTTGTTATATTATTATTACTATTATATGAATTCCTTTCAGTTTCTAACTACTTTAAAACAATGATATACAAACACACTTTAATTTTTATGTATGATATTAATAGCAATTGCATATCCAGATTGTAAAAGATTACATAAGGTAATTACGACCGAGATGCTCTGAATAAAAAGCTCCTAACTCATGTTTTCATGTATAATCAGCAATACCATATGATTTTCTCAGTATAAATCTTGTCTCCATAAACGAATGAATTCACGATAATAATACCCCGGCTGGCCATATTTCCTAACTTGACACTTCACTGCCCGAGCGGCGGAGTCAATAAATAACGTGAACTACACTAGTTGACTCGTCCTGGCATTGTCTGCTTTTAATTAATAGTATGCCTATAGTATTATTTAGGAGCCAATAAAATAATTTTAAATTTTCCAAAAAATCGATAACTACAATGCAATCAAAATAAACAAACTTATATATTTATCTTATAGGGTTTCGAACTCATGGCTTCTAGAAAATACTACTAAAGCCATGAGGTAAAACAAGTATAAACATGATAATTTCGAAAGTGCTGCGTCTTAGGAAAATGCTACAATGACAGTAGTTTGGCCATTGATCATTTATTGTTTGTTTTCTCTGCTTTTTGAATAAAACAAAAGAAACATGTTTTGAGCCGTATCATACAATTATTTTACCAAACTTAATGACACTATTAAATCGTAATGATACCTCATCAATAGTATTAATATACACTTCAATGGAATAAACACACGCAGAAATAAATAATATTAACAATGCCATCGATTTTTTATATCTGAGGTGATATTTTTGATTGCACATAATTTCACTTTTATCTCCGCATTTCGTGACGTTAACCATACCTGTATCGGATTTACGATCTCAATAACTCGGTTTATTGAAAAGATCCAGACCGCATAACTTATAATAATATGACAATGCGCAATGCGCTAAAACTTGATAAAATATAGCGTTGATGCTCGTACGAAGACTGTGAGTAAAAATTCTATTTTATTGTCACTGCTGTAACTAACTATGAAGTAACTAACGTAATGAACCAGTTGTTTTGACTCCCGCTAGGTATCTGTTATTTATAAATTACCATTTTGTCTAAAGAGTTTGCTAAAATCTGCAATGTACAAGGTGGAACATATTTGAGATATTACGTGTTTATCTGAGTAAACCAAAAATTTAAATCGAGGTCTGATTTCCTCATTACCATTCGAAGAAAATATCAAAAGTAATACATAAGATATTTATATTCATTACCACTAAAATACGACTAAACCGAGAGAGCTGAGAGCAAAACTACCTAGTTATAAATTATAGAAACGGAACATTCTTTTTTATTGATTAATTTAACAGTATACGACAAAACATGTACAGCTGTAACTACTCAGTGCTTTACAGGAACTTTGTAAGGCTTATACAATTTTACGGCACAGATATGTTCATAAGCCAATACAGTTCCAATTATAATTTGGAACAATAACATTTCCATTAGAAATACACTTTACCTTTAACGTTGAATATTAAAAATTTTTGACCATTTAAGCTGATATTTACAAAGACTTGTCTATATTTCAAATCATTAGGCATCAAAGTTTATAATCGTCTAACAAGAACCGAGCCCATTCAGGCAAAGTTCTCTCTATCTTAATTAAAACATTAATTGATTTCAATTCGACCTAAATTATATAAAAGGGGCTTTATTATTTCAAGGCTCAACAGATAAGATGAGTGAGTGAATGAATGATCAATCAGTCGCTGCAGAGGTCGTCACAGCAAACCGCGTAATCGTGGCTAGAAATGAGGAAGTCAGTAAACCGTTGGAATTAATCAAGAGTTTCTTGTGATCAGCTAGTAAGTAGAGTAGTAAGTCAGATGGCTTACCTCAAAAGTAGACAGTAAGATGAAATGCAGCAGACAAGGAGGTCGCGTATTTTGTGTTTAAACTATTTCTTTTGAATATGTCGCTAGGTAGGCTGCGTGAAGCAGGTCGGGGACAAATTCGTTCCGCATTTTGAATCTAACATTTTGAATTCTATCTATTTGGATGAAAAGTTTGGTTCTAGTTGATTATGATAGTATAAAAAAATACACAAAAAAGGACTGACGAAAGAAAACTAATGAACCCCTTACTCATTTGCGATGCTCTACTAAAAAGTAATGCAACTGAAACATTTCTGAACAAAATAATCAGTGGTGATAAAAAGTAGATCACCTACGTCAGGTCAATAAGCGGAAAATTACCAAAGACTGTGGCTAACCCGGATTAATCCACATTTAATGACAGCACGTTATTGACAAAATGGTTCATATATACAATAATTACATGGCAATATGCTATGAAATAATTGTCTTCATTTTGGATGTAAAATTCGAAAAAACTGTTTCCCCGACCTAATATACAAAAATTTGCAGTTATAGACTAGTGACATAGACGACCCAAAGTCCAAGCCGAGTACATTTTGTTTCACACAACCATGGGATATTTTGAAAGCACACCGCCATGCATTAAGATGTAGAAAATCCTGCGCAAAACTAGGATAAAAACGGCTTGCATCTTGATATCAATACGAAAAAAACTACACAACAGCATGCGTACCCCCAGTTCGCGGTATGGGCATCCATAACACAAGCTGTGCTTACTTTGGAGCTATACATTTGGTGTATTTGTCTGGGGATTTATTATTATATATTGTTATTGCATGTCACCACGTAATCAACTACCATTACCATATCAGTTAGTGAAATATGCTATTCAATTGACGGTATAAGACATTGGCGCGGAATATTAACATCTTATAAAAATCAACACAATAAAACCATGAATAGCTTATTATGGTCAATGTCAAATATATACCTTTAAAAGAATACTGGATTTAAACACCGTGCACAACCCTCAAACATACTGTGAATACTAATAAAGGTATTTATTTTTCAGCAAATCAATTATTTTTTACAGTGTAAAATGAAACTAAATTGAAAGGCACGTTAGTGCTTTTTGCAGTATTGCGGAGTAAACCCAGGACATCAGGTTTGAGACAGCTCAGGATGGCTCTTAGCTTTTGGTGCCTAAAATTATTAATGATTACCTGTCTCTACAACACTTCTCAACTCTTTTTGTAAATTTAAACTTATTTATATGTTTTTTCGTTTTAGTTTCATATCTTAACACGCCCAATAGTCCTAAACTAAAACATCAGAAAACAACTTACTAATTCAAATATCAGTTCCTTCTCATCCAACTGCCTTAGCTCATGTCGTGAGCGGCGTTGCGGCCGCGCCGGCGCCGCCTGCGCGGGCTGGTCCCCCAGAAACGTCGGCGTGCCGTCGACGGTTGTCACCAGCGGCTTGAGAAGCCCTCCTCGTTCAAACTCGTGTGCTGAGATCTTTCTGTGAACGACAAATGACTGTGTAAGAAAAGGTTTTGAAAATAACTTTGTGTTTACCATCATTGTTTGTTATGCCATTCATAAATAACATCACACATGACAGCCAACAATGTGTTTTACTGTCGAATGTACACTTTACACAAATATTTTATAAAACTTGCAACAAGAACGGACCAGTCATGGAATTCTTGACAATGTAAGGATGGGCCTTATTTCTTTTTTAGGCCCTAAGAGTTATTTTATGACCCTTGGAGTTGGGCAACAAAACATTGTTTTTTATGAATATATGCACAGCCTGCCTGGTCTCAAGTAGTACTATACTGATGTTGACTATATTTATTTTTTAATTTATTTTTTATTTTGTTTTTTAAAACAAGAAAAACGTTGAAAAGAACGAAATATAAATTCCACATATAAAATACGCATGAAGAACGACAAGAAAACAATTTATATCTGTAGATATTTACCTGAATTATCAAAATCACGAATTAAAGACAGTACAAATAAAACCAATGCCGTATATAGATACGTTTAGTTTGCTAAATAAATTAATCCGATGTACAAAATTACCTAGTTATTTGCATAAAAACCTTAAATTGCACAGCCGTGAAAGTCGTATAATGTAACAATTTGAAACCCTCCAAGCACAATTCTCCATCGAATATTCCAAAAAAAAAATCGCGAGGCATCCACAATATCACCAATTATCGCCAATATAACATTCGGCACACATTCCGGTCATGCACCAAAACAGATTATCCTAGAAAGAAAAAAACTTGCTCGGAACGTGTCAAGAAACTTGTTAACAAAAGGTATTTTCTTGTTGAACTGGTCCATCCTACGTTAGTCCACGTGTTGGGGTCGCCTCGGGGAGATAAACGATCGAAAAACGGCAAGGGTGCGTTCACCAACACAATACGATTAATAAACAGAAATTTAGGAGATATCTGTGAAGAAACCTACAGTCTGGCAAATTATAATTTATAATACAGCTGCAACTGTTACTTTAAGCGGCCGAAATACATAAGAATGGAAAATAATAAGATTATCATCATGCATAAGACAAACTCTAAATAAATTTCAAAGATTTAGAATGCAACAATAAAAACAGATTAAATACCAATATTAATATTGAAGCAAAACAGCTTAAAAGCAAGACTTTTCTTTATCTAAATTACTGTAAAACTCAAATTTCTAAGTTTTGTTCGCGACCCCTGTTTTATTCTTATCGGCAAAAAGCTCAAAAGCCCTGTTGAACTTACCGGAAACTTTCAAGATAATGAACAAGAAAGCTTACGGATCGCTTATTTGGTAGTCGTAAGAAAAATGTTTTACACTTCAAACGATTCAAGGAACAATTTACCGTGCTTTAAGGTTTTATAAGTTACTTTTAAATACTCTTCGATTAACGTTCAAAACTCGTTAAAGGTTCTTTATTGTCGCCTTTGATATTGTAGAAGTACGCAATAAGAATATTATGTTACTCTCGTTAGCGTTTGTATCCAGCGTGCCTTGAAATGTTTTGTTTTATTTTTAATTTCCGGACACATTCTTGGCAGGTATAATAAAAGATACAGCATATAATATATTAGTTTAACAACAGTGCCAATTACTTTTTACTACTATGAAACTGACCAGCAAATAATAAAAATGATCATTAGTTAAAAAGTAACACCTAAAATATTGTAACCACGTAGAAAACCAACAGAGTTTGAGCTCTCGACATGAGAAAAGGCCATTATATCCGATTCAAGTGACAATGGATATCCTGTAGGAACCTGGAGACGGGAGATCGATGAAGGAACCCGGGACCTCGGGGAGCAGGGCTGGGGTAACATGGATATATCGACATGCCAATGATGTACGTCCGGAGAGGTAAAAACAGATGGAGGAACCAAAATAGCTTTTGCATTAATGTATGTTTAGAAAACAACAGAGCTAAAGAAAAATGTATAAATAAAAAAAACATTAGTTAAAAAGCGACTTTTTATGTCATATCCTCAATATACATTAAATGTACTTCTGAAGTTTTCATGTTGTGGTTCTGAAATATATACCCTATAGGAATATTAATACGACTTAACTAACTTCTCAGTGTCTGCTAACCTTAAGTTATGTAGGTAATGCCTTTACATCAGTAAACAAAAATTATGTTTCTTTTGTTGTATTTTCTTCATTTATTACTAATCAAAACAAAAAAGAAATTGTCCAGTTATCTCTTGATATGTGAACTATGGCAAAAATCTATTAATTTTTGACGTTGGTTTGCTAGTGTTAACGCTAATGTGAGGCAGAATTTTTATTATAACTCTACAAGACACAACCTGACATGTAAAACACAATTTATGTTCACTGATAGTCCGCGGAATTTATGACCCCGTCAATATCCCATCGACATGAGTGATGAAAGTTTAACTCTTGAATTTCTCTTTCTAAAGATATATTGCATGATATAAAAATTTGTTTTTTTTTGTATAGTTTTGATTTGTAGTTTCTTTTGCTTGATTATCTAACAGCATTTAATTACTGCGAAGCTTTGCTTGTGATAGTAAAAAAGTAAGGAAAAATTAACTACCCGTATGTTGTTCATATTTGACTTAAGTTGTACTTATTTATTTATACAGATTTATAGCAAACTGTTTACATGTTTTGAAAAAAATTTTGAAATATTTAGGTAGGTATTCCAGAAAACGGGATTCACTTGCAATTTCAGGTTTGTATTTAAATCTAAAAGTATTTTACGAGAAATATTCATATTTGGAACTTAAAGCGTAAGAAACAAAAAAAAAATCGAATCGCAGTTAAAGTAAAGCGCGGGAAATTGGCATGGTAAGCCATGAAAAATTTACATCAAACAAAACAGTTAATATTGACATCGGTATAATATATTGTTGCAGAAATTTCGCATTAAACTAATAATATTCAAACAAAGGAAAATAAATGCAAAAGAATGTCCATTAATTAACCACCTCACAGAACCATGCAAAATATTCGCAGTAACTTTGCAACCCTCGAATGAACTTCTTTTTAAACTTATGAGATCTAATTAAGATAATGCATACTGTAACTGCAAAGATGTACAGATAAACAATCGCTAAAACTTACTTGTTTCTTGGCTACTAACCATACGTTATTCAAGAATCATTTTTGCTAAGTTTACCAAAGTGTGTAAATACACAGATGAAAGTGGCAGTGCTGCTTATTCTGGGTTAACCTTCAAACTATTTTATTGTAATAACGTTTTCGGTTTTTTCGGGTTCGCTTAAGCAGCTCCGTTGGCAGATTTTGGAAGGCAATAAACCGGGGTAACCGCTTTAGTACACCGTTTAAAACCAATTATCAATGGAAATGCTCATCTCAAAGGCACACTGTAAAGAAGATAAAGGTTTCAACATATAATTGTGTACATACAACATATAATATAATGAAGGGTCCAAATCGTTATTTGAGTAAATATGAGAGTTAACTCGAAGGTTTAGTGATGTTTGATAAAAGATTTAAAAAAAATGATGACTTTATGTATATAACATTTATAGCATCGATTACATATAAAAATACCGTCAGGTTCAGAAAAACGTCATCACCAGAACAGTGCCCAGATGAGCATTTGAATTTTCTTTCAGTTTCAATTTAAAAGGTCACTTCGGTAGTAAAAAGTAAATAAAAATTAAAAAGCATAGGTCCAGTGTCCCAAAACAAAATGAATCATCTATTCAGGAATCTATAATATATCAATATATTAAAAACCTTTTGAAGAAACCAGTATAAAATCACGTTTTTAAAGTTAAATTCCAGCTAAAAATCAGCAGACCAATTTCATTCATAAAAAATTTTAATTTTTCTTATCAGCTTTCAAAATTCTAGTTAACATCATGCACTCAGGGTTTTTTTCGCAAAAACACAGGTTTTTATATAACAATTATCATTTCTTGAAAAAAGTCTGAACCATTGTGGACAGTTTTCATTGTCATGTTTGTACGAAATTGTGTTCTAGTTTTCGTTTGTGAACGAAGATTTCAAAACATGAAGTATATTGTACCCATTGCATGTTGTTAAACGAAAATTATATAATATTTAAAGCCGGCTCTACACTCTTGGCGAGAGCACTCGCCGAGCACTCTTACCGAGATTCTCGCCCGAAAGGCCTGTTCACAAGAGCCGCCATGCACACTTTTGTGTAGTCAGTTGCCAATGCTGAGAGGATGGATGCATTTGAAATCTTTTCTAGTATGACAACTATGCGCTATAAACTATTACGTAATTTTACACATATATGTATCATAAAAAAAATTAACTCTACCCAGCGAGCAAATATTATGTCTTATCTTCATGGTCCTACCCTTAGTAAACACCTAGGTAGTACCGGGGAACTCGGCGGAGGCTCAAATTCATAACCGAATCCCCTGCAGTGTTGTCGCCGAAAATAAACCGAACGCTCGTTCAGAGCAGGCGAGGCGAGGCAAAAGCTTCCCTGGGGAAGTTGCAATCTATGATCGGTAACGCTATAGAAACTCAGTTATTATATATTTATGTGATATATTCCCAATAGTGTATGAGTTTTCCATAGCGTGAGCGTCATAGATTGCAACTTGGCTAGGACTCATGTACGCTATAGTTCTCGGGTCTCTCGCCCAGAATGTACAGCCAGCTTACTAGAAATAGATCATGAAAAAGAAAATAGAAAATAGTGCAGTGCCTTAGAGTACATAACAACATTACAGAGAATCGCTTAACGAAAATTAAACGAGCATTTAAAATCTATTTGTAACTTAAACAAATTTAAACAAACATCAAGGGAATGGTAAACTTTGCAAGTATTTCATGAAAAGCGTAATTGTTCAGAAAATTCCGCTTATTCCACTAACAGGACACCAAGGCATAACTTGGCGAAGTTATAGTAACATACTGCAAAGTTAGCAAAGGTTCTCCAAAGTAGCTCTAAGTCTAGTTACCAAATATATTTGTAACAAGCACTCTCTAAGGAGTAAAGGAATTCATTTTTCATTTGGAGTTAAGTTAGTACCTTCATTCGGAGTACATAAGAAGCGCGAAAGAAAAAATAAATACTAAAAACAAATTATCACGACGTCATAACTTGCATTATACTTGGGACACTCAGAAAGTTTTGAAATAAAATATAAAAATGTTTTATAGGTTACAATGTTTTATTACATCTCTTTCAAAAACTCTCCACCAGCGTCTATACAAAGTTTCATGCGTCTGCAGCAATATTCAAAGCTCATTTTCCAGTCTGCAACAGGTACGTCCTCAAAGGCCTTCCCAAACGCAGCGAGCGCATCTTCTGGCGACGAAAACTGTATCCTCTTAAGCTAGTTCTTAATTTAAGGGAACAAGAAGAAGTAACCCGGTGCTAAATCAAGGCTGTAAGTCTGTAAGTCGGATGACGCAAAAGATTTTCCAGTGTAGTGTTCAGAATGTCCCTCGTCTTGATCGCGGAGTGCGCGGGCGCGTTGACGTGGTTATGCAAAAGGCCTCATAGTCCTGTATTCGGTCGCTTGTTGCTCGCAGCAGCAAAAACTTCTGGCAAGCATTTGGTAATGTACCACTTTGCATTTACGTTACTTTGGTTTCTTTAGGGAATTGATACTAAATACCCAGTCAATGAGAAAAGACTGGCGATGAAAATTTCCCAGCGCTTCTCGATCGTTTAAATTTAGTAGGCGTTGTTTTATTTTGAAACAGCCATACTGCAGCCTGGCTCTTTGTTTCTGGATCATATTGATAAGTTTAGGATTCGTCACCTGTCATGATATCGTAAACACGACCAGAATAACATGCTTTGAATTGAAAAATCATATCATGGCATCATTCCACGCGCGCCTGCTTTTGAGCATCGGTTAGGTTGCGGGGTATATACCCGGCGCCAAGCAATACTCTTTACGCAAAGGTATAGAATATCACGAGCAATTCTCGATCCAATCTGTAGATTGTGCTGAATCTCTTCCCATGGGTTTCGCCGGCTTTGTTGATCCAAATGTTTTGCTTGTAGAATGTTTTCTTTCGTAACGGCAGTCAAATGATGACCACTTCTTTCTTCATCGTTCAAATTTAAGCGGCCACTCCAACTCGTTATACCAGTGGTACAGTTGCTTTAGAAGGTGCCTTGTTCATAAAAGCTAATTGCAAACCATTAATTAAATACTCAGGTATAAAGTAGGACTTGAAGTCGTATAAAATCACTGCACGAAAATGTCCCGATACAGAATAATTTTTTTTTTCAAATAATCGATTTCAAAATGATTTATAACTCGCCAGCGTTCCATAAATAAAAACTTTTTTCGCAAAACTTGCTGAGTGGCCTGGTTGCTACTGACACTACGTAACTATATTCAAAGTACTCAGTACTTTAACCTTATAATAAAGTTAAATAACGCGTTATAATCAGGAAAATAGATATGATTTATTTTTTAAAATCCGAGAACAGTTTTATTTACCTAGTAAGGCTACTAGGAATCTAGATTATTCCAGAAAAAAACTTTTAAATACATTTACGTTTTTACAACTGGATTTATCATGTTAAAATCACTTTAGATTTATTATGTTTTCCCACGATTCCTACAGGAACATTTATTTTAAGGCTTCTCTGGAGAGACATATCGTTCGTGACAGTTTAAAGGCAGGATTGTAAAAATTTAGCTTGATAAGATTTAATAATTCCCGTTTATAACTTTGTGGGTAGTTTCATAAAAGCGGTCTCGTGTGTACGTATAGACCGAGCTTATTTACGGTTTACGCAGTGCGAGGTTAAACTTAAGTTAAAATTGCTTGTTTTATTTCACTCGTGCGGAGCTTTTACTTCAGAAGATGCATTATGAATTGAAATATACATGTGAATAGCAGGAATTCAACTACAAAGGCATAGGTAGTTACTTAGTTACCTCGTGCAGGATGAAAAAGGATTGTTCTAAATTTCTCAGAAAATAAACGTTTTCAGTCACCGGTTGCCCGTTGCCGACACGGCTCACCTCTAAATACCGTTATTTTCGTAGTACAATTGTTTAAAAGCTGTAGTTGCGTTTGTCATCTTTTAGTTTCTATAAACAAAACGCTTTTTCCAAGTGGAAGCAATTGGACACAGAAAGCGACTACGTCTGCGTGGGGGGGGAGGGGTCATAGATTTCGATAAAATATTCGCAAAAGCGTCCACGATTGCGCAGCGCTTGACCATTCTTCCAAAAAATGTTTTAGATGTATAACACCTATTATTCATAAAATTGTTATAACAAGAGTTTATTTCAACAAGATATTGAAATAACGTCAGCAAATTAATAAACAAGACAAAGTATTTGAGATGTATAGTAAGTAATGATCATAAATATTTACATGAAAAAGAAAACACAAAGATTTTACTCTATTAAGAAACAAACACAATGGTTGGTTGCATGGCAAGTTGCAAGATCTGAATGTCACACACACTGACATAAAGTCACACGCACACATGTCCATAGACACGCTCACCTACGAGCATATTTCCTACTATCGGCAATCCATTGTACGGCATCTTGGAACCTAAACAAATTAAATGAAGTCTTAAAAATTAAATTAAATCGATAGGCTTTGAAAAATTACGTATGTACTAACATGAATATATTTACTGTTACATACCAACAATAAGAACGTTCCCATAGATTTTACTTGAGATTCTTTTTAAAACTAAAATCTTGTACGTAGATAAGCGCACAAAACTTAGTCTTGACAAATATTTTCAATACGTGTGGTTCACCTGACAGGAGTGGTCGCCCCCGAACCCGCTCGCGAGGGGGACGCGAGCTCGGCGCTGGGCGGCGTTGCGTGCGACACCAGCCACGCGTCCACCACTTGCCGCGTCGCTTTCCTGTGGGACAGAAAACAATTATATAAACAATTATATTAAGAAGAAATGCGTGGTTATATTAAAATTATTAATCGATATAGATTTTAGATTTGCTTATTTTATCAAAACAGAAAAACCAATTTAAAATTTCAGGACATAGCTTTTTCTTTTTTTTGAATGTACCCTTTTTCGTTTATATTAAAATCACCTTCGTCTTCATCGTCACTTTCCATCAGGTGAGATAAAAGAGAAACGTCTTATACTTTTTCAATTAAAAAAAAAAACTCCGGAAACAAACAATACAAGCAAAGAGATGTAATCCTTTAATTTGTAACTTCGATGCACAGTCGGGTTACTTCTCAAGACATGAGTTAACATTTTTTTAATCATGTTTATTTGGTAAGTTTGTTTTCATCTTCACTTTCAACAAATTTTGTTCGCCTTTTGTGTTTGCACAAAGCGAGTTACTAGGTATTTCTATCTAATTTTTTTGTACTAAATTATATAAATTTATGAAATAAGTCAATTTTATCCTGTGTTTGCTTAATTTTTTGATCAATGAAATAATATAAAAATTAACAGAATTAAATAAGGTAATAAATAATTAAAGTAAAGAGCCAAATTTGAATCGTAGCAGCTACCGAGAGCTTAAGTAGCTTGAATTCGATTATTTATAACTTGCTTAAAAGATTAATATAATAAATATGCCTATCGATGTATCGATTATTATGGTTATGAATAAAACACGCACTCTATGGGAAAATATTATAAAATTATTAGAACGGGTATTGCCAGTTCTTCTTCACGAAGATTTTTCCGAACTGGTGGTAGAGTCGTGTTATTGCATTTCTCATTTGCACTAGCGATCGAGTGATCGACACAAAGTTTTATCAAAATCGACATACCTAAATTTTAAGTATTGAAATAGTTCCGTAGATTTTTAAATTTTACATAAAGGTCTGGTTTTTAATTTCCTTGTACGTACACTGCATGTTTAACAAAACATAATAATAGACTATAACATAGAATCATCAACTTCTATTAGTAATAAATCCTATTTTACTTCTTGCTCGACAAAATAACTCGTTTATCGTCTTTAATTTAATTATTATTTGTATGCTAACCGTAAGATATATTTTTTTGATTGATCGATAAAATGCTGTCAGGTACAACGGTAGACGAAAGTGATGTGCTTTACAACAAGAATAAAAACAGCTGGGATACATTAACAGCAATGCATATTTTTTCTACTAACTTTTTGTGACCCATCGCTTTGCTACAACTTTATTGATTTCGACTGAAAACTGTTTCTTTTAAGAAGTTTTAATGTTTAGGGATAAATCGAAAATAATCTTTTGGCTAGCATTCGACACTTCTTTATCTTTTTTTTTTTTTTTTTATTAATAATTAGCAGGCGTTTGTCTTCCATCTCACCTGATGGAAAGTGACGATGAAGACTATTATTATTATAACTATTATCTGCAAATAATAGTTGCATAAGAAGGCTCATTTAAAGTTTTTTTGTCGTCGCATTTCACTGTACTCACAGCGCGCAGCATCGCGAATCGCTAAACGGTGGGATCTCGCGTTTTAGTGCAACTAGGAGCAGACGCTCAACAAGGTCAATCCAATGTTTGTCTTTGCTCTGTGGCTATTGTTATAAACGTTTTTATTGTAAAAACCACAAAAAGATTATTGGCAAACTCACATACATTGTCAGTAACGCTTTTATTTTCGTAGAACATTTACGTATCTCAAATTGAATACGTGGGTTTGATTGTTTGAATGATGGATAATCGAAATGCAATCATAAGATTTATGCAATGTTGATAAAAGCGAGAGGCATTCAATGAACCTTTGAATTCTATAAGTACCTACTGTTAATCCGAAACTATTAAAAACAGTTTACGAGAAGTATACGAAAAACGTTTTTCAAAGAACTTAAATAGCTTAATAATTAAGTTAAAGTGTAAACATCCTTTGTTGAGTAGCCTGCCGCCTCCTGCGTAACAAATTGGCAACATAGCATTCGAGTAGCATAGCGCGTGCGGCGGCAGGCTCACCGGCTCGCACACCTACCTACACAGCGGAGCGCCCGGATTTGATGTGGATGATAATGTAAACATGTGTTGTAGGTAACGTTGGAAGGTATGATCAATGAAAATAATAAGCAAAAATAATTAATTGTAACACTTACACATTAAATCTTCAATTGTTCGAAATGTCCGCCGTTTGCAATGGTACACAAATTATAACGACGTATAATATTGTTATTTAACCGTGCAATAAGGACACTGTTTGTTGCCAGCTCTACGGCCACGCAGCGGCTAACTGCTCAGCTCCCCCCAGGTGCGTTAAGTGCCTGGATCCACATATTACAAAGGAGTGCACTCGCACTCCCGAATCCACTTCCCCCCCTACCTGAGTGCTGTGCGGCCAGTCCGGTCACACAGCTAACTACAGGGGTTGCCCGCGCGCTCCGCGCTCCACCGCCAAGAGGGTCGCGCCTAAACCGGCGCCGCCACTCACTCCCGCTAACTTCCCGCCGCTGCGCAACCGGGGTCCCCCGGAAGCAAAGCCCGTTCAGCCGACGCCTTCTCCGGCTCTGTCTTGGAGGCAGCGTCCGGCTGTCCCGCCTGCACCTTCCTGACCCATCCCAGCTCCCGTAGCTTCCGTAGGGCCGCGTCCTGCTTTGCCATCTTCACCTCAGTCGTCGCTGGCTGAGGACATGAAGACCGTGTTCGACGTCATTCAAAACGTCGACATTACGGAAATTTCTGTTCTCGCACGCAAAATGCGAGCCGCCCGCTCTCCTCAAGAGCGTTTATTTGCGTTAGCCGAACACCAGTCGCTTCTAAGTTCGTTATAAATTTTATTTTCTTTTTTGTATAAATTCGTAAATAAGCAATATAATGTCTAGACCCGCAAATCCCGCGTCCGGTCGTATCAAACCCAAGGGCTTATCCCTAGTTTCTTTTAACGTTCGTAGCCTTAATACTAACCTTCCTGAGCTCAAACTGTTCCTTCAGAACAACGAGCCAGACTTATTGCTTCTTCAAGAGACGTGGCTAACTCCAAACCACTCCAGGGGATTCGCTATACCTAAGTACGCGTTTATTCGTAACGACAGGCCCAACTCCGACGGTTTCGGCGGCACTGCTATCTATTACAAAAGAGGATTCCATTGCTGCCCTCTCCCTACCCCTCCTCTCCACAACATGGAAGCCACTGTGTGTAGATTGGCTATGACTGGTCATCCGACCATCATCATAGCTTCAGTCAACATACCTAGTGGTACCAGACCAATCCGCAGCGACTTTGAGGCCATTCTCGCCCTCGGCCATTCAGTCATTATGTTCGTTATAAAACAGTCGCGGTTTTCTTTGACGTAGCCAAGGCTTTCGATAAAGTCTGGCACAGCGGTCTCGTTTTTAAACTCTACAAGATAGGCTTACCGGATCGCCTAGTCAGGTTAATAGCGTCGTTTCTCAAAGACCGTACGTTTCGATTTAAACACGAAGGCACGCTTTCTGCGCCTCGTCCCATAAAGGCTGGAGTCCCTCAAGGCTCAGTCCTCGCCCCTCTGCTGTACACCGTGTACACCAACGACATTCCCATCCCGCCGAAAGGCGTCGAACTCGCCCTGTTTGCCGACGACACCGCACTCTATACCAAAGGCCACAGTGTTCGGCACCTTGTAACCAGACTCCAAAAGGCCGTAAACGCCCTTGGTGTATGGTTTCAAAAATGGCGCATCGATGTGAACCCTGAAAAGAGTTCTGCGTTGCGCTTCGACCACAAACGCCGTCGTCCCGCTGGCGATCCCCACGTTCGAATGTTATGCATTCCCATCCCCTAGAAGCGCAGTACTAAATACTTAGGCGTCACATTAGATCCGACGCTTTCTTTCAAGCCACACGTCGAAAGAGATTCGAAACTCGCTCGTCACTACTTAGGCCGCCTAAATAGCATGTTAGGTAGAAAAAGTAAAATGTCTTTCAGAAACAAACGTACACTTTACAAGGTCTGCGTTAGACCCGTCATGACATATGCCTCGCCAATCTTTGCCCACGCCAAACCCTCCCTCCTGCACAAACTGCAGGTAGTTCAAAACCTCTTTTGCCGCAGGGCCACAAACGCACCGTGGTACGTGCGTAACGCGGACTTGCATAGAGATCTTGAACTGCCTACAGTACAACAACACCTCAAAACACTCTCAGAAGCGTTCTTCAAACGCTCCGAAACCCATCCCAATCCTCTAGTTCGTGATTCAGTCTCATATACTACTCCTGTCTTAGATTCGAAGTTCAAAGTCGCTAGGCCTAGGAATGCGCAAGCGTACTCATCCACCAGACTGTCCGCCGATCTCGAAGCCCTTCTGGCCGCAAATTCTAATTCTAACGTAAATTCTAATTCTAACGTAAATCCTAATTCTAACGTAAATGCGAATTAATCCAATTTTTATTATTTTATTTTTTATTATTTGATTTTCATTTTGAGCACCTTCAGTGCTATGTAATCCCAGCGGGTGACCCCTTCTGGGCCCCGCTAGCGCGGCCTCTTTCTCCAATTGGCCGTCGCTCAGATGAAGGCTGAGTGGCAAAAATGCACGAGCCGACAGGGGGTTTTTAGTGGGTATGGTTCTGGTACGCGTCGGGACGAGTCCCACATAACTCTGGAATCGCGCCAGAGTATGCGTCAGGGCATTTTTATCCTCCTGCCCTTCCCGCGGAGGGAAACAAAAAAAAAAAAAACACTGTTTGTTGTTAAACTTTTTAATTTATTAAACGCTAAAATAACACGGTGTTTAAGTTCCTCTACGGTATTCACGTCTGTCGCGTACACTTCACTGTCCAATTGGTACCATAGATGCTGATAATCGGCTAAGGGTAGTTCTTCGGTATATTCAGCAACGGGACCGGATAATATCTCCAAAAATTTTGCCGCGTTAAGGGTGCCGTCAATTAAAACAGGGCCAATAATCTGGTCCCTGTGTATACCAGCCCACACATTAACAGAGAAGCGGTCCTGATGCTCTGACTCCCGAATTATGCGTGGATTTTCAATATTCCAGTATCTGAGATTTTATTGGTTCCATATGCCATTGCCTGTAAATGTGCTCTCGTCGGTCCACATGACATTTAATAAAAAATTCGGGTCGTCAGTGACTTTGTCAAGTATCCACTGGCAGTGAGTACGCCTGACTGGCAAATCCCTTCTTAAAAGGGCTTAAACTTTTTTAAATTTGTACGGTTTGCGTTTATTCCTTTTTAAAATGTTATGCACGGTTCTATGGCAAACTCTAAACTGGCGTGCGGCTCTATGCAGATTTGATGTGGGGTTGCGGTCAAAATAGTCAAGAATCTGTTGCTCGCGCGCAGTAGGTATCTGCTGCGTTGGGACTCCCTCCTGATGCGCTGCTAATGGTTTGTTTTCCCGTGCCCGTTGTACTGCCAATACTATGGTGCGAGCGTTCCTAGGGCACGTGCGGCTGTCTCCATACCTTTCTCGGTAAGTTCGCAGAGCTAGAGCTGCCTTTCCGTGGCATTCCCCGTAGATTAAAATCATGTCAGTGTATTCTGACGCCGTGTATGTAGCACGAGGCATTGTGGATGTCTTACGTACTTACAAAATAATTAAAAACTGCTCACAAAACTAAACCTAAAATACTCAGTTACATGTCCTATCACAATAAAAACTTAACATTAGTAAATGGGACGCATGAGCGACAATAATCTGTGCTGAATTGCGCAACGTGCACCCCGGATGCAACGCGTCTTCGCACTAAACAAAGTAAAAATTGTGCCCTTGACCTAATTAGCCGAGCCGCCGCCGGCGCAATAGCAACATATTGATCTATTTCTATTTCTGTTACGCTTATTACATTAGAGTGAGATAACCGTGATCTGTACTTTCTTTTAAGGAAAGATTTAGTAACAGTGTACTTCCTTGTTTGTATTGCAAACTTACAATGCGAACTGGCAACGTCGTGTCGCTCGCGTGAATTTTGTCGTTTAGATAACTATGTATGCCTATAGTACAAACTTACGATCAGGTGAGCGGGAAGATACAGAGTGTTTAAATGAAACTAAGTAAAAACTAAAAAGCATTCCTGTGACTAAACTATTGCTTACATTGATCTGATTTTTGTTGTGTAGCCCGATAATGATAAACAAAATATGTGATTTCATTTAATGCCTCTCGCTTTTATCAACATTGTATAGAAGTTTGGAATAAAAAGTCGAAATTATAATCTAATCTCAAAAAACACATGAAAACGTTGTTTACGTAATAGGACGAATACGGTTAGCGGAAGTTATTGAAATTAAAAAAAACATCCTAATTTCAATTATTGTACTTAGATACAACAGCGAACCGTGACAAGACAATTGACTTAAGGGCTCATTGTAATGGCGGCTCAATATCTTTGAAGTTTGACAGATTGACAGTATTTATTTTTTCTAGATGTCGATGAAAAACTAAAATGCGTTGTTACGGGAATAATTGGATTTTATTATATTTCTAAGTATCCCCAACAAGTAACTCAATATTTGAGCTTGGTAAATATGTGTCTGATATTGACCTATAAACTAAATATATTTATAAATATTACAGGGTACCCAGTCTGCCATTCTCTTTTTAAGAAAATCTGCTAAGCCTCCATAAATGATACAGAAATCATACAGGAAAACCTTCAGAAACCTAATACAGGAAAATATAATTTATAATCTAAAGATGAAAAAGAAATATCGAGCAAAACATAATCAATTTAATTTAAATTTAATTTCATTAAAAAATTAATTTGAGTTTTGCTCGATTAATTTATTTAATTAATTATTATTTTAAGCCAAAAATAATCAAATTAACTTCACTTCATTACTTATAGTAGTAGGTGTCTGTAAAAATGAGTCCTAAAAATAGAACTACATTACAACTTATTACTTAAACACTTAAAGCTTTATCAGGTGCTTTTATAATCTAATAACAGCTTTAAAAGCTTCTTATCGCTGATTGCACTTAAAAACGTCATCGGCTGTTTGAGTGTCAATTGACGTTTGACACTTGACAGCTACGAACATTCGCGCCCACTTAGTACTGATACAATGAGACGGATGACAAATGATTATCTAATCAGCTTTTATGTTTTTTTAATAATTAAATATAGTAAATAAATATAATAATAAATAATATTTCTAACAATCACACCACATTATCTAGCCCAAATTAAGTATCATCAAGAACTTGTGTTATGGATACTAGATAACGGATAAAGAAACTTAAGAAATGTATAAGCACACATAGATTTTTTTTTTCATGTATAAATATATTAGATATAATAATAAACTTAAATAAACGTACATAAACATCCATGACTAGAAAGCAAATATAATAAAACATCTGCCGCCTCTACCAGGATTCGAACCCGGGACCTCTGGCTTGGAAGGCAAGGGTACTTACCTCCACACCAAACAGGCCGTCGTACAATTAACAATTAATTGAATAAAGCTTCACAATTCGAAAATACATGATCTTAAATTCTTCTACCCAGTAATCTTCTTTTGAAATCTGTGTTCTTTTCTAATTACCTAATCTGTGTTGTTTTACAACCCATCGAATATTATTCGAACCTTCGGTGTAGCGAACGTGATGCTACATATTTTTTTTTTATTTGTTACTTGTATTACCAGCAATTATTGATAATTATCAAAATTGCTACAGGCTGACACGCAGGTACGCGCGTTAAACATGTAACGCCCCCCCCCTTTTCTTTAAAGGGAGTAATGGGTCAAAATGTTAGTCCAAAACTATGCGTCATAGGAACATCATTACTACTATACCACATACAAATTCCACTACGACCTTCTTTTCTAATGAAACAAATATCATCTACTTACGCTTAATGGTTAGACAAAGCAATGACAAAAACATTGCCAGAAACAATCAATAAAAAAATACTAAGTGTCAAATTCAAATCAATGATACGAGCTCGAGCGGGCTGAATGACATATTTCTAGAGAACGAAACAGACAAATGCGACATTCGAAAACCGTGCGACTTGTCAACTTTCAATAATTCAGCTTCTAAATTCTATTTAACCTTCACCAAACCTAAAATAGCCCCTTTCCCTAATGCCTACTACACTCTTAGAACCTACCACTTTCTAAGCATACTCCACAAGCTCGACGTGCCTCCAAAACAGTCGGGGTGCTGGTGCGGGTTTAGATTCGCCAGCATTGTCGTCGTCCCCTAGTATGCGCGTCGCCTTCAAAACACCGACCAACGCCTAAGCGATTCTCGCCTTTAGCTTGGGTCGCCGCCGAGTGTACTCTGAACTTGTGACAAGCTGTTTGAGCTATCAACGTCAATCAGGGGTCATTACGGACGTTTACTGCATCATGTACTTAGTTAACTGTAGGGAATTGCAAAGATTACATATAATGTCTAGGTTACTCCCACTTAGGAAGTTAATTTAATTCGATCTGAGTAAAACGGGTTTGTAGCACTTTTTGATTGGGTTGTATATGGAGTATATTGTTGTTATTGGTGCATACTTTGCGTATGAAGAGTACAGACCGCTGTAAACAAAGGCTTGTTCGTGGGATCGACCACTTTATCTATTAAAAAGCTAGGGGCAATTAGGCGCCGTAGTTTATCGGGAAACCAGACCAAACATGTACAAACTACACGGTCTAACAATAATATAATGTAAAACTAACCAGAAGATTCAAGAATTAGGCGGGACACTCAGAAAGTTTTGAGATTAAAAATAAAAATGTTCCGTAGGTTTATATTCAAATCTTTATACAAGGTTTCATGCGTCTGAACAAATTTTCATAGCACATTTTCCAGTCTGCAACAGGTACTTCCTCAACGGCCTTCTCGAACGCAGTGAGTGGTGATGAAAATTGTAACCCCTCGAACTATTTTTGATTTTCGGGAACAAGAAGAAGTCACACGGTGTCAAATTAGGGCTGTAATGCCAAAAGTTTTACAGGGGCGGTGTTTACGAAGTCTATCGTCTTGATCGCAAAGTGCACGTGTCCAGGTGGAGTAAAAGGCCTCGAAGTCCCGTGTTTGGTCGACCTTGCTCGCAGCAGCAGTAACTTCAGGCAGGCATTTGGTAGTTTACTTGCATTGATGCTACCTTGGTTTCTTAAGGGTATTTATATTAAATATTCCGATAAGGGGCAAAAACTGACGAACAAAATTTTTCCAGCACTTCTCGATCGTTTCAGTTTTGTAAGCACCAACGCCTACGAAAGCGAATGAAAAACAAGATTGAAACAAGGAATACTGTTAACTGGCTCTTTGTTTCTTTATTATATTGATAAACCCAAGATTCGGCACCTGTAATGATATCGTAAACACGGCAGGAAGATCCTGCTTTGAATTTATCAATAATATCATGGCGGCACCATTACGCGCATGCTTCTGAGCATCGGTGAGGTTGTGTGGTACCCAGCGCGAACAATCCTCCTTACACAAATGTGGTTGTCCAGAATATCATGTACACTTCCCGATCAAAAATTTTCACTTGTAGCACGTTTTCTTCCGTAACAGCAGTCAAAGGAAGACCACTTCTTTCTTCATCCTTAAAATGTAGTCCGCACTTAAACTCGTTATACCAGCGGTACACAGTTGTGTACACAGAAGGCGCCTTGTTCATAAAAGCTGATTGAAGTCGATTAAACGATTCATTAGGTTTCAAGTTGGAATTGGTTGGAAGTGGTAAAAAATCTTTCCACGAAAACGTGTCCAACGCGGACGCCATTTTTCTATGACACACAGTAGTTTTAAATGCCGTTAAAAAGAAATTAGAGGGAAATTTAAATTTGGAACAAATATTTCATATAATTTACTTTTAAATAATCGAATTTTTAAAATAAAGAAGTCGTCAGGCTTCTATACATGAAAAAAATTTTCGCAATACTTTCTGAGTGGCCTGGTATGCCTCATATTACAATATCTTCAAATGTAATTGCCACAACTGTGCGAAATAGCCTGCGACGTGATTTCGCGAAAACATTATTAAACATTTGTTAAATTAATCTTGACCAGTAGTCGGAAGTATTCCTGTAACAGTACAGTAGTTCCTGTACATCATTATGGAAAAACTTGTATTACTTGATGACATGAAAACGTGATAAACGTAGAGACATTAACATTAGGACACATACCATTAAAACAATTTAATCGTACCTAATGAAGAAATCAGAATATTGTATGGGTTGAATCAACTTTAAAAGCTTTTTTTATTATCCCATTCGACTTACGTAATTAAAATCATATTCGGTTTATGGCGGTTTTGTATTTAAACTTTCCTGAACACTGAAAAATAATAAAAATCGTTAAATGAGGATGTTAGTTTCAAAAAGCCAATTTTCCGAATAAACAGTGCCATTCAAGTGAAAGCTGTCCATATCGAACAGGAAATAAAATACTGGATTATCTTCATTCTTCGCTGACAAAAGCTGATACAAATTGTATCCACACTTTTGTGTTATTTTAGGGATCAATAGTCATATTTGTTTTACGATTATCGGGAATGTTCGGTATTAATAAAAATGGTTCCAATAAAAACTACCTTATTAAATAGTAGAAGTCCATATTCAAAACTATGTTGATAGTTTAGTTAATTTTAAACCTATTTAAACATGGTCTTTAAAAAGTCAGAAAAGTATGTTGCCGTGCTTATGTTAACTTAACTTTAACTTTGGTTAACTTCAAACAACTGTAACGATCTTAACAAAAACGTACCTCAAGAAATAATCATGAACGAAGTCCTGGTTCTCATCAAGCCAGGCCTCGGTGCGTGCGCATTCGGCGTCGTAGCAGGTGGTCACGGGGGTCACGCCGCCCGCGCCACCTGCCGGCTCCTCTATGCTGCGCAGCTGCAGACCTGGAACAATAGAAAAGGTGGTTCAGGGTCGTGGTGGTAGATTACGGGACTTTACATCTAGAGGAGTCTACTTGGGCGTGGTAGACGTTTCAGCGGTCTATGTTCTATTCTTGAGAGATTTCCAAGCCAACATTTATATAGCACCAGTTGCTTAGAAAAATCTAATAATAGGATTTACTTTACAAACAATAATGAAAAAATAGTCGTATTGGTTCAATTCTTCCTCGTACATCACCGAACTTTCTCCCACAGTATGAGAGTGTATGCAAACTTAAAGGAAGCCTTTATCGGCTGAACTTTGAGAAATAGAATCTATAGCACAGATTACTAAAGGTACTTCATAACAGATACATCACAATATTCATAGCCTACCCGTGGTGGTTTTCAGCTATATTACATTTGTACGCCCCTGGCTTAATTTTTTAACCCTCACTGTGCACTATAGATATTTCAGTTCACGACTGAGTTGTGAGCGCATTCACATTCAATAGTTTAAGTTGATATTTGTGTACAAAATATCATACTAATAAGACTCGGTACGCTCGCAGCTAATTTCAAAAGATAACTCATGAAATGAAATATCTATACTAAATAGTAAAAATAATAAAAACATGACTTTCATTTTGTGATATGCAATGCAGGCTGGTTCTTTTGGGTTAATATTCACGGACCGGGTTCCTGCGGATCGAAGATGGCCTTAGTTTGATCATGCCTATTTAAGAGGCTCAGGACTAAATAGGACTAGAGCAAGGCAAACAATAAAAATAAAAAAAGGCTTTATAGAAATATTTGCGTTTTCCGAATGTATGTAATTACAGAGGAACGCAGCAGGATGCAGCGTCGGAGCAGAATGAAGACTCGTTTCATAAGCAAAAAATATTCAAGGTAAAAGTCGCGTTTTACCTTGCACAAATATGGTTTTTTGTATTACGCATATTCATCCTATAAGTTATAATACATTTTTAAGGGTCCATTATTCCCTAACTGAACAGTTAACAACGCCCTAACAGACAAAAATGCTAGCGATTAATGTGATACCACAGGTCACAAAAAGGCCGCGGGAAAATCACTTAGATTTGTGCCTCTCAAACAAGGGTGCACGCGGGGTTTCTTTTAACCCCTTCGCTTACGAATCCGATAGAAAATGTAGTTCCCGGTTTTCCCAGTATTTCCATAATCCCTTGACACTACAGCGGTACGGCCAGCTTCTAGAAACTCGACTTTGACAGCGATTTTTCGAATTATTAGTACAGCCTGTTGGCGACCGAGATCGAAAATTATTTTTAAGTTTAAGTAAAGAAGTAAACTAAATATTCAAAAGTTGAAAATAGTTTTAGGCGGTATTAGTTTATATAACTTATATAATTACCTTTATTTATTGATTTATTGATTATGTACATTAGATTGACAAAATGAAATTTTTTTAATCAACAAATATTTTTTTAGTTTTTTTACGTATAAACGAGCGTAATTCATTGTTTTATAGTTAACTAAAATTTAGATTATTTTTAAATTAGGTAACAGTTTCAACAGTTTACAAAAATAAACCTAGCTTATACTATGTTTAATTTGAAGAACTAGCTTCGTGATAAGTAGATAAACTTGCTGTTCAAAAGTACTTACTCCAAAATATATTCGGTGTGGGTACCGCAGGCGGAATTTGCAGTGGCTGCACAGACACGAACACTATTGTTTAAAGCGGAATTGAATATGCGTTTATTTGCAGATACATATACAATTATAAACGTATATACAAACACACAAAAAAAAATTCAATGTAGAATCATAAAAGAAAAAGAAAGCTGTGTCCTTATATAATTTTTTTTATACGAAAATAAAATTTTCCATGTAATTTTTCAGCGGACCGTACATTTTCTGATAACCACGACGTCGAGGCGACAAAATGCATTTTTCAATGATCCCTTTGACGGTATAAGTCAAATTCAATTTGGTATGGTATTAAGGGTTTAATTGCAACAGCATAAAAGATTACGCTGAAAGCGACACTTTAAGTAATTGTTCAACTTCGAAATAAAGGCTAAGTTTAAGGTTATTAAACTGACACTTTGCCAATTTCCTACAATGTTGTGTTGCTAATTATGGCAATTGCGCATAAATTCGATTAAGTAATACAATCCAAGTAGTTTAGTTACCCCATTTTAGGTCTAAAATTCGCTACGATAGGTATGTCACTTTATATTTTTATCAAATTTATTACAATTATACTAGGAAATTATGAATTTTGTGTCTTTAATAAAAAAAAATACTGGGGGATTTTGTGAAAATACCCTTATTGCGTGCCATGTGCAAAACCACTGTCGTAGTTAAGCTATGTAAAATCTGAAAATATCTGTCTTTACGAATTCGAACCCAGGCTCCTGCTGTTGAAGCCAGACCCCTCGCCATTTACTTACGCGGCATAAAAAACAAGCCAACTTTAAATGACCAAATAGGAAGAAATAATTACTTTTCATGCCATGGAAAGGCCAAAAAAGGCGTTAGGTACTTTATCTTGTTGAGGTCGATCAATAGATAAACGTGCCAACAAAAAATAGAATGTGTCGCTTATAGTTTTAGAGAAATACACGGACACACATGCAACACTTTACATTTTTGATATTACTATGGAGGGCTTCCATTAACAGACCCTGACAGAGGCAGATGAATATACTTCGTAATTTCAATCATCACGACAACCTTAATAATCCCACTACAAGGATATCATCTTCACCAAACTAAGGGATGGCAGGGGTGGGGTGTCGGGGGTGGCAACTCAGTATACCACGCTTGTCT
The DNA here is from genome assembly GCA_923062675.1 of Marasmarcha lunaedactyla. NCBI lineage: Eukaryota > Metazoa > Arthropoda > Insecta > Lepidoptera > Pterophoridae > Marasmarcha > Marasmarcha lunaedactyla. The sequence goes on from OV281354.1 coordinate 9,344,210, forward strand.
ACGGCAGGTTTGCAGACTTTTCATCGTAGGGTTGCCCTTCACTGTTAGAACAGTAAACTTGTACTTAAATTGTAAAAACACTTTGATACATCTAGCTGACTCTAGGGATCGAACCGTTCAGTTCTAGAAGCCAGCACCTTAACCACTGCGCCACTGACGCTCTATACGCTGCAGTTTAAATACATTACAAAAAACAACCTTTTTAATTCGGTATACACAAAACAGCAACATAAAACCAACAGTAAATAAATAAATAAATAAACAGTAACCTTTAATCTTAGTTTTCAAGGTAACTTGGAACCCCTGAAGACTTCTGGTTAGATTTGTACCAAGTTAGTTTGCCCTGTTTAACTTTGTCCTTAGTTTACCTCACTGCTGGGAATACTCTCGTTACTTTGTTATTGTCAGCAATACAGTCATTTCTAGAAGGTTCTTTGTAGTGACGTTTGCGCATAATTCGTGAAACTTTGAATTACTGTGTTATGTTACTGTAGAAAATATAAACGGGGATCTGTTTTTCGTTTACGAGCAAAAATTTGAAAAATGAAAGTTCAAAGTCCAAAGAAGTGTTTTATACACCTAGCTACAGGGTGTTTATATATTGGCGTATTTATTTTAAAGGGGAGTTAGGGTATTATTTAAAGATCCCAAAAAGTGGGTGTAGATATTTTTTAAATTTTCATAATATTGTAGGTTTTTATTTTACGCTTTTATTAAGGTCCTGGTGCATTTAGGCGATAAGAAAGCAATAGTTCTTCTTGACAAAACAAAAAAAAAACAAGATTTTAGATAGAAAACCTACTCATCATGAATAAACATTGACTTCCCGTACCAAGTCAAGTGACAAATCGAAAACTGCAATATTTTAACTACTTTATATAAGCCTCCCATAAGCATAAAAATAATACTTTACATGCTTAAACACACACATCAACCGATTTTGTTGCCAGTTTTTAATTATCATTCTATAAAAATAAATTCACATTCATATTTACACCCTGTATATTTCATAATACGAAGTTTAGTATTTTATTTAGTATATATTGTGACATAGTTTCATAATAAACAGCTTTTTTTTACGGGAGGACCGTAAAGGTATTTTTATATTAATCACAAAAGACACATCACAATAGATAAATTACCCAAAAGACCGCAATCTTTTCGATTTTGAGGACATAGGTACCCAGTTAAATCCAAATTTAAAATATTTATTTTTCAACATTGACAATCACTTGTTCTTATTGACTTACAATAAAGCAAGATTCAACCACCAATGCGGAAAAACCTTCGTGAGAAGAACTGGCGTGAGGAGTCTTGCAAAATTAATATCCCACCAACTATCTAAACAACGAACACCCTCAAACGGCACCCTCACGAAGTTACCGCAAGATTCAGCCACCACCCTCCTCAACCATTATAATTGTTACGACCAGCAGAACGCGATAGGCTTTCAGATTTCCAACCTTGCAGGTATATCCACGGAGACGTCTAATTATTATTTTTTTAAATCAATATTACAATTATCCCACGAATATTAAATTTAAAGTCATACTTGGAACTTTTTCTCTCCACCAGCAGCACCAATCTAACGCCATTAAAACACTTATTATAATATGATAATCTTATAGAATTATTAATTCAATATTTCAAATATTCCAAAATTGTAAATACTAAACAACAACGCACTTTTTGCTGCCTAGACAACGCCAATGACAACTTTTGTTGACAAGTTAAACAATTAGACATAATACGTATTCGTTGATCAATAAAGAATTTTAGTCATTTTGAGGTGTCTAATTTACGCCGCATAACTGCGCAACCAAGTTATCTGTGAATTGAAAAGCGTCGCCAATATCGCTTAATAGTGCCATTGTATTAAAATGTATGCTAAGTTTGGAAATACTCAATACTGTACAGACCAAGGCAAATTATGAAAATGGAAAGTTAAACAGCTGAAATTCAAAATACTGCCATTTCGTTAAGTTTTCACGAGTCATTACATTAAATAAAACACTTTTAATCCCGATTTTATTATAAATCCCACCAATATCCGAGCCAATTAGATAATTGCAGATGATATACGTGTCGTCAAGGTGCTTCGTGAGAATGGCCTCAAACACAGATCGCGTGTAGCCTCATACAGTAGAACGAAGTGTAACTGACAAAATTGACGTGGAAAAATTTTTAGGCGCGCCTCTATGTAAACCATAAAAAAACCATAAATCCATCTTCGTCCCGTTAAATCAAGGATACCTTTAAAAGGTGTTTACAAAATCGACTTCGGCTGTGGGCTTTTCTACATTGGTCAAAACTAAACGGAATGTGTTAACCGGATTAAGGAACACATAGCTGATATCAAAAACAGAAGAGCAACAAAGTCTGCGGTCTGTGTACATTCCATGGACAAGCCCAACCATTATTTGAGGTTTGAATCAGTAAAACTTTTATCAAAGGAAAAACTCTTCATAAATAGAATGAACAGAGAAGCCACTAAAATTAAGAAACTCCCCAATTTCAATGGACAAGATGGTTGAAGGCTTTCTCCAACATGGGATCCTATACTAAAAACATAAAATCCCACATCCAACAAACTGCAAGACTTCACCACTTTCTGTGTTAACCTTTAACGCTACGCTCGTACACTGAGTAACAGTTGGAGATGATTGAATGATTTCATTTCATTGATGACTGCCAAGACGTCTGTCATCTTACGTCACTCGTGACGAATATCAAGACTCTCCTCTCTGCTTACAGCCCGAAGATTTTCAGAATATTATGTGAATTCACTCATCAATTAAATATTACCCTATGATTGGTGATTCTTTCGTTCTATGTTTAGTTTATCAAGTATTTTTGGGTGTGTAGGTATACATCTTTTTAAAGTTATTTTTGGTTCGTTTAGGGCGTGTTATATAGGTACCATGTACATAATTAGTCATTGTTATTAATTATAGGCCTTGGTTATTAAATAAGTGTGACATAATTTGTTGTAGCGTTTTAGGTATCTCAATGCCCAGCGAAATTCAGTTTTTGGCAACAATTTTTGTTTTTTGTACTGTATTCCACCAATACGCGATACTGGCAGAAATAGCCCGCCGCACGAGATCGACGGCTGATTGCCGTTTTTCAGTTAACTAACAAGTCTATCTAACTAGTCACTCGTGACCACGATAATTGCACAGGTACCAAAACATCGAGATAAAATCCGATTAAAAAGTGTTTAGTTAATACTGCTATTTCACAGATAACTTTGGGTCTATAGCTTTGGTCTCAGTCATTCTTGGCGTGTTTGGTTTACTAGAGAACATCCATTGATCCATCTAAATCCGACCAACTTGCGGGTTCGGTAAAGGGCGGTGCTGCGTTCTATGCTTAATGATGTTTGACATTTAGTCACGTACAAATGCTTTACGTCCAGTTTTTCTACTGTATATAAAAATTTGTAGCACTGTAAAAGTAAGAAGATTTTTTTAATTCGACTTGAATAGAGCTTGTTTTCTTTAGAAACAATATCAACACATATATAGGTATACCAACAAAAGAATAGCTATTTCCTAAAACCGGATTATACAAGAAAAGTATTTTCACGCAAGTAATTAACTACTAATAAAAGTAAAATGTTATTTTAAAAATACTAGTTCAATCCATATCTACAGAGCGTACGTAATTAAAAATAGCCTCACGTTTGCTTTCAATGCTAATTTTTTTGGATATGTAAAATGTGACTAGAATATTGTGGAACCACTTAGTAGTGGAATATTTCCTAGGCTAAGTTTGGAATCGTAACCCTGGAATATCCTTCGTTACAAATTTGCATATTGTACAGTTTTGAAGTGTATTCATTAAATAATATATATTTTTCAATATTTTCATTTTTATATAAAATACATAACAGGTAAAAGATAGTAACAAATGTGCAATCGTATAGAAATTTACAACCAAAACCAAATACGAATAAAAATACAGCAATATAAAATTATCCAAGGAAAATTATTAATTTACAGAAGAAAGAAAAAAAAAACGAAGACAAACAGACTTACGTGTCAAAGTTCTATGAAATTGAACGAGATATCAAAATAAAAAATACATTCGACGTGGTTCTACCTTTGTGCTTACCACCGAAAGTACCAAAATGAAATATGCACGTTTGCTTTAACGCCACTATTCCTTTTTTTGTTCGTGAACTAGAAGCATATCGTCAATGGTACCTATTTTTGTTTTCTTTCTTTTTACTAACTTTAGGTAGCTTTTTAACCTCGTAGGTCATCAGCGACCACGGTAGGTAATGTACATTTGATCATGCTACACCATGTTTTACAAGTATTCTTATCTACACTCAAACAATCCTTTAAATGATTAGGGATATTACGAGACTGTAGAATTTTTTTAATAAATTTAGTATTTATTCTTTTATTTCTACGACGAGTGGATCAACTTTCAGGATATTTTTAAAGCTTGTAAGCATGACATAGAAACCAGAATAAATGACATGCTTACTAATATTAGGTCCTTACATATTAAATTGGCGTTTTGTCGTACTGGCCACTTTGATCTGAATTATCTCCTCTTTGTTTAAGAATTCCAATTTCAAATTTATACGCGTTTGTGTTTCGAAAACCGTAATTCATTTGTTTTTTCCTCTTTTGGTTTTTTCTTTGCGTCACTTAGTTTACAAAATGGAAAACTTGAAATATCGCGTTTTTTGCGAGTACGAGTCCACCGTGGCACCAGTGCTGCAGAAACGGCTCGAACTATAAATGACGTGTATGGCGGCGGTGTCGCAAAATAAATCACAGTGCGTTTTTGGTTCCAACGTTTTCGTTCTGGAAATTTCGACCTGCAGAACAAGCCCCGTGGACGGCTGGAGATCAAAGTTGATCATGAAGAATTTAAGGCTATTGTGGAAGCGGACCCATCGCAAACGACGTCCGAGTTAGCTGTAGCCTGCAGTGTTAGTGACAAAACTGTTTTAATCCACTTGAAGCAAATTGGAAAGGTGAAAAAGCTTGAGGGGTGGGTACCTTATAAATTGAGTGCAGCAAACCGACAAAAGCGCGTCGACTGCTGCGTTACATTACTGAACCGGCACAATAATGAAAGGATTTTAAATCGGATCATTACCTGTGATGAATAGTGGAATCGTACGAAGATCGGAAACGCTCATCGCAACGGTTGATTCCTGGTTAACCAGCCAAATTTGGAAAACTTCGTGCAAGGGAAAAAGTTCAACTCCGATGGGGCAGTCCAAAGCGCCTTCAAAGATTTATTGATTTCCGTCCGAATGGTATTTTTAGCAAAGGGATCAACAGGTAGTAAAGTACCTATGAGATGGCAAAAATGTATAAATAGTAATGGTACATACTTTGATTAAATGCTGCCCAGGCCGTTTAATCAACAATATATAAATGTCATTTGCACCTTAAGTGATTAAGTATTCCCAGCGGGTGACCCGCTAGCGGGTCCCTGCTTGCGCGCCCACCTCCCAACCCGGGTGTCGCTCCGATGAAGGCTGACAGCATTCCCATGCTACAGCCGCTTGGGTGGTTTTTAGTGGGTAGGTGCCACTTTGGTGAGTCCCACATAACCCCGCAGACGGCTGCGGAGGTATTCATGACGAATCTTCCACCTCCCTCCCGAGAGAGGGTGCTTCGGCAGCAAAAAAAAAAAAAAAAAAATTTTATAAATAAATATATTATATTTTAGACTTTATGTTCCTCCCTTACAAAACGCCAATTTCATATGTTATGACCTAATATTTGAATCATTTGAAATTAGTTCCAAAGCTTTTTTAGAGCTAGCTTCGCAGCTGAAGACCAGGTGGAAATCTCCCAGCCTATAATCATTTGTCGTCACTGACTATAACCGACCCTGCTCTACCATTTATAGCAGAACCTTCGGTATAAAATATTTTACAGTTTTTAAACTCGCTGCTAATTTCATTAAAAGCCGTTTATAAACAAATTGAGGTGTATTTAGTTTTAGATACGTTATTTGCTAAAGCAAGGTTTATGGGGACTTCAAAAGTGGAAAACTTGTGGCTGTAGGAAAATATTTGATTATAAAATAAGCGATGCGATATACTATTTTAATTTCTTTGTTTTCTCGATGACAGCTCCTGTGTAACCTTGTGCGAGCGTTTTTTTTTACAATACGTATGCATTATTTTATAAAAATATGACGTTTACACACGTACAAGGTTATATAACACCAGAGTCGGAGAAACTGATAGGGATGGAGACATTGGATGGAGCTAGAGAGCATTATATCAAATTAGAACTGTCATCGAGAAAATAAAGAAATGGAAATAGTATAGTTGGCTTATCTTTTGAAGTGGTAGATTCTTTTCTTAAGATCTCGCCTGGGGAATACCTACTACAATCCTTCTAATTATGTTCCGGGTATAGAGAAGTTACAGCCAACGGCACCACTAATAAAGACGATTCCAACTGAAGCCTACGGTCACATTCCATATTGATCATTAAAGCACCTACGACGAATGATGCCGATGGGTGCTTGTTTGACGGCTGTAAATATAGTAAAGAAAATAGTTGTTTGTCTCTTACTCTGCCAGCTTGTCCTCTTTTACTCGTTCATGGAAGCCCTGCGCGGTTTGTGGTGAGATTACTTCGACACCCCCGTTTTTGCTTCCTGGTTTTGAAGTAGTCTCGGGGTAAAATAACCTGTTTTCTTTCTATTCAGTAATTTCAGAGTTATATAAATAATATAGGAACAAGCAAACACATCTCTATAGATCGTATATAATAGGCATGCTAAGATTTTTGTAACGCGAACGCTATTGCAAACAAATGTTCTGAATTAATTGAGAAAAGGCCCAAATGAGAAAAATTACGCACCATTGCTAAATATTGTTATTTACTCATTCAATATAAAAATAATCAATGTTATAATTATTTAAAGTTCAAAAGCCTGATTTTGGCAACACATAAATATCAACAACAGCAAATGTTTTCATTTAAAATAGGAATGGGAAAACCATCACGTTTTCATTTAACCAATTTAAAATTAGAATCTGCGTGCATAATCTGCTTACATTTTTCGCGTCAACAGCGCTTGATAAACAACTAAACGAAACGTCGAGAATATTCCACACCTATATTTTCTATTGAGATTACATTAAAAATAATAAAGTATTTTGATTACTCACCAGGACTTCAAACGTGCAATTAATGAATAAAATAACTAAATTTACATAATTGAACAACTTAAGAATAAATTATTCCACTAGATCAAAATTTTGAATAGAAATAATCTGAGCGAATGTGATGTCAGCCATTTTTTTTAAATATTGCATTCCAAATTCACATTTTGTTTAAAAGACTTTACAGAGGTAAAGTAGAAACTAAACTATTCAGCCACGTATATAAAGCGTAAGCTAATTTATGAAAATTACGATACAACACAATTTTTATAGATTATTAATTTTTTCTGCTGGTTAGGATTTTCGTACTGAAATATAACATATCTTATCTACAAGAAAATGTATAAATAAAATACAATATTTATAACTGATCAAGTATTATTTTTCCTTTATACTGAAATAGAACTTTAACCAATCTTTTTGAAAAACTGTTTTTCAACAAGAATTATATTTAAATTTTTGTAGACTACGTAAAACTTCCAAATTCAAATAAACCGTTACGATGTAGTTTATAACCTCTCCCAGTGGCACGTGTTAGCCGTTTCATTTTCAATTAGCCGAAAGTAAACGTGTATCTTAAGTTAATTAACAAGGACAGATGGGAATAACAAGATATACCTCTGCCTCGAATAAGGAGCACAATGATATTTATTACAGACGTTTATAAATTGTAATAAATCTAAATTACTTGAAGTTCTAATAATTTCCATATGGCGTAGTTGCTAGATAGGTATTTAATATCTTGACTTTATAAATTAGTATATTGAATATCAAGAAATAATAAAAATACTCTTTAGAAACTTATCTTTTCGTTTATTTGGTATATCATTAGTATTATTGAATACCAAGAAATTTTAAAAATAATGTTAAGAAAATTATATGTTTGTTTATTTGGTATACATATATACAATTTGAAGCTACAAAACCGGTTTCAAAATTAGGAAGAGACTGGCTACCCGCAACCCGGGGATTCCTAGTGTATGAGTGCAGTGCTACTTTATATTATTTGGTGTCCTTTGAGTTCAAATCATTTAATTTTTAATTGCATACATTACTCGTATTTAGGTAATATAACTAGGTAAGCAGAAAACTTGGCTTCCAATGGACTCAAAAGTAATTTAAATTAACTGTACCTAAAATAATTGAATTATATAAAAAATTCATTTGATTCAAAACGTAACGCATCATATTAAGGAATCAGGAATTACAAGCTTAAACTAGTACACTAGTACACCCTAGTGTACGGTAGTACACTAGTACACCCTAGTGTACGGTAGTACACTAGTACACCCTTGTACAGTAACTAGTACACCCACGAAATAAAGAACTACTTATAATTACTAATAAGTTTACACCGGTTCCTAGCTGTTAACAAAGGGATTAAAATGTATTTTTAAAACTTAAAATGTATACTTTTATTCATAGTTTATGTAAAATGATAATAATGATGATAGAAAAGCATGTTTTAAGATATTAAACTAACACTTTATATGTAATATAACCGATTTAAATTGAGATTGTAGTTTTAGGTATACCTACTGGATATACACAATTGATAGTATCTTTAAATTAGTAATTCATTGCGCTGTGTTTGTTTGGGGTTATCTATTACATTAAATATTGATGAATGAAAATACCTCAGCGATCTAGATAGAAAAAGTAACTCTTTGTAACTAGACAATCAACACCTTTTTTTGTGACGTTAATGGAACGACCAAGTAAATTAAGGCCCAGAGGTCGCCAATGGACGCGGTCCCGTTACGGCCCCGCTGCGGTGTTATGTAAGAAAAGCCAGAATAAAACTTCACATTTCATGTTATCGCCTTGCTATCACTGTTACGTCATACGGTTATTTTGGCGATTGAAGAGTGAATATCGCACGATTCTTTCCATCGCAAGCTGCGTAACAAGCCAACAGATTGGTGGGAGATGACAGTAGGCCGCACGGTTCTACAAACCGCCCGCAGCGAGCTAGAATTGCGTTGTGAAAATAGCTACAATTCTTGCATAAGTACATATCAGCTATCTCGAAGCAGCGGGCTCAAGTGAAAACTGCACCCTAAGTTCATAGCCTTCCCTGGTTAATGCTAAATTGTGAAACCGTACTAAGTACACATTTAAATACACTACAACTACACCTCCGAATACTGAATAACACAAATTGTATCGACCTACGATTTGCATAACTATTGTTTTCAGAGCCAATTAGTCAAAACTACTATTGAGTAACATAACCTCGATTATATTAAAGTTATACATACTTATACGTTATACGTTTTATGTTATACGTTATGCATACATATTTATATATGTTAATTTAATTAAATTAAATTACTTAATGTTGTTCAAAATTAAGAACGATGGTAGATGACAAATGGACGAAAGATTCATTGCAGGTGTTTAGGATTTGACTCCTTGGCTTTGTATTAAAGAGAACACTATTGAAATTCCTACTAATAGAATTATTTCTGTAACATTTCATTGATTTTCAAATAAATTTATTTTTCTTGGTGTTTTTGACTTTGACGAGATTTTGCCAAACTTAATTTAATAAATTATAAAAAAAAAACTCACACAAAGCACCTATTCAAGGGTTGGTAGGTACGTCGCGGCTACACAGTTTATGTTTATATTGCCGCTTCATACTACATGCTTCATGCTACAATATGGCTAGTCGTTTTCGTAAACAGTTCCATATTGCCAAACGGCTAGCCGGAATCTAAGACAGCGACAGCTATAATGAAAGAACTAGCAATCAAACTCCACCCAAGACTTTTGCAATAGGTATTTGCGTTTCGAACTTATTTGTCAAGAATCAATGATTTGCGCAAGTGAAGAAAATCTTAGTTCATAACGCGAATAGTTAGTATAGTGACAATGGGGCCTTAATTTTAAGACTAAACTTAATTATATTAGCAGTTTATGTTTTTTCAAAGCAGTTGGCGAAGATTGAGATTCAAAATGAATAAGCCAGGATCCATCTTCTTTTCGTACAAGCACTTTCCCGAAGGATGCCCAGCAACACATAAAGTTGTTTTGTAGAGCGAGCCAAAAAGAACGATCTCCTGGTTTTAGGAGTCAGGTTTTCAGAGATTAAATAGGACTCATACGTCCGCTCAAGTTAAAGATTTTAGTGCTAAATCTGTTGTCTATGTTGAATGCTTTCACTTGTTTTAGGAAGTTTGTTTCGTAAATTCTACAACAATCGATCTTTTTTCAGATTGTGTGTTATTTCGTAACACATCTCTTATTTTTCAGATCCCCGGATTATTTGGTTTATAGTGGTTGCTATTTTCATGACTAAATTTGTAAGATCTTGCTTCCTACTTCAAATTTTGTTTGCTAGAATATTTCTAATGTCCAAGCATCAAGCTTGCGATTGATTACTTAGTTATTTTCTTCAATGTTGTTGATATCCTGCGATGTGCTCAAGCCGAGCGAGCGAAGTGAGCGTGGCGCGGCAGTACCCGGCGAAACGCCATTATGAAAATCGAAAGCTGTAAAGTATATATAACGCATGAAAAATAAAGTATGTAACGTTCAACCAAACGGAAATTTTTTTAGATGAATATCTAATTCAACCATCTGAGTGCGACATGCGTAACGTATTTAACTAATCGCGTACAGACTCTTATGAATTATATTGCACTTTTAATTAAAAACAGACATATTACAAGAATTTCAGTAATTTCAAGTTGACCCACTTCAAATTCGGTTTAGTAATTCGGTGAATTACCAAACTCATATTTATTTTAAATTGATAAGAAAAAATTAAGTAACATAACTTCAAGCTATTTATGCATGTGAAACGAGGAGCCAAATCGATTAATATTCTTAAAAAATTATAATTCAGAAACAACTGTATTGCCATTTTCAGATAAATCAACTTTTGAACTAAGCTAAAGTTTCTTTTTTTACCAAACAAAATATACTGATGACTCCATATTTCTTACAATTTCTTAATACCCAGAAGCGACAAAATATCACGTAATAATAATATTGAGCAGGAGTCTGGTATATGTCCACGTCTTTTTCTCAACTCTAGTAAAATCAGTCTCGGTCTGCGTGCGTTCTCGAGCGCACGTCGATCGCAGACGCCTTCCCGCTCTTTTAGCCCCCGCGCTAATTGAGCACCCAAATTTCATAGTTGTTTACCGTACTAAGTTTCTAACGCCGTTTTCACGGCGGACAGTGGCTCGTTAACCGTACTTCTAATAAGTTTCTAACGCCGTTTTCACGGCGAATAGTGGCTTGTTAACCGTACTTCGTGGAACGTGAGCTTCGTCGACGGGAATTCGTTGTTCCAGGACTTCAAGTGCCGTGTTCGAGTAAGTTATCCGCGTCGTTCTCAACCGCCCTACTGCGTGTAGGGTGGTTTTAGGAAGTTAGTCATCGTTGTTAGGTTCATATATTGTCCCTTCCCAACCCCTCCGCAATGGCTTCCCTAAGCTATGATGAGATTAGGAAGAAGTTAGCTGATAGTATCGGTGCTGAAGGCATATATATAAATGCTGACAAGTTCCGTTTCCTTGATTCTCTTATCCCGCATATCATGGCGTTAACTCCACCAATGGCCCCTCAGGCCACCCCAGTCCCCCAGACCCCTCAGGTCTTAGGCCCTCCCGCGTCCCCTTCCTCCAGTGACATGGAGTGCGAAGAAATCGCCCCTCCGCGCCGCAAGCGCGCACCCGCGACCGAGTCATCCTCGGATGCCACCCCAACTGGCCCTGATGAGCCTCCCTCTTTCACCCTTGTTAAGAAGCGCTCTAAGAAGCGCTCGAAACAAGACCCGGCGCCCTCGGCGCCCGTCCCTACACCCCCTGCGGCGTCTTCAACGCCAGCTGCCCCGGTGTCTTCAACACCCGCTCCGGCCCCGACTTCTGTCAAGGCCAAGGTCCCACCACCCATTTTCCTTCGGGAAAAGGGTAAATGGACTGAGGTCTCGACATTGTGCAATGAGCACAAGATCCTTTACACCCGAGCGGTAAACTCGGGTGAATCTATTAAAATCACTGTCTCGTCGATAGACGGTTTCCGAGCTTTGACTAAGCTCCTCACCGATAAGCAATATGCTTATCACACTTATGCTCTGTCAGAAGAGCGTAAGATCAGAGCGGTACTCAGGGGAATCCCGTTCGAATTATCGAACGAGGCCATCCTGGAGGATCTGCAGTCCCAAGGCTTCCCGGCACTCACGGTGCATAAAATGCACAGCAAGTACGGGAGGCAACACCCTCTCGCTTTGGTGATTCTCGCCAACGTCCCCAAGTCCAGAGAGATCCTGAAAGGGGTTAGCTCTATTTGCGGCCTCTCTGGGATCTCAATCGAGGCGCCTCATCGCCGCGGTCATCCCGGCCAGTGCCATCGGTGCCAGTTGTACGGGCACGCGGCAGCCAACTGCCGCGCACCGCCCAGGTGCGTCAAGTGCCTAGTGAACTAGAAGCATATCGTCAATGGTACCTATTTTTGTTTTCTTTCTTTTTACTAACTTTAGGTAGCTTTTTAACCTCGTAGGTCATCAGCGACCACGGTAGGTAATGTACATTTGATCATGCTACACCATGTTTTACAAGTATTCTTATCTACACTCAAACAATCCTTTAAATGATTAGGGATATTACGAGACTGTAGAATTTTTTTAATAAATTTAGTATTTATTCTTTTATTTCTACGACGAGTGGATCAACTTTCAGGATATTTTTAAAGCTTGTAAGCATGACATAGAAACCAGAATAAATGACATGCTTACTAATATTAGGTCCTTACATATTAAATTGGCGTTTTGTCGTACTGGCCACTTTGATCTGAATTATCTCCTCTTTGTTTAAGAATTCCAATTTCAAATTTATACGCGTTTGTGTTTCGAAAACCGTAATTCATTTGTTTTTTCCTCTTTTGGTTTTTTCTTTGCGTCACTTAGTTTACAAAATGGAAAACTTGAAATATCGCGTTTTTTGCGAGTACGAGTCCACCGTGGCACCAGTGCTGCAGAAACGGCTCGAACTATAAATGACGTGTATGGCGGCGGTGTCGCAAAATAAATCACAGTGCGTTTTTGGTTCCAACGTTTTCGTTCTGGAAATTTCGACCTGCAGAACAAGCCCCGTGGACGGCTGGAGATCAAAGTTGATCATGAAGAATTTAAGGCTATTGTGGAAGCGGATCCATCGCAAACGACGTCCGAGTTAGCTGTAGCCTGCAGTGTTAGTGACAAAACTGTTTTAATCCACTTGAAGCAAATTGGAAAGGTGAAAAAGCTTGAGGGGTGGGTACCTTATAAATTGAGTGCAGCAAACCGACAAAAGCGCGTCGACTGCTGCGTTACATTACTGAACCGGCACAATAATGAAAGGATTTTAAATCGGATCATTACCTGTGATGAATAGTGGAATCGTACGAAGATCGGAAACGCTCATCGCAACGGTTGATTCCTGGTTAACCAGCCAAATTTGGAAAACTTCGTGCAAGGGAAAAAGTTCAACTCCGATGGGGCAGTCCAAAGCGCCTTCAAAGATTTATTGATTTCCGTCCGAATGGTATTTTTAGCAAAGGGATCAACAGGTAGTAAAGTACCTATGAGATGGCAAAAATGTATAAATAGTAATGGTACATACTTTGATTAAATGCTGCCCAGGCCGTTTAATCAACAATATATAAATGTCATTTGCACCTTAAGTGATTAAGTATTCCCAGCGGGTGACCCGCTAGCGGGTCCCTGCTTGCGCGCCCACCTCCCAACCCGGGTGTCGCTCCGATGAAGGCTGACAGCATTCCCATGCTACAGCCGCTTGGGTGGTTTTTAGTGGGTAGGTGCCACTTTGGTGAGTCCCACATAACCCCGCAGACGGCTGCGGAGGTATTCATGACGAATCTTCCACCTCCCTCCCGAGAGAGGGTGCTTCGGCAGCAAAAAAAAAAAAAAAAAAAAAATTTTATAAATAAATATATTATATTTTAGACTTTATGTTCCTCCCTTACAAAACGCCAATTTCATATGTTATGACCTAATATTTGAATCATTTGAAATTAGTTCCAAAGCTTTTTTAGAGCTAGCTTCGCAGCTGAAGACCAGGTGGAAATCTCCCAGCCTATAATCATTTGTCGTCACTGACTATAACCGACCCTGCTCTACCATTTATAGCAGAACCTTCGGTATAAAATATTTTACAGTTTTTAAACTCGCTGCTAATTTCATTAAAAGCCGTTTATAAACAAATTGAGGTGTATTTAGTTTTAGATACGTTATTTGCTAAAGCAAGGTTTATGGGGACTTCAAAAGTGGAAAACTTGTGGCTGTAGGAAAATATTTGATTATAAAATAAGCGATGCGATATACTATTTTAATTTCTTTGTTTTCTCGATGACAGCTCCTGTGTAACCTTGTGCGAGCGTTTTTTTTTACAATACGTATGCATTATTTTATAAAAATATGACGTTTACACACGTACAAGGTTATATAACACCAGAGTCGGAGAAACTGATAGGGATGGAGACATTGGATGGAGCTAGAGAGCATTATATCAAATTAGAACTGTCATCGAGAAAATAAAGAAATGGAAATAGTATAGTTGGCTTATCTTTTGAAGTGGTAGATTCTTTTCTTAAGATCTCGCCTGGGGAATACCTACTACAATCCTTCTAATTATGTTCCGGGTATAGAGAAGTTACAGCCAACGGCACCACTAATAAAGACGATTCCAACTGAAGCCTACGGTCACATTCCATATTGATCATTAAAGCACCTACGACGAATGATGCCGATGGGTGCTTGTTTGACGGCTGTAAATATAGTAAAGAAAATAGTTGTTTGTCTCTTACTCTGCCAGCTTGTCCTCTTTTACTCGTTCATGGAAGCCCTGCGCGGTTTGTGGTGAGATTACTTCGACACCCCCGTTTTTGCTTCCTGGTTTTGAAGTAGTCTCGGGGTAAAATAACCTGTTTTCTTTCTATTCAGTAATTTCAGAGTTATATAAATAATATAGGAACAAGCAAACACATCTCTATAGATCGTATATAATAGGCATGCTAAGATTTTTGTAACGCGAACGCTATTGCAAACAAATGTTCTGAATTAATTGAGAAAAGGCCCAAATGAGAAAAATTACGCACCATTGCTAAATATTGTTATTTACTCATTCAATATAAAAATAATCAATGTTATAATTATTTAAAGTTCAAAAGCCTGATTTTGGCAACACATAAATATCAACAACAGCAAATGTTTTCATTTAAAATAGGAATGGGAAAACCATCACGTTTTCATTTAACCAATTTAAAATTAGAATCTGCGTGCATAATCTGCTTACATTTTTCGCGTCAACAGCGCTTGATAAACAACTAAACGAAACGTCGAGAATATTCCACACCTATATTTTCTATTGAGATTACATTAAAAATAATAAAGTATTTTGATTACTCACCAGGACTTCAAACGTGCAATTAATGAATAAAATAACTAAATTTACATAATTGAACAACTTAAGAATAAATTATTCCACTAGATCAAAATTTTGAATAGAAATAATCTGAGCGAATGTGATGTCAGCCATTTTTTTTAAATATTGCATTCCAAATTCACATTTTGTTTAAAAGACTTTACAGAGGTAAAGTAGAAACTAAACTATTCAGCCACGTATATAAAGCGTAAGCTAATTTATGAAAATTACGATACAACACAATTTTTATAGATTATTAATTTTTTCTGCTGGTTAGGATTTTCGTACTGAAATATAACATATCTTATCTACAAGAAAATGTATAAATAAAATACAATATTTATAACTGATCAAGTATTATTTTTCCTTTATACTGAAATAGAACTTTAACCAATCTTTTTGAAAAACTGTTTTTCAACAAGAATTATATTTAAATTTTTGTAGACTACGTAAAACTTCCAAATTCAAATAAACCGTTACGATGTAGTTTATAACCTCTCCCAGTGGCACGTGTTAGCCGTTTCATTTTCAATTAGCCGAAAGTAAACGTGTATCTTAAGTTAATTAACAAGGACAGATGGGAATAACAAGATATACCTCTGCCTCGAATAAGGAGCACAATGATATTTATTACAGACGTTTATAAATTGTAATAAATCTAAATTACTTGAAGTTCTAATAATTTCCATATGGCGTAGTTGCTAGATAGGTATTTAATATCTTGACTTTATAAATTAGTATATTGAATATCAAGAAATAATAAAAATACTCTTTAGAAACTTATCTTTTCGTTTATTTGGTATATCATTAGTATTATTGAATACCAAGAAATTTTAAAAATAATGTTAAGAAAATTATATGTTTGTTTATTTGGTATACATATATACAATTTGAAGCTACAAAACCGGTTTCAAAATTAGGAAGAGACTGGCTACCCGCAACCCGGGGATTCCTAGTGTATGAGTGCAGTGCTACTTTATATTATTTGGTGTCCTTTGAGTTCAAATCATTTAATTTTTAATTGCATACATTACTCGTATTTAGGTAATATAACTAGGTAAGCAGAAAACTTGGCTTCCAATGGACTCAAAAGTAATTTAAATTAACTGTACCTAAAATAATTGAATTATATAAAAAATTCATTTGATTCAAAACGTAACGCATCATATTAAGGAATCAGGAATTACAAGCTTAAACTAGTACACTAGTACACCCTAGTGTACGGTAGTACACTAGTACACCCTAGTGTACGGTAGTACACTAGTACACCCTTGTACAGTAACTAGTACACCCACGAAATAAAGAACTACTTATAATTACTAATAAGTTTACACCGGTTCCTAGCTGTTAACAAAGGGATTAAAATGTATTTTTAAAACTTAAAATGTATACTTTTATTCATAGTTTATGTAAAATGATAATAATGATGATAGAAAAGCATGTTTTAAGATATTAAACTAACACTTTATATGTAATATAACCGATTTAAATTGAGATTGTAGTTTTAGGTATACCTACTGGATATACACAATTGATAGTATCTTTAAATTAGTAATTCATTGCGCTGTGTTTGTTTGGGGTTATCTATTACATTAAATATTGATGAATGAAAATACCTCAGCGATCTAGATAGAAAAAGTAACTCTTTGTAACTAGACAATCAACACCTTTTTTTGTGACGTTAATGGAACGACCAAGTAAATTAAGGCCCAGAGGTCGCCAATGGACGCGGTCCCGTTACGGCCCCGCTGCGGTGTTATGTAAGAAAAGCCAGAATAAAACTTCACATTTCATGTTATCGCCTTGCTATCACTGTTACGTCATACGGTTATTTTGGCGATTGAAGAGTGAATATCGCACGATTCTTTCCATCGCAAGCTGCGTAACAAGCCAACAGATTGGTGGGAGATGACAGTAGGCCGCACGGTTCTACAAACCGCCCGCAGCGAGCTAGAATTGCGTTGTGAAAATAGCTACAATTCTTGCATAAGTACATATCAGCTATCTCGAAGCAGCGGGCTCAAGTGAAAACTGCACCCTAAGTTCATAGCCTTCCCTGGTTAATGCTAAATTGTGAAACCGTACTAAGTACACATTTAAATACACTACAACTACACCTCCGAATACTGAATAACACAAATTGTATTGACCTGCGATTTGCATAACTATTGTTTTCAGAGCCAATTAGTCAAAACTACTATTGAGTAACATAACCTCGATTATATTAAAGTTATACATACTTATACGTTATACGTTTTATGTTATACGTTATGCATACATATTTATATATGTTAATTTAATTAAATTAAATTACTTAATGTTGTTCAAAATTAAGAACGATGGTAGATGACAAATGGACGAAAGATTCATTACAGGTGTTTAGGATTTGACTCCTTGGCTTTGTATTAAAGAGAACACTATTGAAATTCCTACTAATAGAATTATTTCTGTAACATTTCATTGATTTTCAAATAAATTTATTTTTCTTGGTGTTTTTGACTTTGACGAGATTTTGCCAAACTTAATTTAATAAATTATAAAAAAAAAACTCACACAAAGCACCTATTCAAGGGTTGGTAGGTACGTCGCGGCTACACAGTTTATGTTTATATTGCCGCTTCATACTACATGCTTCATGCTACAATATGGCTAGTCGTTTTCGTAAACAGTTCCATATTGCCAAACGGCTAGCCGGAATCTAAGACAGCGACAGCTATAATGAAAGAACTAGCAATCAAACTCCACCCAAGACTTTTGCAATAGGTATTTGCGTTTCGAACTTATTTGTCAAGAATCAATGATTTGCGCAAGTGAAGAAAATCTTAGTTCATAACGCGAATAGTTAGTATAGTGACAATGGGGCCTTAATTTTAAGACTAAACTTAATTATATTAGCAGTTTATGTTTTTTCAAAGCAGTTGGCGAAGATTGAGATTCAAAATGAATAAGCCAGGATCCATCTTCTTTTCGTACAAGCACTTTCCCGAAGGATGCCCAGCAACACATAAAGTTGTTTTGTAGAGCGAGCCAAAAAGAACGATCTCCTGGTTTTAGGAGTCAGGTTTTCAGAGATTAAATAGGACTCATACGTCCGCTCAAGTTAAAGATTTTAGTGCTAAATCTGTTGTCTATGTTGAATGCTTTCACTTGTTTTAGGAAGTTTGTTTCGTAAATTCTACAACAATCGATCTTTTTTCAGATTGTGTGTTATTTCGTAACACATCTCTTATTTTTCAGATCCCCGGATTATTTGGTTTATAGTGGTTGCTATTTTCATGACTAAATTTGTAAGATCTTGCTTCCTACTTCAAATTTTATTTGCTAGAATATTTCTAATGTCCAAGCATCAAGCTTGCGATTGATTACTTAGTTATTTTCTTCAATGTTGTTGATATCCTGCGATGTGCTCAAGCCGAGCGAGCGAAGTGAGCGTGGCGCGGCAGTACCCGGCGAAACGCCATTATGAAAATCGAAAGCTGTAAAGTATATATAACGCATGAAAAATAAAGTATGTAACGTTCAACCAAACGGAAATTTTTTTAGATGAATATCTAATTCAACCATCTGAGTGCGACATGCGTAACGTATTTAACTAATCGCGTACAGACTCTTATGAATTATATTGCACTTTTAATTAAAAACAGACATATTACAAGAATTTCAGTAATTTCAAGTTGACCCACTTCAAATTCGGTTTAGTAATTCGGTGAATTACCAAACTCATATTTATTTTAAATTGATAAGAAAAAATTAAGTAACATAACTTCAAGCTATTTATGCATGTGAAACGAGGAGCCAAATCGATTAATATTCTTAAAAAATTATAATTCAGAAACAACTGTATTGCCATTTTCAGATAAATCAACTTTTGAACTAAGCTAAAGTTTCTTTTTTTACCAAACAAAATATACTGATGACTCCATATTTCTTACAATTTCTTAATACCCAGAAGCGACAAAATATCACGTAATAATAATATTGAGCAGGAGTCTGGTATATGTCCACGTCTTTTTCTCAACTCTAGTAAAATCAGTCTCGGTCTGCGTGCGTTCTCGAGCGCACGTCGATCGCAGACGCCTTCCCGCTCTTTTAGCCCCCGCGCTAATTGAGCACCCAAATTTCATAGTTGTTTACCGTACTAAGTTTCTAACGCCGTTTTCACGGCGGACAGTGGCTCGTTAACCGTACTTCTAATAAGTTTCTAACGCCGTTTTCACGGCGAATAGTGGCTTGTTAACCGTACTTCGTGGAACGTGAGCTTCGTCGACGGGAATTCGTTGTTCCAGGACTTCAAGTGCCGTGTTCGAGTAAGTTATCCGCGTCGTTCTCAACCGCCCTACTGCGTGTAGGGTGGTTTTAGGAAGTTAGTCATCGTTGTTAGGTTCATATATTGTCCCTTCCCAACCCCTCCGCAATGGCTTCCCTAAGCTATGATGAGATTAGGAAGAAGTTAGCTGATAGTATCGGTGCTGAAGGCATATATATAAATGCTGACAAGTTCCGTTTCCTTGATTCTCTTATCCCGCATATCATGGCGTTAACTCCACCAATGGCCCCTCAGGCCACCCCAGTCCCCCAGACCCCTCAGGTCTTAGGCCCTCCCGCGTCCCCTTCCTCCAGTGACATGGAGTGCGAAGAAATCGCCCCTCCGCGCCGCAAGCGCGCACCCGCGACCGAGTCATCCTCGGATGCCACCCCAACTGGCCCTGATGAGCCTCCCTCTTTCACCCTTGTTAAGAAGCGCTCTAAGAAGCGCTCGAAACAAGACCCGGCGCCCTCGGCGCCCGTCCCTACACCCCCTGCGGCGTCTTCAACGCCAGCTGCCCCGGTGTCTTCAACACCCGCTCCGGCCCCCGACTTCTGCCAAGGCCAAGGTCCCACCACCCATTTTCCTTCGGGAAAAGGGTAAATGGACTGAGGTCTCGACATTGTGCAATGAGCACAAGATCCTTTACACCCGAGCGGTAAACTCGGGTGAATCTATTAAAATCACTGTCTCGTCGATAGACGGTTTCCGAGCTTTGACTAAGCTCCTCACCGATAAGCAATATGCTTATCACACTTATGCTCTGTCAGAAGAGCGTAAGATCAGAGCGGTACTCAGGGGAATCCCGTTCGAATTATCGAACGAGGCCATCCTGGAGGATCTGCAGTCCCAAGGCTTCCCGGCACTCACGGTGCATAAAATGCACAGCAAGTACGGGAGGCAACACCCTCTCGCTTTGGTGATTCTCGCCAACGTCCCCAAGTCCAGAGAGATCCTGAAAGGGGTTAGCTCTATTTGCGGCCTCTCTGGGATCTCAATCGAGGCGCCTCATCGCCGCGGTCATCCCGGCCAGTGCCATCGGTGCCAGTTGTACGGGCACGCGGCAGCCAACTGCCGCGCACCGCCCAGGTGCGTCAAGTGCCTAGTGAACTAGAAGCATATCGTCAATGGTACCTATTTTTGTTTTCTTTCTTTTTACTAACTTTAGGTAGCTTTTTAACCTCGTAGGTCATCAGCGACCACGGTAGGTAATGTACATTTGATCATGCTACACCATGTTTTACAAGTATTCTTATCTACACTCAAACAATCCTTTAAATGATTAGGGATATTACGAGACTGTAGAATTTTTTTAATAAATTTAGTATTTATTCTTTTATTTCTACGACGAGTGGATCAACTTTCAGGATATTTTTAAAGCTTGTAAGCATGACATAGAAACCAGAATAAATGACATGCTTACTAATATTAGGTCCTTACATATTAAATTGGCGTTTTGTCGTACTGGCCACTTTGATCTGAATTATCTCCTCTTTGTTTAAGAATTCCAATTTCAAATTTATACGCGTTTGTGTTTCGAAAACCGTAATTCATTTGTTTTTTCCTCTTTTGGTTTTTTCTTTGCGTCACTTAGTTTACAAAATGGAAAACTTGAAATATCGCGTTTTTTGCGAGTACGAGTCCACCGTGGCACCAGTGCTGCAGAAACGGCTCGAACTATAAATGACGTGTATGGCGGCGGTGTCGCAAAATAAATCACAGTGCGTTTTTGGTTCCAACGTTTTCGTTCTGGAAATTTCGACCTGCAGAACAAGCCCCGTGGACGGCTGGAGATCAAAGTTGATCATGAAGAATTTAAGGCTATTGTGGAAGCGGATCCATCGCAAACGACGTCCGAGTTAGCTGTAGCCTGCAGTGTTAGTGACAAAACTGTTTTAATCCACTTGAAGCAAATTGGAAAGGTGAAAAAGCTTGAGGGGTGGGTACCTTATAAATTGAGTGCAGCAAACCGACAAAAGCGCGTCGACTGCTGCGTTACATTACTGAACCGGCACAATAATGAAAGGATTTTAAATCGGATCATTACCTGTGATGAATAGTGGAATCGTACGAAGATCGGAAACGCTCATCGCAACGGTTGATTCCTGGTTAACCAGCCAAATTTGGAAAACTTCGTGCAAGGGAAAAAGTTCAACTCCGATGGGGCAGTCCAAAGCGCCTTCAAAGATTTATTGATTTCCGTCCGAATGGTATTTTTAGCAAAGGGATCAACAGGTAGTAAAGTACCTATGAGATGGCAAAAATGTATAAATAGTAATGGTACATACTTTGATTAAATGCTGCCCAGGCCGTTTAATCAACAATATATAAATGTCATTTGCACCTTAAGTGATTAAGTATTCCCAGCGGGTGACCCGCTAGCGGGTCCCTGCTTGCGCGCCCACCTCCCAACCCGGGTGTCGCTCCGATGAAGGCTGACAGCATTCCCATGCTACAGCCGCTTGGGTGGTTTTTAGTGGGTAGGTGCCACTTTGGTGAGTCCCACATAACCCCGCAGACGGCTGCGGAGGTATTCATGACGAATCTTCCACCTCCCTCCCGAGAGAGGGTGCTTCGGCAGCAAAAAAAAAAAAAAAAAAAAAATTTTATAAATAAATATATTATATTTTAGACTTTATGTTCCTCCCTTACAAAACGCCAATTTCATATGTTATGACCTAATATTTGAATCATTTGAAATTAGTTCCAAAGCTTTTTTAGAGCTAGCTTCGCAGCTGAAGACCAGGTGGAAATCTCCCAGCCTATAATCATTTGTCGTCACTGACTATAACCGACCCTGCTCTACCATTTATAGCAGAACCTTCGGTATAAAATATTTTACAGTTTTTAAACTCGCTGCTAATTTCATTAAAAGCCGTTTATAAACAAATTGAGGTGTATTTAGTTTTAGATACGTTATTTGCTAAAGCAAGGTTTATGGGGACTTCAAAAGTGGAAAACTTGTGGCTGTAGGAAAATATTTGATTATAAAATAAGCGATGCGATATACTATTTTAATTTCTTTGTTTTCTCGATGACAGCTCCTGTGTAACCTTGTGCGAGCGTTTTTTTTTACAATACGTATGCATTATTTTATAAAAATATGACGTTTACACACGTACAAGGTTATATAACACCAGAGTCGGAGAAACTGATAGGGATGGAGACATTGGATGGAGCTAGAGAGCATTATATCAAATTAGAACTGTCATCGAGAAAATAAAGAAATGGAAATAGTATAGTTGGCTTATCTTTTGAAGTGGTAGATTCTTTTCTTAAGATCTCGCCTGGGGAATACCTACTACAATCCTTCTAATTATGTTCCGGGTATAGAGAAGTTACAGCCAACGGCACCACTAATAAAGACGATTCCAACTGAAGCCTACGGTCACATTCCATATTGATCATTAAAGCACCTACGACGAATGATGCCGATGGGTGCTTGTTTGACGGCTGTAAATATAGTAAAGAAAATAGTTGTTTGTCTCTTACTCTGCCAGCTTGTCCTCTTTTACTCGTTCATGGAAGCCCTGCGCGGTTTGTGGTGAGATTACTTCGACACCCCCGTTTTTGCTTCCTGGTTTTGAAGTAGTCTCGGGGTAAAATAACCTGTTTTCTTTCTATTCAGTAATTTCAGAGTTATATAAATAATATAGGAACAAGCAAACACATCTCTATAGATCGTATATAATAGGCATGCTAAGATTTTTGTAACGCGAACGCTATTGCAAACAAATGTTCTGAATTAATTGAGAAAAGGCCCAAATGAGAAAAATTACGCACCATTGCTAAATATTGTTATTTACTCATTCAATATAAAAATAATCAATGTTATAATTATTTAAAGTTCAAAAGCCTGATTTTGGCAACACATAAATATCAACAACAGCAAATGTTTTCATTTAAAATAGGAATGGGAAAACCATCACGTTTTCATTTAACCAATTTAAAATTAGAATCTGCGTGCATAATCTGCTTACATTTTTCGCGTCAACAGCGCTTGATAAACAACTAAACGAAACGTCGAGAATATTCCACACCTATATTTTCTATTGAGATTACATTAAAAATAATAAAGTATTTTGATTACTCACCAGGACTTCAAACGTGCAATTAATGAATAAAATAACTAAATTTACATAATTGAACAACTTAAGAATAAATTATTCCACTAGATCAAAATTTTGAATAGAAATAATCTGAGCGAATGTGATGTCAGCCATTTTTTTTAAATATTGCATTCCAAATTCACATTTTGTTTAAAAGACTTTACAGAGGTAAAGTAGAAACTAAACTATTCAGCCACGTATATAAAGCGTAAGCTAATTTATGAAAATTACGATACAACACAATTTTTATAGATTATTAATTTTTTCTGCTGGTTAGGATTTTCGTACTGAAATATAACATATCTTATCTACAAGAAAATGTATAAATAAAATACAATATTTATAACTGATCAAGTATTATTTTTCCTTTATACTGAAATAGAACTTTAACCAATCTTTTTGAAAAACTGTTTTTCAACAAGAATTATATTTAAATTTTTGTAGACTACGTAAAACTTCCAAATTCAAATAAACCGTTACGATGTAGTTTATAACCTCTCCCAGTGGCACGTGTTAGCCGTTTCATTTTCAATTAGCCGAAAGTAAACGTGTAGTAGAAACTAAACTATTCAGCCACGTATATAAAGCGTAAGCTAATTTATGAAAATTACGATACAACACAATTTTTATAGATTATTAATTTTTTCTGCTGGTTAGGATTTTCGTACTGAAATATAACATATCTTATCTACAAGAAAATGTATAAATAAAATACAATATTTAACTGATCAAGTATTATTTTTCCTTTATACTGAAATAGAACTTTAACCAATCTTTTTGAAAAACTGTTTTTCAACAAGAATTATATTTAAATTTTTGTAGACTACGTAAAACTTCCAAATTCAAATAAACCGTTACGATGTAGTTTATAACCTCTCCCAGTGGCACGTGTTAGCCGTTTCATTTTCAATTAGCCGAAAGTAAACGTGTATCTTAAGTTAATTAACAAGGACAGATGGGAATAACAAGATATACCTCTGCCTCGAATAAGGAGCACAATGATATTTATTACAGACGTTTATAAATTGTAATAAATCTAAATTACTTGAAGTTCTAATAATTTCCATATGGCGTAGTTGCTAGATAGGTATTTAATATCTTGACTTTATAAATTAGTATATTGAATATCAAGAAATAATAAAAATACTCTTTAGAAACTTATCTTTTCGTTTATTTGGTATATCATTAGTATTATTGAATACCAAGAAATTTTAAAAATAATGTTAAGAAAATTATATGTTTGTTTATTTGGTATACATATATACAATTTGACGCTACAAAACCGGTTTCAAAATTAGGAAGAGACTGGCTACCCGCAACCCGGGGATTCCTAGTGTATGAGTGCAGTGCTACTTTATATTATTTGGTGTCCTTTGAGTTCAAATCATTTAATTTTTAATTGCATACATTACTCGTATTTAGGTAATATAACTAGGTAAGCAGAAAACTTGGCTTCCAATGGACTCAAAAGTAATTTAAATTAACTGTACCTAAAATAATTGAATTATATAAAAAATTCATTTGATTCAAAACGTAACGCATCATATTAAGGAATCAGGAATTACAAGCTTAAACTAGTACACTAGTACACCCTAGTGTACGGTAGTACACTAGTACACCCTAGTGTACGGTAGTACACTAGTACACCCTTGTACAGTAACTAGTACACCCACGAAATAAAGAACTACTTATAATTACTAATAAGTTTACACCGGTTCCTAGCTGTTAACAAAGGGATTAAAATGTATTTTTAAAACTTAAAATGTATACTTTTATTCATAGTTTATGTAAAATGATAATAATGATGATAGAAAATCATGTTTTAAGATATTAAACTAACACTTTATATGTAATATAACCGATTTAAATTGAGATTGTAGTTTTAGGTATACCTACTGGATATACACAATTGATAGTATCTTTAAATTAGTAATTCATTGCGCTGTGTTTGTTTGGGGTTATCTATTACATTAAATATTGATGAATGAAAATACCTCAGCGATCTAGATAGAAAAAGTAACTCTTTGTAACTAGACAATCAACACCTTTTTTTGTGACGTTAATGGAACGACCAAGTAAATTAAGGCCCAGAGGTCGCCAATGGACGCGGTCCCGTTACGGCCCCGCTGCGGTGTTATGTAAGAAAAGCCAGAATAAAACTTCACATTTCATGTTATCGCCTTGCTATCACTGTTACGTCATACGGTTATTTTGGCGATTGAAGAGTGAATATCGCACGATTCTTTCCATCGCAAGCTGCGTAACAAGCCAACAGATTGGTGGGAGATGACAGTAGGCCGCACGGTTCTACAAACCGCCCGCAGCGAGCTAGAATTGCGTTGTGAAAATAGCTACAATTCTTGCATAAGTACATATCAGCTATCTCGAAGCAGCGGGCTCAAGTGAAAACTGCACCCTAAGTTCATAGCCTTCCCTGGTTAATGCTAAATTGTGAAACCGTACTAAGTACACATTTAAATACACTACAACTACACCTCCGAATACTGAATAACACAAATTGTATCGACCTACGATTTGCATAACTATTGTTTTCAGAGCCAATTAGTCAAAACTACTATTGAGTAACATAACCTCGATTATATTAAAGTTATACATACTTATACGTTATACGTTTTATGTTATACGTTATGCATACATATTTATATATGTTAATTTAATTAAATTAAATTACTTAATGTTGTTCAAAATTAAGAACGATGGTAGATGACAAATGGACGAAAGATTCATTACAGGTGTTTAGGATTTGACTCCTTGGCTTTGTATTAAAGAGAACACTATTGAAATTCCTACTAATAGAATTATTTCTGTAACATTTCATTGATTTTCAAATAAATTTATTTTTCTTGGTGTTTTTGACTTTGACGAGATTTTGCCAAACTTAATTTAATAAATTATAAAAAAAAAACTCACACAAAGCACCTATTCAAGGGTTGGTAGGTACGTCGCGGCTACACAGTTTATGTTTATATTGCCGCTTCATACTACATGCTTCATGCTACAATATGGCTAGTCGTTTTCGTAAACAGTTCCATATTGCCAAACGGCTAGCCGGAATCTAAGACAGCGACAGCTATAATGAAAGAACTAGCAATCAAACTCCACCCAAGACTTTTGCAATAGGTATTTGCGTTTCGAACTTATTTGTCAAGAATCAATGATTTGCGCAAGTGAAGAAAATCTTAGTTCATAACGCGAATAGTTAGTATAGTGACAATGGGGCCTTAATTTTAAGACTAAACTTAATTATATTAGCAGTTTATGTTTTTTCAAAGCAGTTGGCGAAGATTGAGATTCAAAATGAATAAGCCAGGATCCATCTTCTTTTCGTACAAGCACTTTCCCGAAGGATGCCCAGCAACACATAAAGTTGTTTTGTAGAGCGAGCCAAAAAGAACGATCTCCTGGTTTTAGGAGTCAGGTTTTCAGAGATTAAATAGGACTCATACGTCCGCTCAAGTTAAAGATTTTAGTGCTAAATCTGTTGTCTATGTTGAATGCTTTCACTTGTTTTAGGAAGTTTGTTTCGTAAATTCTACAACAATCGATCTTTTTTCAGATTGTGTGTTATTTCGTAACACATCTCTTATTTTTCAGATCCCCGGATTATTTGGTTTATAGTGGTTGCTATTTTCATGACTAAATTTGTAAGATCTTGCTTCCTACTTCAAATTTTATTTGCTAGAATATTTCTAATGTCCAAGCATCAAGCTTGCGATTGATTACTTAGTTATTTTCTTCAATGTTGTTGATATCCTGCGATGTGCTCAAGCCGAGCGAGCGAAGTGAGCGTGGCGCGGCAGTACCCGGCGAAACGCCATTATGAAAATCGAAAGCTGTAAAGTATATATAACGCATGAAAAATAAAGTATGTAACGTTCAACCAAACGGAAATTTTTTTAGATGAATATCTAATTCAACCATCTGAGTGCGACATGCGTAACGTATTTAACTAATCGCGTACAGACTCTTATGAATTATATTGCACTTTTAATTAAAAACAGACATATTACAAGAATTTCAGTAATTTCAAGTTGACCCACTTCAAATTCGGTTTAGTAATTCGGTGAATTACCAAACTCATATTTATTTTAAATTGATAAGAAAAAATTAAGTAACATAACTTCAAGCTATTTATGCATGTGAAACGAGGAGCCAAATCGATTAATATTCTTAAAAAATTATAATTCAGAAACAACTGTATTGCCATTTTCAGATAAATCAACTTTTGAACTAAGCTAAAGTTTCTTTTTTTACCAAACAAAATATACTGATGACTCCATATTTCTTACAATTTCTTAATACCCAGAAGCGACAAAATATCACGTAATAATAATATTGAGCAGGAGTCTGGTATATGTCCACGTCTTTTTCTCAACTCTAGTAAAATCAGTCTCGGTCTGCGTGCGTTCTCGAGCGCACGTCGATCGCAGACGCCTTCCCGCTCTTTTAGCCCCCGCGCTAATTGAGCACCCAAATTTCATAGTTGTTTACCGTACTAAGTTTCTAACGCCGTTTTCACGGCGGACAGTGGCTCGTTAACCGTACTTCTAATAAGTTTCTAACGCCGTTTTCACGGCGAATAGTGGCTTGTTAACCGTACTTCGTGGAACGTGAGCTTCGTCGACGGGAATTCGTTGTTCCAGGACTTCAAGTGCCGTGTTCGAGTAAGTTATCCGCGTCGTTCTCAACCGCCCTACTGCGTGTAGGGTGGTTTTAGGAAGTTAGTCATCGTTGTTAGGTTCATATATTGTCCCTTCCCAACCCCTCCGCAATGGCTTCCCTAAGCTATGATGAGATTAGGAAGAAGTTAGCTGATAGTATCGGTGCTGAAGGCATATATATAAATGCTGACAAGTTCCGTTTCCTTGATTCTCTTATCCCGCATATCATGGCGTTAACTCCACCAATGGCCCCTCAGGCCACCCCAGTCCCCCAGACCCCTCAGGTCTTAGGCCCTCCCGCGTCCCCTTCCTCCAGTGACATGGAGTGCGAAGAAATCGCCCCTCCGCGCCGCAAGCGCGCACCCGCGACCGAGTCATCCTCGGATGCCACCCCAACTGGCCCTGATGAGCCTCCCTCTTTCACCCTTGTTAAGAAGCGCTCTAAGAAGCGCTCGAAACAAGACCCGGCGCCCTCGGCGCCCGTCCCTACACCCCCTGCGGCGTCTTCAACGCCAGCTGCCCCGGTGTCTTCAACACCCGCTCCGGCCCCGACTTCTGTCAAGGCCAAGGTCCCACCACCCATTTTCCTTCGGGAAAAGGGTAAATGGACTGAGGTCTCGACATTGTGCAATGAGCACAAGATCCTTTACACCCGAGCGGTAAACTCGGGTGAATCTATTAAAATCACTGTCTCGTCGATAGACGGTTTCCGAGCTTTGACTAAGCTCCTCACCGATAAGCAATATGCTTATCACACTTATGCTCTGTCAGAAGAGCGTAAGATCAGAGCGGTACTCAGGGGAATCCCGTTCGAATTATCGAACGAGGCCATCCTGGAGGATCTGCAGTCCCAAGGCTTCCCGGCACTCACGGTGCATAAAATGCACAGCAAGTACGGGAGGCAACACCCTCTCGCTTTGGTGATTCTCGCCAACGTCCCCAAGTCCAGAGAGATCCTGAAAGGGGTTAGCTCTATTTGCGGCCTCTCTGGGATCTCAATCGAGGCGCCTCATCGCCGCGGTCATCCCGGCCAGTGCCATCGGTGCCAGTTGTACGGGCACGCGGCAGCCAACTGCCGCGCACCGCCCAGGTGCGTCAAGTGCCTGGTCCCGCACTTCACTAAGGAGTGCAATCGCACTCCTGAAACTCCCTCTCCTCCCGATTGCGTGCTTTGTGGCCAGTCCGGCCACACCGCAAACTACAGGGGCTGCCCTCGTGCACCCCGTTGTATGCGCTCCAATTTCAAAAGGGCGGCTCCCAAACAGGCCCCGCGCCTTTCTCAAGAAAACTTTCCGCCGCTGCGTAGCCGGGTTCCTCCGGCTGCAAAGCCTACTCAGCCCAAGCCTGCTCCAGAAAACTGGAGGCAGCGTCCCGCATCGAATCCCATCCCGGCTCCTCGCCCATACAAACCCACTCCTCAATCCTCCGTAGCAGACGATATGCGTATCGTCTGCGACGCTATTAAAAATGTCGATGTTAGTGAAATCGCAGTCTTAGCCCGTAAACTTAGGGCTTCACGTACTCCGACAGAGCGTTTGCTAGCTCTGGCGGAGCATAGTTCCCTTCTCAATTCATTGTAGGTTCATTTAAATGAATTGATCCCTAAATCATGCTTCGGCCGACCTCTGCCCAGCCCCGGCTTCACCGGAGGCTGCCCAGAACGGCCACCAACTCATGTCCCTTTGAGCACCTTCAGTGCAACTTTCACTACAGGCGGAAGACCCGCTAGCGGGTCTCCGCCAGCGCGCCCAACTTCCCGACGGGTGTCGCTTCCGATGAAGGCTAAAGGTATACGCTTACCACAGCCAACAGGTGGTTTTTAGTGGGTAGGTGCCATTCTGGTGAGTCCCACATAACCCCCCCGCAGAGGAATTTACCTGCGGGCGGGTATGCATGACGCATCTTCCACCTCCCTCCCGTGAGGGTGCCTCGGCAGCAAAAAAAAAAAAAAAATCAACTCTAGTCTTGGGAAATGTGTTAAATTTAGTAACAGTGAATGTCTTTAAAATCCAACTCTAATTGTGCTATTGATTTCCCGTGAAACCCGTTAACAAGCAAAATTGTCTCCGTTTTATTTTTGTATTTTACGGCATTTTGTATACGGCGTTTGAGTTGACAGTCACATGTTCTGGCATATTATGACAAGGCAATTTACAAATTTGCCTACGGCATATTTCATAGCAATGACGTTTTTAAAAGGACGATGGGAAAACACCGAATCATACAAAGTTCTTGCGACAAATACGTGGGACACTTAGAAAGTTTTGAGAAATAAAAAAAATGTTATATAGGTAATTTTTTTTACTACATATTTTCAAAGAACTCCAGCGTCTATACAAGCGTCTTAACCAAGCACATTTTCCAGTTCAGAACAGGTAGTTCCTCAACGGCCTTCTCGAACTTAGTGAGTACGTCTTCTGGCGATGAAAACTGTGACCTAAACTGGTTTTTAATTTTAATGTACAAGAAAAAGTCACACGGTGCCAAATCAGGCCTTTTGAACTTCATTTATCAGTGCAAGAAGTAAAATGCGGTGATGTGTTTAAGATTCCAAAGTGTTAGGTATATTCACATTTAAATTTCTTCTTCAAAATTAACCGTTCTCAGCTTTTTGATATACCACTTTAACCTTTTGGTTAATGGTTCTGGGGTTAAATAAAACTAAACGTGGTTATACTACAATGTGATCAGATTTTTATTGATACCATGTTTTACTAAGGCAAGATGCAAAATGTTACAGAAAAATTAAACATTAATTTTTTCTTACTTTTCTTTTGCAAGCATAAAGTATTTAAGACTTTACGGAAAGAAAATTACAAACAATAGTTTGCGACAATCCAAGTAGATTTAATGTGAAATTATGGTCGCGCAAACATATTTTGTAATGAACCGGGCACATTGTCTCCCGTTTTCGAAAGTATTCCCTAGAAAAAAGCAAATTTAATTGTATTAAATTGTATAGTTTTAAGAAGGTATGAAGAGTTTCGCGCAATAACTACACGAAGCAACAAGATAAGAAATAGCAATGTTACTGTATAGATATTTGTTCTAGACCAAAATTCATACGCTATTTAAAAAATCAGAAAGTTTTAGTAGCCATAGACCTTGTTATATATTTAACTTATTTGTTTTTACGTTAATGTACAAAGACGTCTCAGTTTAAATTTTGTGTGATATTCCCTATATTAGCCCTTATATTAAATACAGATAAATAAAGAATTACCTACTGATCTACGTACGAAACTTAACAAAATGTACAATAACAAGTTTAGTATGATAATAGAGTTTAAAGTTAATTAATTTTGTACAAAGATATAAATGTAAAAAATATATTTACTTCCTAGTTTTAATACTTACTAAAATAAACAAACTTTAGGGTTTAACCAAAATTGCAGCTACAAGTACGATCTTGGATATGTCGCAGCGACTGGTTGAATTAGACATTCAACTAAACAGCTAGCCGTTTCGTTTAACATTTTATACTTTATTTATTAGCAGGGTGCTGCAACACCACGCTTACTTTGTTCGCCCGACTCTACGCAAATCGCAGATATCGACAAGTTTGTAAGAAAATAATAAACAAATAGCATATGCCTTTCTTTTTACTTATCTACTTAACATTGCGGCGACCCAGTAAGCTAAACATACCTATTCAACCAAACGGCTAGCTAAGTTGAAAGCGTAACTGAATCGTCCCCCTGCGACTGATATATTTTTAACAATAAAGTTCTATAAAATTACATAAATTCAACAACCTGCATATAATCTAAACAGAAGTGTATGTGAATTTTTATTTGGGCAGTGCATGACCTACAGATGTTTTTATATATTTGATAGGTTATATCATTGATTATTGACAGATATCAAACAAAGAGTGCGTTCTATATGCCGATATTATCGCTCACTACCCGTTCCGAATGCCGAAAGCAAAGATTTCAGAAGTTTGCTTATTAATTAATTTTGCAATAATATTTAAAAATTACTCCTGGCTCTAAGATCTTATTGAAGATATAATTTTGGATTCGAGCAAGGAACAATTAGTATTTAAGCGCGCTTTTTACCGTTTAAAAAATATCACTTTTAGCGTCGAATCGTTCTATCGTCTAAGTCGAATCGGAACGATTATGAGCAGTTAAACACTGATATCACTGTGAGCAGTATTCGGAACGCACTCAAAATGAATCCGCTAACCGAATTATAACGATAAACTAATATATATATATGCAAAAGTGAGTTTGTTTATTATGCACTCACGGGTTAAATGTTCAATTGATAATCACGAATGTTTTCGAATAGGTAAGGGAGAAAGGTACCTTGCATCAGAAAAAGATACTGCTCCCAGAAATACACGAGCAAAGCCGCGGGCAAACTCTACAGGATCCGTTCAAAAGTGTTTTGTTTCAGTGAGTTTGGTTAAGCTGCTTGGCTCTCTAGCTAGTCGGTGAGGCTATTAACTAATAATCTCCAGGTTGACGTCATTCGGTGGGTGGTATATGTCATCAATTCGAGTCGTAAACTGAAATTATCTAAAGTCGCGACGCGAAACGAGACTCGAGTATCTTTGAGATAAAAACTTGTTTTGTTTGGGTTATTTTCAACGGTTAAAATTTAAATATGCAAGATTAACTGATTTAAATGAATTATTGCCATATTGCCCGGAGAGGTAAGTGTGTAGTCTTATTGTAAATTCTGTGATAGTATCTTTCAATATAATGTCACAATCAAGTTAACAAAAACATGTTTTTGTTTACATTATTAAAGCATATATATTTGACTTGAGCGAATCAGTGTCCTTATTAAATACCTAAATAAAAAGGGTATCATTATTAATTAAACAAGTAACTTTGACTAGTAGGTAGCTTTAACTAACATTGCAGAACTGAAGGACTTGTTTGTTTGCACGTGTTATTCTCTAAAACTGCACAGGATTACAGAAATTATTCATTCTTGTGCTATATACTTCAGTGGCCGAAAAACGTCCCACTAAAACTCATTTGCGTTCCTTTTTGTACCAAACAAACTATTTCTAAATTCGATTTTAAGTCATGCAAGTAGGGTTGGATTTACATTACCATGGGTTATGTCCCAATTGTCATATCTTGGCAGACTTCTAAACAATTGTGGACAATTAAAAGTGTCATTTTTGTATCAAATCGTGTACCTATAGGTAATACCAAGTTCGAAAAAAAGGTTTGTGAAGAATGAAACGTCAATGACCCTTTGGCATTTTAGGGATATTACCCATACTGATCTAAACGAATTATTGAATGATCGATTTATTTCTTTTACTACCTATTACCCGCAATTCCCCGCGTTTAGAATTTACTTGAACAGGGTGCAAATGCAGAAATAATAATTATTTTTTTGTTGATATATGTACTTATTTTTTGTTTAATTAAATGAGCACGTTATAGCGCGGTACACCACTCCATTGTGACATTATTAAATAATCTTCATAAAATTTTTTGGTACGCCTATACCCTTACTATTCTATGCATTATTATTCACCAATAACTCTACGTCAGTGACTGCTATAACCGTATATCGGTTTTAGCCGTAGTGCATATTTTCATAGTAACAAGAGTATAATATACACAGATACGGCCATGCCTGTCGTACCGTAGTAACCGTACTGACATAAATAATAGACAAATAAGTAGAAATTGCGATGACATGCCACGGTTTAAACCATAGTCACGTATTAATAAGACCTGCAGTAAATGTTAAAAGAAATGCAGTAGCAGGCAAGAGGCAAAACTGTAATATGTATCAAATTATTTATTTCAAAATAACACAGCCCCTAAGAGCAGCTTTGGCAAGGCGTTGATAACAAGTTGAGATCAATAAAATTATTTTCTATTAAAAAATATAATATCTTCTTATTAATGTAATAGAATTAATAATCAAACTTTTTAAAATATAAATCAAGAATTTATATTTAAAAAAAAAGTAGAATCAGAACAGACAAAAATAAACTAAATGTTATGTTTCCTTTGCAGATTACACATTCAAAACAATAAATAAATTAAATACACTTCTAAAATCAGTTTATATCTTTTATTCATATTATATAAGAGTTACTCATTAAACAAGTCTTTTAATGAGTAACTCTTATTTATTTATTTATTCAAAGAAACATACAGCATCAATATTTCACATAGACATGTTTACGATGAATAGTTCATTTGCCAAAACAGTTTCCAACGTTAACTATTACGTTACAAATACTTATTAATATATTACTTACACATGAAAATATGACAATATTTGAAGAAATTATTACTTAAAATTATAACAAGCATATAAACGTTAAAAAGAGGAAAAAAAATTATATTAAGTTTTTATAAACAAAAAACAGAAATACTAGTTTAAATGGCAAAAATTGTAATAAAACATGTTAAGGGTGTTAAGATCTCTTTTCTTCTTTCATAGATGAACGAAAAGCCTTTAGTTTACAGTTAAATATGTCAATGTGACAATAACAATCATTATGTTTGTTGCAAGCTCTAACAAGAAAACGATTTTTCGAATAATTCGCTCTACATTTGGGGACAGAAAATACTGCATTGGAGCGACTACTAATAGACCTAGGACATCTAAATGAGATATGACCAAGAAGGGCACGAGAATATACAATATGTATAAACGTCGTGCAATAAAGCCACACTTTAGCAAGCTTTAGTATCGTTACTTCGTAACAGTAAAAAAAAGCAATTACAAAATCATGGCGGTCCTGCCTTATAACTAAACCTACTTTCTTCACGCGCAGACGACAGCATGCAAAAATGAACTCAAACGTGAACGTGAAAGGCAATCTACTCGCACTTAGCTAAACGCCGCCGGTGACACAGCGATATGTGTTAAGCGTCCACAAGTAGGCACATCGAGTGCCGGTCTTAGCCTGCAAATTCAGCAAAGCGTGTGAGGAATAAGCAGTGCTAAGAGCAAAATGTACCAATAGTAGTCATTGAACTACCTGATTTTTTAAATAAAACCTAATTGAGTAGAATCTTGCATAGGCTGAAATCGTGCTAAGACTTATCTCAGCTCACTAATCAAATAAAAAGCAACTTTATTTCACACTTTATTTTGATGAATTCTGAGCAAAAACAATGGTTGACAATATTAGCGGTACATGCTTTCAGATTATGTATACTATTCAGATTAAAACAAAGTCGTTTTTTATTTGACCATTACGATTGGATAAGGCGATATAGATTTCAGCTTAGAGTAATAAATTCTTTCTCACAACAGGAAATTGTTAAGTTAGACATATATGATTAATCTCGTTACGTTCATTAGATGTTCTCTTTATTTTACAATGCAAATCTTTCTGCATAGGTAGAGGAAAAAAAAGAAGAAAAGATAACTATTTTGTCCCAACTCATAATGTAGTAAAGTGAATAGGTTTGAGTATTGAACAAAATAATACTGAAAAGTGCCCTTTAGCAATAATTTCCTCATTTACTTGGCAAGTATTCTCGAACTTTAAAGATTATTGGTATCTACTACAGAAAGTTCTTAGCAGAAACTTACCATTCATCGATAACCAACAACACGCTGCAGAAAAGCCTATTATTCAAAGTTCGTTATCAAAGAGCTTTCAAAACTTTGATGTCACATCATTATGATAATCCACATCATAATTGGCCGAAAAATTTTTAAAGCAAAGTACTCAAAGAAATGACTTCGGTTTCGCGTTTTAGATATTCAACTGACCATCATGAAATTTTGTTGGCATGTTGTAAAAATGTTTTTTTTTTAAATCAGGATCTGCTGTTTGTGCTTTGTTGTTTTCGTCGGATTTTTATTCCCTCGGAGTCACGGTATGTTCTATTCTTATAATATCGAAATAAATGAACCAAACACTAGTTTACTATTAAAATAAACCACACAAAACATTAGACAAACATATCAACTTGGGCATTATATACATCAAGCTGAGAAACTCAGAATGTACCTAGATACTGTTTTTTGTGTCTCGGCTAGGCGAACGGATGGATAGTAGAGGGTGTTAAAGATGGTTCAAAGCATTTGTGTGGCAGCCGCCATTTGTCAAACCGTGTCTCGTCGCTTTGGTACGCACGCCAATCAACACTTTTTTGTCACACACAGTTGCTGTATATATATAAGCTTAACGCACACTTAGGGCTTCGCGTAGAAACAAGTTGAACCTAATATACATGCCTATCCGACGTAACGATTTTTCCCTCTTCTTTTCCAAAAGTTCCGAGACTACATTTGTCTAGAAAAATAGACGCAAGAAATAATTAACTGACAATTCAAAAACCGAATTCTAAGACAACAATCTTCAAAGATCACGTTACAAGAATTCGTAGCATTCGCAGAAAGCCTCTGGAACTCCACATCCAGCCTGTCGTTGCGATGTGTTCGTTTATATTATGTCTACACCCGAGACTTACTCAGAACCACCAAGGTGACAACGTAACAAAACTCTTGTAATAAATTAATAAGTGATATTGACTTCGTAAGCAATTTTACAAAGGAGTTCTTTGTCTCGTAATTCATTAATTTTAAAAGAACAGACTGTTTTGTTTGAAGAATTTATACTTTATCCATACCTCATCTAAGTCTAGATTTGCTTAACAAAAGCTATAATTAAAAGCGTCTTAACCATTAGATGTGTCTGAGCGTGTGTAAAAAGCTTTTGGTTCTCTTCATCCATCTACGAGTAGTTTACGTTATGGTTAACATTTACGTAACCTCACGAGAAACATTGCGCAATGACGTTTGTAAGTAATATTTCCGGTCGGATTAAAGATCATAAATGATGGCAACAGCGGCTCAGCATTTTCAAAAAATCAACTTTATACATTGTAAAACAAGTAGGTTATGCAATTTTCTTTTTAATTTAATATTCAAGAAGGTACATATTTGTGTTTTGAATCTACTTAAGTAAGAGGTAATCCCATTTACTATATGCAGGTAAGACGACAAATGGCTGTAAAATGCTTGTATACGTTGTATTTTCCTCGTTAACCGGAAAATAAGTGTTAAAATATTGGCAATTCACAAACGTTATGTTAGGGAGCGGTTTCCATGGCAACAGAACAATATGATGGAAGGAACTTACCGAACCGTGCGAACTGAGTAGGGTCTTTCAGTCAAAAATCGACGATAAATGATATAACCCGGCGGAGCGCCAACATTTTTCTTGTCAAAGATATTTCGACGGCAAATAATTAGGCCTATTGCTGTTACGTTTCGAAAAATATGCCGTAGAGATATAGTTGGCAATATTTTATACTGATATCATTTTTATACTATGACGACCTTGTGACTTAAATGTCAAATTCTTTATTTTCGACATGAGATATCTTCTGGTATAGATGGTTCCAGATATATGAGCGAACGGCGATATGTTGCGTTAAGCTTGTAAAATGTACTGGAACGATATAACAATAGCCATTTTGCAAAAGTCAGGTGCTAAGTTGCTAGATCGTGATATACTCCATACAGCTTTTTCTACAGCATTAGCGATTATAGATTGCAACTTGGCTAGACCCCGTAAGGTACACGCGCACCAAAGCGTCAAGAACACGAGCTGACAAGATGACGGCTGCCAGACAATATTGGGTAGGCAATCAAAACACAAACATATCGATATATCCAACCGATGCCTTCATTTGTAAAAACAACGACCGCGACCCATGCTAACTTATGTTGCGTTAAATTTTAGAGGTGTACCTAGGAAAATGTTTTTATGTTACACAAAACTATTCCCTCTCTTAAACGATAAAGTTAAGTAGCATACTTCAAATTGCATATTAGCAACGAGTGGTGTAGTGGTAAGTAGCCTTGCCTCATACGCCAAAGGTCCCAGGTTCGAGTCCTGGCCGGGGCATTCATTTGTGTGATGAACACAGGTGTTTGTTCTCGGGTCATGGTTGTTTGTATTTATATATGTATGTTTAATCTGGGCTCCCCCCCAGTTCGCTGTATGGTCCACCATAACACAAGCTCTGCTTACTTTGGGGCCATACAGTTGGTGTGTTTGTCTGGGGATTTATTATTATAATAATAATTATTATTAATATGTACTTATTTCATATTATTAAAAGTTTGTTTATTGTCATCGATATACTCGGACAACTATTGCAACTCATCGTTTCAAATTGTTCAGATATAAAAATTGCCAGAGTATTGGAAGGTGGACGCTATGATATGACTTGGTTGGTTTTTGAGATATCCATACTCGTCGTCGTCGTCGGGGTCAGCTGTCAACTTTGCCATGTTTGTATATAAGAGTCCATTTTCTTTTTTCATATTCGCACCATGGTTTCATTGGAAAACTTGCTCAGAATTGTGGTCCGAACCCTTTTGCCCATTTTCGGAATGGTAAAAAAACCAAAAAGACCTATACGCAGTAAAATTAAAGACCACCAAAGAGTTTGTGCGAATCAAAAACACAAACTGGTAGAGAATGCCAAATGGCATTAAGTCCGCCATTTGTACACAAATGTTATATTGTGCAATAAAGTTTTAAATAAATAAGTAATAAAAATCATTTTCAAGTAAACTAGATTCGCATAAAAGCGGATTACTTCAAGTTTTTTTAATTATTTACCCATATTTTTTTAATATTAACCCACCAAGTGTTGTACCATTTTGGAATCCTGATTAAAGGCGCCAAATTTTGATGGCACTTGCCAAGGCAATCTATAACATTATTTTTTTCAGGAGGATCTGTCAAAATCGAGATATTTTGAAACGGTTGAATTCATAGTTCGGCAAAAAATGTTATTTCTAAGAAATTTGGGGCAATTGTGTTATTATTGTGTTTAATGCCCATAATTTCTAAAAAACTTGGGATGGATTTTTTTTCTAACTTTTCTGATGATGGCTACTATCCTATCGTACCGTTTCGGCTTGACGTTGAATTTTGAGACACCCTGTATAAAGAATCGTCAAAATTTTTGTACGTATTTTTTTCATAATAGTTTTCCTTCCAACCATTCCACTCCAACCATACAAATATACAGCTACATAAATACATCATCTGAATCGTAACAATAAACCTTTCAATATTTGAATAAGAATCTGAATACCTCCTTATAACAATAAAGGAGGACTCGTTTATCAAAACGAATCTTTTCAAAGTAAAGCCTTTAACAATAGCTCCAAATACTTGACATTACAAACGCAGGGTCTTTTATAAATAATGCATAAACCAATAAAAATGGCTACCAACTTTTCACTATTGTTCGAGGTTTAATGAAATCCTACTCACTTCTGTAGAGATAAGACAAAACATTTATTTGTAAAAGACATTGTGAATTATGTAGATCCAACACGAAATGCTGAATATTCCGTTTGCTTTATCCCAAAGACATCCAAGAGCCTTAATGTGGTTAGAAATGTTTAAATATGTATAAATAGTCTCGTATAAAATGATAAATGGCCCGTTGTTTAACAGTCTCAGGAACTAGCATGGCGCGGCGGGCGGAGGGCGAGAACTTAGAAAACCGAAACCTCAGACTAAAGACAATACGCAGTGTTAAGCGGTGTTTAAATGTTTTAGTGTTCCAGTTTAGAATTAAATTAAAATTAGTTTTAATTAATTTAATTTATATACATACTAAATTGAATCCTATCTATAGATAGGTTTTATATGCGAAAACTTTTGATTGGTGCATAGAAATGTATTAAGTAAGTTTATTATTTTTAGTTATACAACACTGTTTGTTTTTCA
Source organism: Marasmarcha lunaedactyla (assembly GCA_923062675.1). Taxonomy (NCBI): domain Eukaryota; kingdom Metazoa; phylum Arthropoda; class Insecta; order Lepidoptera; family Pterophoridae; genus Marasmarcha; species Marasmarcha lunaedactyla. Next base: position 9,384,614 of record OV281354.1, read on the forward strand.
AATAAAATAATATAAAATAAAATAGTTCTTAAAATACTGTTTGCAAATCTATAAAAATACAGTGAAGAAACTTTATTTATAAAAATGCAAAGCAATGTTCACTGATTTTATTATGACTTATGATTTTAAACTCTGATTTTTCTCAATTCAAACGCAATAAAAATAAAGCTAATTTTACGGTTTATAATGAAACTAGTATATCTAATAATATAATACACGATCGTTTAATATCTACTTTTTTAGTATAGACAGTTTTATTGATTTACTAATTTAAATTTGATAAAGTTTGTACATAAAAATCGAAAATAAAAATTGCTTATCCTAAGAATTCATACTTATAAGATAAAAAATAAGTTAAAAAAATTATGCTACAAATAATAAACTAAATCTAAACTTGAATCCATTGAAGGCAACGTAGCCAAAAGGCTGGCCGAATTACCACGCTGGGTCGCAATAACTTAAATATGTTCAGCTATAAGTTACTTACTTTTCTTGTGATGGAGACATGATCCATGCAAGCGACACATACTCGCCGTCTGCCCCATGCGATATTACCGAGTGCACTCCATCCGCACCGATAGGTGGCCGCACTAATATCTACATTTTATCGTCACTGCAAATTCATCGATACATAATTCGCACATCACTTTTTGCACTTTTCACAGTTATTTAAACCTTACGACTGGTACTAGCTGTTCTTGTAACCTTTATTACGAATAACTAAATAGTTGATTGTTTTAAATGGAAATTAATCTTCGTGAAAGCTTAAGCATCCTCAAATTAATCAGAGCACCGTGTCGCTTAAAATATTTAACCGAGGAGTTTAGGACGTTTGTTCATTAGCAGGAGATTAATGCTTGTAATAATAGTAATGGATCCAATAAATAATGTGTTTGTTTATATGAGTAAAAAACAAGTTGTATATGCAACTCTATTTTATTTACTTACCTAATATTATTAGTGTAATTTTAGACTCTGCAATACCTAGAGTACTTTGTTTAATTGTATGTAATAAAAAACTAGAGATAATTAATTCCCACAAACTTATATTAATTATCCGTTACACTAACATTATAACTAGACTTAATTTATATTAGATATACCTAGCACCTCGTCGGTGCTATTATTAATAAGTTAAAGGTTAATTTCTAAGTTACCATTGATGTCAATTAGGTTGATAGTGCAGATGAAAAAAATATTCGCAACATGCTGATGATGTCAAGTTTTATGTGTTCCCAAAGGCATATTACCTGGTAATAATTAAACGCATATATGATATAATATAATAAATAATACACCTTTATGTCAATTAACTGAATGTTTGCCAAATACACCAACAGATTGGCCAAGAACAGCAACCGCAAATACAGTACCAATATTGGCAAGAAACGTCGGGTTCCGAATTCCGAGATGTTTTTGTTATTTTGCCGAATTCGGACAAAGGTGTATTGTGGGCGTTTCTGAGAAATTCGTCGGTTATATAAATCGATAAAACGTTTTAAGTCTGTTACTTTGTTATAGCATGTACCTATTTTTAAAAGTTGCGGCGGCAAAAAATGTGCTATTATACGTTTTTCATTAGAATACTTTTGAGAGTAGTCTTAAAGGAAGTATTAAAATGTTCGTTAAGGCTTGATAGTTATTTCCTAGAGGTTTTCCATTAAATAGGTGGACGTATAGACACCAAGCAATATCGAAGATTTGGCTTTTATTTCTTAAAAAACTTGTAGCAGAGAAGCGTTAACTTTTACTTAATCAAAATAAAGTTAGAACAATCTTTTTCGTATCACTATTGAAAGATTTTTAATAATTTGTTTGCATCTGAAATCGAATTCAAATAGCAACAAGCTTAAATGCTCGTAAATGAAACCTCTGATAACTTGGAAAGCATAATTTTTCTTCTTGCAGTAGGTATACACTTTCAGTCAAAATATGAAGTAGCTGTGAACTACCTAGGTACAGATTTGATGCAGCCTAGCATTCGAATCCGCTGTAGGGTGTCTGTGCCTAAGTATGCGGGAGCCTACAAAACACTGAACAACGCGCAAGCGATTGTCGCCTTTTGCCTGGCCCTCTGCCGAGTGAGCCCAGTGTACTATGTAATACACTGTACTACGTGTGTAATACGATGTAACTAATAAAATTACAATTACAACTTAGTGACTTGTATTCTAGTGCTGTAAGATAAGTACCTGAACTTGAAAGTTCATGGAGAACCATTTTTTTAAAGAATAGTGAACTAACTATTAATTGAGTAATTGCTTTTTTTGACTTATATTTTAGCAAAGAACTACTCTGATTAGAATTCAGAAAAGATCTGGATTAAAATAGGTCTTATTTTATAACATTATGGAAAGCTTTTTTGATGGGTAAAAATGCCACTCTGCCGTCGTTGTGGAAAAACGTATTTACCTCTATATATAACTACTCGTAAAGCTAGTATTAAAATCAAATCAGAAAAAATAATTTCGCTAACTAAAACCTTCTAAATCACTCTACTGACGAAGAGGTCTTCACATCAAATAGTTTCCATTAAAAGAATCGCAAACTGATTTTAACAGCGTTCTAAAACCAGCCAGTTGTACAAACGAATGCCAACCTTTTTTATGTCAATCCTTGAAGGTCGGCTCGGCCGTATACTCAGACCAAGTTATTTGTGCAGTCAAGAGTGACGCTGCCTTCTTCTATTAACATTTCTTAATAAAATGTAGTTCCCATATGAATCTTTTAGTCCCGATTTTGTCTACTGATCATATAAGTTGGTGGCTCTGTATTTCTGGAGGACTGTCCCAAATTGCCGTCTCATGGGACACTGCTAAGTCGGACCAGGACGGAATTCTGAGTTTAATGCGTAGCAAACCATATTAGTCGAACAGTTAAGTGTTTATTTATGTATACGCATGTTTTTAATTTTTTTTAAGATTGTTGAATTAAGGTTAGAAAATATGTACCAACTCCAGATCGATTTATTGAAAGTCAATTCTAACCTGCTATAAGTATATCCTCAAAACTAAAGCTTGATGAAATATTTATATTTTTGTTGCATGAAAATAAACTCGTTTATTTTTAATGTTTCCAAAATTTCACTTCGTTTGGATTACTTTATTAAAAGAATACTTTAACAGTTAGTACTTAATTAAGTGCCACGATGTAATTTGTAAATAATATTATTCGAATTATGATTTTTAGAAAAACAAGATAATCATACCAACCTCTTAAAGTAACGTTAAAAAGTGATTCGAAAATTATAAATTTATATACTCGTACAACAATTCACTTTCGAAACTTAAAATCGATCGCAGCATTGCCGGAAAATCTTACCAAAAATGAAATAAAAATGGCGCTCGAATTCTTAAAGCAAACATTTAAATTCTCCTTCAATCGCACAGAGTAAATTAGAGTAAAACCATTACATACAATCCATCTTTGAACAGATTCTATTAAGGGCTAATGCACCACAAATTGATATTAATGATACTCTTACAGCCAGAGTTTGTTCCACGAAAGAAGACCTTTTAAGGCGGCGCTAGTAGTCATACATTAAGTTGCAACTCATAAAGATCTTCTATGTTATAACTTAGTTCCACAAAATTCTGCGGGACCTCTTTTGTAAAATTGATTATTCAACTAATATCGAAAGACCCACGTTGCCAGCTCACGAGCTTTTGAATTTAGAATGTGAAGATTTAGTTTACAATGGAGATTAATCGTGGTGAGGTTGCCAATCATGCGATAATGTAGCTATAATGACCGAATGACATGGATGTTTCTGAAAATTTTTTATTCAAAATGTTCTTTAAATACATTTGAATTTGCCATATGACGTTCTCTAATAATTCGTTTTATGGGGCAATGCTTTCGCATAGAATAATGTATAAAGTACCTATTTAAAGGATTGTTAAGCATTTTATGAATTTACAAATAGCCTATCTAATTGAAAAAAAAAATGAATTCATTTTATATTATTTATGTTAAATCAGAAGATTTTTTTATATTTATTATCGATAAAGAAAATTAGTAAACGGATAATATAAAATCTTTCACCATTAGGAAGTGCAATTATTCTGAATAAAGTCCCTCAATATGGTGGAGCTGAGCGGAAAAAAGTCTAGTCTAATCTATCTATACCGCTTTTATAAATAGGAAAGATTTGTTAGCAAATATTTTTACTTCTAATCGATAAAATCGGTAACTTTTCTTTTTACATTATTTTTATTGGATTTCATCTTGGTTTCAAAGCTACATATAATCTGGAAGTAACATAGGTAGGTACAATATATTTTATCGGTAATAGAATTGAGAATTAAAATACAGCCGGTTTATCTTACCTAAATATGAGAAATAATATTTTATTTTATATTTTCCTCAATTTTTATAAATTTTCCGTAATATAATAATCTCATAATCCAATTTTTTTTTATTGAATATATTTAAAATGTATATAAATGTGTTATGGATGACCACACAGCGAATTGGGGGGGAACCCAGAATAAACATACATATTATATAAATATCAACAACCATGACCCAAAAACAAATATTTATTTTTATCACACAAACAAACAACTCGGCCAGGACTCAAACCTGGGACCTCCAGTGTTAGAGACAGGGCTACTAACCACGACGCTACTCGGTCGTCAAATGAATGAAAGGAATGAATGAATGCTACATCTAACGCTTGATTTAACTTTATCTTCGACATTCGCAGTTCATGCTACAAATTTGAACCCAACTTTAGAACTCCAATATGTCAGTAAAGTTCTACTTTCCATTCCGTTCCGGACCATCAATTCCACAGTTATGGATGCATGAGAGATGGCAACTGTGCAACTTTTCCTTGCAATTTCATAAATTATTGTTATGAATGTTAAGTAGATTATTGATTTCAAGTAAAAAGTTCCTTCCTGAATGAATATTGGATATAAAATTTAAGAAAATGTATGAAATGCGCCAACACATAAGGCCGCCCGCTCGCACAAATGAGTTGCACCATCTATGCCTAAATTATAAACTCAACCTCTTTTAGTAAGAACCACTAAGGAGTGCACTCGCACTCCCGAATCCACTTCCCCCCCTGCCTGTGTGCTGTGCGGCCAGTCCGGCCACACAGCTAACTACAGGGGTTGCCCGCGCGCTCTGCGCTCCACCACCAAGAGGGTCGCGCCTAAACCGGCGCCGCCGCTCACTCCTGCTAACTTCCCGCCGCTGCGCAACCGGGGTCCCCCGGAAGCTAAGCCCGTTCAGCCGACGCCTACTCCGGCTCTGTCTTGGAGGCAGCGTCCGGCCGTCCCGCCTGCACCTTCCCGACCCATCCCAGCTCCCGTAGCTCCCGTAGGGCCGCGTCCCGCTCCGTCTTCTGCACCTCAGTCGTCGTTGGCTGAGGACATGAAGACCGTATTCGACGTCATCCAAAACGTAGACATTAATGAAATTTCCATACTCGCACGCAAACTGCGAGCCGCCCGCTCTCCTCAAGAGCGTTTATTCGCGTTAGCCGAGCATCACTCGCTCCTAAGTTCGTTGTAAATTCTTTATTTTTGTATAAATTCTCAAAAAAGTAAATTATAATGTCTAGACACGCGAATCCCGCGTCCTGTCGTATCAAACCCAAGGGCTTATCCCTAATATCTTTTAACGTTCGTAGCCTAAGCACCAACCTTCCCGAGCTCAAACTGTTCCTTCAGAACAACGACCCAGATCTTTTACTTCTCCAGGAGACATGGCTCACTCCTAATCGCTCCAGGGGATTCGCTATTCCTAAATACGCGTTTACACGTAACGATAGGCCTAACTGCGACGGTTTCGGCGGCACTGCTATCTACTACAAAAGAGGATTCCATTGCTGTCCTCTCCCTACCCCTCCTCTCCTCAACATGGAAGCCACCGTATGTAGATTGGCTATGACTGGTCATCCGACCATCATCATAGCTTCAGTCTACATACCCTCTGGCACCAAACCTATCCGCAGCGACTTTGAGACCATTCTCGCCCTCGGCCGTTCAGTCATTATGTTCGGAGACTTTAACTCCAAACATACTGACTGGACGTGCCTATCAACCAACCAAAGCGGTATAGCTCTCCTCGACATCACCAACTTACTCGACTTAGACGTCGTCTCCCCTATCACTCCCACTCACTATCCCGACAACCCGAACCACTCTCCGGACATCCTCGACTTTGCAATCGTCAAGCATATCAACCTCGACCTCAGGTCTATCGAACCGCTCGATGACCTAGGTTCTGACCACCGCCCCATCTCCCTCGTGCTAGGACCACCTAACGTTAACGTCACTTCTCCTAAGACCTTTACCGACTGGAAAGGTTTTAAAAATACGATAGTTTCTGCCTTAGAGGCCCCAAACTCTCCGCTCGCGATCTCGCCCGATCAATTAGATAGCCCGGATAAAATAGATTCGTTAGTAAATTCTCTCACTGATGCTATCAACTCAGCCATCAGTGTAAACGAAAAGGTTGCTAAGAAAGGCAAACCCACGCTTCCCTTAGCCATTAGCAATCTTATTAAAGCTAAGAACGCGGCTCTCCGGAGAGCCAAGAAATATCCCACGCCCGCCTATAGAACAGCTGCGAATCAGCTACAACGCAAAGTTAGATCTCGCCTCGCGGAACTCCGAGACGCCCAGATGAACGATCTCATGGCGAATATCTCCCCGTCCCATCAAGCGTATTATCGAATGGCCCGAGCCTTACGCGTAGACGCCGCCTCTCACGTCCCTCCTCTCACTCGTCCCGATGGCTCTATCGCCTTCGAAGACGAAGAGAAAGCCGAATGCTTCGCTGACAGCGTTGCGTCTCAATGCTCGCCCAGCACGCAACCCGCGAATCCCAATCACATCAAAGCGGTGGAGGCCGAAGTCCTCCGTAGAAACTCTCTCCCCATCACCGCCGACCCCGTCACAGTCTCTAATGACGAAATCTCGCTTCACATCAAAAGTCAAATGTCCAGAAAGGCTCCGGGTGCGGATGGTATTTCCAACCACGCACTTAAGCACCTACCTCAACAGGTGCTTACCTTGTTAGCTATCATTTTCAATGCCTGCTTCGACCTTAGCTACTTTCCAAAAGCTTGGAAAGAAGCGACAGTCATGGGCATACCCAAGCCGGGTAAACCTCTTAATATCCCGGCTAATCACAGACTCATCAGCCTCCTCAAGGCAATGTCTAAACTTCTCGAGAGAGTCATACTCTCTCGAATGCGGAACGATCTGTTTCCAACGGACGGCGATCCTCTCATAATTCCCCACCAGTTCGGCTTTCGCGCTAAGCACTCCTGCCCTCAGCAAGTCCATCGAATCGTCGAGTACATACTCGACGGCTTCTATCCGAAACGAAAGAAAACGATCGCAGTTTTCTTTGACGTAGCCAAGGCTTTCGACAAAGTCTGGCACAGCGGTCTCGTTTATAAACTCTATAAAATAGGCTTACCGGCTCGCCTAGTTAGGATAATAGCGTCGTTTCTCAAAGACCGCACGTTTCGTTTCAAACATGAAGGCACGCTCTCCGCGCTTCGTCCCATAAAGGCTGGAGTCCCTCAAGGCTCAGTCCTCGCCCCTCTTTTGTATTCCGTATACACTAACGACATTCCCATTCCATCGAAAGTCGTCGAACTCGCTCTCTTTGCCGACGACACCGCCCTTTACACCTGTAGCGTAGTTTCAATAAAACACAAAATTCTCTCCTGTGTTTATTTTTTTCGGTAAAATTTAAAATATACAAAGATGCCAACAATTTTGGCTACGCACACTCGTGAACGTAAAAATAATATAGGTTTCTTAAAAAGAACTTTGATTATCGATAATAAAATATCTTAACTATGTAATTTGGAATAATAAACTCGGAAAATAATAAATAAATAGATTCAAGTTGCTTTGATAGATAATTTTTCGTGACTGACTTGTCAAATCAAAACATTGCCGTTCTCCGACACTACGTAATTCCTAGTTTAAAATTACGTCGGGAACAACAAAAAAATAAAATTTACTGACAAAAAGAGGTCGAAATAGACAACCGTCACAATACCCCGGGGGCCGGGAAAAAAAAAAATCTGAAAGATTTTTTTTTAGTAAAATTTCAAATTCAAACCAAATCAAAATAAACCGCATATACATATCGAATTTTAATATTTAATCTGCTAAATGAAAGAACAATCAAAAAAAAATAATAATTAAAAGCAAAATGAAAATTAATATTAACATCCTATAGAAAAATTTTTCTGAAAAAACATCCTGTATATATGAAAAAAAAAAAATAATACTGATATATTGCATATCAACAAGTTATTTAATAGAAAAAGAAAAACAAAACAGACGAGAGAGAGAAAAAAAAAATCCTAAATAATTATCTTAAATTACATGGTTCATGAATGATAAAATTTTAAACATGATCCTGGAATATACAATGTTAATATACATCGTTCAACTCCATCAACGTACATTATAATTACAACATACATTCTCTTTCATACTAGTCTTATTCCAACTACTGGAAATAATACATCATTCAGTTAGAGTTGCTTATGAGGAATCGTATCCTAAAAAAATCAACTCAACAGAGTTGAACGCAACGGCAAAAGGCTTTAATAGTTGCCATCCGCTGAAAATATTAATAGCTTATGGCTTCTTTAACGTGTCGCTAAATCCCGCACGGTGATTACTATAAACAAGTTTCAGTTAAAGACTGAAATAAATATGCCGGAAAGCATATGAAAATAATTCTCACAGGAAAGTGATTCAAGCGTATAAATAATACACATAGGTATGGTTTAGTTTAACGAGTTACCATAATAAACGCTCGTGCAGAAGGCTTAATTTTACAAGTTGCAAACCGCTTGAAAAAAAAAAAAATTGAGAAAAAAAAAATTGATAACATTTAACAAATTATACTATAAAGTATAATACAGATATTGAAAATAAGAGTTTACACTCCTAGAATTGCAAATATTAAATAAATTACACAATTAGTTAACCTAATACTACGATGATGATAATTAATTATAAGTTTTGACCAACGTCAATGTTAATGGTATAGCCAAACGATAATGAGGTGCATAGAAAAAAAAAATAATACAAAAAGAATCGGCTTATGCTCGCCGTGAGATAATTAGCAATAATTATATATGAATTCATATAAAGTAATTGGTAACAACCAATCTAGTCACTCAAAAAAAAAACTCACTCAAAAAAGTCACTCTTATATTTCTGATTTTTAATTCATAAATTATTTCAGGTTTATTTAGTTGTGAAAAATTCATTGCAAGATCAAAAAAAATGTTAAAGTGAAACAAATTTGTTAATAGTCGTTATGCAGAATAGGGCCTTAAAAATATACGTATTTTCAAGTGATGGAAATGAATAGAAAATGTTATTTAAATAGTGAAATTACTGGGTTATAGAATGTTGTGTCTTCAGAAAATTTCTTCAAGGATATTATAACGAAAGAAACTAAAGAAACTTAAATGTCTGAATAATTTAGCAGTATTTTGATATATTATAGTAGATATATTATAGTAGATATATATATAAATATATTATAGTGAATGTTAATGATTGAAAATGGTAACAAATAAAGTTTTATGCCTGACCTCAATAATAATTATAAAAAAATTATTTTTAATGTTGCAATTCTTCTGTTCCTTTTGTTCCTTCTGTTCCTTCTGTTGCAATTTCTCCTCTCATCTCAATAAGCTACGTTTGAATATTCGGGCGCCAGTATGTAGCGTAGTTTCAATAAAACACAAAATTCTCTCCTGTGTTTATTTTTTTCGGTAAAATTTAAAATATACAAAGATGCCAACAATTTTGGCTACGCACACTCGTGAACGTAAAAATAATATAGGTTTCTTAAAAAGAACTTTGATTATCGATAATAAAATATCTTAACTATGTAATTTGGAATAATAAACTCGGAAAATAATAAATAAATAGATTCAAGTTGCTTTGATAGATAATTTTTCGTGACTGACTTGTCAAATCAAAACATTGCCGTTCTCCGACACTACGTAATTCCTAGTTTAAAATTACGTCGGGAACAACAAAAAAATAAAATTTACTGACAAAAAGAGGTCGAAATAGACAACCGTCACACACCAAAGGCCGCAGAGCCTCGGGTCTCGTCACCAGACTTCAAAAGGCTGTAAACACCCTCGGTGCTTGGTTCAAAAAATGGCGTATCGATGTGAACCCAGAGAAGAGCGCTGCGGTTTACTTCGACTACAGACGCAGTCGTATCCCCGACAATCTCCAATTGAGAATGCAAGGCACTCCCATCCCCTGGAAGCGCAGTACTAAATATTTAGGCGTCATCTTAGACCAGACGCTTTCTTTCAACCCTCACGTCGATAGAGTAACGAAACTTGCACGTTTTTACCTAGGCCGGCTTTACAGTATGTTAGGTAGAAAAAGTAAAATGTCCTTCAGAAATAAACGTACGCTTTACAAGGTCTGCGTTAGACCAGTCATGTCATATGCTTCGCCAGTCTTTGCCCACGCCAAACCCTCCGTCCTGCACAAGCTGCAGGTGGTTCAAAACATCTTCTGTCGCAGGGCCACAAACGCACCTTGGTACGTGCGCAATGCGGACCTGCACAGAGATCTTGAACTACCTACAGTTCAACAGTACCTAAAAACACTCTCAGAATCGTTCTTCAAACGCGCCGAATCCCATCCCAATCCACTAGTTCGAAATTCAGTCTCTTATACTGCTCCTGTCTTAGATTCGGTATACAAAGTCGCTAGACCGAGAAACGCGCACACAAGCGAACGTACGCAATTAACTTTAGATCTCGAGGCCCTTCAGGCCGCAAATTCTAATTCTAACGTAAATTCTAATTCTAACGTAAATCTGAATTAATGCAAATTTAATTTTATTGTCAATTTTTAATGTTTATTATTTACTTTTCATTTGTTTTGAGCACCTTCAGTGCTATGTAAAACCCAGCGGGTGACCCCTTAAGGGCCCCGCTAGCGCGGCCTCTTTCTCCAATTGGCCGTCGCTCAGATGAAGGCTGAGTGGCAAAAATGCACGAGCCGACAGGGGGTTTTTAGTGGGTATGGTTCTGGTAGGCGTCGGGACGAGTCCCACATAACTTTCGAATTGCGCCAGAGTATGCGTCAGAGCATTTTTATCCTCCTGCCCTTCCCGCGGAGGGGAACAAAAAAAAATAGTAAGAACCCTACTTACGTCAATAATTGTCATCCGTCTTTTACACCGTATCAGAGCGAACACCGCACCGATACACCTAATATGAAATCTCAGTTATGTAATCAGGACTCAAAATCAAGATACTACGTTTAAATATACTGTCCGTTTACACAAGATGCTTTGTTCTCTCATTTGAAGTGATACATCAACAAATAGTTTCATAAGATACTAAGCTGTTTTATTGTCCAGGTGCACGGCGGAGGCGCAGGCTAAGGACGACAATGAGAACACGCGTTTTCGCGTTCAGTCTTTTATTGGCGCCCGTGTACTAAACGAAGACACTACAGGTTCTTCGAATGCCAATCTGGGCCCACACAGACTGTACCACAATGCTCGATCAGAAACCAAGTTCTTTACACTGGGCCCATCTGTTGTCCAGGTACCACATTGAAATGCAGAATGCATGGACCACTCCAGCGACAAGGCAAAGCAATCTTCAGCCCACTACCGGCATACTAAACCAGAATTATTTATTCATCTGCGAAAAAACGTGGTCTACCCGACACGCATTTTGAATATCGAATCATCGGAAACACTGGCCTTTATTGTTTCGAATCTCGATAATAAGCGTTTTCAACGGTCTTTATTGAAGGCTCATATTATGTTTAAAATGGGATTTTATTTTTAGTTATTTTTTAAAATACAAAGTTAAAATAGCCCGTGCTATGTGCAAAATTTGTGTATATTTTTAACTGAATAAAATAACATTATCGCGTAAAGAAAATTCCCTACTTACCCACTTGCTTTTTATTTACCTTTGAATCTGACAAAAATGTAATATAGCGTTGTTCGTTATAACTGTCACTAGCCTCGTACGTACTCAAATAATTATTTATCAAAATCAAGTCATAATACGATATTCTATAATACAACAGTATCCTATGAACTATTGTACTGTATAATACTATACAGTACAATAGTTTTACAGGGCAATTCTCAATCAAGGACATTCTCAAATTCGAGATGCAAGTGTAGACATATTCATCTCTACAGCTTACTAGCACTCACTGCACTCGTTTGACATCCCCTGAATAGCCACATCTCGATCGAAAAATCTCCAGATTCCAGATTTTTCTCTACCTTCGCAATTATCTCGAAGAATGAATAAACATACTAGTATAAACGTAAACATAACCTTCGTACTATTTCGTAATATTTCCTCTACGTTTAAATTCACCACAAAACACATTTTATGAAAGGTCAAGTTAAGGGTTAGATTAAACAAATTTCGCAATAAAAAAATCAATATTTAATAACCAATTACAGTCTTTATGTTAAAAGCAATAAAATCCTAAATGGGAATTTTGCACGGTTTGCCAAAATCAATAATACCTATTTCATATGGCATCGATGGTCAAAAACAAATGTATAAATGGAAGGAAAATAAGTATAGCTATCGGAATATAGAGTTGTGTAGATCTTTATAATGTCAATATTGATGATTGAGGTAGATCAAGAGAGCATTACGGCGCAGTTAGATCATCATACGCAATTAATTAGTGGAATTTATAAAATTATTTTCACATGAAGATACCATATTTTGATCAGTGGTATGTTACACATTTATTTCTAGTATATTGTTATGTTTATAATGTATAGAGTAAACAGCAATCTATTAAAGAAAATGATGTTATGACTTCGCCGTTTTAATTTACGTTTTGAATCGACTTGGTTTCTAAAATAAAACAGTGAGTGTTTCGATGATGTCTGCTAGAATCACACAATTGCAACTTCACAAAGGTATTTTACACTAACAAAAAACATTTATTTGGACTAATCAATTAGTCTATCTAAACAAAATTCATTTACAAACACAATTTCTCACAAACAGCTTTCAAAAACACCAGACACACAGAAAATTTTTAACATAACATAACAGCGGAAAATTACTTCTAATTATTTGAAATATAACTAGATATTAATTAGAAAGGAAATATCTTTCCTGATTGAGGGTCTCATTTGAACAGTCTTCTATTGGAGTAGTAAATTATATGCAGTAGCTACACGGGTATCCCTGAAAATAACTTTACTGGCGCCAGTGGTAATAAATTTTGCAAGCAGCACCATTAAAATCTCGTTAAAGAGACAGGACAGAAGGGTGTCTCAGTCTAGGCATTCGTAAAGTTAATAATATAAATTGCACTGCAGGATTAACTTAAAACTGAGAAAAGCAGACAGTACAAAAAATTACCTACTAATAGTCAGTATATCAAATTAAAGGCCAATAAGTATAGATAATCATACAATCATTTGTTTAAATATGTAGACCTTCCTACCATTGTAAGATATTTTTCTAAAATATATCATTTCCCCGATTTTTTTAGGATTCACTCTAGATAATTCACTCAAAAAAGAACTGACTGTCAAAACTAATCCGCCAATAACGTCCATTACTTGTGGGTTCATTCGACATCGTTTTGTTACTTTTTTTGACATTGACATTGATACATTCAATAGAAAACAACATGGTAACTTATGATTGATTTTTCGCAAATTATTTATTATTTTTTTACAAGATATTTAGATTTAAAATTAGGTATGTTTAAGGGGAAAAAGGTTACTCATGAGTTAATCTTTCATGCTTACTACTGACCATTAGCAGGTCAAAATCCCATATTGAGTTTGACCATCATCTTTTAAATAAAAGTTTCGAGTTTTTGCCAACGAACCAATGATTAAGTGTTCATTTTAATTTCAAAAATGTTGCTATTAGGTTATTGGGTGTATGTTAAGGCTTTATGTTAATTTTATTGGATTAGTATGTCATATTGGATTCTATTTATAAATCTCTTTTTGAATTATGTTAACATCAGAACCTTGAATTCAAAAAATGGTAACAATATTTCATTACGTAATAACGCAATTACTATTGGCAATTATTCAGTCACGTAAATATCTATTGTACTCAACTGGTTGTGCATAATAAACTGCATGATTTAGCCGTGAGCTACCAAACACAATGAAACAAATGTCGAGCAGCGAGCAACAAGTGACGCAGGCCGACAACTCGCCCGACTCATTTACACACAAACGAAAACAAATCAACGTCAACTTGTGATTATTACTTACCATATCACTATCGTGATACCTCAAAATTATTACATTTCAAAATTTAATTTATTAGTGAACTTTCGAGAATTATCAACTCTTTCATTCAAATTGATAAAACAAACGCTTCGCTCGGATCTGTATCCGGGATTAAATTTAAAACTATCTTCTATGTAATTATAATTAAGTATAATTATTGCGAAGTTGGCTTGTTGACAACTTCAAGTAACATTGCTACAAAATTAATATTATACTATCAAAAGTAACTATCTAATCTTCATAGCTGCAAGCAATATTTCTTGCAAGACCGACAAGAAAACAAAGAAAAATTAGCTCAACGATTGTACTAGACGCTGTAAAAACGATTAAATACAGGCGGACCAGGTAACACGTGCGGTCGAAGTTAGCGCTGCGTTCTATCCTGGTGTGTAGATTTCGATACGAATCAATTAGTACCAAATTTCGCCACAGTTCGGATGAGTTGGTTGGCCTACACAATGGCGGATAGTGGGCAGCTGGTCGACGGACCAGTTGAGCAACTAATCGCGCAACCAGTCTAGGCTGGATGTAAGAATGCCGCCGCAAGGTCGGGTTCGTTCATCGTCCCGGGAGCCGCACAGATTTCCACGACCTAACAACTTTTGCATTCCAAGAACGCATTATAAGGAAAAGAGCAAAACATGCTATTTACATATAATCACTAACTTTTTGTTTTGGAATAGGAATGCAATATGCGTGATCTTCGTTTATGCACATATTTGTCTCATAGAAGATGGTCTAAAACGAGAAATTGTTTAAAAGCATTGTGGATATTTTGCCACCTTTAAGATATTAAAACACGGTTATTGAAACCGGTTACGAAAATATACTATGATTAATTCACTCAGCAAAAGCAATGGAATATTTAAGCATGTGTTATTATAATCATCGGATCACATAGAGTTCAGTGTTGTCAAATTTCGATATTAGCCAATATTTAACGGAAGACAGCTAATATTTTGAAGCTCGAACGGCTACTTAGCAATTCATTACTGTTTGATGCATATGAATCATCATTGTTTACTTTGTTACGAAAAAGGTATCGTATGATGTTTTTAAAATATATAAGCTATCAAAATTTTGCGCACAACACTCGCAACGTAATAAATTTTGCAAATGACTGCTGAAAGTGTGGGTACTTCCCTTCGCTAATTTATTCACTTAAATATGATCAATTGGAAAGTAAAAACGTTATGTAGGTATAAATATACTGAAAAAATAATCATACCGAAACATTTTCTAACTAGTGGGCAATTCATCAAGTATTTCCAAGGGGTATGCGGCGGGGGCTTTTTCTTCTTGCTCCGATTCGAGGCGTGGTGGTGACGCCTCTCAACCGCTTTCCCGTGTTTCGTGAACATTCCGAATACAGCCTGACACTTCCATAGACGGTCACATCACTAATAGACACTACACGACTGACATACTCGCTGCCACTCACTGACACAGATCACAAGCCACAAAATCAAGGTCATCCGTAGCCATCACCCTTCAAGCGAAATACAACGCGTCCGTCAACTGAAAAGAAAAAAAAGCAAATATAGTCCCCGCCCCGAAAACAAATTTTTTTTACAGACGCGATCGATTTTTGAATTTTAACTTTTGAGATTTCGAACGTCACTTGTTCGAAGGAACGTTTTTGATAAAAGAACATTTAAACGGCCAAGCGCGTACGTGCAGTTACCGTTACCTGCGGAGTTTTGTTATACACAGTTTTTATCGTAATTGTACTCGTGTATGTTCTGACTAATGCAGCTCAAATCGACACACATTTCTTAGAGGTCGCATCGAGATCATGTTCTTAGATGTAACTAACTAGTTCTACAGGATACTAATGAATATGAATTGCGGTACCAATACTACTTACGGTGTAGGTTAAGCATCTGCCCCTAGGATGTTCCAACTTTACAAACCGGTAAAGTTTAAATAATATCGATAAAAAATATTTTGTCACGGTATGCAAAAATGCAAAGACTCATCTTTTAAGGTTAAGTCGTCTAAAGTATTAATCACTAAGTAGTTGTTTAGCATTCGGTCACAAACCGCTGTAAGGTCAAGGAGCTTTCATACGTGTATGCAAACAGAACACACACACGTTCCTTAATAACCAACACAAGGACAAACTTCAGAGAAATACGTACGATTATTAGTTTACACTGCGCATACATGAAAGAAAATATCAAGACTAATCTGGGACAAGGAGATTCATCTGATCGTTTCTGTATGAAAATTATTAAACATCTCAGTTAGAATTGAAGTTAAAACAAACAAACAATGATTTTGCTTTAGTAATTGTTATAACTAACAAAATAATAACAACGTGAATTATCCGTAGTTTACGTGCGAGTTCTCTGGCAACACAAGACTAATTCGTTTAATAAACTGTGCCGTGTTTACAGTGACAACCAGTTTTGATATTTCCATTTTGACGCCACGAGTTTTACGTCGATACCCATAATTGTCTATGTAGGAACATCGGTTTGTGATAAAATCTGAATAATTTAATCAATAGGTTTTGGATCGCTTTAAAATTTGTTAAATAATTTTCTTTTAAAAGCTAATGGTTAGAGCGGCGGTCTCGGGAAAGGACTAGGGACCGTGTAGCCTTAACAAATATGGAGCCTTGTACCTACTTACGATGCCTAAGATCTGCTTATATAGAAACTAGATCCAGACCCTTCAGACGATTGAGTACAAGCGGCATTTCTCGTTCTCTATTACATGACAAAAAAGACGCGGAATCCGTGTGCGGTTTACACGCATTAAGTAGTTAAGTTGGTAACTAAATTTTAAGTTACTGCATGTCACTTGTGTGTCCAAATGGATTAAGTAGTTAGGCTTATAAGTTCAATGAAGATGAGCAGTCACGAATGTCAAGGAATTCGTCAATTCTGTACCTAGATATGTGGTAAACGTGATTTTGGACAAACTCAGAGAAGAATTTGATTCGGAAATTAAAATCTCTAGAAGAATAAGTTTTTTTCTAAATTTTACACCTCGTTAATTCTACAAGCATTTCTATTTTAAATATTATTCAACAAATTTTAATTGTGGATTTAACAAGGTGAAAAATTTAGAAAAAAACTTATTGTTCTAGAGATTTTAATTTTCGAAACAAATTCTTCTCTGAATTTGTCCAAAATCTCGTTTACCACATACCTATCTAGGTACAGAATTGACGAATTAATTGACATTCATTACTCTTCATCTTCATTGAACTTATGAGCTACTTAATCCGTTTGGACACACAAGTGACATGTAGTAACTTAAAAATTTATGTTAAAATTTAGTTACCAACTTAACTACTTAATACGTATAAACCTCGCATTTTGAGTTCACGCGCGAAGCATAGCATGTTTTAAAATAAGGTATTCTTAAAGTTGCGGTTTTATTGGAATTTATAATCGTTTTCAATAGTAAAGTAGATAAAGAATTAACTTCCGGATGGTTAAATCATAGATTAAATTACGGAAATAAACACACACTGTCCGTCTCAATAAAAAAAAGATGTCTGATTCTCAATTATTGTAAATCTGGTATTCGTCGAATCTACCATGTTTCCATACATTATTGAGGAGGGATGTGTTTGCTGACTATAAGGTTTTGAAGGATATTGAAAGTCACCCAGAGGGTAGTAAAGATGTTCCCTGGAGGATCAAACCGTATATTAGAAGACAAAACATTACATTCTATACACCCCGATACTCTTACCAGTCGACGTCTATCGATGGCAGAATAAATCAGTCGACGTCGCTGTAGGCGTGATGGCCTATAATTGTCTGATACCACCCCTGAGTTGGTACTTTAGTAGTAAAATAATCCCAAGCACGTATACATTTATATGAAGGTATCTATACTCTGCCAACCCGCAGTAGGCGTGATGGCCTACAATTGTCTGACGCCACCCGTGAGTTGGTAATAATAGTAAAATAATCCCATGCACCTATACATAAGGTATCTGTACTCTGCCAGCCCGCAGTAGGCGTGATGGCCTACAATTGTCTGACACCACCCCTGAGTTGGGAGAGGCTGATATCCCTCCAGTGATTATTAAGGGTATTACCACACCAATCGATCGTCCGTCCGATGGCAGAATAGACCAGTCGACGTCGATCGATGGTTTCTACCACACCAATCTATCGACGTCGATGGGGATTAGGGTGTGGTAACACCCTAACAGTTATTGACCTTGAGCAAGAACACCACGAAACAACTCTGTACATAGATATAGTGAGGTGACACATTAATAAAATACATACATCGATATTATTTGCAACATTATCTCGCCGAGATATCGACTTGAATTAATGAGATCGAGTCTCCCAGTGTGGTCTTCACTGAATCGCCCATTCGATTGCAAACGACCGAGTTATCGAATTGAAAACGTTTTACGAACCTTTTATGATTTAGTAACAATAGAAGGCCTCTTTGTAACCTTTTTTTTTATGGTTATGATTTTTGTGGGTACCATTGAAATGATTGGCCTTACGTGATGTGAAGTACCTAAGTACATACTTAGTAATGTCTTAGTAATGTATTTTTTAGAATGATATTTAGCCTACTATGTGTCGATTGTGGATATTTGGCTTTACATTATATAATATTACTTTTACATTAAGTGTAATTCAATTGTTTTTCTTTAAGAAAAAAGACTGGGATTAAATTCGCGAGGAAATACTGTCTTAATGATGTCGGATTTACTTATTTTTTGCAATAAAAAGCCTTTCCCTTAAACATGAAGAGCCAAAACCTTACATTACGTATTGTAGACATCAGCAAAGGCACCTTGACTTCTAAAATGTGAGTGTAAATACGGTAAAATTTAAAATGTAAATATCTATCATCTTATATTTTACATGGATACTATAAATCGAAAAGCGAAAAAAATCAATTCTATTTTATCGACATAATTGTCGCAGTTCACGCGTATCTCACATCACTAATGCATTGGAACCTTGCTAACTAAACTTACATCGAGAAAGATTTTACAACATATGTAGGTAACTTAAATTTGATAACTAGAATTTCTTTATTCACATAACCAATTATACAGAAACCAGGCTTATACATTAAAACCGTTTTAAGAATCGAATCTTTCCCAAGCGTCGCGTATCGCGTCCTACGATAACGAATAAAACTTCTCGGTACATGCACACTTATGACGGAAGAGTCCCATGCGATAACGCGAGGTCAACCATCCAATGAAACTACTAGTACACCCGACAGCTTCTACACTACACTTGCTAACAGCCACAAGAAACTATCTATGACTTTCGTTAGAGAGTGTACTTACAGGGTACAAACAGCGTACTGCACTTGAAACTAGGAATCAATAAGAAATTTTTAGCAACTTTTGTTGTAAACTGTAGCCGCGACTGTTTATGATTTACGCTCTTGTAGGTAAAGTTGAAGTAGATCTGATTGGTCAGTGCATATTGAATTTAAGGTTATGATTGGCTGACTAGGACAGAACGATTTTGTCGGTTTCGAATTTTAAATTCTTAGACATTAATAAATTATTGATTTAAAAATGATAAATTGAATTTTATCATGTTAATTTCTATGCTGCTGTTTACATTTTTAGAATGACCATGAATGGCAGTGATGCAAGCAGAAAGCAACTAGCGTTATCTTGTACAGTGTGCAATGAAATATTTATGGTATTTATATTTGCACACATGTCTACAACATACAAAGCATGATTATTTATTATATTGAGACGCATTTAGTACACGTAACTTAATTTAAAATTTCCAGAGCAACGGAATATTTAAATAACAACAGTGCCTTCTGTTCTCCGTTAGATAATGACTTATAACTACTTCCAAATTAAACTAAACTAAACATATAATGTAAACAGTATCTTGATAAAAGTAATTTGTAGTTTATCAACAAAAATGTCTATACATTCAATAATACTCACTGCTTTGAATTGACAATTTAACGCGTACACAAACTGCACAATAAACAACAATATAACTTCACTAACTAATGAATACTTTAAACTTATTGTTGGGTAATTATCTTTAGCTGGTGTACATTGTGCGCTCTACAACAGTCAGAAAGATATTATTTTCGTGCCGAGTCTTACAATGTTTAGTCGTTTTATCGTTGAGGATATACAATGCGCTGTTCGCTAAAGACCCTGCCTACGAAAGGTCACTAATGTCAAAGATATTGTATGTTTGTTCGTAAACAGTGGGTTAAATGGTCACATGAATGGATGCAGCAATAAACAAGACGCGGGCATCTCCCGCCATTTTGAAAAGGGCAGATTAATTGATATGGCCTTACGGCATACAAACTTGTGTCAAACCGGGTTATCGGGACGCGGGTTTTTCTAAATTTCGTAGTAATTGACAGTTACAGATTTGAATTTCAATTCGAAATGACGAATGATTACGATCGGTTCAGTAGTTCCACGGTTGCTTTCACAAACAAACAGACGCTTCGTCTTAATTTTATTAGTATATCTAGACACAATTAGTAGTTATTGTTGGTTATGAGATATATCTTCAACCGACATCAACATATAATGTTATTTACAATGATTCTGCGAGTAAATGAATGGAAACACGCGATGTTATGAGAGTGAGTGGAGTTTCAGTAAATTTTCCATAAACAAGAAGTAAGTTGTTTACTGAATGACAAGAGCAAAATCATTTATAGTTCACTCACACAACATAAAAAATAAACATTTAACAACTGGCTTCTATGTTACTTTTGATTAAATTATGTACTTATTTTATAAAGTGAATTATTTAGCAAAAGTTTTTATTAAATTCTATTAAGTACCGTCATTCTTTCTATACCAAAAATAGAAAACAATAATAAAATCTTTCTTTTACACTAAATAAATAGTACTTATTGCAAAAATTATGGTTTATCATACAAGTCAACCATTTATTCAAAACCACAGCTATCCATTTTCATTATTTCACTCGATATTTAAGACATGCGACCTTATTCTAAAACTTAAGAAACCAGAACATACATACGTACAATATAGCCCAGTATTACATTGATAAATACTCTTATTTGGAACCATCAAGAGCCTATCGACATCATTTTCACCATCACACGCACACATACACAAGATCATTAAAATGTTCCTCCATCCATCATGCCACTGGCGCCACGTGATATGCAATCATTCATTATGTTAGATCTTACTTAGGGCACGATGCAAACTTAGGGTGTTACCACACCAATCGATCGACGTCGATCGATCGTCGATCGAAGGTAGAATGGAACAGGCAACATCGATCGATCGGTGTGGTAATACCCTTAGACAAACATAGCAACATTTTACTTATATGATAACAGAAAACTAAAGCAAGGGTCGTAACAAGTTACAATATTTAATGTAAAAATAGATCACCAACAATACAAGGAATACTTTTCCGCTGCCATTTTATCTTTTCATGGCAACTAACCATATACCAATATGTATTGGTATGTCTTTGTTACTAGGCCAACGTTAGCTGTAGCCAATTATTATTATTCGATATATTGACTAAGTTACGTTTCAAAGACAATGGCCAACATTTGCCAAGCATTAAGCCAACACAACTTTCGCCTTAACATCTAGGCGCCGCATAATACCAACTACCTTTATAATTACTATCAGTTTGCATATAAAAGCCACGCCCTCATACATGCCACTTCTAACACACGTAATTTTGCAGTCACTCACACAGAGACAAACACGCACGTGGTCTGATACGATCTCACGCGTCACGCACACATACAAACGCAGTTTCATTAAAACAGAAGATTAATTTATTTGTGTTGTGTGTCTTGATGAGGGACAATTGTTGGTGATAACGCTTGTGTTACGTTTGTGATGTTGGATTTTTTATAATGTTGTATGGTTTTTTTTATTAAAGCACACACAAAAATATTTAAAAAAACGAATTCGTAGGTCAAGGTTTGGAAGCCAAGGTCAGACAAAAACCCTTTTATTTCATTAACCTTTATAAGGGTTAACCCTAAAAGTATAAAAGTTAACGGAGATAGATTGAAGACGCCACGGTAGGCCCGTTGCGATTACTTGCTTCCAAAGCAGGTAGTCTTCATACAAAAAAAACTATGAATTATGTCTATGGATAAAACTTTTTGATTATGTTGCTAATTTTCGGGCGTACAATTGTCATAATTATGTCACTTCAATGTGAATGATAACACTATGTTCAATCAATGATATACGGTTTTAGGTTATCTTTCAATGTTTTAATTTTATTTAAACTACTTTTATTATATTTGTACTTGAAATTGGCAGGAATGGTGATTGTGTAGGTAGTAACAACAGCTGATTGCCATAAAACGCAAAATTAAATTTAATGTTCAATCAATCAGCTCGATCTGCACATTACGGTTTTAATATTTGACGAATAGAGTTTGCGTTTATCAATTTCCGTAACATATCCTCTCAATTCCAAAACACTGTAATTTGCGTTTATATGGTGCTTCACAATATACAACAAGTGCTGTGTAGTGAATAGAAAGTAGGCGAAAGGACGTCATTTTCCATCACTTTCCAAGAACTGAGATAGAACTTAACATTGTTTACCGTGTCTTTGTGCTAATAGTGTTAACTTACAAGGTTTAAGAGTAGTAGAACTTCATAAATTATTTGTGAGCCACAAACATTTTGAGAATAAATGTTTTTTGGATCACTCAATAAGAATACAGCATATAAAATATTAAAACAAAGTTAAGAAATAAAATACTTAAATCATAAATATTATAGCCTATTTTTTATTTTACCTTCTTTATCTTTTAGATTGTTATAATATCTTGTAGAATAGAAGAGGGGCTTTCGCGCTGCCACAGTGGCATAATGCCAAAAATCCAAAGCCGTCAGTTTAAAATTAAGAAAAGAAGGACAATCTAAATAAAAAAGAAGTTGTCTAATTCAAAAGAAGGGTTCCTCGGGGTCAAGGATACAAAGTTGATAAATATGCTAGCATATTTACAGCCGAAGCTACAGCTACCTATCAGCTCTTGAACACATCAACAAATATAAAAAACAGCAAAAACATGGCTTATTGCTAGTGACAGCTAAGTGTACTTTCTGCGCTTGAAAATCATCGCCTTGATACAAATACCAACTACTTTGTTTATAGAATAAAAGGAGCATAGAAACTGCTTCAAGATTCTGACGTCGTAGTCTCTTTCATTTGGATCCCGAATCATAAAGGCGTACAAGGAAATGAAAATGCAGATTTCTTGGCAAGATCAATGACCTCTATTGCTAATACAGGTCCTGTCACTGTCACTAATGTTGCCCTACCGTTCACAGATATTATTTCTGAGCTGAAAAACAAAAATAATAATCTGAAACAACATTGGGATCATATAACTACTGTACAACAGAAAGGTCTTTGGTATGCAGGTATAGACGGTACAGCAGTAAACAAAAAACCATGGTTCTTAAAATTGACTAAATTTATAAACAGAAGATTTTACACAACAATAAACCGCTTACGACTGGGTCACAGCAGAGTAAACTCACATTTATATCGGATAAAGATGAGTGATACACCTGAATGTAATTATTGTCAGAGATGAGAACAAACGCTAGATCACATCATATTTGAATGCCCACCCTTTGGCATAGGTACACCGCCTTGTGCTCATGGATGACCTCTTACGAATATATAGGGTTGCTGATCAAATCCCGCGCTCAGTTCAGCAGCTCATGGGAGATTCTCAAGCATATATACCCATATAAATTTTCTGGATTGGAAAAAAAAGATAAAAAGGACTTTACAATTATACTGGATTTTTTAAAATACACGGTTTAAGACATATTGAATTAATACATTTGTTCAAGAAACTGATTAGAAAAAAATATTACCGGATTATGATATAGGTACCTACTGGATTGACAAGAAAATATGAAGACTTGGCATTTTGCCTTAAAAAAAAAAGGAATCTTGAAGAGTATTTACAAATATAAGACTAGGCTTTTTGCCTTCGTTATACTATAAGAAAATATATTAAAGATAACATAAGAACAGGCTGCATGGGCTAGATCCCTTTGCCTTCCCCTAAGGGTAAAGAATTAAAAAAAAAGAAGGGTTCCTCGTGTTGTAGTTAAGAATTCGTTCGTCTGATGCGTAGCATCGCCAATAATAAGTTTGTGCTTGCTTCTTAACGCTTAAATAGTTGAATTGCTTGCACATTATCATTCATTATAAATTTGTATGATCGAGTCAAGAAGAGAAACCTAAGCGGAGGCAGCGCCTCATTTCATTTTAATGTTTTTGGGGTTATGACTCATGAAGTTTATATTGATGAGACCCACACATTACATTTGGTGATGATAGTCTGACGATGAAGCCAGAAGGTAGATGTGAAACATTCATTGGGCATTAAACTACTAGTATATCCCTCATGTTTGTTTATATCTTTATATAAGAAAATCTTTAACTAAATAAATATTTTATGAAGCATTATGTAATACCTAAGTTATTTTACTTTCGTAAATTAAAACACAAAGAAATCATAAATAATAATTTACAAATACAAATATAAATTACATAAACCATCATCACTTAATATAAAGTAATACATACCTATATTTTATATTAAACAAAAGTCAACACAGTTACATTGTGCAAAAACCACAAATTCTAAATGAAGCCAAATTGAATTACTTATGTGGAGAATACAGGGCCTCTTATGTTTTTTATGCAAGTACAAATAAAAGCCTTTTTCCACTAAAATAATGTTAAAAATTGCACATAGATGATCCGGCGAGCTGCAAGCATGTCGCGACACGATCAAAGGTACGTAACACCGACGATCGAGCTCAAACTCTGTACTCCGTCGTTGCCTTTCAAAGATTTTGAAACAAAAGTGAACCTTAGGTGCAAACTGTTTTATTATAACACTGATTCAGCCGTATATAAGGGTCACTCCTTATTTAGTATTTTTAAACCTAATCTTTAAAACCGATTAAAACCCGAATACAGGTTACATTTTCGGTTCCTGCTAGGAGCAAATAGAAAGGTTAGTTAAAACACAAGAAATTTACTGCAGGGATCAATTTATTGTTTGTTTTAAGCTGAACGATTTATGGCCGCACTGAGACCCCACTTGCTTAACAATTAATATAGTCTTAGACAAATCATGGATAAAGAATAAATTAATACAGCAAAATCTGTACTTAGGAGCGCCTTAAGTAACCAATGTCGCCTCTGAGTGCGGCCGTAACTGAGATATAAGGAAAGTTATATCCTAGTTCTTATTTTTGAGTCCAAGAAAATCTAGGCTAAAGATATCTAGTCTTCTAATTTCCCACGGGAATGAAACACCAAGAACAAGTACGGAACGTTTTCTACTACAATCTGCGTTGCACTTCACCGGTAATATTTCCAAATGTCGAAGAAAAACGGCTTTTAATTCCTAAACGCGTGAGATGTTAAGGAACATTAGGTTGTTTCTATATAAAGTACCATTCTACAATTATATATTTATTTAAATCGGCTCAGCAGTTATCGATTAAGACATACGAACGAACAAACGAGCAATTCTGGGTTCTCAAGGGGAACTAAAGTACAATATTTACACAAAATCCACAGATTCGCTCACGACAGCCTTAATTGTCCCACTAACTACTACTCATATTCGGCAAGTGCCGATCGGGTAGTCCAATAGTGCTTTATACAGTTCGGCTCATTCGGCCCTTCTCGGCCAAACGTTCCTCTAAACTTATTCGACTTTGTCGCCCGGCAGTGGCTGTTGATGTCGGCCCGAATATAAAAGTAGCGCCTCTGACTAACAAATATCTTCAGTTTTTATTAAAGACAGATCCGAAGCTCTAATTAATTAATCAAATAAAAACTAATTAATCTTCAATACTTGCTTAAATTATTTTCACAACTCATTCGTGTTTTGCTATCTTATCTTGACGTGAATTAAGTCAGCGGCCCTGGCAGCATTCCTGATTGGTTCTAACTTGTCTCCTGTTTGACACGGCAATATCGCCTCTCGTTAAAGAATGGAAAAGTCCCAAGATTCTAGAAGCTTGCTAACGTACAACCAGTACCAAAATAGGATAGTCGTGGAGAATAATCATCGTCTCCTGACGTAACTGGAGTCCAATGAGCTCCTCAACGACAGCCAGATGGTGTCCGCGGTGGCTGCTCAACTGGAGATCTTCTGTTTACGTCACGCACTTATGTAGCATGGCCTTGGAGAGGCTTGGAGACGCAATAGCCGTATTTTTAGACATATCCAAGGCCTTTGAGCAGGTCTGGCACAAAGCTCTTTAAAGCAAGCATCCAACGTATGCCCTTCCCTTTTCGGGATTAGTCAATTCAAGCTGTTATGATGGTTTCTTATTTGACCTAATAGCGTTCAACACGGTTTTCTCTGCAACAATATTCTTGCTGCACAATAATAACCTTCAATCGAAGAGCATTATTGGTTACATTGATGGCGGTACTTTTGAAGAGAGATATATATTCAATGCGCAGGCGAGTTCCAACCAATTCTAGCATCAGAGAGAGTCGATAATCGAACTTGTTGACATGACACTACGTAGGGTTTTCGATTTGGGGTGAAAAGCCAATCTTGTAAAATTCAACCCGTCCAAAACCCAGGCGCGTCGGTTCTCCGCTAAAAAAATGTTCTTTTACCTTCACGACCTTTCAATGTTTATCTGTACAGATTACCAACCATCTAGGGCTTCTAGGCACGGCCATCACGTCGAAACTTAAGTTAGGCCAACAGACAGAATCCATGGCAAACACAGCTTCTAAAAAAATTGAAATCATCGTAGTGGTCAGGCGGTTACAACTCGGAACTGCTGTTTAGCCTTGATACAGCACAAGTTCGATCTTATATGGAGGACCCGCTCGAAGCGTTAAAATCGGTGGACGAAGAGCCCGTAGCCTGATAAACGATATAATGTGAGACACATAGTATATCCGTGAGACAATCGTTTAGTATGTAAAGCAATTAACTTTTTTAACAAAACTGCCACAGAATTGGGTAACGTCAAACTAAATTGTATAAAGTGTACATGATATTCACAACACGTGGCTAAAAAAATATTGACATTGAAACTGTAACAACTTTATCCTTTTGCGCACTTGATAATGTATTAATTAAACCTTTTAAACAACCTAAAATAACAATAAAAACGAGATGACGATTAAGAACGATGTTAAAAATTGGAAACATTTTATATTTACAGGTAGAAATAATTAAGAAATAAAACGTAATATTTTTCACTTATTTCTTAATTATTTTGGAAGCATAAGTCATTAACTTTATACTTGTATGTATGTATTGTATGTTAACTTCTGGCATTTAGTTTCTCTATCATCGGTTTTAATTTTTTTTATAACCGTCAAACTATTACGCAATCCCCTGATAGTAAGTGGTCATCCGTGCCCATGGACATTATTAATCGAGTGTTTAATATTTATTACAGTGGCGGCTAAAATAAGAAGAATGATTTATTAAAATATGATCGTAGGTAGTACCTTGCCGCCCCCACCAAGAACAAAACTAACTATTTAAAGTTATTATTATTATTTCTATCCCTAGACCCTAGACTAGACCCTACTACTAGACTACTAGACATATAATACATATTTTAATGGGTACATTTTTTCTCTTATAATAATTGATATCTGGCGAGGTGCACAGTTAGGAAGTGTTCTAAAAGCGACTGGCTGATTGATCTCTTTGACTTCATCAAAACCCAGAGTAATATGATTTATTATCAAAGTTAAAAACTAAACTTTTAATTAGAATAGTTAGTTAACCGTCAGTTAAAAAAATCAACAGTTTTCTGTAAAGTGAAACAGCTTTTTGCCAATAAATAGGATTTGAAGCAGAATATTACGTAAACACTATAAATATTTTTTTCCTTTAAAATAGAATCGGAAACAATAGTATGGTATCTAACAAATTTTATTATTATCAATAAATGAATGGTTAAGAATAATGTGGACGAAGGTTTGATATAGCGAAATGTTAACCATAATGCGTTAACTATAGATTAATAGCTACCTAATTATTGCCTTCTACGAAGACCCACTACTGTTGTGACTTACGTCGCGCGTAGCTGTGTGCGGCCTGTCATCGTGTCTTACATCTCACCAGACAGTAAGTGACCATGGACACGAAGATGGTGCACGCCTGTCCAAGAGGAACTTATTCACTCTACGCTTGGACTCAATTTGACTGGAAAAACAGACGCAGGCAGATCGTTCCATTCTTTGGCGACACGGACCAAAAACGAGCTGTGGAAACGCTTAGTGCGGCTTTTCAGCACATCTACTATAAACGGGTGGAGTTTCTGACTGCACCTGGTTGCCAACTGACAACTGACGGACCACCGGACACTGGTATACCCTCTAAAGTATAATTTGTTAAAAACCGATAGAGTAGGGACTGTTCAAAACTGTGTATTTTTTTTTGTTATTTTTAAAACTCTAACGAATCATGTTTCACAGTAAAAATGTGTTCATTAAAACATTAAATTGTTTTGTAATATTTTTTGTAAAATATATAGCTACCTACGAAATAATACATATTAAAACGTAGATAATGTAATTGTGTAAGTGAGCAGTTAATAAACTAAGACATTTTCATTAAATGTTTTGTGTTTAATTCCATGAAAAAATCGGGGACCATTAAAGACAATAATTATGTAGGTAAGTATGTTAATATCACGCCTCCTTCGACTTGTACTTTCTCCGTATCCTAAAATGACCATATATTTTACGTATGATGGATACTGAAAGGGTTTGTAATACTGAAGAAGCTGTAGTTTACTGCGCGTAACTTAGAACTCATGCAATCATAGACACATAACTAAGTAAACATACCTTACAAGAATTTAAATAAAAATGATAGAAATTGAAAAGGTTTTTAACAAATTCTTTCGTTTTATAAATATCATAAGTCTTACACGAGTCAGCAATGTTCAGTAACAATAAAATATCAGTCGAGACGCACATGTGTGTGCGTATGTGCACTCACACACGTATAGTAAACGTACGAGTTGTATGCATGGGTGCTAGCTAGCTATCAAGGTATAATCCGTTACAGAGTAGGCATGGTATATTATAATTTTACATATTGTTATTTACATTAATTGTGATCAAAGGTAATTTGTTAATTTATCTGTAAAATTAGGTAACTACTTTTTAAAGCTTCAATAGATTCTTAGTTGATTGAACTTTAGTTGAGTGCTTGAAGTCTTCAGAACCAATAAATTAATATTTTTGGTAGTTAACTGCCGTACTTGCAATATTAATTGGCGAGTGGGTATTTTGTATGCACGCATAATTTAAACATAAGCATTGTTTATTTATTGATATTTAAGTAGCATTATTAAACAAGGAGCTATATACATGATTGAGGTTATCTGTGCCTACTACACAACATAGCTATTATTTTATTTCTTAGAACCTTCCATTGGCGATATACTCGTACGCCTGTAACCGTTATACACGGCACACGAAAAGTAAATACCGTGAACACATACAAGAGACTTGGCTCAGTACGAAATACTAGCGACAAACTACACAGGTTGAAGTTCGTTCATTCGCAAATACGCCAAAGGCAGAACGGTTAGCTAGCACGTCCCTACATTCAACAGGTGGACTCAACTCCGCAATTTCGTACAGTAACAGCTAGTACCAGTTATCTAAGGTCATACTTACATAGATAACGCACAGTCTTGTAGTTTAACAACACAACAAATGTTATCCGTCAATACAGCCACTAGGCAAGATGCAGCCGCAATGCACACAGGGGCCGTTAACCTGACTCGAGTTGCGTTTCGAAAACCTCACGAGGAACGTTTAGAGTATTTCAAAAATAGAACAACCGTCTCATAAACACGCGCACACCTAAAACACTACAACTCAATCTAAAACGGAATACTAAACACTTTACAGTTGCAGCAAACTGAAAGTGGTCAAAAAATTCGTCCAAAAGTTTCCAGAGTACAAAGTTATACGAATCGAAAGCAAGAGCTTGTGCAACGCGAACATGCTCTCCTCCCAACGATCGAGGCGCAACTGGCGCCTGCCAACTCGCATCGCAATCCGCGACAGGAACACCCACACTTACGCGCGCTCCAACGCCACACATCTTCAAACTCGCACACATGCTTGTGTTGATAAACATTTAGAAAAACAACATTGCACATTGAAACGCACCCCACTTTCAAATTCAAAACAACCTGGAATAAGAAATGCAATAACTAAAATAGGGTGTCACAGAACATTGACCCTAAATTTGAAGTCGATAACTTTGATTATAGTTTTTTTACATATTATCGTAGACTTACGTAGGTATAGTCGGGTAAGTGGACGCAGGCTCAGGCTAAGGCGAGAATCATTTGCGCGTTGTTCGGTGTTTTGTAGGCGCTGCGCATATTAAGGAGCGAAAACACAGCAGGGGATTCGGGTTCAAATCTGAACTTGCACCGAGTTCCCCAAGTGTACAATACAGTACACACACATCACAGTACAGATATTTCAAGTCATTTGAGCGCACGGCACTGTGTGCTGTTAAGCCACACAAAATTCTGTTGCGCAAGCACGTAGGTATCTGTATTAACTAGGTATTTCATGATATTTCAAACTTAACATACATTATTAATGACCTTTACTGTCCTTATTTTTAAATAGAAACATATGATTGCACATAATATAAATATGGAATCCGGTTTTATATTATACTTTAAATTCGTGTTTAAACAAAATTATTACAATAAGTAAGTATTTCTATCAGAGTGGAAGTTTTGTTTTCATTGTTAAGTTTGTGTCTTTTATTGTATTTAAGAGTATATCTGGATTTGCAGAATAAACCAGAGCCAGGATCCTCGCGAGACACCGAATAGTCTCTCAAGGTCTTTTCCTTCCTCACATATTGTTTTCTTCACTTTCTATATTTTTATCGTTATTGACCTATTATATTATTTTTTTAATTATAATCCCCAGACACTAACCACTACTCTACTCGGTCGTCAAATGACAGTTCTTTATTTACATTTTTGATAAGATATTAGGAAATTCATTTTCTTTATTTGTAAAGTGTTGAAATAAAACTATTGGTTCATTTTAGTCGTTGGGAACTATATCTTAAAGACTTCACCTTGACTCTTCACATAGAACTAGGTAACCCAATTTGGTACGGAAAAGATACAGTCAAAAATGTTGAATAATAAAAAAACACAAACAGCAAACAATCCAAAACATCTGTAAAAGGAATATACTGTGCGTGAGCCTTATTTTATTTTCTGACGATGTATTATATGTAAATGTTTGGCCACATCGTTATAAATAAAAGTGATATCGTAACGTAGGTAATTAACTTAGGATAATAAATTCAAAAAGTTACTAACTTTATTTAAATAATACTTTATTTGTATAACTAGTCCACTTGAAGTCATTAGGTCAAGTACAAGGCAAGGTACAAATATATTTAATAACTTTTTCATTATTTTTTTTTGTTTAAATAAAATTCGAAAACCCCGAAGAAGTTCACGTACACTCGGGATGGAGTCTATCCTTTCTATTTATTCTTTATTGTCAACTTTATAGTAAGATGACAAGTTTTAAAGTAAAAAAAAAATAAAGAAACTAGAAATATGAACAATTGGCGGTCTTATCACTGAACAAACAATGATTTCTAAGTTTTTTAGTCTTATTATTTTCTACATCATAACTAACATAGTGAGTCATCCACAAAGACCTTCCACGTAGCCTGCCACCATAAAACAGAAACGTGGTGGGGCGCGTCTTTGAGGATGGAATTCACTGTATCTACTAGGTACCTCTGCTTAAGGTCCCGGTGCGGTTTGAGCCACCTGACTACCAATCCTGTGGGATTTCGGAATATGTATATTTATTACTCAGCCTTAAATATTTCTGGATAATGAAGCTTTCTTACGGTGAACTTTGAAATCGTTACAATTTATTCATAATCTACAAATAAATTAACAAACCTGTTTATAATAAAAGTATAATAGGTAAATAAATTCGATTGCAAAGAACACAGACTTTCTTAATAATTTCCTTGTAAAGAAACAATAGTGATCATTCATTTGAGCACGGGTTGCGCCGCGTCAAAGTTGAAGCCAGATTCAGGACGCCCGGTGGGGGGGTGATTCTTAAGACGGTCATTTTCTGTAGGTAAAAGGCGAAGAAACAAAAGAAACGGTTGCGAAGGCACAAAAAGCTTCGAAAAAAAAAACTTTCTTCTGTAGCCTAGACTTGTCTGTGTGACTCGATGTACTTATTTGCACTAAATACCTATCAGCCGCTGGGTCGCCGGCGGACTTTAGCAAAGTAGATTGGCTACAGCCGTATCACGTACGTATGATTAAATATTTGAAATAAAAAAATAGGCTTCACTTTCTTGTTTTGCATACCTTAATTATTTCGCAAATAAAATATTTATATAAACAGCCACGCAAACGAATGTAAAACAGTAAAAACGGTGGGTATGTTATTTTTTCTACGGAGTGATTACATGTTACGAAGTTAGATACTTTTAGTAATTTGTGCTCTAGGTATGAATTTATTTTAAAACGTAGTTTTCAAATGTAAAAGAACTAGACATTTTAAAAAGTTTGATAAACTTAACTGAAGTAGCTAACTCCTTTATAAAACAAGGTTTAACTTTAGACATTTCAACTTTTTTAACTTTGTGCTACTTTTGAAATAGGGAAAACGCTATGTAATTCTTTAATAATATTAAAAAATTTAAGACTATTTTTATTAAATAACAAATAGCGATACTAAACTTACCTTTGCCGGAGTTGAAGAACACCAAATTACCTGTAAAGAGACCAATATTCAAAAGTCATTATTATTATTTGTAGGTAATATAATCAGGCCATTTTAATAGGTCACATTTGACGTCTGTCAGTTTTATCTTCATAGTGAGGTGACCTGCTTAAACACATCGATTAAAGTGAATGAATCGATACGGACTTTAAACATATGTGAATTTTAAAATCTTTAGCCGAATCCCTGCCCATTATCAATTTTTCTTTCGTTAATTTAAGGAGCAAAATAAGACAAGCACATAATATAACAAAAAATTGCATTTATTCAATTGAACTATCAGAAGTGTTATTAGTATTGTTATCTTCATCACTGCTGTCAGCACTAAGAGATATTATTAATTCATTTTCAATAATATTGTCTATTCTCACATTTCGTTCAAAATCTTGTAAAATTATTTTCTTTGTTTTCTCTACAACTTTTCTCCAGTCTTCTGTAGTGACTACTGCACACGCAGTTTGTAGCAGAGTCATCATTCTAGCTGAACTGAAGGGTGGTTCAGTATTGTTCCGCGCTGCATGGCCCTTTATTTATGCCCAAATAAGCACGATGGCGTTATACTGGCAATCGAATAACTTCGAGTCCATGCTCTAGGGCTAGGTAATCGATTACATAGCGGAGCTTGGACGGCTTAGGTGCTTTTACCAGATTTAACAACTCAACTTTTAATAAAGTTGGACTTGCATCCACACCATTTCTTACCAGCCACGAGACAATTTCTTGCTTTTTATTTGCTTGAGTTGGTGGTATATCAACTTGTACAGAATGATACGGTGCATTGTCCATCATAATTTTCGATGTGTTTTCTAAGCTGACTAGCAGTTTCTCAAACCACTCTTTAAAAACCTCAAAGTTCATTTCCTCATGGTAATCAATTGTAGTTTTAGAGGCGAACGCGAGGATGCAGTCTGAGTTTTGTTGAGAATTGCGGCAGCATCAAAATTATCAACGCCAACAAATTTCTTGTCCCTCTTTCTTGGTTTTTGGTGTACGTAAAGTATTATCTTCTGAGCCTGATGGTCCGTATTTCTCTTTCAGACTTTGAGTTACTGTCCTCTTCCCTATTCCCAATGCTTCGGCAACGCGTTCTCTCGGTTGTGTCAATGGTAAAAGAGGCCCATCGTTAACTGATTCACGTTTAAAATTATTGTACTATTTCACCACTAGTTCGCGAGATTGACTGTTTAGCGTTTGCCTCCGTTTCGACATGGTAAGACTGTAATGTTGTTCTTGTTTACTAATCGTTAAGCAATCGGAGTCCAATTTATAGCCAGGTAAACGTAGACAGTAAGATCAGTCCAATAAAAAGGCGGGTCAGAAGAAAATAACAGAGAGCACACCAAAAACGCACAGTTACTTCGCACAACGACAAAAGACTGCGTCATGTAATGGCGACATGACATGGCGTCAACAGGCACTGGTGTTGCCAGCAACATCCCACCTAAATTGTACCTAACATCAACAATTTTATATTCAGTTATTTTTTGTATTTTTATAGTTAGTTAAAATAATAATAAATATAATTATGCTTTATTATAATCACAACGTAGTTATTCATTTCGATTCAACTTATCAGCTTTCGATTTTTAGAGTAATCCCTCGTGTTTAAAAAGAAAAAGAGTTAACTGACGCAACATTGTAACGACGTTCAGTTCTTTAGAACAGAAATTGTTTATTATGTTTAGAATGGTTAATAGTGAAAGCAAATCGTAAAATTACTCGTACCGGTCATTATTAAAATAAATATGTAATCGTAATTGAAAAAATTAAGCAATTGTGCAGTTCTAACCAAAACGAAAAAATATAATATTTTATGCCCGCCGTTACAAGGTTACGTTGTTGAATTTTGATGAATTGTCAAATGTTACCTATTAAAATGGCCGGACTTTATTATTTATTACTAAATACCTTTTATAATCGGATTTTATCGCGTTTAATAATATTTTTACATTTTAACTCGAAGTTTCGGTAATATTTGCTTCATTATACACGTGTTCTGTATCTTATATGTAGATTTATACTAAAGTCCTAATATAGACACTAAAGTTGATACGTTAAAAAAAGGAGCGAGGCGCGTCTTCGGGTTAAATCAAATATCTAAAAATCATTGTTAATGGTATTTCTATACGTATACATGTAATTTTTTTTCATACGTGCTGGTTCTTTTTTTGCTTATATTTAATACACCTACCTACCTTACCTCTGTTTTATATAATGACTTACTTACTTCGATACATTTTTTATCAAATTTTCTACTACCTAAAGGGTGGCTGGTAGAGAATGACTTCTGCCATTAACCCAACCTGTATCATTTAGTGCGCGCAAATTTTAAATGAATAAACAAACGAGTGTCGTTTTTACGTTATTAAGATATTTTCAAAACACATTATGGCTAACAGTTCTTGTGGATAATATTGGTTGAAAGCTTGATAAGCCTTCGAACAATTCATTACTTTGGGTTAGGCAGTGGGAGTATATACGTTGCTATGGAAACTTAAATAATCATTCAAACAGGAGGAATACTTTTTATTTTATATATTTATATATATTTTTTTTATTGAAAAAGGATTAGACGTTTGTCTTCTATCTCACCTGATGGAAAGTGACGATGACGACGAAGGTGTTACACGTCTATCCACGAGATACCTATTCACTTGACGCTTGAAAGAACTAGGACTATAGTTTTCTGGAAAAACAGACGCAGGCAGTTCATTCCACACTTTGGCGACCCGCACCAAAAAGGAACTATCGAAGCGTTTGGTTCGACTTCTTGGGATATCTACCATGAAGGGATGGAAGGTCTGTCTGCGTCTAGTAGTCCGATGCAAAAAGGGTGTGTGTTCAACTTAATCAAAAAGAGCATTCGCGCACTCTCCAAAATGTTATCTGTAGAAGACTGCTAAACTGGCAACTTTCCGACGATGGTCGAGGCTTTGCAGTTTTTTGGTGGTGAGGTCAAAGTTGTTAATAAATTTTCGGGCTCTTCGGTCAACTGCGTCCATCGCTTCTAGTTGGTACTTTGCAGAACCATCCCAAAGGTGGCTACAGTACTCCATACAAGATCGAACTTGAGCTGTATACAAGTTAAGTAGCTGTTCAGGGCTGAAGTGCCGTCGGACCTTCGAGATGATTCCCAACTTCTTTGAAGCAGTTTGAGCCATGGACACAATTTGTTGCCCGAAGTTTAGTTGGGACGATATAGTTACGCCCAGAAGCCCTAGGTGGTCGGTTTAGGGTACATAAACATTTTGGAAAGTGGGCATTAGGTCGAAAAACACGCCTGTGTTTTCGACGAGTTAAATTTGACTAAGTTGGACTCGCCCCAATCGGACACTTTCTTCAAGGCCAAATCTACCCGCTCAATCATGGACTCTCTCAAAGCCCGGAGATCTTGAGGACTCGCTCGCGCATTGGACATGTATCTCTCTACAACGGTGATGTCATCAGCGTAACTAATAATGCCTGGGTCATTAATGTGCAGCAAGAATAACGCTGCAGAGAGAACAGATCCCTGAGGTACCCCGGCATTTATTGCCGTTAGGTCAGAAGAGCAGCCGTCTAAGACTACTCGAATTGACCGTTCCTTCAGAAAATCAGATATCCAGTCGCAGAGCCCTTTAGGTATTCCGTATGCTGGAAGCTTACTCAAGAGACCACTTGGACCTTGGAAATGTCTAAGGATACAGCTATAGCTTCACCCTGACCTTCCAAAGCTTCGCTCCATAAGTTAGTGGCATACACTAGAAGATCTCCAGTCGAGCGTCCACTGCGAAAACCATATTGGTTATCACTAAGGAGCTCGTTGGACTATATAAAATAAAATAAAATGAAATAAAATATAAAATAATATAAAAAATATATGATAATAATAAAAATAAAATAAAAGAGATACGATACAGGCGCGTTAGTATGTGAGACAACTCGGCTGCGCAGTGTTTTAACACAACTGCAGTTATGCTATCGGGGCCGCTGGCCTTATTCACGTCAAAATTCTGCAAGCATTTAAGAACCTCCTTTATGAACGGTACCCATTTTGGGTCCGAACTGAGGTAACTGGGGTGGGACTTTACCTTGACTATTTAGGCGTGAATAGTCTGCAAAAGATTAGCAAAGAGGTCTGCTTTCTCTTTTGCGGTGTGGGCCAGTGAACCTTCAGGCTTCCTCAGAGGTGGTAGCGATGGGCGACAGAAGTTCGACTCAACCGACTTGGCCAAATACCAGAAAGCTTTTGTTCCTGAAGGATATGACGCTATCTTCTCTCCGATGTGGCTAATGTGGTCAAAGCGAGCTTTTCTGATCACCTTTTTGCAATATTTGGCGGCAACATTGTATCTTTTCTTCAGTTCATGCGAATCCACGGCTTTGCTTCTGTGAGCGCTAGCCCAGGCTTCTTGTTTAAGCTTTTCAGCTGTAAGGCAAGCAGCATCAAACCATTGCCTTTGAATTTTAAGGGATAGGACAGCATAAGGGATGAAATACTCCATTGCTTGGCCTATCACACTTGATACAGCGTCAGCGCAGCACGATGGATCGGTTGATGTAAAACAAGCGTGTCGCCAAGGATAAGACACGAAAAAATGCCGCTCTCATCCCAATCTGCTGACTTGTATCGCCATACTCGCCTAGGGCCTTTTGGGCGGGTGTCAGGCGGCGAGTACTGCGACACAGATTTCACCACGCAGTGGTTGGATGTCCCTAAAGGTGCAATTACGGACACCGAGCAGAAGGTCTAAGCAATATGCAGTGTGGCAGGCAACGTCGGGGATGCGCGTGGGCTCGTGCACAAGCTGTGAGAGGCCTTGAGTCACGGAGAACTTATAAGCCTCTCTTCCAGCGTGGTCAGTGTCCTGATACCGGTATATCCATTGCCCGTGGTGAGCGTTAAAATCCCCCAGGAACACCAACTGCGCTGAGGGAAAACGTTGTCAAACCTTATCTGCTGCATCGCTGAGATACTCCATGAGCCTCGTTGTCTCCCGATCTCCGCTATGTGATCGGTATATACTGGCATAGACCAATTGGTCAAGGCCGGTATCAATGTGAACCCACATAACGGAAAAGTCCAGATCTTCCAAGTAACGGAGACGCTGACAACAGATCTCGTCACTGGCATACATGCACACGCCGGCGTTCGGGCGGAAATTGGACTCCAGGATGTACCCTGGGTAACAAAGGTATGCCGAGTCTGACGGATTACAGATCTGCGTCTCCGTTAAGAAGAGTAGGTGAGGCCTCTCTCTCTCAAGATGGTGGTGGACATCGTTGATATTTGAGTGCATTCCTCTGATGTTGCAGAAGTGCACTTTAAGAGAGAAGAAGTGCAACCGCTGTAGAACCTTACTCTTCTTGTGACTTTTCATATTAGTTGTGTGAGTGAATAGGGAGGAGGACAGAAGTTGAGTGAAGCGCTGCAAATGGAACCAAGCAGCCCGCAATAAACAACGCACGGACGGGGAACTGGCTTGGAGACTGCGGGGACGCCCGAACCCACCCGGGGATTGTCATCGGGTCCTCTCTAACCAGTCGCCAGCTGGCACGATGAAGCCTCCCGGGATTTTTCGCGAGGTGGCGGGGCAGGCTTTCGCATGTGGCTAGCACACTACTTGGGTCCCCTACTACCTGCGGTTGGCCAGCGGTGCACCGTTTCTTCGGATCCCGCTACCCTCCAAAACCAGTTACCTGGCGAGTCAATAAATTACGAGCTGAAGACAGTTCTCTGATGCAGCACGATTACTCAGACCTACCCTCCTCGATGGCTACACTAAACATCATCATTCATTAAGTCCCTCCTAGCTTTAGATTGTTCATATGTCACTTATGAAAGGCGGAAATTATGCTTTAAAAAGTAACAATACCCTAGACGAGTTTGGAAGTATACAGACTAAACAAACAAATAAAATGAAAATATCCATGACTAGTGAATAAATTTCTTTGTTCGCCTTCCAATATTCAATTTGAGAATTTCAGGAACAGACGATCTTTTGGCGCATTCGCACAAAAATATTTAAATAATATATTAATCAACATATTACATCCTTCAGATGTACCTGTCAAAAATACAATTGATTTAGTAAAAGAAAGATTCCATCGTACTCAATTTCTGAACTTGGGTCTACTAAGTTGGGCCGGCTTCTTAGAATTCTGCCGGATACGGTTAACAATTTTATTAAGGGTTTTATTTCATATTGGCTAGCTACAATCAGGATACTTACCACATTGTCGCATTTGTCAAACATTTTGAAATATTTCGTCAGATTTCATGTTGTTTAATGTACGATTCAAAGAACCTAGTATAAAAAACTAAACTGTACAAGAATAATAAATTCCAAGACAGAGTTATGTAATAACATACAACGAAATAGGGGGGGAGACTCAGAATATAATCATGACCCGGGAACACACATCAGTGTTCGTCACACAAATGGATACCCCGGCCAGGACTCGAACCAGGAACCTCTGGCGTATGAGGCAGGGCTACCCAGTACGCCACTCGGTGGTACATAAAAGAGTACTTCGAGAAAACTTCCTCGTACTCGGATCGTGCAATATTGAGATAAGTAACTCGTCGAGTAAAAGTTTTCTATTTGTTCAGCAGTCATCACCGGTCTACCACCGGATCCGTTTAATGTGGTTGTATACCTACACTCGATATTCTAAATTATAATATAAATAAACATTATTATTATAAATATTATCTAAGAACTGGTTGGTCTGGTTAATGTTTTCTGTTGTTATGATCCGAGTTACACAACGAAATATTTCCAACTCAAAAATAGGGGTCATCCCTATTAAATCACCTACCAAATCACCAAAAAATGGGTCAACTGGTATTTCAGTTAAAATAAAAGTGGATTGTATAAGCCTCAGCCGCGTCTGCCAAGATCGCTGTATGGATATTAAGTTGGTCTTTCTCTTGGCAGAGGTTACTCCATTTGTCATGCAGCCGGAGTAGAGCCAAACTCGTATTGATCCTTATCTACGAGGAATTTAGACATAAAATAGCCCGTTTTTGATACTTTTATGTATATATCAATTTTTTTTTCTATTTTCGTACCATTTGACATCAAAACCTCAAACTTTGTCATGGACTTCGGTATCACAGTTAACTTTTTAAGTTGTTGTTTTACTTAGTCATCATGATTTTTCTTATGCAAAATATTCTGAGCTAACGCGTAGGCCAAACTTAATGTAAATAATAGCAAAGCTCAACTTTTTATCGCATAATATTAAGTCGCTGCCTCGACTCTTAATAATTAAATTTATACCGCGAACAACAGTAAAAGGTAAGTTGACACTCATGATAAATAAAAAACTAGAAAAATGGTAATATTGTTTTATCGATTCTTTTCAACCAGATTTTTAGTTTAAGCAAAAAAAGTTCGGAATGGTGAACAAATCGAAGTGGCTATCAAAAGTCCACTGCGTAACGAATTCTATGCAAACAATGCTGAGACGTTGATATCTTCTTGAAGTCAGTTAGAAATATATATGTAATTTATTAAAAACCTTTCGGACAGCAGACTAAAAATATCGCCTTAACAAATGACGCTCTTTCGGCATCGTACGCTCAAGTAAAAACTGCACAAATAAATATTTAATTTATGGTAATATGTAAATTATTATTTAACATACTTCACTTTTTTAAACTAATTAAATAACTTTATTTGTAATCTTATACGATGGTCGCATCAGATGTTGATCTAGTATGTATTTGACTAACAACAAGCGAGGATGATTACAGAGTTAATTAGTATAATTCACTTTAATATATATAAATATATATATATATATATATATATAAATATATATATATATATATATATATATATATATATATGTACCTAATGAGTAGCATCCTTAACTTAAAATATTTTAAAAACAAAGTAGTGAAAAAAGGAACTAATAAAAACATCTGGTGCCTGCATTATTTACGAACAAATCTCAGAATTATTTATTTACATTTACAAAAAAAGGACTTTGCTTCTGCGTCCAAAAGCATCCAGGCAAAAATGGAATGAAAATGGGAAATGGAATGAATATCATACCGCCCGACATCACGTCCAAAATGGTATTGCTTTGTGAAAACTATGAAAATTAGCACGCGCGAAGTAGTCGAAGCTGCATAAGTAAGGTGATTTTATTGTCAACTTCCTAGTTGCAGCAAGATAAGGAGACAAATTGTGGCAAGCAATAATCAGCTGTGATGCAACGATATAAGATTAAAACTTCAAGAGATTTAATTTATTTATAATTTTGTACATGGTGACAACTCGGGACGTCAATTTTGTATTAGACCAACCGTCCATTTGTTTACGTCAATTTATTGTATGGAAAATATATTTTCTACAGCGCTTATCGTTTAGATTATACGGCAATAATTTTTCCTCGAGATAATTTCTAAAATGAATCATTTCGGATAGCATATTCTATTCAAAGAAGGAAATAAATTGACTTAATTAAACTTTTTGTCTTGCAACTGAAATTGTAACACAGAGATTACTCTTTTACTAAGTTTCTACTTGATCGCAACCGTTTTAAAATAATTTCTCAATGTTTCTTGCAATCAAAATTTGTGGAAGATATCGCTTTTGGGTAGTTTTTCACATTGTACGCACGTCGTCATTGGTGTGTGCGGCGCTATTTGTGCGATAGCACGTTTTCACTGACGTGGAGCTAGGCGGAGTGGAGAGGAGCGGACTCAGTGGTCATTGACGCCTACCATATTGACGCGGAGACTGCTTTCCTAGCTGTACATGGACCAATCAGAAGGCGCTCGCGAAGAAGGAAAAAGCAAAGTATGCCTGTTAAGAAAGTCTCTTTATGACCTTAAGCAGGCACCTCGTCACTGGAATCTGAAGGAATACAGTCCGAGGGCTCTATCACTCTTGATCAACCACTTGTTTGATTATATGTATATATACCACGTTATATCGAAAGGCTATTACCCAAATTCGGTATGAGCGAAGACTGTCGCAACACCACTAGAACCGGTAGTCAATCTTCTTTTTCCTGACAATGAGGATGAAAGTCTTGAACATCCTTATAACGTTGCTATTGGCATGAGACTTGACATTGCTCATGCAGTATCAGTTTTTAGCCAGTCCAACGCACATGGCAGGGAGGTCCACTGGCGAGCTGCTATGAGGGCAGTCCGATACCCTTAAAGTAAAAAAGAACCTCAAAATTAATTAATCGAAAAAAGCTTGTGATCAAAGTATACTGGGTTATACAGACGCCGACTACGGCGCAAAGCATGTCGACCGTCGCTCATACACAGGGCTCATACATCTTTATGTTCAGAGGAGGTCCAATTTCTTGGGAATCCCTCTCGAGGAAAATTTTAATCCAAATGCAAATATTTATTTCTCAACGTTGACAATTACTTGTTCTTATTGACCACTTCTGCCACCTCGTCCTGAGCTAATTCTGTCCTCAGCCATTTTCATCAAACTTCATTCCAGAACTAAACAGATAGATGTCCGCCATGATTTCATAAGGTGTATAAACGATATTTCATCAAAGTACATTCCTATATCTTACATGCCCGCTGACGTTCTCACTAAACCACTAAATCAGACCTCTCATCAAAAAGTACAAAAAGAATTAGCTTATGCTTTTTTTAAATTGTCCTTCTGTTTATATTGGTTTGGTATTTACAGTAGAGCGTCGATTATCCGAACGTCGATCAACCGAACGACCGCTTATCCGAACTACTACGCCCGCCTGACCCGCGCCTGCCTCTCCCCCGCCTCCCGCGCTGCAGTGCGCGC
This sequence comes from Marasmarcha lunaedactyla, assembly GCA_923062675.1. Lineage (NCBI taxonomy): Eukaryota > Metazoa > Arthropoda > Insecta > Lepidoptera > Pterophoridae > Marasmarcha > Marasmarcha lunaedactyla. The sequence goes on from OV281354.1 coordinate 9,427,521, forward strand.
CGCACTTGTCGCGACTTGTTAATTGTACTTCTATGTCACTTCCAAGGAGCCGCTAGTCGATAAACTAAATTTAGCCGCGTGTGAAAGTAAACTCTCGATTTAAAATGCCTAAACGTAAACGTGTTGTCTTTTCTATGAAAGATAAATACGAGATTAATAAACGGTTAGAGGATGGCGAATCTGCAACCAAGTTATCCAATGAATACCAAGTTGGTAAGTCTACCATTACCCTTGCGTTGGTTTGAAACACAGGCTGAAAGTGACCAGTATCAAATATCTGCCCTTAAAAAAGTACGTGACCTAGCCGCTCGTAAGCGGGTAGGCTTGCTTCGGCAGACGAACATTGAAGATTTTTTTAAGCGTTAATTGTACCTATTACATACATGTTTAACAACAAGATTGTCGGCACTTATTTGTTTAATTCCTATTTGTCATTAAAGATATAAATGTAAATATGGCTTTCCTTTACCTGTATGTATGGCTGAATCAATTTTCATATCGGTAGGTCAGTTTTCCGAAAAAACCGATTTTCCGAACACCCAAGTCCCCCAATTAGTTCGGATAATCGACGCTCTACTGTACTTAAGTATTTGTGCTTTATGTTTGCTGTTCTTGTTTGTAAGTTGATAATTTACTTTAAATTTTTTTTAGCTCTTAAAAAGGGTGTTCTTATTGCGGGGAGGTATTGTTTATAATGTAAACTAGGCTTTATCTTCCACAAGAACTACTCATCTATTTAACCCTGTCTTCTATGCAAATATTTCTATATGTCGATTTCAAACATACGTCAATATTCTATTTTTCTATCTATCTTGTCTTGAGGCTATTTGTACATTCTATTGTTATTAACACTTATGGCCAACATTTAACCAATGTTCCAAATTAAACTCTTCATTGTTATTATTACTCAAGCTGAGGAGTAATAGGAACAACAAGCTACGGAATTGAAAAAATATTTTCCCGAGTAATAATATATCGTATGTCACTCCCACAAGTGAGATGAATCTAATGAGGCCTTATATATTGAAATCCTTTAAACGGTTTAGGCTGTCAAGCGTGCCAAAGAAATAAACATATGTATACACTTGAAAAACATAACACTCCTTCTGACAGTAAAACCTACTCAAAATACTACAAAAATCATATTCCTCGAAATAAAACAACGTTTAGTTTCCTCCGCTCCAAGCAGTCCAAAGTTCAAAAACCTCAGTGGTATAATCGGGAGGGTTGTTACAGGCTCAGATTCGCTTTCGAACTCCCTGAAGTGCAGCCGTGCCCTAGTATGTGGGGCATACAAAAGACCGAACAACGCGCAAGCGATTCTAGTCCTTATAGCTTGTTCCGTCGCCGAGTGTACTCACAAAATGGCCGTTTCACAGATATGGCACCGCTATTGTCACCCAATCTGTTCAGACATTACACGAAAGTGCTGTGCCGCATCCGTCGACAGTGCCATTTTGACGTTTCTAGATAATGTCAAAGGAACCGCCAATGATTATTTGGGTATCAGCCTTTCGGACTATTTGGGGAGTTAGTTGTTAGGTTGTTAGTATGTCTGAATGCTATTGGGATATTCATTTATTTTAGTGAATAAACAAATTAACATATTGATAAGTAATTATATATGTAGTAATAAAGGTAGGTAATTTTGAAGAGCCGATGTTATAATCATAATCATCTTCTTGTCAGCTATAAGATGGTCAAACCAAGATAAAAGGTCCATCAAGGATCGAGGGTTAGGAAATATCGACAAGCATCCTCATAAAGCTTTAGTAGACTTGAACAAAAATGTTCTTACAGCTTTTTAATATTAATTTAAAATGAAGATTTTTTCGTCGTAGCCTCAAATAGGAAGTATAAGAACATAACGTTTGTGTATATGTATATTACTGTAAGTATATAAGTAGATATAGTAAGTAGTAAGTTGTAAGTATATATATGTAGGTAAATATAGTACCTATTATTCCTTCCCAGATCACGTTCATTTCTTTTAAGAAACAGATAAAGCAAAGCATTTCCAAGCAAAACCCCGTCAACATTCAAAATACGAGTACATGATTATAAGAGTTATTTTATCTTAGCGACCCGCGGTAGACAGCTAATACAAAATAATTCAATATAAAGTAAATTCGCAAAGGGCTCTCAAAAAGGTCATACGTGTACTGGCAGGCTCGAGTACCTCCTTAATACCCAAGTGCTGCTTTGCGCCTTTTCTATTACCCATTAGTAAAAGAACAATTCATCTTATTATCTTATTCAAGGGGTTAAAGTAACAACCATGGAAAATTTATTTCAGTAGAAACAGACATTAGATTCGTTCTCAGATTTTATTGTTTTTTTCCAGGGTTCATTCACCATCTAAAGTTCGTTATAAATTTTATGCGACATCAACTGTCTGAAAGAAAAACTTGACTCGTTAATTTGGAACTAGATCGTGTTTTATTTTTTCTGAGAAAAATAAATATTTATTCATCCTTTAGATTCTGTTTCAGGTGTTCATTTGATATGAAGTGAATTTGAAGATTGAAAGATTCGAAAAGGTTGTATTTAGTTACAAAAGCGCTTCTATCTTAAGAGTCGAAACTAAAAATAAAGAATATTTCGAGATATTTCATCGCCATGGCACATAGAACATTCTTTCATAGCGCATTCTTTCAGTTATATTTCAAAAGAGTCACCACGTTTATTTTGTTTATCATCTTGAATAATCCTGGATATGAATATCTTAAATACAAGAAAATTAAACATTAGAACCTTTGAAGAACGAACCAAAGCTTTTGCCCATTGAATTAACATGCACGATTTATGAAAAGACAGATGCAAAAGTGCAATTATCTACCAGACGCTTGAGGTTTTATGAATATCTCTTAGAACTTAGCATCGAAGTGATCTTTTTCAAAATACATGTTACTTACACTCTAAAAACACCCGTCTGTGTAAGTATATGAATAATTTTCTGTCATTATTCTTCTAAGAACAGTTCTACATATTTGATCACGTGACTCACATGGCCAACACATCCTGTCTGTTTTTGTCTTTCAGTCGAATTGTTTTGACAGATGCAAATTCCTGAGCAGTCCTATTCATATCATACTTTAGAAAACGTTTTTCATTGCATTGCACAATTGTTGATACATAGTCACTTTTTTTCACATCACTACAAAATTAAAAACGCCAATACTATGAAAAAAACAATGACAATAAGGTTCAAATTCGAAAAACTGACTGAATTTTCTTATCAATCAAATCAATGCCCCCGTGAACGCAAAAACGATCGCCTGAATGCTCCATTTTCACACCACTATCAAACGCCCGCCGTATTTTCCATTGCAACACTCACTGTTTATTCACAATTTTATATTCTTCTAACATGGATATAAAGTTTATTTTGCGCTGACGCATCCTAAGGTTTCCAAACCTATACGACGGATGTGAAATTTTCCACGGTCTCTCGAGAGATTTATTACTACGGTTTTGACTATAATAGTTTACGAGAGGCTCTAAACTGTTAATAACTTTTGGTTTTGCAGGATCTGTAGTTCGTTGACTTGTAAAGTTCTCGTTTAAGTCTGGGTTAATCGTGTCCTGCCATTGGGGTTTCGGATTATGCTAATTACGAGCAGAATTTAGTCTAGACGTTAAATAGATCAAAAAGCAAAATCCCTCTGCCTACAAGTTTTGAAAGATGCTTGAAAGATAAAAAAGAACTACATCACTATAATAACTGCTTTGTGTTCACTTAAAAACGTCCATCAACGTGAGATTTAAAAGCAACTTGTAACTAAATCTCCAGATTCAAACAAAACAAACTTTAAAATGTTTTCTAATACGACACTTTCGTGGAAATACATTGAGTGTCATCGAAATTTCAATTTTATAAAGCTATAAAGAAACTGTATCGTGGACCAATGGTAGAAGATCGCCAGCGAAGACATTATTTTTGGCTGCGAAGTCGTATCGACTACAACATGTGGCGGGTGGAGTGAACTTTGCGACAAAACAACAAACGTCAACATGAGATAGGTTGCAATACGTTTTTGATACAAAGCTGATCGTGGGTTAATTTAATGTTGGTGAATGTAGGTCTTGAAGTGTTCGATAATTGAAGTATGTTCTCAGTCTATTGATACAATGAGTTTTTATTGAGTTATAGGTAAGGCGTTTGGCTTTTTTCTCACCTGATGAACTGTCATTTTGAAGATTTTTTGTATAACAGCCTTAACAACCTTGATTTAGAAAGACCGAATGGCGGCTTAAGTAGTTGTGTTACTATGTTTCGGTGCACTCATTTACGTTGAAAACAAAACGAAATAATTACCAATGCTACCAAAGTGTAGTCTTTCAAACTTAGTTGCATTTACAGAAAGTAGACACAAACAATGAAATTCGATATCATTATATGTATTTCTATAAAAAAAAAAATGAATAGGATAAATTAATACGTAGAATTATTTTAAATATTATATTACCTATATGATATTAAAGATACAAAATTCAAACATTTATTTTTCAACATTGACAATTACTTATTCTTATTGAAGTCAAATAAAGCATGACTACCACCAGTTCGGAGAAACCTTTGTGAAGACGAACCGGCAAGAAACTTCGCGGGTGTATATATTTTTCAAAATAAATGTACAATGTGTCTTTATGGCTACACAAATATGTTCTTATCTGCATCTGTTAGCTCGGCAAGTTCCCCCAAGTATCCAAATGACGAACACCCTTAAACGGCACCTGCTCACGAGTTAACGCGGGATCCAGCCATCGCCCTCCTCAACAATGAATACGAGTATTGTCACCTTCAAGGCACTCTTTTAAATATACGAATGATTAAAATTGACACCTGAGCCAGTGACACCTTCCCAAAAATACCGGGTCTAGCATAAAGTAGCCTAACGTGAAGTAGCATTTTTCTTTACATTTTTGTTTTCATAGCTTATATTACAGCTTATTATTTTCTATATCTTGTTTACTCTATCTAATATACCTAATTAATTTCCGTTCTACCTATATTTTTTACGGGTATTTTCATTTTCTCTCCATATTCCTACAAATATTTTCTAGTTTCTTGATCTAGTTTCTCATTACTACTTAGCAATCAACCTTAAGATAAAGGATTAAAGTTTATTTTAAAAGTGATTACATATCACTTTTTATATAAAACATTTAAATGTGAAAGTCATGTGACTGTAGTCTCGGTCAATACTTAGTTTCTAAATAAAATAATACATGCTCTGATTTAATATCACCAAGGAACATTTTTCCTCAACAAGTTTATCTTATTACAAAAGTAGGGACAATAATACTTTCGCAAAAGGTTACTCCTACAAAAGAAAGGCTTAATATATTAAATCTTGGTATTACACAAGAATAAGCGAAACGTAACGTTCTTAAAATTAATGCTTGTATTGTACACAAAAATTACTCAAAGGAAGCTTAATTGCTCCTGAATTAAATCTTACAATAACTTCGTTTGTAGAAATTATTAAGACTCCAAATGTATTTAATTAAACAATTTCGTTCAGGTGCTTGGATTACATGGAAATAAGGGCGTATCTCGGTGACCTTAAAATGCGAATGGAAAACTCTTTGGAGAAGCACTTTTTTTTTTTCGATTTCTTCTATAAATTGTCTTTAAGTCGGGTATCCATCGAGCCACAGGTACTACCTTTGACTCATATAGGAGTAATAGGAACTTTTACTTCTACTACTTATATTAATTATGCCAAAACAAATAACCTAAATACAAAAGTGCATCAAAAACATCATTATAAACCAAGACAGTTTTGCATTAAAATTTTTATACCGACATAAAACTTTAGTTTATTATTCATGAACGATAAAGATTTAAAATAAGAAAGTGCCTCGATAAAGAAAAGTGTGGCAAATAGTGTTTTTGGGAGAAAATGTTCCATCGCCAAATTTACTTTATATAATGGAGTAGGTAAGTAACTTCTTATTATTTCACCTATATCTACTAAATACAACAAACAACCCATTACCACTATCCTCTGACTATAACAAATCATTTATCCCGTACCACGTACAGTCTTCAACATTGTTATGCCCTTGTTTTCTTCGTCCAACCAACATATGAAACCTGTCATATCGTACACCGTTCGTTGTCGAAAACCCGTTTGTTGACTTTGGACGCTTTTCGTCGTTCGTGAAAAGACGTCACATGGAATATACCGTCAAAAATAAGTCCACGAGACTTCAGCGTGCGCTCATTCATAAAGTTTAGAAACCTCGGGGTATTTTGATACTAAATAGGGTAAAGGAAACCGTAGAAACCCTCGATCGGGGTCAAAGGTTTCACATGTGTTTATTTACACTGCATAGAAGCTATTTTGTTGGACTAGTTTGTATGGAAATAAGATGTTTTGTTCATATATGATTTTGTTAAGTGTGTGCGAGAACTAGTTCATGCAAATTGGATACTTTGCTTACGTTGGATTTTGTTTGTTTTTTTTTTTGGTAAATGGTAAACTGTTGAAAGTATCAAATTAAGTGATTTGATACTTAGCCTTCGACTCGATTTAGTTTTTACGTAAGTTAATATTAAAATATTTCTTGGCAATTCTTATAAATTACATATAAGCGAGTTGTTTTTATTTGTTACTAAAACCAAGAAAATAAAAATTATTATAAATCAAATAAACGCCTAAATTACATTGTACGTAGAGTAAAGGGGCTGGCATGATTACCGCATTAGATCGCTATCGGCTAACCTTGTGCAAAATAAGTTTTGAAATTTCACAGCAACTCAATTAATAATTATTTTCAGGAATAATTCGATTAGCAAGCAACAAACCAATAACAGATTCATGAACGTTTGTGTAGAGTAGACACGAAATGCTGTTTTAGCTTCACACAGAATCTTCGCCTGGCGCCAATCTAGGATATTCATAAAATAAGGTCATGCTTACTGTAAAAATGCATTTGAATTTCACAAGAATATCAACTTCATGGGATAAAAAGCGAGCTTTATTTCAGCTTTACAATAAAAAAACACTGTAGCTAAATAAAAGCATCTAAGGATTTATAAACGTACTTAAAAATAATAAAAATATAAACCAGGTGTATGTCATATTCTCTTTAAACTTTGCAAATAAACAGTGGCTGTTGGCAAATATTTTATAAATTTCGTTCCAATGAATACCTACACTGTTTATATGTATTTAGCTAAATAAAATCGAGAACAGTACACGGCCAGTGAACTATGATTCGACTCCAGTTTGTAACTCACAATACGCATGAATTATTGTGAAGGTTAATGTTGTGGGTGAAAACCTATATGTAAACAATGCGTGAAAACTTCTATGTAAACAATGCGTGAAAACCTCTATGTATGTACCTGTATGTATCTCGTGGATAGACGTGTAAAACCTTCGTCTTCATCGTCACTTTCCATTAGGTGAGATACAAGACAAACGTCTAATCCTTTTTCAATAAAAAAAAATGTAAATAATATGTAAACAACTCTCAATATTATTAAAAAAGTCACCTAATATTAAAGGGCTAATAGGGTTGACCCTCTCGGGGTGTATTTTTTTTAGTGACCTTTTTATGTGTGTAACTAGATGTTACATATTAGGTAAAGTTAAATGGATACATATTGGTTGTTTTTTTAAATATAATTTAGATTAGTACTGGCCCTGCAAGTTGGTCGCGTGCGTCCCAAACACATCGCATATAGACTAGGTAAAAAGTGCTAGGCGACAGCTAGCCGTGGAAAAAAATTATTTGTTTATACTTTTTATTTTGTTTCATACCATAAATGCGCAAAGCCGTTGGTTTTAATAAATTTCCGTGTTCTAATTATAAACGAACGTGAAAATGTGTTACGAATTTATTAATAAAACGGTTAACTCATGGAATAGATTTGTTACGGTGAACAGTTTAGGATGTGGACCCACAGAATATAAAAACTTATGGAAAAAGGAAAACGAAGACTCCATCACCCCCAAATTATTGTATAACCTAGCCAGGATTTGATCCCGAGACCTACGAAGTATAATGTAGACATTAAGAGGCAGAGTTAAGAGCGTTTATACAAAATCGTACAATTTTAGAAGTTTTCAGTGTTCGTTTCCGATCAAAATATTACACGTATGCATCGAAATATGAGTTCAATTTATTCAAAATTTTATCGTCTAAAACATGTTTAGAGAAAATGTTTCTTCATTTCTTCAGATAGTTTTTAAATAGGAATTTATTGTTCATGCGCTTTTCTTGTAATCCGACGGAACATGCATACTTTGCCGTTCGATAAATATAAAAGTAACTGATACAAACAGAAAAAGAAATTTTGCTATGGTCTTTGTTTTGTTGTCAAAGAGTCTATAGAGAAAATAGTACAAAATATTGTTTTTTTAAAGGCTTAAACATAAAAATCAAAGCGTGAAAAAGTTGGATTTCAGTCTAGTTTGTCGCAGTTTTCAATACACTTGTATTGTTACAAAAGTAATAAACTTTACTTCTTATTAATAACAAAGATTTAACTAATGAAATAAACCAGAAATATTATTCAAGTACATTTAAAAATACTTCAAAAAAATCATCAATAAAAATGTCTAAAATTGATATAAAATCTAATGCACCCGCTGCTTGTATTTTCAGTCTCGGTCTGCGTGCGTTCTCGAGCGCACGTCGATCGCAGACGCCTTCCCGCTCTTTTAGTCCCCGCGCTAATTGAGCACCCAAATTTCACTGGTTGTTGTCGTAATATATAATTTCATAGTTGTATACCGTATTAAGTTTCTAACGCCGTTTTCACGGCGGACAGTGGCTCGTTAACCGTACTTCAAATAAGTTTCTAACGCCGTTTTCACGGCGGTCAGTGGCTTGTTAACCGTACTTCGTGGAACGTGAGCTTCGTCGACGGGGTTTCGTCGTTCCAGGACTTCAAGTTCCGTGTTCGAGTAAGTTATCCGCGTCGTCCTCAACCGCCCTACTGCGTGTAGGGTGGTTTTTTAGGAAGTTAGTCATCGTTGATAGGTTCATAGTATATATATTTATATATTGTCGTCCCTCCCCAACCCCTCCGCAATGGCTTCCCTAAGCCCTGAGGAGCTTCTGAATAAGCTGATCGCTGATTACGACGCCCAAGGCACTTACTGCCCCCCTCATATGATTCGCACACTGCAATCATTTCTCCCTCTAATCATGGCACTAATCACGCCGGCCCCTCAGGCCACCTCCGTCCCTCAGACCGCTCTGGTCTTAGGCCCTCCCGTGTCCCCTTCCTCCAGTGACATGGAGTGCGAAGTAGACGCCCCTCCGCGCCGCAAGCGCGCACCCGCGACCGAGTCATCCTCGGACGCCACCCCAACTGGCCCTGAGTCTCCCTCCTTTACGCTTGTTAAGAAGCGCTCTAAGAAGCGTTCGAAACAAGACCCGGCGCCCTCGACGCCCGATCCTACACCCCCTACGGCGTCTTCAACGCCAGCTGCCCCGGTGTCTTCAACACCCGCTCCGGCCCCAACTTCTGTCAAGGCCAAGGTCCCACCACCCGTTTTCCTTCGGGAAAAGGGTAAATGGACTGAGGTCTCGACATTGTGCAATGAGCACAAAATCCATTACATCCGAGCAGCCAACTCGGGTGAATCTATTAAAATCTTAGTCTCGTCGATAGACGACTTTCGTGCTTTAACAAAGCTCCTCACCGATAAGCAATATGCTTATCATACTTATGCTCTGTCAGAAGAGCGTAAGATCAGAGCGGTACTCAGGGGAGTCCCGTTCGAATTATCGAACGAGGCTATTCTGGAGGATCTGCAGTCCCAAGGCTTCCCGGCACTCGCGGTGCATAAAATGCACAGCAAGTACGGGAGGCAACACCCTCTCGCTTTGGTGGTTCTCGCCAACGTCCCCAAGTCCAGGGAGATCCTCAAAGGGGTTAGCACTATATGCGGCCTCTCTGGGATCTCGATCGAGGCGCCTCATCGCCGCGGTCATCCCGGCCAGTGCCACCGGTGCCAGTTGTACGGGCACGCGGCGGCCAACTGCCGCGCACCGCCCAGGTGCGTCAAGTGCCTGGTCCCTCATCTCACTAAGGAGTGCAATCGCACTCCTGAAACTCCCTCTCCTCCCGATTGCGTGCTTTGTGGCCAGTCCGGCCACACCGCAAATTACAAGGGCTGCCCTCGTGCACCCCGTTATATGCGCTCCAATTTCAAAAGGGCGGCGCCCAAACAGGCCCCGCGCCTTTCTCAAGAAAACTTTCCGCCGCTGCGTAGCCGGGTTCCTCCGGCTTCTAAGCCCAGGCCTGCCCCAGAAAACTGGAGGCAGCGCCCCACATCGAATCCCATCCCGGCTCCTCGCCCATACAAACCCACTCCTCAATCCTCCGTAGCAGACGATATGCGTATCGTCTGCGACGCTATAAAAAATGTCGATGTTAGTGAAATCGCAGTCTTAGCCCGTAAACTTAGGGCTTCACGTACTCCGACAGAGCGTTTGCTAGCTCTGGCGGAGCATAGTTCCCTTCTCAATTCATTGTAGGTTCATTTAAATGAATTGATCCCTAAATCATGCTTCGGCCGACCTCTGCCCAGCCCCGGCTTCACCGGAGGCTGCCCAGAACGGCCACCAACTCATGTCCCTTTGAGCACCTTCAGTGCAACTTTCACTACAGGCGGAAGACCCGCTAGCGGGTCTCCGCCAGCGCGCCCAACTTCCCGACGGGTGTCGCTTCCGATGAAGGCTAACGGTAATAACTACAGCCAACATGTGGTTTTTAGTGGGTAGGTGCCATTCTGGTGAGTCCCACATAACCCCCCCGCAGAGGAATTTACCTGTGGGCGGGTATGCATGACGCATCTTCCACCTCCCTCCCGCGAGGGTGCCTCGGCAGCAAAAAAAAAAAAAAATGCTTGTATTTAGTTAGGCCGAGGCCTTCCAAGTGTGGACGTTTCGCTTTTTTTCCCGCGCTTTCGCCCAGTGCTATCGAACTCCGTGGTAAATATCGAAGGCTTGCCATCAATTTTGATACTTTTGTTATAAATATTTATTTTTATTATAAATAATAAACTCAGTATTGAAGTTCTGCATTTTTCCAAGTATTACTTTACTAATAAGTAACACACAGATCTATAAAAATCTTTGTTTTTAGGTACCGTCACGACTAAGCCTTAGGAAGCACGTCAGAATGCTACGATGTTTCTGACTTATTTTATTCATTCATTCATAACACATATTATTCAGAGCCACGAGAAGGCTCGCACCTTGCAGTGGGTTGAAAATGGGTTGATGATTATGATGATGATGATTCAGAGCTGCTGTGGTGGCGCAGTGGCTGGCCTCTTAATCCTAGGGTTGTTTGTTCGAACGGACCCAGCCACGCACTAATGATTTTTTATCTTTGAAAAATGTATGAGCGTGCACTGCCCGGTAAACCGAAACCCAAAGTTCAAAAGGACATTCACTAAAGGTATGCAATTATGTCAATCATGTCATTTTCGGTATTTTTTTATAGATTAAATATCACTTTGAACAAGAAGTAAGTTAACATAATGAGCTTAAGTGAAGAAGGTGTATATATTCCGATTTTAGCACATATGGTTTACACCGTATATCAATTAAAAGTCTGAACTTTTAAGTACCCAGTAAAAAAGTAATCATCATGAGCTCATTATTGTCCCGCTGCAGGGTATTTATCCCTTTTTTTTGTCAGTGTAAAAATATGTCAACGTAATCAGTAAATTTAATAGCTCTAGTCATTCACAATTTGCCATACGATATTGCACCTTAAGTGGGTCCCAAATTAAAGTTTGTCACTGTATTGTATAAATAATATTTTTTTCACCTAATTTTATTTATTTTTATTAAGTTATCACTCTTGTCATAAATCATAACTACTATAACAAACGTCTATATATTAATGGCATCAATCTCTTCGTTAAGCCCATATTGTACCCCGATTTTATTTCGTCGCATATTATCCTAATCAGGTATTTATATATCTTACTTTGTTACTTTGTAAAACATAAGTCAAGTAATAAATTACATAAATGTATATTTCTATAAATCAAAAGTAAAATATATTAACGTAAAATAAGTCAAACATATTTGAAAAGTATCAAAACCATTGCAGACGCGCTAATTGACCGCCAGCGACTGTATCATACAGCACTGTAGATGTGTGAATGTAATGAATATAGATTAGAATATAGATTGTAACAAGGATCTTAACTAAAATATTAGCGACAAAAACATAATAAATAGGCATTTTTACTTTTTTGCTTTATTACGAATAAAGCAAAAAAATAAAAAATTAAAACTACCTACATGATTTGTAAAAACTACGCATAGAGCATAAAATACAATTTGAGAGGTTTTAAGACAAAGATTATTGCAAAAATTCCTACATATACTAATAATAAAGATAATGCTTAGTAAAAGTATTGTAATCAAAAATGGTTCCGTAGAACAAATTCTAAAAAAACAAGCTCAGAACGAAAGCATAAAATGGCATAAAACAGCTAAGCTTATCTCGTAGTAGCACCTGAAGTTAATTTTGCCGCAGTACTAAAGCAAGATATACAGCATACAATGCTGGCTTACTGTTGCGGTTTGCAGGTAATTTGGCCTCAGAACTAACTTTACAATCAATGTACGTACGGTGTTAAGATAAGGGGAGCTTCATATGGATAAGCAGTGCTAAAGCGTGGAAAAATATCTTAAAATGATTTAGTTTAAGTATGTATAAAAAAATTACGTATGCCTTTCGTGCAATATAAAATTCGCATACATAGGTATTATCCCTTTTTGCATAATAATCTCGTTAAAGTCGTTGTGTCCCGGTTATAGGGAAGAAATAGCCAGTCCAATTACAGGAGGAGAAGCAATTCTAACTGAAGCCTAGGTACGGTAACGCATTAATCAATTAAAAAAATAAACGGTTATAAAAATGGTGTAGATAAAACCTATAGACATGGATGTAACCATCGTGGCACGCATGGTGGTCAAAAATATTGTAAAAAAGTAATATGAGCTATGCAATATTGTATTAATTTAACACACATAATGTGTGGTCGCACTGAAAGGGTTTTTGGGCAAACTAATCGCCTACACTCACCCTGTATAATAAGCTTAATTTATCAACTACAGTTCACTTGAGTGGTGTAACATAGAACCAGACTATCCAAAACATATATTAAAAAAATTAAATTTAGCGCATTTAGTACATTCTTTTAATAATAATTTTAAAGTTGCTTTTCCCTTGTTATAATATTTCGGCAGTAACAGACTTAACCTAACCACAGCTTTAGTTACATAGGAAGTTTCATCAAAGTCGTGTGCATTGGTGCTCTAAGACAATGCCTACGTATTTGTGCCATTACTGAAATCACCAGATCCTGTAATAACCATTTTAATAGCATATTTCAAACAAAGACTTTCACACCTTTCTTTCAAAAAAGCTTTAAAAAATATATTGGTACCTTTGTTATACCCGGCAAACGAGCAGGCGATCCACCTGTTGGTGAGTGGCCTCCGTGCCCATGGGCATCATTAATCGTAGATTTATTGATTAATGATATTGTTACTTATCGATGATTGATGCACTGGCGATCGTAGGCTTAAGCAAATTGCCTTTGCTCAAATAATTGCACTAGCTCCCTGACCCGGAACACAACCACTAAATACTGTAGTATAGCCCCAGGCGAGATCTTATCATAAGAAATCTGCTACCACTAAAATAAAACAAAACTCGTCTTACTCGAATATAAAAAAAATAAACCAAGTAGACTTTCATAAATTGCGGCTTCTTCATGAACCCAGTAAATATAGCATCTTCCAAAGAACGTCCCGTTGTTATCTAGTTTCGCGTTAATAAAGCTCAGATTATGTCATTGTCCTGTCCTAAAATTTCGCCCAGAATCTTGTCAGTTGAGAATTAATTAGCCGCCTTGTAAAATGGCTTTGGTAAATAACGCCATCTCGAAGTAAACTTGATGAAAAGATTTCTATCCTGGAGAGTTTGGTAACGTAAATACGAATATTCTGAAATTTCAAACCGTCCAGTGATTAAGGGTTAAAATTTTTCCTTTAGATGATGTAAAAAATTGTGTTTTACCTTTAAACCATTATAAGGCGCTTTTTAACACGTTTAACATCAATAATTAATCTGTAAATTTTAAAAATCAATCAGTTCCTTTGTTTAATTATGGTCATCTTACCTGTACCGTTATGTTTTTATCCAATTGATAATTTTTTGAGACTGTTTTTATTATTCATGCTGGTTTTTGTACGTAATCCAGATTGATTAAATGCCAGTGGACTTTCACAGGAAAGACCGGAAGTAACCGAGCAGAAAGATAGATGGAATTTGCGATTGCCTAATTGTTTAGTGGAGTTTCTTTGCCAAGATCTCGTCTGGGCGGTACTACAGTCCTTGAACAGAAGAAATAGCCAGTGTAAATATTATTAAAAAAGGCAATGCATCATTAGTTGATATAATAATCACAATCACTAATTTTCATATTTCATAGACATAGAGTGGCTTTGACCGTTCAACTGTTGCGTGGTTTTCTAGTTATTTAGTTGAACGAAGACTTATAGTAGAACTCAAGGGGAGTGATGGTTCTAAGCAAACTAAGTAATGTACTTAGGCACCTACCGCAGGCATTCTTTTAGGTAGAGAACGGGTGTATACAATGTTTTCAAAGAAAATGACTCATGACAAAGAAAACAGGTAAAGAAGGCGTATTAAGTAAAAGTAAAAAAAAAGAACCAAAACGAACAGAGAGAACACATATAAGTATACATATATATAAAACCATTAATAATTATTATGAATATAAACATACATGTACAACTATAATTGTGTGTATGTATGTATAACTATAATTGAAATTTGGGGGTCACATAACAACGTTTTATTAGCTTTGCAAAGTCAATTTTAGGAATAAACAAGTTGCAAATCATTTCTTACGGACCTCTTTTTTTTATTGAAAAAGGATTAGACGTTTGTCTTCTATCTCACCTGATGGAAAGTGATGATGAAGACGAAGGTGTTACACGTCTATCCACGAGATACCTATTCACTCGACGCTTGAAAGAACTAGGACTATAGTTTTCTGGAAAAACAGGCGCAGGCAGTTCATTCCACACTTTGGCGACCCGCACCAAAAAGGAACTATCGAAGCGCTTGGTTCAATTTGTTGGGATATCTACCATGAAGGGATGGAAGGTCTGTCTGCGTCTAGTAGTCCGATGCAAGAAGGGTGTGGGTTCAACCTGATCAAAAAGAGCATTCGCGCACTCTCCAAAATGTAACCTGTAGTAGACTGCTAAACTGGCAACTTTCCAAGGATGGTCGAGGCTTTGCAGTTTTTTGGTGGTGAGATCAAAGTTGTTATTAATTTTTTGGGCTTTTCGGTCAACTGCGTCCATCGCTTCTAGTTGGTACTTTGCAGATCCATCCCAAACATGGCTACAGTACTCCATACAAGATCGAACTTGAGCTGTATACAAATTAAGTAGCTGTTCAGGGCTGAAGTACCGTCGGACCTTAGGGATGATTCCCAACTTCTTTGAAGCAGTTTGAGCCCTGGACACAATTTGTTGCCCGAAGTTTAGTTGGGACGATATAGTTACGCCTAGAAGCCCTAGGTGGTCGGTTATAGGAAAAGCTATTTGAATCATATTTTAAATTGATATTTGTTATCAGCTTTCTTTATTTGAATTGGCAGTGCGTCCTATAAATGCACTGCTCTTACAGCGAAGGAAAAAGATTAAGATGGAATGTTATGAACTGGTGTTGTTAGTAGCAGAGTCTGGAGTGATCTCAGTTGTCTTTGATTTGCGGCGTGAAGGAAGGTGAATTAATCTTTGAGGTATTGTGGGCAATAAGAATCAAGGAGCACAAAAAACTAGTGTCGCAACGTCTACGTATTGGAAGCCGTCACAATTGTTCACGGCAGGAAGATATGTGATCAAATTAACGTAAATTGAATATGAATTTTAAAGCGATATATCGAGTAAAGTTTCTGACACTCTAGTTACTTGTGGATTCCACGATAAGTTACAATCAATTAAAAGCCTTAGATTTTTAACCATTGAACAAAAAACCGATTGATAACCTACCATAGATCAATCTAGGAAGATCAACCACAGAGATACGGCCAACCATTTAAGGGGTTCCCACTATGACAGCCTGACACTTAAAAGGATTAATTTCACGTCGAAATTACCGAACCAGTCGTAGATGGCTTTAAGATTGCGGTTAAGGGTCTTAATCACATCTGATACTTTTTCCCAGCTACAATGTCAGTACTACTGCAGGTCATCAGCGCTACGACAGTACAGCTGCTACGACCAAGATAGTGCCGGAGTAATGTAACTAATGAATATTGAAAACAGCAATGGTGATAGGATTCCACCTTGTGCTACATCAGCGCGCAAAGAAGACCAGTCAGAAATACAACCATTAATACGTACAGCTTGCTGGCGCCCACGAAGGTAAGAGGAAAACCAGTTAAGAGAAAAGGGAGAAAAATTTAACGCGGAAAGGCATGTGAGAAGAATGTCTGTATCTGCACAATTAAATGCGTCCGTAAAGTCTACAAGGACAATAAAAGTTAACTTCCTGTCGTCAATGGCTTTGCGAATTACGTTGCAGAACTGACAAAGGATAACATGATCAAATTATAGATTTTATATTAAGTCAGAAACTTCCAGAATGAAAATTATTGCTATCCTGTATCCGAACCTTGCTGACTCGAAAGAACAAAAAAAATATTGCAACACATTCAGGACGCATGCGCTAGGTTCCGCTTTACTGTCCCTCCCAGGGCTCATGTTACGCTCTTTCTGAATGGTGCCAGAATTATGAAAATGACAATAAGGGTGTTACCACACTAATCAATCGACCGTCCATCGACGTCGACCGGTTGACTAACACTTTGCCAGTCTACTTTTTGGTGTTGCTGTCGATACGGCTGCGAAATGTTTAGCCGACAAATGAGCGTAAGCTCAGTCTGATTCCATGTACAACACACAGCTCGCCATTCCGAGACACAAAACAAAACCAAAACAGAGGCAAAAACCATTTTGGAAATTCATAACTCGTATATTAGAAAGAAGAAAGTTCCGAAATAAAAGCGAATGAACAGCATAAAATATGGATTTATTTATATTTTTATACCGAGCAACTCGTAGTTAAGACTGAAGGCTGAGCAAATAGATATGTAGAAAAAACCACGCATCCTTTTTGAAGTCGGTTCAAAAGATGCAGTTTCAACTATCAGTTTGATAAACGGCTATATTTATTTGGTATTTATGTTAACTGGTAGTTAACCAAAGCACGAGAACTAAAAGTATTAACATAAGACGCCATTAATCATATTGATGAATTGCGTACTGACAAATTGAGTCGGCCTATTTTTACAAGTTCCCATTAATTAATACACGACTTATAATTAAGTAAAACAATTACGTGATGTATGAAGAAGTTCGGGAACAAAACCGAGGTAATTGATCATTCGTGACGTGGTCGGAAGATGGATGATTTTCCGAAATTGTTTACTCTGTGGTTTACAACAAAATTTTCTAATTTCAGAAAGAGCAAATGTTTTTGGGGCTTCTCTCATGAAAATATCATGCTTTATTTTTTCCTTACTATATTCATAGCCGGCAAACGATCATGCGATCCAGCTGATGGTAAGTAGAATCCGCGCCCATGCATATCATCAGCCGTGGGTGTTTTATTTATTTATAGTGATTGTGATGATTGTCTCGACTAATGATGCGTTGCTCACCGTTGCTTCAGATCAAATTGCCTTTGTTGCTGTAATGGCACGGGCTAGTCCTTTCCTTTGACCGGAACACAACCACGTAAACGTGATTATTATGTCGGTCAAGTTAGGACGGACTCTAGTACCGCCCAGACGAGATCTTATAAAAAAAAAAAAAAAACGCTAAATCAGGCGTTCCATTAAAACAATTGCAAGAAGCATTCTCACGATTAGACTGATACTCATTTTATGGTAAGGAATAACTTACTGAAATACGAATTAAGGTTGATGTACCCACATAATCGATACGTTAGGCTACTTTGTTAAAGATCCACCAAATTGATAACCCTGATCGATGACACAAGTTTTAAGGAAAAGTCACACTATACTCTTCGCACAATTTTCTTGTTTTCACATATTCACTGGCTGATCCTTAGGCCAAGTCATTTACAAGACATTTATTTACATGATAATAAGGTTTCCTATCAATATTTAGTACTTTTATATTAAGTACTTTTCGGCACTCGTTGTCTTCTTATTATGAAATACCTTTTGTAATTTTTTTTTCATTGTATGACTGTTTAATGCGATAATAAATAAATAAAATAAATCACGGATAGAAAACACGGAAACTGATTTCATATACCACTACGCCAAATCGGATACCGGAAGCATTAAGGTAATCATGATCTTAATATTGCATAGTTTAGAAGGTAAAATCTCAAAAATAACGTTATAACTTATAACAGTAGCTGTGGATACTGTTGTGTTATAAATCGGACACAACACCAACGAATAGTTTATTTACATACAACCAATGTGAAATGAATCACTCACCACGCAAACGAAGACACTTTTGTGTTCGGTCTAGGCGTTGACTTATAAACAAATAGAGTTCGGGTCTGCGCTCAATAGCGTCCGTTCAAAAATGAAATGAAAAAAGTCTTGACTTGAGCGGTCGACCGACAACACGTCCAAAATGACATATTACTAGGTGAAAAAATGTCAAAATTGGAACGCTCGTAATAGTTGAAGCTACTTAAGGGGAAAATTGTACCACGCAATAATTAGCTGTAATGCAATGATTTGCGATTTAAATTTCGAATGATTTAATTTATTCACAGTCTGTAAATGTGTGGGTTATTAAATCGGGACACTATTTACGTCAATTTTGTATAAGACCCACCGTTCATTTGTTTTTATGTTAACGGATCAATATAAGTCACAAGCAAATTTATCTTTTGAAACAATTTTACTGTACAAACTACGGAATCTGGTAGTGAGCTGTGTCAGCAATAGGTAACCGGCGCGGCGTGTATGGTTGCCACCATTGGACACAGCAACTACGCTTCCTGTAATTATGTGTTGTGTCAGCAATAAAAAGTATATGTTTGCGTGGAGCCAGAGTTGAACGAAATGACGCAAAGTGTCTTTTGAATTCAATTTTGTAGCGGGACCTATAATAGTAACAATATGAACACTTTATGTACCTAAACAGGAACTACATTTTTAAACAAAGAAGAGGAAGAATTATAAGCCGTTGAACAGATACTTACGTATTCTAATTCTAAATTCAAAAGTGACACGAAGACCTAACCTTGAATTTACAGCACGCATAATTTAGAAGGAGCGCAGTAATGCCCAAATAACTTTCTTGATTAAATATTTAGATTTACTGAATTCGAGACCCATTACTCGTTCCTATAACTCTTAAATAAATAAGACTGAACTAAAATAATGTCACAAATAGTCTTACAGTAACAATAATTCCATGTAATACAGATGGTTATTTGGTTTGGATCTTTATGGGAAAAGAATATTGTAACATGAACGTTAGCGGCATGAAAACGAAGAGAAAAGATACACTTAACTACCGTTTCGGTATTTTCTACTATCAGCAAAAGCTTAAGAAGCTGATAGTTACAAAATGCGGTATCTTTCTTTCTTTTACCTATCTCATGCTACAAGATAAGGGTGACAAGGGATGTGGAGGACAGAAGCAGAAATATGTGAAAAAATGCCAAACATCGGCCTTTAGTTTTACGGCTTTTCTTAGCTTTATAAATTATTTTTAATAAATCCACACATCTCCACACTTTTGTAGTGACGCCGTAAAAGTTAATTATTTTATATTAGTTTAATTTTAATAAACATCCAAATTTGATTTTATTTTCTCATGGAATTAATTCTTCAAAGATCAAGATCTAGATCATCAAAGTCACTTCAACACATTCTGTAGATTAACTTCCAATAAGAATGTGTATGTGCCTATTATTGACTACTTATTTATGTATATAAAATTATTTGTTATTTTGCTGCCATTTTGCTTGGAAATAACTGTATTTCTTCTTTTTTTTGTCTTTCTGTTTTTTGTCTTGTTTTGTTTTCTGACTTCTTCTTGTCTTCTGACGCCTGTTGTGAAGCATATCAGGAGTTGTTCCACTTTAACAAATTTATTCACAACCTAACAAAGAGATTAATTACTACAATTTGAACGCAATATTTTTCATAAGTAATTAAAACATAAGTAGTCTATGAAATGCTCTGAACCCATTTTTCTATTGAGTCCGTCTCACAAGCAAATTTGGTTAAAAGCCTATCGAGAAAGTTCTGGTAAACTCTGTGGGACACAAATTGTAAGACAATAAGGGTCGATCTCATTTTGCAAATATCTGCGACAAGCATCACCTTTTACTGGTAGTAGAGACTCTTATGAAATTAGTGGAGTTTTTCAGCGATGTATCACACAGTATTCAATGCTTTCAAGTAGTCCAAAATTCACTTTTGAACAGTTTTATTGATCTAGACGTATCCTAATTGTTATGAGTATGCTTTTAGATTTTATCTTACTTTTATATTAAGTTTTGTTAATTTTGTTTGGATGATGTGGCTATTTTAATAAGAGCTGAATTTATGTTATGTAGTTGTATCCAAGTTATGTTTAATTTAAGAAATAACGTAATGCCTACTTGTGGTTGTTAAATACATAAATACGGTACTACAGTCGTTCCTGTTTAACCATCATAATAAACATGTATTCTCGTTAAAGTTGTACCTACCTGGCCATATTCTACTTTTGATAGGTCGTGTCATTGCCAATTGACAAGGTTATGTTGAACTAATATTTTAATTTACAATATAATTTTAATTTGAAGAATATAAGGAAACGTTGTGTAAATAAACTAACAAATTCAGTGAAATATCTTGGACACATAATTCAAAATAATTGTATCAAACCATTGAAAGACAACTAGATATCAATAAAGGATTTCCCAATTCTGAAAATGCAGAAATATATAAGGCAATTTCTTGAGAAAATTAATTTTTATCATGAATATATTCCAAGAATTGCAATTATTTTAGATCCATTACATAACTTGCTTAGAAAAAATCCGACTGACTAATGTCAGGAAGCATTTGAAACTATAAACATCCTACTTTGCTCACAACCTGTGTTAGAAATTTTCGACCGAGATTTGCCTATAAATATTTATACGGATGCTTCTATAGAGGGTGTTGGAGCTATTTTAAAACAGATTCAACATGAAGGGAAAGGAAACCCCCTAGCATATTAAAAAAAAATTGAATGAAGCCCAAAAGAGGAAAAAAGCAATCTATTTAGAATGTTTAGCTATTAAAGTGAGATAGTGGCAATATTGGTTAATTGGTAGACGATTTTCGGTTATTTCTGACCACAAGGCATTAGACAATATGAATTTGAAATCTAGACTGATGAAGAACTTGGTGACTTGACATATTATTTTAAGATACAATATGCTCCAGGAAAACAAAATTGAGAAGCAGATTGCTTAAGCAGGAATCCTGTGTTAGAATCATGTGACAATACGGAGGAACAACTGAAAATCGTGAATTTGATCAAACTGGAAGACATTTTAACAGATCAGATAAAAAACTACAACTTATTTTATAAAAATATTCTAGGCAAGGAGAAAATAGTGCTAACTGAACAATTTAGTAAAAAGCTTATAAATGTGCAAATGCAGAAAACATTAATCCAGTTTATGTAGCCAAGAATCTAACAAAAAATATAAAGGAAATTTGCAGAAGTTGTGAAGTGTGTATAAAAAATAAATCAAGAGGACAGAACAAATTTGGATAAATGCTATCTTAGACCGGCTACAAAACCTTCTGAAATAGTATCGATAGACACGATCGGAGGTTTTGGAGGTACAAGGTCTACAAAAAAGTATCTTCACTTATTGGTTGATCATTTCACGAGATACGCTTTTATTATTACACCAAAGACTCAAGGCGCTAAAGTTTTTGATGAATATAGCTGAAACTGAAGATGCTTTTAACTGATCAATATCCAGGAATAAATTCCAAAGACTTCAAAGGTTTTTTAAAAGACTGGAAGATACCTATAGTATTCACAGCCGTTAACGCATCATTCTCAAACGGATTGAACAAAAGGTTAAATCAAACATTAGTAAACAAAATTTGATGCAAAATAAATGAAAATGGGACTAAGAAGGCCTGGACAAGAATTGCTCAAGAGTGCGTGAATAAATACAATGAAACAAATTATTATTATATATTTTTTATTGAAAAAGGATTATACGTTTGTCTTCTATCTCACCTGATGGAAAGTGACGATGAAGACGAAGGTGTTACACGTCTATCCACGAGATCTCGACGCTTGAAAGAACTAGGACTATAGTTTTCTGGGAAAACAGACGCAGGCAGTTCATTCCACACTTGGCGTCCCGCACCAAAAAGGAACTATCGAAGCGTTTGGTTCGACTTCTTGGGATATCTATATTATAACTGGGTTTGCTCCAACTTATCTTTTAAATGGTACGGCTGTCTCGATTTTACCAAAAGAAATACGAAAAGAAAAATCACATAGTGACCGGATAAGAGATAGGCGAATAGCGCTTGAAAATACGATGAAATCTCATAAATACAACAAAATTATATTTGACAGAAATCGTAGATATTGGGGATTTGATGAAGGAGATATGGTTTAAGTAGAGAATGGTAACAAGCTAAACAGTGATTTATACAAGAATAAAAACATTATAAAACGACATTTTATTAACATATTTCTGGATATAGGGAATAAACAACCAGTGTTAACTTCTTGAACAAAGGCAATTCCTACTTAAACCTACCTCATTAATCAATAAATTATCAATTTAATGAATCAATAACGTCTACGATGAATGATGTGTATAATCACGGATGTTTCGCGCGCTTGTTTGCTGGCTATCAGAAAGTAAAAAAGATATTTTCGTACTTGCTTTTGTAAATGCCTGCTTGGACCGCGGGGCAGTGGTTGGCCATCTTGGCTTGGCTCGTAGATCTAGACGAAGTTTGCTATTGCAGTGTGTTGGAAAAATTGTTTGGTAATAATGTTTTAAAATAATAATTTAAAAGTTTTATTTATATTAAAAATCAGTCTTTTTTTACTTTATACCAAAATAAATTATCTATACTTAATAGAAATAGATTTGTGTAGGTAAATAAAATAAAGTAGACGAAGCATCTTTCACACCAGTGTCTTTTTTTTAAGTTTATATATAATATACAGGGAGTCTAATTTATTTTTAAGGTGAGTAAGGATCCCTAAAACTAATCTAGATTTTTTTTTAAATTATTTAAATTTTATTTTGTTTTTATTTTATGCTTTTAAAAGGTTCATTTGAAGTCATAAGAAAGCAATAGTTCCTCTTAACAAGAAAAAAAAAACAAAATTTTAGCTCACCCTAAATAAACATTGCTTTTTAAATAGCTGACGTAATATCTATGGAAAGTCTTGCCAAGTGTCAAAGTTATTCTTCTGATAAAAAATATCTGAGCATTGAACAATCAGCCCTTAATTTTGAAATACATGAAATTGAAATTAAATAACTCGCATGTCTTCCGCCATGTTGAACTTAAGGGTAGATTTTTGTTTATTGAATAAGTCGTTTATTTTCAATTTCCCGTTTCCAACTTAAAAATTGCTACTTATCTAACTCGATTAGGCTATTACTGTGTGACCTTAGTCTATTGCATAAATAACTGCTAATTTATTTTTCAAAAACAGTTTGTTGCGTAATTCTTTTGTTTTCAAGTGATGTTATTTCCAGATGACCTTAACAGGTCTGAAAAGGTAAAATTGCTAATTAATTTTTATATTTAATTTTAGTTTAAATAATAATAAATACTTGCTTTGAGCATATTTTTAATATAGGAAAACGAAGACAGAAAAATAATTATAGATAAAATACAACACCATTATTACACTGTACAGAGGTCACAGGGCCAAAAGACTGGCAGGATCAACGCAAATGTTGGACAACAACGATTTTCATTTTACCTTTCTATTACACGCTTTACCTATCGATTACTAAGGATAATAATAATATTAATAAATCCCCAGACAAACACACAAGCTGTACGTAGCAAAGTAAGCAGCTTGTGCTGTGCATGACCATACAGCAAAACTGGGGAGAAACCAGAATACACATACATATATAAATATAAACAACCATGACCCGTCAAACATCTGTGTTCATTACACAAATTAATGCCCCGACTACACAAACCTGGGATCTCCGGCGTATTAAGCAGGGTTACTACCCACTGACGCTACTTGGCCGTCTTATATTTGTCTATGGGAGTTTCTTATCAGATCCATCAAATTAGTTTATTACATTTTTATACGGAATATGACTTATACAGACTTCAGTGAGACACTACGAGAGTGTTTTCACCGCTTAATAAAATTATTTGAATTATCAATAATCTTTAAACAAAAACCGTATAACAGTAATTTAAACATTTTTCATTTCAAGTAACTATATAATTTAAAATAGGTTCAATAAATATGTAGAAAGTGAGAAGTACCCATCCTGCGTAATAGACACTATCTTTTCTGAAACGTACAAACAGCATTAACGAACGCTTTTATTGAGGAATTCCAACAAGTAATTAAGTAGGTAGGTATAAAATGTCCTGGGATTCCATTTTATACGATTGGGGTTTTTCTACGGGAGTGTTCCAATTTTGAGAGGGTGTAATCTAATAACGGTGACCTTAGAAAGTAAACTTTCATCACTAATATTTTCCTATAAAAATTTTTGTTTGACTACCCGACGCCATGTTAGTTTTTCTTGTGGTTATATGAAATATAGACGTTATCATCATAGATTAAATGGAAAGTTATCAAAATTTCTTCACGCAAAAGTAATTAAGCAGAGGAACGCAATAATACTTCAAAGCATGTCCGTGCCTTGTTACATCCGCTTAATAATCGACACTTTTGCCTTATATTGGTAATTGGACAATTTTGTGGTCTGCAACTTTAATGTAAAAATTTTTTATGATAAAAATTACAGTTTAGCAAGAACATTAAGCGAATATTTTTGACCTTAAGTAGCATGTTAGAATATATAAGATCGATGCACCTTTAGCATTAATTGTAATAATATTTTAAGGACCTAGAGACCTTAACCATCTTTCAGCCATGTACAATTTATTGTCAATTGAAATGTCTGATCCCGCAGAAACTTTAAATATGGAATTATTGGAAATAATGTCATCTTATTGAGCACTGATTTCGTTTGACATGGCTGCTCTATACGCAATTATAATAATAATAATTCTTTATTTGCAAGTATAATCGCAACAATAGTTCCTTCTATTTAATTATCCGTTCATATAGAGCTATGTTAGCGTGCAAATTTGTACATATTCAAATAGTGGTTTCTAAACGTTATAACAAGAATATTATAGAACAACACAATATCTTACAAGGTCAAAATAATATGTTCATAAGACATTAAATTAAAAAAATTAAACATTATGATAAAATTTGAAAAAGAATTTCATAATAAAAATTCACATTTCACGTAGTCAAAGAATCAAAATGTCAAATATAATGTCAAAATACGAATTATCATACTCGTATTTCAAGGCAAATCAAAACAACATATCTTACAAGGTCTAAATAATATGTTCATAGGAAATTAAATAAAAAAAAATGAAACATTATAACAAAAAGAACAATGTCCATGTTTCATATATGCAATGACCTGTTTTTTATTGATCTAATGTATAAAAACGATGCGGAAAAAATATTGTTATATTCCTAAACTTAAGGTAACAACTAAATGCAATTTAGCAATTCAGAAAAAAAGTTACATTGAAAAATATATTTTGAGGTTATATGTCAAATTCAATCAAATTTTATAGCACATCTTGGCAATTTTTTACTTGGAAAAACGAAAGTGCAGCTCACTTCAGGATTTTGATTTCAGATTCTAGCGGATATGTTATTTTTTTCAAGCAAAAAAATAAAAAGCCTTTCAAACTTCAAATTACTAAGTATTCTCAATAAATATGTTGAAATTCATGTATGAAAACGAATATTTGGTTAAAATGTAGACGTACCTTCTATTCTACCTTCTATCGCTCTAATGAAATGACATGAAAGACGTCGATTTCAAATGAGTTCATTGATGTTTAGTAAACCTCGGCATTGTAATGTCGATAGTTAAACACCTGTTCATTTCGTCCAGTTAGATTATAGATTTTTACACTGATAAGTAGATATGTGTGGATTTTAAAATAAAAGTCCTCAGACAACATGGGCCCAAAGTAAGCAAAGACTTGTGTTATGGGTTACCATGTAGCGAACTACGAGGATCTTAGAATATACATACAAACCCGCACCAGGAACATTGTTTTGTTGTTCTGTGCGGGGATCAATCTTGCAACCTCACGAGTCACATAGCTGGCGTCTTAGTCACCACGTTTAATTTTAAATTCTCAGAATTACACAGGCGACCTCCATGTAGATTTTTACTTGTATGCATGATTGTGCTTTCAATACAGGAAAGATGAACTTAAAATGCAAACTTTGGATTAGCAGTATTGCATTTACTTCACTCAAAAAATAATTATTTCTACCGATTCGTTGCGATGTCTAATTTCGCTAACTTCTAACTGTGGCGTCGAACAAAAATAACGTGACACTGTTCAGTGCCCACCGCCATACGATTAGATGACACGCATCTGTGTCTTCAGCCATGCGGAAAAGAAAACAGTATTTTGACCATTTTTTACATGTTCAAAGCTTGAATACTTTTAGTTTAAATTCGAAATCTAACGTGAACGGCTAAGCACATTGTTTTAAGGGATAAGAAGTGGCAAAATAAGTGCGTTTCATATATAACTGTGTGTGGAGGGTAAGTGACTTTTTTAATACAGGTGTGCTAAACTTTTTCAACTTATTTTGCATTTCCTAATGATTTGATTGAATATGAGGTATTAATTTAGGTCTAAAAACATTGTTTTGGTTTTCCTCATGACAAATTTCAACTGTTTAAACTATGCAAATGAAAACTGCCAAGTTCGACTTCATAGATATTAGATATTCAAAAAAAAAATGTCAACATTATTATTGTCAGTCAAAAATAACATAACATTTTACTGCCATTATATTATTATTTAGGTATGATGTCTCAGTATTTTTTGATTTACTTAAGTATTTGTATTTTTTTAATAAACTTCAGATCATCCTTATATTGCATGCATATCAATCTGTATAAAAATACTTTTTATTGTGTAAATGTTATCGTTATTGAGAGTGGGTGTATCATTTTATAGAAGAGAAGCTAAAGCAACAGAAGCAGAGTGATTTCCCCGCTTTAGGGAGGTAGTCGTTCAATCGAGTAACGTTATATAGAGTTTACACTGTAATACATTTTTAATTTATTATCATATGCTGGTTTAATATCAAATAACGCGACTTTCAAAAAGGTTGGTGACCCCTATTTTTAAAAAATCTTACAAAATCCAGAAACGAAGGCTACGAGCTTAATATACGTGAAAAACGAAAATAGTTTGGTTCTGTGTAAAAGCTCCCTAAAACGTAATTGAAGGTTTGATTTTTAAATGACACACATCCGTGCCTAACGCCACACGCAAAAAACAGTGATGGCACTGAAACGTGCCATCCGCAACGAATCGGTTAAACTCCTTATAAAAACTCAAAATAATATGCATAATAAAAGCAATAATTCATATCAGTAAAGACATGTTCATTTTTTATTCCATCCAATTGTTGCTGCACTTGAAGATAAAAATCAAATAACAGGATTATTTTTTATTATTTATTAACTTAGCGAAAGTAATCGTGGAAGCAGAAGCCAGAAACGTTAACCGGGAGAAATGCCAAGGTGGTCAAAAGTTAGAAAAATCCAGAGTAGTATCGCACAGTACACAATGCCACAAATGCCAACGAAGGACTGTAAACGTTTAATTCAAACCTGAACTGACGTTGTAATTTTTGACATTCTCAATATGACATTGAAGTTATGCTGTATTTAAGAAAAATATTGATTATTTCATTTTTATGTGCATTAATTTCAATAAATTAACAAATAGAATATAAATTTAATTTAAAAAGTCATATATTTCTAATAATTTATAAGCAAATTCGAAGTATTGTAAAGTTCGAGCTTTATTTGGAACGAAACGTGTCATATACCATGTATTTACTGGGCGCGTTCGTGGCAAACCAAATGTCAACAAATGACTATAAAAAGAAAACCTAATACATTTTTTTGTGGATTGTAGTTTTTGACATGAAATAGATTTTATGGTTCAGCTAAAAATGAGTAATTTTTCGTACTATATTACTTATCAAAACATACTAACTAACTATTACGAGTTGTCAAAATGTTGAGAGGT
The DNA here is from genome assembly GCA_923062675.1 of Marasmarcha lunaedactyla. Classification (NCBI taxonomy): domain Eukaryota; kingdom Metazoa; phylum Arthropoda; class Insecta; order Lepidoptera; family Pterophoridae; genus Marasmarcha; species Marasmarcha lunaedactyla. Next base: position 9,455,969 of record OV281354.1, read on the forward strand.
CAGGCATGGTCTTTTATCTTTGAATAAGATTATCAAAATAAAAATAAACATTTCACGTAGTCAAAGAATCAAAATGTCAAATGTAATGTGAAAATACGAGTATGATATATTTATTATTTTTTTAAAGCCTATACTAAAATTAGATAATAGGCATGGGTTAGTAAAGTGTACTGATACCTGTGATGACCCTGTGTTTCAAAATGAGAAACTAAATTAAATCTAGGAGTGCTAAATCTTCCTTTCTTTAATAATTATTTCCCTAATTATCAACTTCAAAATACATGCAAAATACTAAAATACTAGCTGCACACAATATCAAAATCTAGAACTATTATATTTGAAGATTGAACCATGGCCCCAAGCACGCCTGTATTCAAAGATTCTTTGACAAAACTGCATGGGATGCGCATTCTATTTTAAGCAGGATGGCGTCATGGCGGTGGCAAGCTAATGCAAACTATATTTTGACTAATCCGCGGTTTACACGTATTAAGTCGTTAAGTTGGTAACTAAATTTTAACTAAATTTTAAGTTACTGCATGTTACTTGTGTGTCCAAACGGATTAAGTAGTTAAGTTCATAAGTTCAATGAAGATGAGCAGTGATGAATGTCAAGGAATTCGTCAATTCTGTACTTAGATATGCGGTAAATGTGATTTTGGACAAATTCAGGGAAGAATATGATTCGGAATTAAAATCTTTACAAGAGTATGTTTTTTTTTAAATTTTTTACCTCGTTTATTCTACAAGCATACCTATTTTAAATATTCTTCAAAAAGTTTAAAGGTGAAACTAAACTCCACTCCAACAATTAAAAAACTAAAGAGAAAACGCGACATAAATACGAGAACTTATTCACGTAATTAAAAATTACGTCCACGTAAAATTACGTACTTATACGAAAAATATAACGAATCTTAATCTACTTAATCACCTGCGTACTACATTTTAAGTTACCACTTGTCACTTAACTGACTGTTTACACATAATTTGTTACTTAAAATTTAGTTACCAAATTAACTACTTAACGAGTGTAAACTGGCCATAAGGTTATCTTCACAGGGTATTGCGCTAAGCCGTTAAGTGTGAACTTTCCGAAAGACTTTTGAAATATTATTGGTTTGTAAACAACATTAAACACCGAATATTCAAAATCGGTGCTCGTTCAAAGGAGAAATCATTTAACATACACAAGACTCCTACTTTTTTGAAAGAAGGTTAAAAGAACAAATCTTATGTCTTATATGATAAATGTCGAAGTGACGAAAAAATTAAAATTTATTTAGGAGTTAGGACATTCACTTAAGTTTGAACCGAAAACTTAAGTCACCGCCGATATTTAATATTTTTCTTTCAGTTACTTAATTGAGAAATCTTGTTACATACAAGATTCGTAATTGTGAATGTAAACTACTATTAATTGATAATAGCTACAAAATTAAAAATATTTGGAATTAATAAGTTAAACTTACTTATCTATACATAAAAAATTTTAACGGCCTTCAAAAAGCAGAATAATAGGCATATTTAAAAATAAAAAGACATCGCTGATATTTTCAGTAGAAGATTTTGACAAAAATAAATGTACGTTTTTTTTGAAATATTATGAATACAATCTCTCATCTCTAATAAGTCCCATCTTTATTTCATATCTGTATACATTTTGCTCTTTATGTTTAATTCTATGTAAATGCGGCGGTTGCATAGTTTCAGTTGAGACATGCTAATATGCTCCTAATGTGATCATCTATTTGTTTGTTTTTTAGCATTTACACAATTAGACATTTGATGTCATTTGTTTAAAAAAATATGTTTTCGTGGAAAAGTTTGCGTACATAAATCAATGAAAAGTAGATACATAGGTAAACCGATATGGTTTGTTGACTATTTTTATTTACATGCATTTGTAAGACGTTTGGGCTGAATTAAATGTTACAAATATATTTATAAATACCTACCTAATGAGCCTACGGGATGATTTATGAAATAGATACCTGGCTTTCTCCGAACCCGCCACTGCACCGGCGGGGGTGCCGGGCTACCCGAGCCCGACGAGGCCAGTTTGAAGCCGTCACCTAAAAAAATTAACACCTTGTAAAAATTCTAAAACACCAAGAAAACTATTGAATTCTGTCACATAAATGTGACTAGATTGAGTGTCGCCATCTTAACACCGTTTTTGAAAAGTGAATAAGTCTGATTTAGCGCCATCTATTGTTTTGAACGGGAACTATTACACCATGGAAGCTCCATGAATATGATATATTTTGTGAAATGTTTTGAAGAAACTAAAGAGATGACGCTCTGTTCAGATATCTATTCCAATTTATAAAAATGTGAACTTTGAAAATAGGAAAACACATTACAGTATAAATAACAATATTATGATCTATTTATATTAATTAAGTAAATTTTAGAAGACTAGAAAGTTCATACATTTTTCTATACCTCACGTAAAACAAGGATGTATGAATTGGGTGATTAGGGATGAAACTGAAAATGAATCGGTATATGGTAAATAAATAATAAACTTCAATTGGTAAAAAATCGCTTTAAATATGTATAAATATCTTAGTTAGTTAAGCACTGTAGAGTTATAAAGAAGCCAGAAGGTTAAACCATTTAAACTAAGGAAGTGGAAGACATAACAGAATATTTAATATTTGTACCTAGACGTATAAAGCGTCCACGTGTTATTTATTTGTTATTTTTTAATGCGACAACCCTATCAATTATCCCTATTCTACAGTTACTCGTCCTAATTAACTCCTTATTCAGTTTAAACAGATACAAGACATGTTTTCTCAAATTTTTGAAGTAGTAAAGTGACCACGGCAACTGCAAAGATGCCGAAACGTCGAAATAATTTGAAAAATTAACTAAAATATACGCGATAATATCCGGTAAAAAGTGTTTTATTTAAAGTATGTATCGTGAAAACTTAAGAAAAGATTTAAGTAGTAAAGTATTAAGATTTTTTATAGTATAATTCAAACCTTTGGATAGCGGGATGAAGGGTTTATAAATTCAATACTTACATGTTAAAACTACTAGGTACTTATAACAACAACTAACTCTATGAAAATGAAACTCTTGGAAACTAGGTTGTTTTATAATATTATTGCAAACCGTGTACTGGAATGACACTAGTTGCTCTCCCACCAGTGGTCCCTTATACTTATAATGTAACTTTTGTGAGCAAAGCGATAGCAAAAAGCACGCGATATTTGATATTCCATCGCTAGTTATCAAAGAAACGGTATTACGTACCAGCGATAGGAGCATAACATGTTCGGTATCCAAACATATTGTATGTGATATAAAGGTTTAGTACGTTGAGCGACGATGGTGTGACAACTGCACAGTAATTGCTGATTGCTCTTCTTACATAAATCTTTAGCCGGTTCGAGTCCTGCTGATAGATAGTGGAGTGATAAATAAAGATGTATGATAATTGATTCTTCGATATTTTCTGTTGTTTAATGTTCTTAGTCAATAGTAGATTCCACCTCAGACTTCTTTGAGGCAACAAAGGTAGAGTGACTTTTTCATGTACTTAAATCGATATTTCAGTAAATACTTAGTCAGTTATTATTAAAAACCGGTACAGTTAAAATTCCTTCGAGAAAGATACTAAATATTTTTTATAGCGCTTTTGAAGTAACTCCTGCCTCTCTAACATTGTTAACCTCAAAAACACTGTTGCTATGTAATATAAGTGACCTTTTACCATCAGGGAATAGACGAGGAACCCCATTTGGCATTTAAACGCCTATCTTCAATTAATTCCGTAATTGGAAGATGCTTATCTTGAAATTAGTTATCTGACACGAATTCCCCTGAATTCCTTTCTTATGTAGTTATTTGTAAACCAATTAAAGCTCAGCATAAATTGGAACAGTTTCGTTTGAGGAAGATATTTCATTAGATTCTAACAATTGTCTATAATATTTATTTTATTTATGATGTTTAAACAAAGTTTTTTGAGTGAAGGATAGGTGTATAAAAACGTATTATTTGCATATTAAAATATGTAAGCTTCCAAAATGGCGGCTAATGTGATCCTTTTCACGTGGTATCCAGGTGGTTGCTTCATGATGGTTTGTCAATCTACGAATGTTGAATGAACCATAAAATATTCTTTGATCATAAATATATAAATGATCATAATATATAAAAAAAGTTCTTCGTTTCTGTAATCATTTTTGCTATCACTGCTTATGCAATAAATATAGAAGGGACCACATGTTATGTTCGTCCAAGCAGCGCATGTTTTGTCGATTCAATCCTATACGCGAATTGCTGCGTAACAGAGTTTGAACCAAAACAACTTGAAATTTAATAAAAGTCCTAAAGCTCAAGCTCATGCAACTTCGGCAAGCTGTCGAAAATAATTTACCATGAACCAACATCAGTCTTGTAACTTTGAAACCTATTTTCGTTCCTTTGATGTTAATTGCGCAGTTAAAAGTAAAAGTTAGCGTTGTACTGTTTTATTGTTAGTTTGGAACTTGTATAGCCGAGTTAAGTTATTCGATTAGTGATATCGAATTGTCTCTCGGGATCGATTTATAAAAGTGAGGTGGAGGAATTGCTTTGGAAGTTTGAGTGTGATTGAATTAGGTTTAGTGTTACGTACTAACAGGGTTTGTGTTGGTAACTAATAAACTTCTTATTTTAATACCATAACAAAATATGTGAGCCTAGTTATTTATAGGTATTGATATACGAGTGCCTTCATAATCCCATAATGTAGGGATATAATCTTCGCCGAACTGTGGGGTGGTCTCAGGCAACTTATAATCAACCACGCTTGCCAGTTCCGGGTTGGCAGCCGTTCCATTTGCCTTCGAAATAATATCTAATATATGTGTGTTTTCTCAAGATGTTTTCCTTCACCGTTAGATCAGTCAGCTTTATGTACTTAACTTAACTCTTTGGTACACTTGACTGTCACCGGGGATCGAACCCAGGACCTTCAGGTCGAGAAGCCAGTACCTTAACCACTGAACCACCGAAGCTTGTTATTTGGATAAAACTAAGATGAACAAGTGAAACAATATAAACAGAAACTAATCCGCCTTTAACACAATTCTTTATGAATCTAGCAAAATTCCGGTTAGAAATACTACGATAATATTTCTTAGGTTAATTAGCCAAGTTCTATATTAACAAACATTTAAATTATGTAGTTTCTAATAGTATCTATAGATTAGGGCTTAGGCGATCTGCGTTTAATAATTGAAAACCCAAGTTAAGCCATTTCAATTTAAACCCGTTACCCACAGTACTAGAGAATCTACAAATGTTTCGTGGAAAAACGATATTGAATCGGCAAAACTATCAAAACCGCTGACAACGATAGCTTTGTTCGTTGATTGAAGTTAGTTTTATTTTTGACTTCAAAAGATAGTTCTAGATTATTGTGTTTTGAATTCATAACGTTTTACTAAAATATACTATGTGACTCTTATTACACGGGTGACTCTTTTTACCTTTTGGAAATTGCCACAAGCAGCAGAACGCAATTCTGAGCAACTCAGCCAGCGACACCACAAAAAGGTTAAACTCTTCATACGAAAATGGCAACATGACATCGATTTTTTCTCATTTTCGCTGTTACTATTTTTCCGAAGGGTAAAAAGATTTACAGGGTATAAAAACAAATCATAACATAGGTATCCTTCTTTTAATATTACTAATGCGTTATTTTCGGCTTGTCGATCTGAAGTCCCAGGTTCGATGCAGTGTCGAATATAGCGAAATTCTTTTTTAACAACTTCCGTACATTAAGTTGATGCCTCAGTCCCTTAATAGGCGCAGGCGAAAGGTTGCGTGAGACGTTTCACCGATGCAGCATTGCTGATGCAAGGATATTTTTGAAAGATTCTATTCGATTAACGCATCACACACACATACTCACTCAAAAACAGTCTGTGACATACCCACACATGTGGATTCCATATAATATGCAGACTGCGCTCTCGGGGTTCCTACCAATTACAGTTTTTGAATTGACACCGGTGGCCCTGGCTAACTCGTCGTATGCGTTCCTATTGAGTTTCTTGCTGGTTCTTTGGCAGTAGAGATTTCTTCCAAACCAGTGGCAGTTTCTTAGCTATGCTATCGTATGTAGGAGTAGTTTAAGTTCCGGCTAAGCTCAATCAGCGCTAGGCCACAAAGTCCGGTGAAATTTAAAAGGTAAATAAACAGTCCCTTTTTTAGAGCAGACTTGACATCATCAACGAAATCCTTATCAAGGATAAAGTAGCCCTTACGACAAAGGTCCGCTCAGGCTCGTTTCAAGCTCAGAGTCTTTCTCTGGCAATCTAACGGAGCAATGCTGCCAGAGTTTTAAGCGGGGGTCTGTATGATTGAATTGCTCTCTTTTCTCCTAACCTTTTTTTTTATTATTTTACTATATTTAGTTTGCAAATTTAAATTATATTTTGCCGTGCTTAAGTTATAAGGTTTCAGGTTCATTATATTTAGGTCCTTACATATGAAATTGGCATTTTGTCAAACTGGCCACTTTGATCTGTATTATCTCCTCTTTGGTTAAGAATTCCAATTTCAAATTTATACAGCTATTTACTCACGCATTTGTGTTACGAAAACCGTAAATTATCAATTTTTTTTTCTCATTTGGTTTTTTCTTTGCGTCACTTAGTAGACACTTTTTGGTTCCAACGTTTTCGTTCTGGAAATTTCGACCTGCACACCAAGCCCCGTGGACGGCCGGAGACCAAAGTTGGTAATGAAGAATTGAAGGCTATTGTGGATGCGGATCCATCGCAAACCGCATCCGAGTTAGCTGTAGGCTGCAGTGTTAGTGACAAAGCTGTTTTAATCCACTTGAAGCAAATTGGGAAGGCTAAAAAGCTTGAGAGATGGGTACCTCATGAATTGAGTGCAGCAAACCGACAAACGCGCGTCGACTGCTGCGTTACTCAACCGGCACAATAATTAAAGGATTAAAATCGAATTACCGGCGATGAAAAGTGGATACTATACGACAGTCGGAAATACTCCCTGGACCTTGGCGAACCAGCCAAATCCTGCCTCATGCTTGTGAGCTTGTGAGCGTTTGGTAGACTAGTGTCGGTGTCATTCACAACAGCTTTCTTAAATCTGGCCAGATGATTACGGCAGATGTCTTTTGTCAGGAACTGCAAACCATGATGGAAAAGCTAGCTGCTAAATAACCGAGGCTGGTCAATCGCTCTAGGCCACTGCTGTTTCAGCACAATGCTAGACCACACACTGTACAACAGATGGCTACCAAATTAGAGGACCTTCAATTGAAATGTCTAAGACATCCACCGTACTCCCCATACCTTGCTCCAACAGATTACCATTTTTTTTCGAAATTTGGATAACTTCTTGCTAGGCACAAAATTCAGCTCCGATGGGGCAGTCAAAAGCGCCTTCAAAGGTTTTATTGATTCCCGTCCGAATGGTTTTTTTAATAAAGGGATCAACAGGTAATACAGTACCTATGAGATGGCAGAAGTGCATGGATAGCAATAGTACACACTTTGCTTAAATAAATATATTATATTTAAAAAAACTGACTTTATGTTCCTCCCTTACAAAACGCCAATCTCATATGTAATGACCTAATATTTTTATAATGAATGAGTCTTTTGAGTTTACTATATTAATTTTGATTGCCAAAGTAGTAGAGATGTTTCATGCTATTGCAAGAGTTTTTCAAGCATGATGAAAACAAAATAAACTCCACTTTTAACTTTCGAATATTCTGAACATAAATTTTGATAATAATTCCTGGGATCAAGCCAGTTTACCAGTGCGCTTCGGTGGTTTAGGAACTCGAAAAATTTCTTCTCTAGCTTTGCCAGCCTTTTTATCTTCGATTTACGGTAATAAAGATATTTTCAATAACATTCTTTCCTCTTCTTTTACGGGCGAGATTTCTCATCTTTCGGATGCCGAAATGCACTGGAATATTGTATCAAACAGTTCAGCAGTTCCACAAAATCCCGCGTCACAGCGTCAGTGGGACGACGTGCTTTGTATTTTAGAGCGGAACAAACAATTAAATACGCCTAATTTAACAGAGCGCGCTCGTCTGCTAGCGGTGGGTTCGTGGGAGTCAGGGCTATGGTTGCAGGCGCTTCCGTCATCTAACTTGGGAACCCTTTTTGACAACCATAGCTTTAGGCTTGCCTGTAGTTTACGTTTAGGAATAAAATTATGTGCTCGACACCGCTGCCGCTGTGGCGTGTTGGTCGATGAGCTCGGTCGCCATGGCCTTTCATGTTCTCGCAGCGGTGGCAGAATATCTCGCCATGCTAGTCTAAATGACATCATCCATCGGAATCTTGTTACCTCCAATACTCCCTCGGTTCTTGAACCGTCAGGATTGTTGCGTGATGATGGCAAGTGACCTGATGGTATGACTCTGGTCCCGTGGAGGATGGGTAGGCCGCTGGTGTGGGATGCAACCTGCGTAGACACTCTCGCGGCTTCCCATCTTTCCACAACTAGTATACAATCTGGCTCTGCTGCTAACAACGCTGAAAGCCTTAAACGTAGAAAATATCAGAATTTGGGTGGCGGGTATATTTTTGAGGTTTTTGGCGTTGAAACCATGGGGTCCTGGGGACAAGTGGCTCATCGTCTTTTTTCGGACCTAGCGAGGCGATTGGTGAGTGAAACTCGTGACCCGAAGGTTGGCAACTACCTCGCACAACGAATTTCTATTGCGATCCAGCGTGGTAATTCAGCTAGCCTTTTGGCTATGTTGCCATCAATGCATTCAAGTTTCGATTTAGTGTTTTATTTTTAGTATAATTTTAACGTATAATTATTTATTTCATTTAATTTTTATACTTGTCAATATCGTAAATATATTATCTATTGTATTAGTTAGATAGTTAGATTTTCATTAATTTTAAATAAACAAAAATAAATAAATCACAGTTTAAAATGCAATCATATTCTTTACCTATGAAATTGCCGTTTTTCACGAAATAAATGAAGCGTAATTTTTTTATATATTTTTTATTTCTATTAATCAAAATAATCACCTATGCAATCAATGCATCTTTGCCAACGCATTGGTAGCTTATTGATGCCTTTCTTGAAGAAATCAGCTGGACGGGAGGCAACAAATTCTTCAAAGGCATTTTGTATTGCCTCTCGGGTATTGAATTTTTTTCCCTCCAAGAAGTTATCCAAATTCTGGAAAAAGTAGAAGTCTGTAGGCGCAAGGTCTGGTGAGTACGGCGGATGACGGAGAACTTCCAACCCCAACTCTTGTAGCTTGGAGACCGTCTGCTGTGCAGTATGAGGTCGCGCGTTGTCGTGCAGGAGCAGTGGAGCCGAACGATTGAACAAGCTGGTTGGAGACGTGCGAGCTTCTCCATCATTGTGTTCAGTTCTTCACAGTACACATCTGCAGTAATGCTTGTCCCGTTTGGCAAGAAGCTGTGATGAATTACACCCGCGTTAGACCACCAAACAGTGACCATCACCTTTCTAGGGGTAAGTTTTCGTTTAGGGCATTGTTTAGGTGCTGAACCAGGGTCCAACCAACTTGTTGAGCGCTTACGATTATCAAACAGGATCCATTTCTCGTCACAAGTAACAATGTGGTTCAGAATTCCTTCATTTGTATGCCTGCTGAGCAGTGCAAGGCACGTCTCCACGCGTACTTCGCGCTGGCGGTCATTGAGTTCGTGGGGTACCCATTTGTCAAGCTTTTTTACCTTGCCAATTTGACGCAAATGGACCAATATTGTTTTGATGCTAACGTCGAAAGCTGCTGCTAATTCAGCCGTGGATTGAGTTTCATCAGCTTCCACAATTGCCTTTAATTCGTCATTGTCGACCAAAGTTTTCGGACGACCACGGGGTTCATTTTTCAGGTCAAAATTTCCAGAACGGAAGCGGGTAAACCAATAACGGGTGGTGCGTTCGTTTGTAGTGTTCGCTCCGTAAACGTCGTTGATGTTGCGTGCCGCTTGTGCCGCTTTGCTGCCACGACGGTACTCATACTCCATAATTACTCGAATTTTTAACTTATCCATGATGATGAAAAATGTTCGACTGCGTTGAAAACTAAACACTAACTATTAAACAAATGACGATTTTAGAAAAAGAATTCCATGTTTGTCAAATAAAATTAAATTGAAATTAGAATTATCAGTCAAAAAAAAAATATTTTCATTTGAAATGGCCAGTACGGCAAAACGGCAGTTTCATAGGTAAAGACCTATTATCATTTTCAACACGCGAACAAAATACAAATACAAGTAAATATGTATAAACAAAATGCTATATAGTTATATAGTTAACTTAATTAAACATTAATCAAGTTGATTGACGGAAATGATAGTGGGCGTGACGTCATAAACTAATTTAGCCAAAACCAATCAGGAGGCTGCTAAAGTCATTGCAAATCGGAAATTGACAAATCGACCGATATTGATAGTAATTATACTGGGTTGCCTTTGAGATGAAGTGTCAAGCAAACTTGTATTGCGGCTTAATTGGTTTAAAATTAATTCAAAATTAGCCTGAGAACAATACGGTCTTATGATTCATATTTTATTCTGAAGAAACATAACTCACGCATACAGTAGTTTTCTGACAAGACATAATATTATATCCTAGAAAAAATGGTTTTTTATTCAAATTTTATATAATATCAATTAGCCAGGTCCACACCGGACGATCCATAATGGATCGCCGATCCCGCGATCATACTAGGCCGATCCAGTTTTTAAAACTTACGATCCTAAACCTTCGTTCGAAGCGATCCACGAGCGATCCGTGACATTCAGTTCAGTCTAGAGGTGTTATATTAGGCTCAAATATTCGTATTCCTATTATCGAATATAACGCTTTACCAATATTAGGTTATCAAGCCTATTATTTGGTATTAGTCTGGTAATAGTCAAATAATAGGGTTAGTTTTCCGTCCGATGTTGTTCTAATAATACGCTATATTCATTTAACCATATTTGTTTGCGTGTATATTAGTTATACGAGAGATAGTTATATAAGAGAATCGCATATTTTAGACTTATATTATAAATTCGAAAGTTTGCTTATTTATTCGTTTTAATGTACTTTTTGGCAGATTTGATTTTAATTTTGGTATGGTATTGGATTTCTTGGATTAGGCCTCGGATTAACACATACGCTACTTTTTAACCCGACAAAATAATGTGTTAATATAGCTAGCTACTCTTAATATGGTTGAGGAGGGCGATGGCTGGATCCCGCGTTAACTCGTGAACGGGTGCCGTTTGAGGGTGTTCGTCGTTTGGATACTTGGGGGGAGGGAGACTTGCCGAGCTAACAGATGCAGAAAAGAATAATTTTGTATAGACATAAAGAGACTCTGTAAATTTATTTTGAAAAAAAAAAAAAAATATACCCGTGAAGTTTCTTGCCAGTTCTTCTTCACGAAGGTTTTTTTTCGAACTGGTGGTAGAATCATGTTTTATTTGACGTCAATAAGAACAAGTAATTGTCAATGTTGAGAAATAAATATTTGAATTTGAATTTGAATTTGAATTTAATATTGATTAAGAGTAGTGATTAAATTTGCCTTCATACTTTAACAGGCATTAACATTAAACACGTCTAACTAAATTAAATGAACTTTCGTAAAAATTATGCATTATTCTTTTACTCAGATTATTATAAAACAATTGCGTATTTTTTTTACAATTTTTTTTTACATTGATGTCGATTACGTGCTGTCTGTCTGCTTATCCATGAAACTTCCATACAAAACGCGAAGTGTATGCAACGCGTACATAATGTTCGATCGAATACGTCCTTGGTACACTACCGCGTAGCGCTGCGCGGCCCGGCGAAGAGCGCGAGCGACGGTTAACACCCAAGTTTGGCAACGTCGCATATTACCCGATAATAGTCAAATAATAGCGAGCCGATTTAGTATCCGAATCAAACTAATATAGGTGTTATAGTATTTTCGCGATATCTGAACGCATTGCAATGCATCTGTTGCCAGTTTAATACACGATTCGTTACGAATAATCGATATACAGTGATGCATTAGATTTTATAGGTACCTATCAATAATATAGTTTCAATAGAGCGATATCAAATAAATAGTTTTAGTAACAGTAAGAGGCAATATTGGATTTTCGATATTCTTGCTATATAATATGATTCGTATTAGTATTATTTATATTCGTAAAGGTTCGTAAAGAGTTTTTACTGTCCTTGAAACTCTATTATAATCGTATGGAATAAAGATTGCGTGCTTTTGTTTTGATTGTTCACTTAAAGTTCATAGAAACTGCGACATGGATACGCCTGCATGAAAAAGACGGCGCGAGCGAGCGCGTTGATGATGACGTATTTCTATTATCGAATATAACGCTTTACCAATATTAGGTTATCGTGCCTATTATTCGGTAACAGTCAAATAATAGGGATAGTTTTCCGTCCGATGTTGTTATTATAATACGCAATATTCATTAAATCTTTATTAGTTTGATTGTATATTAGTTATACGAGTGTAAGAGAATCGCATACTTATATTAGAACTATATTATAATATGCGAAAGTTTGCTTATTTATTAGTTTTTATGTAGGTACTGTTCAACTGTTTTGCAGGCTCAAACTGCTGAACCGATTTTAATGTTTGGTATGGTACTGGATTTCTTGGATTAGGTCTCAGATTATGAAAAGTACATAGGTACGCTACTTTTCAACCCGAAAAAGTAATGTATTAATAAAGCTAGCGAGTATATAATATTGATTAAGAGTAGTGATTAAATTTGCCTTCATACTTTAATAGGCATTAACATTAAACACGTCTAACTAAACTAAATGAACATAAAATCTATCTAAAAAATTAGGCGTTATTACTATTACTCAGATTATTATCAAAATATTGCGCATTTTTAACAATTTTTATTTAATCGATGTCGATTACATGCTGTCACTCTGCTTATCCATGAAACTTCCATACAAAACGCGAAGTGTATGCTACGCATAGATAATGTTCGATCGAATACGTCCTTGGTACACTACCGCGTAGCACTGCGCGGCCCGGCGAAGAGTGCGAGCGATGGATAACACGCAAGTTTGGCAACGTCGCAGTCTCCTGTGACGCGACGAACGTCACTCACTATTATTTGACTATTATAGAATAACCTAATATCATAACGTTCATATTACCTAATATGTGATTTGGTCCGTGTAACTATTACGTATAACTATTACGAATATATTAGTCACACCTCTAGTTCAGTCGAACTCTTGCACGATATGGAGGCACACGTACAACGGCGGCGTCGAATTGCCGTGCCGGCGGCAGTAACCTTTATGTCGCTAAAAAAAATTGCGCAAATGATCAAAAAACCAAAAAGACGGTTCTGGATAAAAACTATATAATAAGAATCGTTTGGATTATGGAACTCAGCTTTACGCAGAATTAGTTACCGATAAAGTTGAACACCATTTTGCAAGAATGAATGGTAATCAGTTTGAGATATTATGTTCAATAAGCTAAGAAATTCTCTCTTCTAAATTTGTCTCTTTTGTAGCCTCCCCCAGAGACCGCATTTTTCTCTCTCTTAACTCTTCGACTGGTGTGTTTGCCATATCGCGTGAAATTTGACGCCAAGCATCCTCTTTAACACCCCTATTGGTATAGTTTTTGTCGTCCGGGTCCCATAAACATTTGTTCTGCTTATAAAGGGCTATTAACTGGATGGACTCTTAGATTGATCCACATTTGCTGAGCGCACGATCCACACGGCCGTCCACACCGTGCGCGCCACGCTACTGAGGTACCTTTGAACATGGCCAAAAAACCGACAACAAACGGATCGGCCACATCAAGGAGCGCGCGCTCCAATCGTGCGCTTGGATCGCGCGCGGCACGTCCCCACCGCCCGCACATTTGGATTGCAGTCTTGCCGCGCGCGATTGGAGCGCGGTGGATCGTCCGGTGTGGACCCGGCTATTAAATCTTCGAATGCTTCGAAAATTTTTTCAATTTTCATTTCTTTTCCCAATTTTTGCCCATTTAATAAAGAAGAAATACAAATATAACGTAACAAACTTTGGTTATAATACTAACAATTTTCGAATGTAGGTCTATAAAAAATCTAACACAGTCCACGTACCTCATCCAAGTCACGTGATTGCGTAACTAAGTAGAAACTATAATGTGAGTGAAGTGTTTTATCTAGAGAAGTATTGAGAAATGTTAACTTAGAGATAACGTAAGTTAAACTCAGCCTACAATCTTTTTATTAATAAAAACATACGTATTATTTTTAGTGCGAAAAAACTATTTTTGTTTTCATTATTTAGTGTTACGGTAACTAATAAAAAAAGATTCCCACTTCCTAACCCTTTAATATTAAATAGATCATTTGGGAATCAAGAAAAGTATTATATAGTTCGTAATGAACCAACTGTTGGCTAACGTTTAATACAAATTCCTTAATCCAAATTAATAGAATAATACACTACAGAACACCCTAAATTTTCTGAAAAAAATGTCATCAAGAGTCCCCTTGGAAAAATTTATAAAAGTTACGTACTTAAATCTTATTTCGTGCTTAATACATAATTAAGTTAAAAAGCTTCGCTCTGCTTACTTTGGGGCGATATTATTCTGTTATGATCATATTTACGAAATATTATAGCATATATTTTTTAATATATCTGATAATAAGAGACTTTTATATGTTTGTACACACATGCTTCTTATTTTTTGATTTCATATTAAGCATAGAACAAATATTAATATTAAAAAAGAGATGTAATCCTAGTATAGTACACGCTAATCGAAGCCGCCTGCGGTATTACGTAAGAAAAATAACTTCATATTACATACAATTTGTTTTCTATCATGCTGCTATCGCGGGTATCTCATACTTTTTTGTCAAATAACCATTGAAAAGCGATTTCTCTCGGGGTTCTGACTGATCTCGGGATTTTTGCTATCCCTGGTTACATTAATAGCCCTCAGGATCTTACAATTGCAAAAACTCGTGTCGCAACCCAGATCTTGTGCTCAAATGCACACTCTAGTGTTACATACCATTAATAATGAAAATATTTGTTTGTATTGTTTCTCTGCAAATATTACAAAAAGTGCTCGGGGTCTCGTGACCCGACACCCTTCCCTTTGCTCTTTACATTTGCTCCACCAGCATAGATATTCTCCATTTGGAATAGGTATGAATTTTTGGTACCCTTTATTGAAAAGGTGTGTAATTGAAAAGGCTCCTTTCATACAAATTAAATTCTATTCGGAATCGATTTGTAATCCGAAATCGGATGAGGCGGCTTACATCCGATCACTCACGCTCGTCGCTCTAATTCGCAAACTGAGTACAGGACTGCAGCCTGTTGAGAACCAAGTTGACTTGGTTGTCGTGTGCTGGTTGCAAACCAAACTCAATGTTTGTGACTATTAAACCAACGGGTGACGAATTATGATTAAGATTGGATTTTAGAAAACTGGATCGGATACTTTGTGAATCTGGTGTGTAAATATCAATAATGGGGCAATATTGCGAACGGATTTTGGGACTTGTTGAGTAGCGTGAGAAAGAATTGGCGGAATTTCTTTTTCAGTACTATAGTAGATACTTCGTATTTCAACAGCCGAAAAAAAACTGACGTGGTTGTGTTCCAAAGGACACAGGCAATTTTAACTGGGGCTAAGAATCAGCGATGTATCTTAAATACGTTTATGTAATTAAAAAAACCCTCAAATTGCGTTTATGCGCACGAGTGAACGCCCGGTGGATATTCGTTTGCTCCTTATGAAAACGGCTTTTTATTCACTTGACAGTAATCATAAAATATTAGCTATATAATATTTGTAGACGCCGCGTATACTAGGAGACGACGATACTACAGGGGATTCAAATGCGCAACGGAGTCTGAACCAAATCTAACGACTGTACATATACTAGTGTATCACATATTATGGTAAACGGTACCTGTACTTGTTAATTAGCTTTAAAGTTTATTGAAACTTGGGTTTTTCTTCTTGCTAAACTTTTTTACAAAAATTTAGCTTTTTTAATGGAAAAAAATTGATGGAAATTAAACTTTCACGTCCAGAGTTTTTAAAGAGTTTCTTAGTTTATGTACAGTCGGCTAAAAATGTTGTCTATCACACTAAGGATGAAGTTCTATTGACGGTTTGAAAACAAGGTTGGTTTTCCCTTGTTATAATATTCTGACAGCTATAGATAGTCTCAACCTTACAGCTGTTTTGTGTTCACCGGAAATATAGTTAAAACTGGTAGACTGGTGACTGTACTGTATTTATTTAACGTAAAATAACAACATCATTAAAGACGAAAAATGTTACATTTTAGTTGAAAATACCAATCATTATGAAATGCATACAATTTGTTTATAATTTGGTCTATAGAGAATTTTTTTTTTTTTTTGCGAAATATATGAGCAGAGCCGCCGGCATACTCTTATAATTAATATAAAAAAGTCACAGCTTTAATTACGTTTTATTATCCATTTTTCCTCTTATTCGACTTTACTATTTTAAATCAATCATTCGAAATAAATAAACTCAATTTAAAATATTTGACAATTCCGTTGTTGTCATGAAACTCGTTTATTGCGACGAACAGTTAAAGTAATTACATTAAACATTTAATTATTTGTGATCGTTTTATAATTCAATGGAACCAATGACTAGCTTCCAAAGTGTTGGCAGTAATTTAGCGTTGTAGAAAGATAATTGGCTATCAATTATTATGAATGGTTTGTTGTGAAAACTGAAACCGCATGAATAAATTATAAAATCAATGTAATCAACGTTATACTTTAGCAAGTAAGTGATTTTGACTCTGATTAATAAGGCACAGGTGAAATACTTACCACGTTTTCTTTAATAATCTTATGAACGATCCACTAAAATACAGTAATACTGAAAAAAACTGCATTTATAATATTTTTGGATCTTGCCCTATTAGAGGTTAATCATACTCGAGAAATGTAAGAAATGTTAATGCAAGAAATGTCAAAAGTTGAAAGGCTCAGCCAAGAAATTGTCATAACTTTCTTTACTTAAGAATTGAGAAAACAGTTGGTTGAGATAATTCTTTATGACAAACATCAATTAATAGTGTTTTGATTTTATTAATACTTTTATTATACTAAAACTTAAAATTGGTAGTTGGTCAACAGTCTATGTAATACAATTGGTGATATATAATTTTTGCGCCAAGTATTGACTTGTCTTATGAATGCGGGCGTTAGTGTTCGTTTTCATAGCCTTTGCAAATTATAGTTAGTTGTGTACTTTTAAAAGTTCCAAATTAATATCTCTAGGATCATAGGATTAATAGGGGATTCCAGGGTATATAATCTAATGGAGATCGGTCGACACTATCCATAAGTTGTTCATATGTTTTCCAGCTAATTTTTATGTTAATTAATGTATTTTATTTTTTTCTCCTCAGCGCCGTAGGTACAAAACTTAATAGTTAACTTTATATTAGTAGAAAGCCGTTTGATTCGGTAAATAAATATACTTTTACACGAACATGCAAGGAGCACTCGGCTGAGTTACCAAACTTAAGACACTTGTCACTCGAGGTGTCCGTAGGCTATGAGAATAGCCTTATAGTAACCAAAAATTATAGCTTGATGGTACTCAAAATGTCTAGTGAGATTCTCGTCGTCAGGTAAGAGGGGTCATTTTCAACCGACGACAAAATTACGTTGGTTATTTACACAGGGTGTTGTAAATAAGCAACGTAATTTTGTCGTCACTTTGGTGTGCGACTTCAATACATTTTTATCGCAGGCGGACGATTGAATTAGACATTTAACTAAACAGCTACCCGTTTGGTCGAACGTGTTTTTTTTTTGAGTGTTCACCGGATGCGTTGGCTCCACGCTAACTTCGTTCGCTCGGCTCTGGCAAATCGCAGGATATTATTAGTTTGAAAGAAAATAATTAACAACTCCTTCTTTGCTCGGTTTACAATTAACTATTCCATACTACAGATAGACGGTTAGTTGTTAAGTTGAATAACTTATTCGCCATGCGCCTGCGACGTATATAAGCTTAACGCACACTAAAGGCGACGCGCTTGAATGACTCGAACTATCTAAACTCGGTATTTCCATCACCAAACACCAATCTTAACTACGTTTACCTGGTGTGTCACAATATAATCAAAATTGTGTAGATTTGTTTATCAGAAAATCTGTATGCGTGGGGTAGAAAGACTCGCTACTATTATCATCTTACATCTTTACGATAATAATCTGATATCTTCAAATTATCTATAAAAAGTGATTCGCCTCGATAAGTGATAATTATCTAACCTACATCCTGAGATTAAAAAATCTGATACTACAGCGTATTTTATGATTTTAAAGATAATCTTAATTTATGTTCCTGTCGTCCGAGTTTCGACGAAATTCTTACTACTCCCGTATTCATATTTTACATTAGTTTAGATTAATTGTACTAACGATCTCACTCGGAGACGTCAAACCGCTACTTAGGGCGCTATTAATTATAGATTTTGCTTGACAAATTATATATTCGGTATGCGAAATCTATACTTGGATTTGGAGCAGTTTAACTTACCAGTGATATAAGACTACATTTTTTTGTTTATCACAGTGGCACCATTCCCCCCCCACCACCATTTCTAGACACAGAATAAAGGGGGACTCGTTCGATCAGTGCTGTTAACGTTAGAGATCTGTAGTTAATTACAAAGCCCTTTTTCGGAATGGGTTTCGTGGTTTGATGGCCAATGCCAAGTACCCCAGCCACTAATGACCGCTTGGGGAATTTGACAGTTTTTGACAAAAAGGTTTATTGCACAAGATGTTGAACGGAAAGGATTTGGAATTTGAGTTTTCTAAACTCAATTTGAAATCAACTTAAGTTATAAAGGGTTTTCAACAAGAACTTTGTCAATATGGTGACAGCGGAAAAACATGAAAGTTTTTTGAATTCAATTTCACTCGAAAGTCGCATTAAAATAATGAAAATTCACAATGAAAATGGTGGATCTGTAGAAGTTACCTATCGTAAATTCGGCATATCTTCGGTAAACATAATCGTCCTTCTTAGACCGCTATTAAGAATTTGGTGAATAAATTTGAGTCGACAGGTTTGGTACTTAATGTGCCAACACCAACGCATATTCGATCAGGTCGATCAAGTGAAAACATCGCAGCTGTGATTCACAGTGTTGAAGAAGATCCGAATTTGTCAATTCCTCGACGTTCTCAACAATTGAGGTTATCCACAACAACCACATGGCGAATTCTGCGTAAGGATTTGGCCTTACAAGGTGCAACTGGTGCAACAATTGAAGCCGCCCGACCATTTACATCGTCATCTCAATACATTCAACAACAAAAAGTTGGTAATTCTGAAAAAAATATTTTTCAGACAGAGCCCATTTTAATTTGCCTGGCTACGTCAACAAGCAAAATTGCCTCATTTGGGCTTCGTAAAATCCAAGAAAGGTTGTTGAGAAACAATTATATGCTGAACGTTTCCGATCAGGGGTGATTGGGCCGTTTTCTTTCGAAAATTCGGCTGGAAATGCGATTACGGTAAATGGATTACGCTATCGAGAGATGTTAACAACTCAATGTTGGCCTATTATTCATGATATGGATATCAGTAACATTAAGTTTCAACAAAATGGTGCCACAAGTCACATAGCCACAGAAACAATGAATTTATTGCAAACCAAATTTCCCGATCGCATATTTCATGAAATTCATCTGTTAAGTGGCCGGCTCGGTCCTGTGATTTGTTTTTTTTTTTAAATTGTGTACCTGTACCAAATGATTCTTATCTGCCCCTGGTAGCTTGGCAAGACTCCGTCCCCAAGAACTGTTCAAACAACAAACATCCGCGAACGACACCCATCCACAGGAATAACGTGGGAGTCAGCTATTACCCTCCTCAAGCACATAAGGGTGCTACCCCACCAATCATTGCCTGATCCATTCTACCATCATCACTCTCGATCGATTGGTGTGGTAACACCCTTAGAGGGTAATCAGCGACCCGACGCTACCGTAAGGAGATGTACTTTAATGATAATGACGTTTTAGCCATTAATCTGGATTGTTACTATAAATGTAGATTGATTCTGAGGTAGGTTGACAATAATCAGTAGATCACAAAACCTGGTAAACAATGACAGCATCATTTCTACAACTACAACCGTCGTTTTTGCTAGTCTAATTCATTAGAACCAAATAACATTCACATTTAACTCGAGTTGTTGTTGTAAGACACCCACTAATTTTGCACAACGTTTATCGATAGCGATCCAACGCGGCAATTCTGCCAGTCTTTTGGCCATTTTGCCTTATGTACTATCGTGGAACTTGCTGCAGGCTCAGATTCGCATCCAAATCCCCTGCAGTGTTGCCGTCCCTTAGTATGCGGGGCGCCTACAAACAACGCGCAAGCGATTCCCGCAAGAGTTCCCCGATGGTACAAATTAATTTAGACACCTTTAATTAGTTTTTCTAACCTTTAGTTCTAATTGCTAAATTGTAAAAATTCTTGTTTTTGTTTTAAAAAAAATGCCATAAAACCGTCTTCCACGGACCTGAGTTCAAAATTTAAGATAACTCGGGGTAAAATATTGCTTTATGCATTTGTATGTATGTGATGGAGAGACATTTGAACTGACTAACCGAGTTAACCGAGTTAAGTGGTTACGCAGCTCTGGGCAAGTCGGCTAATAAATAGTAACCTATCTTAAATCAACCTAAAATGGACGTTTCAATGTGTCCAAAGACGCGGGCCTGTGAAGCCCTTTAATTGACACCGATAGACACTTCGCACACTAGTCTCTGGGCTCTTATGTACTTGCTAGAAGCATAATGCTTAAGTGCTAAGCTCGAGCTCTTCGACTTAACTTCAAGTAGTCCTGAGGTGACGGCTGGTAGACCTAATAATTTTAAGTAACAATAACGGCCACAATTGGAGAAGCCAAATGGTTAGTTAAGACGTAGAAGTATAGATTTTGATAATCAAGTCTAGACTCAGAAGGATTTTGGATAAAGTATAGATTAGCAAAATCTATGCTAAGAACATTTTAATTTTTGCGTTGTACTGTTTATGTATGGCTCTATTGACCTTTTCACTGGACTTTATACTAAGGACGGACACCTCAATAAATCTTCAAAAATTTTATATTTTTGTAAAGCTTTACTAAGATTAGGGAGTTTCGTACACGAAATGAACATTGACATTTGCGCTCCTCTCAATGTGACGTATAAAACCTCCCTAAATTAAAGGTCCCTTCAAATTCATCTACCAACTAAATTAAAAGTTTTATTATCTTCCCAAACGGACAGTTGCAATGTTCCCGTCATTACGTCAGCACTCTAACCTGCCCTTGGCCTTAGGGATTAAGGGCGTTCTAAGATGTCCCTTAAAAGCTCCATAAACAAGGTTACACCAACACTTAAATTGGGGAAGCTTTTCGGTTACGTCGTGTACCTTCGCTTTTATTGTCTTAGCTTTATTTTCGCAGGTTTATTATTAAATTTCTTGCTTCGAGTTTTAGTTTACTTCTTTGTTTCGAAATTAAGGATTTGTGTAAATAATTAGTTGAGACAGTTGAATAAAATTTTGATAGAGCTTATAAAGAATAAAATGGTGCTCAGCTTAGTGATATTCATATTAAGGGTGACTGTGCCACCATAAGCTCATTTTTTGTTATAGTTACAGTAAATTACATTGAATAAAAACAATGACAATACGATACAATTCAACAATAATTGTGTGTTGCATCGTGTTATTATTATTAATGGTAACTTGATCGAAACTATCGTCATGGTTAGTGGTAGTCATGACGTCAGTAATAACTTTGTCTTAAATGGTTATGGTATCGTGGGCGTCGGCCTGCTCACACTTTTCCATTGGTGGGATGGCGTGGCTAAGTGGTGACCCCGACGTGAGCAGCCTTCATCATCATCATCGTCATCATCACTATCCACACCAGTAGCGAAGACTCCACGCCAGTGCCAGCTTCCAGAGGACCAAATGGGCACCATATGACTACTACCTAGCAGCACCATCCAAGACTGGTCGCCACCCTACATCCTCCACCTGTGACTTGGCACAGCATCAGCGCTTTCAGCCGGTCTGTAGCAGAGCACCTTTACTGAGCACACCAGCATACTGATACGGCGCTGCTACGAAGCACTGGGAAGTCTGCACCTTAACATCCTGGGGCAGCCTCTGACTCACTGGAGCTAGTCCCGCGGCACCTGGTTCCGACTCACTGGAACCACGAGCTTGCACTGGCAAGCTTTACCTTACGCAAGATTGAAGATGGACTTTACATACGACCTTCGGTCCCGGAGGGGATCGGGATCACAACGCGTGATCTGCATCGCAATATGAACTTTACTTCAGTGATCATTATATGTATGATTTTCCGTTTGATGGCGCAACCCATAAGATAGTTTTTCTAAACATTAAAAAGCCAGTAATATCTCTATATAACAAACAATTATATCTCTATCAGGTTTCAAACAAGACGTCATCTTTTGTAACGATTAATTGTTATTTCATTCGGTAATCTTTTGATCTTATTATAAAATATTTGCATAATAAGATTTAGGCTACATAATTGAATGACAAATCATGTCGCAATCACCCAACATTGGAATTCATTCACATAAGTTCCGTAAGTTCTGCTTGTTCCGACGAGACTGCAATAATTTATGCTGTTACATACCAACATTATTAGAACAAGAGTTGATGGTGCAGTCGGGGTACTTTGCACAGGCTAAGATTCACACCCGTATTCCCCGCACTGTTGTCGCCCCTTAGTGTGCGGAGCGCCTATAAGACACCACACAACGCGCAAGGGATTCTCGCCTTAGTGTGAGCCTCCGCCGACTTCCCCGACTGTACGTAATATTCAACCAATATTAAAAAAATTTCTAAATAATCTTATCGATATCAAAAGGGTTAAGAGGAGTAAGATAATAAACATTGTTTTTAATAAGGAAAAATAATTATAATTATTTTTCATAATTTCATTTTCTTATTGGCGATTAAAACCTAAACTCTTTGTCTTCCTCCTATAATTGGATGAAATAAATCAACAAAATGACAAGACATACAAAGACACTATAACATTTATGAGTAACATACAAGGATACTACTAGGATAGGATAGGATAGATTTAGTATATAGTTAAAATCAAAATCATCTATTTGACAAATATAAAATGTTGATAACATAGATTTAATTGTTTTCATGTGGTTTTCATTGTTTGTGCACTAAATCATGTCAGTATGCAAATTTTCGATTTTACATATTAACATTTCTATGAATATGAATTACTATCTAAGATCCTATGACTACACTGATAGATGCTAATAAAATTCGAAGCACTATAACAACTTCTTTCATTTTGTTCTCTTAAGCCTCACTATCATCTCTAAAATCGCTTGAAGCTTATTTTCGAGCAATAACTCACACACATCTGCCATTTTCACAAAAATCACCCACATTAATCATTGTATTGAATTTTTTCCAGAAGCAAAAATATAGCGACAAATTGGGTAGCATTTTTGAAAATAACCCGCTGTGAAACAAAAATTCTTACAACAAATTAATAGCAGCACCATTTATATTACAAGGTTGTTGTTGATTACAGTCACAATAATTATAATGTGGGTTCTCTTTGTGTGAAGTTTATATTTTGAGCCCAAAACATCAATTAATATTTCTGGTAAAATGTTGTATGGTATCGCGTCTTTATGTCAGAGGTTTGTTTTCATAGAGCGCTTGTAACTCCTTTGTTAGTTAATTTCATGACGCCAATGTCGGACCTCATTTTAAAGATTTGTTTTTGGTGTCAGGATTTTAGCTTTATAATTTTTTTTATGAAGGTTCTATTTCACGTGGCCGTTTTTGATAGTGCAGTATGTATTTAATTTACAATTTTTTTGGCCTTATTTTGTAGCAACCGAGCGCACGGTTCTATCCGATGGTTACTGTTATCCATATCCATGGACATTATTAATCGTATTAGTTTAATTGAATAAAATTGGGGTATATGGGGTATATTAGGGGTATGTTAGGGATAATGAAGTATTTGTAATAAAAAATGTCTAATGTGTCTGTTTATTCTTTGAGTTGAATATGAAATATGAATATCTAAAGCGCCATTGCCACTAAAGTACGTCTTCTTATGGTAGCGTCGGATGACGGGTCGCTCACTTCCCTCTAATATGGTTGAGGAGGGCCCTGAGGTTGGATCCCGCGTTAACTCGCGAACGGATGCCGTTTGGTGTTCGTCGTTTGGATACTTGGGGGAGGGTGAGTTTCAGATAAGAATAATTTTGTGTAGGTATTGAGATTATGGTGCTTGCAACAGCATCGAAATATCGGACGCGCAAAATAAAAATTGAAAATCGTGGTAAGAATCCCGCGAATTCATTAAACTGTCAATTTATTATGAAAAAGATATTCCCGTGAAGGTTCCTTCCAGTTCTTCTTCACGAAGGTTTCTCCGGACTGGTGGTAGAGTCATGTTTTATTTGACGTCAATAAGAATAAGTCATTGTCACTGTTGAGAAATAAATATTTGAATTTGAAATTAATGTGTTACCGTGTTGTTATGAGTAATTTCACCGACTATTTTTTCTCTTTAGCCGGAAAACAAATACGTTTTAGGAAGGATCGGCAAACGAAAGCCTAATAAAAGAAACTCACCTACTACGAGTACAATATTGTTTAATACCCATTCACTAGGTTGACTTATTTTGAGCGTAGCTGTGTTTAGCACTACTGTATTTGGCCCAGAATCAATCATCGATCATCAAAATCATCGACGAGCCGAATAAGCAAACCTGGATAAAGCTATTCGACCAGCACTTGCCGAATATGCGCAGCATTACGACGACCTAGTGGCCTAGTGGTAAGTAGCCTTGCCTCATACGCCGAAGGTCCCAGGTGCGAGTCCTGGCTGGGGCATTCATTTGTGTGATGAACACAGATGTTTGCTCTCGGGTCATGGTTGTTTGTATTTATATATGTATGTTTATTCTGGGTTCCCCCCAGTTTGCTGTATGGTCATCCATAACATAAGCTCTGCTTACTTTGGGGCCATACAGTTGGTGTGTTTGTCTGGGGATTTATTATTATTATTATTATTATTACCAGTCAACAAATTCTGTAGACCCGAATGTGCTGGTCCGAACATGTAGCGCCCCTTAACGAGAAAAACTTAGAAAACACCTGAATATGAACCAGACTTAGAGCTTTCAAACTCAGTGTAGAGTAGTACAGTGCATAACTAATACTTCATAAAAACTCCATATTAAAAATTCAACTTTTCAGTAGATCATCTACATATATCACGAACGAGGCTGAAACCAGTGACCGTGACTTTAGCCATTATCTTTTCAACTATTGTCAACTTAACGTAGTTAACGTCCCGTAATACGTGATCTAAATAGTACGCTAAATGTTACGTCTGGAGTCTTACTAAGCATCGCTTTGTGTAATGGCAGTCATTTTGTCTCCTTTCTTTTGGATTTCTTTAAAAGTAACTTTAAATGGTAATCCCTATGGTATATATTTGCAGTGAAGTTACTGATTCGCTTTTGGATATCAATTACGACGCACTTTACACCTGAAAGTTAGTGATGAATTATGTTGTTCTTCATTGTACCAATTAATGACGCGTTGCCGACCTTCGGCTTAAGTTGGAATTGCCTTTGTTCCCGAAATTTGACTTTTATCTAACCTAGATTAGATCATTTTTGGATTCATCATCATATATAGAACTTTGCTATGATCATAAGTTTTTGCTCGGAGTAGGTCTCCTGCTCTGTAAATATTTATCGCTGATTTTATGCTTGATACTTAGACAACGAACATTTCTGTTTCCATTTATTCCTTAAACGATTTAATTCCTAGCCTATGTAATGTTATGAAATATTGAAATATGAAACATTTATTTTTCTCGACAATGAAAATTACTTGTTCTTATTGACATCAAATAAAACATGACTCTACCACCAGTTCTAAAAAACCTTCGTGAAGAAGAACTGGCAAGAAACTTTACTGCTATATTTTTTTCAAAATAAAGGGTTGAGTTCAAAATGTTCGTGTCGTCGGCCACTTATGTTTCAGTAAAATATATAGTTATAATTATTTTTATTATAATAATCAATAAGGTTAATATCATATTTTATAATCACTTGAGCTAAATACTAATTAGTTTTTTTTTATATTTTAGTGTTAAAATAGCCACCATTAGAGTAAACTTATAATAACTATACTGTATTGCACCATAAATTCTTTAATCTAAAAATATTTGTTACTTCATTTAATAGGGAAAAATAGGAAAAATAAACAATTAACTACTAATTAATTATTTATTGTGTTAGTTTGCTATCTCATTAGTAAGCAGGCTGCATTCCCTTGTTGCACAAAAACAGAGCGAATGTTTTTTTTATTGAGGGTTGCCGATCAAAGAAAATAATTTCGCACGTAAACCCAAGCAAATAAAAAGCACAAAAATAAAATATTTGACTATAAAGCTGACATAAATATATTTTTAGTGATATTATTTAATATGTTATGATTTCGACATTTTTCAAAGTAATTTATTCAACTGAATATCTATGTCATCTATTTTAAATCATAAAGATTACCTCAAGTATTTCTTTTTGCATAATGATTAACCTATCGTTCGAGAACCTTGTCTGTGTCGGTAAAGTTGCACGCAGTTACGTATTCCTTGATTTGCTTTTATGTCTTTTATATATTTATTTACATAATTTGGTTCTGACTTTCTTTTTAGTAATTATTATAAAATGTTTTAAAAATCAAGGTATAGTAATTTTTTGCGTAAAGTACTAAAATAAAAAGCTTTTTGAGGGTCTGGAATGAACTCAACTATTTACAGAGTTTCTTTATGTCTTATGTCTATACAAAATTATTCTTATCAGCATCTGTTAGCTCGGCAAGTCTCCCTCCCCCCAAGTATCCAAACGACGAACACCCTCAAACGCCACCCGTTCACGAGTTGACGCGGGATCCAGCCATCGCCCTCCTCAACACCCTATCACAGTACATATCTACTATTACGATTTTTCTATAGGTTTTTGTATTTCTGAATAGTTAGTATAGCCGGTATCATCCGCGACGTCCCGCCCCACTAATCTTTTTCTGTACTCACACATCTGTAGGGCAAAAAAGTTTTGGGAACGACTGCACTATTGATACATACTTGGAGGTTACTTGGCACAGCCTCAGATTCGCAATCGAATCCCAGGCATTGTTATCGCCCCTTAGTATGCGGCGCTCTGACAAAAGACCGAAAAACGCGCAAGCGACAATCGCCTTAGCCTGGGCCTCCACCGAGTTTTTTTTTTTTGTTCCCCTCCACGGGAAGGGCAGGAGGATATAAAAAATGCTCTGACGCATAGTCCGTGCGCGCGATCGGAGTTATGTGGGACTCGTCCCGACGCCTATCCGAACCATACCAACCAAAAAAACCCTCTGTTGGCTCGTGCATTTTTGCCACTCAGCCTTCATCTGAGCGACGGCCAATTGGAGAAAGAGGCCGCGCTAGCGGGCCCTTAAGGGGTCACCCGCTGGGATTTACATAGCACTAAAGGTGCTCAAAGCACTGAAGGTTAATACATAGCACTGAAGGTGCTCAAAATGAAAAGTAAATAATTGAAAACATTAAAAAATGAAAAATAAAATTGCATTAATCCGGATTTATGTTAGAATTAGAATTTATGTTAAAGTTAGAATTTGCGGCAGAAGAAGGGCCTCGAGATCTAAAGCTATTTGCGTGGGTTCGCCATTGTGCGCGTTTCTCGATCTAACGACTTTGAATTTCGAATCTAACGGACGCAGGATTTAAAGCGTTATATTTGCTTATTTACGAATTTATATAAAATAGAATTTACAACGAACTTAGAAGCGAGTGATGCTCGGCTAACGCAATTAAACGTTCTTGAGGAGAGCGGGCGGCTCGCAGTTTGCGTGCGAGTACGGAAATTTCGTTAATGTCGACGTTTTGAATGACGTCGAACACGGTCTTCATGTCCTCAGCCAACGACGCCTGAGGTGAAGAGGACGGTGCAGGACGCGGCCCAACGGAAGCTACGGGAGCTGGGATAGGACGGGAAGGTGCAGGCGGAACGGCCGGACGCTGCCTCCAAGACAGAGCCGGAGTAGGCGTCGACTGAACGGGCTTTGCTTCCGGGGGACCCCAGTTGCGCAGCGCGGGAAGTTAGCGGGAGTGAGCGGCGGCGCCGGTTTAGGCGCGGCCCTCTTAGCGGTGGAGCGCGGAGCGCGCGGACAGCCCCTGTAGTTAGCTGTGTGGCCGGACTGGCCGCAAAGCACACAGGCAGGGGGGGAAGTGGATTCGGGAGTGAGAGTGCACTCCTTAGTGATATGGGGAACCAGGCACTTAACGCACCTGGGGGGAGCTGAGCAGTTAGCCGCTGCGTGGCCATAGAGCTGGCAGCGGTGGCACTGCCCAGGGTGACCGCGGGGGTTGGGACGCTCGACGGAGATATTCGAGAGTCCGCAAATTGTGCGAGCCTCTCTGAAGATCTCCTTCGAGTTGGGAGTATTGGATAGGATAACTAATGCTAAAGGAAAACGCCTACCGCGGTTGGAGTGCATCTTGTGCACTGTTTCGGCCGGGAAACCCTGGGACTTAAGGTCCTCGAGGATTTCATCGTTCGCGAGCCCGTAGTACTGCACGGATCTTACGCTCCTCCGGGAGGGCGTAGGTGTGATATGCGATTTGTTTTAGAGAAAGTAACCTAGTAAACGCGCGAAAGTCGTCGATGGTCGCGACCTGGATTTTAATTGAATCGCCTGCGTTGGTTGCTTTGAGATAGTTAATTTTTTGCTCTTTGCAAAGATTAGATACCGCGATCCATCGCGCTTTTGCGCGGAGAAAGACGGGCGGAGGGAGCTGAGGCTTTGATGGGAAGTAGGGCGTCGCTGGCTTCGATGGGACCGACGGAGACGCGGTTACTTCGAGCGATTTTAATGGCGCCGGGGCTCGTGTTGAAGACACCGCGGAGGGCTCGGGTATTGAGGATACTGAGGCTTTCTTCGAGCGCTTCTTGGAGCGCTTGGCGACTAGTTGAAACGCGGGCTCAAGAGAGCCGGTTAAGGTGACGGCATCTGACGACGTATCAGACGTGGGTTTGGAGTCGCTCCCGGGAGCGGAACGCTTGCGACGCGACGCGTGAGAGGATGCGACCGATTCGCAGTCCATCTCGGACGAGACGGGAGACGCGGGAGAGCTGTAGACCTGAGGGGTCTGGACGTTGGAGGCCTAAGGGGCCGGGGTTGAGGCCTGAGGGGCCGGAGACGCGACAGTTGCCTGTAAGGCCTGCGTTAATAAGTCATCGGGAATGGTGACGCCAGACGCAGCGAACGCCTGGGCGAACGACCTTTGAAAGTTTACAACGCTTTGGTCCATTGGAGGGCTTGGAACTACAATATGTAATATTTAAATATATAATGTATGCCTAGGTTCCCTAGCAAACCTAGAACCTAAACCTCCCTACCCGCGGTAGGGGGGCTGGAGACGACGCGAAGTGGTGGCCCTAATTCGGACAGCACTGTACCGTCACCCTGGGAAAGGCCCAAGTGCAATGGGATCGGGTCAGTCGGTTTCTCCTTGGCCTGAAGGGCCTTGGAAGCGCACCGGGGCAACGCTATCAGGCTTAGTTGTCACGTTAAGTATCCACCTGATCAAACGCGAGTCTACTACGGAGTGTGTTGTCAATAAATTGACAACAAAAACCGGCCGTAGACCTGACGAAGTTGGGTTGCACTAAAAGTGCGGGATTGACTACGTTACGACCGGCCGGAGCCGGCCGCAGAGCGAGTCTCTGACTATGTAACAGGCGCCAAGCGTCAAGTACGCAGCCAGAAGAACAGCCCGAGCCTTGCGAACCATTATCGAATTTGATCGACCGTAGTAAGCTCAACTCTGTTGTTGCTGCACTCACCGAGGTGAGATTTTAATTCGAGGGGTGCACAGAGTGCGGGATTGAAAAGAAAAACAGAAAAACAGCCCGAGCCTTGCGAACCACTATCGAATTTGATCGACCGTAGTAAGCTCAACTCTGTTGTTGCTGCACTCACCGAGGTGAGATTTTAATTCGAGGGGTGCACAGAGTGCGGGATTGAAAAGAAAAACAGAAAAACAGCCCGAGCCTCGCGAGCCACTATCGAATTTAATCGACCGTAGTAAGCTCAGCTCTGTTGTTGCTGCGAGACCGACTTAGTTGCAGCCGATCGAAACCGGCCGCAGCGTAAGCCCTACAGAGGCTATCTCAATTCGTCGAGGACGAAGCGAGATTTGTGCGAATCACAGCGTATGAGTATTGCTACGAGTTGTCGTCGTGAGACGAACCGCGAACGCGTCCGAGCGGGGCCGGACGCAGAACGGATCTGAGAGTGGCGTTTGAGTATTGCTACGAGAGAAGTCGTGAGACAACAATCGTGACTCTGCAGCCGGGAGCGACCTTCAACACGTCCGAACGGGTTCCTGATCTCCACCGAGTTCCACGATTGCACAATATGAGGCGCTACCCACTTGTTCAGAGCGGCTCGTACCGTTTGGCAGTTTATTTTGAACGACAAGGTCGCTCACTTTCCTCTAGTATGGTTAAGGAGGGCGATGGCTGGATTCCGCGTTAACTCATGAACGGTTGCCGTTTTTAGGTTGTTCGTCGTTTGGATACTTGGGGGTGAGGACTTGCTAAGGTTTTTCCGAACTGGTGGTAGGGTCATGTTTTATTTGACGTCAATAAGAACAAGTAATTTTCAATGTTGAGAAATAAATATTTGAATTTAAATTTGAGTTAAAGCTCAGTCTGAAGCGGGTACTACACACTAACACACATTCGGCATGTACCGATTGTGTAGTTAATTCGGGCTCTATGGAAGCCGGCACGTTAGCCTGACTTTGGTAATGAGCGGCATTTTGCCCCAACATTCGTCTACATATGTATTTGCGATTTGATGCGCGTCTGTGCCAACGACTTCCGGCCCGATTAGGTTGCGCCCCTAAGATACAAAATATATTTATAATACATGAAGAATTGTAAAAACTTTGCAGCTATCGCAGGCAAAATGCATCGACACCTTTAAGAATTAAGTATTAAAAATTATAGACAATTTTTCTACTTTTCTGAAGGTGAAATTGATTTATCACTTGAAATATGAACTAAGGAGGCTGCTAAAATGCGATATGTAACAAAATATTAATTCATTTAATTGATTTTATATTTTTATAAGTATATCTGTATAAATCTGTATAAATAGCTTTTATCTTGAGAATAACTTTTAAACACTTCACAAAATTTTCATAGAAATTGTATCAAAATAAAAAAAATATTCTGCGGATAAAAGTTATCTGAACTGTTAGATGAACGTAATGAGAAACCTAGTAAAACAAAGTGACCCAATTTGGTGTATAAATTGAAGGTTCCACTGAATTTCAGGATTTGAACCTTGATCTCGCAGTCGGAGGACAAATCCGTTTATTTTCAACGATGTTGTACTAAATTTTAATGGAGGACGAGTCCATTATTGTACCCATGAAAGATTTTCTCTATTATATTTGTTATCTAAACGAAAATAAACTGAAAGATACCAGGATCTAGGTTGTTTTTAGTTTAATTCTTTAGAAGACAAAAGTGGGAAGTGGTTATACTCGTATAACCAAGGTTTACAATTATCTCTATTTTCTTAATGACTGGTACGAAATACAAATATAGATTATACAAAGATTTACTTAAAATTAAAAAAAAAAATTTTTTTGTTTGTTTATTTTGACAGAAAATTTCCACTGATTGGGTACATAATATACAAAAAATAAGTAAACGATTATTCGAAACACATATTACAATTTAAAAAAAAATTGGTTCTTACTCAGTTTACAAGATTACCTCAGAACATATTCCTTATCATAAAAAATTAAGCAATACCTATATATAAATAGAAAACGTTCTCCCTTTACATTCGCATGGTTATGATCTACTAACAATGAACCTCTTATATTAGAAGGGAATTTGTGTTACTTGAAGATTGAACGAATGTGAATGAATAGTGAAGATATAGATTTAGAGTTACTACAGAATCATAAAGGAAGCCATAAACAAGGCGTGTTGATTGATAACCGTCGGTACCAGCTAATGGCGTAAGACACGCTATATGATGAATACGAAAATGTGAAGAAAAAATTAATTTCTTTTTCTAATTCCACATATTTCTATATACATTTTATTAAACGGATTTTGGCTGGACTGGGCCTTAGATGGAACAACTCTTTATTACTGGGAATGATTGAAGGACTGATTTCGGGGGCGATTCAAGATTTTTTAAAAGTAAAGGGGTTGCTGCTTGTCTGGACCAAGTGGATTACTCATACTTCACTCCCCTATCTTACCATGTTTAAAATTTTGAAGGTATCATTAAGTATCTTTTTGTTGCTCTATTTTCTCAGACCGATCAATTTTTCACATTGCAGAACTACCATTTAATAAGTTACTCACATGCAGTATTAGGAAATCGAAAAAGAAAACTAGCTAGTAAAGAATAGTTCACAGATGATAATTATTAACAGATTATTAATGGGATCTAGTATCCCATTGCAATACTGTAATACATATAATGGAATATTGGTAATAAAACCGTAAGCTTTTAAAGTACACTCATCAAAATTAAACGAGATATTTAATTAAAAAGATCGCCTTATTTTCTTTTGAAAGGATTCTTAAAATTTTTCTTAATCATTAATCTAGCTTATTTTAGTCGGAAAATTGTTGATAAAGTTAATCTTTTATTTTATGTACGTTCCGAAATGGTAAAGGATTTCTACAATGTTATGATTTTATAATAAGTACTAGAATATAAACTTAAATTTTAAAATTAAACTAATTGTGATCACTTTTGCTTAAATAAACGTTTGAATCTAACAGTTTGGAAATTGGGAAAACAATCTCGACAATGGTGACTTTTGAATAATATGGGGTCAAAATTCTGGAAAATAATCTTCCCACTGACAAATAATAGTAACCAAATAACGCTGTGTGATAAAGTGACCCAAATATTTGAAGTCTTAACTATCTTTGAAATATGTATATATTTCACGTCTTAAGGGTATTCGTTGCATCTGATACTAAAAATTGCAATGTGATTCTCATAATATATGATACAGTTAGTAATACAAATTCACAGAAAAATCTTACGCTTTGACTTATCTGCTTATTTACTGAGTAATTTCAAAACGAAATATTAAGCGATGGTGTCAATGGTATGAAGTTGAACCTTTGATACTTCATAAAACTGATGAAGATTCGGAAGATGGGCATGAATGTAAAGTTCATTGCTTCTCGTAGTCTTTTAAGCCAAGTAGTAGACTAACAATATCCACAGAAATGAGTTATAAAATGTAATCTTCTTTATAAAACATGTGCAACTGTCAACGTCAAAGTGATAAATGTAGTTTAATGACAGTGACGGTTACAATTTTTTTTTAAATTACCATGTGAGTGATCCAGCGCGCAGCGTGGCAATTCAGCTAGCATTTTGGCCACTTTGCCCTTGGTACATAGTAATTTAGGCGTTGTATTCTATATTTAATTCTTTCCTTTCTTTGTTTTTCTTTTTACTATTGGTAATTTGTGAATATTACCTTTTTAAGCTAAAAATTATATCGAAATCAAAAAACAAATAAGTATTAACAGTAATCTAATCGGAAAAAAATATTTTGTTATACGTAGTGAGCTATGAAAATATTATAAAGGCTGCTACCATGGTGTCGAATTTATTTTATGGAGTGTTAGCGTATTATCTAAAGATTCCAAAAAACAGGTCGACTTTTTTTATAAATTTTCTTGATTTATAAATCTAGACCTATTTTTATATGATACCACAACTCTTCTTATAAATTCCCCATCTTATAAACATCCTATTAAGCTATTTGTATCAGAACTGTTTTACATCGAATTCTATAAAAACGCTCCGTAAGTAACTAGGAATAGAGTAGGTAGATACATACTCGCAAGTATATATACATATACGTCTGCAGGAAACCTTTTCCCTAGAAACGTCACACAAGTGTCAGAAAGGTCGATGTATCAATATTGAAATGGAATATTTTGGAAGGACCATCAATAACACGCCGCCGAAGCTTCGTTCGGTGTGTCACGTCACGTAAACTTGTGTGAAAAAGGTTTTAACACCTTGATTGCCACTCCGCACGGTACCGTGTGTTGGTTATCTTGCAGTAGTGGCCAAACACACGGTACCGTGTATTGGTTGTCTTACAACAGTGGCCCCATACACGGTACCGAGTTTCTAATCCCTACGACTTTGAAACATGTTTTTGAAGTCGGCCTTTTCAATATTACTTATATTTTAACGTGGCCCTTTTGAATAGTCGTAATATATTTCGGGGAAAAAACTGGCCACTTAGATTTATTTGTGGATTTTCTGATATACCCTCACAAAGTTTGTAAAAAAAATACACAACAAAAAACAGTTGTGAAGCTGTGTTCTAGTGCTGTTTTAATTAATTTAATAGTAATTTGCGTTAAATACGAGTGATAGAAGTGCCCGAAAACGTCGATATCTTGATTCAGATGACTTCAGATGATCAAATAAACTCCTATTATCCTTGTGAAAGGCGCTCTATACGGTGGTACAATAAGGTCTTTGTCCATGTAGTAATGATGACGCTTATAAATGCCCACAAACTGTACAACCGCTTTTCAGGCAAGCCAAAACAGAGCCTTTATGACTTTCGTCTTCAAGTAATTGAGCAACTACTTCCACCGATAGCCTCTTCAGCTACTTCAGTTTCTGCTAGTAGCCATTCTCTCACGAAGATCACAAATAAAAAAAAGCGAAAACGTCGAGAGAAAATTCTAACAGAAACCAAAAGGAAAGAGTGTAAAGACTGCAAGTCTAATAAAAGACGTACAGCTTCAGCCTAAGAGTACAGAGCCTGTAATTGTGCTTATTGTAACTATTGATTGTTTTTTTCAGCATCATAATGCATAGTTCTTGTCCTGATTTTCTTATTTTAAGTTCATGTTCTAAAATTTTGCTTTTTTTATTGAAATTAAACCAGTTCACCTTTAAAAACTTGTTTTATTTTACTACGGAATCTCCTGTGAGTTGTATCAAATATTTAATTTTATAAAAATAAACGATAATGTGGAGATTTACCGGATTTTTCAGGAATCACGGCGCCGTGTGTTGCGGCCATATTGCTCGATTTGCATAGAAGTGGCCGCAGCACACGGCACCGTGATTCCTGAAAAATCGCTCAAAAGATCGGAAAACTGGAAAAATATTCACTAAACATGACATTATTGCAATATTTGACTATTACAAATAAAAAGCAAAAATAAAAATTTTGGCCCCAAGCAGTATCCTTTAAAAATATCTAGGCCCCTTTTTGTAGAAAATGTCCTTTGTTCTATGGCAATGAACGTGTTAACGAAGTGTTTTGTGAGCATTTATTTGAGTACTTTACGCCATGTAACAAATATTACAGTCTCGTAGTGGCTAGTCATGCTGAGATATAGAAAAAAATTTTTTTTTAACCTCTTTAAGTGCTATACTAGAAAACTGTGCACGGATGGCACGCACCAGCAGATGGAGCGCGAGTTGGTCTGCTGGGTATGACGGGTGAAAAAACGTCCGACATGTTTCAATTATCAATATATTTTCTGTTTTGAACTGATGGAACTGCGGTTGTTTTTACAATGCTGATTGAAAATGGATTATCAAGCACCAAAAAGACATTTTATACATTAATAACACTTCTTTTTTTTGTTTTGCGCCTAAGCAGGCACGCGGAGGGAGGTGGTAAATGCGTCATGCATACCTCCGCAGCCGGCCTGCTGGGTGATGTGGGACTCACCAGAGTGGCACCTACGCACTAAAAACCACCTTCACGGTTGTGGCATGGGAATGCTGTGCAGCCTTCATCGGAGCGACACCCGATTAGGGAAGGGGGGCGCAATAACACTTCATGTTCTGTAAAGATATATATAGATCTCTCTCAGAAAAATATTTTGTATTAAATACATCCGGCGTAAATATTGAGTATAAATATTTATATTTTGATTCGATATTTGAAATAAAAAATGCTAGAGCAGTACGTAACATAACATGTATTGTTTCAATAAACTCGTATACGTTTTTGTCAGCATAAACACCGTAGGTGAAAAATGATATGGTGTCCAATTGTATTCAATTTATATTCAAAAGAATCAAGAAAAGCATTGCGTACAAATTGTATCCATGTCATTTCCAGAAAAGATGTGTCCCTTTTCAAATCACTTTTGTCGAAAGGTTTCTCAAAAGTGTTATTTGTATGTCTCCCCTTGTATTCGATGTAGAAAATTGGATTTCATACGCAGCAATCTTCCCATAAATCTAAAAATATTCGTTACATTATAAAGTTAACGTAAACAGCGATGACTATGTTTTGGCGCCAAAATACATAATTGTCTCGTGATGAAAGATATAAATTTATAAATAACTGGAACGCAGTACGGTATACTTACTTATTTATTTCAATAGAATTTATCTTTACTTTACAAAAGACTCACTTACAGCAACGCTGCTATTGTATCCAGGTTTCAACCTGTGGTTTAAATTTCTCCTGATTCCTTCAGAACACTTCGCGTAATTTAAAGGCGATCTTAATAGGAAGGATTTTAACACTACTAAATATGAGTTCAAATATAATACAGACTTTTTTATAGGCAATCTGTGTGCGTCGAGTGTAAGCAAAGGCACACAAGTGTCTATTGGCGGCACTCAGAGATGCTAAATCTTACTCAAAACGCTCCTTAGTATAAACTTTGTTTAGTGAATTCATACTTTATTTATCTATACTTCATCTTAATGTAGATTTGCTAGGTGCTGTGCTATACTGAAGAGCGCCTTAAGTAATAATTTAGCGTCTCTGTGTGCGTCATATATCTACGAGCATACAAGGAGTGGTTATTTTCAAACTGATTGTTTTGAAATAAAACAAGACAAGACACAAAAGTTTCTACGTTTGCGTGTTTAACAAAACAAAAGCACTTTGACATAAAAAAGCTTAACGCATGTAAGTCCTATAACTTTAGACATTCAAGGCTGTTTAACTCCTTGTGATTTAGAGCTTACACGTATATTGCGGATATTTACTGCACGGTCGCTGTAAAACTGTAGGATTCGGGTATTAGCTAATGTCCCAGTTTACTGAGCCCCGCTGTTCTAATTTTAACTCTACAGATATACGGATAGACACTGTTATACAACACCAAATTCTTGTGCTAATAAATGATTGAAAAATAGACTTGATTATTGTACTATTATAATAAGATAAGATAAAGAAATTGAGGTATATCACTTACAGAATAGCAAACGCAGGTAAATGACTATTGACATCTAAGTAACTACTAACATCATGCCTAAATTAAACAGTGTATTTTAAGTTTCTAGTAAAATGTTAAGCAGGTATTATCTTAAAACAGTGTTGAACATACTAGGTACCAGATTATACCTTACACAGATTCCTAAGCATAGCAGAATTTAACAATGAGATTCAGTATCGGAAATAATCGTCACGCAACTATTTGCAAAGAAAAAAGGAACATTATTGATGTCCAATGGTGTGTTTTTCTGGCGATTTATTTAATTTACGATGACAGGTTTGAAGTTCGAGTTGCATGTAAATTGTAAACATTTGCAATTTTGATATGCAATACAATGAC
Organism: Marasmarcha lunaedactyla; assembly: GCA_923062675.1. NCBI lineage: Eukaryota > Metazoa > Arthropoda > Insecta > Lepidoptera > Pterophoridae > Marasmarcha > Marasmarcha lunaedactyla. Next base: position 9,493,793 of record OV281354.1, read on the forward strand.
AAGAAGATCAATATTCGGAGCTAACTTCAAAACTGTACGTGAAATAAAACATCTATACCTATATTTGTTCAATGCTAAAATTAATCCCGGACCCCGCTCTAAAACCCAAAAATCTATACTAATATTATGAAAAGATTATTTTGTTACTTTATTCCTATTGTATACAGAACTGATTTAAATATTTCCTCCACTATGAGGTAGCTAACTTACGCAACAGTAACAAATGGAATATTTTGTCAAAACATGGGATTCGGAAACAATACTTCCAAAACACTACAGTACGCGTCGCACGACGACGCGACGTGACGGCTCCGAAGTTGGTGCGAGCCGCTCCTGCGCGGGACACGAATATTGGCTTCGAAACACTTTTGCACGTGATCTACGCTAACATGAACTGGAGGCACTACAGCTAAAACTTACGCCGCCGAGTTATTTAGTTATTTGACGCCTACTATAATATCTATATGAATTTAAAGAAATAATTAGAGAAAAAAAAAAGAATTACTTTCTTTCTTCTATTGACAGAAAAACAACACTCATCAAAAAATACTATCACAAACACAGGCACAAAAAAAAAACAATTTACTATAGTTATAATCATAAAATAACGTCTCTGAAAAAGAATGCCGAATCCATTGATGGACATCCTTAGAATGTATACGCCAGTTATTGGAAAACCATAACATCTGAAGCCCTAAAAAGCTATTAAGTCATCGAATATTTCACTATATCAGCAAGTTATTGGGCATCCGAACATTAATTGTTTATTTTTGTTGGCAGTAAGAATGGTATACAGTTATTTAGTTATTAGTTTTTATTTATTTCACATTATAATGATATAAAGTACATAATTATACAGGACAGATTACCAAAAATCGTAATATTTATCTTCTTACGGAACGTAGGTAAGATCTTTGTAAACATACAGTTTAACGTACAATGTAATTTTATTTCGCCATGTTGCACGCGCTGGGCTTTTCAGACATGAAAAGCAATAATTACGTATATAAACATTAAAACCTTGAACCTCTAATGTTGTTGGATAGACTTGCATCTTTATAATATATCCGTGCGTTTCAGTTAGAAATAGGGTAACACGGCATTCGAATCGCCTAACCTAACCCACCGGTGGGCTAGACTAACGCAGCGTACGCATTCCTACTGAGTTTCTTGCTGGTTTTTTGGCAGTAGATGACCCTTCCGAACCAGTTGTAGTTTCAATATACGACGTCCTAAACCGAGGTCCGTGCCCTCTCGGGTGCCCTTAGGCGTATCGTATCTAGGAGTAGTGTAAGATCCGGCTAAGCGCCGTCAGCCTAAGCTACAACGTCCGGTGAATTTTAAAAGGCCCATAAATAAACAGTCAATTTCGGAAAAAATATATGATGATGCCGACAAAAGAGTTTTATGAACGAATAGTACTGATATTTTACGAAGCGCCGATCCCTTTTCTTGTAGTTGTTAGTGTGTAACTCATTCTGAATGTGTGCGTGACCGGGCGGTTGGAACAAATCTCGCACACACGCAAATATAATATTATATACATTCCTTGTTTGTACACGTGGTCATCGTTTACTGTAAGTAAAGCGAACGTCTCTTCGTGAGATAAAATTACTATATTTATAAACTCAAACATGGTACAAGCCAACAAATAAAATAGATAAATCATTTATATTCGACCCACCGAGTTTCCAATATCAACAGCACCCATGCGGATACTGTTTGTATAACATTTTATTACAGCCCATTTGTTTAAAATAACTGGGTTCCTGGAATTATGATTTAAACAAATAGTTATACGCTACACGCATCTGTTAAAGTCAACGTTGGTTATTTATAAATACCGTTAAGTTTTAAACGTTTTTCTTAGTAAATCCCGAAGCAACAACGGGGGTGTTTTAAGTTTAACGTGTGTCTGTGCCATCCGAGCTCCTGGTCGAAGAAAATAATTTTGCAGTGGTTTTATTTTGTTTCAAAGCTGCATAAGTCGACAGTTTTCTTTGCCATGTATGAAGAAATTCGGTTGAGTCGTTTGAACAGTTATGCAAGGTCTTTAGCGTCAGTCGGAGATTATGTTAAAAATTATTTTGTGTTATTTTTTACATTAATGTGTATACAAATAACTTGTCAAGTTGCCACGTAGCAGGTAGATGACACTCTTCCTTTTAAGTTACGTACTTGTAGAAGCGCATTACATTATTTTTACAAGTAAAGAAGGTTTTATAAAAAAACTTGTAAATTTAAGATCCCTTTCAGTTCGCTGTGTCCGTATTTAAAGTGATTATTTCGTCTTAATTTTGGGGAGACGCTTTATTCCCTTGCAAGTTTTGATCAATCTTTGTAAATACACTTTTACAGAGCTATTTCCGATCCCATGTTTAAAGAAGGAAGAATTTATTATTTAAAGAAGGAAGAACCTTGTATTTTAACTTGCCAAAATGAGCAATCGTAAGCAAGCCTCAAAAGTAAAACCATACATTATGACGTTAACAACCGGTACCAATCCTAACTACAGTCAGTTGACAAACAAGAACTTGAATAAGAACTTGTATATACACAAAATATTTACTAACATAATTTAGCCACCTACCATGTGACATTTGCTTTGAACTAAAAGACTTTATGGCTCATCTTGAGAACAAACAGGCACGCTGTTTCGTGTGTTCATTGTAATAAAGGTTCTAACTAGGTTAAAGGCGTGTTTCTAGATTTAGAAAGTAAATATACCTACTCACAGTGGTCGCGAGGAACCCAAAAGGTTTGAGACGTTGCATCGGTAACATAATTTGACGTTTATACCTAAAGGAGAAGATAATAATAAATACCCAGATAAACGCACATACTGTGTGGCCCCAAAGTAAGCAGAGCATGTGTTATGGATGACCATACAGCGAACTGGGGGGGAACCCAGAATAAACATACATATATAAATACAAATAACCATGATCCGAGAACAAACATCTGTGTTCATCACACAAATGAATGCACCCGCCAGGTCGAACCTGGGACCTTCGGCGTATGAGGCAGGGCTACTTACCACTACACCACTCGGTCGTCTAGATGTTATGAAATTATGTCAATAAAAATTTCTCGCAATAAGCAAAGGTATAAATAATAAAAATATAATAATAAGAAAATAGCCATATAGCCGTTGATGAATATCTGCATTCAACACACAACTTCAAAGTAGGGCTGATTTTTCATACTCAGATAACTTTTATCAGTTGAATAATTTTGAGAATTATATTTTCTGTGGAAAGTCTTGTCAAGTGTCGAAGTTATTCTCCAGATAATTGTTGTTTGATTGAAAAGTCAGCTCTTAGTTTATTTATTCGGAAAATAACTCACGAAATTTTGTGTTTTTATTTTAAATAGTCTTTTTATTTTTTTTATGCCGCCTAAGCAGCACCCTCACGGGAGGGAAGTGGAAGATGCGTCATGCATACCGCCACAGGTAACCGACTTCCACGACGGTGATGTGGGACTCAACAAAGTGGCACCTACCCACTAACAACCACTTTGCCGGCTGTAGCATGGGAATGCTGTCAGCCTTAATCGGAGCGACACCCGGGTAGGGACGTGAGTGCGCAAGCGGGGACCCGCTAGAGGGTCTACCGCTGAGAATAAAAATCACATAAGGTGCTAATGATATATGGATGATGGTTATTCGGCCTGGGCAGCCTTAAGCTGGTCCAGATGAGCCGAGAGCTGATCGGGGGGAACCGAGAGTGCACTTCTCGGTCTACGGACTTGTACCTCGACGGCATGGACGGAGCAGTATAAGCTACTGACTTATCCCTGATCTCGTTTAACACCCGACGTCTAATCAACGAACTTCCCGAGCTCAAACTGTTCATTAAGAACATCGAGCCGGAGTTAATCCTTGTTCAAGAGACATTTTTAAAACCCCATCACACCAAGGGTCTCTCTATTCCCAAATACTCTCTTGTACGTGATGACAGGCCCGTACTCGTCCAACGAGGTGGCAGTGCCATATACTACAAGAGGAGTATTCACTGTTCACCGATTCCCACGCCTCCACTCACCAACATGGAGGCCACTGTGTGTAGGCTGTCTATGACAGGTCATAGGACCATAATCATAGCCTCGGTCTACATACCTTGTAAAAACCGCCCCTTCGTAGTGACTTCGAGGCCTTACTCGAACTAGGTCAATCCGTCATTTTGTTCGGCAATTTCGATTGCAAACATACCGACTGGACGTGCTTGTCAACCAACGCCACAGGTGTTAAACTACTAGACATCACGAAGTCACTCGATCTTGACGTTATATCTCCCGTCACACCCACTCATTAACCGGATAATCCACTTCATTCCCCGGACATCCTTGACTTTGCCATAGTCAAAGGAATCAACCTTGACCTTAAGACCATACAGCCTCTAGGCGACTTAGGCTCAGACCACCGCCCGGTGTCTTTAATACTAGGACCCCACAACGACCCTCCTGCTCCGAAAACCCATACCAACTTTCAAGCACACACTGTCTTCGGCCTTGGAAGCCCCAGCTTATCTCGATAGCACGGATAAAATCGACTCGATAGTCGATTCACTCACTGCCGCCATTGACTCGGCCATCAGTGAGAATGAAAAGGTTGCTAAGCATAGTAAGCCCAAGCCTCCCTTGGACATTAGCATCCTAATCAAAGCTAAAAACGCCGATCTCCGCAGAGCCAGGCGTTACCCACCCCACACCAGCCTACAGGCTAGCCGCTAATCGGCTACAACGGAATACAGAGACGTTCAAAGGAACGATCTCATGATTAATATCTCTCCGTCCCACGTGGCGTAAGCGTGGTGTAGTAGGATGGCGAAAGCCCTCCGACTAGACGCCCGATCTTACACCCCTCCGTTGTCTCGCCCCGATGGCACTATCGCCTTCGAGGACGACGAGAAAGCTGAATGCTTCGCCGACAGCATTGCTTCACAATGCTCCCCGAGTACCCAACCCACAGACCCTACGCACATCCAGGCGGTGGAAGACGAAGTCGTTCGCAAAGACTCCCGTCCAGTCACCGCCGACCCCATTTCAGTGTCTAACGATGAGATTATTTTCCTCATCAGAACACAGAAATCCAAGAACGCCCCGGGTGCGGATGGAATTTCCAACCACGCACTTAAGCAGCTACCTCGGCAGGTGCTTACCTTGCTTGCGATCATCTTCAATGCCTGCTTCGACCTTGGCTACTTTCCAAAAGTTTGGAAAGAAGCTACAGTCATAGGCATTCCCAAGCCGGGTAGTAAACCTTTGAATATCCCGGCTAATCACAGACCCATCAGCCTACTCAAGGCCACGGCTAAACTTCTCGAGGAGTCATACTCGCTCGAATGAAGGACCACCTGTTCCCAGCGGGCGGTGTCCCCCTTATTATCCCCCACCAATTCGGCTTTCGAGCCAAGCACTCGTGTCCTCAGCAACTCCACCGAATCGTCGAGTTCATACTCGACGGCTTCTACCCTAGACGAGTTAAAACAGTCGCGGTCTTCTTTGACGTAGCCAAGGCTTTCGACAAATTCTGGCACTTGGGCCTCATTTACAAGCTGTACAGCACAGGTTTAAATAGTGGTATAAAAGTCGTATATATTCTAATCACTTTACAAAAGTTGATAGTGCAATGTAGATCACGCGTTGTGATTGGTCGGTTGAGTAGCGCGTCACCGCTGCAATAGGATACTTGAAGAAAATATTGATATAAGTGTTATGGACCTTGAAGCTAATGATCTACTACAACTGGACGTACCTAAGTAGAAACAAAAAGAAACTCTAGAATTTGTTCACGTAGTTTAGAAGTTTCGATGTCGTTGGAATAGAGGTCATTTTAATTTTAAATGAAATTGTATATTGCTGGAAAGCCGCAAACATTAATATGTATAAAGTGTGTTATGAAAACTTGTGGGTAAAATACATCTTGTGGTTTTAGATTGAGGTGAGTTGTAAGATGGCTTAAGGCAGGTTCATTTTAAGACTTGGTGATTACCGTTCTTCAACATACACGATTTTTTCGCATCTCTTACGTTACAATTCGAGTAAGGATTTATCTGCAGATATAACGCGATCTAGACCTAGAGGACAACAATGAAGGACACTCCTCATATCTCATAGTAAAAAGACCAAAAACTCATTCTCATTTATAAGAGACAGTTCAAAATGTATTTTTTTAACTATTTTATAGCTGGACCCGCATGGTGGTAAGTGGCGTCCGCCCCCTGGCCTTCATTAGTCGTGAGTATTTTATTGAGTGGCATTTAATGTGATTATTACATTAAGTAACACTGCGTTGCCGACCGTAGGGTTCAGTTGGAGTTGCCTCTGGTCCAGTAATTGCACTGGCTGTTCCCTTCCTCTGCCCGGAACTCTACCACGTAAACGTGATTATTATGGTGGTAGGACAAATTAGGAAGGACTGCAGTACAGCCCAAAACGAGATCTTAACAAAGAAACTCTACTACCACTAAAAATGAGATTCACAGAAAAATTTAAAATTTGTACTCATCCCTTTATTGACTGAGTTATTTAAAGATGCAGCATTCAAAAAGTGATATCACCAACACGAATTTAGACTTTTGATTGCAAGTCATAAAATTTTGAAAAAGAGGACAGATTGATGATAGACGCGATGGCAGATTATTCTAAATTGTTCTAGCTACCATTTTAGTTTTCTGGTTCAAGAATTATAATATCTATATAATAAATTCAAACGTCAGCTTCAGAGATCCACAATTTTTTATTACCTATTTAAATAAATTTTTCACATACAACACATTTGTGATTTGAGATGTCAGCGGATGCCACTTACCATCAAGTGCTTCGTTGTCGGATAAATACAACAAAAATCCATGACTCAAACTCGTTTATCTGCGCAATAATATCAAAGTAAACAGTTTAGATGTCACCAGGGCACGATAATCCCTCCCAACACGAACGTAAGCCTTAAAAACAGCTTGGAAAATAATCCAAGCAAAAAAATATTATTTTCACTCATGGCAACTACGCAAATTGGATTACTGTATCCGGTGAACCAAACAAATGCGCCTTATGTTATGTAAAGCACTTTAGGCTTTGTGAAAACAATACTCTCTGATGGATAACGTTCGGAATCGGTTGAAATATTGAAATTAGATAGTATCTTTTGGTAACAGTAGAGGTGTAAATGAAATTGTATATTGACATACTGCTACGCGACATACTGCTGTGATGCCAAAAAAATTGAAAAATCCAACATATTCTTCAAATGTTTTTGCGTTGATAACTTCACAAAATGTGTAAAAATGTTTCAATATTCGTGTGAAATAATCAAAAAATATTTAAGCTTAATTTTTTTATGATATCCTGATAATTCCTAAACAATAATCATAAAAATGTGAAGACGCCGTAGTCATAGTGCATTCATTTCAATTTATTTTGTTGCACAGATCTAATATTTTTGTAGCTTTTTTTTATGCAAATACAGAATAATTTTATGCATTTTTTAACATACATTTCGTTTTGTTAACCGCCAATCCCACAACTTTCTTCCTCCTTTAGGTAGAGCTTTAGGCTAAGAATTATGAGGTAGCTGATGAGCTCTAACAAATAAACTTTATTTATTATTTATTTTTGTAATTTTTTATTATTGCAATTTATGTACACACAGTAGTTAAAGAAAGTTAAACACAGTGATTTAAAGTAAGTACAAAGGTACAGCTTATTTCTATAGAAATTTCTTACAGCAGACCTGTGAGTGGAGAGTTTAATATCATTATTCATCTCATATCATATTATTGTACATTACAAAAATTAAGAATCGATAAAAACAGGAGCTAACGACATTTATCTCTGTAAAGAAAAGAAGTGTTCTCGAACTCTCTTCTTAAAGACAGAGATTGATTTAGACTCACGTATGACATAAGGGAGTGAATTCCACAATCTGACTGCATGGACAGAAAAGGAGTAGGAAAAGAAGTCTGTTTTATGGGCTGGCATTTGCAGGAAAGTACGCTTATGTGCTCTGCATAGCGTATACGGAGGATGAGCAAAAGAAAATCTTTCACGCAAATAAGGAGGGGCAGGAAGCTCTGGAGAGTTTTTAACGTGTGGAAGGTGAAATGGACTTTCCGACTGATTTCACTGACATGCGCGTTCCATGATAAGTTAGAGTCCAAAATGACACCCAAGTTCTTAGCTGTATCAGTGAAGGCAATCGGAATATGGTTCATGGTGACAGGGGGTAGAAGGGAGAAGTCAAGGCCACCACGTATGTAGCGACTGCCAATAATCATGGCTTGTGACTTTGTAGGATTAACAAGGATACCAAAGGATTTAGCCCAGTCACTAATTCGACCTAGATCCAGATTCATTGAAGCTATTGCAGATTCTACATCTGACACAATGAAATGACGGTAAACCTGTAAGTCGTCTGCGTACAAGTGAAATTTAGATGAAATTACTTTAGTGACTGAGTTAATGAAAATGGAGAATAAGAGAGGTGACAGGACGCCCCCTTGGGGCACACCCGCAATAAGATCACACCAATCAGAGCAGTTGTCCTCGAGGCGGACCCGTTGCGTGCGGCCCCGGAGGTAGGAGTTGAACCAGGAGATTGCGAAAGGAGAAACGTTAATGGATTTGAGGAGGCCAATAAGGATGTCGAAATCAACGGCATTAAATGCATTACTACAATAGCCTTTGTTTTCAAAATATTTAAAAGCTTTTCTTATCCCAACCATTACTCTAGGTGTTGTTTTTATGTCACTTGATGGAAAGGGACTATTAGAATATATGACACGGCTGCCCAAAACAGCGTAGAAAGGAAAGTCACTTTTGATAGTTTGCACTATAATGGTTTAAAAAACGAGCACAAGCTGATTATTCTACGCCTTAGTTTCTTTGCATAAAAAAATATTGTCCAAACGTACGTATATCATCCAAAGCGCTCAAGTTTGAGGCGCTCATGGCCGAACGTTTGTCACTGTCGCTTGCCGATCGTCAAAGTCAAGCAACGATCGGGGCGTCAGACCTAAGATGGGTGACCGCCAGTGGCTTCAGAACTTGAACGTTTCCCTGCTTCGGAGGGCAAGTTAAACCGTCGCTCCCGGTAGCTGTTGTAAGATAACAGTCGTGAAGCCACGTCAGAGGCCTATGGAGTTGCCAGAGTTTCCAGAAGATCATAAAAATCAACTAGGTTAAATATTGGTACAGATAGACTAAGAGTGAATTTAATTTAGTGTGTAACGGTTTGTATCCACTAGAGTTGAGCAGGAAATTTGGTCCTTTTTCCTAACCAATAAAAACAGCAATAAGCAGAGCTATCCTATTGGTCAATTTTTACCTCACTCACCATCGGGCTACTAGCTACACATATTTTTTGTAAACTCGCAGCCTGTGCGTAAATACTTAGGCTTATCTCAACTAAATGGTTAAATAAAAAGCGACCTTATTATATACAGTATAATTTACTCATTGTTAAAAAGCCTCACCAATCTTGTGACCAACTTAACTGGGATTTTCATCCCTCTATAGTATAAAACAATGTTCCTTTTTATTTGACCACATATCTTACATTAGTCTGTGTAAACACACTTATAGTACTAGTACCAGACCAGTGGTTAAGGTGCTTCCGGATCTAAGGACTATATGTACCATAGACGGGTGAGCAAATGAAGCTTAGCTGACTTGCGACTTCGGTTGAAAAAGCTCTTTACGAATTTGTGTCTCTTGATTTTATTTATTATAAAAGGTAGTTAGTAACCATTAATCCAGCGAACAGATGATGTTTCTTCACAAGGTATTTTTTTACTTGTAATAAAAATTGTCAAAAATAAAACACTAGCTCTAATTGCTTTGAAGTAACAAAGTTGCCGAGATTTATAGTGAGTGCCACACTATAGGTCGATGTTGCAAACTATGAATAGACCACAAAAGTAGTAGGGCGCGTCTTCGTGCATAATAACCACTGTATCTGGTGGCTTTATTTGTATCCATTCAGAAGAGTCGCATTATTTGTAGTCCTTCCGATATCCATACACAGAAGTCCTATATTTTAGACTTAACTTTTTAGTTATGCAGAAACGCAGAAAGTTCCCGTCACAAAACAAGGAAATGGAAATCTGAACGCGTTCCGATTTCGAAATGATGATTGCCTCAAATAATGATTGTTGAATAAAAATTAAAGTGTTTTAAATGCCGACCAGAACGCATTTCCTATTTCGTAAGTTGAGTCAGAGTGAGCCGAGTGCGGTCTTTGAAATGTAATTGAAGAATAAAAAATTGCTTTTTTATATCTGATAAAATTGTGTAATAGAAATGAGCAACATTTGTGAATTTTTTGGTATTATGATTATTGTTGAAATAATATTTGATTATATATTTCATATATCAATATATTTTATATATATTTAAACACGTACGAATAATTCATAACTTAAATAAATTTAATATTTTATTTTGCTTAACTAAATATATTCTTATATAGAAAACACCAGCGTATTTTGTATTATTCATCCCGCAAATGATACGCTAGTTACAGATTTAGGTTCAGTAAGTTAACACACATTAGTTTTCTAGGTACATGTAAAGTTTTCGTATCCTTCCTAATAATATTAGAATCTTCAATTACACACATAAACTGTATAAAACGCACAGTTGCCACAGTTTTTGTTATACATAACCAAATGACAGCAGAGTTAGTTAAGATCTCGCGCGGTGCGGTACTGCAGTCCTTCTGCCGCAATTTTGACCGCCATAATAATCAATCACTTATAGCTGGATGTGTTTCTGTTAAAGGGACGGAACAGCTAATTGAACCCTACGGCCAGCAACACATCAATACTCGCCACAACAATTACATTCAATATTGATTCATGATATCCATGAGTGTGGATGCTAATTACCACCAGGTGGCGCGTGCGCTCCTTTGCCAGCTAAAAAAAAACACGGAGAGAACTAAGTGAGTGGTTCTAGCAAAACTATAGGAAATATTCTTATTATATTATCAAACAATAGGTGTACAGGACCAAAAAAGATTTAAGTATTTTGGTTTACAAGAAAGGTTTTTCCTTAATAAACTCACTAATAGGTAATAATCTCTTCAAAATGATAGTTTCATAATTACATGATGAAATAGTGAAGACAGAACATCACACAATTATGTGAGTTATGTTCTCGAATCGTATTGTGGATCGTGTAGTGTACCTATGCCTTCGTCCGTATGTCCCGAACTCAATTCCTGGAAGAGTTACATTTGTTTTCAAAACATAACGTAATCAAATCATAATGTTTTCAAATCAGTCAAATCAAATCTTGCAAAATGTTTTTCAGATAGAAAAAAATCCTTTTAAACAACAGGTTGTTGATGGGAAAGAAAATCATAAATAACACCACATTGTAAGATATATTTTACCTCGAAAGATATGCATCAAAACCCAAATACAAGGTATTATCCTATTCTTAGAGTGCAAGCAAAATTCGCCTCTATGTTCTCGAGAGCTCCGTCCAATAGAATACTTTTACAAGAAACTATTTTGTAGAGAACTGGCGTGTGGTGACGCACGTTCTTACAGTATTCGATAAAGAAGACTGGTCGGGAGTAAAAGGAATATTTTCTATTTACTTTACAAGGTAAATTATTTTGCCTTTTGGGAGAACTAGCTTGCCTAGCTTATGTAACGCTATATAGCGTTAAATCAAAATTTGCCAAAACTTTACCTTTGCAAAAAAGAGTTTTTGTACATTTTATATGAAAACCATCAATCTTGAAAAACCAAAAAAGCTATTATTTTGTGGTTTTTAAAAAGTGATATAATTTTTATTTCCTGTGATATTATTCTCTCGTGGTGTTCTACATCTAGTGGTTTCCAGTCCCTCGAAAAATATTTAGCTTTGTTACAATATAACTAAGAGGATTATGTCCGTGACATTTTGTCAGTTCATTATTTCTAACAAGTCAAAATATTTGACATCCGGATTCTGTGGAAAAAAACAAGAAATCTTCATTGGAATTCTTGAAAAATGTAATATGGCGGAAGCTCGTATTTAATGGACTCGGCTGGAACGTGGGGTTATGACAAGCAATAATATCCTTATTTTAGAACAGCTGGTAGCGTTTTTCATGTACATTTTGATTTATTTACTTTCTTGGTTATTCAATGCAGTTTTACAAACTCATACACGTATCAACTGACTGCAACATAACTTCTTATGTGTTGCATCGCGTTGTTTTTGTCACTTACCGAAGGTCCGATAAACAGGTAGAGGGACATCTTGGAGAGGGACAGAGTTAACTTGGGTGGCCTTTCGTTTCATGTCGTTGACAACCATTAGCACTTAACTATTTAACTTTTAATAGATTTATCTGGCAGACCAATAAAAATAATTCTAAATACAAATTTAAATAAAACTCTGAACTTGTATCTTGTGAACCGACCTGTACGCATGTTTTAACTTGATCCATACAAATGAGGGATTACATTTTAACTAATGTTTGTGTTACAGAAGGATTAGACAAAGCGGACGATATTTCTTTGTTTAAAAGGTTTTACGCATTTTCTAGTGAAACAGAGATGAAAATAAATGTATTTTTGTTTTCCATTTCGCATTCCCATCGTAATGATGATATCGCATGATATCGTATGATAAATGGAAGATGGATTAAAATCCAATTATAGATGTCATTTATTTATTGCTTAACAGCAAATTCGTGTTTTTGATTTTTTTAAGAACAAGGAATTTCGTTTTATTTTATGCCTCTCTCCGTCTTGTGTATTGAAGTAAGCGTTTTCAAACGTCTCAAATTATTAATAAACAAATGATAAGAGAAAATTTTATATACATACAATAGACGCGGTTAGGAAATTATTATTGTGTTTAAGTTCTGTAGTTACTTAAAAAAGGTGTTAAAAATAACAGAAGCACGTAACTCCCTCTTATTGTATGAGGAAGTGACAGTGTGGTGTAGTAGAGTTTCTTTGTTAAGGGTCAAATTCAAATTCAAATTCAAATATTTATTTCTCAACATTGACAATTACTTGTTCTTATTGACGTCAAATAAAACATGATTCTACCACCAGTTCGAAAAAAACCTTCGTGAAGAAGAACTGGCAAGAAACTTCACGGATATATTTTTTTTTCAAAATAAATTTACAGAGTCTCTTTATGTCTATACAAAATTATTCTTTTCTGCATCTGTTAGCTCGGCAAGTCTTCCCTCCCTCCAAGTATCCAAACGACGAACACCCTCAAACGGCACCCGTTCACGAGTTAACGCGGGATCCAGCCATCGCCCTCCTCAACCATATTAGAGGGAAGTGAGCGACCCGTCACCCGACGCTACCATAAGAAGACGTACTTTAGTGACAATGACGCTTTAGATATTCATCGGGACGAAGAACTCATCGCACAAACAGACACATTACACATGCTTTGTTACAAATACTAGTACAATCCTGTTAATGAGGGGATTATACCCAAGGGCTTTTATCATCCAAATAATCGGATAGTTTATAATATGCTCTAGCACACAACTTCTCCTTTATAGTTTCTTTGAATTTGTCAATAGGAAGACCTTGGATATCCTCAGGAACCTTATTATAAAAGCGTATACATTGACCCATGAATGAGTTAGTGACTTTATGAAGCCTGCTATTATGAGCTGCCAGCATATTTCTTCCTCTTGTGTTAACATTGTGCAGATCTTTTTTTCTTTTGAACAAGGTTATGTTCTTTTTAACATACATTAAATTTTCTAAAATATATTGTGAATGGAAGGTAAGAATATTTATTTTCTTAAATTTACTTCTAAGTGACACCCTTGGACCGAGCTGATAGATTGCGCGAACAGCCCTTTTCTGCAGAATAAATATAGCATCGATGTCGGCAGAACTCCCCCACAGCAGAATACCATATGTCATGAGGCTGTGGAAGTAACCAAAATAGACTAATCGAGCAGTTGTTTCATTTGAAATTTGTCTAATTTTTTTAACAGCATATGCGGCAGAGCCAAGCCTTTTCGCTAAACCATCAACATGCGGTCCCCACTGCAGTTTGGCGTCTAAGGTTATGCCCAGAAATACAGTTGAGTTTACAGGAGTCAGTTCCTGGCTCTTAACTACAATGTAAATGTAAAACGGCAATGTAAATTTAACACATTTCGTTTTTTTTTCATTGAGGAGCAAATTATTAGCTGAGAACCACTGCTCTGTGTTGGAGATGCATTTGTTCACCGCTCGATAGTCAATTTCATGTCTTTTGATTTTAAACAAGAAGGAAGTATTGTCAGCAAACAATATGACCTCGCATTGATTCTTAACGACCGATGGCAGATCATTAATATAAACTAAAAATAGGAAAGGACCAAGAACTGAGCCCTGGGGCACACCCATTGTCACTGCCGATCCTGATGATTTTTCTCCATTTATTGCAACTTTCTGTTTTCTATTAGAAATATATGATTTAATCAAGGCAAGCGCTCGGTTTTTAATGCCGTAATGGTGCAGTTTCATGAGTAGAGTAGTATGATCCACACAGTCGAACGCCTTGGACAAGTCACAAAAGACACCAATAGCATCACACGACTCCTCCCAGGCGCTGAATACGTGTTTTATGAGCTCAACACCGGCATCGGTTGTTGAGCGACCCCGCGTGAAACCAAACTGCTTAAAATTCATTAAACTATTACCGTAAAAATGAGAAAGTAATTGATTTAAAATTAATTTTTCAAAAATCTTACTGAGCGTTGGTAGTATAGATATAGGTCTAAAATTATTAGGGTCAGACATACTACCTGCTTTGAATATTGGAATGACCTTACTCAATTTCATTAAATCAGGAAAAACACCATTATCAACACAGTCATTAAATATACTGGCTAAGTACGGGGCTATACCATCAATGACAGATTTAATAATTTTAACAGAAATCCCATCTAAATCGGCAGTATTTTTTACTTTAATGCTTTTAAATGCATTTAAAACTTGTGGAACAGTAACATGTTTAAAAATAAAATCAATATTGCATGAATTTACATTTTCCGTTAGCAGTGACTGTGCAAGAGTGGAACATGAATTAATACTCGAAGTAGTTGACACAGGGATGGCAGTAAAAAAATTTTCAAATGCTTCAGCAACTTCTTTGTCAGCAGTACTACATACTACTACAGTCAGTACTACAGTCCTTCCTATTTTGACCTCTATAATAATAACTTATACGTGGTTGCGTTTCGTTCAAAAGCAAGGAAAAGCCCTATTGGAACATAGGCAATTACGACTTAAGCCTACTATCGGACACGCAAATATTATTGATAATCAATAAATAACATTATAATTAATCAATGACATCTACGATTAATGATGTGTTACTATCAGGTGGGTCAAGTGCTCGTTTGCCGGCTGCGTCAGAGTTAAAAAAGAAGTGTTAAAGTTTATCTAGTATGAGTAACTTCTGGAAACTCCTCTGGCCTCTGAAGTAGCTCCACGACTTAATGTGCCCTCTAAATCATGGAAACGCTACAGTACGTAAGCCACAAATAATTAAAAATAACCATCACTGTGATTGTTTGGGGATTTATTTCTTATTTATTCAACGCAAGAAACTTCAAACAGTTTATTTATCCTTATCTCTACAAGTAAGAACAAAATGCTACTTTAATTTATTCAATAAAAACCTTATCATTTACAATTATAATGCCACATACGGAATAGTCACTGCTTACACACGTCCTCAGGGTTACCGCAAAATTATTTACAGACGCGGTCTGCCGACGGACTCACAATCAGACAATTAGTTACGTCTAATGAACTAAACTATTTCATACCTGTAAGTATTATGTACAAGGAACAACCAGCTGACTGACGGACTAAATCACGCTGTGCGCATACATCATTATACGTGTATTACGTGACACGTCTGTACAAAAAATATGGCGTCACCATTTTAAAGTTACGTAAATTAATCAGAATTTTGTGTATGTATATAATTATGCTTGGAATTTTAATTAATGGTACTGAATTAAGGTAATGTATACTGGAATTTAAATATTGTTTGAATGACAAACTTTGTTTGAATTTGTTTTATTTGTTGAGTAAAGAATGTTATTTCGACCTACCTTTAGGTGATATTTAGCGGTCGTTTTTACTAGATTATTCAATGTTTATATTAAATTTGGACAAAGCATACTTATTTTACCATATTAAACCCAAGCAGTGATTCATATTTGAAAATTTCTAGAATACGAGCTGACGTCGTCTACCATTTTATCTTTATTATGTTATGAATGGACAGATGACGCTTATCTGTCAATGCATATTTTGTTTCAATGTAAACATTTGAGATAAAACCATGGCGGGCGATAGTGAACTGTTTTCTGCTTATCTGTGAGATATTTTACTAACTATCTGTCACATTGTTTTTATAAGTGCTTAGTTACAGAAGTGCCGCGAGAAATATCGTTACGATACAACTTTTGAATTTGGGAAAATAATTTTAAATATTTACATATATCTAGTGACTTTTTTAAACATGTCACCCGGTTTAAATAGTGCTAGTGTTATTAGACAATTTTGACGAACGAATAATGTCTTTCTTAGTTAATTCGTAATCGATAAACTATGAAATTTCTTAATCGATTTTTATTTACCATATCTTTTTATTTAGAGAAATAAAATCGTGGGTGTAGTGAGTGCTATCGAATAAAGACGCGTCCCTCTAGTTTTTAGTATATTCATAGTAATGAGCGACCACAAAAGTAGTGGGGCGAGTTTTCGTAGATGGCATTCACTTTAACATCAAGATCGACATAAAGTATTGTAAGAAATTTTTACTTTATCTTGTTCTAAGGGTGTTAGCACAAAAATCGATCGATCGTCAATCGATGTCATCGATCGACAGTTTTGATGTCGACAGTCTACCATCGATTGACGGCGTCGATCGACGTCTGGTAGAAACTATCGATCGATGTCGACTATTCCATTCTACCATCGATCGATGGGCGATCGATTGGTGCGGTAACATCCTAATGCAGTAACAACCGTTATCCGCGCAAAAACTTTGCAAGACTTATAATAAAAATAATGGATTTTCACACAAAGATCTTCACAAAAAGCTTAATATTACTAGAGGAAGCTAAAAGTATTTCTACATAGTAAAGGTCCCAAATTACGTATTTGACTTGAATATTGAAGGTTTGACTTTAAGGTTTGATAAAGCTACTAACTTAAATTGCTTTGGCTAAAAAAACACTAACTAGACACGCTCACTTATTATTAAGATTTTGGCAGATACAATTTTGTAACATTTGCAGTTTAAAGAAGTTCATACGCATATGTTATTATAATTATAGTGTAGAGAGTTATTTGTAAGCACTCGCGTTAATGTTGTATCTTAGCCTATGGTACTCAGCGGATTAAAAAACAATTATTGTTACAGACTTAAGTCGTACAAATAATATCGAAGTGTTTATAAGAATCTGACTACACTAATTCCGGTGAGGTCACCATTTGATTCCTAATTCTAAATCCTTCAACATCTGTGTGGCTGTTTGCCAAACAAGTTTATAGATCTAGATTTACATGAGGTTTTGGCAATCAGACTGAATACTTCACTTACAGCGTTGTTATTGCGGCTTAAATCTTGGCTTGGACGATGTTTTACGTAAAAAACGTGAATGTCTGATAAAGATCATTTGTTTTAACTGCTTTAAATATAAGTGCATTTGTTTTTGTTTAGTATTTTACGAAACTAACGAAGAAAATTAAGGATTGTTAAATCTTAGGCCCCAGTTGGTGTCGCTAGATAGCAAAAGCGACACGTCAGTTTCCTAAGGTGTCTCCAGAGCCAGCTTTGGTCAACTCTCACACTAGAGATTGCCACTCCGGCCCGCGATAAGTAGTAGTATCTAATATATAATGTTTAAATGGTTGACTTATTAAAGATGATACTAAGAAATTGCGGTTAAAAATTCTCTTTTTTACGCATTCCAGGTAGGTTTAAATCAATCAAGGGAGATAGGTTTTGATTTGGTGTAGAAGACAAGATGCATAGTGCTTTTTTATATTTTAAGAACGTTATCATTATAAAAATACTCATAATTCAGTTAATGCATTAACGAAACTAACCGGCAAAATAATCTTATTCTAAATGGCTTTAAATTCAATAAAAATGAGAAACCACCAAAAACACTACTGCACATTAAGTAGTTTGTGTTATGAAAACTAAACATCTTTTGAATCAACTTTGTATTCATATGTAGATAGTGCTGTATACGTCGCGTGGCAAGGTCACTTCAAACAAAATGTATCTTGTTGTTTACTTTGGCTTGCAGATGTGCGTTAAAACGTACCCGGTATCGTGATTGTAAAACACATAGTAGTAAAAAATCTTATATTATAATTCTATGAATACATGTTTAACAATTTGTTTCTACAAACCAAAATCATACATTTTGTATTAACATCGAAGTCAGAGTCATTCTACATTGATTCACTTCATTGTGCATTGTAAGGCAACAGTCAGCATAAGAATCTTTTGTTTTGAAAATAATAAAAATGCAAGCGGTTTCATTCGCAATAGTCTTTTTAGAAACTCACTACTATGTTTAACTACTGAAAATTGCACCATGAATCTTTTGCAAAAGATAAAAATATAACATAAACATATCAACGAAACCAAAGATAAGGTACTAAAATATGTAAATATTTTCAAAGTCTTAGCTGGTTCTGGGTATGGTATTCATGTGAATCATTTGAAGCGGTTATATATAGCGTTAGTCAGAAGTCGTATTGACTATGCCAGTTTTTTGTATGCCAATAGTAGTGCAACTCATCTTTCTAAATTAGATAAGATACAAAATATATGTTTACGTGTGATTGGTGGATTTATCAAAAGTACACCAATACACGTAATGGAGGCGGAATTGGTTTTACCACCATTATCTGTTCGCAGACAATATCTGGCAGGAAAGTTCTATTTGAAATCTAGATCTTTTGATAATATGGTATGTAATGTTCTGGATGAAATGTGTAATTTAGTTCAAAACCGTTTTTGGAATCGAAAAATAAAACCTTTACTTGTAACCATGCATAACTCATTTAAGTCCACAGATATCCAATCCAATAGTAAGCCCGAAATGTATTCACTTGATACATGGGTCACAAATATTGATTTATCTGATTGTTTAAAACCTAATTTAAGCGGAATAGACAAGGCAAAATGTAAGTACACTCGAGCACATATTCAATCTGCATGGACTGATATTTTTGAAAATAGATATACATATTTTTACAAAATTTTTACAGACGGTTCGAAAACAGAGAACGGAAACGGGGGTGCGTTTTTAGATTGGGAAACTAAAGAATCTGTTAAAATACAGATTAATGCAGAAATTTCGATTATGGCCGTAGAAATGATAGCAATTTTAGAAGCATTATCGTACATTCAGAGCATAAATTTTCAAAAATTCGTTATTTTAACAGATTCAAAAAGTACTATTCAACATTTGATTCGATGTACTACCATTTTCCGAGGCTTTCCATTAGCTTATATGATTATAAATATGATAAATAGCTTAAAATTAAGAAAAAAAGATATTGTTATCCAATGGATTCCCTCTCATTCAGGTATCCTGGGAAACGAGGAAGTGGATCGGCTGGCCAAACAGGCCATGACGGAGGGTATTTATTTTCATTGGGTTCCATGGTTCGGTGATGTTCTCTATAAAGTTAAAATTAGGTGCTACGACATTTGGTCTGAATATTTTAATGAAAGATCGCTTTCTAAAGGTATCTGGTATAAAACCATCCAGCCGTCAGTTCCTCGAGTCCCTTGGTTTGAATTGATTAAAATGAGTCGGCAAGACATTGTATTAGCTCTTCGTCTCCGTTCTGGTCATATTCCGTTAAATAGTTTTGCTTACTTGATGCGTAAAATTGATTCTCCAAATTGTAGTCAATGTGGTGTGGTTGAGGATGTTTTTCATATTACTATGGAGTGTGATCGGAATGTGGTACAGAGGCGCCGCCTTAATTTGAAAAATTTCAATATCGGTTTGGTAAACAGTAAATTATCATCCCCTATTTCGAAGGAGGCCAAATTGTTATATAATGTAGTGAAAATATGTTTAGATAATAGGTAATATTATATTATTAATTTTATTGATGTGGATTTAGAGAGTCACGATGAGGGTGGCTTTTGTAAAACCCTCTATAAATAAATATTGATTAAAAAAAAAAAATATAACATAATTTTTTTTTGTTATTGTATTTTTTTTTTTATTTGTGCATGTCGTACGCCGAATAAATGATTTTTCATTTCATTTCATTTCACATACGATGATTCTGCTTACACCAAATTCAAATTCAAATATTTATTTCTCAACATTGACAATTGCTTGTTCTGAACAATAATAGACGTCAATAATGACGTCAAATAAAACATGACTCTACCACCGGTTCGGAAAAACCTTCGATAAGAAGAACTGGCAAGAAACTTCACGGGTTTAATTTTTCAAATTAAATTTATAGAGTTTCTTTATGTCTATACAAAATTATTCTTATCTGCATCTGTTAGCTCGGCAAGTCTCCCAAGTATCCAAACGATGAACACCCTCAAACGGCACCCGTTCACGAGTTAACGCGGAATCCAGCCATCGCCCTCCTCGACCATATTAGAGGGAAGTGAGCTCCCGTCACCCGACGCTACCATAAGAAGACGTACTTTATTGACAATGATGCTATAATATATTCAATGTAAATCCTATAGGTACTTTATATAAGATTTCCTATAAAAATACTCTGCTTTTTTAATATTGAACCCTTTTTGGTCCTAACATGCCTACTCATATTTAATAACCATACTTATCGAGCACTTCATATTATATCAGATAAAAAATTGATTTGCGCGCAATTACAAGTAAATCTGGCATGTTGTAAAATGACGAAGTTGACAAGAAAAAAAGAGATGGGGAGTTTTTAGATACTACAATACCTCTAAATTCTTTACCACTTATTCAAAAAGCATTATTTTCATTTTAAACATGTTAGAGACGGGTCAAATGTAACATGTTATATTGTTCTTCAATGAAACAACAAGCACAGTTATGATCTTTTGCTCTTAAAAGTTTTCATTTAATATTAGGTCTTTACCTATGAAATTGCCGTTTTTCACGAAATAAATGAAGCGTAATTTTTTTCTATATTTTTTTATTTCTATTAATCAAAATAATCACCCATGCAATCAATGCATCTTTGCCAACGCATTGGTAGTTTATTGATGCCTTTCTTGAAGAAATCAGCTGGACGGGAGGCAACAAATTCTTCAAAGGCATTTTGTACTGCCTCTTGGGTATTGAATTTTTTTCCCGCCAAGATGTTATCCAAATTCTGGAAAAAGTAGAAGTCTGTAGGCGCAAGGTCTGGTGAGTACGGCGGATGACGGAGAACTGCCAACCCCAACTCTTGTAGCTTGGAGACCGTCTGCTGTGCAGTATGAGGTCGCGCGTTGTCGGGCAGGAGCAGTGGAGCCGAACGATTGACCAAAGCTGGTTGGAGACGTGCGAGCTTCTCCATCATTGTGTTCAGTTCTTCACAGTACACATCTGCAGTAATGCTTGTCCCGTTTGGCAAGAAGCTGTGATGAATTACACCCGCGTTAGACCACCAAACAGTGACCATCACTTTTCTAGGGGTAAGTTTTCGTTTAGGGCATTGTTTGGGTGCTGAACCAGGGTCCAACCAACTTGCTGAGCGCTTACGATTGTCAAACAGGATCCATTTCTCGTCACAAGTAACAATGCGGTTCAGAATTCCTTCATTTGTATGCCTGCTGAGCAGTGCAAGGCACGTCTCCACGCGTACTTCGCGCTGGCGGTCATTGAGTTCGTGGGGTACCCATTTGTCAAGCTTTTTTACCTTGCCAATTTGACGCAAATGGACCAATATTGTTTTGATGCTAACGTCGAAAGCTGCTGCTAATTCAGCCGTGGATTGAGTTTCATCAGCTTCCACAATTGCCTTTAATTCGTCATTGTCGACCAAAGTTTTCGGACGACCACGGGGTTCATTTTTCAGGTCAAAATTTCCAGAACGGAAGAGGTAAACCAATAACGGGTGGTGCGTTCGTTTGTAGTGTTCGCTCCGTAAACGTCGTTGATGTTGCGTGCCGCTTGTGCCGCTTTGCTGCCACGACGGTACTCATACTCCATGATTACTCGAATTTTTAACTTATCCATGATGACGAAAAATGTTCGAATGCGTTGAAAACAAAACACTAACTATTAAACAAATGACGATTTTAGAAAAAGAATTCCATGTTTGTCAAATAAAATTAATTTGAAATTAGAATTATCAGTCAAAAAAAAAATATTTTCATTTGAAATGGCCAGTACGGCAAAACGGCAGTTTCATAGGTAAAGACCTATTATTTCCTAAACGACGACCGAGTAGCGCAGTGGTTAGAGCCCTGCCTCACGTGCCGGAGGTCCCAGGCTCGAGTCCTGGCCGGGGCACTCATTTGTGCGCTGAACATAGATGTCTGTACTCGGGTTTTCTTTTTTTTTTTTTGCTGCCGAGGCACCTTCGCGGGAGGGAGGTGGAAGATGCGTCATGCATACCGCCCGCAGGTAAATTCCTCTGCGGGGGGTTATGTGGGACTCACCAGAATGGCTGGGCAGAGGTGGGCCGAAGCATGATTTAGGGATCAATTCATTTAAATGAACCTATAATGAATTGAGAAGGGAACTATGCTCCGCCAGAGCTAGCAAACGCTCTGTCGGAGTACGTGAAGCCCTAAGTTTACGGGCTAAGACTGCGATTTCACTAACATCGATATTTTTCATAGCGTCGCAGACGACACGCATATCGTCTGCTACGGAGGATTGAGGAGTGGGTTTGTATGGGCGAGGAGCCGGGATGGGATTCGATGCGGGGCGCTGCCTCCAGTTTTCTGGGGTGGGCCTAGACTGTGTAGGTTTTGCAGCCGGAGGAACCCGGCTACGCAGCGGCGGAAAGTTTTCTTGAGAAAGGCGCGGGGCCTGTTTGGGTGCCGCCCTTTTGAAATTGGAGCGCATACAACGGGGTGCACGAGGGCAGCCCCTGTAATTTGCGGTGTGGCCGGACTGGCCACAAAGCACGCAATCGGGAGGAGAGGGAGTTTCAGGAGTGCGATTGCACTCCTTAGTGAAGTGTGGGACCAGGCACTTGACGCACCTGGGCGGTGCGCGGCAGTTGGCCGCCGCGTGCCCGTACAACTGGCACCGATGGCACTGGCCGGGATGACCGCGGCGATGAGGCGCCTCGATCGAGATCCCAGAGAGGCCGCATACAGTGCTAACCCCTTTGAGGATCTCCCTGGACTTGGGGACGTTGGCGAGAACCACTAAAGCGAGAGGGTGTTGTCTCCCGTACTTGCTGTGCATTTTATGCACCGCGAGTGCCGGGAAGCCTTGGGACTGCAGATCCTCTAGGATAGCCTCGTTCGATAATTCGAACGGGACTCCCCTGAGTACCGCTCTGATCTTACGCTCTTCTGACAGAGCATAAGTGTGATAAGCATATTGCTTATCGGTGAGGAGCTTTGTTAAAGCACGAAAGTCGTCTATCGACGAGACTAAGATTTTAATAGATTCACCCGAGTTGGCTGCTCGGGTGTAATGGATTTTGTGCTCATTGCACAATGTCGAGACCTCAGTCCATTTACCCTTTTCCCGAAGGAAAACGGGTGGTGGGACCTTGGCCTTGACAGAAGTTGGGGCCGGAGCGGGTGTTGAAGACACCGGGGCAGCTGGCGTTGAAGACGCCGCAGGGGGTGTAGGGACGGGCGCCGAGGGCGCCGGGTCTTGTTTCGAGCGCTTCTTAGAGCGCTTCTTAACAAGGGTGAAAGAGGGAGGCTCATCAGGGCCAGTTGGGGTGGCGTCCGAGGATGACTCGGTCGCGGGTGCGCGCTTGCGGCGCGGAGGGGCGTCTACTTCGCACTCCATGTCACTGGAGGAAGGAGACGCGGGAGGGCCTAAGACCTGAGGGGTCTGGGGAGCTGGGGTGGCCTGAGGGGCCATTGTGGACATTATCGTCATGAAATGAGGGACAAGCGAATCTAAGAAACGGTACTTATCAGCATTTATAGACATGCCTTCAGTACTTTGAAGTAACTTTTCCCTAATCTCGTCAAAGCTTAGGGAAGCCATTGCGGAGGGGTTGGGGAGGGACAACAATATATAAATATATATACTATGAACCTATCAACGATGACTAACTTCCTAAAACCACCCTACACGCAGTAGGGCGGTTGAGGACGACGCGGATAACTTACTCGAACACGAAGACTCGAGGCACCTGGAACGACGAATTCCCGTCGACGAAGCTCACGTTCCACGAAGTACGGTTAACAAGCCACTGACCGCCGTGAAAACGGCGTTAGAAACTTATTAGAAGTACGGTTAACGACCCACTGTCCGCCGTGAAAACGGCGTTAGAAACTTGTACTCGGGTCATGGTTGTTGATATTTATATGTGTATGTTTATTCTGCCCTCCCCCCCAGTTCGCTATACGGTCATCCATAACACAAGCTCTGCTTACTTTGGGGCCGGGTATCTATTACTGTTGTTATTATTATACGAAAATATTCAATTCCCGCGAAAATCTTTTTCGAAAAAGAACACGTTTCAAAAGGCGTGTCAAATGAATTAGAAACTATATACCAAAAAGGCGTGAACAATATGTTTTTTCTGTGGAAATGTAATAGTTGTACAGTTAATGTCAAAATCACCTAAACATTTTAGAAGCACTAAACGCCACCAGTGTGTACCAATATACCAATCGTTTATTATTTTAAAATCGATTGCCAGCTTTACTATATAATATTGATAACATAATCATAAGGCGCAAAATATTCATTATCTCATTTTTAATAAAAGCAGATAGTCATGTTTTTATTAACGATTAGTTAACATTTATCATGATTTACAACAAAGCAAAACTCATAACTATTGGACTTTGCGGTTGCAGATAAAAACATACATCCTACGTTTTAGCTGAAGATTTAAATTCTACTTGGGTTACTGATATTATTATTGACCGAGTACACTTTGCGTATGTTATGGGTTATATCTATAGCAATATAAGCAAATATTGGTAGTTTCTGCTACTTGACGGACCAGGCTAACGGCGAGAATCGTTTGCTAGTAGCTAGTAGTTCAGTAATTAGTAGGCACTACGGGAAGGATACTGTACGTAGAGTAATTATATAATATTCAGTACATTCTAATAGTGAACCAAAGTACTTTGTTTGGTGCATATGTTCATCCATTTTTGTATAGAATGCTTACGGGGTTTTAATGCTTAAAGTAAATTAATCACATATTTTTACAAGATACTCAAATATTTTTGATTACAGTTTCTTACATATAGTAGGTGAAGACCACGCGGGAACAACTAGGATTTTAAAAGAATTACTATATGAACTATAAACTATTAATGCCATCTAGTGGTAGTTCGGCAACACTTTTATATTCTGATATTTCATTTAACGCTAGAACACGACTATACTATTTCCATTTCTTTATTTTCCCGATGGCAGTTCTAATTTGATATAATGTAGTGTTGTGACCAAATAAGTAATGATATCGATCGCATATATTTATTATATTTTGAACAAAGACAAATACAACAAAAACATTCAAATATATTTTTTTAAAGGCGGTAACACTCAATGGCCCACCGCCATTTTGTATTTGTTTTAATCTGTCACTCGCAACAAGACGGTCGTGCTAGTCACTACATTTCTGTTCGCTGAGTTTTTTCACATTATCCATACGTTACGTTGTGTATTTTGTGTTCCTCCGTGTTGATTGCTGCCCGGCTGTCAAATATCAAAATGCCAAATTGATAAAATGCCGACGCAGGCCAATAAAAAACAAGAGATAATTGACTGGCTCCAACATCATGGCGAAAATGTGGATAGTACTTTTTTTAAAGTACAATTAGTGAATATCGAAAGTCGAAAAAAAGCGTCCCTGTAAGATATGTTATCGACGAAATAGCTGCCGAATGTGGTCATTGGGTTCTTCGACTTCCGCCGTATCATTGCCAGTGCAATGCTATAGAAATAATATGGGCACAAATCAAAGGACACGCCGCTCGAAACAATATCCATCCCCCTTTTACGGCAAACAAGATGTTAGATTTATTAAAAAATACATGTGCGGAAGTAACTGCCGAAAACTGGGAAAAAATTTTCAGAAGCACCCAAAACATTATAGCGTCGGATTGGGAAATTCATGTGGCATTCGATAATATACAAGTACAGGAACTTATAATAACGGGGAGAGCTCATCGAGTAACAGTGACGATTCATCAGATTTTGATTAAAACAAATAAATAAAGATTACCTGTCGTTATAATTATTTCGTTTCATTGTCGAGTACCTACCTATACCTAATTATTTTATAACAGCTTCGAAAATTTTAAAGAAGTTGGCATTATCAATCAAGAATTAATACGTGTAACATCTTGTAACGAAATATAATATTAGTTAATAAATTTTGTACAAAAGTATCCGGCAGCAGTTTAGTTTCTTACATTTTGTAAAAAAATATCGGGTCTGTTATCGTGTTATGTTTATCGATATAGCTCCATCCCTATCAGTTTCTCCGACTCTGGTATTACACCTTGTACGTGTGTAAACGTCATATTTTTATAAAATAATGCATACATAATGTGAAAAAACGCTCGCACAAGTCTTCACAGGAGCTGTCATCGAGAAAATAAAGAAATGGAAATAGTATAGTCCATGACAGTTCACATTTTTTATTTAAATAGGGAGGTTAAAAACAAGGAATATCCGAGCGTAGTCGACAAAAACACGGAACGTCAGTCAGTGCAAGCGCGCACGTTAGTCAAAAATCAATCATTTATAACGTGTGTGTAATGCGTAATGTTTATTTGCATATTGTAATCCTGTTTTGCAGGTCTGTCTGATTAACTTTCGTTTTGTTAAAAGAATATAAACATTGAAAACGTCGGAAGCTCAAGATAGCTAGTGCTAAATATGCAGACCTTCAAGTTTTGAAGACATTTTGCTCTGCTGAAGCCCAAATTTTATATGAAAATCTACGTCATGAATAATTTCTCTTGAAGAATGAATATCTGGTTATTATTATATTCTTTTATTTAAAAATACCTTATTCATAATAAAATTATAATCAACAAAAAGTGGAATAGTCACTGACATTCCTTGTTCTCTGCAGTTACATAATAATAACAATTTACTGTTTTAGTAACTTTGCAAGCTTTTCTACTATTAATTGTAAATTTACTAATGAAAATGTAAAACAAAATAGTTTCTGCTAATAATATACTGAGATAAATATTTTCCAGACGTTTATGAGAAATTATATAGAATTGCAAACTTAAAAACTTGATTTACTCGAAAACTCTTCTAACTGACATTCCTTGTTCTTCCCGCGTAGTCTTAAGGTATAAACAACGTTATCTATACTAACACTTGCATTAATAAAC
Source organism: Marasmarcha lunaedactyla (assembly GCA_923062675.1). NCBI lineage: Eukaryota > Metazoa > Arthropoda > Insecta > Lepidoptera > Pterophoridae > Marasmarcha > Marasmarcha lunaedactyla. Next base: position 9,521,285 of record OV281354.1, read on the forward strand.
AAGCAATTACTTGTCAAAGTTACTTGAGCAAAAGTAACGATGAATGGAGTGAATTTTATTACATAGTTGAGACATTGGTGGAAGTAATAAACGCCAAATGTTTGATGCCAGGAAATTGTCATCATTTTCTTACCTGAGAACTGAGAAATGACATGCTGCAAATGTTTTTGCATATGCGCATTACTCAACTAAAGTTTTGCGATTTAAGATTCTTACCCCAAGTAATGATCTGAGTAAGTTCATGAATACCGGTGTAACAATTGTAAACAGTGAGCATGTCAAAGCTAATATTTCCAATACAAATATTTTCAATACAATATCACGATTATGTAAAATATTTTATCACATTTATAATAGTTTATCTTAATGCGAAATGGCTGAAGTTAATTAGCGATATTCCGATGTATATAAGAGTTTATTGTTCTTTAGGTATATGTCATGGAATTCTCATGTTTGACTTAACTTCTTTATCATAAGTTATTTATTATGAATAAAATTATTGTAGTTCAAGGTCCAGATCAAAGTACGGCATGTAGAATGTGAAACATCATTGGAATGTAATTAAGAAAGATCATAGTATAGTTTCCTTTACGAGGAGGAAATTTCTGGGTACTGTTACAATATTTTTTTTATATGAGAAAAGCTTTAAGTAGTATTTGTGTTCCGTACAGTTATAGTTTTTTTACTGTTACAGATTTCCATTCTTAGTATAATAAGAACACCTTTTTAGCACTTGTTAGCTTCAGGGAGACGCTAATGGCCGAAGGTGTGAAAATCTGGCTGAGTCAAACCTCACACAGCTAAAAGTTTGTTTCAACAAAACAATGTTCCGACTTTATCTATAAGTTTTGATAATCCTTTTTTTTCCTACAATTATGCTTTGGGTCTGTTCAACTCTTTACAATGGGTATGTACTAAGACGAATTTACTTGTTGAAAACCTTTAACACCTTCGACTAGCAATAAAATCTTCATTCCTTTAATTCAAATTTTACTAACGAATACTCGATAAGAAACTCTTTGCTAAAACAAACTCGATTTTTCCAATCGGAGTCTTTTGACTCGTTTAAAAAAAGAGTACTAAAAAACCGTTAAATTTTTTATTATTCAGTATCTCATTTAAATAATGAACCAGTTTGTGAGCCTTAAAATTTTAACGTGAATCTTTTATAACTCAGCAGTCAAACATACGAGTATGCACAAAAGGAAAATGACCCTTCTCTATAGGAAAGTTAAACAATATTTTGATTAGTTTGCAGACAGATAAGTGACTTACTCATTCAATTTAATATTTCGTCATATTAAGCCAGAGATAAAACCTTTTAATTGAAACTGGCATCTCCATGTCAGAATTAATTACTGTGAAAATTTCGTAAACAAAAGGTCAAATCAAACTTTTTTATACAATCTTTTTTTTATACTGAAAACAAAGTTCAGAATAAGCTTTCTGGTATACTCTTAGCTTTTTATTATTCTAGGCGTGAGACAAATGGTGATTTCGTCCAAAGCTCTTAAAGCTTTAAAAAGCCTAGCTAGTTCAACATGCAATGCACGTATTGAGCTCGTTTAGGTTCGATCATTGCCCTTTCGGTTTTAATTTGAAGACAATTGCAACTTAAAAATGAAGATTCAAGGGATGTAGGCACGATAATTAATGTGTTTTCCTCTTAATGGCGAATTTGGTATAGTGTACTTACTAGTTGTAGGCAAAATAACAATTCGAATCCAGCAATCAATGAAGTCTGTTTTCTTTCTAAGATAAAGTAAATAATATATTGATCACTTGAAGTTTGTTCTTTTATACATATCGCTGCCTAGGGAAATCTATGAAATGTGCTAGCGACTTATGTCAGCCAAAAAGCATGTGATACTGATCTTGTCAAGACGGGAAAAATTATTTTTTACTTATTTTATTTAATCTCTGTAAAGTATAAAACACCGACGCTTTTTATTTGGTCATTTAGCTGAGAAAGTCGGAGTAAGCAAGGTTTAAATGTCAGCCTAAGAGACTTAACCCTGGTTAAAATAATTTTGTACCATTAGGTACATTTTAGGTAAGTAAGGTACTTACCGTCTAACGTTTTTGAAATATTCTTTACAGTAAGTAACCAACTAAAGTTACCCTGAATTAAACTAAATTTTATGTTGAGAGACAAACAGAATCAGATATGAAAGCAAGATTCGAGTCAATTATAAAAAGAGGTTTTTCTAATTTCCAGGAAATAAGTCCAAAAGTATTCATTTTTTAATGATGGACGAAGAATACGACGAAATGTTTCTACGTACTGCGTGAGGTTTATTACTTTGGTACTTATTTTTCTAAGAAGGTTTCATAGTGCCAACGTGCGAGGTGTGTACGTTCTTTTAATGTAATTTTGTTTTGGTATATTACTCCTTTTTTGTGAAACGAAACGTGCTTGAATTTTTATCTTTATTTGAGTAATCCAGAAAAATAATATTTCCTTATTTTTTATGTATTCATAAGTTTTTTATTTAATTCAGAAATCGACTAATTCAGATTCTATCTTGATCGAGATGACAATCTTTGCTACACTTCTACTACTTAGAAGAAACATTAAGTCTTACACGTACGTGATTCAAAACGTGCCAAAAAAATCTATTGTATTTCTCAGTAAAGCATTGAAAAAAAACTTCCTGTACTGCTGAATTATTCTTAAAGTTAGCATACAAACACGCGCGAGTGTCACATAGGTAAATATTTTACGTGACCTCAGGTATGAATGTAAGAAGACGGCCGCTGTCGTTTCTGTTACGATTAATATTCTTTGCGCGTTTTATACAGGGTGTTGTCGTTTAATTATAATGATTTTAATGAAATGTTTTGCAAAGTAAGTTCAATTTTAGTCACATTACTCTAATACGAGACTAAAATCATATACTACATACCTATATAAAATCTAAGACAGAAATCAACATTTTTAATACTGTTTAAAAAAGTTGATTTTAGTTAAAAGTTCGGTACATATAACCCATATATAAGTACTTTATTCTTAATTGAACACTGACGTAATTATATTTCTCGATGATATTACCACGACTGTCCACCGGTACAATTGGCAAAACAAATCCCAAAAGCATGCACCCTGTGTACTGGAAGCGGGTAGTAAATCAATTTTGCTCGTCAATTTTGAACATAGCTTCTCTCGAGGGATAACTTAATGTATGCACTTCAATATTACCTTTTTAAACTTTATAAGAGGCGAACGCCAGGGTGTAAAATGTAACGAACAACTCACAATGGTCGCAATCAAAAATATGCTTAAGATCTCCCCTTAAAAGTTGCTGCATTTCGTAGGTAAATTAAACAAAGTTTTTGTGGTTAAGATTACTGACCACACAACAAAGTGGAGTTGTATAAAACTCTGAATTAAAAATTCTTAACAAGATGGAACCTTTAAGGGACAGTTTTAAGTAAAATAAAAAGCCAGAAAAGAAGCTTATTTAATTTAAAATTTCACATATATATCTGGAAGGAACTTTTTTCAAGAAGCCAATTTCTGAGGCAGAATCAGAGCAGAAGCCATCGGCGCTGAACCAACGTAATGTTACATTAAAACATTTGAAAGCTGCAGGCTAAGACCACGTGGTTCTTATTTGGTTCAATGCACGTTATTTTTTTCTGTTTTGCCTTTTGGTGTTATTTTGATACTTATTATAGGAATTTACATTGTATTGTAAGTGTTTTTAAATAAATACTCTGAGTTTCAATAAAACTTATAAGGTTACACAAATTTAATTTAATTTGATTTACTTAGACATTATTTTTGTTGTCTTACCAGCATTTCAGTTTTTTTATATAATCCCTGAAGAAGTTATAATAACTGAAACTAAATTTTACAACCGACAGAACGTTGCAAGGTTTAGTATCTATTTTTAAAAGTTCGACCATGTAAATTTGATATTTTCTATTAAAACACTAAAACGGCGTTACATGTAGAGTTGCTAACTTTTCAAAATAATAGAGCACGTTTCAATTAATCAATTCAAAAAACAGTATCAAAGACATCGGGATACTCAGTATTTTTTACATACTATACTATTTTACATTATAAATTTCATTTCTTTTCTGCATTCATTAGTCATCTTCTTAATATGACTAAACATTCCCTTTGTTGCCGTAAATTTAGATACATTTTTTCACAGACCCTATGATCTATATTTACATGAGTTTCCTAAGATACTTACTGATTTACCTGCGACGATCCAACATCTTACTTGTTTTTATAACGCCTACCCACTTACAGAACTAGACAGGGACCTACGTTGTAGAACAATTACCATCGAATAATTGATATCACATATTTGATAAAAGGCAACATTATTAAAATTGTATTAATAAATCTTCCTTGAACCAGTCGTTGAATTTTTAGGTGACTCCTGTTAATCTTATTAAAAAGTAATCAAAACTTTACTGCGGAGTCTCTGGCCTGTAAGTTATTAAGTTAATATTTCATTATCTTATTTAACACTTGGAAGATGAATACCGCAAAAAAAGTTAGAATAGTTTTGTACTTGTCTAGGAAAAACATGATTTTATTTCGATTGAGAAAAGTTTAAAAGGATTTAAAAGAATACTTCTTAGTTATGTAGGCTGCATCTGATTTTAGTGATAATCGAAATGTCAATAGATACTAAAATGGTATTTAAATGCGAAAGTTTCTTATAACCTCAATAAACTGCCATTATGCTGAGCTACTGGACGCATACGTAAATATGAAAATACCAAATAATTTAGACAAGGACCTTTGCTTCCAGAGTCAAAAACGAATTTCCCGCCTGAAAAGTGCAGTGAAAAGGTAGGCTTAAAGCATAATCAATATGTAATTGTTAAAAGTATGTTATTATCTGATTTAAATCAAACTATGATATAATTTAATTGGTGTACCAAAATCATAGAAAGCAGGTAAAACACGGAAGTTATTCTCATTCAAAACCTTATCTATAGTTTTGACAATTTAAGGTGCGATTTCTCAGAAACATCGCTTTTCGTGGATAAAAAGAATAATGCAAGAGGCTGTCTATGCAATAGGCACTTCCGCTACTTCAAAGCGTGCGTTTGCGTAATATTGTTCGTTTCTCTGTAAAGCGCTTTCCGTTTCATGGGTTACTTTTCAAAGCAGCCATGTCCTAACACTACTCTTTGTGTTCGCTATTGCATCTAAAGGTACTTTTACTCTTTTTTGTGATACAGATTGTTCAACCTTTGCATAAAAGCAATAGAAAACGTTAATTTGTTTAAGGTGTGTTTTCTTGATCTTATAATAATAGTAATTAATCCACAATTATACACATTCTGAAGGCTCTCGCAGTAGGCATTTAGCGCATTCCCAGGACGCGGATTATACATCACTAAATAGTATAAAACAAAATAGCATTTCACTCGGTTTATTTGGTCGCTTTCTCCTTTAATGCGATGCAATAGATTTCGATGCGGTTTCCACAGATATAAATAGCGGTTGTTCAGAAAGGTTTGTGTACTATATAATTTGTAAATATTCTGTACATAATTTAAAACTAAATTCGAATAATTATTTTGAATGAAAGTCTAAATAAATATACTTAATGGACGTCCATTTTAGCAAGATTGACGTCACGACCTGTTTTCGGAATTTATAGCACATTTAGTTCGACTTCAAATGTTACCGCAGTTAGGAGAGCGCTTACATTTTTCGATGTTTTGTTGGTTGTCTGAGGTTGGGGCCCAGATTTGAATCCTGGCTCGGACATTTTTTAAATTATTATTTTTACGTAGAAAATTATTTTTTGAACATTGCTTTTCTTTATTTATATTCATCTTAATAATACTTTTTGAAGTTTCTTAGTGGGTTTCTTTTTTAAATAAAAGGCATCGATCCACTACAATATAGACTGTTATGAAGGAATAATGTTATTGTCAAATATCTAATAAATATATAAATTTTCAGGAAACCATCACCACTTTTTACCAACAACGACATAATGTTCTCAGCATGGACAATGAGATAATAGTCATCTTAAGAGAAACGCTCACATTTTTAATGAAGTGAAGACACAGCTTTGAAGAAGTGCATTTTCAACGCTAGTTTCATTTATTAGTGTCCTTGGCTTGTTGTACATTTTTGGACCCAGAAAGCATCATTTGAGTTTGTAAAGTTAATTTAAAATAATAAATCTAGGGGAACCTAGTCTTAAGCAAGTACTAAGTTGAAAAGTTTTAAGAAGTTAGTCATAATTTCTGCGTTCGTACCGTCCATAAAGTAAACAAAGATGCCTCTTTGGACAAGAATGTCTCTGTTTATCCCCCGTGACGTAGTTAAATACCTACGGGACTTTATTGCTCGGTCAGCGCAAGGCAACACACGCATTCTAATAAAAAACACCCGCTCCTGCGTCCATTGCAATGAGCATGTAACCTGTAGGGTAACGTAAACCAGAGGCGTAGATTTTGATAATTCAAACGGAATTTCCTTCATAATTCGTCTAGTTATCAAAGCCTTTCGTGACCTGCTTAAGCAGGTCATAATATATATATATATATATATATATATATATATATATATATATATATATATATGTGTGTGTGTTAATATAAATTCTTTGATTATAAATAAGGCACTATTAGGCGCAAGTTATTGTTTTAAAAATGTAGCTCAATAAAGAAACTGAATTAAGAATTTAGTCGTACGGTCTGCTGGTGCGATTGCCATAAATAAATAATGGGATGATCCAAATGTTATGCTAGTTAATAATGTTATCACACACAAAACACAAAACAATCACTATGCGAGAATGTACCTACATATCTGTCCTTAACAGGGTTCTAACCCTTGACTTTACAAGGCAGGGCCATTAACACCAGCCGCAACCTAGTGCGCTCAAAGCAGTATTCAGCGTATTCAGTAGGTATTCAGTTATGACATGTTTTTTAAATGTTTATTTGAAACGACATTGTAGTACTTACTAGATTAAAATCAAACTTATTAGATTTTGGTATATGTGTAGTATATATTTTATCTTCTGATCGTCGAACGACCTCGTCGATAACTTAATATTGTACGGATTTCATGTTTCAAATATGTTTAAACAACACTTAAATACAAACTTATCTTAGCTATTAGACGATAGGTAAATATGTATATATGTTATTATAGTATACATACATCAATATAGTCACACAAACAAACCAATTTACAAAGATTGCACAATAACTTTATCATTAAAATAACCTGAGTTATTTATTTTAATAAATTGTGTCTCTGGCCAACTATTTATTATTTATTGTAAAGGTTTAGAAAACCAAAATTTCATTTAAATGTTATAATGCAGCACCATTGTCGTTCTAATTTTTTTTTTGGTTCACGTTTATCGTATAATAAAAGGAACTATGCCGTACAGCCTGGTGAGTCGCAAATATTTATTTTCGTTTTTTAATCATGATGATGATATTTTGAAAGATTATGAAGACGGTAAAGGTGAAACTTAAAAGTTAAGTGATAGCGTGACGTTACTATCAACAAGCGGACTTCTTGGAACAAAACGAAAAAGCACTGTCTACACTCTTCTTTGAATTTTCTATACGATGCACATGTCTGACTATTCACTGCACGATGCACTATCATTATTATACACTAACACTCATTTAAGTACATAAAAAGGAAAAATCACCGAACAGCATGACCTGCTTCGTCAATTCGCCGCCAAAAAGACCTCTGTCAGGTTAACTAGGGTATTCTTTAATTGTCAATGAATTCATTTATAAAAATATTGAACATACATGAGCCGGAGAGCCCACGACATCAAAATATACCCACTACTTATTAATACACTTCTGATTTATATCAAGACAAAGCTTAATCTCGAAAATAAATAGTAAAAATAACAATGTGTTGTTACTCTACCAAACCAACGCTCCATAATAACATTGATGTCTTTCATAAAAGCCGTAACTAACAAAGGAGGTTTTATTATCTTCGGGTGTTGCCAGTTTACGAGTCTACACACGACTGGAACTGGGGATGTGTGGGACCCAGTTAAGGTTGTGGTCGGGGTTTCTTAAAGAGGAACGTGACCACGAATCTCATGCGTTCGGTAGATTTGATAACAGTCCTAGTAACTTACATGTAGTGGTGTTGTAGTGATGGTTGCCACCTGACGTGTAACCTCACATTTAACAGATAGAAAGAATACATATCTGACTCGGAAACGAAATATGTTCGTAAGTACCAGCAAATTTTTGTCCAGGTTTTGAACCCAGAGGGAGCGGATTAAGAAACAAAAGAAGCCTTACCAAAATGACACCATAAATATTAACATGTAGGTCAGTGTTATGCTTAAAATTTAATTAAAAATTCGTTTCTCCGACCCCAAATGTACCGTTCTTTAAAATTTGGATTACAAGCATAATTGTCAATATTTTATTGATGGCGCTTTTTATTGAAAATAATTATTTCCTGTTTATCCCTCACAAAAGGCCTAATATTATTTAATAATTATTATATATCTATAACGTCATACATATCTACCAGCAAACAAAAGTGCGATCGTAAACGGTCAAGCGTGCCAACTTTATGAATGGCACAAAGTTTGTTGACCCTCTTATTATATTTACCTTTGTGCCCTTATTCTCTGTATCTGGATCAATACGGAGATATCATCTAAAAATAGATTGACCGCACTAAATCGTCTTTTGTTTTGGTTGATTGTTTTCTTAGTAACATCTTAAAAATTGCGACAGATGTTTTCGTGGGGGAAAGTTTAAATCTTTTATCATAATGATTGTAATAGGTTAAAGAATAAGACGGAAGGCTTGAATTATGATTGAATCTTCATATTACAATGTTTGGATACAAAATATAACTAGTTGTAGTATTACAAATTGTGAGCAAAACCAGCAGCTTAAAATTTTTGCAAAAAAATGTCTTTCGTGATATTTAAATATGTTGCGTAATAATAATTCTGAATTGTTTATAACTTCCTTATGCCTTAGGGTGTAACGTATAATCTTAAAAAGCCACTTAATTTCATTACCTAGAAACCAGAAGGTATTGTAAGACTAATGCATTTCTAATTTAAATCATCACATTAACAACTTTTCCCACATACTCATTTGCTCTCTTTGAAAATAACAGTCAAAATTCAATTGTAAGAAAGCATTTCCTTTTATCTAAGGTCAAAACTGAAAATAAAATAATCTCATGTTGCCTTTAAAATGCAAGGTCAAGAAACCTTAACCAATAGGTTAAATTTAAACTCCATAGGATAAGAGAAACCTGTTATATTTACATTTTCAACATTCAAGATTTGATCTACACAAACAAAGAACACACAAACGAAGTTACACAAAGATTTGAAACAATTAAGCAGATACAATTTGAAAACAAACATTGGTAGTCAAATTAACTGTAAAGTTTGAAAGTTAGGCAAGTATTGGGTATAAATTAACAGTAGAAAGGATTAGGTGTAATGCGACAATAAACATAGGGAACTGGGAAACCCGCAGGGCCAGGAACATTGGTTTGGTAAATCTGCTAAATAGATTTAACAGAAATAGAGTTTCTTTGTAAAGATCTCAACTGGAACAGTACTCTTCTTTCAATATACCTTTGAAAAGTAGAAGTTTAAGGTGTATTTTCGCTTTGAAAATGAAGATGTCAAGTAAAGTTAAGATGAAGATAAATTAAACTTTCGATAAGTATAATTTTTTCCTTTTTTCCACCAGGCTAAAGGGAAAAGCACCCTCAACAGAGGCAACTTCAACTGAAGCCTGCGGTCGCACGCATCATTAGTCGATGTACTAATAATAATTAGTTGTAATAAAACACCTCCGACTAATGATGTCCATGGGCGCGGATGCCACTTACCATCAAGTGGAACGCGTGCTCGTTTGCCGGCTATGAACATAGTACAAAAGTCGAATACCTATAAATTTATTTAAAAATCAGTCGAGATCTTTCCAAAGAAAGTCTACTACTAACTTTTCCAGTGTATGTTTTTACCTATTTATCTATAACAGCCCAACTATGATGTAACGTCTGTTCCAGCTAAGTTCCAAGTTCCAGCTAAGCGCCGTCAGCGCTAAATCTAAAAAACCCATAAGGCCATAAATAAACTGCCCATTTCGAAAAAAAAAAGATGTAACGTCTGAAAGACATAGCACCTCGTTCCAAAAAAGTAAAACTATAATGAATAAGAATTCGAATGACCGCTAAGTGATCTACACCTTCTGATACTCGATTAATAACATCACTACACTTCGACAAACTGACGAAAAATGAAAAAGAGTGACTTCGGTACAGTGGGGTTAAAGCTTGTACAACAGTGTTCGGTCCAAGCTTCTGTAGGCGTTCCACATACTAAGGGGCGACAACGACCAAGCCTGAACCAAGTTCCCCGATTGTACACTCCTGATCAAACCGCTTTATCCACTAAGCACTTAACTAAAGTATTCTTATCGAAAGGTTCGAAGTGAGAAGCCCCGCCCGCTACCCGAACAATAAAACAAATCCAAATCTACTAAATCACTTGCGTAGATTTAAACTTACCACTCGTCACTTACTGGTCCGTTAACACGATTTTTTTACTAAACATCAATTTAAGTAAAATTTGAGTAAAATTTTGTTGCCATCTTAGCTACCTAATACTTGTAAACCAGGTATAAGCAAACAGATAATTTACGTATCTTATCATTTCAAAAACTACAACTTCTATTATACAACAATCGTTATCTCTCTTAGTTTCCAAAGACTGACGTTATAGAATACCAAACATGTTACAAATATATTCCCCTTGTTTTTACACAACTAAGACATATACGTATACATTCTCCCATATGTACTGCAATACAAAGTTAACCCTGCAAGTGAGTGTCTGGATCAGTCGGTTCGTTTCCTTATTTGAAAACCGGTTCCTATAACCTGGACTGCAGCTTGCACGGGTTACTTCTTCCTGCAAGTTATTACAAAGGAATTGATTCAAAGATTTGATTGTTTGAATGTAAAGAATATTGGCAAATCCTTATTTAAGTATACAGTGAGCGTTTAGAAAACTAACTAGTACTTTTGTTTATTCTTTTTTTAAATGTAAATTTCCATAATATAGAAGTCTTCAAAATAATAGTTAATTTATAAAGCTTGATTTGACTTGATCAGTTTGTTTTAGCTCCTGTCATTTTTTATTACGATACATATGATTGATTGTGACCAAGCACAAGTATTTGATTTTGTAATATAATTTTTAAATATAGAAAATTATAGTCATTTCAGAATGTAAGGACTCATTATGTAAGCATATATTTTTTTTATATTCCTCATAGTGAAAATGATGTATTACTCACTGGAGTCCTTGTCCTTGGCTGTATAGCTTTTGCCTTGGCCGGCGAGTTTGAGATAAAAACATAACTTGAAAAGGAAACCGTTTCGTTACTTTTGGACTTGCATGTGCCTGCTTTTACTTTGGAAGGTTTGAGGGTGTTACCACACCAATCGATCGATCGTCGATCGACGCCATCGATCGATGGTAGAATGGAACAGTCGACGTCGATCGACAGTTTTACCAGATCGATCTACATCGATCGATCAATCGGTGTGGTAACACCCTTAAACCTTCCAGCCATGTAGACTTGGGAGAGGGGTGTTACTTTCCTGTTCAATAGCCGGCAAACGGGTATGCTTTAACTTTAAATTGTTGTTGATTTGTTGTAACTTGATGTTAATTGCCATTTGTTCTTATGGACATCATTCATCGTTGATGCTTTATCTATTAATATTAGTTTGTGAGAACTATATTGGGATGCGAAGGTGACCGTAGGCTTCAGTTGGAGACGCGTTTGTTCCAGTACTTTCTGGCTCTCCCTTCCCTTTATCCGGAACACAACCACATCAACTTGATTATTATGACGATCAAAATAGGAAGGACTGTAGTACCGCCCCCCCTGAGCTCTTAATAAAACATTCCCACGACCAAAATTTTACGGTTTGAGGCAGAAAAATTCAATGTTTTCATCTTTCAGTTTAAACGTTTGTTTGCAATTTTTCTCTCCTTCAACCACGATTCTTGATCGCTTGGGTATATTTACATTGATTATTAAATCGCGCTTAGAATCTGCGACGATAGCCATAACCATGACATATGATCGCCGAGTGGCGTCAAGTGGTAATAGCCTTGCCTGATATGCCGGAGGTCCCAGGTTCGAGTCCTGGTCGAGGTATTCATTTGTGTGATAAACACAGATATTTGTTTTCGAGTCATGGAAGTGTATATTTATAAATTGTGTGCATTTGCCTTGTGCATGTGTGTGCATTGCAATTGCATTCTGGGTTCCCCCCAGTTCGCTGTGTGGTCATCCATAGCACAAGCTCTGCTTAGTTTGGGGCCATACAGCTGGTGTGTTTGTTTGGGGATTTTTCTATTGTTGCCCTATGTTAGCAACCACGTTCTCTGCCTACATCAACAACGTAACGTTTTGCTGTAAAACCTGTTCTAGACATGACGTAGTTTGATAGTTTCCCGTACTATATGAATTTAATCATTGATTTTAATAAGAAGATACCAATAGGCATGTCAATGCCATGAAACGTGTTTCAAAATGAATAAATTTGAACTTTATTAAGGTATATTAAGTAATATATTAGTTATTAAAACAAATATTGCATAATTCAGAAACGTGACCACGAATGGTGTTAGCACGCCACTACAACATGGGTACAACAATAAAAACAATTTATAGCTATTTTAAATAACATATGTAAATAAGTATGGCGAAGATTGCGTTGCTTGTAACATTATAATTATGGTGTGTTATAATAGTGTGGTTAAATTTAGTAATTAAATATTACTTTGTAAAGGTTTTACTGTATCCCTTACAAAGCAAACTACACGTGGGTACTTATTAATCGATTTTACAGGCTGAAATCTTTTAAGTGTGTGACTTATCTCGAACTTATCCCAGTCAATTAAAAAACGACCTTGTTTTATACTTCTATAGCGTGCATGTCGCAGGCGTATGTTTGAATAAGACATTAAACTAAAAATCCAGTTTTGGTTGAATGGATTTGTTCAGCTAATCTGCTAGGCTAAAAGTAAATTATCAAGCAAGGAATACATATGCGATTCATTTGTTATTTCAACGCATGCATAAAACGTTCAACCAAACGGCTAACTGTTTAGTTTAATGTCTAATTATCTATAATAATTCAACCATCCGCCAGCGACATATTTCTGAAAACATATGACGAAAACGTTTTACTGACACTTTCATCACTAAACTGTACACAATAAGGGTCCTTTTTATTTGATCATTATGCTGGAATAAGTCCCAGCCGCTTTATATATTGCGATCTTAAATACAGACTATTGATGATGATGTGTCAAGGTTCGCTGGAAGGTTTTGGATGTGGGCAGTAAAGAGCCCAACACTGGTATGATACTTGAGCAAGTACTGCAGGAGCAGTGGATTTATTTCGTCTAAAAATAAGTAAGATCCAAAAAACTTGTATATTTTTAATAATCAATAATTAATCACAGATACGTAACATCTATCTTGCGTTACGGAATAATATTGTGGGGCAACTCAGTTGACGTAGAGTTAGCATTTAGGACACAAAAAAAACGCGTAAGGGCAATTGCAAGTGCGGGATACATAGACAGTTGCAGACCGATTTTTAGAAGCTTGAAAATTGTACCATTGCCTTGCTTGTATATTTATGAGGTATGCTTATTTGTGAAAAAAGCATCCAAACTTATTCCCAAAAAATCGCGATATAATTTCTGGTTACGGAAGACATGCAGAAAAGCTTTATACACCTGCACAAAAAATAAATTGTTTGTATGGCATTTAAAATTTTCTATAAACTTCCTCTAATTGTAACCTTACCCATTATTTTAAACCTTACACATTTTAAAATTTACCCTTTATTAAAAAAAAAGAGTTTTTGACTTACTTATAAGCAAGATGTATTACACTGTAAATGACTATCTAAATGACAAATCTATTGAGACCGTTTAATTATTATTCTTCTTCCTATTGTAATTCTATATTTTCGTTCATGACTTTAATGAATATTTATTGTGAAAATTGAATAGTGTAAAATAATATTATCTTTATACCTACATCACAAAATGTTTGTACACGACACAGTTATTAGGATGTTGTGGTACTTAGTATTGTTCAACGACCTTCAATGAACCGCCTTCCTCGCAAATAAAGTTATTTCATTTCATAATATAGGCATTTGTACTTTAAACATGGCGCAGAAATAGTTAAACTAATGTTTCGGTACAAGGTAATGTCAACTAACTCCTGAATATCCAGTGAACGACATTTTAATCAGCCAATAATCTTTGTTACGGGACATTGGGCGTGGTAAGCCTAACTAATATTATAAATGAAAAGTGAGTGTGTTTGTTGGCCTTTGGTATACACGTTGTCAGAAGCACATGAAAAGAAAGACATGGGGTACCTTTTATCTAAAAAAAAAAGGAAAAATGTTCCAAGCGAAGCAGCGACCAAAGACTGTCATAAAAAATTGCGAGACATTGAAAGCTGTAATACCTAACTTAATCAAAATTTTGAAAGTAGGTACAAGTATTTGATGCACCATATCGTTCGAAACGAAAACACACATGGTCAAATAAAAATGAAAAATTCGCACAGAAAAGTCTAGAACTGAATGGTTGCTAGGAATGGAAATATTTAAATTTCGAACTTTTTAAAATTCACTTTCGTGTTCTATGCGATCCTTAGGCGAAGATTTCCGCGCGCTTTACGCAAATGGTATCATATAAATTCAGTGAGGCTATGCATTAGTTTTCCATATGAGATGTATAATTTCAACGGTGTCAAGGTTTCAGATTTTTCTCAAACTTGTACATAATTTTTTTTATTGTGATTTTTAATCTTATGATGTTAGATATAAAGTGTATATTCTTTTGAGATCGTAAAGAAGGATTATTCTTTTTCTTGCCACGGTCAACTGGTGTTACTGATTTGAATCAAAAATGTAAACAAAACGGATCCGTGTGATTCCAACATTTGCTGAGATATATAAACTGTAACCACATACTTTAGAAATTTTCTTAGTTTTATAAAAAAATGTTAATTAACAATATGGTAGAAGACGGAAAAACTTGAATCATTCAAGGTTTCATTTCAAAAAAAGTGTAGTTTTTAAAATAGATATGTAGTTGCCAAGATTAATGTCCTAACAAATCCATTCTTCAAATTCAATCCTTTGACATTGCTTCAGAACAAACTATTCACGTGTTATTTTACACTAACTTTCTTATCGTAAAATTTTAACTGCAGCTTAGAAGAATAGCTGAATAATGAGCAGATTTTGCTTAACACACACGCAATACATAAGTCCACGCACATATGGAATTCTAGCGCTTACAACTCAGGTAATAAGATTGATTATTCCTATCGTTGACTGTGCCAAAAACTATACCGTTCAAAATTATTTCCATACAACACAGTAAATACCACATGGAACAAATGCTGGCACTAGTTTCGACATGTACCGTGGACATTTCAAAAATAGCTTTGATGTACGACCGAGCAGAAATAATTCGAAATTCTTAGCTAAAGCGTAGACGAGTCATTATTTCACGAAAATCCTTACTTTATATCGTCATTTGTACTTAAAAGAAACCCACGGTATTCGTAAACAAAAGACAAAGCGTTCCTAAAACGTTCGAAAATAACGTTTAAAATTAGAACACTGTTTGAATATCGTCTTTCGTCAATCAAATTTCGAATCTAAGATTCCACTTTGACATGGCAGAATATTTAATATACCACATTACAATCGCTGACTCATAGGCATATACGTGTTATGTCGAACAGAGTCTCGTTAACTGTGTTGATTTTCAATACTAATAAACTATGGGAGAAGCCAATAATTACTATTTGTGTATATATTGTATAACATATCATCTAAAACTGTTCGTTAAAAATTGTAGGTATGGCAGTAATGGATTAATTTAAAAGCGTATTTAATTTTAGTTGTTACAAATTGATTAGTTATGTTAGATTCTGTATTTCCATAACATTCAAATTAAAAAAATGTTTTCCCATTTCGAGAATATTCTATCTGACGGCTTCTAAATAACGTAAAAAGAAACACAGTAGGAAAATCGATTTTCAAAACATCAGAGAACATTAAAAGTATGTCTTCAAAATAAAATAAAAAACATATTTAAAGACAAAATCGACCGTTCAATGAATTCAACTAGCAATTACCAAATTAAACTCAATTGCGTATTGTTGAAAATTATCTGAAATGTGATTCGTTTGGCCGTACTGAATTTTATAGTTAGTGGTTTACTGAATAGAGCGTTTTATTGTTATTCGTTTTTATGTTTGCACTGCTCGTGAAATGTTAGATATGAGTTAGCAAAGCAAATAGACCAAGTTAGAACAGATATCTGTAGTAATTTAAGATTACAAACAAATTATTCCTCTATCTTATACTATGCTACAGACAATACTACCAGTACCCTAGGTAAAAGACGTGTAACTCTAAAAAGTGCTACGCAAAAATCTGTAATCAGATTACACTGCCAAAATAAAAAGGTCAGCAGTCTGTTCTAAAAGCGGTCTTATTAAAAGTTTAGTGACCTGAAAACACAGTGTACCTACTATCGAGCATTATCATTGAACCGATAAAGTTATCGGAGCAAGAGATGCTATTGTCAGCGAAGTGTCCAATTTCTCAATTTGTCAAAGAGTGGATTGGATATAGGTTTGCGTTAGAACTTGATCCTTAAGAGGTTAGTCCTTGTATACCTAGTATCTTGGAAATCTAGAATGTATTTGCTTTTCAATTGGGTAGATCACTAAACAAAATGATTACTTATTTATTATTTTATTTATTTAGGCGTTTGTCTTCCAGCTCATTTAATGTAAAGTGAAGATGAGGACAAGAATGTTACACGCATCTCCAGGAGAAAATTATTCGCTCCATGTTTGTTAGTCCTGGGGTTGCACTTTTCAGGAAAAACATACGCAGGCAGTTCATTCCATATTTTGGCAACGCGAACGTAAAATGAACTATCGATTACGACACTATGAACGCTTAATTCTGCTTTTTCAAACAGAGCATTCACACACTATCCAAAATAGTAGGTAATGATATCTAAAATAACGTATAAAATTTGCCGAAAAAGTTCTGGAATCTATAGTTTACAGGATACGTAAACAATAATGTATAACGTATTTATACATATCTATGTATGTGTGCAATGTTTCGCAAAATGCTTAATAGAAGATAGCACTGAATTGTGACGTCACAACTGAACAACATAAGCTCTGAATGTGGGAGTACGTTCGATATTATTAAAAACTAAAATACTAGCTAACATCGGTTGAGTAGTTAAGGCGGGAAAGCAAAACATAAGTATAATGATATAAACAAATATACAAATTATTGTGTATTATTGGTTGGGATTAGATGAGCGTCGGTGGTGCAGTGGTTAGGGCACTGTCTTCTTGACCTTAAAGTCCCGGGTTCAATCTCCATGACTGCGAAACGTATTTTAACAACTTAAGCACATTAAGCCCACGGCTCTATCTAACGTTCAAGGAAAACGTCGAAAGGAAACCCATATACTTAGGAACTTATTTTGAAGGTGTGTGTGAAGTATGCCAACCCGCAGTAGGGAAGCATGGTGAACTATAAATTGCCCTGAGTTGGGTGTGACTGGTGTCCCTATATTGGGATTATTAGGGTTGTCGTGAAGGTTAGACGAGGACTCTAAATATGTATATGTCACAGATCGGAATAAAAAGTGTGCATAAATATTCTTGCCTTTGTGTCTTTTATTTATTGATGTTCGGAAAACTTACAGC
This sequence comes from Marasmarcha lunaedactyla, assembly GCA_923062675.1. Taxonomy (NCBI): domain Eukaryota; kingdom Metazoa; phylum Arthropoda; class Insecta; order Lepidoptera; family Pterophoridae; genus Marasmarcha; species Marasmarcha lunaedactyla. The sequence continues at coordinate 9,539,129 of OV281354.1, forward strand.
TAACATAATAGTATAACTTCAAGAATTAGGCTGCGAAGGCCAATTACTAGTTTACACTTTTAAATTTTAAAACAAGAAACACGAGAATTAAAACTTTTCATCATACTGTAAATATAAATACCTATAAATACCTCTTGAATTGAAAATTATGTTAAAAGTATAATGTGTGTCTGTCTGTAGTACAAATCTAGTGTAATGGCTAGTGGAATGTTTGACGATAAACGGATCAGCAGTTAAAATGGTGATGATCCCTTTGTTGGGGATAGTTTTGTTGAGTATACAAATAACTTGTGGTTAAATCTAATCTGGAATAGAAAACTCCTTCAGTGTGTCCAATTTTAACAGTTACAATAACCAGGATTTTGTGTCTGTGTTCATGTAAAAGCGACGGATTTCGGCTTTCAATTCCAAAATAAGAGATCATTATTACCACAACTTTCACCTACTATCAGCGGCCACTTGCTTGCCAGCTGCGTATATTAAAAAAGATTATGAAGGACAAGGTCCCTTGAGGTCGGTCTCACTCAATAATACAGCTTTATCCTAAGAATCATTATATCAACAGACAATATAACGTCCATTTACCTATGTTAGCAGAAACCTCGGCAAGAATGTTAACTAAATCGGATTAAAGCTAAATTTCCAAGGCTAGACTTAAGTTGCAAATAAGTTAAAATTAATTTCTACTAGCTTACTAGCTGTTCAAAATATAATCACGATCTTGAAATTCAAATAATACAAACGTCAAGTTCAAAGGTCTGCAATTAGCTTCCAACTTATAAAAGTATACTTTTGATTAGAAACTGAGACCGGATATCCGGTTCGGCATAAAGTACTTTTATCATGAGTTTATGTCTATTTGTTCGAAAATATATTTGAATGTAGAGTTACTTATTAAAGTACTGAGTACACAAATTAAGTAATGAAATATAAATTAAACTACGAGAGCGCATTTTATTACCGTTTATTATGATATTCATAAACATAATTGTATTTTATTAAGCCTTTTAAATTAATCTACCTTTTTATGCAATCAAAAATTATGTATTCTAATTATTTGGGAACTTTTAATTTGTTGAGAATAAATGTAAAGCCTTTTTGCTAAATAAATTAAAATATATTTCTCTTGTATTGTAGGTCTTCCTAGTTCTGTTTTCAATAAAACAGTTGAGAACCTCGATAGAGTTTGGTGGCTTGCTCTGACAAGACGAAAGATAATTTTCTTTTAAGTATGACAAAGTCATAACCGCTGTTGGCCAATACATCTACCAACTCGAATATCGCTTGCCAAAACAACCTTAGCTATATGACCTATCGGTATTTGTTAACAAAAAATGTGTCTCCAAAAAAGTCAAGAGAAACTGGAATAAGACAGAATCCGGTTTGGCGGAACATGTGTTTTACAGAGCATCTGCTAAAGTAAATTATAATTATCAAAATGATATCATTCCTTGAACTGATTGTGAGGAAATCCTCAATAAAAGCATTGTAACCTAGATAAAAAAGCAACGTAAATTAGATAAGAATAATTCAGAAGATTACAAATTATGATAACTCACCGAAAAGCCGTATAAAAATCAACCCGTAACCGCAATCCAAAAATGACACGTTTAAAAAAACTTCACTTTATCACTCACTACTTAAAAAAAGGAATAGCCGAAACTTCTAAACACTACACTGTTGAATGCACAATAAACGCGTCTCAAGACGGTACCGGATTTTGATTTGAAAAAAGAACTTCGATTCAAGAATTCATGCTAAGGCACTGGCAGCAAATAATTGTGATAACCCGTTCACTTCAGCCTTCGAGAGAAAGAAATCACTTTATAAATTGTTGAGGTTATGTTATTGTTGTGTTCGCACGAAATGTGCGCGCGAACGAACAAACGGACGCGCGACCGATCTTTGCGAAGTAATAAGAGCGACTGACTTTACAGTGAAGTAAATTGCGTACCGCGTTCCGATTCGTTCCGCAAAATGGCTCTAGAATAGAGTACAGTTAGAAAGAAACTTTACACTGTCGAATTACGATTTTAATTTATTTAAATCAGATACATATGTTTGTGAAGATAAGTTGGTTTGACTAGCAGATGTTTTTAGTAATTAACACCGTGAAATGGCTTGCTTAATGGCTCTGGAAATGGCTCTATATTTACTAACCACAAGTTTTTAAAAGATGTTCGGGGTCTAAACACGTTTGTTATATGACTTGGTTAGTCATGTTAATGTTGTGTGTGTAGTTATCATTGGACTATAGACTCTACATAAATTTAATAAAACAATCCTTTTACTATTTTTTTTTTGTATCTGTCTGTACCTAGAATAATTAATGATATTACAAATGTTCTAATTAAATTTAAAACTACGATACGAAATCGTAAAAAGTCGTGAACTCATAGAGCACCAAGTTATTTTAAACCATAAACGCGCGTAACAGATTCTGTTGACGAGTATCTGGTTACCGACGTTGATGAATAAAAAGTAGGTGGGAAAAAGCTTTTGTATAAAATCAATAACACTTAAAATTATTATAACATAAAAAAGAACAATTACTAAAGATAATTCAGAGATGAACTGACCAAATTATTAAGCAAAATGTAGAGTAAGGAGGTCAAAATATTTTTTAGGATTGTTACATGGTTTCTTTAAGAAAGTTGCGCAGAATCCTGTTCTGTAGTTTATGTGCCCATATTCGGAATGCTAAAAAGTCACCCGGTATAAAGGTACACTTTTATAAACACCATTTTGTACATTTCAGAAAACCGGGGAGGACTCCAAGAATAATATAAACACACATAAAAATTTGCAAAGTAGCTTGCTCCTATTACCAAGATTCTAAATCGTGCCTTGTGCTGTCCACAAATGACTCTACATTCCACCATTCTTTACTGACCATACACTCGTGACGTAGTATTCAGTAGCAGCTTCACGTGTTCTGATAAGCTTTTAAACATTACCATCACCTTATATATTTAGTAGCAAAGTCTGGAACTAAAGCATTTGTTACATCAAACTTCATTTACGCGTAGAACGCCGCTCCACCCTTTACTGAACGGAGTTGATCGGTACTTCGATTGCTTAGAGTACACGGTCACGGACGGGTGTGGGTGTGTGCGACTTTGTTTACGAAACTTCAAGATAACCGCTGCGTAATCTGTTATTGTATACCCGCCTAGCTGTGTGCTCAGTGAGAGGTCGCGTATTAGTAGAGGTATGATCATTCTATAGGCTTGAAGTTATCATTAATAAAATAAATTCGCGGGAAAATAACAATCCACTTGGTCTAGATTTATTAATTATGAGGAATCCAGAAAATTCCTGTATAAAATTAAATGTCCTAACTCGCATACAAAAATATGTGTAATTTAGTAACAGATATTTCCTATAAGGTTTCAAACCCAGGACCGCCGATGTATTATAGCGCTGCTGATGGCTACTACCCTTACAAGTAGGTACTATTTAAAATGGTCATACATATGATATGTTTGCGACACTAATGGCAAGGTTATGAATATTATTGACCGTCCATCTTTATGGAACATATGAGCTTAACTACTAATTGCGTGGACACACAATTTAAATGTAGTCACTTAAAATTTAGTTACCTAATACGAGTAAACCGCGCATATTTTAAAACAAAACCATTAGAGGATTTAAAACACTTATAATTGTATTATTGATACATTTGGCACAGAGACAATAAGAAAGCCGCTTAAAAAACTTTATGATTGATTACACGTTTGTCATGCAAGAAATTCCAAAATCGAAATAATTTGTATTTTTACAATATTATTTTTTATAATGAGTGCTACATTAGTGTTTTCGCAGGCCAGTTTTTTATTGTTATCACTTTTTTTTTGTGACCGTGAACAATAGAAATTGCGCGTTGTTTTCGAATACGAGTTCTATAGTGGTTAGAGGACACACGGTATCAAACACGGAGTTTTTATTTTATCTATAACGAATGCCAAGCCACGGTGGTATTAGTTTCATCTTTGACGCTTTGAATCTTTGTTAAATGTGAAACTCGCCGGGATCGAACCTCAAATTATCATCATCATGGATAGTTGAGAGCCTCCATCGTAAAATACAAGCTTAATGTACACAAAAGGCCGTGGCCACAAAGTCCACTTGGAACATCCAGTTATACACGCATTGCAACACAATATGATGTTTACACGTAAAATTGTTGAAGAAATGAATGTCACGAAATTATTTTTTCACGCTACGATACTAATTTCGTATTGTGAATTCGGATTAACCGTTAGACATTACAGGTACATGCATGACGTGCAGCAAGCTTAGCTCACTCCATAGATAGCTTACTCTATAAAAGCCTTTACATTGTTTACTCTAAGACTAAGAACAAAAATGAATTGATATAAATCGTAATATCTGTCAGTAATTTGAGTTATTTCAAAATATTATGTGCGCATACAACTACGCACGTGTTTGAAACAATGAATCGATCAGATTTTGTAGATTAAGTTGATAAAAATTGACGGTTATTGTTTTTTAAGCAGATAAATGTAGAGATAATTTTTTATCATGAATATTACAAGTCATTGCACAGAGACGAATTTGAATTCATTTCCAAACAGGAACTAACTAATAAAACTAGAAGATTACAATTTCTACAACAACTACTACAAAATGTTGTTTTTTGTATTGCTATTTGAAATAATGCCATAAATATTCGCGACCGAATAAAGTTTCTTTCGGCGTCAGGCATTTCTATGTTGACCGCCATAACAATGTCGTTTACTACCTTTAGCTGTGTTCCGGTTACCAGGTAGGAACAGGATCAGCCAGTGGAATTACTGGAACAAAGTTAATTGCAACTGAAGCCTACGACAGCAACCCATCATCAGTCGATGTAATAAACACAATCAACAAAAAGTAGGTACTTACCATTGCCAAGTTTCACGTTAAACAGTTGAAAATTTAATGAATTTCAGGTACTTATCAATTAATTATAATGACAGGTATAAAACCATGCATTTTAGTTGTCGCAAAATACTTGAATTAGTTTTGTTTGTATTTGCTGTCAAATAATAAATTGTTGTCCTTGTGAAAAGAAATTAGAAAAATTATAATGAAATAAAAATCTTTTGAAATCTGTATTTGGACTTTTAGAATATTTCAACAAAATCCTAGCCTGCAATTCTATCTAAGAATTTGTTAAAACAAGAGGAAGAAATATGCTGGCAGCTCATAATTGTACGCTTAATAAAGTCACTAACTCATTCATGGGTCAATGTGTACGCTTTTATAATAAGGTTCCTGAGGATAACCGAGGTCTTCCTTTTGACAAATTCAAAGAAACTATGAAGTAAAAGTTGTTTGCTAAAGCTTATTATAAACTATCCGATTATCTGGATGATAAAAGCCCTTGGATATAATCCCCTCATTAACAGGTTTTTGCTAGTATTTGTAATAAAACATGTGTAATGTGTCTGTTTGTTCGTTGAGTTCTTCGTCCCGATGAATATCTAAAGCGTAATTGTCACTAAAGTACGTCTTCTTATGGTAGCGTCAGGTGACGGGTCGCTCACTTCCCTAATGTATAATAAAATAAATAATTACGCATGTATCTCAGAAAGAAATTGCACAGAGACTGACAAAGAGTCTAGGCAGTCAAGATTTCGGGAGTGGGAAATATGTTTTTAAAAACAAAATTTAATATTAAAAGTTACTTTTAATGAGACATGTAGTCAGAGTTGGATAACTAACATGAATTAATCTTAAGGCAGGATCTTACAGTAGCTTAACTAATGCTTATCTTTAAACTCGCAACGTACCGGACGTCAGCGTCTGGACCGCAGGCGCTACGTTAGCATTTTCATGCGAAACAGTAATCAAGCGTCCCGGTAGCCGTTGCATAACTCCTCCCTCATCAAGTGCTAAACTATCGGGTTCCACTGAGATTTCGATCGAGTTCCGATGATTTCGCCCTTTAAGTAAATATCTAATTAATGAGTAAAACAATATGCTAAACACGAGTGCATACAGAATAAAGGTAGGAACACTTACACTTTTACTAAGTAATTATACTTAAATCGATATTATCACTTTCACTGATTTTACGGTTATTGTCACTGTACGCGAAAAATGTTTTAATTCTTCCAGGTTCATGCTTTTAATATTGATTGGTTGCAATCGGCTTGAATTTGGGTAGCTGATTTCAGGCAGGGTAGTAATCGGTGTAACCGCATACTGAATGCTTTCAGCAAATGAGCGTTGATATTTCAGCTTTACATTATGTAGAGAAAGAGAACAATTTTCAGTGGTTGATACTATATAAGTACCGTGGAGTGATTCTTTAGTTTCATCATGACCACAGGTCTCGGTGATCAGTGTAGATTTCTGGGTGAACACGATCCAGCTTCCTAGGCTGACATCCTCGATGTCAACAGGAAACGCCACGCATCTGCTTGTATCTAGCTGGAACTCCAATAGCTGTTGCGCGCAAGTAGATGGCTGGAACTGTACCACGTGGTCGTCAGTACACAGGACGTTGTCTGCATCAATTCTTTCGCATGGCTTACGAACTGGCAGGTATTTAGCATGTTTCACTAAAAAAAAGGGGGAATTCAGGGAGTAGGACCACGGTCTTATTAATCGCGCTTTTATACACAGGAAGAAAATAATTAAATACGGTTTTATAAACAAGTGGACTTTCCAAAATGAACGTTATCTGGTTTTCCTTTACAAAGGCTTTGACTGTTATACATTTTTCAAATTTCATTAAGTTGTTTTCGTTTACTTGATACATTAAATCATATTTTTGGCTAATTTCCTTTACGAAGCTTAACAATTCGGTAGAGTTAACAATAGACTGATGAAGTACTGATACTTTAGTAAATGCGAGAGCAGTTTCTATTTCGTTTATACTAATATAAATGGCCTCTGTACTGTTAACGAACACATCCAATATTTTAGTTACCAAAGTCATTTTATTTTCTAATTTAACTGTATTTGTTTGAACTTTAGATAAAAGGGTATCATAACAGATCGCGTCTTCGTGGTCCAAGTTACCGGTAATTGCTTTTATAAATGATCCAAGAGGGTAGAATAAACTACGTCTTGCTCTTTGCATAGGAACTAACTGTCTTAACTTGAATATGGTATCATTATTTAAATACTCTATTTGCGATATATTATCTAAGAATTCATGAACAAACGGTTTGTGTGAAGTTACAATACTAACGAATTCCCTGGACTTAATTGTATTACTTTCTAAGTCAGTTACTAATCCATTAAGGTCAAATCTTTTAACAATGGTCCATCTATCTTCTTGCCTATGTGCAAGTCCAAGTTTGATCGGTAACTATCCGGGATTATTTTCAAGGCCTTGGAGATGTAGAGCCTCACTGTGAGCTAAAAGGCTCGTTAAGGCCAAGCACCACCTGTGGAGGGCGTTTAATATTTTTAATCGCTACATTAGTATCTCGCTTTCCTATTTGTAACGGAACTACATTCTTTGCAGGTTTACCTTTAATGCTTTTTGATATCTAGGTTTATCCTTGCTTTTTCTTGTATTTACGTCCTTAGAAAATACTATGTCACCTTCTTTTAGGTCTACGCTTTCACCTAATCACTTTTCTCTAATCTTTTATTTATTTTGTTTTATTTTATCTGATATATATTTATACAAATATCGCATTCGCTTTGCATGATCTTTTAAAAGTTGTTGCATGTAAGATTTCTAAAACTCGCCATCAAAAATGTTAGTGCTATCTGTATTACCGAAAACTGTTTCAAATGGAGTTAAGCCGGTGGTTGAGTGTATAGTGCTATTATATGCCATTATAGAATATGTCATTATAGATGCGGCATCAGTGCATTTCTGCTCATATTATGCTAACCTGTATATTTCGATAAGGGCTGACTGAAAACGCTCAACGATATCAGTAGAGTTAGGGTTGTGGGAGGTACAAATGTGAAGTTCGATTTTATACATAGCTGTTAACTCACGCATAAGCTCGTTATTAAATTCCGATCCAGGGTCACTACTTATTTTGCGAGGTACACCGTACATGGAAAAGTATTTTATTAATGCTCGGACGACCTCTGCTGTTGATTTGTTGTAAATCTCCATTGCCTGTGCCAATTTACTGAATGCATCTACGATACTTAAATAGGGAGATTGTTGGGTCTGCGTTAGTTGCATAGAGGATTTAAGAGGTTTCCTGTCATATTTCATCCTTCTACACACTTCGCAACCATTAATAATAGCTGATATTAATTCATGCATGTTATTCCAAAAATACGTCCGTTTTATTCTTAGCATAGTTTCTTTAATTTCCCGTATGGCATGTCTTTCCCTCATGGTCGTTTAACACAATTAATAGCCTTTTACTCATTTTCATCTTCAACGTACACAACTCTTTCCGTACATTCATAAAATTCTACCATACCTTCTTTGAATAATTGAATAATTATCATGTTAAAGTCTTTCCTATGTTGCTTGTCTTCGAAGTAAATAAAATAAATATTTTATTTTAGGTCTGATATATTCTTTTAAGCATTGCTTTATTAAGTTTAAATTATTTATTGGCATAAATACTTCTAAAACCTTTTGTTTATCTCTAGATAAGTCTTTAACCTGTAATTCATTTTTTAAACAACGTAAAAACTAAGATTTGATTAGGTTTGGTGTCTATAGCTTCGTTTAAAATTGGAATACCCTCAGTACTGAATGTGCTGTTTCTGTACTACTAGATTGTGGTGGAAGAGGGTAAGAACGTTCTAAGTCAGATGTTTCACTTACAGTTAATATTTCAGAGCTGTCAAGTATGGTTATAGTCTCTTCACTATCTCTATTACGTTTAGTTAATTCTGTTATTATGTCAGTTATTTCTGTCACATAGTCTTGTATTTCTTGTTCAGTTTTATCAACGTTAACCTTTATCGATTCTTTGTCTAAGTTATCTATTGCATTAAGTTTTATTCTAGAAAGAGCGTCAGCGCTAGTGTTTTGTTTTCCCTTTTTGTAGATAATTTTAAAGTCATATTCTTGTCAGCGTAGTCTCCATCGAGTTAATTTACTGTTGGGTTCTTTAAGAGAATAAAGCCAAGCAAGTGGTCTATGGTCGGTAAGTATTGTGAAAGTCACGCCGTATATGTAGGTTCTGAAATGTTTTACAGCCCAAATAATTGCTAATAATTCACGTTCAATGGTACTATAGCGCATTTCAGTTTCGCTTAGGGTTCTGCTAGCGTAAGTGACAGGTTTGTCATTTCCTGTACTACCTTGGGATAGTACGGCACCCAAGGCTACTGAAGGAGCGTCTGTTGTCAAAATGTATGGTTTAGATGGATCCGGATATTCTAAAAGAGGTGAATTAGTTAAAAATGTTTTACATCGTTCAAACGCGTCCATGTATTCCTGATTGATAATGATTTTGAATCATTTTTTTTGGGTTATTTTAGCGAAGTCTTTGATGAAGCGTCTATAATATCCTATTAGTCCAAGGAAACTTTTTATCTCAGTCACAGTTTTAGGTAAATGATAGTTAAGTATTGCTTTAATTTATCGTCATTTGGTTTTAGTCCTTGGTCAGTAATTGTGTGTCCTAGATATAAAACTTCTTTTCGGAGAAATTCGGATTTGTCTAATTGTACCTTGAGATTAGTCGCCCTAAGTATGTCAAATACGTGCCGTAAATCTTTTATGTGTTCTTGTAAGCTAGTGCTGTATATAATCATGTCATCCATATAAACTAACGTGTGGTTTCCTTTTAACCCCCTTAAAATATTGTTCATGAGTAGCTAAAATGTTGCCGGGGCAGTTTTTACCCAAATGGCATCCTTAGAAACTCATAGTGTCCATCTGCATTAAAGGCTGTCTTCTGTCAGTCGTTTTCGTCAATTTCTATGTGATGAAAGCCATTTCCAAGATCAAGCGTAGTGAAGTTCTTGCTCCTACCTAGTTTGTGAAATAAGTCGCTTATGTTGTGCAATGGGTATTTGTCATCAATCGTTAAGTCATTAAGTCATCTGTAGTCAACTACCATTCTGTATTTCTTTTTACCTGATGCATCGGCCTTTTTAGACACTAGGTGCACTGGAGCATTCCAGGGTGAATATGATTCTCTGATAAAATTATTTTTCAAAAGTTTTTGTACCTGGGCTTTTATTTTATCTATTTGAGCTGGTGGTTGTCTGTAAGGTCTTCATTCTTAGTTCTTATTTTGGGTTTGATTTGGTTTGTAAAGGTAAGTGGTAGTTTGTCACAGTAAAAGATGTCTTTGTATTCCCTACAAAAGTCGCTTATTAGTTGTCTCTCTTCGTCATTCATGTGGTCCCGTCTGAGTCTTGTCAAGTTTTCGTTAAGTGCGTCATCAACTTCAAGATCTTTCATTTCTACGTCAGTACAAATAACGTCTTGATTCTTATATTTAGTAACTATTGAAGGTTTTGTTATAGATAATGTCATAGGAACTGTTTTGTCCGAAGTGTTTTGTATAACTGTTGAAGCATAACCGTTAACGCAATTAAATATGGCTGATGGCATCCGAACGCCGTCACAAAACTTAATATAGTTTAAGATAGCTTCACGTGAAAACTGGTCTATTGGTATTTTCACTAGCTGTTCCATTCTGTGTTCTAATTCTATTTCGCAATTCGCTTCGTTAACTATTGGTAAGGTAGTAGTAGATTTTGTTATAAGTGGTCGTTTTTGAGGTTAATTACGGCTTCTAGTTGGATCGAAAGGTCGTTTCATACAATTCCGTCGTACTTATGATCTACGTTATAGACATAAAATTTATGATAATCGGTACTGTTAAATGTCGGCATAAGTGGTATTTGAATTACTTTGTCATGGGTACTTGAAGCGTGAATGCGTATAACTGTAAATGGTTCGTGAAAGGTGTATGGTCTAAAATATTGTGTAGCTTTGCAAGGGCTTATGAATGATCTAGTACTGCCGGTATCGATCATAAACTTTGAACCTATTTCGGGCAAATATATCTAGGGTAGTTTAAGTTTTGTATCACAATTAAGATATACTATTTTTGGTTTGTCGTTGAGGCTTTGATGCAAAAATTTCCAACTTGTTCTTTAGGCTCACTGTCATCGCTATCTATTTCGTCGGGTTGTTCAACAATGCAATTTTGTTCAAAGTAGTCACTTATTTCGGCGTCATGAAAATTTTGGTAGTAATTTTGCTCGTCGTAATTATGGTTAAAGTTATAGTTGTAATAATCATTGTCTAGTTCAATTTCATTTGTTTTTTTTTTTCATTTGACACGTCATTGTCGTACTTGTTCCTATTTTGGTAAGGTTTATAATCAAATCGCTGTTGGAGTGAATTGAACTGATGGGGTTGCATGTAATTATTTCGAGCATCAAACTGTTGGAGTCCTAACTGGGGTCTATAACCTAGCTGGGTTTCGAACTGAGGCCTAAACCCTAATTGGGGTTGAATGGGGCCTGAGCATTATTAAATTTGTAACCCAACTGAGACTGAGGGCCATTAAATTTAAATCCAAACTGTGGCTGTGTATTTTGAGGTAATTTAGCCTGATTTGGAAAGGTACGTTAGGTAAAACCGGATGTGAACTTGAGTTACCAAATTTAAACTGTTGTAACATACCAGTTGTCTACGGTTTATTTACGTTATTAGTTTTATTCTTTAAATTATATTGTTCATAAAAGTAAACCTCCTCTAGAACGTATTCTAGGGCCTTCTCAAGTGTGTCCGGTACCTTAAGCCTTACAACTCATATTAACTTACACTCCTACACTTACACTCCTTAATTTACACTCCTAACACTCCTAGGGTCACCAAAATTTTGGATAAGTAAGTCCTTAAACTGCATTCATGAAAGAATATCATTTCGCTCGCTTATTAAAGCAGCAGCTTGGTCCACTAACCTACTAGTGATAGTATGCATAATATACATATGTTCTGTTCTTCACTACCATGATATTTATCAATTACGTATTCAGACGTTCTTAAAGATAAATTTAACTGCCTTTTATCACCGTTAAAAAGCGGTATTATTTTTAGCATATCATTGGGAATAACTTGAATGGTGGTTGTAGTAGTCATTTTAACGATTTAAAATTAATTACACAATTAAAATCAATAAAAAATAAAAAAAATGTCACACAGAATAATATAACGCACAAATAAAATATCACACATAAAATAAAAATCACCAAATAAATCAAATAAAGTCACAGTAAAATAAAATCAAGAAATAAAAATTTAACACTTAAATAAAGAGTTTTCGATGCTTAGACCATCAAAATCAGAAGAAAAATCAGAAAAACCAGATAAATTAGTTATGATGGAAAAGGTTCGATTCCAAAAATAACAAAAAATTAAAATAAAGGTGGTTGGGAAAGGATGGTGAAAAATTGCACTCACCAGCCAGCCGCCAGCATGCTCTCCTTGGTTCGACGAATTTGTTTGGTTCGTGGATCGTTCGCTTGCACCGAGCAGTCGCGTATACGCACGTTTTGAATTGCGTATTTTACTCAAAAAGTCGCGAAAGACTATGCTTCCTTCGAAAGATCCTATCGGCTGCACCAGTCAAGATCTCGGGAGCGGGAAATATGTTTTTAAAAACAAAATTTAATATTAAAAATTACTTTTAATGAGACATGTAGTCAGAGTTGGATAACTAACATGAATGAATCTTAAGGCTAGATCTTACAGTAGCTTAACTAATGCTCATCTCGAAACTCGCATCGTACCGGACGTCATTTACAGTAATACGTACAGTTAGCATTTTCATGCGAAACAGTAATAAAACAGTAAAGTTGCATAACTAGGTTTCATATGAGGGTAGTTTTATAATAATATGACAACGCTATTTATGTTAGGACGCGAACATTTCAATCCACCCACGTAAGATAAAAAAGTTACCACTGCTTTCTTTTAAATGAGTTGCGACCACAGTAAATTAGAAGTAGTAATTATGCATCTTAGAAGGTTCCACATAAAACACCATACTTTAAAACCGTTAAAAGACTCGTAAACCCGCACGAATAGGTTACTTTAACTACTTAGTCCTCAGAGTAATAACAAATGTACCGAAACAGGTAGGAAGTGGAATCGGCTCCTCGCAGATTCTACCGGTTTCTACCAATTTGAACTGGTACTTATTCTCGCTTTATACCCGGTCCCAGCTATACACTTCCGTGTCAAAACGTACTTTTTGCTTAACAAACTTATTTTTCATACGCCAAAAAGTATTCGCTTTCGCTCTAAGCTTTCTCTAAAAAAAAACATAATAATAATAAGAATTTAAAAAATTGTTAACAATTAAACATGTACTGAATTTAACCTAACTTTAATATTTAAAACTATTGTATAGTGAAAATAATATTTTTAAGGTAGTGGTAATTAGGAGCACTGTGTTCAGTCGATGCATAATTTTTACATTACATATATTTGGTATTTAGTTTTATATAGTCTGCATTACCAAATAAAACTTTATGTATACATAATATGAAGAGCCGTCTCCTGTAAAACTATCCTGTAAACATTTATAATTGTTATTTTGTATTTATTTGGATAAAAAAGATTATTGTTATTATTATTTTTATTATTTGTAGAATGTTTAATTCCTTTGATGAGCTATACAAATGAAATGGACCCAGCAGTCATTACATAATGGTTTATCACTTAACAGATGTAAGATAAGATAAACAGAATGATAATAAAACTATTTATTACATATGTGGTGGACTTGCGTCTATCTGTACCTATACAATATTATGATGTATTATATAGTTTTTATTGCAATAGTTTTTGATATAAACTATTCTTTTATTTTTTCTTTTTGATCACACGTTTAACAATTTCAGTATATTATTGGCAGATTTCATTAATTCTAAGATTAGTGAAAGAATAAGAATTCCCGCTTAATGCAATCCACAAACTGTCATATGCTCATTTCTCCTTCGCGTGATGTAGCTATAGCGAATATTTTTTATCACTATAACGTTGAAGGTATCGTAAAAAGCAGTTTTACAGAAATATTATTTACGTTCTTAAACAATAACAAATTTACCTGAATTCCCACTTAACGGCTAGAAGGTTTAATGAGTGTCATCGTATTTATCATACAAATGGGCATTTTGGAAAAATAAATGAATCGAGAGCCTTTTCTGATTCTAACAGTCTGACGAAAATAATTGACTAAAGCGGTAAAAACTACCTGCCAAAATTTTGCAAACCTGTCGTGGTTATCCTTTTGTTACGAAAACCTTGCTTAATTCCAAGATAAGTGCGACCAAAAGTTAATACCATACACAGAAATAACCTAATTAAATATTTTCAAGACAAGGTGCCTACAAAGATTTCAAGTCAATTTAGGTATAGCGATAGTCTATATAGCGAGCAATATCTAGCTATTGGGGCTGGACATTATTAGTTTTATAACAAATCAGTACAGAAAGATTTTCATTCACATGGAATAGTAGAATTACAAGTTTAACTCAAAATTAACTTAAACCTCATAAGTCTGCGCAGGATTCAGATTTTCTTCCAAATGATGAAACTGAAATTTTAGGCGTGTTTTGATACGCCTATTTCTTTTCTCCCTAAAAACTGGAAAGGTTTCAAAGTCCTGGAAGCTTACGGATGTACAACTGGTACCATAAAAGAGCAGCCATTCAGATACGGCCAATTATAGACCTCTTGCCTCCAAAATCACCTCCACATTTTTAGGAATGTGTATTGAACCTAGAAAATAATCGTCACATATCTTTGGAGCCGGTTTTTGGAGGGTCAAACGGAGGCAATAGTTGTATCTCTAAACATTTCTAAGACCTTCGACCGAGTATAGCACAAAGCAAGCTTCCAGTGTACCAGCCATCATACCATCTGGGCCGTGCGACTGGATATCTGGTACCACTGGTTGCTTTCAGCAACAATATTGCTACACATTAATGAACTTCTTTCATCGGTACCTAAGCGTTATTGGTTACGCTTATTACATCACTGTTGTTTAGAGCTACATGTTCAATGTGAGCGATTGTATGCCAGTTCCATTGTTAGAGAGAGTCCATGTTTGAAAGGATTAACTTGACTCTGCGAAAAGTGTCAAAAGGGGGAAGAAAAAATGAGGGGGAATCCCAATCTCTTTTCATTTAACCCGTCTAAAACCTAGGTAAATAGCCATATTTTCCGCGAAAAGGTGTTAATTAGCCTACTTTCTAAAATGTATCTGCCAGATTGGCTGAAAAAAATGTAATTTCAGACATGGTAAAAATTAGTCATTTATGCAGCAAGGTTTTTATTATTTTTAAGTTCTTATATAGACCAATAACGAATAACCTTCATTAAAAAGAAAAAATTTTGTCTGCCTACTAACAGTCTCAACGGTAGGTATTGTAGGTTATTTAAGGCCCTAGGATATTTTAATTGTCACTAGGTTGAATCTACTCCAAAATACAAAAGGGTAAAAAAACCAAGGAACCAGTAAACCAGAGGAAGCCACGTCAGAGGCTTGTGGGGATCCAGTGGTGACTGATCGAGAGAGGATTCAAATTCAAATATTTATTTCTCAACATTGACGTCAAATAAATCATCTCTCTTGAGTCTGACAGCAGTTCGGAAAAACCTTCGTGAAGAAGAACTGGCAAGAATCTTCACGGATTTAAGTTTTTCAAAATAAATTTACAATATCTCTTTTTCTAAATTATTTCTTGTCTACATCTCTCGGCAAGTTTCCCTCCCCCAACTATCCAAACATAGAACACCCTCAAACAGCACCTGTTCACAAGTTAACGTGGCATCCAGCCATAGCCCTCCTCATTCATATTGGAAAGTGAGTGACCCGTCACCCGATTTCTACCTTAATAGATTTAACATGAAATTCAGAATAGAACGCCTCTCTCGTGACTTACGTTATTAAAATTGTACACGGTAAGTATGATCTCGTTGTACGATCAAACCTCTCTTTTTCAGGATTGACTAGGGCCTAGTTACCAGGCGATGGAACTTCTCACGAGTCAATATCGCAACACAAAGATTCGCTCTAATAAAAGCCTGCTTTTTTAATGCTTGCTATTTTATTTCACTGAATACAGGTTCTTTAGTAATAAATATAACGGCGAGATTGTCCAGACCAAACTGACTCATAGCCAGTTGCATTTTCTTGTTCAGTATGTCTCATGGCTGATTTCTCTAACGTCCCTTAAATACAAGAGTCCCGTAAACCAACTTGTGGAGCACGTAAGGTCTTTCCTTCGCATTAATATTATGTGATCGTAGTTGTTTGCAATCAGTTGAAACTATCCATCATGCATGATAGTGGCAAGAAATGTGCTGTGCAGCCAAAAAAAAAAACAAAATTATTAAAAACTTTATAAGTGCGGTTTTAATGTTAAAAAACATCAATTATTTACATCGATACAGTTTAGACAAATTATTTTATGAATGTAGTGTTATTTTTATTAATGTCAGTCAAATACAAAAGTCATGGATTTATTTTATTTTTTTCACAACCGGCAAACGAGCATGCAACCCATCTGATGGTAAGTGGCAGCCGCATTCACGTCCATCATTAATCGTAGGTGTTTTATTTATTAAACGCGATGGTGATTATTATATCGACTAATGATGCGTTGCCGACCGTAGGCTTCAGGTGGAGTTGCCTTTGTTCCAGTAATTACACTGGCTGATCCTTACACGTAACCGGAACACAACTATATAAACGTGATTACTTGGCGGTCAAACTAGGACTGTGCCGCCCCAGGCGAGATGTAAATGTTAGAAACTCTACTACCACTAACTACAAACGTCACTAACTATGTGTAGGGAACAGGAATGTAGGACTGGTGATGGTTTAGGGGATCACATAGCTTGGGCAATAACCCCTATGTCATCCCCTATATACTTAAATGGATAGTTGGTGAAATCGATCATCAGCACCTAAAATAGTTAGGTATTAATAGACCAAGCCAACCAACTAGAAGACGGTCAAAAGTGCCAACATTAATTTTGGATACGGGCAGCAGTATTTTTATTATGTATTTCGGTGTTTTATGTCAGTATTAATTTACCTGTCTAAATTATCAAAGTATTGGGCAGTTCGTCTTCTTCACTTGGTTGTGTAGTATAGAACATCTAAATTTACCCTTACACGACATTGGCCACATGTTCCGACCGTTTGTCATAGTCACTGATAATTGGGTAATGTAAAAACTCCAATTTGGAAGATTCGTCCGGTATACATATATTACATTTTTACAATAATTTAGTAATCATTACAAAATAAACCTTCTTGAAACAGTATAGCACTTACGTATTTGCAAAACTCTTATAAATTTAGTAATATTGCTAAATACTTCCCACAGTCGCAAATTACTTCTAACTTCCCACATGTATTTATGTACATACGTATTCATATTATCCCGAAGGATGTATGGCACGTCATAAAGGTAGCTTTACTAATTTATCCATAACTACCTAACTAAAGAGGAAACATTTGTTTGTTTGTTTATATGTGAACCCTTTTTAAAAACGTATTATCAGTCTATATTTTATACCTTGAAATTTTGCCATGAAATCGCATTGCGCTGGAAACTTAAGCGATATACTTAAATAAATACCCCAGGTATAGCACTTCGAGAAGCATTAGTCACGCGAGCGACACAAGCTATCTACCTGCGTCATAACCGAAAATATATTTTACTCCAATAAATTGCCATCTCGTTACTGGCGTAGGCATTTCCTTACCCTAATGTTCCTACACGTATATTAATGTTTTCCTTTAAAATATCAATCATCTTGTCATTTGATTCACAAGATAACAAAGAATCACAAGTTTTCACAAGCCTTTCCAACAAAGTTCTGCAATCTTTAAGAATTCAATTCAAAAACGATAACATGGAAACCCAGTGCGATCCATAATTCGCATTAAATCTAAGAGCCATTGAAGCTGTAAAATATACAGAAAAAGAAGAATAGTAATAGGTAGGTATTTTAATCTCGGGTAAAGATGGCAATAACGGCTGTATTTCCATAACCAATTATACTGTTATGTTACTAACTAATAACTGTTATTCTAAATTGCTGTTAGTTATATTGCTGTCGGTAACAAGCAAGAAGCTTTTATTCTAAATGCACTACTCCGTTAGGTCTTGGAATTATTGTAAACCAGAAATCCCAGTACACCCATTGCGATTGTGCATAGATGTACATACTAGGACAATTTAACCCACTATGCCCATCACGTTCTTTAACAATTTCAGTGGTCAGTTTAATAAAGCGGCTGAAAACTTGCGGCGCACTTGCATAAATGGGTATACTGAGATAATTTTATGAAAAATTGCGATTCCCAGTATATCTATTGTGATTATATATCCCATGGGACATATTGGGATCCGCCGGAAAAGGAGTTTTAACAATTTTAATATTTTCTTTTTCTTGTTCAGGATTGAACTGCATTGAAGGAGAATTATTTTGAAACGTAATTTGAATTAATTTTGTTTTATTGACGGCTTCTTTAAGTACATATGAGAAAGTGATCTGGTGGTTCACTCAACCAATCATGAAATCATGTAAAATAAATTCACAAGGTATCGATTAATGAACTTCCCTTCATACTTCACACAGGCTTAGGACTGTCAGAATGCATATTTTGAAAAAAAAATACATAAATATATAAATTTTTATGATTTTTTTCATTCGGGCGTATTTAGAAGTTCATTGATCTCTATGTACATTATTTATAAAATATATTTACAGTTTTTACTTATTTTTATTTACATTATTCCAGACTATTAGCATTGAGAAACATAATTTGGGTCACTTTAGAGGAAGTAATTCTAGTTCTTCTGTCTGAAATTATGTACCCTGCTTTTGAGAATTCCCTTTCACACGGCACTGATGTTATCATAATATTGCAGTGAGTAACAAACAGCGCAAACAAGGATGGATAAATGTGTCGATGTTCTTGCCACCACTGTAATGGATTGTTGGTTCTGTTGATCACTGCTTCTTTGATGTACATTTCCACTTCTTCAATTGCTTTCATTGCAGCAGATTTGGGGGTTTGGACAGATATCACTTTTCGGTCAAATTCCATCCAAATTGAGTCGTTTTCGGGAAGATTTTCTGAAGCGAGAACTGTTATATTGTCATCATCTCGTAATAAAGCAGCTGCTTTATCGATAAGAATACATTTCAACGTTGCTAGAGCGTCTTTATTTTTGAACGCATGCTCCTTAAATCTAGGGTCTAAATATGTGCACATTCCCACAGCCACGTTATGTTCTAAATTTCTGAACCTAATTTTAACTCCAGTTTTTAAACTTAAAAGCACTTTTTTAATCGTTGAAAAGAATTGCCTATTTTCCAGCCGCTCAAATATTCCTGACAATCCGTGCGTTATTACCACCGCTTTACTCGCCGACAGATATTTTTCCGTGCTCATGATGGTCGTCACTTCATAAAAGGGCTTTAGTACCTGAACCAATTGGTCAATGAACTGCCACTCTTCCATTGTTATTACTGGCAAATCTGCAGGTAAATTGGGTATGGTTGCTCTAAGGGCTTCTTGCAGTTCAGAAAACCTTTGCAGCATTAGGTACGTAGAATTCCATCTGGTTGGTAAACTTAAAAGTACACTCTTTGCACATCCAGGTGAAATGTTTTGTGCACTGACCTGGTACTTAATTAACTTTTCCTTTGCTTGAGCACTCCTTTTAAAATGTGCAACCGTTTTCTGTACTTTTTGTACAGTTGCAGTAACTTCGGTAATACTAAGCGCTTCTTGCACGATGAGATTTAATTTATGAACATAACAGCCGTAATGTTCCCATCCTAATAAATTGGCAGCGCTGACCATGTTGGTTGCGTTATCAGTCACAAAAAAGTTTACTTTATTGGTGATTTTCCAATCTTCTGCTATCCTTCTTAGCACTCTTGCAATATTCACACCAGTATGGGATCCCTCCAAAGCGCTACACTCTAATAAAATCGATTTGTATTCCAAAGTGCCAGTGTGAATAAAATGTCCCGTGATAGCTATGTACTGTATAAGATTTCGAGAGGTCCAACAATCTGAAGTCAAGCAGATCGAATTACAAAATGCGTTTATCATTTCCTTAGCCGCGTGCAGGTGAGTTTCGTAGGTTGCTCCTAAAAGTCTATTAGCTAAAGTTTTTCGGTGCGGTAATTCATAGGATGGGTTTAAGGCATTCGTGAACTCCTTGAATCCTTCATTTTCAACTACACTGAATGGTTGAAAGTCTTTAGTTATTAATTTTAATAAACATTTATCAATGTAATTTTTCTCACTTACTCCTAATTTTTTAGGTATGTATGAGGACACCATTCTCTGCACTTTTTTCACAGGCCTATGTTCCATGGAACGCGTACAAGTAGAAGGTATGGCGATAGGCTCTATTAAATTTGGGTTAGTGACTATTACAGTAGATGAGCTTGAAGGTATAGTCTCACTATCAATAGCTATAGTACCGTCACCAAACAAAAATTCATTACGAACACCCGTCTCCACTTTTTCACATCGCATATCAGAAGTCATATCGCCATGCAAAATTTGAAGATTTCGATTACCGCCATTTTTATTTTCCGACCGACAATATTCCTCATACACACCAATATGTTTTTTATTTAAATGTAGTTTTAAATTAGTTACCGTACTCTTGTACGAGAAAATATTTTTGCAGTAATTACAAATGGCTTTCTTGTTTGTAGCATCACTAATAGAAAAATAGTTCCAAATTGAAGCGGTAGTCGCCCTTACTTTCGGCATTTTAATACCTAGTTAATTTTCTAACTTATTTACAAAAACCACTAAAAGTCAAACACAATAAAAATCAGAAACTAAAGTATTTATATACAAGTATAACTCACTAAATCTTAAAATCTTATCATTAAATCTTAAAATCACTTAAAAAGTCCTCCTAGGTACTTCACACCTAAAAATAGAAAATCAGAGATTTTGTTTTTATTTCACGAAAGCGCGCGAAATGCAACTAATCTGAATTCTAACATAATTTTATCTTTTACTAATAAAATTTGTATGCGTATAGTAATATGCGTATTAAATAAGTACTTTTCATTATCGCAATCAAAAACCGACTTTATTACAGTTGCCGGAAACACAAATTCGTACGTTAAGATGTTTACTTATGACGACTAAATGTAGTAACGCGATGACACCAAGCGACGCTATTGCTAGGTAGGAGTAAATTATGCAGATCTGAAGAGCTAAATTGTACTTTATTTTGTTTACTTTAAGACTGTAATTATAATCTAGCGTGATTAATGTCATGCTGTTATTCCGTTATTGGCATTTCTAAAAAGAAATTTGAACTTTAAGTGGTGGACTTTAAGACTGTATTCGTAATCCAAGGTTCGCTGTTGTTTGTGAATCATGTTATTGGCGTTCGACAGCAATAATCAACATGCATGCAGTTAGTCGGTTGCCGCTAGTAATGCGCGATGTCGAGATGTTGAAGCAATCGAAACAATCGCAGTCGTCATCAATTCTCATCGAGTCTACGATTATCTCGGTCTGTCATCGAACAATCGAGATGTTTTTCGATTGTTTCGAGTCAACATCATCGGCTCGTACCCGATTCATACGATGGCGTTGATTCGGCCGTTTTATATTTTTATTCAAACGATTGACTTATTCCTTATTACATACATTGTAGCAATGTAGGCAACCTAATAAATCAACTATCATTAAAAAAATCGATGCTGGACGCTTCAGTATTTATTTACCTATGTGATATATTTTTGATATAGGTAAATAATCTACGAAAAAAATGTAAATAGAGCCACCTAGTATTTTTTTCTTAAACTATTTATCAAAGGAGAAATAATCAAAGTTTATTTTATTCTCTCACATTTCATTGCTGTGCATTAAGAGAGATGGCGTGATTAGCCATTGAACGATCAATTCATTTTTTATAACAAATAAAATTATTATAATTATGTATTTGTGATAAAATAAAAACTACGGTTTTAATATGGATTATACTTTGAATATCAATATATATTTAAATTATTTCAAAAACAAATTAGTTATCAATAAAAAAACTGGATGAACTTTTATTTCTTAGTGAAAATATACAGTTTGTTTAAAGTTTTTTAATAATTAATGTATGTATACCTTACTTCGTTGAATTTTGAATTCTTATTGAATATTTAGCTAATTAAAATTTTTTTGTTACCAAAAGGTAATATATAGTTCATTATTTGTATTTTTTTTAATGTTAAATTACTTGATAATGCAGCGACTACCTACCTAGACAAATTCTTACTTGATATACTTACCTAAGTACTTGTTTAATTTTCGATTCGATTCTATCACTTATTAATAATATTATTGAGTATGTATAACTACATGTTTAGGTATTAATTTTTTTCTTAATTTGAATTTAAATAACTGAAGCGGTTCAATAAACCAGTCTGTTTTATATGTATTAAGTATTGAAAATAAACAAATAAAGAATAAGACTGATTAACTAAATGTGTCATTAATTAAACTCCCAACGACCTACAACACCTCGATTCAACTCGATTTATATTTTAGAAAAGAGTCGTGTCAACGAGTCAAACGAACGAACAGAGTGAACGTACGCAACATACGATTCCAGTTGAATCAATCGACGCGATTGTGAATTACGACTGCAGGCAAACATCGCATCGCATCGTCGACGATGGCAAATCGCTTAGTCGTACCGAGCGTTGACTCGAAACCATCGACTGTACGATGAAAACAATCACGAGTCATCGAGATGTTTGAACAATCGAAACAATCGACTTCAACATCTCGTCATCGCGCATCGTTAGTTGCCGCGATTCGCGGCGACAACAACGTAATGAATTTGATGTTATTGCGTTGTGCGAAGTTGAGGTTGTTATCGGATAACTAATAATGATAGTATTCAATAATGTGTTTTAAATTGCGAAGGAATAATGGATTATATTATTAGTTATTGTAATAACGACCACCTCTAATCTCGGGGATAAAAAAGGTGTATGTAATCTTGCAAAATAACAAAAAAAAAAACAAAAATCCTAGTAGCACTAATACTGTCAATAAATCCAACAACAAAAAGTTTGTTGTCAATATGAGCGACGAATGGCCGAACGAATGACTTGTGGTATTGAATGATTGAAATATATCAAAACCGTAGACAAACGTTGAATGAAGGCAATCAAAACCCTTGATCAAAACATACGCATTGTAACGATTTCCGTGTTTGAATTATTAGAACTTCGCGTAAACTTTGCTCTGT
Source organism: Marasmarcha lunaedactyla (assembly GCA_923062675.1). NCBI lineage: Eukaryota > Metazoa > Arthropoda > Insecta > Lepidoptera > Pterophoridae > Marasmarcha > Marasmarcha lunaedactyla. The sequence goes on from OV281354.1 coordinate 9,562,379, forward strand.
TTATTAATTTGATATTAACCCATAAGTTGTGTAAAACTTGATAAATATGATAAAAACAAAACCTTGGTGTGGAGGCTCTGAAGAGGAATATCAAACGCAGCATTTTGGATTTGGATCACAACGTCTAAAATTATCTGTTCGTCAAATGGTTGAACAGAAAATAACAAATGGAATAAAAGAAATGGAATCACATTTACGAACGTCCCTGAACCTTAATGAAACTGATACAGCTACATTAACCAGATCTTGTGATAAACTTATACGTTTGTATTGCAAACGAGCTGAGCCATCTCTAGATATTGTTGATGGAGAAATTGAACGCATTTTAACTGTTCCACCAAATGTATTATTGCCTGAAGATGAAATTCAAATAGACCAGATATCTGATGAAGAGTTTTTGAAACTCAAAGAAGAAGTAGCATCACTCAGGCAGCGCGTTGAACGAGGTGCTGTGATGGAGTCTTTATTAACTGCTGAAGAAGTACAGCTTACTTCCTTAGAAAAAGTTTGTGAAGTTGCTAGAAATGATATGGAAATATTAAATTTAATATCGAAGAATGCTTATACCAAGCAGGCTTTGAAGAAACTACTCTCAGACTCAGAATTACTAAGTGCTGGTGTATTGTATATGGACAAATGTGAGGATAAAAATATTTTTCCTTCAATTGAATAATATATTTAAAAAGCTGGACTTTACTAAATAAATATATTAAATGAGAAGGAGATGTCAGAAAAGATTTAAAAAGAACTTTGATGAAATAAGATTTGTGTCTATTTTGAACTCTTTTCTCATGTTATCTACCTTCACTAAAACCTAATTTTAATAGGAGATTAGTGCTTCATATTTTGGTAAAATATTTGTTTTTTCTAAGTGAAATTTGTGCATTTCATTGTTATAAATTAGTGCTACTTCTGCAACTCCTGAGTGTGCAGGATATTTTTGTAATAATACTGCCCCTAACACACCAGCATGTTAATAATAATAATATAATAATAAATTCCCAGATAAACACCAACTGTATGGCCAGAAAGTAAGCAGAGCTTGTGTTATGGACAACCATACAGTGAACTGAGGGGGAACCCAGAATAAACATACATATGTAAATACAAATAACCATGACTTAAGAACAAACATCACACACATTAATGCCCCGGCCAGGACTCAAACCTGGGACCTAGGGTGTACGAGGCAAGGCTACTTACCACTACACCACTTGGTTGTCGAATGTTATAATGCTTAAAACAAAAATGCTCTTGTAGCAAACATGCCATATCACTTATTTTAATAGTGATACAGAACTTCCCAACAACCATGGGCTGTAGGTTGCAGCTTGATCACCACAATTACATCTGGATTTATTTTCTCAAATACTCATCACCAACACTTGTTTTGTCACATGTGTTGTTGAATTAGCAAAGTTATTTTATAACAACTGCAATGGATTTTCAGAATGTCATAATGTTATATTTTATATAACATATGTTATAAATTAAAAGTTTAATTTATTTAACATAATGTTCATCACATAAAATTTCTTTAAGCTAAATAAGATCTTCCATAATTTTACATACTTACTTTGAAATCATACAACTAAATAGTATCATAAATTTATGTATTAAAAAATTTGTATATCTACTATTTTAATTAAAATGAGTTGTTAATTAATTTTAGTAACAATTGCCTTTTTTTAAAACATGGTTTCCTTTATGAGATGAGAAAAGATTTAATAACCTGTTTTATTGTAGCAACGCATCAATTATGACAATACTGTAATACATGCTTGTCACTTTAAAGCTAAATTCCATCTGTGTGCGACATACTCTTACGTCATAGTCAAGTTCAAGTTATGTTCAGTTGTATATTCAGCACCACAACACATTCAAAACCAAATAGAAGGTGTAGCATAATGGAGATTTTTCAAAACACTATGCCATGTAGAATTTTTATTGAGTTAGCTGTGTGTCTAGTGACAGATAAGCCCTACAACATGTTGTCCTGCTCCTACTTCCATACTTATATGCAATCTTGAAATGTTGCATGCTCACCTTCATTTTCCTCCAGGTAAGATGAAAGAAAAGGGAAAAAAGTAGAATGTACATTTTAGTTAACAGTATAATTTAGACTTTAAAACAAGCATTCTATGTCTCTATCATGATCTAAATTGATCTCTATATCATGATGAAACTCATCATGGAAAAGATTGTGACCTTGACCATTGTGATTGTTTACATCACAATTAAACTTGGCTATTAAATTTTTAATACAACAGAATACTGAATGAATCTGTATACGAAAACAGTTGAGTTTGAAGTGACATAAGGTATTAGTGTTAAAAATGAATAGATTCAATTTCTGGCCTTAGGTCATCATACACTTCTTAATTTTTTAGAGGTCTCCATTCTAGGATTGCCCTTTCATTGCCCTGTTAGGTATGACATGTTTGATCAATTGCAATATCTTAAAACTTCTTTAAAATTTAAAGAATATATAGTTTAGTTAAAACAGTTCAACACAATAATAAAAAACATAAACATGAAACAGTCATTCAATTTATTGTAAAAACAAAACTTCATGTAGGTACATTATTTACCATCTATACCTATAACAATGATACATCAATCTTTATTTTACATAATTGAAAATTACTGTTTTAATGAAAACTATTACAAAATAGGTAAAATTCATACATCCACTTGAATAACTATAATATCAAATATAAGATTAAGAAAGATAAGTATGTACTAAAACTTCAAAAAAAGGTTCAAAATTCAGGTAAAATTAAATATTCTGAGATTACAATCCTACACATTTATGTATAATTTTAATATGTTTAACAATATTGTTAGATTACTTGGTATCACATATACTTATGACACTACTAGCACACTACAAAATGAGCATGGCTTTGCCAAAATATAACACATTGAACACTTTAACATCTTTAAATTTATAAGAATATTTTGAAGATCAAAAAGCTTAACAAGAGGCTCAATAAAATTAAACTGACTATTACAATTTTTTTTAAACTAGAGAGACAAGAAAACGCTACAAAAGTTGTTACTTATAATAAGTTATAATAAGCTTTATAGATTTAAGCAATCATTGAAGTATATCAGTACAAATCATTGTATGATGAAGAAAACTATTTTCTTATATCATTATCACAGACAGTAAAATAAATAAACAAAACATCTACAAAACAGTATTTACAACACTTTAGAATTACGCTTCATTTTGATTCAATATTTACACTTTTATTTTCTTAATCCTAAATAAATATACAACATTTTTTAAAGTAATTTTCCAATTTAATTTGCTACATTATATCAGAGCATTTTTGTCTTTCATCTTTAAGCAAAAGACTTTTATTGTCTATTTAAATTTTGAACCAGAATCGGCATTCTACATCAAAGGCAGGTCTCACTTCTTAAATTCTTATTACAAACATTAGTTTTTACCCGAAGTAAAATTATGTGTGATATACCAATGGTAAGGTGTGCTGTGGTATACCGAGACACAGTTTTTCTCTTTACATACTTCTTCTTTAAACTAACACATGCATGGATATCAGCGAAGGGCAATATCCATTTCTAGATTAAATTTTCAGGAATGTTTCATGTAAAAAAAAAATTACATGAAACTATTTTTGTCTATGAATAAGATAAGCAAAATTCTTCCACATAGCTGTTGTAATAAGAAGTGATTATATGCGTCTTCTTAAAATCCAATTCGAGAAAAGGGCAGATATTTCAAGTGGGTGTGTTTATATGTATTACTAAACTACATTGAATGTATACACTTTTATTGCCAATAAATAGTTCAAAAAGCGTAGATCTTAAATACATTGACATAGAAATAGTACTGTATTTTCTTTTTGTAATAATTTCAACTAGGTATCCAAAAATATCAATATCATCGAAACTTACAATTATTGTGCAGTTGTTTTGCTAACAGATTCAATATCTTTCTTTTTATATAAAATACTAACATAGAATAAATACATAAAATATTATCTTACAAAAGTGACTAGTTATGTGACATCTTTGGTTATATTAACAATTGCTTTCACCTATTTTAATTTAAAATATTATCAATTATGCTTGTAACTAATACTTAAACTGTCTAGAAAAGTTTACTCTTCATTCTGTTTGTTTCAATGATTTCCATCTAAAATACTTTTGTTTTAGCTAATTACCATGTTTAACTCTAAATCTGATATGCTACCCCATTATTTTTTTTTAAACGTGACAAATTAAAATATTTCCTTTTTTGTTAAAAAGTTTTCGTTTGATTTATAAGACAGAAAACTCATTTATTCATATAGGTAACTAATTCGATGCTTACTTTAAATTATCCGAGCGAAGCGAAGCAGCAAGGCCAATTTTCTAGAGCAAATAAATTTAAAAGGTGCCGTGCAAATAAAACTAACCGAAATAAACTCACTACTGACTTTATAGTTAAAATTGGTATGGTTTAAAATGTTCAATAATATGCTATTTGAAAAATTCAAAGAATTAAGATGGGTATTACACAAATAGTTTAGTTTGAATTTACAAAAGTTTGATAATGTAGAACAATTCTTTTAACAACTTTCACTGGATATAAGATCTAACCCCATATATATTATATTAACAAAAGTATAATTTAGGTTCGAATTGCTTAGAACAGATATTGTAAAATACCTAGCTCATTAAAAATTCATAATTTTTGTCTACAGTTAAAATATTCTTTGTTTTGGTACAAGTGAATTCAAGTATGGTTTTAAAATACTTAATAAAAGTTGTTTTACACTTGAAAAGAATGGCAAAGTTGTGCTTGAGCGGGGAAACAGTTAACGTTTTCACTGCCCACAGGTTAACATAAGTATGTCTTTATAGAATTTTAGGAATAAACTTCTAAACAAATTCAGGGTCTCGTGTATCTACAGTTTTGATGACATGTTTCGCTGAGGGTCCTGGCCAAGTCCATTCGCTGTCGCTCAGTGCTATCAGTCAAACTGGTCCAGAGAGGTCTGTGTTCGACTGGAAATGATAAGAAATATTTTTATTGGTGTTTTGATAGCCTTTTTTATAAAATTAAGTATATTAGTATTTAACGTATTAGCATTTGTGTATTTTTATCAGATTAATTCATGACTTCAGCAACAATTTGGATCAGGCAAGATAAAAGACAAATAATTTTGTGTGTGTCCGCATTGTAAAAATTTGCGTCCTTTTAAGAATTGTACTATACAGAAAATTTGTGCCCGATCTTTGAGGAGGCACAAATTAGAAATTTGGGGCGCTTCCGCACGAGAAAGTGCACTAATTTTGTGTATAATTATTGAAAGGACGCAACATTTTTCTAGGCGAACGCACATTTAATCATATAAAAAAGGACTAATGTGCTCTGTATTTGTTCTGGCTTTTCCTTACATTACAAACGCATTAGGTGTGTTACATAAATTCAAGACAAAGTATCTATAGCAGAAAAAAAAATAGTTCTCACTTGTCTGTCACAAATGGTATTTGTGTGGACAAGCGGCCTTTCTACTGCCACAGTAACTGCCTTATTAGGGTGTTACCACAACAATCGTACGATTGACGATTGATTGATAGACGTCGATCGATTGGTCTGGTAGAAACTGTCGACTGTTCCATTCTACCATCGATCGATGGCGTTGATCGACGATCGGCCGATTGTTCTGGTGGAAACTGTCAATCGACGGACTGTTTCATTATCCCATCGATCGATTGGTGTGGTAACACCCATACTGTGTTTGACCGGAATAAAGTAAAGGCACAGCATGTCAAATTGCAGAAAATTGGGTTAATTTCATGCCTTAAAAGATAACGGGTATCTATATAATCATACTGTATTATCTAAATACAGAATGATTATATAGAAACCAGTTATGTAATATCTAAACATATCCAATTTAATAACAATTTGGGTCTATTTCATTGAGTAACAATGCACGTTTATCAATGATCAATTCGCATACTATTATTATCATAAATCATTATATCTAGAATACCTATATTAATTATATACCTGAATGCCCCTAGCTCTGGTAGGGCTATGCGTGTTTGGAGTATTAGATAAATTGGCTGCATTTGAAGCAAAATAACTTCCAGGTCTGGGTTTCAAATGTCGGTTGTGAAGTTCCATTTGAACTATCTTCATGAATTCTATTTGAGCAGCAAGTTTTTGCACTTCTTCCTGAAATTTGGATAATTATATAAATAGTTGATGTAAGTGATTATCGATATAATACGGGTGCATTTGAATTTAGTAGAAAAAACTATTATTTTACTTATCAGGTAGGGAAAAAGTTTCATCATATTTTACATACAAAATAAAGATGAAAATGTTTATAGTATTGTCACGGCGATGACGTCACAGGCCTGCGTATCGAGCAATAGATGTGATTCAGACGGAACGAACGTTAGTTTCGGCCGCGAGAGACCTAGGATTTCATATTTGTCGTTATTTGTATTGCTACAATGAAATAAACTTTTTCGTTTTGGGGCAAATTAAAGAAAATTCTAGTTAATTTAAGAATTTAGAAGGAAGCAGACAATTCCAGTAAATTCTATTCGAACTTTCTAAGAATAAAATGGTTAAAGAAAAGAAGATCTCCTGTGTGCTGGTTCCCTGGGATGGAAAAGTGAAATCGATATATTCTGGTGGTGATGGATTATTTTACAAAATAGCCGGAACCTTTTGCTGTTCCTAACCAGGAAGCGACTACCATTGCGGACAAGCTAGTGGATGAGGTATTTTCTCAGTTTCGGTTGCCCTTGGAGAGTAATAATGAGTAAGGCTGAAATTTCGAATCTGCAGTCTTTCAAGAAATCTGAAGATAATGGGAATTCATAAAACACAGACCACGCCGTATCACCCTCAGTCAGATTGAATGGTAGAAATAATGGACTACAGAGCAGCATCTGGCCAAGGTGCAGTCGGGGAATTCGGCGGAGGCTCAGGTTATGGCGAGAATCGCTTGCGCGTTGTTTGATGTTTCGTAGGCGAAACTACTAAGGGCGAAAACACCACAGGCATTCGAATGTCAATCTAAGCTCGCACCAAGTTCCCCGGCTGTACTAAGGCACCATTCCGGGCGTTTTTTCTCAATTTCTTGCCTCATCTGCTCTTGGCAGAAAGATCCAAATCGATGGTTTCTTTCTGTGAGCTCGTCTGTACCAAGCGTTTTTGTAAAGCCAGAACTTATTAAACGGGATTCAAACTGTCTGTGGTCAATTTGCAGTTTTTCAGCTATGTCGCAACCACAAATATGCCGTTCTTGCTCCACTTTTTAAAAAACGGCGTCGACTTTATTTGCCGAAAGACGACCAGGGCGAGTGGCATTTTTGACATTCAAAATTGATGATCTTGGAACTTGATGAGAATTTTAGAGACTCGCATTTTGTTAAACAAAAAAGCAATTGAAAAATTACGAAAAACATTTATTAACTGTTTTAAATGTTCCCTCTCTCATAGTTTTAAAATTATTTAGGAATAAACAATACAAATAAAGAGATATAATTACAAAATATTACATTAAAAGTATGATAAGACTTTTTCCCCGACCCATTATTATAACTCTGGCATAGGTGGTTCATATTTAGATGTTAATGATTATAGTTTCATATTTACAAGCACACGCAAATGAATTGAACTATCTATACTGAGTTTATGCGCAGACAATATAAGGTAACCTCAAATAAAACAAAACAGTGTTTATTAAATCGCGAAAGTAAATTTTGCAGGTGCTAAATGAATAACCCAGCTATTTAAACACCTTACCTATCTTTTTTTTCTATACAGTCAATAAGTTCATCCACCAATGCAATGTTAGTACCCAGATGTTAAGTTTTAAAACACAATGACGAGTATAGTTGCAATACTTATAATTGAATATAATATAATTCATCGTTCTCTGCATATAGTGAGAGCAATCCACAAAGTTTAGCTACTACAGGTACGTAACTTCATCCACCAATTTGTAGTTAAGTTTCAATGCAAATATTAGTAATATCAAAACTAGGTACATAAAACATGTATAAGGTCATTACATATGAAATTAGCGTTTTGTAAGGGAGAAACATAAAGTCAATTTAAAAAAAACATAATTATTTAATCAAAGTATGTACCATTGCTATCTATGCACTTTTTGCCATGTCATAGGTAGTTCATTGGTACCTTTCTAAAAAAACCATTCGGAAGGGAATCAATAAAATCTTTGAAGGCGCTTTGAACTGCCCCATCGGAGTTGATTTTTTTTCCTTGTAATAAGTTATCCAAATTTCGAAAAAAGTGGTAATCTGTTGAAGCAAGGTCCGGGGATATCTTAGACATTCCAATTGAAGCTCCTCTAATTTGCTAGCCGTCTGTTGTAAAGTGTGTGGTCTAGCATTATCCTGAAGCAGTAGTGGCCTAGAGCGATTGACCAGCCTTGGTTGTTTAGCAACTAGCTTTTCCATCATGGTTTGCAGTTGCTGACATCGTCTGGCCAGATTTAAGAAATCTGTTATGAACGACACCGGCATTGGTCCACTAAACGCTCACAAGTAACTTTTTTTTAGTCAATTTTCGCTTATGGCAGGATTTGACTGGTTCGCCATGGTTCAACCATTGCGAAGAGAATTCCGATTGTCGTACAGGATCCCACTTTTCATCACAGGTAATGATTCCTTTCATTATTGTGCCGGTTGAGTAACGTAACGCAGCAGTCGACGTGCGTTTGTCGGTTTTGCTGCACTCAATTCATGAGGTACAATACAATTCCACCTTTCAAGCTTTTTCACCTTCCCAATTTGCTTCAGGTGGATTAAAACAGTTTTGTCACTAACACCGCAGGCTACAGCTAACTCGGACGTGGTTTGCGATGATCCGCTTCCACAATAACCTTCATTATCTCTTCTTCATTATCGACTTTGGTCTCCGGCCGTCCACGGGGCTTGTTCTGCAGGTTGAAATTTCCAGAATGAAAGCTTTGGAACCAAAAACGCACTGTGTTTTCTTTTGCGACACCGTTGCCATACACAGCATTAATACTTCGAGCAATTTCTGCAGCACTGGTGCCAACGGTGGAACTCGTACTCGTAAATAACGCGATATTTCAGGTTTTCCATTTTGTAAACTAAGTGACGCGAATAAAAAAAGAGGAAAAAACAAATGAATTACGGTTTTCCAAACACAAATGCGTGACTAAATAGCTGTATAAATTTGAAATTGGAATTCTTAACAAAAGAGGAGATAATACAGATCAAACTGGCCAGTACGACAAAACGCCAATTTCATATATAGGACCCAATAAAAATCAATATTATCTATTTTAATATGTGACAACTTTACCTTCAACTCGTCATTCTCTCTGTACAAGTCAGTAGGTTCATCAACCAGTCCGCCGTTCAATGAGGACGCGGCCGGCGCGCCACGGGTTAACGCGCCGCGGTCCCACGTGTCGCCCGTGCCGCGGATCACACGCAGCACCTGAAGGGTTAAATGCTACTTCTTTATTTACAAATATTTTTTACCATAAATGGTTACTGTCAACACTTAATGTTTATGCAGAAACTTCAGCTTTTAAAATTTAAAGGCAGACCGAGTGGAACAGACAAGCGGAAGAAAATCCTCTCGGCACTTTTTCGGCAAAGATATTTATTACATAATTTTTTTATTTACAAAGTAACCGGAGGTGTAAAAAAAAGGGTTGGATGATCTATCCCTATATTATTTCTTCTTATCTAAGTTTCTAATTAATATTCAACTGTATAGTGCCACTTAGCTAGACTCGCTGATGTTTTGTATTTTTGAGGGACTAGGATAGCTTTCTTTTACAATTTTAGCAGTCAGTTTCATGAGGGACAGTGACAAAAAGCAAATATCTTAAGCAAAATCTTAAATTAGAACAATAAATACATCAACAAATTTCCAACATGTCAATAGCCAGATTTTTATGCATCTTAATAAATCTGCGTAATTGCACTTGAAAACTTGCTTCAGTTGGATTCAAAGTCTTATCAGAAGAATCAAAATAATACTTTACCTTTGGTAAAAACACTAAGAGCACTGTTGTGGATGTGGAAAGTTGCGTTCTTATAAACCCAAGGAGATATTTTATATCCGGCCCTGCTTTCGGCAGAATTAATAAACTGTAAACAAACATTTATGTTACATACATGATTAATCCTATACTATTCGGTACCTATGTAAAATAATATTGAGGCATCGTTTTTTTATGTTTTTTTTTAAGAAAACATTTCTATTATTTCTGATTTCTGTGCAGTATTTAATGTAAAATTAATTTTTAAAGAAATTGGTATGATGCCGTCACAATCCGTGATACCAAAACTAAACATTAATGTGGCAGTTTAACCAAAGAGTTGTTAGATGATCCTACTAGATGACGTCAAATAGAGGTCGACTTAGAATCCAGTTATTTTGATACATGAGCTCAATTGCATTAGTTTACGAGCGGTTGCCAATATTTTGTTAGAAAAGTGATATCTTGTAACGCTTTTTGAATTAGAATCTGGAATATTTTATTTAAATACCGAATTAGGTATGCAATGTTTTTGAAATCATAAATAAAAAAATAGATATGTAGGAAGGCCAACGAGACAAAATAAAATACACGTAAACTGACAGATACAGAGTTACATTGCGATATAATTATTAAATTTGTCCTTATCTCTCGTACTTAATAATGTTGTCAGTTGGTCGACGGCGGTTGTCATTGAGTGGTTCGAAGTACAGGAGAGCCGTCAGTGAGATTAAAGGATGTCTTACAGCGGTATGAAATGTCTGAAATATTGTTTACATTGTACATTTCGTGTCGGTGGCCTTACCGTAGGAATCTACTAATTATATAATTATTGTTTCATAGATTCATTTTGCACCAGTGCACATTACCTATAACTGATAATTTTATGATAGAACTGTGTCTTTATTAAGACGATTAACCATGATTGTTAATTTTATTTTTAAAAACAAAGCAGGTAATTAGGTACTACACAATTAGTTACAGTTATTGATTCACGTAAGAATGTCTTTATAAAATATAGATAATGTGGCTATTGTACAGATTCGAAAGTATTAAATAGTAAATAATATTAATAGCAAATATTTTCAATATATAATATTAATCCAAAATTAAGAAAAAGTGACATAAGTTAATTGTCAGTTTTGTATGTAGTCTTCCAAAATAATATACTTACTGGAATGCTATCATCAGAGAGTTAACGGTGAAGATATTATAAATAGCAAATGAAATCAACTTTGCTTCATTGTACAGACTTTCAGCATGTCTCACTCGGTAACAAACTCGCACACCCCAAAGTAAGAAAAGTATTTCACCTGAAAAAGAAATATTTCTAGAGGCGCTACCCAAATATACGGGCCTATAAAGAATAAACTTTTCTTTTCGTAATGCGTAAGCACAATTTTTTTTAATAACTATCTTATTTATTATTTTATTTTGTTATTGAACATGACGTTTTAAACTTGACGTAGCAATACATTTCAACAAACTCAAAGAGCGAGATGTAATATAATTTTGTATATGGGAGTAAAAGAGACAACGCTATATACTGTCACAATTTACGTATTACGTCACGTACGCTCACGACTTATTAGTGCGAAGCAACGTCACAAAGTACATAAATGTCTCTTTCTTACAACAAGTAAACCGTATTATTTTTTTTCGTATTACTGTATATATCGGGTAGGTATCTTAATAGTTATGTTGATGCCGCTTTTTTTGTGCGGTAATATTTGGGTATGACATGTCTATATGTAATATGTCATTGGCTGACCTGAAAGTGCCGGCCCTTTGATTAAAGTAAAAATAGGTGAGGTTCTTTTACATTACGTGCCTGAAAAATGGCTCTTGTACTACTGTACTTCCCTCTATGATGGTTTAGTAGGGCGATGGCTGGATCCCGCGTTAACTCGTGAACGGGTGCCGTTTGGATAGTTAGAGAAAGACTTGCCGAGCTAACAGATGCAGATAGGAATAATTTTTTACGGACATAAAGAGACGTTATACATTTAATTTGAAAAAATTATACCCGTGAAGTTTCTTGCCAATTCTTATTCACGAAAGTTTCTCCGAACTGTTGGTAGAGTCAAGCTTTATTTGACGTCAATAAGAACAAGTAACTGTCAATGTGAAAAATAAATGATTGAATTTGTAATAACGAAGTAATGGTACTGGTACTGGAAGAAACTACCACAAATACAATGACTCACACAAACTCAATTATATTGCTCCCGACATAGAAGAGATAAAATGATTGAAAGAGATGGAGGACTTCCGAACAAGACAAAATATTTAGTATCCGTATAATTTCTATTGTATTCGTGTCGTGCCTTATATTGTCGATTCGGTTAACGTAGTGACTAAACCATTTGACAAATAAGATCAGGCGACCGGGAACCAGAGTTTTGAGATCCGCTCCTCAGGAACTTGTTACCTATCTTTCTTATTTTACTTTAATCAAAGGCCAGCACGAACATGTGGACAGCACCCCTTAAAGATTATAAATGTAAAAAAAATTTCCCTGTATAAAATAGGACCATGATTGGATTGTGTAATTGATATACCTACTCGTATAGAATATGATGTGCTCGTATAAAATATACACTAATGCAAACTCCCTCTAGTATATCTCATTTAGTGGTAGTAACTAGTAAAGTTAGTAGTTTTTTATGTTAAGGTATCGTCTAGGGCGGTCTTTCCTGTTTTAACCGCTACAATCACATTTACGTGGCTGTGTTCCGGATAACTGGAAGGAACGGCCAATGTAATTATTGGAACAAATGCAACTCCAACTTAAGCCTGCGGTCGGCAAAGTCATTATTTTAGTGAGTGTCATCCAAGAAGTCATGCTCCACTACTTATTCGGTCTATCATCATATTTTGCGAACAAAACAAGTAGCGGGGCGTATAATCAATCTGAAATGAGCTTTATTATCGAAACAGTAGACAACTCAACGAAGAAAAGTCTTATTACAAAATTATATATATATTTATATATATATATTTATATATCTAACTCAGAAACTACAGTGTGCCACTCTCTCACACTATAAGTAGCAAGAGAAGAGCTTTTCAAAATAGGGACGCCCGATGTTTGAAAGTGTCATCTCGATAAAACTCAAATCTGCTTTTAATTTAAAAGTGTTGCTTTTAATTTCATGGTTTTCATCCATACAAAGTTCAATTAATTCAAGAGCCACAGAAAGCACCATGTATTCGCTGCTTGGACTTTAATGATCTTCATAGGGTAATTTCTGAATAAGTTGTTTCTTAACAAAAATGCACAATTGGTACACCAGGATATACCACCCACAGCAGACTCCCAGTAAACATTTGGCTGAATTGATTCATCATACTAAATGTCGTACAATGACCATTAAAACAATAAAAAGATGTGGCAATATCACTTAGATGGTTTTATTTCGTTTCAAAGTTCGAGCACTCTTCATGAAAAACTTATTAATAGTAAATGACAATTTCAGAAACTATTTAATCATAAACTCTCACTTTTATATGAAAAGAATACTAACCAATTGCTAAACTGTGATCCCACCAGTTGTATGTGCATTGCTTGAATTTGAGACCTTTGTTATCAGTAATCTGAAAAAAATATCGAACTAATATTAATCGAGTTTGTAAAACTTAAACTCTGTAAGGACATTTCTTTCACTTTTATAATAAGCTTTTCTTGTGTATAATTCACAATTTAAACAAATCATAGAAGTAAGGATTAAGCAAGTTCCAACAGATGTATTAAAGAGAAACTTAACAAAGGTATAAAAAATACTGATGACAATATAATAATCGGGTTTCATCTAGCTGATCTTATTATGGTACCAAGAAATAGATAATGGAACTCTTTTTTGACTTAGGGTTATGCAGTAGGTATATGAAATTTCTTTATATTTTATTGACCACTTATAAAATCTGGATCTACATAGGCTCACATGTGCTGTAACTTGAAATTACCAACCAAAACAACCTTGCGTTAAAAAAATAGCCTTCATTTGTTATTTCACTGGCTTATGCTTTCCAAATTGTAATAAACTAAAGACTTAGTTTTTCTAATCCACATTCTATTCAGAATCATTGTAAATATATTTAAAATAATTAATAAAACCCTTAAAATATTTTTATAACACATTCTATATCCCCCAACATTTTGCTTCCCAGGTAATGAAGTCTAATTAATAACTTACAACTTCAGCATCCGGAGGGGCTGATAATGTCCATGTTCCTAAATAAACAAGCATGATGAGTAGAATCGGAGCCATCCACTGTAGTAGCTGCTTGTCTGTCAGTTTCAATTTGTGTGCTGACTTTACTCGGTATGTTAGTGAAACTCTGGAATTTAGAAATAAAAATCCTTGAGTTATTAGTTAATACATTAAAAAGCAATTAAGAATATGAGGACTAGATCTGAAAGTCTGCCAAATTTATCTATAACTAACAACCGGTATAGTTAGAATTATGAAATAATATCTCACGTTTACATTATGACTTATTTATATACGTAATATTAATGTATTTTTTTTTACTTTTTAAGTCTTTCATAATTGCAGTTCAAAGTTATTATACTATTTCCATTTCTTTATTTTCTCGATGACAGTTCTAATATGATATAATGTAGTGTTGTGACCAAATAAGTAATGATATCGATCGCATATATTTATTATATTTTGAACAAAGACAAATACAACAAAAACATTAAAATAAATTTTTTCAAGGTGGGAACACTCAGTGCCATTTTGTGTTTGTTTTAATCTGTCACTCGCAACAAGACGGTCGTGCTAGTTAGTTACTACATTTCTGTTCACTGAGTTTTTTCACATTATCCATACGTTACGTTGTGTATTTTGTGTTCCTCCGTGTTGATTGCTGCCCAGCTGTCAAATATCAAAATGCCGAAAGGATCTGTTCTGAAAAGGCAGGCGAGAGAACTGGAGATCAAGGTTCGTAATTACTTTGAAGCAGAGTATCAAAATGGTGGCCCGCTATTACCACTGTCGCAAGTGCGAGAGCGTGTTGCGGCCGCATTAGGAATTAGTGGACCTACTGTTTCAAAAATTACTACCGAAGCTTACGGTACAAGCGGCATGCAGGAAAATAAGCTTCGTAGGCCGAAGAAAAAACGCCAATCACGTCGTGTGACATCGGTTGACAACTTCAACGCTGATGCTATTCGCCGTCTTATATATGACTATTACTTGCGCAAAGAAATTCCAAAATTTAAAAAACTTGTTGTTTCTTTACGTTAGTGTTGTTTGTCAAATGGCCGAAAATCGTCATTAAGCTTAGTTTTGAAAGAAATTGGATTTTCTTATAAAAAATCGTAAACATATAACAAACGTAAAATATTGATGGAGCGTCACGACGTTGCTATGGCTCCCTGCAAATTTTTGAGCGAAGCCAACAAGATATCAGATTGGTCAAATGTTATTATCACTGACGAGACTTGGTTAAATGCAAACCACACAGTATCTAAAAACTGGACTGACGACACCGCCGCTTCCACTAGTTCAGTGCCAATGGGAAAAGGTGAACGCCTTATCATGTGCCATGCAGGGTCTACGAAAGGATTCGTGTCAGATGCTTTACTGGCCTTTAAATCCAAGAAAACAGAGGACTACCACGAAGAAATGAACGCGGAGATTTACGAAGGATGGTTTAAAGAAATGGTGCAATCTCTGGAAGAACCGTCCATAATTATTATGAACAACGCTACATATCACTCCAGACAAATTGATAAAATGCTAAGGCTAATAAAAAACCAGAGATAATTGACTGGCTCCAACGTTATGGCGAAAATGTGGATAGTACTGTATTAAAAGTACAATTAATAAATATTTTAAAATCGAAAAAAGCCTCCCTAAAAGATATGTTATCGACGAAATAGCTGCCGAATATGGTCATTGGGTTCTTCGACTTCCGCCGTATCATTGCCAGTACAATGCTATAGAACTAATATGGGCACAAATCAAAAGACACGCCGCTCGAAACAGTACATATCCCCCTTTTACGGCAAACAAGATGTTAATTTATTAAAAATGCATGTGAATGGAAAATGGAAGTAACTGCTGAAAACTAGGGAAAAATTGTGAGAAGAACCCAAAACATTATAGCATCGGATTGGAAATGCATGTGGCATTCGCTAATATACAAGTACAGGAACTTATAATAAATGTTGGGGAGAGCTCATCAAGTGACAGTGACGATTCATCAGATTTTGATTAAAATAAATAAATAAATTACCTGTCGTTATAATTATTTCGTTTCATTGTCGAGTAACTACCTATACCTACTTATTTTACAACAGCTTCGAAAATTTTAAAGAAGTTGGCATTATCAATCAAGAATTAATACATGTAACATCTTGTAATGAAATATAATATTAGTTAATAAATTTGTACATAAGTATCCGGCAGTAGTTTAGTTTCTTACATTTTGTAAAAAAATATTGGGTCTGTTATCGTGTTACATTAATCGATATAGCTCCATCCCTATCAGTTTCTCCGACTCTGGTATTATATAACTTTGTACGTGTGTAAACTTCATATTTTTATAAAATAATGCATACATAATGTAAAAAAAAGCTCTGACAAGTTTTCACAGGAGCTGTCATCGAGAAAATAAATAAATGGAAATAGTATATTATTATATGTTATATTCACATAACTTAAGAATACATACCTCCAAGTTTTCATCAGTAGCGCTGTATAAGTAATACAAAAACCCAGATGTCTTGTCCATTTAGTGGCTATACAACTATATCTATCTAGTACAGGGAATATAGCTGCCATCTGAAAATGAACAGGAATATTTGCTAACAAGTTTTACAACTACTACTTAGTAACATAATTAAAAACTATTTTTTGCTTTGGTGTCATGAAGTGTCTTGTATATTAAAAACTATTTTAATGTAGTTTTAGATATGTTTTAAATATTAATGACTTTCAACTAATAAGGGCTAACAGTGATAATCTTACTTTAAATTTAAAAACAGTAGAAAATTGAAGGCAAGAATAAGAATGACATGTAATAATTGTAAAAAAAAAACAAACCTCCATATACATGATGGCACATCCTAGCAAAGTTATTGATAAGAACACAGGACTGGCAACGCGGAACACTTTCACTCTTCGATGATGCCGGGTGTAAATAGTCAAACAAACCGTCAACCCAGCACAGGTTACAGAAATAACAAGGAGCGATATCCTGAAATTGATTAAATTTATACTTGAACCACCAGTAGTACCAACAAAAAAGGAATATATGGAAAATCCATTGTTTGACAAAATTGTAAGTGTGATATTAGGAATAAAGACTTTTTGGTGGCAATTCGATGAAGCAAGTTGTGCTCTTCATTGAATTTCAATTTTGATTTGTAATTTTGGGTTCAGTGTCAAATTGGGCAGTGAATACTCATAGACATTTGCATTAAATAGATAACCCAATAAGTAGTGTAGACAGTACTTTTTTTTTCTCCAAAAAGTAGGTTTGTTGATAGTAAAGTCACACTATCACTTTGCTATTGATGTTCATCTTCATCATCTTCATAATCATACATAATATCATCATTTGATCATCATCATTATAATAAAAGAAGAAAAAAATATATTTACAACAGATATATTTTTACTTCCTTTGCCTTTCTTACAAGATAAAAGTTAATAAAAAAACCAAATGGAATAAAATAAATGGCTATAGTAATATTATATGGGAATAAATAAGACGACCGAGTATAGAATACCTGCCTAATACGCCGGAGGTCACAGATGGTTGTTGAAATTTAT
This sequence comes from Marasmarcha lunaedactyla, assembly GCA_923062675.1. Classification (NCBI taxonomy): domain Eukaryota; kingdom Metazoa; phylum Arthropoda; class Insecta; order Lepidoptera; family Pterophoridae; genus Marasmarcha; species Marasmarcha lunaedactyla. The sequence goes on from OV281354.1 coordinate 9,580,200, forward strand.
ATGAGTATGTTTATTTGGGGTTCACCCCCAATTCGCTGTATGGTCATCATTATTATTATAAAAAATGTATTGTGACTGTTTACACTTACCGAAACGGCCAATTGTATGTAGCTAAGCATGGTTCTGGCCCTCTGCAAGTTTCACATCCAGGCTGACATTTAATACATTCATATGGTTCACTCCAGCTATCAAGTCCGTTTTCATCGTAGTCTTGGAAGGCCACTAAAAACAAAATTCTTCAAATAAAAATCTCTCTTCTCATAGAGATAATAAAATAAATTAAATTAAACGGAATTTTTGTAAGTATAATAATTATTAATTACATTTTATTATTATTCATTAGAATCAAGATAAATATGTATTAATTAAGTTTATAGTTAGTTAGTATTTTAAGTATTGCTGCGTTCCGTTTGCCGATTACAGCGCTCACAGCGCTCATATACCCGTTCCGTTTGCCCGTGAGCGCGCTCACAGCGATATCGATACGTCATCAATGACGTCATAAACGCCGCCATCTTCCCGCTCACAGTGCCAACGCTACGGAGCATGTGCTGCGTTCCGTTTGCCGATTACAGCGCTCACAGCGCTAAAAGTGCTCAAAACCGTTCCGATTCGTTTGAGCGCGCTAAAAGTGTTATTAGTGATATTGCAATCGGAACGGTAAATAGCGCGCTAACATTCTGATTGTTAGTCGATTAAGTCTAAAGTTATAATTTCATTAAGATCTTTGACCCTGAATGAAGCAGGAGCCATTTTTTAACATTATTACAAAAGAAAATTAATAAACAAGCTTTTAAAATCTTTAATAGACTAACAAAAACATCAACAAAGTAACGTCATGTGTCAGTTTTGACAGGCCGTTCACAGCGACCATGCTCCGTAGCGTTGGCACTGTGAGCGGTATGATGGCGGCGTTCATGACGTCATTGATGACGTATCGATATCGCTGTGAGCGCGCTCACGGGCAAACGGAACGGTTATATGAGCGCTGTGAGCGCTGTAATCGGGAAACGGAACGCAGCAATGGTCGCTGTGAACGGCCTGTCAAAACTGACACATGACGTTACTTTGTTGATGTTTTTATTAGTCAATTAAAGATTTTAAAAGCTTGCTTATTAATTTTCTTTTGTAATAATATAAAAAAATGGCTCCTGCTTCATTTAGGGTCAAAGATCTTAATGAAATTGTAACTTTAGACTTAAGCGACGAACAATCAGAATGTTAGCGCGATATTTACCGTTCCGATTGCAATAGCACTAATAACACTTTTAGCGCGCTCAAACGAATCGGAACGGTTTTGAACACTTTTAGCGCTCATATACCCGTCCCGATTGCCCGTGAGCGCGCTCACAGCGATATCGATACGTCATCAATGACGTCATAAACGCCGCCATCTTCCCGCTCACAGTTCCAACGCTACGGAGCATGGTCGCAGTGAACGGCCTGTCAAAACTGACACATGACGTTACTTTGTTGATGTTTTTATGAGTCTTTGCTGCGTTCCGTTTGCCGATTACAGCGCTCACAGCGCTAAAAGTGCTCAAAACCGTTCCGATTCGTTTGAGCGCGCTAAAAGTGTTATGAGTGATATTGCAATCGGAACGGTTAATAGCGCGCTAACATTCTGATTGTTCGTCGTTTAAGTCTAAAGTTATAATTTCATTGCGATCTTTGACCCTGAATGAAGCAGGAGCCATTTTTTTACATTATTACGAAAGAAAATTAATAAGCAAGCTTTTAAAATCTTTAATCGACTAATAAAAACATCAACAAAGGAACGTCATGTGTCAGTTTTGACAGGCCGTTCACAGCGACCATGCTCCGTAGCGTTGGCACTGTGAGCGGGAAGATGGCGGCGTTTATGACGTCATTGATGACGTATCGATATCGCTGTGAGCGCGCTCACGGGCAATTGGAACGGGTATATGAGCGCTGTGAGCGCTGTAATCGGCAAACGGAACGCAGCAAAAGATTTTAAAAGCTGACTTATTAATTTTATTTTGTAATAGTATAAAAAAATGGCTCCTGCTTCATTCAGGGTCAAAGATCTTAATGAAATTGTAACTTTAGACTTAAGCGACGAACAATCAGAATGTTAGGGCGATATTTACCGTTCCGATTGCAATAGCATTAATAACACTTTTAGTGCACTCAAACGAATCGGAACGGTTTTGAGCACTTTTAGCGCTGTGAGCGCTGTAATCGGCAAACGGAACGCAGAAATTGATGACGTATCGATATCGCTGTGAGCGCTCTCACGGGCAATCGGAACGGGTATATGAGCGCTGTGAGCGCTGTAATCGGCAAACGGAACGCAGCAGTTGTTATGTAAGTATATGTTAAGTAAAACAACATACATCATTGATAAGGAACACAAAATAAAAACAACTAAAACAAGTAAACGCATACAGAAAACTTTCCTCAGTAACACTTGAATGAAACTATCGCAGGACGTCTTCATACAAAAAAAAAATAGGAATTATGTCTATGGTTAGAACTTTTTGATGCTGACAGCTCCGTTGCTACTTTTCGAGCGAACAATTGTCTTATCATATATCACTTCAGTGTGAATGTTGAATGATAACACAATGTTCAATCAATGATGTACGGTTTTCGGTTATCTTTCAATGTTTTAATTATGTTAAAACTACTTTTATTATATTAATACTTGAAATTGGTAGAAATAGTTATTGTGTGGTAACTACAGCTAATTGCCATATAACGCAAAATGTAATTTAATTTGCAATCAATCAGCTCGATCTGCCATTACGGTTTCAATGTTTGACGAGTGAAGAGTTTGCATTGATCAATTTCCCTAACATAACCTCTCAATCATTGACCTCAACCAATAGACAAGCCCTAAGTACGCAAAAAACGTGCATACCTAAACTTGAAATGTAAAATAAAATGGCGTCCATTTTTAGTGTTGCACAGAGAGTATCGAATCTATTATCGATATTTTAGAACTAAATATTATATAATGAACCCTTGTAAGAGTTGACGTAGATTCAATAATCATAGTTTATGGTTTATTTACTTTCATTATAATTCTTTTAATATAAAAAAAGAACTACACAGTTTATTTTCGTAGTCCTGATCAATCCCGTCAAATTAGCCAGAAAAATAGTGGTCAGTTTGCATTAATCCAACCAAAATCCAACATGCTGAATTTTGGTACAGACCTGGGGTACACTATTATAAATAAAACACCGAAAGATCCTATGTTTGCTTAGAAGGTTATTCAAGATCAAGCATCAAAGTTTTCGGTTCAATCAATCAATTAAAGTCTGGCTTGTCTTCAATAATTACGATTCAAAAATAGACAAAACAACTACCTGCCTATTCAATAACAAAATTAACAATTCTTAGCAAATCCCTCTTTCTTCACGCCTTTTTTGTTTCAAAAATACACGCACAACGGCAAGCAAAGCAAATACCGTTTCGATATGATTTACTGTGTTATCATTTGCATCAAAAGTATGAAAAATAAAAACATATTAATAATGATCATCGATATCCGGTTAAATAATCAAACCTCCAGAACATCACTTTTGACAGCTTTTTTTGACAGAAATGTAACAATAAATGGCGATTTGTGGCACGCTAGCCACCTGCTTGGACGTCACTACACGATTGATATTTATGATAGTGACAACATTCAAAAATAGTACTATATCTTTCTTTTATTAGCATTTTTGTATAAGTAGAGGGAGACAACCAAGTTCTTCCTCTTCTATGATTCGATATACATAACTACTTATTTATATTATATTTATTTTATATATATTTATTATATTTACATTACGACTACTCCATGTATTTATCACCTCGCTGCTCTCAATTCCCAAATATAGTAATTAATTTGCGTTTATGGTGCTTCACAATGTACAACAAGTGCTGTGTAGTAAATAGAAAGTAGGCGAAAGGATGTCATTTTCCAAGAACTGAGATCAGACTTAACATTGGTTAACGTATCTTTGTGCTAATAGTGTTATCTTACAAGGTTTAAGTGTGGTAGAACTTCGTACATTGTTTGTAAGCCACATAAATTTTGAGAAGAAATGTTTTCTGGGTTACTCAATAAGAATAACGGTGTTTAATTGGTGTAACATAATGAACAGAATATTAAAAAGCACTAATGTATCGCGTCTAGAAAATAAAAATTTGCCTCCCATGCAATACAAACAAAGCATATACAAATATGAAACAAAGTTTAGAAATAAAAAAAATCTTGAATATACATGTCTTTTATTTATTTTACCTTCTTTATCTTTTAGATTGTTAAAATATTTCGCGCTGCCACAATGGCATTACGCCAAAATCCAATGCAGGCATTTTAAAATTAAGAAACGAAGGACAATCTAATTAAAAAAAACGTTGTCAAAATGAAAACGTGGGTTCCTAGTGTTGTGTTAAACGTTCGTCTGATGCGTAGCATCACTAGTTGGTTGGAGAATGAAACGAACAAACCAACCAAATACCAAACTTTGAATTTATGTCAAATAAATGTCAACGTCATGTTTTGCTGACCAATGGTGCGTTCCGATTGCCGCTCACAGTGCTATCAGCCCTAAAACTGGTCATAACCGTTCCGATTCGTTTTAGCTCGCTAAAAGTGATATTTTAGTTCCAGTTCTCTTTAGTTCCATACGCAAATATTATTTATTTTATAAACAAAAACCATCTAAAAAGCGTCGTGAATCGATTAACGAGGATTAGGCACCATTTCTATCTCTCAGCCACTTGAACGTTTTTTACTTCACCCCTCAACCCTGACACGCGTCGTCACTGACGTTAGTCCGTAAAAGTTTACTTATTCTAATTGTTTACTTAAATAGTAAGTGATTATCGAATAATACCAAACTTGTATATATTATCTAATTTGTTGTGAAAAAACACTACTTATATATGAACAAATAAATATTTTTCAAAAAACTTTATTTTATGCAAGTACTATTTATTATTAAAACATATTTGTGGCTCTTTATAAGCTTAACAATTTTGTAAATTGTAATTTTTGACTCTTCTGACTCAAAAGTTTGCCGACCCCTCGCCTAAACCAATTTTTTGTTACAAACCAGTGGGTTGAATTAACTTTTGTGATGACTGAAAATGATCAGGTACCTTCTACTAAAGACCCGTTATAGCCGCCTGGGTGGTGTAATGAGTAATAACCAGGTCGGCACCGACAAATGTACGCTCCTCGAGTCCACCCTGCAAACCTTGCGCTGACTTCTCTGTTGGGCTTATATTGACACTAAAAACAATAAAACATGAATTACAAACTGATATAAATATATTATGCAATAATGAATGAACAAGTTTTGTTGATAAGTTTGTGAAGAACTCGTAAGGGAGTAGTATATTCATTGGAAACACCTTAACTCTGTATGGAATACGTTGCGCCGAGATATGGTGGTTAAACATATTTAGTCGAGTTTGTAGCTGTCTTAATAAGGCATAAGAAAATAAATTTAAATACAAACTTCAAAAATTTTAATTGTCTATATACTTTTCAATCTTGACCAGTTCTTAAATACAAGTTAATGTCTCCGAGTCTTAGTTTAGTTACCATTAAGATTATTGTATGTTTAAAATTCTAAAGGATTTTTAAAATATGTATAATGAATTTGAATAATTATTGTAACTGTACGAGGCTGTCATGCTAACGCAAAAGCCTCCATAAAAATTAAAGAATAAAAAAAAGTTAATGTCTAAACAATGAGAGAGGAACGACGTCATAACTTCTTGTTAATGACGAACGTCTTCGAACTAGTTATTTAAAGTTTTATTATGATTCTCTATTAGAATCTAATGACAATTACGTTAGAATATAGATAACATTAGTAGATATATGGTACAGTTCAACACCTTAGTGGGTTAATAAAATAAGTTTTTGGCAAGCAATCTTAAATATAGACACACGAAATAAAAACAAGTAATGTTTACAATAAATATCTTATTTGGCACAATAATATAACAAAATAGCAATAAACTCACATAAGTAGTCTCATTTGGACACTTGTGCGTGCCGTGGAATGAATATATTTGATTATCATTTTCTTCTTCGTTTCCCACTTCGCACTGGTTGATTTCGAGATTCGATATGTCAATATCCAGAGAAACAACGCCTTTCAAGCTAAAAAATAATTTAAGAAGTATTTGATCGTAAGTTTCAATCTTGCTCGATTCATAAAATATAATTAAGCTGTAAAAACACAAAAACACGAATTGAATACTCATTTTGAAATAATTACTTATTACAATCAATTTAATTCAATTCATTTATTGCTTCATAGTATCGAACATTAAAGTTGTTACATAATTATATTAAGATCTACATACTATGCTGTCCATCAGCATGCAATATTGTTGTTTTTAATTAGCATTACAATAATTAAAATGATCATTTAAATACAATGTCTATTAATCATAATGTCATAACCGCTATTATTATCTATTTTATTACATGTTAGGAGATTACAATATTTATTACAAGTCAGGAGATTTTTTTACATTTGTAAAATTCCTCTAGGGAATAAAAACATTTAGTTTTTAGCCATTTCGTGAGTTCAAATTGGAATTAATTTTTTGGTAGTATTTTAAATTCTCTAGGCAAGGCGTTATAAATTTTTATACACATCACATAACACTGTCGGTGATAAAGTTCCAGCCGCGGCATGTCATTATATATCAACCTGTCGGCATGGCGAGTTGCTCTCATGACATCTCTGGCACGAGTGAAATAATGAGGGTTACACTTCACAAACATGGCTGCCTCCAATATGTACATACAAGGCAACGTCATTGTATATCGTCGCTGCGCGTGCGAATCCGCGTAAGAGCAGTTTGTAAATACCGCGTAACAGCAAAACGCGCAAAATTGAGATATCGTGCTAGCCGATTCGAAACGCATATTGGCTTATGCTAGGCTTGACGTGATTTGAATTATCCAATCAGAAACGTTCGTTGTGCAATCGCAACAATACCGCGGAGCAGCAGGAGGCCTGAAGTTGGAAGCAAGTGCGCGTATTTACTACGGCAGCGAGAAAAATATAACGCCATTAGTGTGTGTTCCCGAAAATAAGTATTTTGCCGTGATAAACCACCATGTAAGTATGTTTTAATTGTTTATTATTGTTCGTTTGTAATGTGTTCATGCTAGAATGTTTAAATTACATATAATTCTGTTTTAATTTAATGGTTCTGACTAATATAACCCCTAACAAGTATTTACGCGGTTTCGACATAGCTTGCTTTATTTGTTTTGTTAAGTTACGCGGTATTGCACCTTACTAAAACTAATAATTATGAATTTCTTATTTATAGAGAAATTCTTGCAGTTTCAAATAATTCCCTACCAAAATGATGGAGGAAGGTAACTTTATTTTAGTAAATGAGGATATTAATGAAAATGTCGTAACTTTGCGAGAGCTATCTGAAAGGCGAAAAATACTGTTACAGAAGAAGAGAGAAATATTAAATGAATTGAACTATCAAAATCAAGTAGTAATGCAACCAGTGTCGACACCTTTGTCTGAGAATCAAAATTTAACACCGGAGATTCCTTTGCCTGAAAATTTAACTAACGAGTTTACTACACTTACGACGATTTTGGACCCTCCAGAATCGATGCAAAATGAAGATTCCAATATTCCTACACCGATTAAATTTAATGATGTAGTAGAAAATCACAATAATGACATTGATTTGACATCTGATGACCATTCTTTTTTCAACTTACCAAAATTACAAACTTAAAGCCATTATCGCCAGAATGCATAGAGAGGTTTCCCAAAAGGGAAATAGAAGAAAATATAAAAAAACGCAAATAAGATAAAAATAATTGGAAGAGAATGAAAAATAAGAGACTGAGAATGATGGGGGATACTAAAATGTAATATCTAAAAGTTGATGATAAAAAAGAAAGAGTTTGTCTGAAAACGTTTTGGAGACATTGGTTATAAAAGAATGGACGGTTCGCTTTGGCTTGGAGATGGGACAAATAATAAGGAACATGACAGAACAGAAGTCATACAAAAAATATCCAAAAAAGAATTAGCTAAAAAATATTTAACTGCACTACGGAAACTACCGTCCCATTACTGCAGACAATCTACTTCAAAGTTGTACTTAGAACCCATTATACAATCAAAATCTCAATTGTATCGTATTAATGTCGAATTCTCGGTTTCAGAAAATAAACCTGTGGCATTCAGAAAAGTATTTGAAAGCGTTTTGTTGGAGGAGAATATTGGATTGTTTCAACCAAAAAAGGATGCTTGTGACCAGTGCTGTGCTCACAACGTTGGTAATTTATCAGATGAACAGTACACTAAACATATCGAAAGAAAGGACTTAGCTAGAGCTAAAAAATATTTTGACAAAGAATTGGCACAAAAAGGAATCATACATGCATTAACACCCGATCTTCAGGCAGTCAAACTATGTCCTTTCCTCAATGCCAGTGCACTTTATTTTAAAACGAAACTCGCAGTGCATAACTTTTCTGTGTACAATCTTGGCAACAATGGAGTTATGTGTTACTGGTTTGATGAGACAGCATGCGACTTAAAAAGTCACTACTCACGCAACTTTTTTCGTAGACTACGTAGCTAAATTACTGGATAATGATTGCAAGGATGTTGTTATATTTACAGATGGTTGTACAGCACAGAATAGAAATAATGTGTATCGAATGCGTTGTTGCACTTGGCTATGGCTAGAAACGTAGTAATTACTCAGAAGTACTCGGAGAAAGGTCACACGCAGATGGAAGTTGATTCAGTCCACTCGGTGATTGAGAGGAAGTTGAAAAATCGGGAAATATTTTTACCCTCACAATACGCCACAATCACAAAGGAGGCCAGAAAAGTACCAAGTCCTTATAAAGTATTTACACCTGATTATACGTTTTTTAAAGATTTTGGTTTTAAAGATTACCTGATTTATGAATCAATAAGACCTGGCCGAGGAGGGTGATCATTGTGTTATCGATATAAAAGCACTGAGATATTATCCAAATGGCACCATAGAATATGAACTGCACTTTTCAGATGATTTTGTCCCATTGCCTAGAAGACCAAGGAAGATCTTCAATTATTATTACTTCGCTTTATGAATCCAGGCAACCAATTTCCAAGACAAAGTATGATCACCTACAGGTGCTAAAGAATGTTATACCTAAAGACTGCCATACTTTTTATGATAATTTACCTTACAAATATTTTTAAGTTACTATTTTGACTGTGAAATGCTGTGATTAACAGAATTTAATTAGAATTTAAGAGCAAGTACCAAACAGATTATTGTTGTTATGATTATTATTTGTTTATGAAAACTTTAATTGAAAACATGTAAGTACCTGACACAGGATTTTGAGATTATTATGGAAGAACCTAGGAGAAGGTTTATTTTTGTTATTCCAAGTTTTTATTCTTGTAAAAATATTTTTCTTTTCCTAACTAGTTATGTATGTATGTACCTTCCTAATTATTTTGATCTCTGTCCTAAGAAGTCAACTCAAAAAAATTATGAATAGGTAATCTCCTTATGAAAACTGATTTCGATAAAAATACGTCATATTTTTGTTAGATTTTACTGTAAAACAATATAAAATATTTGATTTTTCTAATAATAAATACAACCTTTTAGTAAATTGTTTTATTTCAAACCCGCGTGCCTTTAATAATAAGTCTACTTATTTTGTAATTAGTTAAAACAAAACCGCGTTAGTGACTTTACACTAAATCTAAGCCAACTGCGAGCAAATTTACCTTATTTTCCACTAAAGAAAGTTGTAAAGAACTAGCTGTTAAGTTCAGTTGGTAATAAGAATTGAAATCACTGAGATATTCAGTTTTTTCTTCCTCCTGTAAAATCATCAAAAAGTCAATACGTGGTTTTTACAAGTTGCTCTTACGCGGATTCACACGCGCGCCGACGATATGACATACATAAAGAAAGTTCAAAAATAATTCAACTAAGTTCTAAAATATGAATCAGTACAATATTATTTTGAAATAGCTACAGGCAAAATTGTAATGTTTGAGTAAATTCTTGTGTTTAAGTTTAAAATATTAATAAACTGGCCGTGATGTACCTAGGTAAATTCATCGTTATTAAATAAAAATGCTTACCCTCTTATGCTTGAAACTGGCGCAGTATAGCTTAATAACCAACGTTTGGCTTCACAGCTATAGTAAGGGTAAGTCCACCAGCCTTCCATAGCCGTTCCAGGTTCAGAAGGCATAAACTTTGGAGAACGTAAAGATTCGCTCTCGTGTGCGGAAACATACCTAAAATTTTCAATAACTATTAGAGTTTTCCTAAAGTTTTATGATTACATTTTTTTTATATTGGTGGTTCCATTGCACATACATATTACTTATTGAAAATTATCCAGTAGTCAACTTTACCTAACTTTTTATTGTCGCCTACTTTTTGAAGCAGTTTTTCAAGTCAGTGACTCAAGTATAAATTATTATTGAGTAGAACAGAGCTCTGTTATTAAAAAAAAACAATAGTAACGGTTGGATTCTGGGTTTTTTAGGTTTTACAACGTCAGGTTTACCGCTCTGCACTCAAAATTGTGAATCCTCAAGAATAAAAATTAAATAGGAAGCTGTTACTGCCGCTCAACCGGTAGACTTAAATAATTTCTTATGGTAAATAAATGTTGGATAAATGACATATAATATTGTATACTTGCCATGGGTACTCCGGGTCGGGTGGTTTATCTATCTGAGGAGACTTCACTGGCACTGGCTCAGCCGTGCCATGACGTTCCCAGGCAATTGCACTGTTAGTAGCACCATCTGTTCGTATAACTAATGCTCTCGCACCTACTGCCCTTTCTGAAGTACTTGTTCCCATTACTAGCCCTTGAGACACTGCCATTAGAACTTCTGAAAAAAAAATAATTTGAACATAGGTCTTATTTTGTGGCCCAAATTTTTTAACTTTGAGTATAATTTACATTAGATCATTTACAGCTCAAAGAACGCGAAATTCTTCAAATCACTATCACAAACCAATTTTTTTTACCGTATAAAGTTTTAAAATGATTCTATTGTGTAGCCCCATCCAAACTGCATCGTGATATCATTTTCATTCAGTACCTATTGTCTATTGCAAACTATCACAGAGTAAAAATTTCAAATTTTAAAACGACAATATTAACAACAAAAACAGAACTGAACTAACCAGTGGTCTCAAGGCCAAGTTGATGCAACAAGTTGGCAGCCAAATCTGCTCGGGCTCTAGCCGAATCCCACCTCACCGTATGCAACGGCGCTCGCAGTCTGCCATACCTGTGGGTCACGCACAGAGCCCCCGTCGCACCTGTGGCCACCGCATGTACTAAACGTAGGGATGATTCTAATTCTTCCTGTAACAAACGTTAGGAGTTCAACTAAGAGCTTTTTCTCATGCCCATCTTTTAATATCATAAAGCTATGAGAACAATATTGCTGTGGGTAAGTAGTTAAAATTATTTGAAGCCAAATTGTTTATTAGTTTTTTCTTTGTCGAAAGTTTTTATAGTTTTATTATTAAACTTGACGAAATGATAACGCAAAAACAATGTCACATTACACAACACATTTCAGTATTTCAGATCCCTGACGTTACCAGGAACATGTCATGTCAAATACCATTGCATTTAATTTTGGTTTAACGGCTTAACCGCTCGTACTTTATGTGGACATGATGATAAATAATGTCCGCTATAAATGCATGATAAAAGTTGACTTTTCAATTCTGTTTCGGACGCCACAGTTTTAGAAGAGTAGTATGCAAATTAATGTTTTTTACTATCTGCCTTCACAGCTGATTTAATAACATTTAACGCAAAGATTAAATTAGAACAACTTATATGACTTAAGTATATTATCACGGTATTATCGTATCAAAAATTTTAGCACAGTAACAATATTCTTTGGAGAATTTGAATATCTCATGGTTGGTATAATAAGACCTTTGCTTACATATAAATAGAAAATTAATAAATAAAAATATCTAGGTTATGTACGCGGCTTTGCTTACGTTTTTCTCAGAAACTATAAAATTCAGGATACCAGATACCCTAAGTTTTGCCACTGAATTTATATACTCGTCATAACCATTAAACAATCATTTGTTAAGTACAAAGAATCAAACTCAGTTTCGCATTTGTAAATTAATTAGGGTTAAATGATTAAACCTGATCCTGCGGTTGTTTATAATTACGTACGTAAGTACCCCAGTACAATTTTATTCAAAATGAATTTCAGATAATGTCTGAAATTCTCAACGCACACTTACTCGACTGAAGACCCGCATAATATGTCTGAATCTTCATTGAATAATATATACGTCTAGGCTTAAACAAAGTAACTCAAATATGAACCGTATGAACTGTGACTTACCGTCCATTTTGCTTAGCCATACCACGATATATTGCTCTATGAGATAAGTACTGATATCACTCATATGCTTGGAAGAGCTCGGTGAAGGAGTATTGTGGTTAAGTAAATGGTGTGTTGAATGTTATTGCGCCTTTTTTGTTTAAAATTTTAGTAGTAGACAAACACATTCGCTCTATCCAGGTACAAACGTCTTCGACAATGGCTCTTCTATAAGATTCATGCTCGGTCACGAAGTCCGCATATTTGGAAATTGAAGAAAATAATACCTACTATTCGAACTTTCCTTTAACTATAACGAATTGGGGAATATTTAAAATATGATTTGGCAAAAGATACGGCTGTTATTTTTAAATTATTGACAGAAAATAAGACAGGAAAACAGAGGTCATTCATTCCAACTTCTTCTACCTTAAAATAATTTCATCCAAATATTTTTCTTTAGGTATGCTCGTAAGTATCCATGTTTACCTATAGTGAGTTAACCTTTCTACTACCTGTCGTATGCGCATAATTAAACGGTTTTTTTTTGTATGAGCTTTCTTGTATTTATTTATTTATTATTACTTTAGTAATCTGTGAATCTACTAATAGCTTGATTTAGTAAATGCAAAATTAATCTTAAACTGCAGAGTATACAGCTTGGATACTTTTATCTAATGCAATAAACCTTAAGAGATTTACGCGGTTTCGTTGGGAGTGCAGCATATACCCAGGTAGGTTGTAACTGCCTTTTGGTTACAGGCAATGTTACACATACGGTTTTAGTTTGATCTTGTTTTGCATTTCTTACATAATTACAGTATTTCAGTTAAAAGTTCGGAAACACCAGAAAACCAGAAACACGAGGTTGGTTCAAAAAAATATACCATTAACATAACAATTATCGAAAGAACGTTTTAGAGCATTTTCCATTTTAATATTACGCAAATTGTGTAAATGTTAAATGTGTTAGTAACCTCTTCACGATGAAACGGCTACACGGATTCGGATAGTAAGTATCCCGTGTATAGGTATAATTTGACCTAAAACCACATACGGGCTAGCTCTAATACATGGGCTTACTTTTATCCGTAAAGGTTGGTGAATAAATATACGAATCGCAGTTTGCTTTTAACTAACAAATCAACATAAAGCCAGAATCTAAAACGGCGAATAATACAATCCTACTGCTACGTAATATTACGGATCGAGGACTAAAACGTGGGAAATGGAAATCATTGAGTTACACGGTGCAGGTTCCACGGCTGCTCCAAGTAGTTCAGCCATGTAAAAGGGTGACGCAGGTACACCCACATACATCGGGAGCATGGCCAATGAATTACTGAAAGTAAGTGGAGTGTGTGCGAGTATGAACTGACCAGGTAAATTGAGAACTATATCTTGTATGCGGTTGTGTAACATTTTGATGGACTATTTATTTGGTATTATAATATTATTGGTAGAATAAATTAAACAGGGTAAGATTGATTAACGTAAGTTAATATGATTGTATGATGTAGAAATCCAGTTAAACAAATAAAATCACATATTTATTTATTAATTTAAAGAACCAACATATCTTAAAATATCAATTACAATAAGTAAAGCCAGTAACAGATTTTTTTTAAATACAATTAAATGTAAAAAAAAATGCAAGCTGCATAGACTCAGTCATGACAAATATAGAAATAAATTAATATTAAAATACTTACTAAGCTAACTAGACTAGCTAATTAGAGATTTAAAAAAAACGTGCATAATTCTTAACTTCAATACGGTTTCAGAGTTGAGCGATACATTCGTTGCGTTTCTGGCACAGTTGGCTGGTAGCTTGTAGCGGCGCATGAAACGGTGCGGGCGGCATGTCGGTTGCGGAGACACGTATCTAAAGGTTTACGTCTGTCTTCCAAAGTAAGTAAGTTGTGAAATCGACAACCGTCGACGTATGACTCGGAGGGTTACGGGTGAGCTCTAATTAAGATGTCAACGAAGATTTTCTGTGTACGTTTTCTGGCTTGTTCGTATTATTATAAAAATATCTATTTTTTAAGCAAAATAAAATTAGAGGAGTTTCTGCAGTCGAATCTAACGTTAAAACATTAATTCAGTGGTAAAAATTGATTAACGTTTAAGGTAAAATGAAATATAATGTTCAGAAAAAAGATCTGTACAAATATAGGTACATAAGAAAAAAAAACACATATGAGCCGGAACCGTTGCACAACAGAGCACTGCGATAATAGAATTTGAAAACAGAGATAAATTACTTAAATGTATACTACCGAAATAATTGTACAATGTTTAATCTTTGATTAGTTCTGATTACAATTATTAACGCTTAGTCGACTAAATAGATTTATGGTTCTGAGATTTATGTGATTTTAATAACAATGAAATTAATAATATAAAATTGTTAACTATGCGTAGCTCAGTCACGAATGATGAAAAATAATTTAAATCAGTTCAATAGTTACAGAGTTTATCTGTAACAAATCATCAAACAAACAAACTCATTTTTCGTCTTGTTAATATTAAAATAGTCAAAATAATCCAACAAGTGGTTTTGTAGAATGTACGAATTCTGTAGTTCCCAAATTTCAGCAGTGTAAGTGAATTTCGTCGGAGCGCATAATTGTATCAATTCGGTTTGATTAACGCGCGCTCTGTTGCCCAGCTCTACTCTACTGTACTCGGTTGTATGTGTGGGAACCTTTAGGTGCTGTGTGTGTCTGTATATGTTCTTATGTCGTATGGAGAAAGGTTGAATGAACTTTGGGTTTGAAATTGTTCTAATTAAGAGTTTACTATGTGATATTTCATGATTTGAGACTTCAGAGAGCAACAAGTTGCAGAATTTATATATTGTCTTTATTCTATGGTGTTTAATTAAAGGTAAGTAATTAAATATTATTTTGACCAAAATATATAATTAGCGCAGTTTTTATTTCATATAAAATACCATTTGAAGTGACATTATAATCAAATGTTTGATTGGTGCGTAACATAGGGGAATTCCGTTAATTGCAAATAGCCTAGGCAAAGCAGATCGGTGAGTCTGCTACAGTACTGGTGGAGGCCGAGGAGGGAGGCGCACCTTACCATCTGGTGCGCCCATCGTGGAGGGCCTTCGGGCTGTTGCGATGGAGCCGCTTGTGGGCGGCTACCGCCGGCGGCGAGGAGGAAGATGGGGGGGTTTTTAGTGGGTATACCGTGGGTCTCATTAGCCTATACGGGAGTCCCACATACCCACTCGGGTGCCCCCTGCGCCAGGGTGGCATGCGTAATGCATTTTCCCCCCCGAAAAAAAAAAGGCAAAGCAGATCGGTCGTTTTTCATAGGCGTGATCTCTCTGCAGACGCCATGACAGTTCAATCATATTGTAAACCACGTTTGTATTTTGTGGTGCCAAAAAAAAGAGATGTTGCCCGTTTCCCTCGATTTTCGATGAGGTTTGTGTTTAATCTTTTGTTTTTATTTGAAACTTACACGAAAAAGCTTTTGTTTATCGGAGTAAGCATGTTTTGAAGTATTAATGGAGAGTTTATCATTACACTGAACAAGTATTTTAAAACTGTATATGGTTAGGTTTTTGTTAAAGGGGTGCTTTTGGCAAAGCGGACAGGGCTACAAGCGGCTACATTATCCACTGTGCGAGTACGTTTACTAATTTTCTCAGTTTATTTTGTCATTCCAAAATGTTGTTTAAATACAAACGTAAAACCAATCCAATTTCATGGTCAGAAAGTGCGCTGCAAAAAGCCATTGATAATGTGAAAAAAGACCAAGAACCCATCGTCAAGCTCCCAAGCGTGACATCTTCAACCTGGAAGCCTGAAGTTGGGAAGGTTTAATCCAATATTTACTTCAGCTTAAAAATAAGTCAAAAAATTTGAAATAGCCAGACAGTATATTTTTTGGACTGACACGTACTGATTTTTTTCATGTACGACGTACGGTTTATTTGCAAGTAAACTATATGAATCAATTAATTTCATAAAACTTACGTGAGACATTTTAATTAGATATTTAATAACGCGGCTTACTTACTCCAGACGAGTCCGAAACTAGTCGGACTATCAAGGGCCGACTAAGACTTTCAACGGCAGATAGTTTTCTTGAATTCGAAATACCATCTTCACCTCTTGCCACACAAGAACTTGATATGTCACATGTACCCTCACCATCTCTTGTTGAAGATTTTGGTCTGGATGGCGAAACTACAACATGACCTCTTTTGGTACAAGAAAGGGATAGTTCACGAGGGCCATTTACATTAGGAATACATGCGATCAGAGTGAGATCCATTAACAGCGTGTGCATTTTCCCCGTCCCAGGTGAGACCAATGCCGAAACCGACAGCTCCACAAACAAAACGGAAATGCAAACGCCAAAAGTCAGAAGTATTGACATCAACCCTTGTAAAAGCTGAACAATCTCATGAGATAATTAAGAGTAGGAAAAGTAAGACATCCGAGTTAGCCGGACCTAAAGCATCTATGTTAAGTAAAGGAAAAGTAAAAAGGAAGACTGACTGATTTTTATGCTAGGTATGCTATGAGAAGTACCTAATCTTATCCACAGAGACTGGTTCTAGTGTTGACAGTGACACCAGTGGGCGCACGAAACCGGCACGTCGTATGTTGGCAGTGGCAGTTATTACTTCGATAAGTGTGACGATTAAACAGTGTATCCACTTTGCAATTGAGGCAATTGAGACTTTTAATTTAGGCTCATTTTAAATACAAAATGTAAGTGTTTTTGTAATTGTTAGTATAAACAACCAAATATGCGATTATATGCACAATTCAAGAAATTAAAATGATAGTTTCTGCCTAGGTTCTTTGTGTTTGTTATTCACATTCCCTGAACATATCCGCTATGCCCGGGCTTCCCCTACCTTAGTGTGCTGGATACTAATTTAAATAACCTATACTGGTCATTTAATTTTACACATGCACATAAAATATTATCTGGATTGACATAAGTATTGAATACAAAATTCACCTGTTGATATCAACTTTTACACCGAAATGTAAACTAATATAGGTATGTACCTACCAACTTTTACATAAAACAATTGCAAATTTTGTCACGTTGTATTCCAATGAAAAATCATTCCACATTTCCAACAACTAACAACAATGATAAATCTGTGATTGCAACCAAATCCATTTCATTGTCACATTCAATGGAACCAGTGTAACAGCTGCATCTAGGGTTTATCTCGACTACGCAAATGCCTTTCAGACACGTTTACAAATGGACAGACTGAAATTCATGCAGTTATTGATAACTACCATGACGCAAATGCAATGAAGCTCAAACATCTAAATATGTACATTCCACTCTAAAGGCTCGAGGGCCTTATAGGGGAGCATTTCCCTTTGTAAGGGATTTGAAGTAAAACAGTTTTATTTTCAAAGCACTCTTTACAGATAAGTGAGTTTCTAGTTTTTGTTGATGATACAAATGGATTATATGGATTTGAAAAAAGAATTTGAGCTAGCGTTTTTATTGAACGCTGATAATAGATTAGTTTTTATTGAGCGAGTCTCTGGTATTTGTTGTGTAATGTCAAGTTTTTGTTTAGAAAGTGTAGCTATTAATAACTAAATATAATAACTAATATTATATAATAAATAAATAATATAATATAATAATAACTAAATATAAAGAAATGTATTAATAGACTAACTATATGATACCGTGTAGATAGGTACACTACTGTATAACTGCTGTAAAACAAAGTTTAAAGACACGATGGAGCAAAAAGTCACTCAACTTATAACTTTTCTACATAACCAAACTTTTGGTCGCTTTCAGTCGAGTCATGCCGAAATTTAAATTCTTTTTTACACTCAAAATTCAGTATTTTGTCTTCTGTAGTACTAGTGTCAGTTAAAGGATCCCATAGAAACAAAATAGTCGATCCAGATATTTCACACGTAGAAATGTGATCACAAACGATATAAATGAGATTAATGTGGCCATCTTGACAGTTCTAAATTTAAATGTCTAAGAGTATCCGTAATGATTGGTAAAATCACATGTTTTAGTTGATAACAATAATATTAATGTATTTATTTATCCAGAAAAACATGATTTTGGACACTTCTCTATTACGGCAAGTTCCCAGCGCTCCATAATTTAGGTACCAGCGGGTCCACGACAATTATAGATAAAAGGTAAATGATAAAAATAAATTAATAATTAATTATAATTTAATATATGTTACTCAAAAAATAAGTATTTATAAATTAGCATCTGCTGCTGAAGATAGTTCTATTAGATAGTGGCATAACTTTAAACCCGATCAAAAACTTAGCTTGGAGATATTTACTACTTCCCTTTTGTTGATTGTAGCTAAATGTAATTCGATCTAGCACCAGTAGTTACCTACGTGTTGCAAGTCCTGCAACTGAAAATTCAAGACGAAAGTCATAAACTACTTGCGACGTAAGCTCCCCGCAGCTACTTACCTTATTGCAACAAATGCTAGCAGCTTTCTTTTCCGAGTTGGACTTACCCGTTGGCCGGTGAGGTTGGCAGCGTCGGCAAAGTGCTGCAGCGACAGAACCGCCAGCGGAAGCAGCAGCGCTCGGTACCGGCGCCGCGCCCGCCACATCTCCGAGATACATTCGCGCGCGATTGCGCCTTCTGTAACAAAGGATATAAAGTTCAGTTTCGTCCAAACTACAAAGTAATCTCCTAACTTTAAATACGCAGAAAACAGAGTACCTAACATTTTATATTCGTGAATCGGTCCAAAATCATAGCATGATTATATATGAATAGGTATTTATTTCTCTTTATTTAGTCCTTTTCAGAGAAAGAGGTCCACTAAATATTTGGGTATACTGATTGATGAGCATCTTAGTTTCAAAGATCATATAGGAGCAGTAAACATCTTGTTTCTTTCAATGCATGCCGTAGCTTGATACCACGTTTTGATATCTCAAATAACCAATGTACTTTGTAATAAGTTTTTTGTATGATATACCTAAAATAATAAAAAATCTATGTTACTTCTAGGGTCCATACACACCACAAAATAATGTGAGATGGTTTTCGAAAACTATAAGCAGTGAGGAGCACCGCATGCTGTATACGGGACACAACCCAGTTCAGCAATGAAGGCTACAACATTCGAAACATACGTGTAATTGATATGAATCTAATGTAACTTACATAAATTAAGGCATTTTCGTGTATTTTTGGATAAAATAATAGGTTATTATTATTTTTAAGCAGCTTTAATAAATTAAATAATCTTCACCACGCTTCTTTAGTGAACTCACCTTACAAACATAAAGTTATTTAGTTTTAATTAAATTTGACTAAACATTCAAATCAGAGGAAGCCAGAAATAACGTTTTCATTTGAATTTGGAAAATCAATATTATACGCATCGGAAATTAATAGGTACCCGGATAAGCATCCAATTAACCTAAATTATACGAAATAGTCATTATTTGCTGTGTTATAATTATGATGAAAATTCTTCTAGCTGCAATGAACAAAGATTGTACATTGTTCAGCTTTTATGAACATTGTGTGAGAATATTATTGGTTAAGGATCAAATCAAACCATTTGTGGTAATATTACTTTTAGCTAATCTTAAAGCTTCTAAAAAAGAAACTCTACTACAATATTAGAAATAAGAATCCTAAATGAACGTAAAAATCCGCTTTGAAAGTGGCGTTCAAATCAATGTCAGAAAATTTTTGTTACAATTTACTTAGTTTCAATCACACTGAAACACCAATACGGAAAACCAACTTTTTCATCACTCCAATAATAAACATTCCAAATGAAAATAATAAAAAACAGGGTAGACATATCATGTAGGTAAGCTTTGTTCTGTCCAGTTCAATCAAAAAGTAATAAATTTACAGCTTCACTAGAATCCTTTTCAATCTGTTTCAATCGATCGCCAGGCAATTTGCGAATGCTGAATGAATAAACTTAAATAGCAATCTTTGAAAAACTTGAGAAAATTATAGGAATTGATCCCGAAATCCCGAAATTGGGTATTTCCCCTTTAGACGACATTTGAAAATGTATGTTTTTTTAATCATTTATTCAGAATATAAAGTAATTTAGACCCAAAAAAAAAATCGAAAAATAAAGTTTTTAATTTAGTATTGAAATTATATACTTAGATTAGAAAACTTGAAAAGAAGCAAAAGGCTTATTATATAATATGTTAATTTTTTAAATAATAAGCTTACTGAAAGCCTTTCTGCCATTCTTGGCCGTCAAAAGACTTTCTCGAACAGGAATTCAGGAAAAAGCCGTTAGTGTTATAATTTTATCCAAAATGTATTATATATTTTAAGTATGATTGCGTTGTATAATACAAACTGAAAAAAATAAAAGTACTGTAATGACATTATTATGAAAAAGCATATGATTGCGCCATTTTGTTTTGTGGCAATATTTGAAAAGGGTATAGGGTTGCCAATAGGGCATACAATATTCGCCCTAAAAAAAGGATTCAAGTTTTATGACTACCACTATTTACTTGCATTATTCGAATAATCCGAATTCATCAAATATAAAAAAAAACAGATTATCAATACAATATGTCACATTTTATTCTTCAGGCAAAAACCATCTGTCGATTGAAAAATCAGCCGTAATTATTTATTGGACAAATGTCATATCTCGCAATTATAATAGCAAAAACAAAAAATAAATAAATAAAATGTTGGTATTTCATTTCCTAAGTTGCAAATTGAAAATGTTCATAGACTGCTAGAATAATAAAATTCCAATAACAAACAAGAAGAATAATTAACTATGATACCTTAGCAGAAATATGGTCTACGGTAAACTGTACGGTACTTTTCTTTAGATTTTTTCGAATTGTAGTATTATTATTAAGTTCCAGATTCGTTTATTAAATCACATGAAGAGGTGTTAAAATGTTAAGTGACGGACGCATTTAGGGTGCAAACTTGAGGTAAATTGAAATTAAGTCCTGGCAACACTGAAAGATCATTCGCTCCTGCTTTTTGCGTTTTGAATATCTACTTTCGATTTGTTTTCATTTTTACGACTAGTTTTCGAAATGGAGTCTGCGATCTCTGCTTCACATGATGACCCTTACTACGGATTCCGAACCATCCATAAACGACCACTTTCGCATGAACTTGGACCCGATTTCTCAGCCCACGACAACCTGCGCATGAACATGGATAATTCGCAGCCACATTTACGCTGTGTGAACTGTAGTCGAGACGTTCCACAACGTAGACGGCACTCGCTTATTTAAATGTTGATTGTGTATGATGCTGAATTTATTGTAATTAATTATTCCTTTTTTTCACACGCTGGATTCCATTAAATATATATATATATATATATATATATATATATATATACACTTAATGATTAATATTATGTATTTTGGAATAGGTTTCCTAAAACAAATAAGTCATTTCTGAATTAAAAATTAAATGTCCACCTCATAGCCAACAGATGTTTGAGAAACGGCAGGAAGCCTTTTAAATAACAGTTTTATAATGACGATGTGAATGTAAGCGCATTATCTACGTAGCTATTATTTATCCAAACACCCATGCAATTTTTAGTATGTTTTACAGGTAGTGACGTCACAGCTCAGTACCGTTTTGTATGAAGCATTTTTCATCAAACTCCTCAAACATATCGCTGTATCTAGGGAACTATTCATTGTAAACATACTGTTACTTCTGCAATATTTCTTTACTGTTAATAAACTATTTACAAAAGTACTAAAAAATTGTTTTGTTAAATACCTAATTACAACGGAAGCACCGCGTCAAAACCTCTAGCCTTTGGCTGAAATCTATAAAACTTGCTTAGACTTATCTCAGCTAAGTAGTCTAATAAAAAGTGATGAAAATCACACAAACACCATTTTGAAGAGATTAGTGTCACATGCATAACAATATGTATACTAAATAGCATAAGACAAAGTCGTTTCTATTTGACCATTTCGCTGACATATGTCTATGTATAGATTTCGGCCTTAGATATAATGAAGGATTTAGCCGATATTATGAATTGCTCAGATTAATAGCACGTTGACCCTAGAGGCTTATGTTCGTCATCCGAAAAATTCGTCCAATATTAATAATAAGAGATAATAACGCTTCATACTTATTTAGTTTTTTATGATAGCACTAGCAAAGCGTGGACTTTCAATAGGCGAACTAGCAGAATATACCATTTAGGCCATACCGTAACAGATGCCAATATGCCCCTGAATATAATATAATAATTCATTATTTTACATCAATGAATGGATGCTCGTAGAAACAAGTCACTATGGCAGACACTACTATGGTCAGTCTAAAGGTAAGTCCACTTATAAGAGTACCGAACCAGACGATCATTCAATAAATACTGTTAGATAGACAGATATTTGTTGAATTATATTTGGGTACTGCATAGCCAACACAGAACCTAAATATCACTTAACGACTAAAGACCAAAACTTATGAAATTACTTTAATAACTCCAACTACCTATACATTAATCATTAATTCCTTGTATAACAATTTCCATTTAGTTCAAGCTAAATTAATTCACGTTTAACAAAACTTTTGCCGAAACCTGGTTAATTGGTTCTTAGAGAAACTCAGTATCTAGTGGTTATATGACTACCTAATCCTAAGATGAATGTTAACTACATCTGAGAATAATGTAAGTAAAGCTTTGATCAAGATGAAAGTGTGCATAACGTAAGCATATTGTGCTTTTGCCAAAGTTCTAACTGAGCTTTGGGTAAAACTGAGACATATATACGAGTGTTGTTATTATACCCTTTGAACAATTACAAGGTCAGGTTAGTATGAAATTTAAGGATGGGATATGAAAGTTATTATAAACGTAACATTTATAATCAGAAATCTATACTAATATTATGAATAAGAATGATTCTTCGCTTCTTTGTATTGTGTTAACTCTGAAAAAGTGTGAGAATTTTAATAATACTTCACCATTAATAATAATTAATAAATCCCCAGACAAACACACCAAACCTATGGCCTCAAAGTTAGCTTGTGCTTGTGTCATGGTTAATACAATCCATTCCCCATCCAGTAAACCATAATCATGGTCTCAGTCTACATACCTAGTGGAACACCCCCCTTCGAAGTCTAAAGACTTCGAAGCGTAACTCGAAATCCATTATTATGTTCGGCGATTTTAATTGCAAACCTACTGAATGGACGTGCTTGTCCACCTACACCAGTGGTGCTAAACTACTAAACATCACGAAGACCTAGACGTCATTTCTCCCGTCTCTCTCACGTCTCCGCTTCATGCCCCTGATATCCTAGACTTTCAAAGTCAAAGGAATCAATCTAGACCTTAGGATAATCGAGCCACTAGACCACTTAGGCTCAGACCCACGCCCGGTGTCCCTATTACTAGGGACCACCACTTAACCCCGACCCTCCCTGCTCAGAAAACCTATACCAACAGGGAAGGTTTCAAGCAAACCCTGTCTTCGTCCATGGAAGCCCCAGACTGCCCCCTCGCGATTTCATCCAACTATCTCGATACTACAGACAATATCGACTCGATAGTCGATCTGCTCACTGTTGCCATTAACTCTGCCATCAGTGAAAACGAAAAGGTTGCTAAGCATGGCAAGCCCAAGCTACCCTTGGACATTAGCAACCTAATCAATCTTAAGAACGCCGCTCCCCGCAGAGCCAGGCGCGACCCCACTCCCGCCTACAGGCTAGCCGCAAATCGGCTACAACGTAATATCAGAACCACCCTCGCAGACTTCAGAGACATTCAGAAGAACGATCTCATGATGAATATCTCTCCGTCCCACGTGGCGTACTATAGGATGGCGAAACCCGACGCCCGAACCTACACCACTCCGTAGTCTCGTCCCGATGGCTCTATCGTTTTCGAGGACGACAAGAAAGCTGAATGCATTGCGGACAGCATTGCTTCACAATGTACCCGAGTACCCAACCCACAGACCCATAACGCATCCAGGCTGTAGAAGACGAAGTCCTCCACAAGGACTCCTGTCCAGTCACCACCGACCCCGTTACCGTGTCTAACGATGAGATTATTTTCCTCATCAAAAGACAGAAATCTAATAAGGCTCCGGGTGCGGATGGAATTTCCAACCATGCACTTCAGCCTCGGCAGGCTGCGCGATCGACTTCAATGCCTGCTTCGACCTTAGCTAGTTTCCAAAAGCTTGGAAAGAGGCTACAGCCATAGGCATTCCTAAGCCGGGAATACCCTTGAACCTCCCGGCTAACCAAAGACCCATCAGCCTCCTCAAGGCAATGGGCAAACTTCTCGAGAGAGTCATATTCACTCGAATGAAGAACCACCTGTCCCCAGCGGACGGTGACCCCTTCGAAACCCCACCAATTCGGGTTTGGTGCAAAGCACTCTTGCCCTCAGCTAGTCCACCGTTTCGTCGAGTATATACTCGACGGCTTCTACCCCAGGCGACTTAAAACAGTCGCGGTTTTCTTTGATGTGGCCAATGCTTTCGACAAAGTCTGGCGCAAGGGTCTCATTTATAAGCTCTACAAGACTGGCTTACCCGATCGACTAGTCAAACCAGTCGGCTCTTATCTTATAGATAGCAACTTTCGTTTTAAACACGAAGGTACGCTCTCCAAACGCTGGCGAATCGATGTGAATCCAGAGAAAAGCTCTGTGATACGCTTCGATCATAAAAGCCATCGTCCCTGCGCCCCCATATACGAATGATAGGTACGGAATCCCGCGGGCACTAACCACCAAGTACCTAGGCGTAACGCTCGATCGTACGCTTTCATTCCTCACATACTCAGAGTTACCTAACTCGCCCGCCTATACATGGCCCGCCTAAACAGTATGTTAGGCAGGCACAGCCAAATGTCTCTTAGGACCAAGCGAACGCTTTTCAAGGTTTGCGTCAGACCAGTCATGACGTATGCCTCCCCAATCTTTGCCCATGCCAAACCCTCTAATTTGTATAATCTGCAGGTAGTCCAGAATCTCTTCTGCCGCAGGGCTACGGACGCACCGTGGTACGTGCGTAACGCAGACCTGCACAGGGATCTCGACTTATCTACAGAACAAGAATATCTAAGGACGCTCTCAACCGCTTTCTTCAAGCGATCCGAAGAGCATCCAAATCCCCTCATGCGCGAGGCAGTAACTTACACTGCTCCGTCCATGTCGTCGAGGTATAAAGTCGGTAGAGCTAGCGGGTCTCCGCTTGCATACCCCCTTCCCTAACCGGGTGTCGCTCCGATGAAATGAAATGAAATATTTATTTCTCAACATTGACAATTACTTGTTCTTATTGACGTCAAATATAACATGACTCTACCACCAGTTCGGAAAAACCTTCGTGAAGAAGAACTGGCAAGAAACTTCACGGGTATATTTTTTTCAAAATCAATTTACAGAGTCTCTTTATGTCTATACAAAATTATTCTTATCTGCATCTGTTAGCTCGGCATGTCTCCCTCCCCCCAAGTATACAAACGGCGAACACCAAACGGCACCCGTTCACGAGTTAACGCGGGATCCAGCCGTCGCCCTCCTCAACCATATTAGAGGGAAGTGAGCGACCCGTCACCCGACGCTACCATAAGAAGACGTACTTTAGTGACAATGACGCTTTAGATATCCGTCGGGGCGAAGAACTCAACGAACATAACGTTACACAGGTTTTGTTACAAATACTAGTAAAATCCTGTTAATGAGGAGATTGTACCCAAGGGCTTTTATCATCCGAATAATCGGATAGTTTATAATATGCTTTAGCACACAACTTCTGCTTTATAGTTTCTTTGAATTTGTCAATAGGAAGACCTTGGATATCCTCAGGAACCTTATTTTAAAAGTGTAATCATTGACCCATGAATGAGTTAGTGACTTTATGAAGCCTACTGCTTAGCATTCCCATGCCACAGTCAGCAAAGTGGTTTTTAGTGGGTAGGTGCCACTCACCCACATCACCCCGCAGAGTGGGGCCTGCGGAAGTATGCATGAAGCATCTTCCACCTTCCACACCGCGGAGGGTGCTGCTTAGGCGGCTAAAAAAAATATATTATGTTGACCGTTATCTTATTTCATAGGAACTGCGTGACGTTTCCACGAGGTACTTACGTTCGCTGTTAGCCGTCGCCGGTCGCCGTTGCCATCGCCGCTCACCGTTCATCGCTCACCGTTTGTCATTCACAGGCTCTACGGGTCGTCTTAGTTCGCCGTGCAAGATCGTCATAAATAGGTGGATACCTAGCGATGTTAACGAACCCTGTTAGCGTAGCCCCGGTGCGCTCTTTGGGCCCTTCAGGCCTTAAAGAAGCCGGCAGACACGATTCCACTGCACTGGGCCTTCCCCAGGGTGACGGTACAGTGCTGCCTGAATTAAGGGCTTTAGCAACCTATTTATAACCTGTTAAACTTAAACTTACCTGGGAAGGTTTCCTAAATATTTAGGTTTTATACTTAAAACTAATAGTAATAGTATAAATTTATTGATTCGAAACTCGCACGCTTTGAGTGTTTACCTCGCATCTAGTAGGGTGCGCGTTGTTACAACATACCAGTGACGGTTATCAAGTAGGTACAAGCTTTATTATTATTTATTTATTTATTAAATGTATTATAGTGCAGAGAATATACATTACTTAGATTAAAGTTACACTATTTTATTTAATATTTGCATTAAGTGTTTATTTCATCTTCATTAGTTCATCTGTAATTTATGATAATTTCGTTTTGTTTTTAGTGATAATATGTTATTTTCCGTTAAAGCTTCGCAAGTACGCATACGTACCGGCCCACAAGGGCACATCTGAAAATCAGCGCTGTGGCATGCCCGCAGCACATGCTGAGATGTGTCCTGTTTGACAAATATACTACAGCGCAACATATTGTTCTATTTTTGTACAATTATTATTTTATTTCCAATCAGTTGTTATAATTGTTATTTATTTCTTGTGTATTATTATTTTTTTAAATCTGTTTTCTGTGTGTTTATATTTTACATTGCATTGTTTTTTTCTTTTTGTTAATTAAGTTTTTGTATTTCTGGTCTTGTTCACAGTTTTTATGTAAACTATCTGTACTTTACTGTGTTTGTCTAATAGTCCAGTCATTATAGACATTCGAAATCGAAAATTTGATAATAATTCCAAAAGTTTTCAAACTTCGGTCAAGTGAATGGTACATTGGGACGACAATAAATCTCATTTTGCAACCTTGTCCGCAGTCCGGAACATTGTTAAAATTGCAATTAAATTAATTTTTCTGTATGGTCGTGAAAAAAATTCCAAAAGTTCTGCAAACTTGGGGAAGTTTTCGATATAATATTTCATATCACGTATAAAATTTGCAACCAACCTAAGTGTACGGAACATTTTTTGTTATTGAAAATTAATGTTTTTTTTTATTAAACTGAATGAAAACGTTCCAAAAGTTCTGCAAACTTGACACATATATCGGAAAAATATACCGAACGGTTGTATAAAAAATGACCACAAATTAAAAAGAATTATAAATAAACATGTTCCGGTCAACGTAAAAGGTTGCAAATTCATACAATCGTTCGGTATATTTTTCCGATATATCTGTCAAATTTGCAGAACTTTTGGAACGTTTTCCTTCAGTTTAATAAAGAAAAACATTAATTTTTAATAACAAAAAATGTTTCGTACACTTAAATTGGTTGCAAATTTGACACGTGATGTAAAATAATTGGAGCGAAGCGAGCGTAGCGAGCGAAGCTCCTTATGGACTCAAAATGTATAATCGTTCACCGCGAACTCCTCTCACACCGTTTGACCGATTGAAACCAGATTTTGCACACAAGTCTAGAGTGACCAAAGCAAGGTCAGTACGAAAAAATTTTTTCGATATCATGTACCATTGAGAAAAAATCACCGAAAAACTTTTACATTGAAATAGCATTGAAAAATTTTGTAAACAAACAATTGGCGCCAAAATTGAATTTTTGATCAGAAAAATAGAATTTCGAACATAATAGCATTGAAAAATTTTGTAAACAAACAAATGGCGCCAAAATTGAATTTTTGATCAGAAAAATAGAATTTCGAACATTCACAATACGGGGTACGGCTTTTCGTTTGTCTGTTCGAATCTCGAAATTAAAAAGTCGTTTTCTCGAGTTCTCGCCCATAATTTTTCAAATTTTCTTTTTAATTATTAAAATATAGTCGAAGGCCTACCCAGCGATACCAAAATTGTTAGTATTAAAATTCTGATTAAAAAGATATTGACGTTTCTTTTTTTACATTGACATTCCATATAAAAAAAATATATGTTTAAATTGACAATTTTTTGGATTTTCTCGCCGTTTTTGATTTTTTGTTCAATTCAAATACACTTTTCAGAGGAAAAAAATTGTTTTCGGCCAAATTCGAGGTAAACAAACATTGATTGTATCAAAAAATAGTTAACATCCCATTCTTATTTTAGAAATGCCTCCTACTCGCAGACGCCCTAATATCGGACGCCGAACAGCCAACGCTCGTAGGCTTGCTCGTCCTCTGAATACATCCAGTCAAGCCAACAGACCTATAACTGCTAATCAAATCAGGAGGCGAACCGTGAATCCACTTGCAGTAAAATTCCAAAACGCTCTAAGTAAATTGAAATATCGTGCTTGTGAGCGATGTTATAAGTTGGATTTCGTGGCGTTGACGTCTCAGACATATAAATGTAGCGCTTGTCAAAAGAACGTCACTAAATTTTTAGCAGTCAATCGTATGTTGCCGTCAGTGGTTCCTGAAGAACTTTTGGATCTTTCACATACTGAGCAGATGTTGATTGCTAGAGTCCACCCGGTAATGAAAATCTACCAAGTCCGCGCATATGGTGCTGGTGGTCAATATCACTACTCTGGAAACATAATTAATGTTCATCAAGACATTTCACAAATCGCCCGTCTTTTACCCTATTCACCGCGCAATCTGAGTGTTGTCATTGTCCAGCGAGAAGGTGTTAGTGGACATCGTGATTTTCGAGTCAGACGGCTTAAAGTCTTGAACGCCCTCCATTGGCTGCAAAGAAATAATCCGTATTATTCAGATGTTGAGATAAGTCAAGACATTGTCGACCAGCTACCAGAAGACGGCTCTATAGCTGAACAAATAAGTTACATTAATAACGATGGCATAATATCTGAAAGCATTGAAGAGGACAATATACAAGAAACGGTAGTTCCATCTGCTATCAGACAATTGCAGGAAGAATCGGTTCTCCAAACGCTGCAATGGCCAGCTGGTGGTACAACTCCAATCAACGAGTTTCAGACTGCTGGTTACATTACAATGGCATTCCCACATTTGTTTCCGGGTGGAAGAGCGGACTATGTTGACTTGAAAGGACACAAAAAATATCTTTCAAAGAATGGTCGATATATTTGATGAGATTCGCCGACAAGCGTTTTGCAAAGGATCCGCGATTTCGTTTTTTCTGCTTAAACACCCAACAACGTCATGATGCCCTCGCACGTAGTGCTATTTTTGCACGTAAAAATGATTTAACGGAAACATAGCACAACTCAGACTTGAAGTTCAACGTAACCCTTCGATAATCCAACGCTTATTGAGTTGGGGCTCGAAAATTCGTGGATCAAATGCTTATTGGTTTCAGCGACGTAATGAGCTTTTAGCTATGGTTAACCAACTAGGTCTTCCAACGCTGTTCCTAACTCTGAGTTCTGCTGATCTTTGGTGGCCATGCTTGCAGGAACACTTTGGTTTGTCAAACGATTTCGTAGCTGGTCTAACAGAAAGAGAATTGTCGAGAGTCATGCAAAAGCTTCTCAACGAAAACCCACTAATTGCAAACGAATATTTTGCAACTCGTGTTTCGGAATTCATGAAAGTATTGAAGACTGAACTACGAATCACTGAATTCTGGTATCGCTTTGAATGGCAACACAGAGGTAGCCCTAACGTTCATATGGTTCTGTGGCTACAAGGGGCACCAGACGTTTTGAAATTTGATCAAGCGAGTGCTGCGCAGCTAGGATCGTACAAAGCCTTTTATGATATAGTTGTGTCAGCTGTCAATCCAAATCCAAACGAACCGCCTGCTGAAATTCATTCTTCTCGTTTGAAATGTACGGAAATCGTTCTGAACGACACGAGTCAATACGCGCAAGCAGTCAATCGATTTCAGCGTCATACAAGATGTTCTGCTTATTGTCTCAAAACACGTTCAGGACAACAAGTTTGTCGTTTTAACTTTCCTAAAGACTTGTGTATGAAATCGAAATTGGAGAAAGACGAACGTGGAGTATGTATACTGCCAAAGTGGATGTATACTCCCAAACGTAATGATCGACTGGTTGATGAGCATAATCCATTCGTAACGCAAATTTGGAGAGCTAACACAGATTGCAAAGTTATTACGTCGGAATACGCAATGATAAATTACCTTGCTAAGTATGCTGCAAAAGGTGAACCTTCTTCTCAAGACTTTCGTGAAATATTCAGTTCGATACTCGACAATTGCGCACCTTTAGATCTTGCCAAGAAAGCTTTTTCAAAACTTCTCATCAAGTTAGTTGGCCAGCGAGATATTTCGTCTTGTGAAGTGATGCACCACATTTTGGGTGAACCGCTTTTCCATTCCAGTCGCCAGTTCGTAAAGGTTTTCATAAGCACTATGGAATACGTTCGGGTAGCTGACACAGACGATGGTGACGATACTCCTGCAGATTCGTCAATGCAAACCCAATACAGTGCTTGACCTATTGAATTGGAAAATATGAATTTTAAGTCTTTCGCAATTCGATATCACTTTGTTCGTAATAGGCTTGTCCAATTCAAGAAAGAGCAAGTCCTCCAAGTTCTGCCTTATGTGACTTTCGGGAAGAACACTGAAATGGACGAGATTTACTGTAAGCAGAAACTCCTCTTGAATATACCATGGCGAGACCAAAATTCGTTGTGAACTCACACAACTTGGAGAGAGTCATACATTAACAGTGACCTGAGTATGTGGGAATTGCCCGAGTTAGTAGAGGAAGAGTCGGAGGATCATGCCCAGCGCGTTAACGAACCTCACGAATGGATGACACTAGCGGCTACCCTGCCAAATCAGCCGATATCAGATGTGAGTTTAGGTTACCGTGATATTGACAGACAGTTTGACTGTTACTCAACAATCGACAAATATCCTCAAATTCTAGAGAATTTAGATTTCGTGAAAGTTTCTAAGTTGGCAGAAGAAGATAATTTCTCTCGATCTAATGATGCATTTGAACTGACATCCGAACAAAATCAAATAGTTGAACATTTGTTGAACCAACTGAATGACCCAAATGTCGATAGATTGTCTATCGTGCAAGGTAGCGCTGGGACTGGCAAGTCGTGCGTCATCAGGAAAATGGTGAACGTTGTCGAAAGAAATCACGGCAATGGAAGTGTGTTGCTTATGGCTCCTACTGGCGTCGCTGCAAGCAATATTGGAGGACGTACGATACATTCTGCTCTTCACATGAAAGTTTCAAAAAAACAAGAATTAGACGAATTGACAGGAGAAACAAAACGCAACTTTGAACAAGAGCTGATGCAAGTAAAAGTTGTGATATGTGATGAGATGTCTATGATTGGACTTGCAATGTTAGCTGCGATTGATAATCGTCTGAAACAAGGATTTGGGAGACAAGAAAACTTTGGTGGCGTTATTTTCTACATGTTCGGTGATATATTTCAACTTCCACCAATATTCGACACGTCGATGCTTGGAAAACCCAAACCAACCAATACTCTTGCTGTTTATGGCAAATTTTTGTTCAATCAATTCACGAGATTCTTTGAGTTGAAAACTATAATGAGACAAAGTGGACCGGAGCAGCAAGTTTTTAGAAACGTTTTATGTAACATTGCAAATGGTAATATCACTGACACTGATTACGAGTTTCTTCGTGCTCGATTTTCGTCGAACATCAATGTTACTTCGGATTTCTCTAATGCGATACGTTTAATTTCGAACAAAGAGGCGATTGCAATATACAACGAATCACGTTTACGTAACCTTGGCGTACAAGTAGCAATAATTGCTGCAAAACATAACAATTCAACAGCACTGCAAGCTACAGCCGATGAAGCCCAAGGTTTGCCATCGATATTGAACCTTGCAACTGGATGTCGTGTAATGCTCAGAACTTGTGGGTATCGAAAGGATTATGCAATGGATCTATCGGAACTGTACGAGACGTCATTTATAATAGGACAGCACACGAGAATTACTATGATGACTTTCCGATTTGTGTTTTAGTTGATTTTGATGGATACTCGGGACCAAAATTATATGACAACTCAGTACCAATTTTACCGCAGACTGTCGCGTCAGTTTCCACTTGACGTTTCATTTGCAATTACAGTCCACAAAAGCCAAGGGGTAACAGTCGAGAAAGCAGTCGTCGACGTTGGTAAAACTGAGTTTAGTCTTGGGCTAACTTATGTTGCTATGTCGCGCGTGAAAACCGTTGATGGTTTAGTGATTGATCCGCCGTTTCCTAAAACACCCTTGCTTGGAATAAACAAAAGTGCTGCATGGAAAGATAAACGAGAAGAAATCGCTCGTCTCCGCAATTTGAATGCATACGAAATATTTGAAAGTTGATTCAATCTATAATAAAGTGTTATAACAAATGAGATTTGGCGATTGTTTTTTGGTAACTTATAACACTTAGAATTATAAATTTCCGACTGATGAATTGTTGTTAAAGGATTTGTATTGACACGCATAGGCTCTAATGTTTGTTTTGAATTCTCGCAGCGATTTCTAACCTTAATTCCTTCCACGCAATACCTAAAAGAAACCGTTTCTAACAGTCAGACTAAATGCAGATGTGATTAAAACTAGACACTGTTAACCATCTCTGAGATACGCGGTCATCATCAGCTGACCATATGATTTTTCGTAAATGTTTGTATCGAATTATTTCATTTAAAGCTAACCCAAAAAAGTCCGTTAGACTAAAACAATTGATAAGGAAAATATCGCTTCGCTCCGATTATGGCATGGTTAGGTCCGGAGGACCAACGCATTCCGACCTAGTATATTTAACACCACTCCAACTTTGCAGAACTTTTGGAATTTTGGTCTCAAGAACTGAGCAAATTATCATTTATTGCATTTTTAACAATGTTCCGGACCGCAGAGCAGGTTGTAAAATTTTATAGTTTGTTTTAATACCACTCCCGACCTTACATCAAAATTTGAAAACTTTTGGAATTATAATGAATTAATTGTCTTGACTGACTGGACTATAAGTGTTATTATTGTTATTTTTTGATGCTGTAGTAATTTGTGAAATAAATGAGTTTGAGTTTGAGTTTGAGTTTGAGTATTGTGAAATGCGATGCTAAATATCAAAAAGCCTTCTCGTGCAATTATTACTTGCAGGGCAAAAAGTTAATTGTCAAGTGTCGACAAAGAACACTTTCGTGTCATCAGTAACTGTTAAATCTTCTCAAATTTTTGTTTTTTGTGTTTTTAGTCGAAATCCGCAACACTTTAGCAAATCGATAAGTAACAAAAAGTTGTTCCAAAAATATACATTACCGTTAACGTACCCCTGCTATTTGAATAATGCGTTTAAAACGCGTAATGCAAAGCACTTTGCATTCTTCGACGTTTGGGGCTTGTAGTCAGTGATTCTAGTGCCACGTAGACATTTTATTATCTTCGCTGCTCACAATTTTGGAAACACCAAAATTTACTTTCGATTCTCGATGAAAAAATTAAATCAACTCTTTCGAATATTTTGAACATAAATTTTGATAATAATTCCTGGGATCAAGCCAGTTTACCAGTGCGCTTCGCTGGTTTAGGAACTCGAAAAATTTCTTCTCTAGCTTTGCCAGCCTTTTTATCTTCGATTGACGGTAATAAAGATATTATCAATAACATTCTTTCCTCTTCTTTTACGGGCGAGATTTCTCATCTTTCGGTTGCGAAATGCACTGGAATATTGTATCAAACAGTTCACCAGTTCCACAAAATCCCGCGTCACAGCGTCAGTGGGACGACGTGCTTTGTATTTTAGAGCGGAACAAACAATTAAATACGCCTAATTTAACAGAGCGCGCTCGTCTGCTAGCGGTGGGTTCGTGGGAGTCAGGGCTATGGTTGCAGGTGCTTCCGTCATCTAACTGGGGAACCCTTTTTGACAACCATAGCTTTAGGCTTGCCTGTAGTTTACGTTTAGGAATAAAATTATGTGCTCGACACCGCTGCCGCTGTGGCGTGTTGGTCGATGAGCTCGGTCGCCATGGCCTTTCATGTTCTCGCAGCGGTGGCAGAATATCTCGCCATGCCAGTTTAAATGACATCATCCATCGGGCTCTGGTTACTTCCAACACTCCTTCGGTTCTTGAACCGTCAGGATTGTTGCGTGATGATGGCAAGCGACCTGATGGTATGACTCTGGTCCCGTGGAGGATGGATAGGCCGCTGGTGTGGAATGCAACCTGCGTAGACACTCTCGCGGCTTCCCATCTTCCCACAACTAGTATACAATCTGGTTCTGCTGCTAATAATGCTGAAAGCCTTAAACGTAGAAAATATCAGAATTTGGGTAGCGGGTATATTTTTGAGGCTTTTGGCGTTGAAACCATGGGGTCCTGGGGACAAGGGGCTCATCGTCTTTTTTCGGACCTAGCGAGGCGATTGGTGAGTGAAACTCGTGACCCGAAGGTTGGCACCTACCTCGCACAACGAATTTCTATTGCGATCCAGCGTGGTAATTCAGCCAGCCTTTTGGCTACGTTGCCCTTAATGCATTCAAGTTTAGATTTAGTTTTTTATTTGTAGTATAATTTTAACGTATAATTATTCATTTTATTTAAATTTTAAATTTGTCAATGCACAACTAAATGTTATCAATAAAAAAAACGTATAGTAATAATATAATATAGAAATCAAAGAAGAAAACTTGTTAGTTTATGGACTTAGAAATAAAATATAAGTATAAGTAAATGAAAGTCTATTGCAAAGTGGGAAATCACCGGCGACATCAATTCTCGCACAATAGTGCCTGTTATTCTAACCCTTTTCCTTGTTGTGTCTATGTATCTATAACGTATTCGATTATTTATTTATATTTTAAGCATCAAACAGCTTCATTATAGGATAGTGACTTAAAACTAAGGTTACAACATATCTTAGCCAGGATATCCTAGAACAATTTAAAAGTCGAACAAATAATTTCTATAGGGATATTAACATAACATTTTTATATTTGAAGGGCAACAGCAGTGTGAAAAAAATTTAAAAATACTTTAATTATTAGGAGATACTTCCATAACTATAATTTTATAAAACATATGCATAATAATAGGTCTTTACCTATGAAACTGCCGTTTTGCCGTACTGGCCATTTCAAATGAAAATATTTTTTTTTTGACTGATAATTCTAATTTCAAATTAATTTTATTTGACAAACATGGAATTCTTTTTCTAAAATCTTCATTTGTTTAATAGTGTTTTGTTTTCAACGCATTCGAACATTTTTCGTCATCATGGATAAGTTAAAAATTCGAGTAATTATGGAGTATGAGTACCGTCGTGGCAGCAAAGCGGCACAAGCGGCACGCAACATCAACGACGTTTACGGAGCGAACACTACAAACGAACGCACCACCCGTTATTGGTTTACCCGCTTCCGTTCTGGAAATTTTGACCTGAAAAATGAACCCCGTGGTCGTCCGAAAACTTTGGTCGACAATGACGAATTAAAGGCAATTGTGGAAGCTGATGAAACTCAATCCACGGCTGAATTAGCAGCAGCTTTCGACGTTAGCATCAAAACAATATTGGTCCATTTGCGTCAAATTGGCAAGGTAAAAAAGCTTGACAAATGGGTACCCCACGAACTCAATGACCGCCAGCGCGAAGTACGCGTGGAGACGTGCCTTGCACTGCTCAGCAGGCATACAAATGAAGGAATTCTGAACCGCATTGTTACTTGTGACGAGAAATGGATCCTGTTTGACAATCGTAAGCGCTCAGCAAGTTGGTTGGACCCTGGTTCAGCACCCAAACAATGCCCGAAACGAAAACTTACCCCTAGAAAAGTGATGGTCACTGTTTGGTGGTCTAACGCGGGTGTTATTCATCACAGCTTCTTGCCAAACGGGACAAGCATTACTGCAGATGTGTATTGTGAAGAACTGAACACAACGATGGAGAAGCTCGGACGTCTCCAACCAGCTTTGGTCAATCGTTCGGCTCCACTGCTCCTGCACGACAACGCGCGACCTCATACTGCACAGCAGACGGTCTCCAAGCTACAAGAGTTGGGGTTGGAAGTTCTCCGTCATCCGCCGTACTCACCAGACCTTGCGCCTACAGACTTCTACTTTTTCCAGAATTTGGATAACTTTTTGGCGGGAAAAAAATTCAATACCCGAGAGGCAGTACAAAATGCCTTTGAAGAATTTGTTGGCTCCCGTCCAGCTGATTTCTTCAAGAAAGGCATCAATAAGCTACCAATGCGTTGGCAAAGATGCATTGATTGCATGGGTGATTATTTTGATTAATAGAAACAAAAAATATATAAAAAAATTACGCTTCATTTATTTCGTGAAAAACGGCAATTTCATAGGTAAAGACCTAATATATTAACATTTAAAAATACAAGACATTTATACGTTTAATAGAATATGACAAAAAAGAGTTATAATAATATTAATCCGATGCCTTAGTTCCAATTAATTGCACTAACTACAAAATTGACAATTTCGAGGAGAGTGTTTTAAAGTTTTTTAAAGTTTAGACGTGAACAGTACAAAAACAAAGTGAAAATATAAAAAATTATGCATCTATTCACGAGACCAGTCCTTTAACTTCATCATATCTCAATATAGTAATATTAGTATTACTGTGATATTGTAAAAATAGCTAAATAAACATACAATTTAAAACAATTGTGCACTAATATAGATTATGTTGACATGCATTAAGTAAAAACTCAAAATATTTAAAAGCTCTACCAGGCTGGCTCAAGGTCCAACAAATAGTAATAAACCAGTGATTTAATGTTTATTTATAATGTTTATTTTTTAAATAAAATACTAACAGTTTCCAAACTAAAATCAAATAAAATGTTTTTTCGAACTCACAATCAAGATTTTTAGATGAAAGGCCAATTTTTTGTTATTTCTCATATAAATGGAATTTTTGATAATTATGAATATTATTAATCAGTCTTAGTTTGTCAACAATAATTTATTACATATTTAAAAAGAAACACATACATTTCTTCAACAATGGGCTCTTCATCCTGATTGTCAGACGATTCATTGTCACTACAATTATTGTTGACAATAGCCGCAGAAGTGGATGGTATATCTTTGTAATATTGGTCATATTCTTCGGGAATAACTCCATCTTTTAAAAGTGATAACAAGTCTTTTTTCTTTCGTTGCGAAACCACAAACCGCGATTTATATGCCTCGTGCAGAGGTTTTTTAGTTTGTTGATGCATATCGGTTTATTTTTTGAAACATGGATCAGTCAAATCGTATTTGTAAAAAATGGAAGTGGGGGATTTTTTTTTCAGCCGAAGCCATTTAATTTTCAACTTTCAACAAAAGAAATGTCACAACCTAGGCTAGGTCTTTGTACACCATCTAAAAAAATTGACAAATAAATGGTTATTATAGGAAAAATACAAATAATTTGATTTAATTAGTAGTTAGATGGTAAAAAAATAAAAAAGTCGACATTATTTGTGTTCGTTTTAACGGGCAACATTGACAATGAGTCTTTTCTATGGCGGGAGTTGTCTTGTGAAGTTAGTTCACTAAGCAGAGGGGACAGCCACCTCACTCACAGCACACTTCACTCACATCACATTGATAGTTGTCTGTCTGTGTGTTTGATTGTTCGTTGCGCTTGAGTTCTTTCTTTCGGTTTCTTTTTAACTTTACAACTATTAAATTAGCTAAAAATACACAAAACAATTCAGTTCAATTCTTTGGACTTAACGGCAACCAGCCATCGGTACTACTCGATACACGAAACGAAAAGATGTAAGTAAACCTTAGCTGTCAAAATGAAATTTTTTCTGCCATGATGTTTTTTGTTTGTATTGCACACTAATAATGCACAATTTCATTTCCTACCAATAAACAAAGTGTTTTAATAACAATTTAACAATCAAAAAGTGTTCTAAGCATCTTAAACTATTTTTTGATAAAGTGTACAAAGACCTGGCCTAGACTCCTTACATTTTGGGACATTTCTTTTCGTAGTATTGGAATTCAAAGTTTTTCAAATCCCTTCAAATCATAGATTCCCATGTTTTATAATAATAACATCTTAGGGTTTTGGTTTGATAGCAGACCCAATTATTCACGCAAGGTGAATATGCTTTTATGTTTTCGCGCTCTTTCTATACAGGCGTGAATTAAATTCACTTCTAAATACGAATGCCCCGATCCCATTAATTTTAAATCGATTATGTCCAAGTATTT
This sequence comes from Marasmarcha lunaedactyla, assembly GCA_923062675.1. NCBI lineage: Eukaryota > Metazoa > Arthropoda > Insecta > Lepidoptera > Pterophoridae > Marasmarcha > Marasmarcha lunaedactyla. The sequence continues at coordinate 9,619,082 of OV281354.1, forward strand.
TATTGACAGCATAAAAAACCACTAGGGTTACATATTTGTTGCGGTTTTGACTGCCACAAGTGTCAGAAAATTATACGACATGAGTAACAGTTTCGGGCAGACTATAAAAGTATTTCAACAATATCTATCCGATTTCAGTGGAACCTTTTTAGCCATTACACTCATCCCATAAATAGCAGTAGCCAGTGTTGTCATGAGAATCTAGGACAGTAAAATTGTACATCGATAATTATCACAAATAATAGATTTTGCAATCTCCGGTAAAAGGTACAGGTAGAATAGCTTGTAGATCAAATGTTATAGCCCGGAAAGCACCATCGGAATCCAAGCATCTTTGCTTATGTTCCTTTTTCAAATCAGAGTGTCATTTTCGCGTTTTTTGTGGTCGTGGCGTATTCTTTCTGTTAGGGAGTTGTTTATATTGGATTGCTTATACGCATTGCATTTTGTGCACTGGTCTTTCTTCGGCTTGTAAAAAGCGAGTCTTGGATTATAAGAGTGTAAAATATTTTGATACACAAAAGGCGACATAGGAGTTATTCTCTTTTCTGGGCAAAAAATTTCTTTGTACATTCTGTATAAACTACTGAAGTTGAGATCTCTGTCCAAATAACGTTTTTCAAAATTTTGTCGATAATAGTGGGATTCAACCCGAGGGTACTGGTCAATGTGCTCTTTTACAAAGTTGCTGGACTCCACTGAAGTAATCTTTGCCGGGACTTTTCCTATTCGTATGTCAGTGCCCATAAATATGCCATTGAGGCCTCTATTTTTGGAGCAATTATTAATGATGCTCATGCTAATATTGAATGTATTACAAAATTTTTTTTGGCAAAACCCCTCAAAGTAAGTCGTTAGTATAGTAGAGCATTCGTGGAACTTATTTAGTTTTGAACTACGTTTTTGCTAGAAAGAGACATATTACCGATATTTCGTTAAGTGCAAACGAAAGAGCACGACATTTAGTGTACTTGGCACTAAAAAAGTGAAAATTAAAAATTTTGCAGTTAGTACATTTGTGAACTAAGGCATATATAAAAAGTAAAAATAAAAGAATAAATACAATAAAAAATAATATGTCGTTTATATCAATATAAAGCAAATTAAGCATGTTATTTGTTAGGTTCCTGTTCTGCAAGCCCCTGTAACACTTTTAATTTAAAAAGACATATATATGTTGAAAAAATTCAATATCCCTAAATGTTTTATTGTAAGTATTAATGACTGCGACGTGAATGTGTATAGAAGACCACATCCTGTACGACAAGCGGACACGTTCATCGCAATGGTTAAACCCTGGCGAACCAGCCAAATCCTGCCCCAAGCGAAAATTTACTCAAAAATAGTTACTTGTGAGCGCTTGGTGGACTAGTGCCGGTGTCGTTCACTACAGCTTCCTTAAATCAGGCCAGACGATTACGGCAGATGTCTATTGTCAGCAACTGCAAACCATGATGCAAAAGATATCTGCTGAACAACCGAGGCTGGCCAATCGCTCTAGGCCACTGCTGCTGTAGGACAACGCTAGTCACACATTGCACAACAGACGGCTACCAAATAACGGGACCGTGAATTTGAATGTGTAAGACATCCACCGTACTCCCCGGACCTTGCTCCAACAGATTACCAATTTTTCGAAATTTAGATAACTTCTTGCAAGGGAAAAAATTCAACACTGATGGGGCAGTCCAGTTTTATTGATTCCCGTCCGAATAGTTTTTTTAGGAAAGGGATCAATAAACTACCTTTGAGATGGTAAAAGTGCATAGATAGCACTTTAATTAAATAAATATATAATATTTTTTTGAAATTGACTTTATGTTCCTCCCTGACAGAACCCCAATTTAATTTGTAATGACCTAATAATATTGAATAATTTCTATACCGTTGCTACTAAAGTATTCAAAAGCCATTTTCTGCATGGTACAATTTTAATTAAACGACAAAGATCTTAAATTTTTAATTAACCAAGACTTTTGTAGCTATAAAACAAAATGAAAGTACTAACTTACACTCATTTTACATTAAACCGCATTAAATGAGGTTTCAAAAGTTATTTGCAAAAACTATGTCATGTTCTGTTTGTAACATACCCTGAGGGCGACCCGATAATACGTCCTCGTTTCTGAACAAAATAGCCCTTGGACCAACTGGCAGTTCATCAGATACTGTGATACGGGTTGAAGTGAATTACTTACTTACATTACTTCTTGGTTTAGTAACGGGGTTATTTTAGGCAAAGTAGGTTAAACTGCCTACATTTAACAAAGTAACTAGATTTTATTATTTAGTCCATTCATGTCAAGTTTTGGTTGATATACAAAACAATTACGTTGGTACGTGTTGTAGTTCGAACAGAGATACCAAATGAATTTATATCACTTTTATTTCATTTAAATAATAATATTATTTGCTCAGCACATGCTACTATTGAAAACGATATAGTGCCGCTGATTTTCAGCCTGCCTTTGTTATATTTTACAAAATTTGTGGATACTTATTTTCTTTAATTTATATTATTTTGTATATACGCTCGTAAATTTTCCTCTATATCTAAGGTCATAAAAAACCATAGAAATCGTAAGTGATTAATTTTACTGTTATTACTTGATTAAAATTTAATCGTGAGTTTTGTTGCCTTTGTTTTTGAAATTGCATTCACTGTTCCTGCCCTTCATCGGAACTTAGTTTTAACGGCGGTTACAACAGTAAGTTAAAATACAGTCTCATAACAAGCACATTAGCACTTTTTTTTTAATTTTTTCCATGTTTTTTAGATCGTACCTCCTGTGGATATAACAAAGTTCTTCTATATAGAACGAATATCGGTCTCAATCGGAGCCGTTTGACATCATACAACTTTTCTAGCATATCGTAAATTAAATAAAAAATATCTTTGTAGTGTAATGTTTATCAATCCATTTTAAACACAAAACAGATATAATTTAAAAATCAGTAAAGAACAAACTTTAAATTTATTCCACACTAGCATAGCAAGATGAAATTCCTTGCCACTTTGCTGCAAACTTCAGGAACACTTTTGAATTTACCACGCGGTTTCACCAGCTTGTGCTAAAAGTTTGGACCAAAGTCAGTTACAGAAAGATTTCAACTGCAGTTTCGTTGCTATTAACAGTAATACTCTAAATAGAAGTGGCAATCTCGACTAACTTTGTTGTTGTAGGCACGGTTCCAGAAAAGTTGCAAAGCTACGCTCTAGATACGTCGGATGTTGTAGCCAACAAAATACCGGGTTCTCTTAGCTATACACTTGTTTGGCCAGTGCCCGTGTCGGTTCCCATGAGTATTTATTATTTGATTAACTTCATTACGAATAAACTCAACTTGCTTTTTGTTTCTACGTTGAGCGAAGGCTGTGTGTATATTTCGGGGCTAAAGTCGGAATACTTGTCTAGAGAGTGCCGATGACTACGTGAGGCGTGGCATGTTTAAGCTTGAAAATGTTTTAAAATATTAAGAATATAAGAGAGATATACCTATGTAAATGTTTCAAGATATTTAAAAAAGAAACTAGTGTTTCCGCAAGCCCCTAACTACTATTTTATGTCTCGAAAACCAGAGCCATTTGGAATAGGACTCTGATAAGATGGCATTTTCTGAAAAGTTTCGGTTACTGTTACGAAAATAACAATTAACTTATTGTATCTGTCGCTGAAATCAATGTATATGATCTATGGAAATAGGTGTAGTTTTATTTACATAAGTGCAAATCAACTTTAACTAACGTATATGTTCCTATACGTTAGTTAAAGTTAAATATATATTCCTCGAAATATGTGTTTTTCATTTCAATGCCTCTCCATAAATCAGTCTCGTCACTAATAAAAAAAACAATTTTTTCCTCTTCTAAAAAAAGCACAAAGCAGGTCACAGTTTTAAAGGTTCATTTGTTTCCAGTGGCCTAAAAAATTGTCGAATGTCTCACCTCGAAGACATATTCGAGTAAAACGATATAGAAAAAGTTCTTTTTTTAAATAAAATCACCAAAATTTTTAAATGAGATTCGGGTTAGGGGGAACGTTCAAGTAAAAAATGGTGTCGTCAGCAAATGCTGAGTTTTGCTGTCGCCGGCAACTGTGCGGAGAGGTAATACGAATGTGTTCAATTTGTTATAATGAACCTGCAAATAAACGTCATTTATTTTATGAATATTTACGGTGTTACTGTTGATTTTGAGGAGCTTGTGTTTGTAGTATTACTTAATATAATTATAATATTTCTTACAAATGGTAAGGAAATCGATAATGTTTAGAGATGTCCGTGCCATTACCATAATTAATGTGATCTAATTCATAATTTTGTAGGTAAATTAGAATATAACTTTATTTTCTAAAGGCTGTTTTCCAACAAAATTGCCTTAAATGATACAACAATGAAATGTCACAAAAGCTTGAAAATGCCTTATGTCATCTTATATAAAATCACATTTAAGGTCTGCTGTGATTCCAATAATAAATATATTCCTAAACAAACACTAGGTAAACACTTCAACTGTATGGTCTTCAACTGTTTGCTTACATCCATAAGGATGACCAACTGTGGGGGGGGGGGAGAACAAATATATGAATATTTACATACATATGAATATAAAACATGACCTGAGAACAAAAATCTGTGAGCCGGAGATCTCCAGCGTACGAGGCAGGGCTACCATCAACACTTCTCGGCCGTCAATATTCTTTTTATGGTCCAAGACTTTAATTTTATCGTCTCAAACATTGTTGTGTTTTGTCCATTTTCACCTCCATGGTTATTAACAAATCTGATGGCAGTATCATTAGGTAATACCGTGTCAGTACCTACACAAGTACAAAACTCCTCATGTTCAACTAGCCAGCCGATTGATCGTAAACTCCGCCTAATAGATTATAGCAATATAAGCTCCTATTAATGTATCGTAACTTTAAGCTTTACTAAGCTTGAATTATTTTGTTGCTTTGAGAATACAACATGTTTATAAGGGTCTGAGTCATCATTTTTCAATTATTATATTAGCAAATAGATAAACATTTTAGTGATCAATATTATGAACAAAAAAAGCATTAGTTTCTTGGTGTAAACGTAAGTTACACAAAGTGCACACTTGGTACACGAGTAACCTTTAAGTATGGGGAAAGTAACTAAGCACTTGCACCTGTATTCTTAAACCGAGACGGGTCATTAGTTGTCGTTACTTGTGCGACAAAAACGTGAAGCTTCTCAAATTATGACAATTTCTTGACTGAGAATTCTAACTTTTGAAACTTTCTACGTCAACCAATTTTTCATCAAAATTAAATCATTGCTCAAGTCGTTACTAATGAGCACTACATGTAAGATACAGAACTTCTTACATCGGTTTGTACTGTCACTTTTATCTATTTATTCAAAAAAATTACTAAAGGAAACAGTACCAACACACACACACACACGCGCGCACGCACACACACACACAGAGCATAAACTGAGTACAAAATCGTACACATAAGTGATGTGTACGATGATTTGAGTATACGAAAAAATGCACACACTTCTTAAAAAATGTGTTAATTAATTTTATAATCAGACCTCAATCTTAATTTCTTACGCAATTCAAACATTATTTGAAAACATAAGCTTTCAATGGTGGATTATCATTATTTACTTTATAAATTTTCATAAAAAATACTCGAGTTAGGAAATAATCTAATGTTTAATAGTCCTTCTACATGTTAGTTTTTGAGTTTTAAGCGAACAATGAACAAAGGATCTTTTACAATTGGTGACTCCATTTCTTTCTAGTTAAATAATGCTTGTTTCTTTCTCTCAATGCCTTTCAAATGAATTTACGTTCTATTATATTTTCTAACATATATTAAAAGTGATATAACTAGGCCAGATCTGTGCATATGCTGTAAACAGAATATCTTTTGACAAATGTACTTTAAATAAAACACTTTTTACCGGATATTATCGCGTATATTTTAGTTAATTTTAAAATTATTTCGACGTTTCGGCATCTTTGCAGTTGCCGTGGTCACGATAGACACTGTCTATCAGTGTGACACTGTCATCGCGAAAATTTAAGAATAGATTTAACAAATGTACTTGTTGTGTGTTAGCAAACGGTAGGTTGAAGCAGAAATCACTGTGTGTCTCTTTTAAATCAAGAAGCTCTATATAAACTTTGATTTTATACGTTTAAAAATGAGCCTAGCGTTAGATACTTTTCTTATCAGGAAATTCGGAAATGCAGATTTACTTATACAGTAATTCGTAATTTAAATATGTTTGATACTAATGAAGAATAGTTTTATTCGAATAGTCAAGTCGATCACAAAAATGCGTATGACAGAAATACGCATACAAAGTCAAGGGCACCATACAGGGTCAATCTATTTAACTTACCTTTATGAAAAATGGATAATAACTTCGATTCAAAAAATTAAAAATCCACTTCATTCAAAAGTTTTAATTTAAATAAACTGGGTTCTGACCATAATTTACATGAAATGTCTCCTAGATATAATAAGGGCGTAGGTATATAGAAATATAGATGTAAGGAATAAATAAGTACCTAAACATTTTCCTTAAAACAACGATACCATTAATAATCCACAAGAAATACTCAAGAATATATTCCGGAGCGCATAAAAATGTTATTATATATATCAGGGATATTAGGTTCGAGAGCGTGTAAAAAACTGGGCAAATACAGTTAATATCATAAATTGACATAATGATTGATTGATAGAGGGAGATGGTGCGGTTGAAAATGCGAGGCAGGAGCGAACCCAAAAGGTTCGTTTACACATCTGACTGATAGACCAAAAAATGCAAATATTGAAAGCAAAATTTTTTATACTACGATTTTATAAGTATTGAAAAAATGTTAAGGATTTTCGGGTAGGATATATGCCTTTTTCGACATAATGATCATGTGGACAACCACTAAGATATTGGGAATCGTAATTTCAAAATTAACTATATATTTCAAGGGATGATAGATACTTCAAGCATACCCGTATATTCAAAATATATATAGTTTTATTATTACATTCATAAAGCAAAACATATTAAATGTATTGTTATTGAATAAAGGGCGAAAAATCTTTAGAAGTGAAAAAAGAGCCATTGCAAAAGAATTGAATTACCTAGTTGTCTATTTGTGTGTATTGTTTGTGTCGATTTGTCATTGTCACATCGTATAGGTTTACGTGAATCATGTATGTTATTTTCGATTAGGATTGTTGCTTTTGATTTGTAATAAATAAATAAACATAATAATAATAAATAACTGTACTTTTAGAATAATCAAGTGAGATAAATATCTATATAAAACATGTTATACCTAAACATGTCACACATAAATACTTTAATTTACAACACACATAAATTGCAAAAAAAATCATGCAATGTACCCACATCCAAAAAAGGTATTCTCTTCAAATCCTGTCTGAACAGACCGTTATTCGGAAACGCATTTGCTCGATTTCCTACAGCTGAACGACTTAAACTTATTTATCGAATACTAATCCCAAGAGGCAGAACGCGACTCCTGGTGTAATTTTGAAACGTAGTCATTTGAGATGGCGGTTAATGCGAAAACTAATTTGTCTGCTTCGGGTTCTTAGCTTAGTTCTGATGATCAGTCGAACTAGCTGAACTGTGGCCATTTTAGACCCACTGATCCGTTTTGTTATTCAGTGAATTTATAGGTACCTATAGAATTTCTTGAATATTTAGATAATTTACTTCTAGCTAAGTCGCTACATATTATTGCAAATCCTTTATAGTAAGTACCGATATGTGGTGTCGTATTACTATATAACTTCTTTTTTTAGTGGATTCCTTTTTTATTATCTTGTCGTTATGACGTGCACTATAGAGTAATTTATTATTTTTTATTTCTTACGTTTTGAGTCGATTGTAAATTAAATCAGCACGTGGAATATTTTATTTGCTGCCTTTCCATTTTTTTATTGTTGGCATAAACATACACTTATCCACAACAGCCTTAATAATCCCACTGCAAAAATATCAGCTTCAGCAAATTGCGGTGGTATTAGTCCATTTATAGTCCACCACGCATGCCTACTGCAGGTTGGCAGACTTTACACATACCTTCGAAATAATTACTTAGGTATGTGGGTTTCCACACGATGTTTTCCTTCACCGTTAGAGCAGCCAGCTTTATGTACTTAAGTTGTAAAACCTCATTGCTGCACTTGACTGTCATCGGGGATCGAACCCGAGACTTCAAGATCCAGAAACCAGCGCCTTATACAATGTTCTGTCGACGATCTAAATAACTAAAAATACAATAATTATTTATGTAAACATTTATTTGCAACTTAAATACGAGGATAAAGCCTTGTTTCTCAACGCCTCTACAGTCAAAAAGCTTAGCTTACTGAAAACAAAAGCATGCACATGAGCAACAATATCCATAATAAAGATATTCTTGAGCTAAAACAGACTTAGGTAAACTAATTCATCGGACGCTCACATCATATTCAAATATGCGTATTAACTTGTGTTAGAGTGAAATGCAAACATTATGCTGGCCTTCTTGCAAGTAACCTTCAAAGGGACGTACAGTCGGTACCGCCTCAGGCTCAGATTCGCCTGCAGTAGCGTCGTTCCTGATGTGCGGGGACCGTACAACGCGCAAGTGGTTGACTCCCGTTTACTCGTATTAAGTAGTTAAGTTGGTAACAAAATATTTTGTTACTACATGTCACTTGTGTGTCCAAACGGATTAAGTAGTTAAGCCCATAAGTTCAATGAAGATGAACAGATATGTGGTAAAAGTGATTTTGGATAAATTCAGAGAAAATTTGTTTCGGAAATTAAAATTCTAGAAGGATACTTTTTTTTCTAAATTGTTTACCTCGTTTATCCCACAAGCATTCCTGTTTTAAATATTCTTCAAAAAATTTTAAAGTTGCAACTAAAGTACATTCCGACAATTTGAAAAGAAAAGAGAAAGTGTGAAGTAATAAAAATGTTCTTGCCGCCACCTGCTTTGTCAACTTATGCACTTAACTTAAAATCACGTCCAAACGTGTTAAGTGAAAAGCGCCCCGCCCACCTACTTATACGAAAAATAAAACGAATCATAATCTACTTAATTACTTGCGTACTAAATTTTAACTTACCACTTGTCACTTAACTGACTGTTTACACATAATTTTTAACTTAAAATTTAGTTACCAACTTAACTACTTAACGTGTGTAAACCGAGTGAGCCGATTGTCCTAGCATTCCGTTAGAAAGTCAGACAGCCCTTTGCATAGTTTCATGGGAATTGGAATGCAAAGGGTTTTAAGTTTGACTCGATTTTGTGAAATTACTTCGCGAGTTTTGTTTTAATCGCTACATTTGGGTTAAGAATGCTGTAGTGTTCTTTTGGTTAAAGAACCTTACTATGACTATTTGAGATAGCCGGTTAGTTAAAATATTTGGTATGTATATTGTATGTGGTAAGTGGTAAAAGCAATATTTAGCCTAGTAACTCAGATCAGCGCTAGTGGGCCTAATCTTTGTAATGGATCAAATCTATGTTAACATAAACAATTACTGTACTATCTTAATATCTAACGAACAATTCAAAATCTTGGTATATTATTTTATCGTAATTACTCATCAAAAAAAATTTACATCTCTTGCTTTATTTGTCTATATATACTCAATACTCAATATATTTATTGCATTCACATGGTAATTTACAATGGTGTTCAATATTTTATGATCACATGTAGGGTGTAGCAATAGAGAGGCCGACGTTTCATTTATAAAATTTATTAAATAATGTCATCTTTATAAGAAATATTTAGTCATAATAATTATAGTCAGGCCATTTTAATAGGTAACATTTGACGTCTGTCAGTTTTATCTTCATAGTGAGGTGACCTGCTTAAAAACATCGATTAAAGTGAAAGAATCGATACGGACTTGAAACATATGTGAATTTTAAAAATCGTCAGGCGTCTCGTAATATTTTTTCTTTCGTAAATTGAAGGAGCAAAATAAGACAAGTACATAATATAACAAAAAAATTGCATTTATTCAGTTGAACTATCAGAACTGTGTGTTATATTATTAATTCATTTTCAATAACATTGTCTATTCTCACATCTCGTTCAAAATCTTGTAAAATTATTTTCTTTGTTTTCTCTACGACTTTTTGCCAGTCTTCTGTAGTGACTTCTGCACACGCAGTTTGTAACAGAGTCATCATTTTAGCTGTACTGAAGGGTGGTTCAGTATTGTTCCGCGCTGTATGACCCTTTATTTGTGCCCAAATAAGCTCGATGGCGTTATACTGGCAATGGTAGGGAGTCCATGCTCTAGGGCTAGTTCATCGATTACATAGCGGAGCTTGGACGGCTTAGTTGCTTTTACCAGACTAACAACTCAACTTTCAATAAAAGTGAACTTGCATCCACACCATTTCTTACCAGACACGAGACAATATCTTGCTTTTTATTTGCTTGAGTGGTTTATCAACTTGTACAGAATTATACGGTGCATTGTCCATTATAATTGTCGATGGGTTTTCTAAGCTGACTAGCAGCTTCTTTAAAAACCTCACAGTTAATTTCCTCATTGTAACCACTTGTAGTTTTAGAGGAAAATGCGAGGAGGCAGTCTGGAATAAAACCTTGAGAAGCTGATCCCGCGTGACAGATAATAAGTCGGGCTTCTTTTCCCGATGGAACTTTTGAGATAGAGGCCGCTGTATCATTGGTCCAAACCGTATGGTTCGCATTCAACCATGTTTCGGCAATAAACACGACATTGTCCCAATCTGTAATTTTCTTTACTTGACGTAAGAATGTTACTCTCTTCAAAATATATCTTATCGTAGCGTTCTAGCAGGATTCCGCTTGTCAATTTTTTTTAATCTAATGCCAATCGATTTTAATACCTTTGATAGAGACGATTTACCGCCACAAAATAAGCCTGCGTCTTTTAACGAACTCATTACCTTTTCCCGTGTAGGATATTCTTTTCGAATGTTGTCGAGGTTGCGAATTGTAGCAGTATCAAAATTATCAACGCCAACAATTTTCTTATCCCTCTTTCTTATTATCTTCTGAGCCTGATGGCCCGTATTTCTCTTTCAGAATTTGTGTTACTGTCCTCTTCCCTATTCCCAATGTTCGGCAACGCGTTCTCTCGGTTGTGTCAATGGTAAAAGAGGCCCATCGTTAACTGATTCACGTACAAAACAATTGTACAATTTCACCACTAGTTCGCGAGATTGACTGTTTAGCGTTTTCCCCCGTTTTGACATGGTAAGACTGAAATGTTGTTCTTGTTTACTAATCTTTTAGCAATCGGAGTCCAATTTATAGCCAGGTAAACGTAGTCGGTAAGATCAGTCTAATAAAAAAGCCGGGTTAGAAGAAAATAACAGAGAGCACACCAAAAACGCACAATCACTTCGCACAACGACAAAAGACTGCGTCATGTAATGGAGACATGACGTGGCGTCATCGACAGGCACTGGTGTTGCCAGCAACATCCCACCTAAATTGTACCAAACATCAATGATTTTTCTATTTAGTTATTTTTTGTACTTTTATAATTAGTTAAAAGAATAATATATATAACTATGTTTTATTATAATCACAACGTGGTTATTAATTTATGATGATATTTCTTCACAAGTAATCATTGCATTCGATTCAACTTATCAGCTTTCGAGTTTTAGAGTAACATCCCTAGTGTTTAAAAAGAAAAAGGGTTAGCTGACTCAACATTGTAACGACGTTCAGTTCTTTACATCAGAAATTGTTTATTATGTTTAGAATGATTTATAAGTGAAAGCAAATCGTAAAATTACTCGTGATGGTCATTACTACAATAAATATGTAATCGTAATTGAAAAAAGTTAAGCAATTGTGCAGTTCTAACAAAACGAAAAAATATATTATTTTATGCCCGCCGTTACAAGGTTACGTTGTTGAATTTTGATGAATTGTCAAATGTTACCTAGTAAAATGGCCAGACTTTAATGTCATATATTTTTAAATGTCAATTGGTAAGTTTTTTTTTAATATGAATGTAAAATTATGTATTATATCATTGCATATTTATCTTTAAAAATTCGTTTAGATTATAATAGGATTTATTTATCAAAAATGCTTTCAGTAACTTTAGGAATTTTATACAGTTTTTTTTTTCGTTTTTTGTGTAGGACGGAATTTGATTATATTATATTTTTATAGACATTATAAATGGGCTTTAACAATGCATTGTTAGTTTTGAAAAGGGACATACTAATCTTGCTTCCCTGCTAGGTCTCAGTGAATATTGACGAGAGGTTTCTTTTAAATTAGTGTATAGGGAAGCATGTTTTCTCACTTTGCACATTTCCATTATACATTTCCAGTCAAAGTTAGGAGTCGCAGTTTTTGGAAATATGGCTTACAGCTTTCAGTTTGTTCTATATTAGTAAGAATTCTGATAGATTTTTTATTGAAGTACAAAAAGCTCTTGTGCGTCTGTGCTGTTTCCCCATAAGGTCACACCATAACTAAGACGCGAATGGGTATAGGTGTATACCTATATTTAGTTATATATAGGGTATAACGCGGTAGAGATATCGGTACTGTTTTTAATTTCCCGAAGAGCGTAACTGAAACTAGATAGTTTGGAGTTTGTGCTTATTACGTGCTGTTTGAAGTTGATATGGGTATCAATATTAATTCCAATTAGTTTAAAGGTTTGCACACATTCTAACGGTACTTCGTTGAAAAATGGCTGTAGTTGTAGAGCTTGTTTTTGATAGGGTCGGAATTGCACGATTTTATTTTTTTCAAAATTTAATTCTAGGTTATGATTAAACGTCCAATTGCTAACTTGTGATAAAGCAGTTTGAATTTTATTATTTGTTTTCATATTTATCACAAGATGTATCTAATTTTTTGGTAGGTCGTTTATGTACACTAGGAATAATAAGCATTCGAGGACACTACCTTGTGGTATAGATTCTGTCATTAATTGTACATCTGACTTCTGACATTTGTTATTTCGCCTGTTCTAGGGTTAAAGTACTCTAACTCTACGTATTGCGTTCGGTTTTGTAAAAAGGATGAGAACCATTTATGAGCTGTTACACAAATACCTAAATAAAATAATTTTTTTAGCAAGATATCATATTGTACTTTATCGTAAGCTTTTGACATATCAAGAAGAAGTCCAATTGCGTATTGATTATTGTTTATAATGTCTAATATGTTTTGTATATAAGTAAAGACAGCAAAAGAGGTGGAGTAGTTTTTGTAAAGCCATTTTGAGATTCACTGAAAACTGTATATATTTCACAAAAAGAATATACTCTGCTATACATTACTTTTTCGAGTATTTTTGAAGCAGAAGGTAATAAAACTATAATACAAATGATACAAAAATATATAATACAATACGATCAATCAATTATATTTAAATTTAAGTTGAATCATTACACAAAATTTCACTATCACAACCATCAGTTTGTGTATTAAACAGAGAGTAGTGAATATAATTATTATTATAAAGTGGAAAGATTTGATTGTTTGTAGGTAATCAATAAACCAATAAACCGATTTAAAAAAAACATGCACCACTTGAAAGGTGCATTATCCAAAAGTAAAGTGTTATTACAATATACATATAATTTATTTCGTCTCGAAGTTTCACCGGGATCGGCAATTACGGGGTGAAACTACGCAATAGAAGTGGAACATAATGTTACTTGTGACAGTTGACAGTTAGCCATATATCAAAGGATTCTAAATTATTATAATTGATATTAATTTTAATATTGATTTATTAGAAGAGACGTCACAAAGTAAACGATTCTTGAATCTTTTTAATTGTTACAACCTGAAAAATCTCTTCTTAGAGCCTCCGCGAATCACAGCGACCTCAGCCACATGTCTTGATAACATTTTTACAAATTTAATGCGATGTACAAAGTCAGTAATTAATAAACTACAGTCAGATCATAGTGGGCAGTTGGCCACTTTTGATATTGGGCTAAAAAATACTCTAAAAAGAGAAATTACCTTTATACCCATGAATGAGAGACGGCTTGAAACATTTAGGAAAAATGTATTTGAAAAAACATTTAAATTAGATTAATGTGGAGATCCTATTACTCAATATAATTCTATTCATAATATAATTAATAATTAATATGATTCTGTTTTAAAAAAAAGAAAATATGTGTAAATAATAATTTACTTAGCTTTAGTGACTGGGCAAAAGTGGGAATATGCAGAAGTAGAAATAGATTATATAATTTGTACAGTGAAAGACCTCATAATCATAAAAAGACATTTTATGAATATGTTTGAAAGTATTCAAAATTATTTAAACGAGTATGCAGTGTAGCTAAATCTAACTACATTAATAATAAAATTAAATAAAACATTTCAAAAACTGCATGGAATATAATTAATCAGGAAACTGGGAAAGCAAAAGAACCTCACACCAAATATAATTTAAAAATTAATGATATAGGGTTGTCAACGGACATAAAAGTTGCTGAAGCATTTGAAAATTTTTTACTGCCATCCCTGTGTCAACTACTTCGAGTATTAATTCATGTTCCACTCTTGCACAGTCACTGCTAATGAAAAATGTAAATTCAGGCGATATTGATATCATCTTTAAACATGTTACTGTTCCACAAGTTTTAAATGCGTTTAAAAGCATTGAAAGTAAAAAATACTGCCGATTTAGATGGAATTTCTTGTAAAATTATTCAATCTGTGATTGATGGTATAGCCCCGTACTTAGCCAGTATATTTAATGACTGTGTTGATAACGGTGTTTTGCCTGATTAAATTAAATTGGGTAAGGTCATTACAATATTCAAAGCAGGTAGTATGTCTGACCCTAATAATTTTAGACCTATATCTATATTACCAACGCTCAGTAAGATTTTTGAAAAATTAATTTTAAATTAATTACTTTCTCGTACGTAATAGTTTAATAAATTTTAAGCAATTTGGTTTCACGCAGGGTCGCTCAACAACCGATGCCGGTGTTGAGCTCATAAAACACGTATTCAGCGCCTGGGAGGAGTCGTGTGATGCTATTGGTGTCTTTTGTGACTTGTCCAAGGCGTTCGACTGTGTGGATCATACTACTCTACTCATGAAACTGCACCATTACGGCATAAAAAAACCGAGCGCTTGCCTTGATTAAATCATATATTTCTAATAGAAAAGAGAAAGTTGCAATAAATGGAGAAAAATCATCAGGATTGGCAGTGACAATGGGTGTGCCCCAGGGCTCAGTTCTTGGTCCTTTCCTATTTTTAGTATATATCAATGATCTGCCATCGGTCGTTAAGAATCAATGCAGTCATATTGATTGCTGACGATACTTCTTTCTTATTTAAAATCAAAAGACAAGAAACTGACTATCGAGCAGTAAACCAATGCATCTCCAACACAGAGAAGTGGTTCTCAGCTAATAATTTGCTCCTCAATGAAAAAAAAACGAATTGTGTTAAGTTTACATTGCCAAATGTCAAACAGGTAAACACAAACATTGTAGTTAAGAGCCAGTAACTGACTCCTGTAAACTCAACTGTATTTCTGGGCATAACCTTAGACGCCAAACTCCAGTGGGGACCCTGTGTGTTGATGGTTTAGCGAAAAGGCTTGGCTCTGCCGCATATGCTGTTAAAAAAAATGAGACAAATTTCAAATGAAACAACTGCTCGATTAGTCCATTTCGGTTACTTCCACAGCCTCATGACATATGGCATTCTGTTGTGGGGGAGTGCTGCCGATATCGATACTATATTTGTTCTGCAGAAAAGGGCTGTTCGCGCAATCTATCAGCTCGGTCCAAGGGTGTCACTTAGAAGTAAATTTAAGGAAATAAATATTCTTACTTTCCATTCACAATATATTTTAGGAAATTTAATGTATGTAAAAAAAAAAACATAACCTTGTTTAAAAGAAAAAAAGATCTGCACAATGTTAACACAAGAGGAAGAAATATGCTGGCACCTCATAATAGTAGGCTTCACAAAGTCACTAACTCATTCATGGGTCAATGAATACGCTTTTATAATAAGGTTCCTGAGGATATCCAAGGTCTTTCTATTGACAAATTCAAAGAAACTATAAACCAGAAGTTGTGTGCAAAAGCATATTTTAAACTATCCGATTATTTGGATGATAAAAGCCCTTGGGTATAATCCTCTCATTAATAGGATTGTACTAGTATCTGTAACAAAACATGTGTAATGTGTCTGTTTGTTCGTTAAGTTCTTCGTGCCGATGAATATCTAAAGCGCCATTGTCACTAAAGTACGTCTTCTTATGGTAGCGTCGGGTGACGGGTCGCTCAATTCCTCCATGGTTGAAGAGGGCGATGGCTGGATCCCGCGTTAACTCGTGAACGGGTGCCGTTTGAGGGTGTTCGTCGTTTGGATACTTGGAAGAGGGAGACTTGCCGAGCTAACAGATGCAGATAAGAATAATTTTGTAAAGACATAAAGAGACTCTGTAAATTTATTTTTAAAAAAATATACCCGTGAAGTTTCTTGCCAGTTCTTCTTCAGGAAGGTTTTTTTGAACTGGTGGTAGAATCATGTTTTATTTGACGTCAATACGAACAAGTAATTGTCAATGTTGAGAAATAAATATTTCATTTAATTTAATTTCATTTTTTTATTTTATTAATAATTAGCAGGCGTTTGTCTTCCATCTCACCTGATGGAAAGTGACGATGAAGACGAGGATCATACACGCCTGTCCAAGAGGTACCTATTCACTTTAAAGCTCGAGGGTTATATTTGTCTGGAAAAACAGACGCAGGCAAATCGTTCCACTCTTTGGCAACACGAACCAAAAATGAGCTATCAAACCGTTTAGTTCGGCTCTTTGGCACGCTAACCAAAAACGGGTGAAACTTCTGTCTGCGGCTGGTTGACCGGTGGAGAAAGAGAGAAGGTTCGATCAGCTGAATAAGAGCATTTGCACACTCTCCAAAGTGCAATCTGTAAAAAACCGATAGACTAGCAACTTTACGACGATGTTCGAGACTTTGCAGTCTCGAAGAAGTAAGTTTGTCGTTACCTATGAGTCTACAGGCCCTTCGGTCGACAGAATCCAACGCTTCAAGATGGTACTGCAACGTTTGCTTGTGCCGTATTTAATAAAATAGGTTATTGCACAAACAAACTTGCCGACATTTATGACTGGCAACTTATAAGTCTGTCATTATTTGATTTTATTTGTAACATGTAAAATATATATAATATGGATGATTGTTCCATGGCATCCCTGGACGGGATTCCTTTAGGGAATTCCTTTACGGAATTCTATCGCGGGCTTCGTCCCCAAAATAGTCTAAGAATTATCCTTTATGTTATTTTAAAATAGATTCATCTTAAATAAAAGTAATTTAAAGTTATATGTGTTTTTCCTTTGTTGATTAGGAAGACCTCCCTAGGTTAGATTAGGTCCATCTAGGGTCCCGTACCCCCAGAGTACTTAGCGGAATCATTCCAAAGATGGCTGCAGTACTCCATACAGGATCGAACCTGGGCTGTGTACAGGTTGAGCAACTGTTCGGAGTTGAAGTACCGCCAGACCTTTGCGATGACTCCCAACTTTTTGGAAGCTGACTGTGCCATGGTTTCAAACTGTTGACCGAAATTAAGTTTCATTATAGCAAAGCACGAAAATCTAAATTATTGTATGTTAAGCCGATACAAAATAATAAATACTAATTGTGAAATTCTTAAATCTAAAACGTGTTTTTTCTCATCTTTTCCTTTAAAGCGCATCATAAAATATTCTCTAACTATAATAACAAAATTCTCAATTTACAAACAAGAATATTTACAAAAGAAGAACAAGGAAAGAAAAATAATGAAAGATATAACACAACGCCTCAATTACTTTGTACATAGAGCAAAGTGCCCTAAAGGCTAATGGGATGAGGGATTTTCTGACAGCTCGACTAAATAGTAAATAAATTATAGAATATGTGGCGTTAGTAAAAGTTGGTCCTATTTTTTTTATTATTAACATTTATCGTATACTGTAGAACTGCGCCATAATCCTGGTCTGACATAAATATTTATTTATTATGATTTTTACATTTATCTAACTGTTTGTGCACTGCATGGATGTGGTATTTTAGAAACTTTGTCTTCTTCTCAGCCTATCTCATGCCGTGAATTTGGACCTACTTTTCTTAGCGTCATCTATCGAGGTACTAGGAAGTACCTCGATGCATCTGTTACCTCGATGGATTTTATGAGACATTTCAATCATATTTAATGAGTGATGTCACACATTACTGTTCAGTTGTTAGAGGTTATCCTTTACCATATTCCGGCTTATAATTTTTTTCATAAAGAAAGTAATGAAAAAAAAGTATCAGCCGGCAAGTATTATTAATGAGAGGTTTTCTTTCAGTAAAAAAATGATGTTACGACTTAATTTCAACCACCAACACCAGATTTTTAATAATATATTCTCTTTTCATAGATTCTTTATTTGCCTATTTCAAGTATTTTGGTTTAATTCTACACCCTACAAGAGCCCTACCGTTCAATGACATTGACCTATCAGCTCTAGGCAGAGCCATATATTGTAACAGTCGGTACTAATGTTTGACATTCTGTAAACCACTCGTTGAATAAGTAATGTGTGTTTGTCATCGCTTCTAGTTTTTTAATTAACCTTGTGTGGTCACAAACACAGCACGCACACTTTATTTTATTTATTGAATTTGTGATTATATAGGTCTCACGTTCACGGTTCTTATTTTACTGCGGTAACTAGAAAAAATATGTAACGCGTAATCGGAGTTCATGCAGTGTTTAAAAGTCTCCTTCTTCTTTATTCAAAACCTTCATTAAACCTTTTTTATGTATGCTTTTAGTAAGAAAACTATTTAAATATCAAAGTCCTATATATGCAAAATAAATAATTCTGGACATCCACGCCATTTATATATTTATCAATTAGCAAAATGCATTTTTTAAATAAGACACGTTTGCAGCTTTATTTGCAGAACAAATTACTCTATAAGATTCTAATGTATGAGTTTAGGGGATTGTTCCACATCGAACAATTACCTATATTTAGTATTGGCGTATGTACAAATTTTGTTGCGCCGATTGCCTGCTCAACCTTTGTTCTCCTGCTTAAAAAATATAATGCTTCGTCAGCCACATATGGCTGACTTTTTTGTGAGCGTTTGGGCTGTGTCAGCCATATATGGCTGACGGTGTAGACCTGTTTTAAATATGAAACATAAAGTCGTCAGCCACATTTTTCAAGATATTGTGGACGTAATATGGCTGACAAGGCCTGTCACAGTATAACTTTGTCTATGGCACCAACAGTTTAGCTTTTAGTTTGAAAAATATGAAGAATTTTTGTTGTAAGATTGAAAATGAGGAACAATAAAAAATAAAAACGTGATTCGCAATAGAAACATATTTATTTAGTAATAAATGGCGTAAAATAGAACTTAAAAAGAAATAGCACTATATCTAAATATTTTCATAGCAAAAACAATAAACATTTTGGAAATAAAAGAGATAAATACATTTTAGCACTAAACTACTACAAGGCCGGTTATAAAAATTCGAGATCGGTCAATCAACATATTTCGTTCTACTTATAATCATTGAACTCACTTATACTAACAAAATTAAAAGCCTTATATACTTCAACAATACTTCAAATCCAATTACAAACTTATATACTCTACAATAACCTACTTAAATGTTGGCATAAAGGGGATGAGTAAATTCATAAGTCCGTAAACATTATCTTAATTTCGGTAAGTACCAAAAAATAATAACAAACACTTATAACTACGATAATTAACGATCGCTATTACGCATACCCAAGCTATTTTTGATCAAAATATTTTTGCATAGTCTTGTCCTAGCCTAATTGTTACTTTTGCGTCAAATAATTAAAACCCTTGAGAAAAGAGTGCCGTGAAAATGTCTTTTTTCCCCCTCAGTCAACTATTAAAAGGTGAAGTCTTAACGCCTTTACGTTTCTAAATTCATGAAGTCATCAAGTGTTACAAGATGAAGAAAATAAAATATGTGGATTTTTTTGTCCTTATCGTAAATAGGTCAAAATTTTGGTTTGTCATATACTTTTTAAAGGATAAGTGTTATATAAATACAAGATATCACGAAAGATTGGGTTTATATTTTTGTATGCCAGATAAAATCTATGTATGTAGGTATAAGATTCATTATATTACCTAACACAAACTAAAAACCGCGATAAATTTACGCTCAACTTTATACACTTATGTATTTAATTAACTTCGAAAATAAATTAATTAAAATTACATAGAAAGAAAGAAATAATTTTCAACGACATAAAATGTAAATTATGTGGACTAAAACGACTATCAATAGCCCAAAATGGCTGCGGATTCTATAAATGAATTGCTCTATATTAAGCGTATTTTAACGGATACTATTTGCTATTCGAACTTAATTTTGTAGAATATTTTATTAAGAGGAACATTAGACGGGAGACAAAAGTGAGCCAATGGACGCATTTCATCAGCTGATAGCTCAGACGTTTTTATTGATTTTTTTATACTCTGAGTTTTCGACGAGTGAAACTGATAACACAGGACTTATTCGAAATTTAACTTAATTTAATCTCAGTCTCGGTCTGCGTGCGTTCTCGAGCGCACGTCGATCGCAGACGCCTTCCCGCTCTTTTAGCCCCCGCGCTTTTTGAGCACCCAAATTTCATAGTTGTTTACCGTATTAAGTTTCTAACGCCGTTTTCACGGCGGACAGTGGCTCGTTAACCGTACTTCTAATAAGTTTCTAACGCCGTTTTCACGGCGAATAGTGGCTTGTTAACCGTACTTCGTGGTACGTGAGCTTCGTCGACGGGAATTCGTTGTTCCAGGACTTCAAGTGCCGTGTTCGAGTAAGTTATCCGCGTCGTTCTCAACCGCCCTACTGCGTGTCGGGTGGTTTTTGGAAGTTAGTCATCGTTGTTAGGTTCATATATTGTCCCTCCCCAACCCCTCCGCAATGGCTTCCCTAAGCTCTGATGAGATTAGGAAGAAGTTAGTTGATAGTACCGGTGCTGAAGGCATACATATAAATGCTGACAAGTTCCGTTTCCTTGATTCTCTTATCCCGCATATCATGGCGTTAATTCCACCAATGGCCCCTCAGGCCACCCCAGTCCCCCAGACCCCTCTGGTCTTAGGATCTCCAGCGTCCCCTTCCTCCAGTGACATGGAGTGCGAAGTAGACGCCCCTCCGCGACGCAAGCGCGCACCCGCGACCGAGTCATCCTCGGACGCCACCCCAACTGGCCCTGAGTCTCCCTCCTTTACGCTTGTTAAGAAGCGTTCAAAACAAGACCCGGCGCCCTCGACGCCCGTCCCTACACTTCCTGCGGCGTCTTCAACGCCAGCTGCCCCGGTGTCTTCAACACCCGCCTCGGCCCCAACTTCCGTCAAGGCCAAGGTCCCACCACCCGTTTTCCTTCGGGAAAAGGGTAAATGGACTGAGGTCTCGACATTGTGCAATGAGCACAAAATCCATTACATCCGAGCAGCCAACTCGGGTGAATCTATTAAAATCTTAGTCTCGTCGATAGACGACTTTCGAGCTCTAACAAAGCTCCTCACCGATAAGCAATATGCTTATCACACTTATGCTCTGTCAGAAGAGCGTAAGATCAGAGCGGTACTCAGGGGAATCCCGTTCGAATTATCGAACGAGGCCATCCTGGAGGATCTGCAGTCCCAAGGCTTCCCGGCACTCGCGGTGCATAAAATGCACAGCAAGTACGGGAGGCAACACCCTCTCGCTTTGGTGATTCTCGCCAACGTCCCCAAGTCCAGAGAGATCCTGAAAGGGGTTAGCTCTATTTGCGGCCTCTCTGGGATATCAATCGAGGCGCCTCATCGCCGCGGTCATCCCGGCCAGTGCCATCGGTGCCAGTTGTACGGGCACGCGGCAGCCAACTGCCGCGCACCGCCCAGGTGCGTCAAGTGCCTGGTCCCGCACTTCACTAAGGAGTGCAATCGCACTCCTGAAACTCCCTCTCCTCCCGATTGCGTGCTTTGTGGCCAGTCCGGCCACACCGCAAACTACAGGGGCTGCCCTCGTGCACCCCGTTGTATGCGCTCCAATTTCAAAAGGGCGGCACCCAAACAGGCCGGCCCCGCGCCTTTCTCAAGAAAACTTTCCGCCGCTGCGTAGCCGGGTTCCTCCGGCTGCAAAGCCTACCCAGCCCAAGCCTGCTCCAGAAAACTGGAGGCAGCGTCCCGCATCGAATCCCATCCCGGCTCCTCGCCCATACAAACCCACTCCTCAATCCTCCGTAGCGGACGATATGCGTATCGTCTGCGACGCTATTAAAAATGTCGATGTTAGTGAAATCGCAGTCTTAGCCCGTAAACTTAGGGCATCACGTACTCCGACAGAGCGTTTGCTAGCTCTGGCGGAGCATAGTTCCCTTCTCAATTCATTGTAGGTTCATTTAAATGAATTGATCCCTAAATCATGCTTCGGCCGACCTCTGCCCAGCCCCGGCTTCACCGGAGGCTGCCCAGAACGGCCACCAACTCATGTCCCTTTGAGCACCTTCAGTGCAACTTTCACTACAGGCGGAAGACCCGCTAGCGGGTCTCCGCCAGCGCGCCCAACTTCCCGACGGGTGTCGCTTCCGATGAAGGCTAAAGGTATACGCTTACCACAGCCAACAGGTGGTTTTTAGTGGGTAGGTGCCATTCTGGTGAGTCCCACATAACCCCCCCGCAGAGGAATTTACCTGCGGGCGGGTATGCATGACGCATCTTCCACCTCCCTCCCGTGAGGGTGCCTCGGCAGCAAAAAAAAAAAAAAAATAAATAATTTAATCTATGGTTTAAGTTTATAGTACTGTGGTGAGAAGAAGTAATCCTGTTTTATACCAACAGCAGAGGCCCAAATGTTAGTGGGAACATACGTTCGTGTGATAAATATAAAATTAATATAAGATAAGATTAACTATGGTTATCAACAAAAACATACCAAAAAACGTATTTTTCGAAAATTGGTAATTTATAATTGGCTTTGTCTAGAATTTCTTTTTAACTCATAATATGGTCTCTACTTTTTACATTCTTTCGACTGTCATTCACTTTTCTGAGTTAGAATTGTAGTGAACACTCTCTATGAAAAAGTATACCGTGTCCTTTCAATTGAAGAACAGAAACATCGTTTACATACATAGAGAGAAAAAGATCACCAATTTTTTTAAATAACGCTACATATTTAACTTTTTCTGATGCTGTCCAATAATGTTTACTGTGTTTTATGCTTAACATTGATTTTTCAAATTATTTTGTATTGATTTACTTCTAATAATATCTACTTATAAATTTTAGAAAAATGTATGCACCACCTCTAAAACACCATTTGAAACGTTTGCCCTTCCGGCTTAATATTAAAAAGCATTTATAACTAATGTTTCTTTTAAAAGTAAGAAAAATAAAACAGTCCTAGAAATACTTTAATAAAGTTTCCGTCAGACATTACATGAAGCAACGGACTTCTTGACAATAATAAAATAAGCATAAATACCTACTAACCTACTACTAAAAATATAACAAAATTGCCCTCTTGTCTTGCTTGAGCTGGAAGTCCTCTTCTGCACTTTTTCTTATTCTTTTTGTTCAGGAAAATACAGCTTGATAATGGAAGGTTATGAAAAGTATTTTGTAGCATCAATATGAATAGGCCATTTCATAAACATCCACAACAACGTCGTCTTAAAAAGGGGTGTGTTCGACTTTTTGTGGCAAACTTATTTATTGATGTTGATTTTTTGTGTAATTTTACTGGCCACTGGCTGCTTATAACGTAGGAATGTTAAAGCAATTACAGCTTCTACAAAAAATAAACTCTGTAAACCGTTCGATCAACGAAGAATAGTGAATAGGTATCTCGTGGATAGACGTGT
Organism: Marasmarcha lunaedactyla; assembly: GCA_923062675.1. Lineage (NCBI taxonomy): Eukaryota > Metazoa > Arthropoda > Insecta > Lepidoptera > Pterophoridae > Marasmarcha > Marasmarcha lunaedactyla. Next base: position 9,643,054 of record OV281354.1, read on the forward strand.
AACACCTTCGTCTTCATCGTCACTTTCCATCAGATGAGATAGAAGACAAACGTCTAATCCTTTTTCAATAAAAAAAAAGGTTCTTATTAGTTGTATAGTCAGTAGGTACTATTCATAATATTTAAAAGTATAGTTCGTAAAGCTACTTCAATGTACTACTATTACCTAAAAATTACCACTTCAATATAGCTGATGTCGTTTTGCTGAAACGTTTAGTTTGCAACTTATAGCTTTTGATTTAAATTATGTTGAAGTCCAATTTAAAGTTCAATACGAAAATGCATCAAACATTTTCTAACTTATTTGTCGAAATCAAAAATATAAATAATACGAACAACAGAAAATTGTAAAAAAGGTCATATATACGTGTCTGATAGGATTCGTACCGCCCACGCAATACCTCAACTCGAGATACGGTCACCGAGCGTCTTTCCATCAGTGCCAACTGGCATCAGTAGTCGAATTTATAATTGAAGTCAAACGTTAAATTCATACGATTCATCCATTTGAAGTTTGAAAACTCCTGTCTTAACATACGTCTCCTTCCCAAAAAGAACTTCTATGAAAAATTTCAGACTCGTAGCTCTTTGATAGTATTGAATATGATTTGAGTACAAATCATATTATTTGTCACTTCTTTTTTCCTTTATAGGTGATATTCTGCAAATTTTTTCTAAGTGCTTATGTGCTTATAGCTGTATGCCGAACAACAATGGCCAATGTCTATACAAAAATGATAATTTTTTTAAACGATACTACTAAATATTGTGGATACTAAACTTCATTAAATAGTAGTAAATCAAAAATTCTAAATTAAATAAAAAAAAGATATTTACATTTTTGTATGTTGAGGTTGAATAGAAATGAAATATTTATTTCTCAACATTGACAATTACTTGTTCTACTTGACTTGACTTGACGTCAAATAAAACATGACTCTACCACCAGTTCGAAAAAACCTTCGTGAAGAAGAACTGGCAAGAAACTTCACGGGTATATTTTTTCAAAATAAATTTACAGAGTCTTTTTATGTCTATACAAAATTATTTTTATCTGCATCTGTTAGCTCGGCAAGTCTCACTCCCCCCAAGTATCCAAACGACGAACACCCTCAAACGGTACCCGGTTCACGAGTTAACGTGGGATCCAGCCATCGCCCTCCTCAACCATGTGAAAGGAAAGTGAGCTCCCGTCACCTGACGCTACCATAAGAAGACGTACTTTAGTGACAATGACGCTTTAGATATTTATCGGGATGAAGGACTCAACGAACAAACACATTACACATGTTTTGTTACAAATTAGTACAATCCTGTTAATGAGGGGATTATACCCAAGGGCTTTTATCATCCAAATAATCGGATAGTTTATAATATGCTTTTGCACACAACTTCTGCTTTATAGTTTCTTTGAATTCGTCAATAGGAAGACCTTGGATATCCTCAGGAACCTTATTATAAAAGCGTATACATTGATGAATGAGTTAGTGGCTTTATGAAGCCTACTATTATGAGGTGCCAGCATATTTCTTCCTCTTGTGTTAACATTGTGCAGATCTTTTTTTCTTTTGAACAAGGTTAAGTCTTTTTTTACATACATAAAATTTTCTAAAATAGATTGTGAATGGAAAGTAACAATATTTATTTCCTTAAATTTACTTCTAAGTGACACCCTTGGACCGAGCTGATAGATTGCGCGAACAGTCCTTTTCTGCAGAATAAATATAGTATCGATGTCGGCAGCACTCCCCCACAACATAATACCATATGTCATGAGGCTGTGGAAGTAACCAAAATAGACTAATCGAGCAGTTGTTTCATTTGAAATTTGTCTCATTTTTTTAACAGCATATGCGGCAGAACCAAGCCTTTTCGCTAAACCATCAACATGCGGTCCCCACTGGAGTTTGGCGTCTAAGGTTATGCCCAGAAATACAGTTGAGTTTACAGGAGTCAGTTCCTGGCTCTAGGTTATGCCAAATGTCAAGATGCTTGGTTTGGTATGATATTTGGTTATTCGCATATTATATTAGTGGATTCGTCTTTAAGAATGCACTTTAAAAAAAATATTGTCAACAGAGCATGCGTAACATCTGATTTCAATCAAAAGGAAACTATTGGGTAAGCAGACTTGTTACCATATTAAAAAAACTTCTGAAAGCGTTACTTGATAGATGTCCATGAAAGTGCAGTTAATTTCGGTTACACCTTTCTATCTGCCCCACTCTGGTTTCGGGGTGCAATTTTTAATTGAACCTTACAAATGACGAGGCATATTATAATCAAACACGACGGTACCTTCTTACAGAGTTGTGTAGATACTTACAATTATTTTGACCGCCTCGAAATTCCGATATAGTAATTACAAATAAAATAAACATATACGTATACGATTAACGTTGTTATTTTGTCTTTTTTCGTGCCCACGGATGTCACTTAGCATCAGACAGATTGTGCACTCCTTTGGCGGCTATAAAAATAGTAAATACTTCTCATAAATGGCATAAATTTATAGATATTGTTAACGTTTATCTACGAGTATTTAAGGCACACAAAAAAAAATCAATAAAGAGCACAATTTACTCCATCTATTCCGCGTTTAGTTAATAAATAGTTTCCTTGTCATGGGCAAACTGGAAGAAAAATTAATTGTCGATTAAATCATGTCTAGATTGCCACGTAATTGTTTGTTATTAATGCTATTAATATGTTTGCTGTATATGTTGTAAATGCTATGTTAGTTATTAGATTGTATTAATAAATGGCTTAATAATGTTACATCAAGAATTTTAATTAGTTTAGGGTTTTAAGTTGTTGATTATTAAATCAACAACATTAAGTTAAACATTTATGTAATGTTTTTATTTACTTACCTTTTTTTGAAATTAAAGTAGATTAGAAATCTGCTAGTGAAATCCCCATTAAAATCGGTTCAGCCGTTTCATAGTTTATCGAATACAAACAGCTACACAAAAATTTAAAAAAACGACGAATGCTACATTACAAACTGACACTTCAATTTGATTTATTTGTATAGATAGATGAGATGTTATCAGTAAAAACAAAAGAAGTTACGAATGAATCTCAACACTGGGTGCTATATTGAACCTTTGTTAAACTAATATGTCAATGTCATGTGGCCGACAGCCTTCAATCACTGAAGCCTCAGCCTTTTTTTAATAAAATGCAAGAGTTTTAAAACTATATTTTCGCAGATTCTGAATTTGCATATTTCAGTCAGAGCCATCTATTGTGATAGTTGGTACGATTTTTTTAAAATTTTGAAAACCTCTCATTTCAGTCAATCGTAGCTTTTACAAAAGTTCAATAATTTTGAGAGGTTGTTATTTAATAGGTAATGATGCGAGGCAGGCCGTCGGTTTCAGTTGGAATTGTTTTTTGTTCCTTATGTTTGTTTCCCGTGGTTGGAGATATTTTTAAAAGCAAATTCTGGACACAAGAAACAACTATCAGCGCGGAATCACTTATTTTGTAATTTAAAATTTTAATTTGACTTTTTATTTATTTGTTCGACATACTCTGACCAAAACAACTAATTATACCTTTTCAAAAAATTCTTTCACAACAAGTTACACTTTCACTTCATTGTCCGGAACAAACTAAAGTTATTTAAATAAAAACACAAATAACTTTTCAAGTAACCTTCATATTCATGTTACATCGCAACAGCCTTCAGTCTCAGACCGTCAATAATCCCATTTCCCCTCTCTGAAGCTGGGAGCCAAAGAAATGATGCCTCTACCTGAATGTGATTATGTCCTACTTCCGCATGCCTCCCTTTGATGTTGTCTTTAATGGTACTTTACATAGTTTGGAGTTTAAATTGCGTTAGTTTGTGTGATTGTTTTAGTACGTAGTAATGAAATGTTTTTATTTGTTTTACCTACAAAATGTGTTGCCTATTGATTTTTAAAATGTATAGTTATGAAAATGTAAATCTATTGGTGAAGTTTTTCCTAGCAGATCGCCTAGCTTCTTCGCACGGCTTTCATGGATAGCCACAGCCTTCAGTGGTCATAGCACATTTCCAGATTTAGAGAACTGAATTTCGAAAAATCAGCTTTCCGTCCATAAAGGTCCTAGATTATTTTTTATGCCCTGTAGCATGCTGAGGGTGACGTAAGATGGACGTTCCTATTCGCTCTTGGCCGTTGCAACGATTTTAAATCATGACTTAATATCTCAGCGAAACTCTAAATATCACAATCGTAAAATATTTCATTATTAATAAGTTGTGCAAATTAAAAAGCAATCCCGATCAGAATGCTTTTAACTACTATAATTTAGGTTTTGAAGTCTAAAGTCTTATTACACTCTTCTTCTCTCAGTGCTTTCTAAATTCAGAAACGTAAACCTTAAAGTATTTCAGCTAAATTCCACTGGGTATTAAATAGTGCGTATGGAGCAGACTTACTAAGTTTAGTAATAAATATCCCGAGTCACATCCACATACGTTGAGTTATTGTCGAAAACAACATAAACTCAGGAACACCAAGGACTTCCAAACTTACGTCTAAGTCTTAGGAGATAAACACACACATTAGTTATCATTTAGTAAGCAAAAACTTGACAAGGCTTTTATAAGAACCTATGCTTTACGAGGATTAAATAAATAGTGGGTACAGTCGGCCAAAAATGTGGTTTGACACCCTACGGATGAAGTTCTTTTGCACGAAACAACAGGATTGGTTTTCCCTTGTAATAATACTCTGACAGTTAAAGACTCAACCTTACAGAAAGTTCTGTCAAAAGTGATAGACCACTTTCTTGGCGGACTGTACGTATTACGTAAGTATGTAAAAAAAGACATTACCAATACTAAACAAATTAAATAATTAACAATAAGGCCGGCCCGAAGCTTCTACTTGCACATATCGAATTTTATTCGGATCGTGCCGATCGGACTGCCCGTTTGGCCGATAAAAATTGATAATTGAAACATTTCAATATTTGAGGGGCACTTGGCTAGCTTTTGTACGGGTGTTCCTAGGATTGCATTAAATAAATAGAACGAGTATTATATGCCAATATTTAATAATTTAATTTAGTTTTTTCCTAGGAAGACATTTTAAAGCCGCATTATCAGCCACACTACATAATGAAAACATGGCGCTAATTATCATGTTAATGTTTTATTAATTCTGTTGTTACTTTTATTTTCCAATTTATTGCTTATCCAATTTACAAGCTCCTTTCGAGTTTTTCGTTTGATTTCGTTTGATTTGTTATTCTTTACCAATGTTATAACAACAGCAAACATCTTGATTTAGAATCGAGTAATTGGTAGTGAGTAAAAGGATATTTTGATTATTTCAGTTTGCCAATACGATTATGATTATTTTAATCTAACATTAAACACCTCCAAAGTCATTTAAATGTTAGTTATAGTTTTTATAAGTCTTAACTCGCAGTGTATATCAATTATTGAAACCATACAGTCAGCTCTAGTTCGTCAAAAGGACCTGAACAAACCACAGACTAGAGAGACAACAAGTTGTCACAGACTTAGTGGAACAAGCTTGCTGTTTCATATTTTCATTCAACAATGCGGAGTATGAAACGTCACCTCGGTGTGTGTAGCATCACTAATTAGTTCGTTGTGTGGCTACATGATGTTCGTTTTTTGTTTCTAAGTAGAATATAATGCACGTTATAATTTATTAAATATTTTTTGTATGTCTACCACATTTTTTCAAACATTTCGAACTGGTGTACATCGCGCTAGCCGAAAATGAAACGTCTCCTTTGGCGCACTCCATCACTTCCCAGAATTTGATCTTTATTAGCAACACTATCTTATTCTGAAATAACACAGCTAGTGTTATTTTTTTCTCAAAATTTTCAGGTTCAATTCCTGGCTCGGGATACCTATTTATTTAGGGAGAGATACACTTTTAGTTTGTGGTCAAAATCAGCCTCATTCCTCATAGCTTCAAATTTGACCTTCTATTCCCCTTTGAAAAAACCACCCTACATGTGACTTTTATTTGTAACCTGTACAATACACAATTCTTGCCATAAAATTCTTGTTTTTTATGATTACTGTCTTTTAAATCTACTCTTTTAAATTGAAATACCTAATTAAGGGGGCGGCAAACTTTACTGCCGCCGGGCTGCTGGCCTCACGCTATGCCACTGCCTACCGCCCCATGATGCTTCGAGGTCGTATATTAAACTCCGTAGAGGTCAAATTGCGTATGTTGTCTATATCTGTTTAAGTGTAAACGAATGTTTGTGTAAAGTTGATTTCCAATTAATCATAATTTTTTGGCAAACGAGCAAGCGATCCACCTAATGGTAATTGGCGTCCCTTACTTACTACTTAGCGCCTGGGTTCTAATTATTTTCTTTGTTATGAGGTAACAGAAACACGAGTTCTGTACCAGTAAATAGCATATTTTTTGTTATCAAGACTGACATTATTCGTTATTTCTAACACGAATTTAAAAGTAAAAGTCCGACTTTCCAAGACAGGAATACTGCAAAACGGGAAAAGGCACGAAACGGAAAAAGAGAACACCTTTAATTTTCACTTCCATGCATTTCATTTCTCCGTTCATTCTTAATTTCCGTTGAAAATAGAATACTGATAATTTTTAAATCAAGAACATCTCTTATCTGTTGTTTTATTTATTAAGATACTTTTAAACGTAAAATAAATGAGGTGAAATTAAAGAAAAAACCTTTAAAGATATATTTTCCTAATAGATTTCAATAAATACATCTTAGTACAGCAAAATGTCCAAGCCTGTGTTAAATTAATTCTGGCAACCCTAGGGATAACGACCTTAAAGGTTTGTTTAACTTAGACCTTTTGTTAGAGAATTTTGTAACATGAAACAACGTAATTCTAAGAGAATTCTTTTTAAGCCGGGGATTAGATTATTTAGGTACCTTTTCGAAATATTTATTTTGTTATTCCTCTTGCTTATTTGAGTTTATCGAAGATTTTTGTAAAAAGTTTTGTATAAAAGGTCTTTACCTATGAAACTGGCGTTTCAAATGAAAATATTTTTTTTTTGACTGATAATTCTAATTTCAAATTATTTTATTTGACAAACATGGAACACTTTTTCTAAAATCGTCATTTGTTTAATAGTTTGTGTTTTGTTTTCAACGCATTCGAACATTTTTCGTCATCACGGATAAGTTAAAAATTCGAGTAATTATGGAGTATGAGTACCGTCGTGGCAGCAAAGCGGCACAAGCGGCACGCAACATCAACGACGTTTACGGAGCGAACACTACAAACGAACGCACCGACCGTTATTGGTTTACCCGCTTCCGTTCTGGAAATTTTGACCTGAAAAATGAACCCCGTGGTCGTCCGAAAACTTTGGTCGACAATGACAAATTAAAGGCAATTGTGGAAGCTGATGAAACTCAATCCACGGCTAAATTAGCAGCAGCTTTCGACGTTAGCATCAAAACAATATTGGTCCATTTGCGTCAAATTGGCAAGGTAAAAAAGCTTGACAAATGGGTACCCCACGAACTCAATGACCGCCAGCGCGAAGTACGCGTGGAGACGTGCCTTGCACTGCTCAGCAGGCATACAAATGAAGGAATTCTGAACCGCATTGTTACTTGTGACGAGAAATGGATCCTGTTTGACAATCGTAAGCGCTCAGCAAGTTGGTTGGACCCTAGTTCAGCACCCAAACAATGCCCTAAACGAAAACTTACCCCTAGAAAAGTGATGGTCACTGTTTGGTGGTCTAACGCGGGTGTAATTCATCACAGCTTCTTGCCAAACGGGACAAGCATTACTGCAGATGTGTACTGTGAAGAACTGAACACAATGATGGAGAAGCTCGCACGTCTCCAACCAGCTTTGGTCAATCGTTCGGCTCCACTGCTCCTGCACGACAACGCGCGACCTCATACTGCACAGCAGACGGTCTCCAAGCTACAAGAGTTGGGGTTGGAAGTTCTCCGTCATCCGCCGTACTCACCAGACCTTGCGCCTACAGACTTCTACTTTTTCCAGAATTTGGATATCTTCTTGGCGGGAAAAAAATTCAATACCCGAGAGGCAGTACAAAATGCCTTTGAAGAATTTGTTGTCTCCCGTCCAGCTGATTTCTTCAAGAAAGGCATCAATAAGCTACCAATGCGTTGGCAAAGATGCATTGATTGCATGGGTGGTTATTTTGATTAATAGAAATAAAAAATATATAAAAAAATTACGCTTCATTTATTTCGTGAAAAACGGCAATTTCATAGGTAAAGACCTAATATAATATATGGAATGACTGCATGCTTCCTTTCCTCTGAGCTGAAGTAAAGTTGTATTTACGCAATCTCGACGAAGATGAAGAAAAAGAAGCCTTCTTTCAACAAGTGTACACATTTTTGCTATGATGAAACAAACTATTTTAAATTTTGAATTAGAGACCAAAAGGTGTAGGTGCACGTATCTTATTGGATTAGAGACCAAAAGATGTAGGTACATGTATCTTACCAATTACTTAGCAATTCATTTGGTTCTATTCTTCATCGAAAGCAATATTAATCTGCATCCTCAACTACTAATTATATTATTCTAAAAATGTTTTTATACTATATAACTGATGCGCCGGACCTGTGACAGCTCTAACAGTATTCTACTAGTATAAAAGGAAAAGGTAGATAGCTCTATATTAAAACATTGGAATAGTTGCCACCTACGATGTAATGTAAAATAAATAAAATAAAAATTGTTACTAACATTTTATATGGATCAAGTGTCCGAAATAACTAGAATACCTTAAACATGATCTTAAAAAACCTACTAGAAAAAATTCAAACAAGAATAATCGTGATGGATCATAATATTATTCGTTTAAAACTATTTTAAGAATGATCTTACTTACAACTCTCCAAACCTTAATCCTAAATACAAACCAAAAATAATGCTTAAAATTATAAAGAATCTACCAGTTACAGCCAGGCCACCCCACTAATAAAATAAAAGAAGACTCAAACTACTTTTCCGATATTTATGGGTCTCCAACTTTGTAAGTAAAAAGCGTAGTCTAGTCCTTCAAGAATACAATTCTTGAAAACTTACATGAAAATACACGTTTTCCGCTCATGAAACGCGCGGGTACACTCATTTTATAACTAGAGAGTGGAACTAAACAATTTTGAATCTTAAGTCTTTCATGTTACGATCTAAAACAGCAGGACACAATTCTCATAAGGTATGTCGGTGTTCCCTACCAGCATTCTTTTGTTAAAAGTTGCGTAACAAATGAAAGCCTACGATGCATATTTTCCGAGGCCGTGCAAAAAGATTTCTACCTAGTAGCTTGGTAAAAACAAAATTGCATTTGGAGCATTGAAAATAGATGCCGTGTATGCTCAATCGTCTATTGTATGCAAATAATTTTAATGTTATGTGAAAATGTGCACTTTCAATTAAGAGTTTCTTACCAAAGCTTTCGTTCGTTGCTTGAAAAAGTTTCATAATAACGGGAACGACATAAAAAAATGGAAATCGTGGTAAAAACCCGCGAAGACGGTAAGTTGTTTAAATTCTAGAGCGTTGGTGGCGCAGCGGTTAAGTCTCCCGGGTTTAATCTCGGCGAGGGCCAAATGTACCTACCAATACATTTTTAAAGCATCAGTACCTTAAGTCGACTGCTCTTACGGTGAAAGAAAAAATCGTGAGGAATTTGAGGAAAAACCCACATACCTAAGAAATTATTCCGAAGGTGTTTAAAGTCTGCCAAAAATTGTTTGCCTAAACAACCACCCATTTGGTTGGGTGACGCTGATACCCCTGCGGAGGGACTATTAAGGCTGTCGTGGTTTAGGACCTAACAGTTTACTTCTTTCTTCTTCTATGAAATCTTCTTAATCTATGAAAATGCTAGCCTAATTTGAAAAATTATTTAGATTAGTATTAGTTCAAAATGAAGAACATATATTAAGGAAATGTAAAGGCTGCATTTAATTAAGAAATCGCAGGGAAGCAGGAGATACGACCAATAAAACCACCAGAAATAGCTACTGAGTGATGTTCCTAATATGATAGAGATTCCTTTGTAACTGATTGGCTGTTGGTTGCATACTCGCCTTCGTAATTAGGTCAAAGAGGATACGCCGGATATACCCTGATTGTAAAGAGAGAAACTCTTTAGAAGACCTCACTATTGTGCTTACCGGTTATTATTATTAGTGTTTCAAGCCTCTGCAAAGGCCTCTATTTAATAGCTTCAAATAACAAACCTGCTCAACCCGACACAGCCATTTATTGAGGGTTACACATTAACAGCAACATCTTACAACGCACATAAACCGAACACAAATAGAACTACAATTTAAAAAGCATTAGCTAACAACCAGCTGTTTGCTGCACACGGCCATTACAACAAAGTATGTCACAGTTTATTTATTTATTGGCATCCCTAAACCAAACGTTATAAAACCTTTATGACAAGAACACGAAGACCCTTCGTTCTTTATTGTTATTTACCGAGACGCGACCTGTTTACACTAGTCGATACTGATAGTTGCGTTCAAACAGGCGACGGATTCTGGAACGTTCTCGATGGAAATTAGTTTCTAAAGGAACCTTGGGAGTTCTGTATGAATGGGCATTCGATAGGCTTAGTTTTCAATTCAAAAGCGCTGACGTTATTTCAGATAAAGTTACCATTATTAGTTCGTAGAATAAGGAAAATTATGGCTACAGAAAATGAGGTATTTTATCGATTTAAAGACATTTGACGGCCGAGTAGCGTAGTGGTTAGTAGCTGTCTCATACGCCGGAGGTCCCAGGTCCTGGCCGGGGCATTCATTTGTGTGATGAACACAGATGTTTGTTCTCGGGCCATGGTTGTTTATATTTATATATGTATGTTTATTCTGGGATCCCCCTCAGTTCGCTGTATGGTCATCCATCCATCCAACACAAGCTCTGCTTACTTTGGCACCATACAGCTGGCGTGTTTGTCTGGGGATTTATTATTATTTATTATTATTATTAATTTTGATGAAGTTCTACTTCAAATATAAAAAGTGACCTTCTTGTGCTATGTGCAATTGCTAAACCTCATAATCAGAATACCAAAAATGAAGTATTAGGTTGTTAGTAGTAGTAGCAACCGTCGATCGACGTCGACTGTTCCATTATACCGTCCATCGATTGGTGTGGTAGAAACCGTCGATCGATGTCGACTGTTCCATTCTCGACGTCGACCGGTCGACTACTCTAAGACTTTAGGTACAACTAGAAGTACCTTTAATTGATTCTAATTTCGATAAGCAACCTTATGCAAGCCTAGGCAACGTTGTTCGATGTTTTGTTTATCTTTACCCTTGTTATAAAAAGGAAAGTTCCGTTTGTTTTTTTATGTCTAACCAATATATAAGGTTCACTAACTACAATAACGTAGTATATATTTTACACCGATATTGCTACATGATCAGGACCTACGCGGATAAACCAGTATTAACTACAACCAGCATTAAAACTACGTAATACGTAACGTTAAAAAAATAAAACGTAGAGTTGTTGAATCAGAACCCCAAGTCAAACAAACATTTAGTGTGATCCCAAACTAAGCAACACTAAATTATACAGAACCACATAGCCAACTTAGGATGGACCGTACCGAACGTTGTTAACAAACAAAATAAAAAAAATTGCTAGAAAAAAATCTGTGTTCAACACACAAATGTGAAAACAAAACTCTGTTTTTGTGCCGAAATCTAAAAAACTATGTACTTACTTATATCAGCTAGGTTATTAAATAAAAAGCGACTTTGTTTTGTACAACATAGCGTACATAATCTGAAATGTATAGTAGTAGTAGTAGTAGTAGTACACCAATTTTGTCAAAATATGTTACTGTGATTTTCATCACTACATTGCACAATACAAAGTCGCAATTGACCCCTTAGTTGAGATAAGTCTGTACATGCTTTATAAATTGGAGCCTCAGCTAGCTGGATATTTTCACACAATTAGGCACCTTTTCCTATGATAGTTCTACGTTAGTTCATCTTCTAAGGGCATTTGTTTTTGACAGTGTTCATGATGTTATCTTATTATTGCCCTGTATTACAGATTTATATTTCTGTTTTAATACACGATAAAAATTATGATAGAAGATTCTTCTTAGAAAAAAAACAAATTGAACAAAGTGTAAGTGATGAATCAAGACTATGAAACACCAAATCTTATCAAAAAGTCTATCATTAGAAATTTGTTTTTTTTTTGTGAATACAAATATACATTATGGAATTTCGTAACGCCATCTGGAAGGAGAGTCCTTTAAATACTGAAAATAGTAAATTTAACCTCAAGAAAAATTTCCTCAATTTAAAAAAAAGATAAAACTAGAGAGAGTATCCCTGATATTTCAAAATTTCTCTTGCCACACTCGGGAATTCAACCTGCTCAAATCCAAAAAAAGAATACCTACTATGGGTATGGTCAATACAATGCTTGAAATCAGTTTTGGTTCTTTAAATAAATTCAGAAGTGTTCTCTAAGAATAAAACTTGGTATCTCTTTTATTTAAGGCGCTTTTCTTCCAGATGAGATTAGAAAATTCGATCCTGTATATGGAGTAATTTCCGGTAGATAAACTTTAAATATAATATAGCAGTATTGCTAAGTAAGTGTTTATGGCGCCGCGACTTCGTTTGTTTCTCAAATTCAACAATCTCAATTTTTGGCAAATTAAAATCGTAATGTCTAAATAAAAACAAAAACACCATCACAGAATACAACTGTACATTCTGAAGTGCTTCCGAAGGAATTGTATGTAAACAGCGAGTGAAACCTTTTAGAGTATACTCTATAATTGGAAATGGCTGTTGAAGGCAGCCACGGATGGCCGAATAAAAAAAAAACATACAAGAAACAAAAGAAAAATGATATAACATTTGCGGTTCTGTGTTTGAATTTAAAATATTGAAGGATTTTTTTCGGCGACAGTGTGTTGGCGAGATTTTTAAAATCGTTAAATCAATTGTTTTTCGTCCATGTTTTAGTTGTTGGGGTGAAATAACAGTTTAAAATAAAATAACAGTTTTTTTACGAGAATCGATTTTTTCTATGATATATTTTAATAACCAGCCTATTAATGTTGAAACTTATTCAACTGTAATAAATATAAACATTACAAAATGGTTATCACGGTGTTATTTTTATGAGTTCTAAACTACAATTAAGCTTCAATTGAATTCAATTGGTATTACACAATGTGTCAAACGTTTTAGTGTCATTTAACCAATACTTAACCTATTACGGTTTCAAACTAGGCCAGCCACAACCAGTTTATTATTTGTGTTATATTTTAGTTTATGTATATAATTACTGAGAATTCGTCAAACTTTACTATGGTTACATTTACGACGAGCAGTTGTAACACATGATCTCCTGGGATAATTTCGATAAAAAAATCTACGTTACTTTTGGGTGAAGTAACTTTCTAATAACGAAAAATAGTTTCATCAATTGCAAAGTAATCTGTTCCCTATTACAATAATATAATTTATTTCTTGTTTTACTTTTTCTTCTCAGTCTAGTTATAATACGTTTTAAAAGCCGAAGTCGATAATAATAAATTAATTATTATCATGCATTAATATAATGTACTTTCATTAATAGACGACCGAGTGGCGTAGTCGTTAGTAGCCCTGCCTCATAAGCCAGAGGTCCCGGGTTCCGGTCCTGGCCGGGGTATTTATTTGTGTTATGAGCGTAAATGTTTGTTACGGGTCATAATATGTTTGTTGATATGTATATATAAATCTTTATTTTTATGTATCTATATTTTGGTGTATGGTCATCCATAACACAAGTACTTTGAGGCCATAGAGTTGGTGGGATTTTCCGGGGATTATTATTATTTATTATACCCATAATGAATGAAACTATTTTTATTGATTTCATTATAGAAGATATCGGAATTCAAGAGTTGCGTTCTATCCACGAATGAACAGAAATTTTCCTTTCGATTTGTTTCTGAAGTCCTCCAACATTAGAGATCAAGCTACTCAGAGTCCAGATAATCCCTTAAATCCATTTTAATATTTTACAAAGCTGCCATGAAAGATTACGCAGTAGTATGTAGGGATGGCAGTTAATTATAGGAAACTTCCATGCAGTATCGAATAACGAACGCAGCTTTAATTAATACTGGGTATTAGAGCATATTTGTTCTGTAAAGTTTAGGTGCATTTAGTTTCATTGTATATAATATGATTTAATGGATACGTTCGTGATATGAATAAAAATTATTCAACATTTATTGTACCACTGTTTTCGACCCACCTGATTGTAAGTGGCATGCGCAACTATGGTCTTCATTTGTCGGAGGCGGTTTACTTCTAAATATTGAATGTGATTATTAAATCGACCAATGGAGCAATGCCAACCTTAGTCAAATTCCAAATTCCAAATTCCAAATTCCAAGTTCCAGAAATTGCACTGACAGTTCCTTCCCTTTAGCCAGAACACAACCACGTCAACGTGATTATCATGGGTATATTTATACCTATTCCAGATTTATGTATGGAATAAACTTACCTTATTAGTTTCAAATCATCGTAAGACCTGTAACAGAAAATATTTTCTTTAGAGCCGAATAGAAATTCTGTTCTAGATAATTTAAAGTTTGTCTAATCGCTTCTATCAGGAAACACAACACGGTACAAATATTGGATGCGCCGTATTGGTGATTCCTGGCAGCGTCCCAAGACTAAACGTGTTGCATAACAGGTAATTTTGAATATATTGCACAGACTGTAACATCGAAATTGAATTTAACATTTTAAATCTAAATTTGTTATATGTATCCTGTTATATTGTTATATAAAATAGATGTTTTTGTAGATGGCAAAAATCAAAACATTCATTCCATTACAAAGCTCAGAAAATTAAGATATAAATATATTTCTTAAAAGCATAATGGATCTGAAATGTTGTTTGGCTTGCTGTTCAAGGCTAAGATTGGTATCGTCGAAATGAAGACCTTCAAAACCTTTTCGACGAAGTGTTTCACCAAATCCTGAATCCTGTATCTGATTAATTAAATCTTTACAGTTGAGTTAATTAATAATGCCTTGTAAGCAAGTACAAATAGAAAAGAGTGTAGAATACCGTACCTTTTAATAACAGAAACTCTTCTACGAATTAGTGTTTTAGAGGCTATCTCGTTTTCCCGTAGCTTAGTTATAAAAGCAGAAGTTTGATCACGTGGCCAATAAAGAAATTTGTGGCTTGACTTATAATTTCCCTTAAAAAATTATAAGATACTAAATACCAAAAAACTTGAAACTGAACTTCCCATACAAATTGCTCCATACAAATTCCCATACAATATGATCGGTTGCATCGATTTTGAACGGGAAGTTCAAATTTTTTTTCATATTTCAACCCTTGATTCCTTGGGAAAGTTGTTCAGTTTAAAGAATAGATCGTCTTCACCAAATTTGGCAAATGTCTAAAAATTTACCCTACATAATGTAGAAGTACATCATGCAGGGTAGAGCATGCATACCGTAGATGTCAACATGACTTATGGTATTGTATTTAATACATAACAAAATCATGAATGTTCATCGTAATTTAAAAAAAGCTGTCACTAAAGCGAAAGAATCCTTTAATTCAAAAACGTTCTCTTTTTAACCTATTTTTTAAAACAGTTTATCTTTCTTTTCACCAAAACCCATATATCCGAAAGCGTTGAAAAATTAATTGATTCCATTTGTCCCTAGACAGAGGCGCCGTGGAAATATTTACCCAATTCAATTTAAAACTTCAAAGTCATTAAAGAACGTTTTTCCAAGGTCCGCCATGCTTCCTTTCGGATAATTCGTTTTTACGCTTTAGTGAAAGGTGAAATGGAAAATGCTAGAAAGCTACAATTTACTGCGATGTTTCTTTTATTTTGTATTTATTTATTTTGTTTAATTTTTGTTTCGTAAATTTCGGAAATTTATGTTATTGTCGTTTGTTGGAATGAATTTTAAAATTGGCATCTGCGTTACGATTGTTTTCGTTCTTTTGTTCAACTTTGTTATAAAAAAGTATAAAAAAGTTTGTTTATACTTTACTCGTTTCTTCAAATAAACAACAGAAAACAAAGCTGCCCTCTCTTTTTAAATGAAAAATTAGGATAATTTAATTTATGTTCGCTACTTTCACTTATTCTGCGAAATAACAGTTAGAGACTATGTAACATATAAAGTATCAACCGCAATAGGTTGATCAGCAAAAATCTTAAGTTTTTGAACTAAAAAAAAATTTTAAACTTACTCTATGAATAACCGCTACAATAAAAAAACGTATCTTTAACATAACAAAGCACGAGTACCTAAGTAAGACGCCATTCCACGCAAACACTCTAACTTATCGAAATAACTCAAAAACATTTTACAACTCAAAGTAAGTAAAGCATTCTTCAGTAAACCCTTATTTCATATTCCAACAGCCACTGGAGCAAAGTCAACTGAAGTATGCTCTACTTATAGATTGCGATCACGAAGCAGAGCAACATCTGTTTAATATTTTTATCTACGAATTGTTCAGATGACAAATTGACAGTTTGAACGCTTAGTTTTGGGATAATTTTAAATGATTAATGATCGAAAATGTGCATAACCTAAAAATATAGGTAGGTTAGAGACTCTTTCATATTTCAGATATGGCATTCACATTTTTCGTCAATCTTGGACTGATTAAACACACCCATCAAACCTGTTGAAAAATAAAAATTTCACAAATATGCTACAAATAGGTAAAACAAATGACTTACTATACGATTTAAAATGTAGGTTCGTTTTTAAATATTTTAATTTGGAATTAAGGTTACTATTGATTGGTTAATATAATTTGAATGTTCATGTCGCAGGAATATGCTGAAAACCGAAAGCTGACCTAATATCCATTCCTCTTTTGATAAATTTACCAGATTTTGCATCAATCTAAAGAATGTAATAAAAATATCTCTTTTGATAATAAATCAGAGATTTTCGTGTACATATAAAAAACGAACAGTTTCTGAAAATGGCCGTACGTAAGGCAGTTTGACATGATTGACACTAGGGTAGGACTCAATCTGTCCATCGAAAGACTGTAAGTTAGTCCATTGTTGATGATGTTTTGGTATAAGTTTTTGTTTAAAACAGGTTTTTTTAACTCATCGATAAAAATAATAAAATAAGTACCTCATTTCTATTGAACTGAAATAGATAGGACCATACGAAAACGAAGCTAAGACTTTAAAAGTTACAAAAACCTACAAAATAATTTAAAAAGGACATCGAATATCACATAGGCTTGTTTTTATTTTTTTAAGAATATCGGATTTGCGTTGTATCAGCTATATTGAATTACATTAGAATAAAACACAGACTATTAAATCTCAGAGGTATAATTGTAATAGCTTCACAAAAAAGCTTTGAGTAGGTAGTACAATTTTAAGTAAATAAATAAATAAGAAAGGCAAGGTAGGTAGAATAAAATCTATGCACAAAAGTAATAAAATGTACTACAGTTATATAATAGGTCTTTACCTATGAAACTGCCGTTTTGCCGTACTGGCCATTTCATATGAAAATATTTTTTTTTTTTGACTGATAATTCTAATTTCAAATTAATTTTATTTGACAAACATGGAATTCTTTTTCTTAAATCGTCATTTGTTTAATAGTTAGTGTTTTGTTTTCAACGCATTCGAACATTTTTCGTCATCATGGATAAGTTAAAAATTCGAGTAATTATGGAGTATGAGTACCGTCGTGGCAGCAAAGCGGCACAAGCGGCACGCAACATCAACGACGTTTACGGAGCGAACACTACAAACGAACGCACCACCCGTTATTGGTTTACCCGCTTCCGTTCTGGAAATTTTGACCTGAAAAATGAACCCCGTGGTCGTCCGAAAACTTTGGTCGACAATGACGAATTAAAGGCAATTGTGGAAGCTAATGAAACTCAATCCATGGCTGAATTAGCAGCAGCTTTCGACGTTAGCATCAAAACAATATTGGTCCATTTGCGTCAAATTGGCAAGGTAAAAAAGCTTGACAAATGGGTACCCCACGAACTCAATGACCGCCAGCGCGAAGTACGAGTGGAGACGTGCCTTGCACTGCTCAGCAGGCATACAAATGAAGGAATTCTGAACCGCATTGTTACTTGTGACGAGAAATGGATCCTGTTTGACAATCGTAAGCGCTCAGCAAGTTGGTTGGACCCAGGTTCAGCACCCAAACAATGCCCTAAACGAAAACTTACCCCTAGAAAAGTGGTGGTCACTGTTTGGTGGTCTAACGCGGGTGTAATTTATCACAGCTTCTTGCCAAACGGGACAAGCATTACTGCAGATGTGTACTGTGAAGAACTGAACACAATGATGGAGAAGCTCGCACTTCTCCAACCAGCTTTGGTCAATCGTTCGGCTCCACTGCTCCTGCACGACAACGCGCGATCTCATACTGCACAGCAGACGGTCTCCAAGCTACAAGAGTTTGGGTTGGAAGTTCTTCGTCATCCGCCGTACTCACCAGACCTTGCGCCTACAGACTTCTACTTTTTCCAGAATTTGGATAACTTCTTGGCGGGAAAAATATTCAATACCCGAGAGGCAGTACAAAATGCCTTTGAAGAATTTGTTGCCTCCCGTCCAGCTGATTTCTTCAAGAAAGGCATCAATAAGCTACCAATGCGTTGGCAAAGATGCATTGATTGCATGGGTGATTATTTTGATTAATAGAAATAAAAAATATATAAAAAAATAACGCTTCATTTATTTCGTGAAAAACGGCAATTTCATAGGTAAAAACCTAATATTAATAATGGCTGAAGGAAATAGGGGTTGGGATGAAAGCATTCAACAATATTATTGTAGTTGTATATTTGGTATGCCAAGTGTAGGATGTTGTGCGGATGTGATGACAATAGTCTGGTACCCTTGGATGGGCGCGATACCAAAGTAATGTGATGGAACCAGCACCATTTCTCGATGATGTATTAGAGAAGAATATGAATAATAAAACCATAAAAGTAAAGTAATATTGTTTTATTTTTACGTATTTAAAGTCTGCTAGCAAAACCTAAGAATCATTTGGTATTAATGCTTTTAATTTATACACGAATGAAAACGAGTAATAATGCTACAAATTGTGAATGCCCCACTTGAGAAACCTTATTTTCTTCGAGGTACCTAAAAAAAAATATAATTGGTCCGTTTTTACAGTAAAATATGTGTGTATTGTACATTACAATGAAGGACTGCAATACATTAGAACAAAATACTGTCTCTCAAAATAAGGTTTCTTGGAAAATGTTTTCTATTCGCCTATTACTGAGCAAATAACAAGCACTACAGACACGTAAAACGGAATGACTAATAAAAAATATGTGGTTTTTTTTTATACTGCAACAGGTAAGTAGATTTTAGTGGTGCTTTGAAATAAGCTCGTATTTAAAATAACGCTTCGTTTTAACCCACTGCATACTGTAAGTCTAAACTAATGAACACCTCAATATTTCATCAATTCAGTTTCCTTCCGTGTTTTTTATTGAAATCATCTTGCGCGTTCATGAAGAAATCATAATAATACAGGGATGTTGGCGCCACTGAACTGACGGTGCCATGTCACTACTCTGTGGTAAATGTCAAAACTATTGAATTTTCATTTTGTACACAAAAAGTACTTAGGTTTTCAAAAAAACAACTATTTTTAGCATTTTAGTAATAGTATTCCCCAACTATTTCCCATGGCATAGCTGCTGGCCAGGCGCCCATACTAAAATGAAACAGGTCATTTGTCAACTTGAAGAAAGCTCATTCCAAATTTTGAATACATCAGATTGAGAAGTATATCTCATAAAACGTTTGATAAAATCTGTTTTTATCATATCCTGGCGATATATTATGTATAAAATAATTATTTTTCATATAACAAATTTCACCTCAAATTATATATATATTTCTTTTTGTTCCCCTCCAGGAAGAACTAAAAATGCTCTTAGGCATACCCCGCGCGTGCGATCGAGCTTATGTGGGACTCGCTCCGAGCCTACCAGAGCCTCTATCCACTAAAAAACCACCTGAATGACTCTGGAAATCTTTTGCCTCACAGCCTTCATTCAGTTGTTTCAGCCTTCAGCCAGTTGGAGAAAAAGGCCGCGCAAGCGGGGCCCGGAAGGGGTCACCCGCTGTTAAATTATATATCACTTTATGATATAAAGACGCTTTATATTTGACCATTTAGCTGAGATAAGTCCGAGACAGGTGTAAGCAATCTTTATAGATTTTAGTCTTTAAACTAATCGCAGATACCGTAAAACGCCAAAACTGCAGTATTTTTGATTACTGATAATTTTCTCTACTTTTCTATCTTTAATATGCATTGTATAAAGTTGCAAATGAAAAAGTTCTTTATTGCTCGTAAAAAGCGCAACAGGGGCAAGTTTGCGGCTCCCATTTTGTTGGAAAAAGTTTCTCGAAGGTTGTTCTAATGTACTTTAGAGTTAATGATGGATTTACGGAATTGAAATGTAAATCAGTGACCCATTCAACTTATTGTAACATAACAATTATTTATTGGCAAAAAAAGTATTTAAAAATCAACAATAAAAAGGAAATGGAAAAAGAAACACGAGGAAAGAAAAATAATTAGACATAAAATAGAACGCTTATATAACATATACAGTAAATGAACACAATATACGCATTTTTTATATTTATCAAGCAATAAACCTTGTTTTTCAAATCCGGCTCGTGTGCTCGGTTAGTACTAGTATTAGCTTAAACATTATACTCTCTTTTTCCATATAATTATTATAAAGATGATAGATTGGGAAACGCTATGTTCTTATCGCTAATTTCTGATACTACTGAACCAATGATAAAAATTATTTTGCCATTACAAATTATACATTATACAGAAGTATCAAATTTTATACAAAAATTCCCACGGATCAGTCGGCGGAGGCCTACGCTAAGGGCGAGAATGGCGTGCGCTTTGTTCGGTCTTTTGTAGGTGCCGACAATACTACAAGAGATTCAAATGTGAATTTGAGTCAGCACCAAGTCACCTGATGATACCTGAAAAAATTTAAAACTTTTTAGTTTAATAATTGCAGAGGTCGGTTTTTTGGTTTTGCACCCAAGCAAAGCTTTTTGGGCACCCTCGTCGGAGAGGGAGGTTGGTAAAAATACTCTAACGCATGCCGCGGTGCCAGTTGCACGGGTATGTGGGACTCTCTGTGAACCACTACAGTCTTTTACCCACTAAAAACCAACAGAGCCATACATATGGCAATCTTTGCCTCACAGCCTTCGTCGGAGGTGACAGCCAGTTGGGGAAGAGTTAGGCTCGGCTTGAGCATCCAGAAGGCTGTCCAGATCGGTCAAAAGCTGGTTAGGGAGGTCTGAGAGAGCGTTTCTCGATCTAGGGACTTTGTACCTTGAATTCAGGGACAGGGCAGTACATGAGATTACCTCGCGAATTAAATGATGATAAATTAAAGGATGCGTTTCGGAGCGCTTGAAAAATTTTTTTTTTTTTTTTGTTCCCCTCCGCGGGAAGGGCAGGAGGATAAAAATGCCCTGACGCATACTTTGGCGCGATTCCAAAGTTATGTGGGACTCGTCCCGACGCCTACCAGGACCATACCCACTAAAAAACCCCCTGTCGGCTCGTGCATTTTTGCCACTCAGCCTTCATCTGAGCGACGGCCAATTGGAGAAAGAGGCCGCGCTAGCGGGGCCCAGAAGGGGTCACCCGCTGGGATTACATAGCACTGAAGGTGCTCAAAGCACTGAAGGTTAATACATAGCACTGAAGGTGCTCAAAATGAAAATCAATAATTAAAACAAAAATTAAAAAATTGCAAAATAAAATTGAGTTAATTCGCATTTACGTTAGAATTAGGATTTACGTTAGAATTAGAATTTACGTTAGAATTAGAATTTGCGGCCAGAAGGGCCTCGAGATCGCGTGACAGTCTGGTGGATGAGTACGCTTGCGCATTTCTAGGCCTAGCGACTTTGAACTTCGAGTCTAACACAGGAGTAGTATATGAGACTGAATCACGAACTAGAGGATTGGGGTGGGTTTCGGAGCGTTTGAAAAACGCTTCAGAGAGTGTTTTGAGATGTTGTTGTACTGTAGGCAGTTCAAGATCTCTATGCAAGTCCGCGTTACGCACGTACCACGGTGCGTTTGTGGCCCGGCGGCAAAAGAGGTTTTGAACTACCTGCAGTTTGTGCAGGAGGGAGGGTTTGGCGTGGGCAAAGATTGGCGAGGCATACGTCATGACGGGTCTAACGCAGACCTTGTAAAGTGTACGTTTGTTTCTAAAAGACATTTTACTTTTTCTACCTAACATACTATTTAGGCGGCCTAAGTAGTGACGGGCGAGTTTCGAAACTCTTTCAACGTGTGGCTTGAAAGAAAGCGTCGGATCTAGTGTGACGCCTAAGTATTTAGTACTGCGCTTCCAGGGGATGGGAATGCCTAACATTCGAACGTGGGGATCGCCATCGGGACGACGACGTTTGTGATCGAAGCGCATCGCAGAACTCTTTTCAGGGTTCACATCGATGCGCCATTGTTGAAACCATGCACCAAGGGCGTTTACGGCCTTTTGGAGTCTGGTTACAAGGTGCCGAACACTGTGGCCTTTGGTATAGAGTGCGGTGTCGTCAGCAAAGAGGGCGAGTTCGACGCCTTTCGGCGGGATGGGAATGTCGTTGGTGTACACGGTGTACAGCAGAGGGGCGAGGACTGAGCCTTGAGGGACTCCAGCCTTTATGGGACGAGGTGCAGAAAGCGTGCCTTCGTGTTTAAATCGAAACGTACGGTCTTTGAGAAACGACGCTATTAACCTGACTAGGCGATCCGGTAAGCCTATCTTGTAGAGTTTATAAACGAGACCGCTGTGCCAGACTTTATCGAAAGCCTTGGCTACGTCAAAGAAAACCGCGACTGTTTTATAACGACGCGGATAGAAACCGTCAAGTATATACTCGACGATTCGGTGGACTTGCTGAGGGCAGGAGTGTTTAGCGCGAAAGCCGAACTGATGGGGAATAATGAGAGGATCGCCATCCGTTGGAAACAGATGGTTCCGCATTCGAGAGAGTATGACTCTCTCGGGAAGTTTAGACATTGCCTTGAGGAGGCTGATGGGTCTGTGATTAGCCGGGACGTTCAGAGGTTTGCCCGGCTTGGGAATGCCTATGACTGTCGCTTCTTTCCAAGCTTTTGGAAAGTAGCTATGGTCGAAGCAGGCATTGAAAATGATAGCTAACAAGGTAAGCATCTGTTGAGGTAGGTGCTTAAGTGCGTGGTTGGAAATTCCATCCGCACCCGGAGCCTTTTTGGACTTTTGATTTCTAATGAGAAGCAAGATTTCGTCATTAGAGACTGTGACAGGGTCGGCGGTGATGGGGAGAGAGTCTCTGCGAAGGACTTCGTCCTCCACCGCCTGGATGTGTGAGGGATTAGCAGGTTGCGTACTGGGCGAGCATTGTGCGGCAATGCTGTCGGCGAAGCATTCGGCTTTCTCATCGACTTCGAAGGCAGTAGTGCCATCGGGACGAGTGAGAGGAGGAACGTGAGAGACGGTGTCTACGCGTAAGGCTCGGGCCATGCTATAGTACGCTTGGTGGGACGGAGAGATATTCGCCATGAGATCGTTCATCTGAGCGTCTCGGAGTTCCGCGAGGCAAGACCTAACTTTACGTTGAAGCTGATTCGCAGCTGTTCTATAGGCGGGCGTGGGATATTTCTTGGCTCTCCGGAGAGCCGCGTTTTTAGCTTTAATAAGATTGCTAACGGCTAAGGGAAGCGTGGGTTTGCCTTGCTTAGCAACCTTTTCGTTGTCACTGATGGCTGAGTTGATAGCATCAGTGAGAGAATTTACTAATGAATCGATTTTATCCGGGCTATCTAATTGTTCGGGAGAGATCGCGAATGGAGAGTTCGGAGCCTCTAAGGCTGAAACTAACGTATTTTTAAAACCTTTCCAGTTGGTAAAGGTCTTAGGAGATGAGACGTTATCGTTCGGCGGTCCTAGCACGAGGGAAACGGGGCGATGGTCGGAGCCTAGGTCATCGAGCGGTTCGATAGACCTTAGATCAAGATTGATTCGCTTGATAATTGCAAAGTCGAGGATGTCAGGAGAGTAGGACGGGTTGTTGGGATAGTGAGTGGGAGTGATGGGGGATATGACGTCTAGGTCAAGGGAGTTAGTGATGTCGAGGAGAGCGATACCGCTGGTGTTAGTCGATAGGCACGTCCAGTCAGTATGTTTGGAGTTAAAGTCTCCGAACATAATGACAGAATGGCCGAGGGCGAGAATGGCCTCAAAGTCGCTGCGGATTGGTCTGGTACCACTAGGTATGTAGATTGAAGCTATGATGATGGTCGGATGACCAGTCATAGCCAATCTACACACAGTGGCTTCCATGTTGAGGAGAGAAGGGGCAGGGAGAGGACAGCAGTGGAAGCCTCTTTTGTAATATATAGCGGTGCCGCCGAAACCGTCGGAGTTGGGCCTATCGTTACGAATAAACGCGTACTTAGGTATAGCGAATCCCCTGGAGCGGTTTGGAGTAAGCCATGTCTCCTGAAGAAGGAATAAGTCAGGTTCTTTGTTCTGAAGGAACAGTTTAATCTCGGGAAGGTTGGTGTTAAGGCTACGAGCGTTAAAAGATACTAGGGATAAGCCCTTGGGTTTAATACGACTGGACGCGGGATTCGCGGGTCTAGACATTATAATTTATTATTTGCGAATTTATACAAATATAAAAGAATTTACAACGAACTTAGGAGCGAGTGATGCTCGGCTAACGCGAATAAACGCTCTTGAGGAGAGCGGGCGGCTCGCAGTTTGCGTGCGAGCACGGAAATTTCGTTAATATCGACGTTTTGAATAACGTCGAACACGGTCTTCATGTCCTCAGCCAACGACGACTGAGGTGCGGATGACGGAGAAGGACGCGGCCCTACGGAAGCTACAGGAGCTGGGATGGGTCGGGAAGGTGCAGGCGGGACTGCCGGACGCTGCCTCCAAGACAGAGCCGGAGTAGGCGTCGGCTGAATGGGCTTTGCTTCCGGGGGACCCCGGTTGCGCAGCGGCGGGAAGTTAGCGGAGGTGAGCGGCGGCGCCGGTTTAGGCGCGACCCTCTTGACGGTGGAGCGCGGAGCGCGCGGGCAACCCCTGTAGTTTGCTGTGTGGCCGGACTGGCCGCACAGCACACAGGCAGGGGGGGAAGTGGATTCGGGAGTGCGAGTGCACTCCTTAGTGATGTGGGGATCTAGGCACTTTACGCACCTGGGGGGAGCTGAACAGTTAGCCGCTGCGTGGCCATATAGCTGGCAGCGGTGGCACTGCCCAGGATGACCGCGGGGGTTGGGACGCTCGACGGAGATGTTTGAGAGTCCGCAAATTGTGCGAGCCTCTCTAAAGATCTCCCTCGAGTTGGGAGTATTCGACAAGATAACTAAAGCTAACGGAAAGCGCCTACCGCGGTTGGAGTGCATCTTGTGCACTGCTGTGGCCGGGAAACCCTGAGACTTAAGGTCCTCGAGAATGTCTTCGTTACTGAGTTCGAACGGGACGCCCCGTAGTACTGCGCGGATCTTACGCTCCTCCGGGAGGGCGTAGGTGTGATACGCGATTTGTCTTAAAGAAAGTAACCTGGTGAACGCGCGGAAGTCGTCGACGGTCGCGACTTGAATTTTTATTGTATCGCCAGCGTTGGCGGCTTTTAAGTAATTAATTTTGTGCTCTTTGCACAAGTTAGAAACCGCGGTCCAGCGCGCTTTTTCACGCAGGAAGACGGGCGGAGGGAGCTGAGGTTTCGGCGGGACGGGAGCGCAGCGCGACGCTGGCTTCGATGGGACCGACGGAGACGCGGTCACTTCGAGTGACATGAGCGGCGCGGGGGCGGGTGTAGAAGACACCGGGGTTGGCTCGGGTGTTGAAGACACCGCGGCTTTTTTCGAACGCTTCTTAGAGCGTTTGGTAACTAATTGGAACGCGGGCTCAGGAGAGCCGGTTAAGGTGGCGGCGACAGACGAAGCTTCGGACGCGGCGGAGTCTGAATCGCTCCCGGGAGCGGTACGCTTCCTACGGGATGATTGCGAGGATGAGACCGACGCGCAGTCCATTTCGGATGGAACGGGAGAAGCGGGAGAGCTATAGACCTGAGGGGTCTGGGCGTTGGAGGCCTGAGGGGCCGGGGTTGAGGCCTGAGGGGCCGGGGACGCAATAGATGCCTGTAAGGCCTGCGTTAGTGCGTCAGCGGGTATGCTTACGCCGGACGCAGCGAGCGCCTGGGCGAACGACTTAAGAATATTAACAAGATCCATTGGAGGACTTGGAATTACAATATGTAGTATATATATAATGTATGCCTATAATATATAACAAATGCCTAGGATTCCTAAATAAAAACCTAGCGAACCCTAGCGGCAAACCTCCCTACCAGCGGTAGGGGGGCTGGGGAGAATAACTTAAAAACTAACCATAGTACGCCGAAGGCCGCTACCTAGAAACCTAAAAAAGGGTACGCAGGTAAAGAGTTGACCGCGTTAGGGTCAACCTTTCCGACAGAAAGGACAAATACACACGAAAACACACAAATATGATAGAAATAAATATGAAAATAGGAGAAAAATAAATAAAATAGAGAAGAGAAATAAATAAAAATAAAAAGGACTGGTTCAGTACAAATTCGTTGTCACCGTTAAGTATCCTTTGCACTGAAACCAGACTACTTACGCTGGGCACAACACTGCACTCAGCACAAGCACAACACAACTTAGCACAGCACTTTGAAGACTAAGGGGCTTAGTCGCAAAGAAAAATCGCACTTCGAAAGCACTCAGACGGAGTAGAAAAACCTTGAAAACCGTAGCACGGAACCAACACGCTAGACTGTGACGTCAGTAGACTGAGCGCCACGGAATGGCGGGAAGGGACCGATCAACGGAGAACTGGGTCTTGCACGTCCGCACCGCGTGGCAATCGGAGCGAGAATATTCGCTTGAAAAAAGCCTCTGAAAGATTTTTAAACTATAGGTAGTTCAAGAACTCTGTGCACATCCGCGTTACGCACGTACCAGGGTGCGTGCGTATTCTAGACTACCTGCAGTTTGTATAGAATAGATTTGAATAGATTGGGGAAGCATAAGTGATGACTGGTCTAACGTAGACCTCAAAGAGTGTTCGCTTATTCTTTTATTAGACATTTTACTGTGTTTACCTAACACACTGTTTAGGCGACCCAGGTTGAGATGGGCAAGTTTAGCTTTTCAAAGCAGGCATTGAAAATGATCGCTAGCAAGGTAAGCACATGCTGGAGCAGGTGCTTAAGTGCATGGTTCGAATATCCATCCGCACCCGGAGCCTTGGTGGATTTTTGACTTTTTCCAGCTTTCTCATGGTCTTCAAAGGCGGTAGTGCCATCGAGACGAGTTAGAGGATGGGTGTGAGTAAGGCCATCCTATACTACGCTGCGTGAGACAGTCAAATATTCTCCGTGAGATCGCTCATCTGAGCATCTTTCAGGTTTAAAAGGCAGTACCTAACTTTGCAGCTAATCTATAGGTGGGGTGCGGTAGAGCTTGGCTCTACGGAGAGCAGAGCAGAGGTCGGATACCTACTAGCCTATAGATAACATTTCCCACATTTAATATATCAATATTAAGGATGTAGGAAAATAACTATACTGCAACTTGAAACTATGGCCGAAAATACTGAAATAAAAACTGTATTAAAAAAAATTATCTCCAATTTTATCCACATGAATACTTTGACAAAATTGACAAGTTAAAAACTAAAAGACTTTCATACTTTTTATTTGTTCACACTCCATTTTTTCCACAAATCTCTTCATAGCTTAGCGTTGTTATTAAAATCATTTGCTCTCTGCGTTGGTTTTCTCAATCTGCAGCTAAGTCACGTATCTTATATTTTTAATTAATTTTCATTTAGGAAAAATTTTGAATATAATAAATATTATAATACACACCATATTTCATCTCAAATAATTTATTACATACTCTTTATGAATTCGTATTCAACCATTCTTACATAATTCCAACTCTGTATACGCGCGGGATAATTTATAATGCATAGGGTAACCCATACACCTTCATACTCTGGAAGAGTGACTTTTTTCAGCCTATTCCAGGAGTAGCTATTTACATTATAATAGCTATTGAATAATGCATTAAAGGGGATAAAGGGACTGTAATTTACAAGTAAATAAGTATTTTAACTTTGATTTAGTGATTGTGCAGTAAAATGGTTGAGTGAGCAGTTCGTTCAAGAGTATTGAGTGTTTGTGGGCTTATTTTTAGTTTTTGTAGTAACAGCGAAAACGATGTTTGATTTTGATTTTCTTTAACTATTTTATGTAAAGTTATTAAATAAAAGACAAGCTGCACTGAATCTACTACTAACGTGACATATGTCTTGTGTTGGCACGCTATGCTACGGGTACTGTTAAGGCTACGAGAACCAAAGCGATGCGAGAAAAGCAGCCAAGCACAGCCAACATATAACATCATTTTCGTGATCAATATTGACAAAAATACTGTAGTTTTATTTTTATAATATGCAGTTATACTTTCGATTAAAGAGTATACCTAACTTCAATCTCTACTGGATCAGCGTGTAACCACAGATTACTAAGATCACTTAGTAAAAGATACATGCACTCCATACAAAAAATGGCGTTGCTGCCTTTTCAAGTACACCTAGTCTCCGTACGCTGACGACTGCATGTAATAATGAACATAAACTCTACTATGACTAGCTGCCACTAACCGCCGGCGACAAGTACATCGATTGACATAGGCCTGGTGTAACCCTCGTTTTCCTCCCTTGGGACAAGCGAGATATTTGAGAGTGACAAATATCTAGCCAATATAAAAATGAAACTAAAATTTACAAAAACACTGTTGAGAACATAAATTTCTTGCTTGTAACTTCGCGGGCAAATATTGTTTTATCTAAATTTCTCATCTTTGGTTTTTTGGTTTTAAATTCATGGAAATATTTATAAGCTGAGGCACACTTGTCAAGTAATTCAGTTGTGTACACATTAAAAATCGGTTTGTAATGTCGGTTGTGTTTCAGATATATTTGTAGTAGATAGATAGATGTAGTAGATATACGCGCTAAAACTCCTGAAGTTATTAAAACACAGGTGGCTTAATTTGGGCACTCTTTTAAAGCTACTCATTTTGCGTCCTCCTTTTTTTATTTTTTTGTCGCCCAAGCAACACCCTCACTGGAGGGAGGTGGAAGATTCGTCATGAATCCACCGCAGCCGTCTGTGGGACGGGATGATGTGGGACTCACCAGAATGGCACCCACCCACTAAAAACCACCTCTTTGGCTGTGGCAAAATTTTACCGTTAGCCTTCATCGGAAGCGACACCCGTTAGGAAGTGGGCGCGCTGGCGGAGACCCGCTAGCGGGTCTTCCACTGGATGTAAAAGTTGCACTGAAGGTGCTCAAAGGGACATGAGTTGGTGGCAGTTCTGGGCAGCCTCCGGTAAAGCCGGGGCTGCGCAGAGGTCGGCCGAAGCTTGACTTAGGGATAAATTCATTCAAATGAACGTATAATGAATTGAGAAGGGAACTATGCTCCGCCAGAGCTAGCAGTCGCTCTGTCGGTGAACGTGAAGCCCTAAGTTTACGGGCTAAGACTGAAATTTCCCTAACATCAATATTTTTGATAGCGTCGCAGACGATACGCATATCGTCTGCTACGGAGGGTTGAGTAGTGGTATTGAATGGGCCTGTTTGGATGCCGCCCTCTTAGAATGTAATTTGCGGTGTGGCCGGACTGGCCACAAAGCACGCAATCGGGAGGAGAGGGATTTTCAAGAGTGCGATTGCACTCCTTAGTGAAGTGAGGGACCTGGCACTTTACGCACCTGGGCGGGGCGCCGCAGTTGGCCACCGCATGCCCGTACAACTGGCACCGGTGGGACTGGCCGGGGTGACCGCGGCGATGAGGCGCCTCGATTGAGATCGCAGAGAGGCTGCATATGGTGCTAACCCCTTTGAGGATCTCCCTGGACTTAGGGACTTTGGTGAGTACCACCAAAGCGAGAGGGTGACGCCTTCCGTACTTGCTGTGCATTTTATGCACCGCGAGTGCCGGGAAGCCTTGGGACTGCAGATCCTCTAGGATAGCCTCGTTCGATAATTCGAACGGGACTCCCCTGAGTACCGCTCTGAACTTACGCTCTTCCGGTAGAGCGTAAGTGTGGTAGGCACATTGCTTACCGGTGAGGAGCTTAGTCAAAGCTTGGAAATCGTCTAACGACGAGACAATGATTTTAATAGATTCACCCGAGTTGGTCGCTCGGGTGTAGAGGATCTTGTGCTCTTTGCAAGCGTTGAGGACGCCGGGGCTTGTTTTGAGCGCTTCTTAGAGCGCTTCTTAACGAGGGTGAAAGAGGGAGGCTCAGGGCCAGTTGCGGTGGCGTCCGAGGATGACTCGGTCGCAGGTGCGCGCTTGCGGCGCGGAGGGGCGTTCGTTTCACACTCCATGTCGCTGGAGGTGGGGGACGCGGGAGGGCCTAGGACCAGAGGGGTCTGAGGGACTGGGGGGGCCTGAAGGGCCATTGTGGCAATCAATACCATAAGTTGAGGGAGAGCATCATTAATTACCTTAAGGGTATGATCGTTGCAGCCAAAGTCTGCAGCGGTTAAGCCATCGACTAAGAACTTCGTTACAAACTCGGGACTTAGCGAAGCCATTGCAGAGGGGAGGGTTGGGGAGGGACAACAATATATAAATATATATATACTATGAACCTACCAACGATGACTAACTTCCTAAAACCACCCTACACGCAGTAGGGCGGTTGGAAACAACGCGGATAACTTACTCGAACACGAAGACTCGAAGTCCTGGAACGCAGACCTTGCCGGAGCGGCGACGGCGACGCAGGTCGGCGACGTCGGGCAGCAGGCGGCGAGCGAAGATTAGTCGTGAAAACTACTGTTCTATGAAATTTAGGAAATACGGTACGAATGCCTGAGTCGTGAAAACGACCCGTGAAATTTGGGGTGCTCAACTAGTGCGGGGACTAGAGAGCGGAAAAAGCGTCTGCGATCGACGTGCGAACGAATCCACACGCAAACCGAGACTGTTGTTGTTAAGTTTGGTTAGGTATTTATTTTTCACTGAAAAATAGCATGTTGGTTAGAGTTTTTATCGTAGAAGGGTTAGTGTTAAATATATTAAGTAAAGCGGAGTAAGTGTTGTTGAAATTGTTGCCTACTCGTCAAAAGAGTAGTTTGTGCATCGCAAGTGTTCCAATAACGAAATAAAATATTGTGAATTCGAGATTTTTTTTAATTTGTGACGTCCTTAACACCAATCTACCAAATTATGTTATAGCTAAATAATAAGCTGTAAAACAAAATTCCATCTTACTCTTTGTACCAGTGCCTATCGCCATATTTTTCAATGTGTTTTAGTTTACTATAAGTAGTGTATTTTTTTGTAAAAAAACATTGCTCGAAATCGTATTCTAGCAGAGTTGTGTGTCAAATATTGTTAGGTAAACCACCGTGTATCGGAGTGATCTAAAATTTCCCGTATCTACATAAAACGAAGTTGCATGAGCCTGAAAATGGAAAATATCTATCTGACAGAGATAATCTGGAGATAGAAAGTAGAGGTAGTTTCGCATGGTATCTTAAATTTTACCTAGCTGTCTTTACTATAGCACTGATTTATTCTTTTATCAGTTATTTATATTAGGTTTATAGTAAAGTTGGTAACCTACAACATATAAACTATATAAACGTTAATAAATCTAAATTTAGGTTTCAATAAAGTCATACCCATATATGTACCCATCAATCTTCTTAAACGAAACGTAACAATGAAATTAAAATACGACAATAAATAAAAAATTTCC
Organism: Marasmarcha lunaedactyla; assembly: GCA_923062675.1. Taxonomy (NCBI): domain Eukaryota; kingdom Metazoa; phylum Arthropoda; class Insecta; order Lepidoptera; family Pterophoridae; genus Marasmarcha; species Marasmarcha lunaedactyla. Next base: position 9,675,000 of record OV281354.1, read on the forward strand.
TTCATTTACTGCAGTCTATAAAAGTTTCCAAAATTTACCTTGGAAAACCCATTAAAGCTCTAAAACTTTGTTCAATTTAAGCAATATATGTGCAGTCAACAATATTTATGGACCATCAAAAACCGGGAGCGTCTATCACCAGATATTGAGTCTAGATTGCATTTTCCGGAGCTCCAAGTCATTTCCTATGTCAATTTGTTTTTAGGCGAGATAGACATGTGATTGGCGTATATGATTCTTGTAGTGACAATATAGTATGATATATGTATAAATTGGCTAGTTAATGTTTTTTTATTTCATCGTGTAAAGACTGCAAACTACTTACACATGCCTAATTTTCTTCACGTGAGCACCTTTTGCTAACTTCTGTATTTTAAGTTCAAATGAACATACATGTTGATACAGACGTTTAACTAACTACAATAGCTATTAACTACTGCCGCGTCTCTCAGCATGCTTCCTACCATAAATAATATAGGAAGCAGAATTGGAACTTCTACAACGTTCGATGGAGTTACACATACGTAAAATTATTATAAAAAATTCGGTAAACGGGATAATTTTTTGTTTGAACATATACCTGGTGAAACAAAAGTCGTAAACAGAAATATGTGTTTCTTACTGTTTAACTTTAGTTTAAACATGTGGACGTGACAACAGGCTAAAATATGCAAACGTTGTTTTATGATTCGTTAATTAAAAACGTTGTTTTAAATTTACTGAGTCTCATGGTCACCCTAATTGCTACGTTAAACTGTCATAGACATAGCATGTTACCACATGAGTAGATAAACGGAACAGAGACAAAGCTTCTTAAGTACGTGAAAAATTTTTACCAATTTTGGTAGAGTTGTCACAATAGGTGACAATAAAACAAAACATTTATTAAATAGTGTCATTATTCAGTATGATAGAATACTTTACAAATTATCTACTCTAATAATTTTCTTTTATAAGTTTTTTTTTAAATAATTTACGGTTTCTTTTGATGGTGTGGTAAATTCTGAATTTAACACATAGTTTTTTCAAGTAACCTAACAAGAAATACTCACATGGCATATCAAATTTACAATCTTTAATACGCTTAAGTATTTCATTGCCAATATAGACAATATTTATTTCAAGATCGAAATATTCGCGAAACTTTGGCTTGAGCAATTCAATTTTATCTTTTCTATAATTATTCATCCACACAGTACAATGAACAACCATTATTAATAAAAAATACAACGTTTTTACATCAAAATAATCAAACTTGCATCAAACAAAACAAACAACGTGCGTCGCAATGACCTTGAGATTGTCAACTGGCTGTGCCTTTTGACAATGTCTTTTGACAAGTTTAGCCGCGTACGTGACAAGCGGCCAGTGATCACGCACACATGCCCCGCGTGCTTGTAGTAGTGCAACCGATTCGTGCGGTTGTATGAAGCTTTGTCTCTGTTCTGTGTATCTAATCATGTTATGTTACTAAGATTAATCATTCAACCTTTTTGTATTTGCTGGAAAGAACATTGAAAAAAAATTAAATTAATAATGTCAAATTCAAAAGTTATAACATTACGCTATGAATATAAACTGAAAATATTATCAATTCGCGTTAAAAATGCCGGCTGCATTAGTGCCGACACACAACCTGATTCATAGCATGGTTCAAAATCTCCGCGACTATGGACAGTTTACTGTTCCAGCTCATGCATAGGCACAAGGAAGGCCGAATAGTCGTCCGGAATACCTGTACAGACGGATACGGAACTTCTTTAACAGGAACCCAAAAGCGAGTACTCTCAGTCCGTACAGGATCTTGTGTTAGCAGATTACGCGAGAAGGGTTGAATTTTGTCGTTGGCCGTTGCAAAACCAAGATACAAACATCCTTTGGACCAACGAAGCGACATTTACTAAGATCTGAATTTTCAACCAGTACAACGAACATTGGTGGAGCGAACAAAACCCACACGTTGTACGAAAGCATGCACATCAGGTGAGGTTCAGTGTGAATGTGGGTGTCGTCAATAATACAGTGATTGGGCCTCACTTTATTGAAGGGCGTCAGAATGGACCGAACTATCTCCATTTCTTATGTCATGTCCTCCCAGGATTGCTAGAAGGAGTGCCTGAGAAGGATTTAGTGGATTGTCATCGTGACGTCCGTGATTACCTGGATAATAAATACCCTGAACTCAAGAATGTAATCAACAGTGAAATCAACAGAAAGGTTTATGAGCAAGTATCCGACACAATGGCAGAGCTTCGTCTTAAAATCATAGCCGCTTTTGACGAAGTAAAGGCCGACGAATAAGTACTACGGAGAGTCAAATGTAGTCAATGTAGGTTTCTGAAATACACATGATGAACTTGTTTGATAACCTAAGTAGGTACTCGTTGATAAGATAAAATTCTACATAGCAAGTGGTACTTTAAGTGTGTAAGTGGTAATTAAGCTACAGACCAAGTCTTGTCGAATAGAGTGACCATAAGTTTGGTATTTTTGCTATTTAAAATTATTATCAATAAAGTTTAATTGTTTGTTTCTAGATTTAATGCAATGAATCTGCCTTGAAATACTGCTATAGAAACAAATATTTAGTTTTCGACTTATGTTTCTCCCTGTAAAACCTTCTCCATTTATAAAGTATGTCTATTGGACAGAGATAAAGGTTTTTTACTATTGGAATACTATCCAAACAACGAACACCTTCAAACGGCACCGGTTCACGAGTTAACGCGGGATCGAGCCATCGCCCTCGTCCTCCAGTGCCAAGTAAGAGTGAACCTCTTAAATAGTTAGGCATGTGAGGTCAATCTTCATTGCTGAATTTTTACACAGTAACATGGACTAGACCAAATCCAAGCCAATATAAAAAAGAACTGTTTGTTTCTTTCTGAGCACGGTAGACCTATTTTTCCTTACGAAAAAAAAATTGCTCTACAATTAATTAAAAATCTTTAGCAAATACTGTTAATTATTACTCTCCTTACAAATATTCGTACTAACAAACGCAAAGCATAGAAACTCCAAATCTTTTGTTAATTAAAAATGTGTTCTTAAAACCCGTGTACGTTATAATGTTGCTCGTACAGCATTTTAATTAAAATGTATAATTAAATTTCAGAGTCTGATATTATTGTTTATTAAGAATAAAGTATTAATGGGTCATTCTTTTAGAGTTAAATGAAACACTAATAATGCCACTTCTGTATGCCAAAATTAAGACATATTTATACTTATAAAATTATTTACGAAAATATAAATACTTATAGAGGTCCGTATTTCGGGATATTTTACAATAATAAGGGTTTATTTTTACATCGTAGGTTTTTATTAGTTGACATTTGCTATAGAGGCTTATATATTAAAACTAAGTTAAAAGAATGCTTCTTTTTATTGTAAAATGTTGGATAAGGTCAAAAACTGTAATTCTAGTAGACCCACTACAGCACGTAGAAAAGCTTTATAAACATGCATAAAGTTGCTCTGTTACGGTATTTTCATGCGAATAACTCTGAAATATGACAAAAAAAACAAAAGACTATAGAAAATGATGCCAAAACCTTCACACCCCATATCACCCCAACCATACCTCCCATATTGTAAACAATACCTACTCGTACTTACAAAATTCACAATAAATTGGTTGCTTTGTTGTCGATACAAAACTAAAGGTCTACGTGTCAAAGTATATAAATCAAAAGCCATTTACAGTTGCTTGAATTTCACAAACATGGCTCTCCGTAGCAGTGTTATAAAAGGTTTTTGTCATTACATTGCTGTTTATTTAATTCCCGCATTAAGAAGCAATATGATGAGCAACCCTCTCCATGCCAGATTTATGTCGTGATGATATTTCCTATGAGAAAACGCTACTTATCCAGCAAAGACGTGCGAGTAAACAGAGCGCTGCAATGACGTGTAGTGTCTCTTACGGAAGGAATGAACGCTCAGTCACTTGATTGTCTTTGTCGCCCCACAACCATTGCTCGTGCATATTTTTTTCATTCACCCTTACACGTTTGTGGTAGATTTGAAATCATAATTTGAGCAGATGATCACGGGCCTCTATAGCACACTTGAATCTTGCTTAAAGATTGATTTGATTCATGGGTGCTGCATATTAGAACCTAAAGCCTCAATATAACGACGATTAAACATCTTCTATAGTTACTTAGTTGTGCGTGGGGCAAGGACAGGTTCGTATTCGAATACCTTGTAAAGTCGTCGTCCAATAATACCTATGCGGGTTAGCCTCCAAAAGACCAAATAACACGCAAGGGATTCACAACCTTAGACTGGGCCTCCGCCGAGTGTACAATCAAACACACAATAGAACGGGATGGTCCTGATAAATATCTCCAAATGACTAACAATTTCATGGCTATTAACCATATCAAATCAAATAATCTTTATACTATTCCTTACTCGTTAATAGGTTAGTATTACTTATGACTGTATAGATACTGGAAAAGGAAAGATCTGAAATATGCGTTTATATCCAATTATTTGAAGGATACCTAAAATGATTTAGAACAGGGTTTCTCAAACTGGGGTACGCGAACCCCTAGGGGTTCGCCATTCCTCGGTATCGCGACATGATTTACGTAATGTTGGCTAGACGTCTTAAGGTTAAAACTCCTAAAATCGACTCAATTTGCGATAAAAAAAAACCTAGCCCACCCATCACCATTAACTCAAAAACCTATTTCATTTTCGTACTTTATTTGTTACCTTTTATTGAAATAAAAAGCTTTATTTCTGTCAACAGCCAAGTTTATTATTATCTTTAGGGACAAGGTTCGCTGTCATATGAAATCTTAAACAAGGGTACGTGGAGCCATAAGTTTAAGAACCCCTGATTTAGAATTAACGATTTACCATTGAAAGTGAAACGAGTTGTTTAAGTCTAAGCTATAGTCTGACAAGTCGCGTTCGAAAAGCGTGTTGGACTATAAATTGCCCGAAACCACCCCTTAGTTAAGGCTGATGTCCCTGTATTATTAAGGCTGTTGTTGTAGACTCTTTGCCTATTAAAGGCCAGTTAGTAGGTACAATGCTACTTAAATCATTAATATAACCTTATGTGTTGAAAAATTTATAATTTTACAAGATACTAGATGCCGTTGTGCGGTTTTACACCTTCTGTAGTTTAAAGTTTATCGAATTCAAACAAATCTTTAGGAGTTGTCAGAAAATTAGCTTCAAAATATCGTTCCTGGGATCTGCGCTTGATTCGGAATCAATGGAATCCAAATTCAATTATTTGTTCAATTTGCACGCGTGGTATTGCGGAACTGTTTGTGAAAGGTAAAGAAAAATAAAAGAACAATAAATTTTTGTTCGAATATTTTTGTTTACTGTTGTGGATATGAAACTTTTTGTTTGTGCCTTTCGAATATATTTGCATTCAATAATAATATTCGACGTCAAAGCTAGAATTTAGGTTTTATAAAAAAAATTTGGTAGCAATAAAATATTCGTTAAATAATTATTTAGTCATGGCTTGAGTTATTAATTTTCCACCTTAAAAAATGATGTTAGACGAGTGCTGATGGTTTTCATGGAAATATAGCATCTTTTTAAATATACAATTCAACAATTTAGGATTAATCATGTTCTCATGATCAAATACATAGGTAACTTGCATATCGTAAAACCTAGAGCGGACAATTTTATAGAAAACTAGGTCTAGTCTTTACCTTACAAAATGTACCAATTACTTATGTACCTACGGAGAAAATGAAGGTATAATACGTGAACTATGGTTTTAACTATGATTAGAAGAAAACTAACATGTATAATAGGTAAGAAATTTTTATTGTTATCTATTTTTCGATGGTTTCAAACAGCTGAAGTGAAAAAAGCACATGTACGCGTTCCGATCATTTTATAACTTTATACTTAAAGAAGAAAATCGAATCACATATCCACTGAAATATGGACAAAATAAAAATCAGTTCATGATATCTATTAATAAGCATTTCCTCTATAATCAAGTTACAACGATAATAACAACAAAACGCTATTCACATAAGATGGATCGTCTTTGTCAATCATTTGTCAATCATTTGTAATTGAGTCTTCTTGGTTTCCATTACTCTCATTATTTTTTCAACAGTAAATTGTATTTCTAAGAAATCTTAATTAGGTTCCCATTCAGCTATATTACAGCGTTCCTCAATAATTACTTGAGCCAATAATTACAAGGAGCTGCAGCGTTTTCTATCAAAGGCGGTATTTTATTCAGAAATTGTCTTATGATTAATTAGTTACAATGATTTTTCCTTTATTGAGAAAATGTTATTTTTAGATTCATAATCATTGGTTTCGTGTGTAGAGCGTTCTACTGTTTATTTTGATGGTGATAGAAGAATTATTTGTATGTATGTAATGTACTGTATTTTTTCTGAACTTTGGCATTTATTGTAAGCTTTGTTCGATTGTAATACGCTTAGTCTAATATGTAGGTAAGTATCTCTGATTATATAAATGAACTCCATAAACATATGTGGTATGAAATTTTTGACGTTCATTGATGCTCGCGCGATAACTGGGCTGTAATATCGCTGACCTTTTTTCTTACGTAATACCGCAGCGGGTCAAACCATAAGTGATACTTTTACATACTTTTACTTTGCCGTTTGAGGGTGTTCGTCGTTTGGATACTTGGGGGGAGGGAGACTTGCCGAGCTAACAGATGCAGAAAAGAATAATTTTGTATAGACATAAAGAGACTCTGTAAATTTATTTTGAAAAAAAATATACCCGTGAAGTTTCTTGCCAGTTCTTCTTCACGAAGGTTTTTTCGAACTGGTGGTAGAATCATGTTTTATTTGACGTCAATAAGAACAAGTAATTGTCAATGTTTAGAAATAAATATTTGAATTTGAATTTGAATTTGAAGGGCCGAATTAAAAAAATTCTCTCAATGTCGTTATAACGGCGATTTCATCTGAGATTCGTCATTACGAAATAAATAAATAAATTCATAGACACACTCCAACTGTATGGCCCCAAAGTAAGTAGAGCACGTGTTATAGGTGACTATACAGCAAACTTTAAGGGGGGGACCTAGTGTATTTTACATACATATATAAAAATAAACAACCAAGACCCAAGAAAAACATGAGTTTTATCACACAAATGTATGCCCTGACCTGGACTCGAACCTGGGACCTCCAGCGTGTGAGGCAGAACTACCACCGTTACACGGCTGAAATATTCACTTATTATAATGATTTGAGAATATTTCACTAATTAACAAACAAAGAACAAAGTATCAGTGAGATACCATCTCGATACTGTGGACGTGATCTGATAATCCCTGTGTACGTCAAAATATATTGAAATATTGATAGATGCTTTGCTTCCTGCGTATAATATAATTATTATAAAATGTGCTTTATTTATTCTTATTCAGTCATTATACTAAAAATTAAACCATAAGACACCAGTGAAGTTTCCATGCAAACACACTAAAATTGTAACTGAGAAAGTCAATGACCGCCATTTTTATAAATCCATTTATCATATTTAAATATCCTAATTAATTAAATACCTTTTACCTGAGCATATACGCAATTCTAACGAAACGTTTGTGTAAGGACAACGAATCAAGAGTTTAATTACACTTAACGTCGATAGGGACCAGATGACCTTGAACTTCAGATTAGTTTGACCGAAGTTATTAAGGCATGTAACTACCAGGACAAACATCTCAACCACAATTAGAAGACGCAATTGTAGAATATCAAGACATGGTTCGGTCTGGATATCTTCTTGAATAATAATACAAAATAATTGAATAGGCTTTTATTTTGCTCTCGGTCTATAAGGTGTATTTTTGCGGTTATTTCCAAGATGAAGAAAAAGAAGCCTTGCGTAATTTTTTTTACCTATATCTTTTTTTTTAATATATCTTTAGATTGAATGTTAGTGTAGATTTTTGAGTTAAGAGCACGTCTAGGGCTGTACAGTCCTCATATTTTTTTCGGCTTATAACCAAGCTCGCATGTTTGTGTTACCGTTAAAGGGCCCTACAGTCAGTGAAATTACAGAAATCAAGGCCACCTGAAGCCAGCGTGATATTCCGATGAATATCGATACCACAATTTTATTTTCAATTGGATTTAATCAAACATCTTCAGTTGATGTCCTAGGCGTTGTCACTTAACGAATCACTTTTCCCGGATATAAATAGTTTAAAAAAGATTTTGTGGAAATTGTGATTTTTAATGAGTTGTAGTTAGGTACCTATAATAAAGTTTAATAGAAATATATTAGTTTTGTAGTTATTTATTGAATGCACCTACATCCTATACCGTGAAGCCTGAAACAGCTAAAGAGTTGCTTTAACTGATCAACTTTTCATAAGGAACAGTTGAATTGGAGCAAAAAAGCTTTTTTAACTTCCGATTTATTTGCATTTTTAAAAACTTTCAAGTTTCTAGTGATGCAGCAATACGTTGTTCATTGAGGGGAGAAAGTGACCGATTACCAACGAGAGTTTAGTTAAGCTTTATGCTTGCAAGTTGTCAAAATAACTCCATTTACTTCGGCGAAGTTTAAAAAAACATTTTAGTTGAAATTAATAATTCTTTATATACCTACCTGTACTTCTACCTGGATTTCGCAAGCCAAAGGTTATCTACAACTGCTTGGGCAGTTTATTTTAATTCAGGCGACAGCAACAATTCAGCTTAAATAAAGATTTATTTGAGTACCGAATCACCACAAGTAATACACTTCTTTATTCTAATATAACAAAAACCCGATATCAAACTTTAATAAAGGAACGTCTTTTTAACGGTAATTAGGGGCTCAGTGCTGGCACCGTATCTATATTCATCCTGAAAGCTTAGAAGTCCGCCGAAGCGACAATCATCTAATTATAAGGTCGGATAAGTCTTATACTAGGGATGTGCAAGGAACCGTGACCTGTGGGACAAATATGAACGAATAGTTTACGTATGCTAATAACGTGGTGGTTATGGTATTGAGACTTGCTGAACAAAAAAATTAGGGGAACTCTTTGTTCATCGGAAACAAGTTATTTGTAAAACTATTTTTACATTTCTAGAAGAGGTACACGAGCACATAACCCCCTGATGTTGAATGGCATTTCGCATGCATGACCATCATTAATTGTAGGTTTAATTAATTGAGTATTTATTTATACTTATATTAAGCATACATTCATTAATGATGTGCAGTAGAAATAAATAAATAAAATACCCAGACAAAAGGTAAATGAAAAGAAAATGAAAAATCGACAAAGGTGCAAACATTGCCGACGTCGTTGTCCTAGAATGACATAAGTAGTATCCGGTGATACGTATAATACGAAACCAGGACTTCAAAAAGTTTTATAACGATAGCATTAGAAATTTAAGCGTGTTTTGACAATGAAGCTTAAATTATTCTCTCTAACATTTGATTAAATTTAAAAAATGAACAGTTAAGAGCCTACCTTTGGATACCGATAAATTCTTTTTTTCATTCATAAACTTTCCGAAACGAAATGAATTAACAATTGATGTTAACATGAGAGTAAGGAAGATAGCAATAAGTAGGTACCATAGCAGTAGGTAGGGAACATAGCGTCAAATCGAATATTTCCTAATTTCAAAGAAAACTGTCAAAACATTAGACTATTGATTATTTTATTTTATTCACCAAGAATCACTTATTAATAGATACAAAGCAGAAGCCAATAACAGCCAACCACAGTGTACTGAACAAAACGTTATACAACGCAAACAAAAAGAGAAAAAGAAACTGAAAAGTAAAATGCAGTGAAACAGCACACAAAGTTTAGACTTTAATTACTTAAACACAAGGATAAAATTTCAGTGCAGTTAATAAAACAATGTTATCGTTTCTATGTAAATGAACAATATGTGTATTAATTAACAACACAGTTCTACATATACCTAATTTAAGATAACGCACACATACATGTATACATACATATTTATATATATTACACAACACAAATACGTGCTAAGCTTTTGATATTATATAAACATATACATAAACTAAGTTGCCAGCTATAATGCACCCAATATTGTTTTTACTATTTTATGTTTGTATGCTAGTAAAGACCCACAGAATGGATCTGAATTATAAAACGACTTGTTATACACGTCTGATATACGTGTGAGTACGCAATTTTTACCGTAATTAGTGGTGTGTGTGGGAACCTGGAAGGCCGAAGTGTTGCGGGTAAGGGATGTTGGAGTGCGCAAATATAATCCTGCTATTAGAGTGGAGCAATCAATGCGGCCGCTGAGAATATTATAAAGTAAGACCTTGTCAGATAAGGTGCGCCTTTCTTGCAATGTCATAAGGTGTTCTCATTAAGGTCAATGAATATATCAAGTTTGTGTAACGTGCCCTCTTAACATAGAACTGACTCAATTGCCTCTTGCTCATACTTCAATTTTTAAATAGATGGACATAGTTTTCAATAGCTCAAAAATGCTCATATTTTAATTTTTAAATAGATAGACACACTTTAGATTAAAGCTCTATGTTTAGAATTTCTTAAGTAAAATACATACGCAAAATGCACACATACGCACGGTACCTGAATATCACAAGTACGTGAGGTACACTGAATTATCATATAACCTACAGTACATTAAAACAACTTTTCTGAAGAGACGGCGGCACAATTTTTATATAAATTAAAAAGGAAATTTTTGTACCTAAAATCTAAAAGGTGACATCTCTAGGATCATTTCTTACGAACGACAAGACTATATTCGAGCGCATAATGTATAATTTCAGTGAACCAATTCTGTTGATTACCAATGAAATCGAACATAACGCGCAGTCTTAATCAAAAAATTCTATCCCACGGATATGATTATGATCGCGGAATCAACAGGTATCCGAAAGTACGAGGGTGGATTGAAAAGTTCGCGGCCTAAATAAGAAAACACAGGAATAATGCAATTTTTTATATTTATTTTTCTACATACTCTCCTCGTAGGTCACAGCACTTAGTCCAGCGGTCCACCAAAGCCTTGATCCCATTTAAATAGAAGGTCTCGTCAAGGTCTTCAAAAAAGGCATCTACGGCCACTTTGACCTCTACATTGGTAGAAAAGTTCATTCCACCTGAGTGTTTTTTTAATTTTGGAAATAGGTGGAAGTCAGAAGCTGCCAAGTCAGGTGAATAAGGGGGATGAGGAAGCGCTTCGAAACCACAATTCACTATTTGAGCCATTGATTCTGCAGATGTGTGAACACGAGCATGATCCTGATGAAACAAAACTTTCGCGGTCAACAATCCTGGTCTTTTAGACTTTATTTCTTCGCATAAACGACGTAATAGTGTGCAGTAGTATGCAGAATTTATTGTTTGACCTCTTTCTAAGTAATCAACCAAGAATCCCAGAAAACCGATGGCATTACCTTGTTTACTGAAAAACACACCTTGGCTTTCTTGCGGGTCGGAGATCCGGGTCTCTTCCATTGTTTGGATTGTTGTTTGGATTCAGGAGTATAATGATGAACCCATGTTTCGTCCATAGTAACAAAGATTGCCAAAAATTCATTGGATCAGATTGAAAAAGCTCTAAACAGTCTCTAGAAATCGTGAGCTTCAGCCATCTCAGACACCTTCAATCTTCCGTCTCCCATGATAAGATCACATATTTTTTTCGATGTTTTCTGAAGGCGTAGCTGTAGAAGGCCGTCCAGAGCGGGGGTCATCTTTGATGGTCTCTCGTCCACGTTTAAATTCAGCTGTCCATTTTTTTATCATTGTATACGACGGAGCAGACGTTCCTAAAGTAGCTATCATATCTTCATGAATCTGCTTTGAAGTAAAGTGTTTCTTGTGGAGGTATTTGATCACGGCACGGTGCTCTAAACTATCCATTTTCAAAATTAATGAAACTTACTCTCACTTAATGTTCAATAAAATAAATAATTACGCATGTATCTCAGAGAAAAATTGCACAGAGACTGACAAAGAGTCTAGATTCATATGAGAGTAGTTTTATAATAATATGACAACGCTATCTATGTTAGGCCGCAAACTTTTCAATGCACCCTCGTATTTTCCACAAATATTGACTGCGAAATCTGCTTTCGAGCTGTCTGGATTATTTAAATTATATTTTATTCAAAATAAGGAAAATACCTATGTTTATTACTGACACAAAACTGGTTGAAGAAAATTTTGTGTATTAAAAAAGGTTTTAGCGAAGTTTCTGTTATTTTTTTTTAAGGAAACATTTGGATTTTGAGAGAAAATTACTCTTTTTATTTATTTCAGTAATAACACAAAAACTGATTTATTCAATTTCGCACTAAATTACAGTTTCAGTTACAGTTTGCTCGCTGTATTTATAAGTTCATAAAGTAACACTAAAAAAGAATGAAACTCTCTCATAACTTTTCCATGCATCTACATTCATATTGCTTCGATTTGTTATTAAATAAGAGCACCTTTTATATTGCGTAACCATTGTAAATAGAACTCTGCACAAATGTATTCAGAAAAATTGAAATTTTATTTGCCTACGTTACGGACAACACAACTGAAAACCCCGCGCGAATTTATTTTATTACTTTTCGATTCTAGTAGGTGGGGGGAAAGGTGTATTTATTTTGTATTTTGTACGTAATATTTTGTAATTATACCCATCTCATAATTGGTTGTATTGTTTTTTTGTGGCTATCTTTTTTAATATTATGAAAAAAACCGGTCGGCATCCGCCTCCTATCTTTATCCGAAACAAAGCGTGGACATCACTGTCCACGTATATGTTTAACATCAAAATCGCTTATTATCACGCGAAAAATACCGCGATCGGTATCCGCGTGGCGACCGTATCCGCCACCGACCACCGTGCCCTCACAAAGTACTTAAATAGAGAAAACCATTAACTACCATATTTACGCGCTCAAGGAGGAGCGCGTTTTACGCGTCGTCATTAGAGGCACGCCTAAATAGATCAAACCACGACTTTGAAGGTCAGGATTTCCTGGTCATTTCCATTCATCGTATGAACGGCAAAGATAGGTTGCCGTATAACCTAGTGTCAGTAACACTAGAATACTCCCCAGAGGGCAACGGGATTTTAAATATCAAAACTATCGCGAAACTTTCAGGGATCACCCTTTAAACGTGAAATACTGAGCAAGTGCCACATATTCCAAGCCTATGGCCATACGGCCAGGAATTGCCTGGGCGACCATGGCACTGCGGATTGCTCTGTACCCTCTGCTACTGCTGTAAAGCCCAGCCCACCCCTATACCCCCAGTCTGCACTACGAGACTCCCGCCTCCCAAGAACGCATGGGTGACCCCACCTACCATGGTCAGGAAATCTATCGTTTCCCCCCCCCCGCCTTTTTGGTGCCTTCTCAGGTGCAGCAAGTCAAGTTAGCATGCTTGCCTTCTCCTCCCCCGACCATAGGCCGTGGAGAGCCACTTTTGTACTATGCACTTGTAAGCGAATTCGCCACAAGTATCGACTTGGGCGACCACTCTGGCTAGCAAACGCATGGGTGACCCCACCTACCATGGTCAGAAAATCCATCGTTTCCCCCCCGCCTTTTTGGTGCCTTCTCAGGTGCAGCAAGTCAAGTTAGCATGCTTGCCTTCTCCTCCCCCGACCATAGGCCGTGGAGAGCCACTTTTGTACTATGCACTTGTAAGCGAATTCGCCACAAGTATCGACTTGGGAGACCACTCTGTCGACACTCAGGCGAAATGCTTTGCTGCTATTGTGCACCAGGCGCTTATCGCATACGCCAAAAATTTTATGAACTAAAATGTTAAATGTCGTCCTCTAGGGAAACCCGCAGTCCCTCACTATCGGCTAGGTAAACTCCGATAGTAATAAATAAAATCCCCAGACAAATAGACCTACTGTATTTCCTCAAAGTAAGCAGAGCTTGTGTTATGGATGACCATACAGCGAACTGGGGGGAACCCAATATAAACATACATATATAACGTCTGGGACCTCCGGTTTATGAGACAGGGCTACTACCCACAACACCATTCGGCCGACAGTCTTAAACATCAGAAATTATAAGGACATGAAATATTTTGTCTTCCTCGCAAGCTTACGTTTTGCATCATGCTATCTTTTTGATGTCGGAGAGTAATACAATGAGGGGTTTTCATTCTACGATTAAAAATAAAAAAATTGTTCTTTTTTCAACATAAGATGGCGGTGATCAAAACTCAAGAGTCAAAAAAAGTATGACATGACAGCAATGACTGAGTGAGTGATAGACAAAAAAAATATGCGCCCGAAAGGGCTTCTTTGGAATATGAATCATTCGTCTCTGGTTCTTGCTATGTGTACGGGTGCAAGGTGTAGGAGCCAAAGGTATAAATTTCAGTAAACTTCACGTAAAGAAAAAAAAAAGGGATATAATAAAATAACCTTTTCTACCTCAAGGAACACTAAATTATTAATCTTTAATAAGATGTGTGTGTGTGTGAATGATAATAAATATATGATAGATATGTAACTGGTACAAATTTATATATCATAATATAAACATACGATTAGTCAACAAACAAAGAGATTGACATTGGCTCTTGAGTTTTGTTCAACTCCCATCTATTTTCCTATAAAATATCTTTAAAAAAAAGAAACGAAAAGCCCTCATTGAGTTTGTGTGAGTAAATGTATGCTTTGGTAGTAAGAGAGCCATTTTTTCAGGAACGAATGTAAGCAAATCACCTATCTTCCGCTATTTTATTTGGATCAAAGCTCTTCTTAAGCAATAGGCAGCATACCCTTGCCTTACTATGGTCTTGTCTTAAAGCTGATGCGCATTCGTAAAAAGAAATCACATAATATACAATAGAGTATTAAAAAGCAATTACTAAACTTGGTCAATTAGCTCTGATTAATTAATACCCTACATACCAAATAATCAGCGATCAGAATTCAGATACTATTAAGTATTATAAAGATTAGAGTGCTTTTTATGCTGAAGCGCGCAAACTAACCAAAAGGACTATTGAAAGATTATAAAATCGAGAGTCTATAAAAAAATTGCAGTTGGTACCTATGTCAGAAGATAAACCAACTATAATAATATGCAAACCATTAAAGTTCTAAAGTGAAAACCAAATTACGCTGTGTCGGCGAATGTTTTTCTAATAAAAAGACTAACTTATTGTTAGTCTTTTTTGTGTGCCTGTGTAGTTATTAGTTTATAAAATAAGTAATTTTCTTTACTCTATTGTCAGTTTTGTCGAATATTACTTGCATTACGAATATGAGACTAAAGATAAACTCACCAATTCTTTGTTTCCAAGACAGGCAAGTACTAATTAGTGTCCAATGACACTACTCGGTTGACCAATCACAACGTTTACAACACACCAACAGGCTTTACCCGGAATTGCTTTGATTACTTACAAACACCTTAAAATGGTGATTATGGCGGTCAAAATATCTCCCTCAGTCCAGCTTCGGCCGACCTCTGTGCAGCCCCGGCTTTACCGGACGGCCCCCAAGTCATGTCCCTTTAAGCACCTTCAGTGAAACTTTCACATCCGGCCGACGACCCGCTAGCGGGTCTCCGCCAGCGCACCCACTTCCAAAAATAAAATAAAATATGTGGTAAAATATTGCCACAGCCAACAAGGTGGGTTAGTGGGTAGGTGCCATTCTGGTGAGTCCCACATCACCCCCGCAGAGGTCGGTATTTCCCTGCGGCGGTATGCATGAGGCATCTTCCACCTCCCTCCCGTGTGCTTCGGCGGCAAAACAAAAAAAGGTCAAAATATAATGAACTATAGTTACTATAGTAAATAAACGCGATAAAATTCAGAAAAAAGTGTTTTATTTAATATAATGAATTGTGATAACTTAAATTATATTGTACTACAGTGCAGCTTCAGCGGAGTTCTAGAAAAAAGCAACTTTATTAACATGTATTTATGTTTTCCTCGAAATTGATAAAACTGTATCTGGGACCGGTCCCTCAAAAATATCATCTTTTCTTTTTAAGTCATCTTAATAGTTCGATTGCATTTAGCTAAGTCGTTTATTACAGCTATCAACCCAAAACTTCTTAATAATTCCACTCCATCGCAGGTTTCAGGCAAAAAGTCCACCACGCTTGACAAAGTTTTATCACGATGTTTTACTTCACGGTCTTCGAAGAATTCGGGTTAATGAGAGAAGGTAGTAAAAACGCATTGGTAAGTAGAGGCGGGTGACTTGGTGAAGGCTTTGACTCACATTCGAATCCCTCGTAGCGTCGTCGTTGTCCGCTATGTGCGGGGTGATTACACAAGATTGAACAATATGCAAGTGATTCTTACCTAGGCTGGGTCTCCGCCAAATGGCCCGAATGTACATATGGTAGTCACTAAGCTGGAACCCGGGACATCAGATCAATAGGCCATTGTAGCTCAAAATTAATAATATAATTAACATGATAGTTTGTTTTACTTTAAAGAACTATCAAACTCCATCTAAAAGTGAATGTTTTTTTATGAAGGTAAAATAATATTTTCCTATTCAAATTCAACCAAAGCTTGCGCTCACTAAACAAGCAATAAATTACCATCAAAATGAATATTCGCCGTAGAGCTTAAACTTAACCTATATTCAACATAGTACGCCACCTTGTAATTTAACTTTAATATGGGTCTTATTTACCGACTTCCCCAGCTTAGTTCGTAGTATACCTAATAATAATCAAGGGAATATGAATATTAGGACCTAGGTATAAAAATTATGCTACATTACTTTTTTGCAATAAATTATTTAATTGCATTTAGTGTTAATAAGTAAAGTAGTTTTAAATAAAAAATAACTATTGTTGCAAAACTGACAATTTATATATTTTAATTTACTAGGTAAAACTTTGTTGGAAGCAGATGAATATATGTAACATCACGAACAATACTCTCGAATTCTTAGCTGGTAAAAAATACTTTAAATAAGGGGTTACATCCCAAAATATGTCATAAATAAGCTCATAGTTTTGAGCTTCCGACAGGAATGTATCGAGTTATCAGTCACCCTGTATATTAAATGATTCTATATAACAATAACAGAAAGTTTATAAGTTCATGAAATATAATTAAATAATGCTAACTTACTGGAAAAACTTTAGTACTGCCTTCCAAGTACTGAAATTATTTTAACTTGTAAGAATTCTAAGCTACAAAAAAGCTATTCATGAATGAATTGTAAAAATGTGTCTCATTTAAATTTCCTCGTCTCTAAGCTGCAGATTTAAATATCTTTTAAATATTTTAAATCTGCTTATACTTAGAAAACCGTTTCTATTGCTACAAAGTTCGTTCACAAAATTCTATAAAACTAAACGTAGTTTTTATTGAATAGCAGCAGTTTTACTCTCGTGACTCCTTGCGTGAAAACTTCGTGGTTAAATATAGTCTAAGTGATATGCTTTTTAATCTAATGATAAAAAAAAAACGCTAACGCTGACAGACGGAAAGCAGTCTTAGATCATGTATAGATAAAGTATAAATTCGCAAAACAATATTTATAGTTAGGAGTTCCTTGAGTAACCATATTATTATTACCTGTCTGAGTGCGGCAGTAAGTAGATATTATTAAAAATAAATATTTTAATCTTAGTTCATTTATAAACATGATTCACCGTTAGGAAGCAGAACTATCCAAAAGCTACCAAATAAATCCCGTCTAATATAATAATCCCTTGCCACACTGCTACTTAATAAGAAAAGTTAGAAGTTATAAATACTCGTAGTTACTACCGAAACAATGTACCTAATTGTATTTGATGATACAATAAATTAGTGTTGCCTGCCTGAACCATTACGGTTTTAGGATTTAATGGGCGACTTATCTCGTGTTTGTCCCAGCCAGACAGTACAGCCAGCAACACCTAGACAAACAAAGCGACTACCTTTTCGTCTATTCGTCTCAACTTTAGCTTGTGATATGTATAACCACACAGTTCAGCATTGAACACATCAATTAAGCAATCTGTAGTTTATCGCTGCTAGAAAAGGAACCCACAACTCCATCGCAGAATACAGGGCTTCTACTTCTGAAATCAATACGCTGTCGTAAGGACCATCAGCTGCCAAATTATTTATGAACACCTGTTTCAAAAGTCTATTATCATTGCATTGCAGAGGTCAAAGAAAAGAGGTAAATACCTATTCGATTGCTATCCATCTTACTCTAATAAAAAACTCTCAAGCGAAGCCGTACAATGACTCCATTCAATACCCAAGTAATTTTTATTCAACCATTTTTATTAATTCGATCTTGACTTCTTGATGAATGACATGACCTAGAACAAGTCAATAGAGTATCATTGTGTATGTATAGATGGTCAAGTCATTGAGTTTCAATGTATAGTATAGAGCGCGACCGTTTAGGATAGAATTCATAGAATCCACCTGTGGGTGAGAACTTTGGCATTTTCCACCGTCAAGGCCCGACAGTCATTTTCGGTTTCACCTTGGAATATGTTATTGAGCTTTCGTATTCATCGAAATAAATATGGTGACATTTGCATATTGCAAATATGGTCTTCTTAAAATAATACAGGGAAACACTATAAACCAAAACCTAGAATAGCATTTTTAATGTCTCAGCCTAATTTTTAAAATACAAAGGCGTACGGAGGCGGAACGCACGCAAGGGAAGGGGCTTCCCAAGTCCCAATTAAATTACCATAGTTATTCAGAATTATTTAAAAAAAAATTAAAGCGGGTATTGTTTTTTTAATTTCTGAAAAAAATGTATACTTTATTAATATTTATTTATATTCTTAAGAGAAACTAAAGCATGTTTTCTTGATATTAAAACCAATTGTATTCATTTTCATAATTTCACTACTTGTGATATATCTTGGCAGTTGTCTTAGCGTGCCTAGCTTATGAAGTTTTAATTTTATAGTTTATTTAAAAAAAAATCCAAAGTTGAATCAATAAAAACAACTCATGAGAGGGACCTGCATTTGTTTGGAATGTTGAACAGAAAATTTGTGTTACCAAGTGTCAAATGACATCATTTCAGTAATTTATATAAGTACCTATATGTTTTTCCGTTGCATTAGCAATCACTCTGATACGGTTTCTTTGGAAAGCTCAACTAACAACGGGCTATACGCGCTTGTATAATTTACTAGAGACTAAACAGCTACTTTCTTGCACTTTTTCCGATGAACTTGAATTATTCTACAGGGTGAAACATAAGTCGTAAACAGAAATGTCTGTTTCTTTAGCAGTATTTTAAGGCAAATTCATTGCATTTACTCTAGAAGCAAACAATCAAACTTGATTGATAATAATTTTAAATGGCACCAACTTATGGTCACCCTATTCGACAAGACTTGGTCTGTAGCTTAAAGTACCACTTGCTGTGTAGAATTATTTTGTCTTATCAATCGAGAACTTACCTAGGTTATCAAACAAAATCATCATGTGTATTTCAGAAACCTACATCGTACATTTAATGCAAACAAGCTTATCGGTTCTTAATCGAGTTTCTTAATAAGCTGGAACAGTAAACTGTCCATAGTCGCGGAGATTTTGAACCATGCTACGAATCAGGCTGTGTGTCGGCACTGGTGACTCGGGGTCACGTTCTTGAAATGCTTCTCGTGTTTGCTCTGTACTATTTGTTTGAGCGTAAAGTCTTACCATATCGTAACGTTCAATAAAAGTGTAAGGATATTCAGCCGGCATTTTAAACGCGAATTGATATCATTTTTCAATTTAAATTCCTAATTCGTATAACTTTTGAATTTGTCATTGTCAATTTAATCTTTTTTCAACGTTCTTGCAAGCAAATATAAAAAGGTTGAATGATTAATCTTAGTAACATGCTATGGGTCTATGACAGTTTAACGTAGTAAAAATTTTTAATTAACGAATCATCAAACAACTTTTGCATATTTTTGGCTGTTGTCAGGTCCACATGTTTAAACTAAAGTTAAACAGTAAGAAACACATATTTTTGTTTACGACTTATGTTTCACCTGGGTATACATGGTCGTTCAAAAGATAGGTATGGTAGTCCTTTGCTTTTGCTTTTTTGCTACTATTTGCTTATAGGAAACATCCTGTATAAGATAAAGCATTCCTACGTCGCATACAATATTAAAAAACCATTAGGTAATAAAAGTATGAATCTACAAAAATGTTTACCTATACAAAATGGACTAATGACTACTTTATTTATGAATACTTAATATAAACACTATAGTATGTACTATAGTGTTTATACATATATGTACTATATTATACACATATATAATAAACACTAAACGGTTGAGTTACGTAGATATATCATACACTTTTAGTTATAATGAGTATTATTTTTATCGAAAACGTAGTGACCGATTGCGCACCAACCTGTTTATCACACAATGAGGGGTTTTTATTCTACGATTTAAAATAAAAAAATAGTTCTTTTGTCAACATTAGATGGCTCTGATCAAAACTCAAGAGTCAAAAAAGTATGACATGACAGCAATGACTGAGTGAGTGATGGACAAAAGAAAATATGCGCCCGAAAGGGCTTCTTTTGAATATGAATATAGGCAAACGATGAGTACTGATATTTTTACACAGGTGCACAATGTAAGGTGAAGGAGCCATATATATCAATTTCAGTAAACTTTACGTAAGGAAAAGAACGAATAAAATAAAATAATCTTATTTACCTCAAGGAACACTATATTATTAATCTTTTATACGATGTGTGTGTGTGTGACTGGAAATAAATATATGATAAATATGTATCTGGTATAAATATATATATCATAATATAAACATACGATCAGTCAACAAACAAATAGATTGACATTGACTCTTAAGTTTTGTTCAACGCCATCTAGTTTCGAAAGAAATATTTTAAAAAAAAAGAAACCAAAAGCACTCATTGTCATAAAATCACCCGGCTACACTGTGCACTAGGCAATCAAAGCAACATGCGCTCTCTATACCTAAGTAATTGAAACTCAATGGTTTAAACAATTTGTGCGCGTGGCGTTATGTGTGCATCAAACTTCCTCAAATGATTTTGAACTCTTTATTGGTGAACTCTAGGTAGAAAATCTATTGATAACATTTGACATTTTGTGGTAGTCTGATGAGTTGTTGACTGTACTTCTAATGGTAAAAGATTTTTTTGAATCGGTTCAGTAATTTAAGTGTTCTAATTGTAATTTTTTATAATAGATAGAGTTAAGTAGTTACTAAACTTTAAGTAACTATATTTCACTTGTGTGTCAGATGGTTGGTCAATAACTTAAGAAATTCTTACATTTTGTAGTTAGATTTGTGATTAGTGAAATTTCGGATGAGGACAGAAAATAATTTGTTACGGTAATCAAAATCTCTAGAAAACTATGTTTATTTCTGAATATTTACTTCGTATATTCCACGAGTATTATTATTTTTAAAATATTCTTTGACAGATTAGAAACAAAGTAGAGTCGTAACTCCGCTCCGACATTTTGAAAAAAATGAGAAAATGAAATGCGAAATAAGTAAGAGCTCTTGTCGTCAACCATTATATCAACTTATGCACTTAACTAAAAATCAAAACCAAACGTGTTAAGTGAGAAGCCCGGCCCACCTACTTATACGAAAAATAGAACGAATCCTAAGCTACTTAATCACTTGCGTACACAATTTTTACCCACCCCATGTCACTTAACTGACTGTTTACACGTAATTTCTTACTTAAAATTTAGTTACCAACTTAAATACTTGACGCGTGTAAACCAGTCATTATAGACATCAGAAATCTTAGTTGTAATTGATTAATGACGCGTTACTGAGCGTAAGGTTAAATTGGATTTGCCTTTGTGACAGATATGCCAGGGACACTACGCAATATATAACACCTAGACGTCATTGAACAAAATGGTCAACCAGCGAATATCGTAGGTAGTTTTTAAAATTCGAAATCAAACAGGTGTTTTTCTCTGACTTAATCAGCTTGCAGGCGAAAATGACCTGCAACCTCTACGCTTGGAATCCCAGGGCTATATTTTTATGAAAAGTCAAGCAGATGGTTCTATTTCATCAAATACCTACGCGAACCAAGACAAAACCAGTAAGATACAAGAGTGATCACTAAAATTTTTGCATAGCCGTCGTTAATAAAATTTCTGAGTTAGACTATTTGGTATATCGGCCATAAACAGCCGAATTTCTGTCTGCGTTCAGTTATTTCAAGGTTTTGAGAATCTAAATCGAAAACAAACAAAAGTTAACTGTAGATCTAAAAAGGATCTCTTAGAATGTTTAATTTTTAGACTCGCCTTATAGTTACTAAGAAGAATAATTTATTATTAATTGATAATAGAGGTTTATTTTATTTGGTAAATTGTACCTAAGATATTAATCCAAAGCTCTTATAGTAAGTTTATCTACCTACTCGGTAGAGAAAGGAAAGAAGTAGATGGAATGAGAAATATTTCGAATGAAAATTAATTAGGAAATGTTTACATTACGCATGCTTCTGTAGGTACACTAAGATTACTTAGGGCCTAAAATAAAATACTTTTTGATTTTTGTCTTCTCTCTAAACTAGTTACAAAAGTAAAAAAATATGATTTATAATTTTGAAACTATAACGTACCTAATCTATGAATTATATTATTGGTATGGATTGTAACGTTTAGGTTAAAAGTAAATGCATAGTAATGTAGTATAGTATACTTACATACTAGGTAGGTACCTATTAGAAATATGTTCCCTTTCTAAAAGGGTTTACCTACCGTGATTTGATCATGTTACGTCAAACCGTCCATCCCCTCCCCACAACGAGGTCATAACATTTAGCCTTTAGCTTAAAATATCTCTCAAAATACCCCAATCAATATTTTATTAAGGACAAAAATACTTACCGACCGCCTCGAAATCTGACAGCTCCTCTACATTCACCAAACTGCCATAGAATTACAATATTTTTAAATGTTTTTAATAAAAAACAGAACTAATAATAAAGTCAATGAAAATTTCACGAAAATCCACTATTTACTGTTTTTAAATATATTTCGAATGTAGAACTGACTGTTTATCCAGATTTGATTTTAAAAAAGAACATGGATATTCTGTCCGTTGAAAAAATGGCGCGAAATTGACCTTAATGCTCTGTGTCTTTCAGCGAACTGAAAGCCTACGGGAAAACGAACGAAGCTGCGGCCGGGATTCGGGCGACTGAAGGACAAAGGTTGCGCCTATCTCTTTCTATCAAGACTCAACGCGTTATGTTAGAAAAGGTCAGTTGGAATGTCCTCGATGCTACTCGGTTGCTGAGGCGATCTCACACGAGCCTGAAGGAAAACTCGATGAATAGAGGCGTTAATTCATTGCCATTACAAAAGGACTCGCCATGAGGACTTGAGACCGCCTTTGCTATTATCTTCTCAACGGCTATTAAAAAGATAGTTATCATTAAGTTATGTTTCCCGCTTAATTTTGTAAATAGGGTTGTTTGTGCTAGTAGAGTATCGAGTTGGAAAAATAATACTTCGAAAACTTTTTCACTCAATTACAATCAATAAAAATACAGTATAGGTACTGTATTTTTATTGTGCTCATTTATTGACAGTGATTTTGTCTTTAAATAGTTTTCATAATTTAAAATCCAGGTTATTACTATTTCTCAAAGTTATGGACAGATGGATACTAGGTATAGCATATCGACGGTGAAGTGCCAATATCTCCTATCTCATTTTTTGTTGATTTTTTTGAATCAACAGAAAATTCGATAGGAGGTTTTGATAAATACCGTACTTAGCTCAAGTTGTGTTTCTGTTCTCTAAACAGTACCACCATACCCCGTTATGCATTAGTAATAATTTATTCATAATGTCTGTAACATAAATGAGTGTTTTTTATTGTCTCCTGTAAAATTGCATTTATTTAGATAGAAGGTATTGGCACTTCACCGTCGATATAGGTTTTAGAAAATGAATTAGGCATTCATAAATAAGCATCATTTTTGCAATTTTTGTTCAAATAATTAATCATTTGGTAATTTATTACAAACCTACAACGATAATGATAAATGATATGGTTCTGAATAATTTAAATAACGCCGTAGACCGGCTAACACATAATCTTGAATAATACGGCGGACAAATAGGAAGGACTGACTGAAGTATCGTCCCAGACGAGATCTAAACAAACCACTCAATTTTAGATTATCATTTAAAATAAAAATAAAATATCTTAACGCATTTGTCGAAAAACAATGTATATTTTTAATAATTTCTAAATATTTAAGTTATAATTATTAAGTGCACTACTTACGCAAACTAAAAAGTAAATGTACCTCATAAGGCATTCAATAATTACCTTGATATATTATACGAGTATCCGTTTTTACCACTGCGCCAGAATAAGGGTTATGTTTTCGAGTGAATGTACTTATGTATATTTATTTTGCACACTCTACAGGTTAATCCGATGGACTGATTTCAGCGCACGTGTCATTAGTGTGGAAGTCTCATGGTGTGTGTGACGTTGGGTACCCGAGTATTATTTCTCGGAAATCCCATGGGAACAGGAATTACCTACACGGGAAAAGGACTTAAACACTCGGGATTTTAATTTAAGTTCGATTTAAGAATTGAAATAAAACAAAAATTTGGGTAAAAAAAAAATGTTGGGTAGAAGTGCACATTTTGTCGTTTGTGTGTGTGTATTATTTTGTAATTTGAAAAATGTAAATAATAAAAAAAAATATTTTTACTGTCTCTAAACTACGCCACTGGTCAAAAAAAATGATCTGTGCTTAGCCGATGGCTGCCTCAGCCTCTATGTTCATCTCGGTACTTGTTAGAAGCCAGTAAATTCGTCTATTTAAATTGCGAGTTATTTGCGGCAATTATTGCGGTCAAATTCAAATTCAAATATTTATTTCTCAACATTGACAATTACTTGTTCTTATTGACGTCAAATAAAACATGATTCTACCACCAGTTCGAAAAAAACCTTCGTGAAGAAGAACTGGCAAGAAACTTCACGGGTATATTTTTTTTCAAAATAAATTTACAGAGTCTCTTTATGTCTATACAAAATTATTCTTTTCTGCATCTGTTAGCTCGGCAAGTCTCCCTCCCCCCAAGTATCCAAACGACGAACACCCTCAAACGGCACCCGTTCACGAGTTAACGCGGGATCCAGCCATCGCCCTCCTCAACCAACGGTATTTTTGTTTGTTAGCATTTCAATATCAAAAGTTCGATGGTCTTGGACCTAGAGTTATACTTAAACAATAAACACTATATAAAGTAACTGAAGGCAATTGACCAAGCTGTGTTTAAGCTGGAAAGGATGATATGGCTTATGTATTATTCAAAATTTTTTCTCATTTAATAACATTTTTCATACCACTTTCTTAGTCGGTTAACAAATTAAATACATCCTGTAAAATTTAACTTCTGGCTTTTGTCATTTATGTTTACTTGATTAGGCCGTCTGGCACAGACCCGAGTTAACAACTTAACTAGGAGTTAGCCGGATAGTCAGTTGAAATTTCCCTCTATTACCTACTGTCAAATTTCTGTTTTGACAGAATCATACAGCAATATTTTAACAAGAATTAGCTTAAAGATTTAATTCAAAGCCGCGTAAGTCGTTACAAATTTCTTTTTTTTTAATTCAAAGTAATATTCACTTCACACAATACAGTAGCCAATGATTGCCTACAATAAATTTACAAAAATTAAGAAACTAAGTATTTAGATTTAAGTTAATATGTAAGTACCTGTAGTTTACATACTGTGTACGCTACATAATAATAGGTCTTTACCTATGAAACTGCCGTTTTGCCGTACTGGCCATTTCAAATGAAAATATTTTTTTTTTGACTGATAATTCTAATTTCAAATTAATTTTATTTGACAAACATGGAATTCTTTTTCTAAAATCGTCATTTGTTTAATAGTTAGTGTTTTGTTTTCAACGCATTCGAACATTTTTCGTCATCATGGATAAGTTAAAAATTCGAGTAATTATGGAGTATGAGTACCGTCGTGGCAGCAAAGCGGCACAAGCGGCACGCAACATCAACGACGTTTACGGAGCGAACACTACAAACGAACGCACCACCCGTTATTGGTTTACCCGCTTCCGTTCTGGAAATTTTGACCTGAAAAATGAACCCCGTCGTCCCATCGTCCGAAAACTTTGGTCGACAATGACGAATTAAACGCAATTGTGGAAGCTGATGAAACTCAATCCACGGCTGAATTAGCAGCAGCTTTTGACGTTAGCATCAAAACGATATTGGTCCATTTGCGTCAAATTGGCAAGGTAAAAAAGCTTGACAAATGGGTACCCCACGAAATCAATGACCGCCAGCGCGAAGTACGCGTGGAAACGTGCCTTGCACTGCTCAGCAGGCATACAAATGAAGGAATTCTGAACCGCATTGTTACTTGTGACGAGAAATGGATCCTGTTTGACAATTCTAAGCGCTCAGCAAGTTCAGCACACAAACATGCCCTAAACGAAAACTTACCCCTAGAAAAGTGATGGTCACTGTTTGGTGGTCTAACGCGGGTGTAATTCATCACAGCTTCTTGCCAAACGGGACAAGCATTACTGCAGATGTGTACTGTGAAGAACTGAACACAATGATGGAGAAGCTCGCACGTCTCCAACCAGCTTTGGTCAATCGTTCGGCTCCACTGCTCCTGCACGACAACGCGCGACCTCATACTGCACAGCAGACGGTTGCCAAACTACAAGAGTTGGGGTTGGAAGTTCTCCGTCATCCGCCGTACTCACCAGACCTTGCGCCTACAGACTTCTACTTTTTCCAGAATTTGGATAACTTCTTGGCGGGAAAAAAATCAATACCCGAGAGGCAGTACAAAATGCCTTTGAAGAATTTGTTGCCTCCCGTCCAGCTGATTTCTTCAAGAAAGGCATCAATAAGCTACCAATGCGTTGGCAAAGATGCATTGATTGCATGGGTGATTATTTTGATTAATAGAAATAGAAAATATATAAAAAAATTACGCTTCATTTATTTCGTGAAAAACGGCAATTTCATAGGTAAAGACCTAATATAAGAGCTGCCGAAATCCATCTAATAACCGGAACCAGCAACAAACTCAAATACTTTCGTAGGTAGAGATTTACACAGAGGATTTTTTTTTGGACTTGCATGTAATTTGAGAAGTCCTAGTAAACAAGAAAAATCCTTTGTTGTAAGTAGCTATGACCTTTATTAAGTAATAAAAGATCAATAATTATGGCGTTGTGTCTGGGCGCCATCCTAGGTGGTAGACTGTAAAAACGGATGCGAGAGACCTGACTAAATAAATTCGCTATTAAAAAAATTGCATTAAATATGCCTTTTTTGCCAGTTATTTTAAGAATAGTTTGTTCTCGTTTAAATTTGGGACTAAACCGTATGCCAAACATCATCGAATTTGTTCAGTTCTTTTTTTGTTTATCCCACTAAATGAACTAAATTGCTGAATATTGTACTTACACTTCCGGAAATCACCTTTTTGATACAAAAAAAATTTCAATAATTGGAGTATCTTTATAATATTAAGAAATAATATCTACAGGTAATCCAATTGCTTTTTATCGTTTTAAGATTTGTAAGGAATCGTATCTAGAGAACAGTACAGAACTAGGCGACGATTTTTATTCGAGAATCCCGGAATAACGGCTTACCTGTATACCGAGATTCGATCTGGTGTGGGTGTAGCAGTAATTTTTGAGATGATTCTGCCATGTACTTCCTTAAAGTAGACACCAAAATACTTATCGAAGATAAACTGGCAATACTGAAACATAATCGCAACACTACCCTCACCACTTCTCCACCGGTCAGCTAGGCACAGAACGCATTCCACCCGGTCCATAGTCAACGTACCGACAAATCGAAAAAGCCGCTTAGATGGCTAGTTTTTAATCGTTACCAGGACGTGGAATAACCTGCCTGTGTCTGTTTTTTTAGATTATAGATAATACATAGATAAAACCCTACAATTTTCAGCGTAGAGTGAAAGGTTCACTGATAGCACTCACCTTTATTACGACTTTTCTGCGGGTTAGATGAAAACCAAACTAACTACAATTGAAAAAACGGGATTGCTCATTGATGTACTTGTACCTTGATTGGATAAGTATGGCGTAAGCAACATTGTCATAAAATACGTCTTACGTCGTACCATAGTCTTACCTCATTTTCTACTATACTTATCACACAAGCGATATCAGGTATTACGTTTAATTCCAGAAACCACGTTGGTGGGCGTTTGAAAGTGTGTAATCATATCTGATCTAGGGCGTCTATGACCTACATGACTTATGGAAGTGGAGAAAACGTAAGCTTCCCTTGGATTTCTTAAAATTTTTTTTAATTATCCAGGCAGTCTAACTTATATGAATGCCAACAATGGAAACCGACAATTTTTTATTGATCAAAATTAAATAAAATATTTACACTAAAATTTGTTTTATGGATTATTTCTGTTTATTTCATGATTAACGGCCCGTCCCCGCTTCGCACGGGTGGACATGATTTTTTTTATAATTTACCTTTAATTAAATTTTTTTTATTGTTTCATTTCTATATTTTTTTAAACACAGTATCACATTATCTATCTATACTTACAATCCGAATTTGTTCTACGTTTTTTTTATTTCATTTTACATTTTTATCTGATCTTACCTAATTCAATTTCCTATGTTTTTTATTTATATTTTTTTGTTTGCTTTAAATATTTACATTTTTTGTTGTTTTAGGTGTGTTTCTAAGTTTATGTAATTTTTACATTTCTGTATTTACATTTTTATTTTAAAGCTTTATGTAATTCTATTGGTTCTTACTTTTATTTTACAAAACTTTTACCTTAAAGCTTCACTGTACACTATGTTGGCAGTGGTATTTGTAGGTGATAACAAAACATATTGATTTTCAGGAGATCCTACTCGAGAAAGGGCAACATAGAGAAGCACTCTTGGCCCATTTCAAGGCTCATGAGAGAAGCACTCTTTTCTTAGGTCGATGCCAACAATCGAAAAAGTTTGTCGCTGTGATTTATTTATCGTAAGGGCAAACGATATCTTCTCAGGATGTAATGCTTACCTTTGTTTTTGGAATCCTTTTTATTTTATTTATTTATTATCCTCCATTTTCACTCCACAAATCATGTCAACTCAATTTTTTTATGACAGCAATGGAGGCTGCCAAGCAAAGTAAGCCTGTTACACACGGATTCTTACAAAACTATTGTTAGAAAATATACTTGATTCCTGGCTAATAAGATTCAATTCAAAATTTCAAATTGCGGTTCCAAAGGAATGCGAGCCCGGCCATATAAGCCGATTGCTGGCCTTAGAACGGCAGTCTATTTCAAGCCATCCTACCGATAACATCTGGAGTCTCTTTCCAGCCATCCTACCGATAACATCTCGAGTCTATTTCAAGCCATTCTTCCGAAAACATCTCCAGTCTATTTCAAGCCATCCTACCGATAACATCTCCAGTCTTTTTCAAGCGATCCTACCGATAACATCTGGAGTCTATTTCAAGCCATCCTACCGATAACATCTCCAGTCTACTGCAAGTAACTCTGCAAGTACTCGAACTCATGCTCATGCTGAAGCTACCCGACTATGAAACTGCCTCATGCTGAAGCTACCTGACAGACGATGAAGCTACCTCATTTTGAAGCTACCTGACGCTGAAACTGCATCATGCTGAAGCTACCTGACGCAGAAGCTACCTGACGCTGAAGTTGCCTCATGCAGCAGCTACCTGAAGCTGCCTCATGTTGAAAACCCCGACTCTGACGCCTGATCCTGCTTCTGCTGCTGACCCTGGTGATCCTGCCTACCGCCTGATCCTGCCTGCTGATCCAACCTGCTCCTCCTGTTTCTGCTCTCACTGACCCTGCACGCGCCTAAGCGCCTTCACCGTGGAAGCCTTTGTGGTGACCCCTCCGATTAATTCATGTCCGTGACAAGTTTTCTAAATAAACTTTTAAAGGACTTTTAAAGGAATCATCGGGATTCACGGAATGTGAGCAAGCTGTCCGGCCCAGCGATGATTGTTGCTACAACCACATTGTCTCGTAATTCTTTTATCAAAAGTCTTGTGCCATTACACATTCTGGGAGGGTTTAAATTTTTCAATAGTATAATGGGTCCTTTTAATTTTAGTTCAGGCGGTGACAAGCCGGCAGGATTGAGGGAATTTAAAAATTATTGTGGGTAGTGCACTGTATCTTCAATGTTGCACACGGTATCAACAGATTTGTAACATTTAAATTCACCTGGTACTTTTTCCATAATCATTCTATTTATCTCATTTACTGAGTCGTTTCTCAGTGACACTATCGCCCTCGAACAAAGTCAATTGAAATTTCTTTCTTTGAGATTTTCGATGTCGGGATAGATTGTGTCTATAAGAATTTCTAGACTGTTAACAGTTTGAGCTAATTTTGTATAGCCGGTAGTATTTGGCGAAAGTCTCGAGCAACACAAAGGTTACGCCCCCCATCAAATTGCATGTTCCTGATGTCTTGTAATGTGCGGTCCACAGCTTCTACATGAGCTCTATGGCTCATGGTGCTCTCATCCCAAATAATCAGCGACGTGTCCTGTAAGAGCTTCCCCAGTGGACCATTTTTGCGGATTAAGCAAATAGATTGTTGTTCTAAAGACACAGCCAACGGTAATTTAAAGGTTGAGCAGTTTTCCCACCATTTAATAGAGTTGCAGCAATTCCGGAAAACGCAACAGCCAGTGCTTTTCTTCCAGATTGTCTCACTTTGGCTAATATTAAATTGGCAAGAAAGGTTATACATGTTCCGCCAGGAGCGTCTAAAAAAAAATAGGCCACCGTTGTTATTTTCCATAATTTTAATTATAGCATCGAACGCTATTTTTTGATCTGCCACCAACTTGAGTACATTTGAGTTGACAAATACTAATAACTCGTTGACATCGTATGTACAGCTCGATATGGCATTAACTACATTTTGTAGTGAGCGATTCGGAGAAGTCTCTTAAATTTTTGTCGTTCAATTCTAAAAGTTTGTTTTCGATCTGTATCAAGCCTCATTATAAACATCAAAATCTTGACCTTGTTGTTGGGCTATGTGTCACGATATGTGAATATTCGATTTGAAAAATTCGAAAAGTAATATACAGGTATTGAAACAGTATTGAATA
The DNA here is from genome assembly GCA_923062675.1 of Marasmarcha lunaedactyla. Lineage (NCBI taxonomy): Eukaryota > Metazoa > Arthropoda > Insecta > Lepidoptera > Pterophoridae > Marasmarcha > Marasmarcha lunaedactyla. The sequence goes on from OV281354.1 coordinate 9,706,174, forward strand.
CAAAATGATTTATTTGGATAAGGACAAATAAAAAGGTATGAATAACATGCACAACGTGACAGCTTATTTTTTCTATTTCTACGACTTATTAAATTCGTAATATCTATTGAATGGAATAACCGATTTGAACAATTCGAAAAGTAATCTACATGAATTGAAACAGTCTTGAAAACAATATGATTTATTTGGATAAGGATTTAAACAGAAGTATGAATAACATGGTCTAATTTTTGTCCGCATCTGTATCAACTTTTAAAATGTAAAAAGTGGTTATTGTGACATAACGATAATAGTTGGACATGTAGTATTTTGAAGTTTTTTGTAGTTATTGATATGATCTTTAATATTGTAGAACATATTTATGTTCTATCATCAATAGTTTCCGCAGCGCATGCGACGAAAGATGTTTAATGGCTTTTTTACACCTTGGGTTACGTTACTAAAGTTTTAGCAGAGACAATTAAATAACTATAGGCTGACCATCTCCATACAAAAATTCGTGACTCGGAAAAAGCTCAAATCCAAGCTATTACTAGATGTCGCTCTCAAATAGCTTGGACCAACCATGTCGTCTTTAATTTTTATATGAATTATTGACAAGAAACGTAATGCAAAATATTTGTATTAATACGGACTAAAACTGCTAGATGGCGTCGTCAAATAACCTGAAACTTTAGCAAGTAGGATTTATTCCTTTCCTGAACTTGAAAAATGTCATCATTTTATATCATTGATTTTGATAATTTTACTCAATAAGAAAAGGTAGATAGTAATTTATTCTTACTTTATAGATGATAAAATAACAACTACAAAATACCATAAACATACTGGTATAAGTTTATTTTGTTCAAAGACGCCTGGGCACTACCATCCTCCTTATTTTAATTGCCATTATAACCTATTTTTTAAAGGTTTTATTATCACAGTTGTGATAAACGCACATGTTATACGATATATGTAGCAGCCAAAACGTAAACTTAATCAAGGTCCATAAAATTTGCACGAGTCACAGTAGGCGAGCAGAAATATTGTGAATTCAAAGAAATGCAGGGAAAAGTTCCAAAACAAACACACACCCATAGCAACAACAATAAACGACAAAGAATTCAAAATGTCAAACAAATAAAATGTTGTCATAAAAAGAACAAAAAAAGTTGATGGATAAAGAACATTTTTTTATATAATAATCCAGCAAGAAAATATTTTTTTAACTACTGCAAAATAGTTATGAGTTATATGCATTATAAATAAAAATTATGCACTTATTAAGACATAATTTTTATCGATATCAAGAAATAAAATAAAATATTATATACCTATTAATTAAATGCACTGAAATTCGTTTTGTTATGTTAAGGCAGATAAGAACAAACTGTGTAGATGAATGCTATATTTTTGTGGGAAAAATTATATACTGGCAATACAGTAACCCAGTAACACTACAAATAATATCCGGGGTGGTGTAAAGTTTTCTGTTACTGAATTATAAGAGCGGCAACATAGCATCAAATAATATAATGCACTAGCTGGCAACAGCTGTTGTCGCCTGATACCTACGGATAGTACTTGCAATGAAATATCAAATTATTTTGTAAACAGCGCCATCTTAAGTTTTTTACGTATTATTTTGACTAAATTTAAATAACTTGTAAATCTAATACAACTAACGCCATCTCTCTATCTTAAAAACAACTATTTTTCAAGTCACAAAATTTTGTTAGACATGGTTAGTCTATAGTTATTTACTAGTCTCTGGTTTTAGTAAGAATCCCTAATCTTTTCTAGCAATAGATATAGCCTTTGTTACTCAGGGTGAATGTAGCTTTCTAGTGGTGAAATAATTTTTGAAATCGGCACAGTTTTTGAGTTTATTCATTACAAACAAACACACACACAAATATACAAATCTTTCCTCTTTGTAATATTAGTGTAGATGTAGATTGCATGTTCCCACGATCATAAATAACTACCGAAATTGTTAGTCTAATACTTACGATGAAGTGTGATGAAGTGTCTTTCTAACTGTAATAAATTCACAGTTCCATCGAAAAATACAATACTTGTTCAACCAACAATGAGATAATTCAATTTTGGCCTAGAATCATCCCTAAGTAAAATCTAACCCGACTGGACTAGGTATCTAGTGAAAGCGTGAAATAGAAATGAAATCATATCAATTTGACGTCGTGGCCCTAGTAGTAAAGTAGTAATGAACTGCTGCTTACACAATTATGTTTAGTTTCCCTATATTTTGGCAAAACAAATACTTACTTGAAATATCTTTCAAAGATATTTTTGCCTTAGGATAGGTACCTATTTGTTTTTTGCGTTTTCTTGGCATTACATTATGGCCAAGGTTTGAATATTTCTAGCTAAAACTTACTTTATGATTGACTGAGAAAACAAAAGTATTTTCCTATATTGCCATTTGATACAAATTATAATACAATTTTGAAAAAATGTCCATCATGATATTGGTTCGAGATGCAAACATATACAGCTTTCGTTACCTTATTAATTAAAAACAAAAACATGTATAAAAGAAAACGCTCATATGCTAACGACTATTATTTTAAAATGACAAAATATGTTTAGGATGTGGTTCAGTGGCAAACAAAACCGACATAAAAACTGTAGGTATTCTTTCCCGACAACGCCGAAGGCACTGAACGTGGAGTCAAATTTAGAGTATTCATTCATTCATTGCCGATTGAATTTTGAAAACATCACTTGGGTGCCACTTAATATTTTTAATGATTACATTAAAAAATATATAATAAAACGTGTTTTTCAACTAAAAAACTCCCTAAATATCAAAAACCTCTCTAAAAATGGTAAACGCAACATGTGCCTTGGTGGCACTGGGGAAAGAATTTAAATCGTAAATGTCGCTGAACGCACCGTTCTCGTTGACGTTTGGATAGTTTAATGTGTTGCATTAATATGATATGATATGTCACTAAAATTAGGTACCGTTCTTTATTTGTATAATCTATGTTTATTTATTATTTAGTATTTTTTTATACAATTTTGTTTTTTATAAAATGTGTATGTATATTTTAAACAATAAAGTGTTAATTGATTTTGTAATTATTAATGAATTTTATAAAAAAAACTTTGTGGGTGTAGGTATGTTTTTTACCGACCGTTTGCACTAAATGAAATTTGAAATACATAAAGTTTATAATATGGATTAACAAACAGGCTTCCTTTTGCCCTGGTACAAGGTTTTGCCTAGGGTCCAAACGCACGATGTTTTTTAGTTCATTTGTCTCTAACCTGACAAATGTTACACAATAAATACCTAACATATTATGACAAAACAAACCCAATTTCAATGGAAAATACATTGATTACTTAGGAAAAAAAAGCAATAAGTACTTGTGGTACTCTTTAAAACAATCATTTAAACAAAACCCATATCGTTCGGTTATTATTTAAATGATCGCCGACCTCTTGTTACTATTAGCATTTACTCCTTCTTCCTTTAAAGCCAGCTCTAATAAATATCGCTTCTTCGTTTCATCGTTGAAAAGGATACCTACTGAAAATGAATTTGGTTATTTATTTTAATAACGTTTGTGCGGCACACTCCAGGGTGTGTGAAGAAGCTGAGCTATGATGCTAAGGTACCGGATGTACGCGTAGCTGCGAAAGTTAAGATCATTTTTTTTTTGTGGAGTAACGAAGGGCAGACGAGCATGCGGGTTACCTGATGGTAAGTAACTTCCACCGCCTATAGACATTAATGGCACTAATGTAACAATGGATGCGCTGCCGATCCAAAATGGAGGGAAGAGGGAAAGGAGGGGTATTGGATATAAAGGAAAGATAGAAGATAATTCTTAGCGTGTATCTATCCTAAATGGCTCCGGGATACCGTTTAGTAAGCTATGCAATGAAGAAAACCTTTTCTATTTTGAGTGCCATAACGGGAAAGTATCCAAAATAGAAAGCAGATTATTATGAACATGCATTTAATAGGTTCATCATTTATTTTTCATTTTATCATCTTCTAATGAGCTTGCAAAATATATTGTATGTAAATAGATTACGTGTAGTAAACTTATTAATGAATTCAAAATATGAGGCGCAACCACAAAACAAACTAAAATATCACATTTTGGTGTGACTTGTTACGCATAAAACTATCCAACAAAGATTTTTACAAAATTAAGAATATCATTTACCTTTATCTCCTGATACACACAAATATATCATAAACGCTCAATAAAACTTAAATATACTATTTCCATTTCTTTATTTTCTCGATGACAGTTCTAATTTCATATAATGTAGTGTTGTGACCAAATAAGTAATGATATCGATCGCATATATTTATTATATTTTGAACACAGACAAATACAACAAAAACATTTAAATAAATTTTTTCAAGGTGGGAACACTCAAAGCCATTTTGTGTTTGTTTTAATCTGTCACTCGCAACAAGACGGTCGTGCTAGTCACTACATTTCTGTTCGCTGAGTTTTTTCACATTGTCCATACGTTACGTTGTGTATTTTGTGTTCCTCCGTGTTGATTGCTGCCCAGCTGTCAAATATCAAAATGCCGAAAGGATCTGTTTTGAAAAGGAAGACGAGAGAACTGGTGATCAAGGTTCGTAATTTCTTTGAAGCAGAGTATCAAAATGGTGGTCCGATATTAGCACTGTCGCAAGTGCGAGAGCGTGTTGCGGCCGCATTAGGAATTGGACCTACTGTTTCAAAAATTACTACCGAAGCTTACGGTACAAGCGGCATGCAGGAAAATAAGCTTCGTGCGCCAAAGAAAAAACGCCAACCACGTCGTGTGACATCGGTTGACAACTTCAACGCTGATGCTATTCGCCGTCATATATATGACTATTACTTGCGCAAAGAAATTCCAACACTTAAAAAACTTGTTGTTTCTTTACGTGAATGTGGTTTGTTCCATGACCAAAAATCGTCATTAAGCTTAGTTTTGAAAGAAATTGGATTTTCTTATAAAAAAATCGGACAAACGTAAAATATTGATGGAGCATCACGACGTTGCCATGGCTCGCTGCGAATTTTTGAGTGAAGCCAAAAAGATATCAGATTGGTCAAATATTATTTTCACTGACGAGACTTGGTTAAATGCAAACCACACAGTATCTAAGAACTGGACTGACGACACCGCCGCTTCCACTAGTTCAGTGCCAATGGGAAAAGGTGACCGCCTTATCATATGCCATACAGAGTCTACGAAAGGATTCGGGTCAGATGTTTTACTGGCCTTTAAATCCAAGAAAACAGTGGACTACCACGAAGAAATGAACGCGGAGATTTACGAAGGATGGTTTAAAGAAATGGTGCAATCTCTGGAAGAACCGTCCATATTTATTATGGACAATGCTACATATCACTCCAGACAAATTGATAAAATGCCGACGCAGGCCAATAAAAAACAAGAGATAATTGACTGGCTCCAACGTCATGGCGAAAATGTGGATAGTACTTTATTAAAAGTACAATTAGTGAATATTTTAAAATCGAAAAGAGCCTCCCTAAAAGATATGTTATGGACGAAATAGCTGCCGAATGTGGTCATTGGGTTCTTCGACTTCCGCCGTATCATTGCCAGGACAATGCTATATAACTAATATGGGCACAAATCAAAGGACACGCCGCTCGAAACAATACCCATCCCCCTTTTACGGCAAACAAGATGTTAGATTTATTAAAAAATGCATGTGCGGAAGTAACTGCCGAAAACTGGGAAAAAATTGTGAGAAGAACCCAAAACATTATAGCGTCGGATTGAGAAATTCATGTGGCATTTGATAATATAAAAGTACAGGAACTTATAATAAATATTGGGGAGAGCTCATCGAGTGACAGTGACGATTCATCAGATTTTGATTAAAATAAATAAATAAAGATTACCTGTCGTTATAATTATTTCGTTTCATTGTCGAGTAACCTACCTATACCTACTGATTTTACAACAGCTTCGAAAATTTTAAAGAAGTTGGCATTATCAATCAAGAATTAATACGTGTAACATCTTGTAATGAAATATAATATTAGTTAATAAATTTGTACAAAAGTATCCTTTTTTTTTTAATAATTAGCAGGCGTTTGTCTTCCATCTCACCTGATGGAAAGTGACGATGAAGACGAGGATCTTACACGCCTGTCCAAGAGCTACCTATTCACTCTACACTTGAAAGCTCCAGGGTTATATTTGTCTGGAAAAACAGACGCAGGCAAATCGTTCCACTCTTTGGCAACACGAAGTGAAGTTTCTTGCCAGTTCTTCTTCACGAAGGTTTTTTTCGAACTGGTGGTAGAATCATGTTTTATTTGACGTCAATAAGAACAAGTAATTGTCAATGTTGAGAAATAAATATTTCATTTCAACCAAAAATGAGCTATCGAACTGTTTAGTTCGGCTCATCGGCACGCTAACCACAAACGGGTGAAACTTCTGTCTGCGTCTGGTTGACCGGTGGAGAAAGAGGGAAGGTTTGATCAACTGAAAAAGAGCATTTGCACACTCTCCAAAGTGCAATCTGTAAAAAACCGATAGACGAGCAACTTTTCGACGATGCTCGAGACTTTGCAGTCTCGAAGAAGTAAGTTTGTCGTCACTTATGAGTCTACGGGCCCTTTGGTCGACAGAATCCAACGCTTCAAGATGATATTTTGCGGAATCATGCCAAAGATGGCTGCAGTACTCCATACAAGATCGAACCTGGGCTGTGTACAGGTTGAGCAGCTGTTCGGAGTTGAAGTACCGCCGGACCTTTGCGATGACTCCCAATTTTTTTGAAGCTGACTGTGCCATGGTTTTAATCTGTTGACCGAAATTAAGTTTCGACGTGATGGTCATGCCTAGAAGCCCTAGTTGGTTTGTGATCGGTACAGATACACTTTGGAAAGTGGGCGTCAAGTTGAATGTGCTTTTTTTACCGGAGAAGAGACACGCCTGGGTTTTGGAAGGGTTGAACTTGACAAGGTTGGCTTCACCCCAATCGGAAACCCTACATAGTGTCAAATCAACCCGTTCGATCATCGACTCTCTCTGAAATTGGATCTGGTTTGGACTCGCTCGCGCATTGGACACATATCTCTCTACAACAGTGCTGCAGTAGTTTAGTTTCTTACATTTTATAAAAAAATATCGGGTCTGTTATCGTGTTACGTTTATCGATATAGCTACATCCCTATCAGTTTCTCCGACTCTGGTATTATATAACCTTGTATGTGTGTAAACGTCATATTTTTATAAAATAATGCATAAATCATGTAAAAAAAACAATCGCACAACTTTTCACAGGAGCTGTCATCGAGAAAATAAAGAAATGGTAATAGTATAAATGCAAAATCAAAATAGCCATTCATAGAACCAACCGTTTTTGCCTTACCAAACCAAGAATGACATTTCAAACCAAAAACCAACATTGTTTTCACATAAAAAATTTGTTTCTAGGCGTGAATGTTGCCAAAGGTTTCAATATTTGTAAATTAGCATTTGTAAATATATTATAAATGCTTTGTACCATTTTATTTTAATGCAACAAACATCTCAGAGTACACTCAACGCATATGGTGCGTTGATGGCACGACAAGGTGAACCTGGTCCAACGCGAATGGTGCGTTGGTGGCAAAGAATGGGTGTCGAACATTTATTAACCACCTTTTATACTTTTAGAGGTGGAAGTTGGTAAAATCATTCGTTTAGCATTTGCCTACGTTATAAGAGCTACCTATATGCCTTTGAGCTCAATCCATCCGTTGGTTTTTTTGATAGCAGCACTATCGTCATCCATATTGCAGCACCTTGAATGACTCCAAATCCGGATGCGGCTTTGAGCAGGCCATTTTCTCCCAGTATTACCATTTTTCCAAGTATTGCCATATTTTATAATCCAGTGGATTTAAAAATGGACTGGAAGATCCCACCCCTGCATCCTATACCGGAGGATCCAGGAGATTTGATGGACTCAACTAGTAGTGTGATACAAGAATAACTCAAATTTTGCTCACTTTGAATATATGTAAAAAATCTTTTTTATTTTAAAAAATGGCGCAATAACTTAGATTTAGTTTAAACTCAATTTTTAGGCAACGTAGGTACACTGGTGTTCTACCCCTGTCGATTGACCACCCTTGTGGTATAAATTAATACGAATCAAATCAATTTAATAAATTTATTTTTAATATATATATATATAATTTTATTGGTACGTCTTGCTCCGATGACGGAGCAAGTCAGAATGTGTCGTTTCATTTCTTTCTGTTCTGTCTCATATTTAAATATCTTTTCTTCTTAATTCATAATAATTCATATTATCCTCTTTACTCAAATGTCGCGGCATTCTGACGTGCTCTCTAAGGCTTAGCCGTGACGATCGGCCGCCCGCATGAAATTTATTCACACAAACAAGGTTGGGTGGATACATTTCTTACAAAAATTATTCTAACTACCTGCCTGAACGAGGATGTGTTTGTACGACGGCCTCAAGAGAGACTACCCCTGTCGATTAGATTATTCCTGGTGGTTGGTGTGAATACTTTACGTACAAATAGTAAATATAACGTTACAGATACAATGGCTTCACCATGATCCAATGCAATGAAACTGCTTCGAGAGGAATTCCCGCCAGTAAAACCTCGCAAAAAGCAAGCGAACGTCGCCTAAGCTACTTTCAATAAAATGTTTCCTAATCACATGTCAAATATTCTTACGGAATGTTGAGATGCGAGCCAGAACCGTTATAGAGATGTTATTTCATTTTTTCACGTCCCTGGCAGATAACTTCGCCTTATTGCGCGCATCGATAACCAGCTTGTCACCTGCAGCCAGCAAAGCATGACACCTATTCTTTAAGAGAATGTATGGTGTTGGTGACCGCCTGATTACAAATGAACGCTCCTCGGTTCCATCACCAGATAAGGACATAGTGAAACACAACGCAAAAAAATCCTTATTGATCATCACACATAACAACTTTTAAGACAAGATAAAATTAATTTCATATTTTTTCGTATCGCCAAGGGAGGGTTGTCATCAATCCTCATCCCTCAGTGGCTGCCATATCATCAACTATTGGCTGCCATCTCATCTGCTAGTGGCTGCCATCTCATTTCCATTATAATTCACAATATGAAAAAGAAAGAACATATTAGTACATTACAATATAACACTAACACGTATATGCCAACACACATTCTTAATGATAACATATAATAATATTTACTACGTTATTATCAACATATTCACATTAGTCATATATCTTTCAGATTGATATATGTCAGGCTAATGTCACCTCATTTTAGCCTAAAAACCAGAAAATAACAATCATTTACTTTTGACACTTTACAACATTTACCTATTAGGTCTTGAATTGCCTATGAAATTGCCGCTTTTCACGAAATAAATGAAGCGTAATTTTTTTATAAATTTTTTTTTCTATAAATCAAAATAATCACCCATGCAATCAATGCATCTTTGCCAACGCATTGGTAGCTTATTGATGCCTTTCTTGAAGAAATCAGCTGGACGGGAGGCAACAAATTCTTCAAAGGCATTTTGTACTGCCTCTCGGGTATTGAATTTTTTTCCCGCCAAGAAGTTATCCAAATTCTGGAAAAAGTAGAAGTCTGTAGGCGCAAGGTCTGGTGAGTACGGCGGATGACGGAGAACTTCCAACCCCAACTCTTGTAGCTTGGAGACCGTCTGCTGTGCAGTATGAGGTCGCGCGTTGTCGTGCAGGAGCAGTGGAGCCGAACGATTGACCAAAGCTGGTTGGAGACGTGCGAGTTAACCGCGTTAACTCGTGAACGGGTGCCGTTTGAGGGTGTTCGTCGTTTGGATACTTGGGGGGAGGGAGACTTGCCGAGCTAACAGATGCAGAAAAGAATAATTTTGTATAGACATAAAGAGACTCTGTAAATTTATTTTAAAAAAAAATATACCCGTGAAGTTTCTTGCCAGTTCTTCTTCACGAAGGTTTTTTTCGAACTGGTGGTAGAATCATGTTTTATTTGACGTCAATAAGAACAAGTAATTGTCAATTTTGAGAAATAAATATTTGAATTTGAATTTGAATTTGAGCTTCTCCATCAATGTGTTCAGTTCTTCACAGTACACATCTGCAGTAATGCTTGTCCCGTTTGGCAAGAAGCTGTGATGAATTACACCCGCGTTAGACCACCAAACAGTGACCATCACTTTTCTAGGGGTAAGTTTTCGTTTAGGGCATTGTTTGGGTGCTGAACCAGGGTCCAACCCACTTGCTGAGCGCGTACGATTGTCACACAGGATCCATTTCTCGTCACAAGTAACAATGTGGTTCAGAATTCCTTCATTTGTATGCCTGCTGAGCAGTGCAAGGCACGTCTCCACGCGTACTTCGCGCTGGCAGTCATTGAGTTCGTGGGGTACCCATTTGTCAAGCTTTTTTACCTTGCCAATTTGACGCAAATGGACCAATATTGTTTTGATGCTAACGTCGAAAGCTGCTGCTAATTCAGCCGTGGATTGAGTTTCATCAGCTTCCACAATTGCCTTTAATTCGTCATTGTCGACCAAAGTTATCGGACGACCACGGGGTTCATTTTTCAGGTCAACATTTCCAGAACGGAAGCGGGTAAACCAATATTGGGTGGTGAGTTCGTTTGTAGTGTTCGCTCCGTAAACGTCGTTGATGTTGCGTGCCGCTTGTGCCGCTTTGCTGCCACGACGGTACTCATACTCCATAATTACTCGAATTTTTAACTTATCCATGATGACGAAAAATGTTCGAATGCGTTGAAAACAAAACACTAACTATTAAACAAATGACGATTTTAGAAAAAGAATTCCATGTTTGTCAAATAAAATTAATTTGAAATTAGAAATATCAGTCAAAAAAAAAATTTTTTTCATTTTAAATGGCCAGTACGGCAAAACGGCAGTTTCATAGGTAAAGACCTATTATTTACAATTATAATTTAGATAGATTTTTTTATTATTATGAACTCTTCAAAATTATCGCAAGGTAAAAGGTTTCCGCCGATTCACATTGACAGTTATTTCTCGACCTCCATTCACCGCCTTTATTAAATAATTGTTGTTTCTTAAACCTCTACATATTTGATATAGACCTTTAAATGGTCGGCTAAGTTTTTTACTCTTTCCAGACACTCTTTTTGGGTTATGCAACAATACAAATTGACCTGTCTGAAGATTAATAGATGAAGCTTTTTTATCATATAGCCTTTTCTGCGCCAAATGAGCTTTACGAGAGTTCTCTCGTGCCAAATTCACATTATTTCTATATCTATTCCTCCTAACTTCAAATTTTTCAATATTTAAGTTGGGATTCAATATTTCATCGGACGGAACTTCAGGTTCCCTAGCGAACATTAAATAATATGGCGAAAACTTAGTGGAAGCTTGTTTGGCACAGTTATAAGCATACACTACTAATGGCAAAAATTGACACCAATTACGTTGTGTTGAGTTAACATATTTAGCTAACATGTGAGAAATTGTTTGATTAAATCTTTCTACAAGACCTAACGTTTGATGGTGCATAGTGGTCGCAAGACATTGTTGCACACCGAACTCTCTCAGTGTATTCTTAACTAATCTCGACGTAAAAATCGAGCCTCTATCTGATAGCAATTCTCGCACCCTACCGAATTTCGTGAAAATTTCCTGTACGAGAAAATCACTTACTGCTTGAGCCGTAGCTCTAGGAATTGCTCTACATACAGCGTATTTCGAAAAACATTCAACGCAAGCTACGACATACCTATTACCATTTTCCGAACGGTTAAAAGGACCTAAAATATCAATTTTGACCCTATCAAATAAACGTTCAACTATCATAGGTTGCAACGGCACAACCTTATTATATGGTTTTTTTTCTTGACAACAAACATAACTCTTCACGTACCTTTCTACTTCAGAAATTACATTAGATAAAATATCGAGAACGGAACTTCGCCAATGTTTTCATTAGGCCGAAATGTCCTCCTGTACATGGATTGTCATGTAGTTCAAACATTACATTATTAAACAATGACTTAGGTAAAACAAGTAAAATTTTTTCTACATTATTTATTCTAATATTTTTGTACAATAAATATTATGTACTACAAATCCTTAAAAGAACCCTGATTATTTCTCGCCACTGCATTTCGCCATCTACGACAATAATCATCTAATCCCTGCTCGCGAGATACCTGGATTACCGAAATTTTATGCACTTGTAAACCGTCGTCCACCGGTTCACTCGGGGGAAGCTCTTGTTCAATTAGCGGATTCCGACTCAAAAAATCAGCTACGACGTTCTGCTTTCCTGAGCAATGTATAACGTCAAAGTCGTGTGCTTGTATTACTTGAGCCCACCTAGCTTACCTACCGGACATATCTTTCCGTTCTCTAAACCAGCATAATGCCTAATGGTCTGTCACTATTTGAAATTTAAGACCCCATAAATAATGTTTGAAATAATTCAAAGCCCATACTAACCCTAAACATTATTTTTCTGTTATACCATATTTCTTTTCCGCATCGGTTAATTTTCGTGAAGCGAAATATACCGGCAACATCTCATTATTATACCCCTGCATTAAACACGCACCTATTGCTAGATCACTTGCATCAATATAAAGCCTAGTTAGTTTTGCCTTTCTTTTTTCCTTAGCCTTCTTCGTTACTAAAATGACGTAAAAGTGGTGCCTTTGAAATAATGATAAAATTTTATCGAAAACCTTTTGTTGGCATTTAGTCCAAACAAACTTTTCCGTCTTTTTTAAAAGTTTTGTTAATGGTAAAGCTAGTGTTGAAAATTTTTTTATAAATTTTCTATAGTAAGAGAATAAACCTAATACTGATTTTAACTCTTTAACATTTTCGGGAATTTACATATTCCTAATCTTTTCTATTTTATTTTGATCAGGCAATATGCCTTGACCTGAAATAGTATGCCCCAATACAGTTATTTGTTTATACCCAAAACTACATTTTGATGGTTTTAAAGTTAAATTTGCACCCCTGAATCTTTTTAGCACCTGACTGAGTGCTTTCATAAACTCCTCAAAAGTCTTCTCATAGATAATTACATTGTCTACGAAGACTATTACATTCCTATACTTAAGCCCAGCCAACACTTCGTCCATCGTTCTTTGAAAAATAGCCCCTCTAGTTTTTAAGGCAAAAGGCAAAACGTTAAATTCATACAACCCTGATGGGGTAATAAATGCAGTTTTGTGTTTGTCCTGCTCCTTTATGGCACATTGCCAGTAACCAGAATTCAAATCGAGGTCGGCATAATAATTAGCACCGTTTAAATGAGAAATAATATCATCAATTATTGGCAATGGATATGCATCGGTGATAACTTTTTTATTAAGTTGTCTAAAGTCAACACAAAATGTCCACGTGTCGTCGGGTTTCTTAACCAACACGACCGGGGATGCATATGGGCTTCTTGATTTACGAATTATGTTATTTTGTAATATGTCTGACACTTGTTCGCGTATGATTCTATGCTGTTCAGCAGAAACCCTATAAGGCGCTTTATGAACAGGAGCTTCGTCCGTAGTCTCTATCGTTACTTCGACAATATTGCACCGACCTAAGCTATTTTTATCGAAAGCAAACGTGGACCTATATTTATTTAACAATAATGACAAAGAATTACGTTCACTATCAGATAATTCCGGCGATAAATGGACATCATTGTTTTGTCTTGCTACCACCTCACTCCATAAGTTATCTTTAAAATTATCTACAAGATTACTAAAATAAACATATTCACTTTCACACATCTTAGGTAATTGCTGAATCAGTTGTAAAGAATTATAATTATTACATATACTTTTTACACTATCTTTACATAAAAAATTACAAAGACATTTGCCGAATCTTACGTTATTATTCTTAAAGTCTACTATGGCTTCTGCCTTTCGTAGGAAATCCTGTCCGAGGATTAAATCTTGCTCAACATCCTTCAGGACGACGCATTCCTGAATATGTAATTTATTATCTATCGTTATAAATGTCTTCATGCTTCCCAAGCAATTTAATTTATTGCCATTTACGGCTATGATGAGCAGATCGTCCGCTTTTTGCATTGTTGTTTTTTGCAAAGTCGGTCAGGCGATATGGATCCGAGTCACATAAACAGGCAACATATAAAATTCATACCCGGCGCCTCCACCAGCTGGTGTTCTACCCCTGTTGATTGACCACCCTTGTGGTATAAATTAATACGAATCAAATCAATTTAATAAATTTATTTTCAATATATACAGGGTGACCGGAAATTCGTCGTTTTCCTTCTAAGAGGAGATACTATGGCTCATTTGCAATAAATAAAGTCACATAAACTAGGGGTCAAAAATGAAGCATTTTTAAGTTATGGTCATTTAATTTTTTTTATGAATTTTTGCGACTTTCCGAAATAAAAAGTAAATTAAAAATCAACGTTATTTTTTTACTAAATATTATTACTTCATTTAAAAGCTAGCGAACTATCATCCTGTTTAAAATTATTACATCGTACAAATTACTTGTAACTTTAAAGAAAAAAGCCTCAAATTAAGGTCAATGTGAAAAATGAGGAGAGTCGCAAAAATTCATAAAAAAAATTAAATGACCATGACTTAAAAATGCTTCCTTTTTGACCCCTAGTTTATACGACTTTATTTATTGCAAATGAGCCATAGTATCTCCCCTTAAAAGGAAAACGACGAATTTCCGGTCACCCTGTATATACACTCGGCGTCACAAAAATCGCACCTTTCGAAAAAGCAACTTTAAAATACTTTTACTCAAACTTTGTCCATAGTAAGGGTATGATTGTAGGATATCATTGGAAAGGTTATTTAATTGCCTATTAGAAATTACAAACATGTGTTTATGTTTTAAAGCTTTTAATAAAAAAATCTTAAAAAGGATAAAAGTTACAAAAACTAAATTCAAAAAAACATAAAAAAATCTCAAATCAGTCCTTGAAATCTAGTGTTTCCTCCCCTTGTTTTGATGACAGCTTCCATCCGATCCTTCATGGACCTCACGAGGGTCACCACTCTCTCTTGGAGTATGTTCTCCCATTCTTCCTTCACGGCATCCTGAAGCTCTTGGAGAGTGGTGGGAGCAGGATCACGTGCTCGTACGTGTTTCTTTACATCGTCCCAGAGATGCTCGATCGGGTTTAGGTCTGGGCTTCGTGCTGGCCACTGCATAACAGGAATCTCAACCTCATCCAAGTAGTCCCGTACAGAAAACGCAGTGTGGCAACGGGCGTTATCGTGCATTAACATGAAACCATCGCCAACAAAACCGGCATACGGGACCACATGGTCTTGTAAGATTTCTGTTATGTACCGCCCAGCATTCAGCGACCCTTGCCCGCGACCACCGCCAGTCCGAGAGACGCACACAAGTTCCGTTTTCCCTTCAACGGATATGCCACCCCAGAACATACAGGAACCACCTCCGTATTCGACGGATTCCTCTATACACGCTTGGGTAAAACGTGTCCCCTCTTCTTCGGTATACCATTCTGCGTCTATCGTTGCAGAAAAGACATACTCGTGTCTCATCGGTAAAGAGAACGGCCCTCCACTGGTCAAGTGTCCAGTTGACATGCTCCTGAGCAAATTGTAACCGCTCTCTCCGATGTCGCACGGTCAATTTTGGGCCTCTAGCAGGTCTGTGAGCTTTAATTCCTTTTCTTTCAATCTTCATCTAATCGTAGAGACACTTACAGACGTTCTACGAGCTGACCGGAGTTCTTGATGCACCTCAACAGCATTGCTGAAGCGGTGGCGCAACGACGTAGACACAATGAAATGGTCGTCTCTTTCTGATGTACAACGTTTTCTTCCGGATCCACGTCTTCGGGTATAGCCACTAGTCTCACGGAACCGTTGGTATACTCGTCGTACTGCAAATCGGCTAAGGTTCAACTGTCGAGCAACGTCAACCTGTCGCAGTCCTGTTTGCAATAGAGCAACGATTTGAGCGGCTTCTTCAGGGGTTGTATCCATCTTCAGGTACAGTTCTTTTGCGTTTGTTGTTCCAGTGTGTTCACTCTAAAGTCTGAGTAGCGACTGACCCATTTCTTATTTTTTTTTTTTTGCTGCCGAAGCACCCTCTCTCGGGAGGGAGGTGGAAGATTCGTCATGAAACCTCCGCAGCCGTCTGCGGGGTTATGTGGGACTCACCAAAGTGGCACCTACCCACTAAAAACCACCCAAGTGGCTGTAGCATGGGAATGCTGTCAGCCTTCATCGGAGCGACACCCGGGTTGGGAGGTGGGCGCGCAAGCAGGGACCCGCTAGCGGGTCACCCGCTGAGAATACTTAATCACTGAAGGTGCAAATGACATTTATATATTGTTGATTAAACGGCCTGGGCAGCCTTAAGCTGGTCCAGATTGGCCGAAAGTTGATCGGGGGGATCCGAGAGTGCATTTCTCGGTCTACGGACTTTGTACCTCGACGGCATGGACGGAGCAGTATAAGCTACTGTCTCGCGTATAAGGGGGTTAGGGTGCTCTTCGGATCGCTTAAAATAAGCGGTGGAGAGCGTCCTAAGGTGTTGTTGTATGGTAGGCAGTTCGAGATCTCTGTGCAAGTCTGCGTTTCGCACGTACCACGGAGCATCCGTGGCCCGGCGGCAGAAGAGATTCTGGACTACCTGTAGTTTATACATATCGGAGGGTTTAGCATGTGCAAATATTGGGGCGGCGTACGTCATGACTGGTCTCACGCAAACCTAAAAAGCGTTCGCTTGTTCCTAAGAGACATTTTACTGTGCCGGCCTAACATACTGTTAAGTCGACCCATGTATAGACGGGCGAGTTTGGTAACTCGGAGAATGTGTGGACGGAATGAAAGCGTACGATCCAGCGTTACGCCTAGGTACTTGGTGGTGAGTGCCCACGGGATGGGCGTACCTAGCATTCGGATGTGGGGGTCGTAGGGACGACGGCGTTTATGATCGAAGCGCATCGCAGAGCTTTTCTCTGGATTTACATCGATACGCCATTTTTTAAACCAAGCTCCGAGGTCATTTACGGCCTTCTGGAGTTTGGTGATGAGTGTGTCGACGTGCACGCCCTTGACGTATAGGGCAGTGTCGTCAGCAAAGAGGGAGAGTTGAACACCTTTAGACGGGATGGGTATGTCATTGGTGTATATTGTGTATAGTAACGGGGCGAGTACCGAGCCCTGAGGGACGCCCGCCTTGAGGGGGCGGGGGGTGGAGAGCGTACCTTCGTGTTTGAAACGAAAGGTGCGATCTTTAAGGTAGGAGCCGACTAGTTTGACTAGACGGTCGGGCAAGCCTGTGTTGTGAAGCTTGTAAATGAGCCCTGCGTGCCAGACTTTGTCAAAAGCCTTGGCTACGTCAAAGAAGACCGCGACTGTTTTCAGTCGTCTGGGGTAGAAGCCGTCGAGTATGTACTCGACGATTCGATGGACTTGCTGAGGGCACGAGTGTTTGGCTCGAAAGCCGAATTGATGGGGGATAATAAGGGGGTCACCGTCCGCTGGGAACAGGTGGTCCTTCATTCGAGCGAGTATGACTCTCTCGAGAAGTTTGGCCATTGCCTTGAGTAGACTGATGGGTCTGTGATTAGCCGGGTTATTCAAGGGTTTACCCGGCTTGGGAATGCCTATGACTATAGCTTCTTTCCAAGCTTTTGGAAAGTAGCTTAGGTCAAAGCAAGCATTGAAAATAATCGCAAGTAAGGTAAGCACCTGCCGAGGCAGCTGCTTAAGTGCTTGGTTGGAAATTCCATCCGCACCCGGGGCCTTCTTGGATTCCTGTTTCCTAATGATGAGTAGGATTTCATCGTTAGAAACTGTAATGGGGTCAGCGGTGACTGGACGGGAGTCTTTGCAATCGACTTCGTCTTCCACCGCCTGGATGTGAGCTGGGTCTGTGGGTTGGGTACTCGGGGAGCATTGTGAAGCAATGCTATCGGCGAAGCATTCAGCTTTTTCGTCGTCCTCGAAGGCGGTAGTGCCATCGGGACGAGATAACGGAGGGGTGTAGGTACGAGCGTCTAGTCGGAGGGCTCTCGCCATCCTATAGTACGCCGTGTGGGACGGGGAAATATTAATCATAAGATCGTTCCTTTGAACATCTCTGTATTCCGCGACGGTACGTTTGACTTTACGTTGAAGTTGGTTAGCGATTTGCCTGTAGGCGGGTGTGGGGTATTTTCTGGCTCTGCGGAGAGCGGCGTTTTTAGCTTTAATTAGGTTGCTAATGTCCAAGGGAAGCTTGGGCTTGCCATGCTTAGCAACCTTTAGGTTCTCACTGATGGCCGAGTTGATGGCGGTAGTGAGAGAATCGACTATCGAGTCGATTTTATCCGTGCTATCGAGATAGTCGGATGAAATCGCGAGTGGGCAATCTGGGGCTTCCAAGGCCGAAGACAGGGTGTGCTTGAAACCTTCCCAATTGGTATAGGTTTTCGGAGCAGGAGGGTCGTTTTGGGGTCCTAATATTAGGGACACCGGACGGTGGTCAGAGCCTAAGTCGTCTAGCGGCTGTATGGTCTTAAGGTCGAGATTGATATCCTTGACGATGGCAAAGTCAAGGATATCAGGTGAATGAAGCGGGTTGTCCGGGTAATGTGTCGGTGTGACCGGTGAAATGACGTCAAGATCGAGTGACTTCGTGATGTCTAGTAATTTAACACCACTGGTGTTGGTCGACAAGCACGTCCAGTCAGTATGTTTGCAATTAAAATCGCCGAACATAATGACGGATTGCCCCAGTTCGAGTAAGGCCTCGAAGTCACAACGAAGGGGCGCTGTACCACTAGGTATGTAGACCGAGGCCAAGACTATGGTCCTGTGACCTGTCATAGCCAGCCTACATATTGTGGCCTCCATGTTGGTGAGCGGAGGCGTGGGAATTGGAGAACAGTGGATACTTCTCTTGTAGTAAATGGCAGTGCCGCCTCGTTGGACCGAGGCGGGCCTGTCACCACGCACAAGAGAGTATTTAGGAATGTTAAGACCCCTGGTGTGCTGGGGTTTTAAAAATGTCTCTTGAACAAGGATTAACTCGGGCTCTATGTTCTTAATGAACAGTTTGAGCTCCGGAAGTTGGTTGATTAGACCTCGGGTGTTGAAGGAGATCAGGGATAAACCCCTAGGTTTGATGCGACCAGTCGTGGCGTTTGGTGTATTATTCATTATAGATGTACCTATAATGAATTAATTAGGGATTGGTACTCGGCGATTACGAGTAATCGTTCGTACGAGTCGCGGGCTGCGCGTAGTTTACTAGCGCACTGCGCTACTTGGGTCATATCAACACCTCTTATGGTGTTGAAGATTAGTTTAAGATCCTCAGCCATAGAAGGCTGAGGAGAATTCTGGGGCCCTGCTTGTGGAGCAGGGCGGGTGGGTACAGCCGGACGCTGTCTCCAGGCAAGCACTGGAGTGGGCGTGGGCTGGGCGGGCTTTGCTGCCGGGGAATCCCGGTGGCGCAGCGGCGGGAAATTAGTGTTACTAATGAGGGGCGGGGCCTGTCTGGGCGCCGCCCTCCTTGCAACAGGTCGGGAAGTGCGGGGTGCGCGGGGGCAGCCCCTGTAGTTGGCGGTGTGGCCGGACTGGCCACACAGCACACAGGATGGGGGAGAGGTCCACTCCGGAGTGCGGTTGGCTCCAGACACTTAACGCACCTGGGACTAGCGAGACAATTACGCGCCGCGTGCCCGTAAAGTTGACAGCGGTGGCACTGTCCTAGATAGCCACGGCGATGTGGCGTTTCTACGGAGATTCCGGAGAGGCCGCAGATAGTGCGGGCCTCGCGGAAGAACTCTCGGGATTTAGGTGAGTTGGTCAGTATGACCAAGGCTAAGGGAAAACGGCGGCCGTTTTTGCTGTGCATCTTGTGCACAGCCTCGGCGGGAAAGCCTTGAGCTTTGATATCCTCAAGGATGATCTCGTTCGAGAATTCGAACGGGACTCCCCGTAGGATGGCTTTTATTTTACGCTCTTCTGGGAGAGCGTACGTGTGATAGGCGATCTGCCTTTGGGTGAGGAGCTGTGTCAGACTTCTGAAGTCAGTTACTGTGGGAACAGTGATTTTGACGGCCACGTTCATGTTAGTGGCCTGTACATAATTGATTTTTTGCTCGCGGCAAAGGTTTGAAACTAGAGGCCAGTTGGCCTTTTCCCGTAGGAACACGGGGGGAGGGGTCTTAGCCTTAGCTAAAACAGGCGCGCAGCGCGATGCTGGCTTGGTGGGAGCGGCGGTTGAGCCGACTGGGGGAGTCACGTTGAGTGACATGAGGGGGACGGGGGAGGGGGGCGACTGTGTCGCCGGGCAGGCGGTTGGTGTCGGCGACACCGGCCTGGAGTTGGGTGTCGGAGAAACCCGGGATTTCTTATTCCGCTTGGAGCGGCGCTCTACGAGCGTAAAGGTGACGGTAGGCTCGGGTGAGCCGGTGAGGGTGTCCGCTTGGGATACGGACTCGGCGCTGCTGCTAGACGCAGTGCGCTTGGAGGGGCGGGCGGCGGATGAGGCCGAGGTTGATGTAGATGCAGCCGTCGAGGTGGCGTCCGAAAACTCGCACTCCATATCACTGGAGGCGGAGGAAGGGGGAGCGCTGTGAGGCAGCTTTGACGAGGCCTGAAGAGCCTGGGCCTGAGGGGCCTGTGGAGCCAAGTTGGCGAGCAGGGGCATCAGAAGACTGCTAAGCGATTGGAGAATCGCATTAGCGTCGGGGGGGGAGCCTGAGGCGGCAAAGCCATCCGCTAATAGCTTCGCAACATCCGCTAGGATTTGCTCTGCCATTGCGTACGGCGGGGGAGGGGGTGGGGAGCTAACGAGTATAATTAATATATAAATTATGAACGACCTAGTCAAAAACCTAACTAAGCCTCCCTACCGGCGGTAGGGGGGGTCGGGACGGCCGCAGCGGTGCCCCTAACTCGGACAGCGCTGGTTCCGTCACCCTGGGTAAGGCCCAGTGCAAATGGGATCGGGACTTCCGGTTTGTCGTTTGCCTGAAGGGCTAAACTGTGCGCACCGGGGCAACGCCGACTGGTTTCGTTGGCACCGTTACGCGTATCCACCAGCCCACGAAGTCTTGAACTCGGCGAACTTACTCCACGAAGAACACCTGGAACGTCGAAGCCCGTCGACGTAGCTCACGTTCGACGAAACACGAAGACGGTTAGCAAGCCACTAATCGCCGTGAAAACGGCGTTTGAAATTTAAAACGGAAACGTCTATGAATTAACAATACGGTAACGACCTTATGAAATTTGATTGCTCGATTAGCGCGGGGGCTAAGGGAGCGGGGAGGCGTCTGCGATTGACGTGCGCTCGAGAACGCACGCAAACCGAGACTGTGTGTGCCCATTCTTACCTGGACATAACATTTTATACCCTTTTAAGGTAGCCCAACTAGCGCTCCTTAAGTGAGCATTTTTTCCAATATCTTATTGATTGGTCCCTGGTTAGAAATGGTAATTGATTTTTTAATGATACAGGTAATGAATGTAAAGGTATTGAAGTGCACTTTACAATGATATTTCTTTTTCACGCGTGGTATTTATGGGCCAGATTCTAGGAGCAATTTACTGAAAAAAACATAAAGGTGCGATTTTTGTGACGCCGAGTGTAATTTTATTGGTACATCTTGCTCCGATGACGGAGAAAGTCAGAATGTGTCGTTTCATTTCTTTCTGTTCTGTCAACCGTATATTTAAATATCTTTTCTTCTTAATTCATAATATCCTCTTTACTCAAATGTCGCGGCATTCTGACGTGCTCTCTAAGGCTTAGCCGTGACGGTACTTACTAGATAGCAAATCTTAACTGTATGCACTGAAATGTTTTAAATGAAATAAACACTAACAATTAGGTAAACAAAGCAAAACAATAGAAGCATACATTTTGTAACCTTGATGAGGTTTTACGAGTATATTTGCAATAATTATCACATGGACAGCAAGAGGTTATATTGAGTCACTGTTACTATTCAAAAACGAAGAAGTAGAATTTTAATGTATTGTTTTATACAAGAAATTGTTTATTGATTAAGGTTTGCTATCTATAATGTCCCACTTAGATCAAAGTTGTGTCATTTTAATATCTACCATACAACTAAAACAATACCCATACCTACTTGCCTGACGAGTTCACCGTTAAATGTAGGCAGCATCCTTGAAGACATCATGAATATCGTAGAGGCATTGGACGCGTTACACCTAGCCTTTTATTTTATGGTCACTCTTTGGTTACCTTTCGTGCAACAGAATCACGATAAAGAGAAGGATCACCTAGCACCAATTTACGGGAAAAAAAATTTACTTAAGGTTAGTTGGCTATGCGTCATTAATCACAACACCTAGTTTATTATTTCCATGGTCATGTATTCCACTGAGCAATAAGTGGACCGCGTGTGCGTTTGCCGCAAGGAACATATACTACGGTGGGGCGGCTCTTCGTGGTTTGCACTCACTATATACCTACAATAATGTAAATCTATTTGAGATGCGGAAGCTGCGCAAAAATCGGGAGTAAACTGCGTGGATTCGCGCGCGACTTATCTTAGAAATATATGAATTTCTCCAAAAAAATGTTCAAGACGTCCCGAATTGATTATTGTTCCTGAAAGCTACTTAGGGGTTGCATTTAAAATAAGCATCCCGAATTAAGCGATGGAGGGAGGGAGAGGGAGGGGGGTTAGGGAAGTAGTGAGAAGCCCACCCCGGCCCCTCCCCGATTGAGGAAATGAGTAGTTTTTTCATGAACTTTTTAAAATCTCGCCTAAAACCCTTAACACGGGACTAAAGGGTTAGGTTAGTAATAACTATACATGTGAAAGGGTTGAAATGAAACTGAATTCCATATATATTTTTATCACACACAAAATCTAACCTAACCCAACCAATGAGACTTTTTTTTCATATACTTTTGGCTTGTTTAAAACATACTGTTAACAGCACTAACCTAATCTAATAATTTAGGCTATGGTCCCACTTTCAAATGTCACCCCTCCCCTCCTGAGGAGATGCATAGCTTTTTTTTAATACGTGCTTGAAGTTTCGTATAACGGAACGACATTTTACATAAGAATTAACCACATAGTTTTTTTTTTTTTTTTATGTAATGGAACGTACTTTCTGCCATTTCTTTTATGTCAAACCTGTCAAAATCGGCATGCGTCACTCACGTCATGTCATACGAAACAAAACACGTACAACCCGGGCGCGATAACTTGACACCTGCTCAAACGACTAAATAACTATTTAATTATTTAAATAACTATTAAGTTATTGCGCCCGGGTAAAATCAACCCTTACCAACCCAAAATTTAGGATGCGTATTTCGAAACCCCACCCGCTACTTAGATGCTCATTGAATCTTTTCTATGCTTTCTAATGATAAAAAATTCTTTATTTACATTCCACAGGCCCTTGAACACATTTGACCAAAATTGTACTTGTTTCTAAATATAAACGATTTATAATAAAAACAGTAATTTATTTTTGATTTTATTTAAGATTTAACACCGATAAATCTCTGGACAATCCATTACACACAATATTTGCTAGTTTCTAATACCACTTTGAAAAATTCACAAATTGAACTTTTTCCGTTTCTTCACATGGAACATTGACTTTAGTTTTTACGCAAACTACATATCTGGAATTAGATGGCGTACAGACTTTTGGATACATTATTATGTATTAGTATTTCAATAAAACATGTGAAATATGCAAATTCTGAAAAAGGTATGTACTATTTTACCTAATCTTAAGTGTTGTTAGTTTTTCCTACAAGTATGTAGTCTATGGTTCACTAAAAGGCATGTGTGGCAAGCTTGAAAAATTATTTTTCTTACTGCATAATACACTACCATAGATATTTTTTTGATTGCTAAAATATTATTAAGTTTTATTTGGATTTTTTGTTTGTGTGCGCGACTCGCGTAAAGTTCTCATCTGCTTAGTCTCAGATCTGATCCAAGATGGCGTCATCTTTTAAATGCCTGGCTGCGTTGTCTCAGATCTGCGCATAGTATACGCCCGTATGCTCTGGCTCAGATCTGTACGTGTATACAGGATGTTCATTTTTAGGAATAAAACAAATAGTCTTATTTTTTTTATTAATCAAATAAGTAGTAGTCTTACTTTTATTTCTTATTTTATATTAGGTCTTCAAGTAAAAGTATTCAATAAAATAAGCATAAAATCAGAATTTATTATTCATCACTTATAAATCCTGGATCCATATAAAACAAAGTCGGGTTTTTTCGAACACTTGTAACTCTAGAACGGCTGGATCGATTTTCATGTTTTTTTATTTGTTGTATTTGTCTCAGTCCCGAATAGCAGAATAACTATTAAAAACATAGGAAAATCGACGAAAAAATACGCGGACGAAGTCGCGGGCGGAAAGCTAGTACTTATACCATATTGATCCTGATGGGCATCTATAAAAGTACAAAATCAAAAAATAAACATCAAAATTATTTTTTCAATGTAGACATAATCCGTTTATTATCCGAACCTTTGGCACTTTACCTACCCATCACACTGGCTGGTCAACAATAATTTTGTTGCCCTTGTTATGGTTGTGGTTTCGAATTAATTTATGCCCAGTTTATGAAACTATGAATGATTTTGGATTATTGGCTCTGGTTTTTTAAAATCTTTATTTTATTACATTACAAAGAAAATAATAAAATAGCTAGTAGGTACATATTTTAATTTTATAATTTTTTATAAAATCATAAAATTAAAATATGTTAATATTTAAATTAAATTATTAAATTTTTTTTACGAAAATAAAATTAAAATATGTATTAAAATATTAATAATATAAAATAAATAATAAACTTTTTTAACTAACGTCTTACAAACTAGAGCCAATTAAATATTTTCACGAATATGTTCGAAAACTTGGGTTCTTGAAATATGTAAACCTGCAGAGATATCCAAAGCAACAAAATTTTTTTTTTGTTGAGCTGTGTCATTTACTGCACATTATCTAAACTATGATATTCCCTCCAACACTGGCCAACACAAAGAAACACTTTGCAGTGGCTGCACTGGAGGTTCGTAAGGATCCTCTCTTTCTTGGCGGCACATCAAGCGCAACGCCCTCTCTGGAACCTGATTTCTTTCGAGGTGCGGCTCCTGAGTGACGTGCACATATTCTGGATAGTGGTCCAGAGACTTGTCCAGTCTAGCACTAATGTTACTATGGCGCTGCCGAATCGCAACATTGGCGGCACTCTGCGCGCAAGACTCCTCTGCCAACATGTAACATTTTGGCCAGTGTTGGAGCAACATATTATATAACAATTTAAATATATATTTTAAATAATCTGCGAAAAACTTTAATATACCACTTTAGTTCTCGCTTCCTCTCTAATACTTAGATAGTTTTTATCTTCGAGATCAACACCCTCCATGAATTCGTTGTATTCATGGACAATTTTCGGCTTCTCGATTTCCTGGCCACCTCGCCTTTCAGGTGCCATGTCTGCATTATGGTAAGTCGACACTGTAGTGACTAGTTTCACGTCTTTCCAGGCAACAACGGAAACGTCACCACAGTGTCGGTTTACCACTACTCTGCATCCGCTTGTCAATTATGGATTTGATGTCGTGGGGGCAAACCACACTGTTTAACGTACTCACGACATCAGTATTTTGTTGTTTTTAGAACCTGGCCAAGGAAATTGAATTATAAAAGTTGTCCATGAACAATGTGTAGCCTGATGCCGTGGATGCCGTAAAACCAAAAATTGGTGCCCCGGGTAACGTGCATACCGTACATACCTCGACTCAGCTTCGCAGAGATTGTAGCTCTTAATGCCGAATCAAGCTGCTTTGGAAAGGGTGCACTGCGTCCAACTCAAACGCCCCTTCCAAAGTAGTATCGATTCGTCTAAGCGAGCGTGTAAATATCTGCAAGCTTTTTGTCCTAATTTTCGCAAAATTTTTTGCATCCCCGTGATGAATTTCATTATTGTTGGTAAAGTGTACCAACCGCATCAACAACAGGAACCAGTCTTTCTACATGATTTGGCGGAATAACAGCATGGCCAGGATTCCTGTTGTCCAATATTCGTCGATGCGGCCCCTAACACACATGCCCATCAGGATCATTATGTAGAACAACCTATATAAATCCCCACAGAGGTCTTCGTCCACAGCCTTACCCTGCTTCGGTCTTCGACCCCATCTTCCACCTCAAAGTGCAAAGGTGCAATTTTCTCCCAGGCATAGTGATTGGTTTTGCGTGCAATTTGTTGAAACAAATCGAAAGGTAGTGTTCCAACAATTTTGGGACCAACACTCTCATGGAATTCTTCTTAGACTCCACGAAAATGAGTGAAGTCGTCACTCCATTGGAGTTTTTTAGACGTCTTCGCTTTCATCATCGTCTGTAAAAGTTGCTGAAGTTCTTCCAGTGTGAATGCCTCCCTTGATTGATCCCTTGAATTAAAGATTGGCTGCACATTCTGCCTTACTAAATATCACATACTCTTCAAGTCATTTATCATTTTTTATTGCAAGATTATTTAACATTAACCAATAATTTTGTGGCCAGTAAAATATCCCTGTAAACTTGAGTAAAGTAAGCTCACAAAACTTTCGAAAAACAGCATTTATCCGCATTTGATGTTATTTAAACCAATTTACGGTTCTTGCAAAAGTTGAAACAAGATGAATTTCATACAACAGGCTACTTGACTTCGAAAACGATCTCACATTATTTTGTGGTGTATAAGGACCCTAGAAATAATAAATAATTATAATAAATCCCCAGACAAACACACCAACTGTATGGCCCCAAAGTAAGCAGAGCTTGTGTTTTAGATGACCATACAGCGAACTGGGGGACACCCAGAATAAAAATACATATATAAATACAAACAACCATGACCCGAGAACAAACATCTGTGTTCATCATACAAATTAATGCCCGGCCAATTAAAAATTAAAAACTCGAACCTGGGACCTTCGGCGTATGAGGCAAGGCTACTTACCACTACACCACTCGGTTGTCAATGTAATATTGATTTTTATTAATTTTAAGTATAATTATTATTTATTGTTGATGTCTAGTAATGCAAATGGCTTTTAAAACACATTTTACCTGTGAATGGCAATAAATATTACATTAATTTTTAAAATTGTCAAGTAGCCTATTATTTCATGATTGGTACTTGAATGAGCCTACAAAAATCTAATAGACTGCTTTTGAACAAATTAAAACAATTTAAATTAAATATTTTGGAATCTCTTGTAATACCACAGTAAAAGAACATTTGGACGAGTTAGTTTCCAAAAGAGGGATATATATTGAAAAAAAGCTTAAATATAACAAACATTGTATTTTTTAAATAAAAGTTAGATTTCACTTACAGGCTATAAGGCACTTATCTTTTAGTTGGTAATTAGTCTGGCTGTTAGGCAATACATTTTTTTGTATTGTGTCTGTACAAAACAATCATAGTTTACATAGAATGCCATGTTCTATCAAATAAATTGGATTAAACATCAAAGTATAAAATACAAGAAATATGATGATGAAAATGAAATGAAAGTAGTTATATTTCAATATTTCTGAATTATGTAGCCAGGGTAGGTTTTGAGAAGGGACAGTACTGGCAGGTACCTTAACTGTTATAGTTACAGGGAAACATTCCTAGGATCCATAACTTTTTGAGATATTCTGTGAATGCACACAGATTTTGGAAAAGTTTTTAAATATGGTGATAAATGTTAAAACACAAAAACAATTTTACTAATCAATCTTATTTCATATGGGGATCAAAAGATTATATGGGACTGCTTAAGATATGAGTACTAGAAATGACAGATCTCACACAAAAACTTAATTGACCTCGTTTAAATGTTAATAAAAGTTCAGAGATAAAAGATGAGATTGTGAATAAAAGATGAGATTGTGATTTAATACATTGAATAAACACTATAAATTAAATCTAATATAATTATTTTTTGATATTAAGAGATTCATAGTATAGTGTTATTGTTTATTCATGGAGTCAAAATCAAATTAAAATATGTCATTTTACTGCATTGACAAAATTAACAAAAACTTTTTCTATCCATATAACATTTAAATACTCATAGTAGTAAATAAAGTAGATATCAATAATGTTTACTGTAGATGATGATCTGTGCTTTTATTAGTCCATAGTTGTAAAAGCAGGTGTGGGCAAGGTAAATTTAAGACTATACATCTGGCCTGCTATACTTCATACTGTACTCACAACAGTAGCATCTACATCAAAATACTATATCTGATTGTAATAAAAAAAATAGTGATAGACAATATGTCAGTCCATTCAGTTTGTCATTATTCAAGTTAACACTTAACTAAATATATCAGAGTAAAGCATAAAATGCTGCTATTGAACACCCTAATGTTAAAGTAATTGATGATTTTACAAATAATGAGTGATTACATTCGTCCGCAGAGCAATAACATTCCTCCCAGTATACTCCGTTTTCAAAGACTCCCCAGTTGCATACACCAGTCACACCTGTGTCTGCCACAGAGGCACAGCGTCTTACGACTTGTCTCCATCTGCCATCCCCTGGAAAGTAGATAGATTTTTTTTAATAAGACCATGGAAAAGTATTTAAATATTGTAAAAATTAAAAGCATACAACATTTTATTTACTATGTAAATACTTATTATTATATTTAATTAATAATACAGTATGAAAATGCTCTAAATCTAATTTTTAAATGGTGTAAGTAATTGAAATTTTTTACACCATGTTGAAAAAGTAAGTAGTTTTCCAATAAATTAATAAATGTATAAATTCATTCAAATGCATTTCAGTAACAACTGCTTATAAAAATGTAATTTAAAATCAAATCTTTTAAAATTTAAAATAAATATACACTGCATACAATTTTATTATCCTTGGCAGTTTTCTAACAAATAAGGTTACAATGCCACTACTTCGATGATAAGGAGAAATAATGTAAACAAATAAGTATGCCAGGGTTAAAAAGACAGTTTTGTATATACTTCTACTTCTGAATGGGATACCATTATATGTACAAGACTAAGGCTGGAATCTAAAGAGCATACTTAAGACTAATCTCAGCTAAAAGGCCAAATAAAAACATTGACGCCAATCTTGTCAAAAAGGGAGCCATTATTGTTTAATAGATTTTGTACAAAACTAAGCCATTTTTCATTTGACAATTTTGCTTAGATAAGGTAGAGTTAAGTCTAAGCTCAATAATTAATATTAAAAAACACATTTCTAAGGTAAAGTACATTTAACTGTATCATACAAGTCAACTAGGTAGTTCCTTAAACCAGTTAGTGATTTGGGTTAGGGAATTCACAACAAAGAAGTGTCATTGTATGTTATACAAACTTACATATAAATCCTTTAGGCCCTTGTTGAGTCAACTTCATACAAAAAGAGCCGGGAGTATGAGATTCGTCGCTGTTGCACTCAACTGCTATATTACTATCAGTATCAAATTTCTGGTAAGCTCCGCAAGTATCTTCATATTGATTTTGAGAAGATGCACATTGATAACATCTCACACAGAATACTGAAACATAATTCAAAAGTTCAGACGCAGTAAACATATCATGTATTTAATTAAATATGTATGAAAACTGTACATTACCGACAGGTAGACTGGATAAGGATAGCAAAATTAGTATTTTCATCATCGTAATAACTGTACGTTACGTTTTCGACAGTGATTTTACGAATTGAAATACAAAAGACAACGTTAAATTAAATCGCTTTCTGTCCGACTGACTGACCCACCCAATAAACAAAAATAATTTTTTTTGATTTATTTACGGCATGGAAACAAGCTTTTAAACCGATTATTATTTTTTTGTATTTTATGGCAATTAGCTGTTGTTACTACACAATAACTATTTCTGCCAATTTCAAGTATCAATAAAAAGCCATATATTTCCCTTTAAACATAATAAACCAAAATATCACAAACTAATTAGTGATGCTCTGATGCTTGCCATCAGACGAACGTCTTCCTAACTACAAGTACTACAACACTAGAAAAGGAACCCACTTTTTCAATTTGACAACTATTTTCTTTAATTCGATTGTCCTTCGTTTCTTAATTTTAAAATGACGGCATTGGATTTTGGTGTAATGCCATTGTGGCAGCGCGAAAGCCCCTCTTCTTTCTACAAGATATTTTAAAAATCTAAAAGATAAAGAAGGTAAAATAAATAAAAGATATTTATGAATTTTTTTTATTTCTAAACTTTGTTTGATATTTTTATATGATTTGTTTGTATTACATGGGAGGCAAATTTTTATTTTATAGACGCAAGACATCAGTACATTTTAATATTCTGTTGATTATGTTACACCAATTAAACACCGTTTTTCGTATTACGTAACCAAGAAAACATTTCTTTAGTGGCTTACAAACAATTTACGAAGTTTAACCACACTTAAACCTTGTAAGTAAACACTATTAGCACAAAGACACGGTAATGCAAAGTCCTATCTCAGTTCTTGAAAAATTATGTCATTTCGCCTACTTTCTTATTCACTAACAGTACTTGTACATTGTGAAGCACCATAAACAAAAATTAATTACTATATTTGGAAATCGAGAGGTTATGTTACGAAAATTGACCAATGCAAATTATGCACTCGTCAAACATTGAACAATTGAACGGTAAATGGCAGATCGAGCAGATTGATTTAAAATCCAATTCAATTTTGCGTTTTATGGCAATCAGCTGTAGTTACTACACAATAATTATTTCTGCCAATTTCAAGTATTAAAAGTTGATGACATATCGATATCGCTGTGAGCGCGCTCACGGACAATCGGAACGGGTATATTAGCGCTGTGAGCGCTGTAATCGGCAAACGGAACGCAGCATACCTGCTATGCAAAATATACTTAACTGAAATTGACATAATAGCTACAAAAGATTTTTAGTTAACCCTTATGCGCGGATTACACTTATTAAATAATTAAGTTGGTAACTAAATTTTAACTAAATTTTAAGTTACTACATGTCACTGGTGCATCCAAATGGATTAAGTAGTTAAGCTCATAAGTTTAATGAAGATGAACAATGATGAATGTCAAGGAATTCGTCAATTCTGTACTTAGATATGTGGTAAACGAGATTTAGGACAAATTCAAAAAAGAATTTGTTTCAGAACTTATAATCTTTAGAAGAATGAGATTTTCTCAAAATTTTTTACCTCGTTTATTCCACAAGCATTTTTATTTTAAATATTCTTCAGCAAATTTCAAGGTATATATTTATAGGTACTCCACTCCGACATTTTGAAAAAAAAAGAGAAAATGTGAAATAAATACGAGCTCTTGCCGCCATACGCTTTGTCAACTTATGTACTTAACTAAAAAATCACGTCCAAACGTTTTAAGTGAGAAGCCCCGCCCACCTACTTATATGAAAAATAGAACGAATCCTAATCTACTTAATCACTTGCGTACTAAATTTTAAGTTATCACTTGTCACTTAACTGACGGTTTACACGTAATTTTCAACTTGAAATTTAGTTACCAACTTGACTACTTAACGCGTGTAAACCAGCTATTACCGCATAGCGTCCCATATTTGCACAATTTTTTCGAAATATTTAAAATTATTTTCAAGTTTGACAATTAGCAGCATAAAAAACCATAGACTAAATATATACTCATCCGTTCCAAGACAGTGAAATTTTGTCAGTCTTGATAAAATAACAGTAAATTTAGTTTGAAAGTAAACGTGCTCGACAAGTGAGTTGCTCTGTGTTCAAACTCAAAATATGGGAATTGTGTGAATATTTCGGCTTGTCAAAATTTCTTCGAATAAAACCATCCTTTGTGAAGCTATAACAGAAAGATTTACTCAAAATCTCCATGGACTGAAGTTTTGTTCGACAATATACTTGTGTGCATATCTGAGACTTCATGCAGTGTGGACTTAACTGTAATTTTCATATGTAATAAGCGCTATGCACAGTAACACGAGTGTAAATTTAATCTCCTAGAGATGTATAGTAAACTTTATGCGTTACTGATATTTTGTTTTACCTTTAAATCTTTTTGTAAAAATTTTACCCTTTAACCTTTAACCTTTTGTAAAAATTGTTTCACCTTTGCACTGCAAGTGAAAGACCTGGCCTTTTGCCGAACCCAGCTGGAGCACATATTCGTTCTATCCATGTCATTCCATTGGATGCATCGTATCATATTTGACACAAACTATTTTGTTCACTGTATGTATTTTTAGATAATATAATAAATAATAATGCTATTTTTTTTTTGTATTTTTTATGGGTTCCTTATACTCGAAAATACAACATATTTTTTTCCGCAAGACTATACAAGTCCTTCCAGTAAGGGGTTAGTATTTATCTTATAAGAAAGGCAAGAAACTACGTGATATAGCATATAACGTAACCAATCATGTTGCGTGGCACACATGTCAAATTTTTTCACACACTTACAAACACAGGGTCGCATTTGAATCTGTTAAAACGTGATCAACTGGGTGGCTTACTAAAAGTATATTACTAGTACTAGTATATTTTTGAACTGGCTAAAAAATCTATTTGCTCCGGAGAAAACAAGTTGAATAGAGGTTCTAAGACTATAAAATATTTTTTTAGTAAGTATATAATTTCTGTTAAACAAGCAAGTCTTGCATGGTATGTGGCATCTGTTTCCATGGAAATCGTTAATCGACGGTATTATTACTGAAATAGATAACTCGAGGACAGTGTTTTTCCTGTAATTTTACTAGCTGTTCCTTCTATTTGACCAGAATGCACATGGTTATTATGGCGGGTAAATACAAAGTAGGTACTTAGTATGGGTCCAAAAATCATTTACTAACCAAGAAACATAGTAAAATGTGATGTCACAATTATAAAGTTCTTTTTTAAAGTTTCAGAACGTAAAATTATTATTATAAGAATTTTCTAATCTACTTGAACATAATCGTACTTGTATTGTATGGTTGATTACATAACATAATTAAATAGTTAAATAACAGGAAGCTATTTTTGTATAACTGGCCTTGCTGTATCTAGATATTGCATTACAACAGTTCTTCCAAAATTTGCAAATTTTTTTATATATTGGTCAGTAAAATTCTTGGAGCACTACACACTCGTTGAATTATGCTGCCAATCTTTTTTATTTATGTTTTTAATCCAGTCCTTTCTAAAATGGAAATTTTTCAAAAACATTTAATTCGGGTGTACCTCAGGGAGGCGTTCTCTCTCCATTACTCTTCTCTTTGTTCATTAATTCTATCACTAAAGTTATCTCAAGTAATTACCACCTCTATGCGGACGACTTGCAGGTTTACCGCATTTCACTGTTAGCAATGTTGGCTCTGCCATTGCCGCGATTAATAAAGATCTTGGCCACATTAGTAAATGGGCTTCATCTTTTGGAATCCATGTAAATCCTAGCAAGTCGCAAGCAATAATTGTAGGCAGCCGATATATGAAGGGTTGCCTTGATATGGATGCTCTTCCAACTGTAATACTAGATGGTACTTCGATTGCTTTCACCGATACTGTAAAAAACTGAGGCGTGATAATTGACTCAAACCTCACGTGGCAAGCTAATGTCGGTGAAATTGGTCGTAAAGTCCATTACTCCTTTCACACTCTCAAGTGTCTCCAAAGTTTTTTTTTGCCTTATCCAACCAAAATCACCCTTGCACAGGCGCTCATAAAGCCAATCATAGATTATGCAGACGTGTGTTACTTAGATGCTACAGAAGAACTTTTAAATAAGCTGGAGCGTCTGCAGAA
This sequence comes from Marasmarcha lunaedactyla, assembly GCA_923062675.1. NCBI lineage: Eukaryota > Metazoa > Arthropoda > Insecta > Lepidoptera > Pterophoridae > Marasmarcha > Marasmarcha lunaedactyla. The sequence continues at coordinate 9,739,986 of OV281354.1, forward strand.
CCTATGCATTCAGTTCGTGTTCGGTCTTAAGAAATATGATCACGTTTCAGAATATCGAAAGCAACTCCGATGGCTACCGATTGGGTTACGTAGGAACACTCGCATTCTCTGTCTACTATATAATGTCCTTTACAACCCTTCCTCTCCCCGATATCTTAGTGAGCGTTTCTCTTTTATGGTTTCCCAAGATAAATTACCAATTTTCAAAAATAAAGTAAAGCAACACTATCTTTCTCAACCTTAAAATGTTGTGTTGATGTTCAAACTTTATGTGTATATGTAGAATATTAATATAAATCATTCGTTTATAAATGTATGTATGTATATAAATAATAGAATTTTATGTATGGGTTTAAGTTAATTTATATGTTTATTTTATGATTATTTATTGTATTCTATTTTATTTTATATTATTTGAATATAGTTGTACACACTAAATATGTTCTGTACTACTTTGTCCAGTAATAGGTCTGCTGGTAGAAATTTCTATTAGAAATAAGCTGTACCTTTGTACTTTATTAGTTTTAAGTAATTTTTATTATTGTGTTTTTCTGTGTGTACATAAATTATTAAATAAATAAATAAAAATAATTCGAAGTTACTGGGTTTCCAAGAACAGTACCTATGAAATTAGTTAGTTTTCCAAATTGTTAACAAGGTCTAAAATATAATATAAATCTGAACAATTTAACGAATGCAATTAGTGTTTGTTAATAGACACATGGCTTTGGTATCATTAATACTGAGAAATATATGTTTACAAACTTCTCGCATCTATTAAGTCAAATGGAAAACTTATGGCAGAAAAAAATTACATTTTACCATTGAAATATCAAGTCCGCCCCGTTCTTTATAAGCAATAGAAATGTCAATTAAGGCTACTTGATACCTGAGAACTGAAATATTATTTCATAGATGTCAAAGGAATACGTAAAACTGTACATTTAAAGAGTAGGAAAAACAGATTTACTTTGTAGGAGTTGAAAGACAAAGTACGTTTTCATTTATAAAAAGAAATTATAACAGTTACTTATTCCACCAAAAAAACTTACCGGTGAAACGTTATATCTTGAAATTTTCTGTATGATGCATTATCACATTTCGGAGCACAGCACTTCACCATGATTGTATCGTATAATTACCTTAAAAATATTTGAAAATTACGCAAAAAATTTCCCACAATCAAGAATGCAATATGTTGTGAAAATGTAAACACAAACACGCCATTTTGTTATTCCACTAATGTATGTACATTATGTAGCATATTTTCGTGTTGCCTTTTAAAAAATATTTTTGTTCTAAAATATGTTAATTAAAAAGGAAGATTTAAAAATGATTTTAGATCCAAAAATAATTGGTTTTTGTGTATGCTTCAACGACGATCGCCAGACCATATGCGCGGTTTACACTTATTAAGTAGTTAAGTTGGTAACTAAGTTTTGAGTCACTGCATGTCACTTGTGTGTCCAAACGGATTAAGTAGGCTCATAAGTTCAATGAACTTGAATAGTTATGAATGTCAAGGAATTTGTCAATTCTGCACTTAGATAGAAACGAGATTTTTGACAGATTCAGAGAAGAATTCGTTTCGGTAATTAAAATATCTAGAAGAATATATCTTTTTCTAAATTACCTCGTTTATTCCACAAGCATTCCTATTTTAAATATCCATCAACAAATTTTAAAATATTAAATCAAAACTCCACTCTGACTCTGTTGACTGACTGAATTCATGTCCAAACCTGCTAAGTGAGAAGCCGCGCCCACCTACTTATACGAAAAATAGAACGAATCCTAATCTACTTAATCGCGTACTAAATTTTAACTTACCATTTGTCACTTAAGTGACTGTTTACACGTAATTTTTAACTTAAAATTTAGTTACCAACTTAACTACTTAACGCGAGTAAACCAGCCATTAGATACTCACCTTGGTTTCAATGTTCTATAGAGATTTCGGGTGGGCATTTGAAATACGCATCCGAAATTTCGAATTAGTAAGGGTTGATTTTAATAAGAGATGGTCCCCCCTTACAAATACCATCCCTCTCCTCCCGCGGAGATGCGTAGTTTTTTTTGAACACGTGTTCAAAGTTTCATGTAACGTGTAAGACAACAACAAAATTTAGGGAAGATTGGTGGCCCGGGAAAAATTGTGTAGCTGAATGAGAGCAAATTTGGAAAAAGAAAATATAATAGAGGCCGCAGAGTTGAGGGGCACTGGGTCCTCGTAATGATAGAAGACGGGAGCGAGGACCTGCGGCTGGAAGTGTGCCCCGAAAATATCCGGTCTGCAGATGTGTTGCTGCCCCTGATACAGAAACATGTTGAAGTTGGCACCACTATCCATATGGACTTTTGGAGAGCCTACAATTGTCTGGATCAGTATGGCTATATACATAAAAAAGTGAACCATAGTGATCCAGACAATCCATTTGTAGCAGAATATGGTTCACATACCCAAAGAATTGAGTCGCAGTGGCGGGTGGTAAAAATATTTTTTTATAAAGATAATTATAACCACCCAGAAAATATTGCTGATGTAATTGTTGGGTACATGTGTTTAAACATGTGTACAATATTCAATAAACGATTAAATTCTTTTTTGTTAATTTATAGTTCCACAAAAAATATGACGAATAGCCTTAACTACTAGATTAGGTTAGTGTTGTTTACAGTATCTTTAAACAAGCCAAAAGTAAAGTGTCAAAAAAAGTCTCATTGGTTGGGTTAGGCTTTGTGTATGATACAAATATGCACAAGCCGAGCGAGCGAGCGTGGTGCGGCAGCACCCGGCGATGCGCCAGTATGGAATTCAGTTTCATTTCAACCTTTTCACATGTATACTTATTATTAACATAACCCTTCAGTCTCCTTTTTAAGGTAGCGTCGGGTGACGGGTCGCTCACTTCCCTCTAATATGGTTGAGGAGGGCGATGGCTGGATCCCGCGTTAACTCGTGAACGGGTGCCGTTTGAGGGTGTTCGTCGTTTGGATACTTGGGGGGAGGGAGACTTGCCGAGCTAACAGATGCAGAAAAGAATAATTTTGTATAGACATAAAGAGACTCTGTAAATTTATTTTGAAAAAAAAATATACCCGTGAAGTTTCTTGCCAGTTCTTCTTCACGAAGGTTTTTTTCGAACTGGTGGTAGAATCATGTTTTATTTGACGTCAATAAGAACAAGTAATTGTCAATGTTGAGAAATAAATATTTCATTTCATTTCATTTCATTTCAAGGGTTTTAAGCGAAATTAAAAAAAGTCATTTAAAAAACTACAATGCTTTACTCGGGGTGCATATTTCAAATGCAACCCCAAGATTTTTGTATGTAAGAGAAGAATTGTACATCCATGTCGCAAAGAAAGAAAGTGCTTTATTAACTTATATATAACCAGAACACAGCTTAAGATTAATACTAATAACAACATAAAAGGAATTAAATAATACAAATACCTACTTGTTTACTGGTGGGAGTGAATAATAAAAATAAGTTAAGTATATTATTTCCAAAATTGGTGGCACTGGTAACTTATCAGATTTGTGGCTGCCACGGTCAGGATTTTCATACATGTGTGCCACTGTTGCAACACTAAGGAAAGAAAGAACTAGCTATATACAATTCTAATTGGAGAAACAAGGGAAGTAAATGCTTATGTGTGTATGATATTATATTATGTCTGCTTACATTTATAATTTTGTGGGTAGCGTGATTTCAGCAGGGAGTCACTTTTTCTCGAGCTAGGGTTTCTTTTTGCATTAAACTATATTTTCAAGTCATCGAAACAATAACATTGTGCAGTCCTTTGCATAAAATATAGTCGTGAAATAATGGTAAGTTATTCAGAATAAAGTGCTATTTTATTACTATTTTCTATTAGAAAAACTGAACCATTTGCCCTATGCCAAAAAATTTAAAGGTTAGTAAATTCGGTAATAATAGGAATAACGCGACAACTTCGCGTGTCGAATGGCACTGAACGTAGGTAAACGCATTTCTATGAATACTTTGTTCACGGCACCTTGCAATGGTCAATGTAAATCAGCATAAGTGTCAAGTGTGAAGCCACTGTAATTGTAATTTTTTTGAACGACTATCGTGTGTTCATGCACACAGCGTATAATTAGAAAGGGGACAAGTGAATAGATTGCGTAATTTGTAAAGGATACCAATGTGTTAGATTTAAAAACCAGAAAATTATAAATACTCACAAAAAGACACTAACTGCATAGCCCAAAGTACGCATGCTATGGATCACTAGCATACAGTGAAATGGAGGGGGGGAACCCAAGAAGAAACATCACACAGATGAATGCCCGACCAGGCTCAAACCTGGGACCTCCGGCGCATGAGGCGGGGCTACTACCTATTACGCGACTAGGTCGTTAAATGTGTTTTAATTACTGAAATCCTTAAATAATAATTTATTTTTAAATAAAATAAAAAATATTGAAAACATATATATTTTCATTTATTTTATATTAAATACTTATATGTTGCCCGATATAAACGCATTAAACAAAAAAAAGAGTAAAATATTCTTGTTTTCGTTATGTCTCAACCAATCTTTACAAAGACTACAAAGTCTTCAAATTCAAATTTTCGTCAACCTAATTCCTTGCCTCATGTTAGGGACAGAAGACATACAGTCTTATTTCTTCTGGCAACATTTATTTATATAGAGATAGGATTTTTGTCTTGGGGTTTCATGTTACGAAGTAAAGACATGTCCACAAGTTTGTAAAGATTCTAAACGAGAGATAAATTGTCTAAATTTACGCCCACATATTCGCAAATTGATAAACTTACGTCATGTGCGCTCTGAATGGTTGAATAAGTCACGTGTTCCTTTTCCTTTCTCTCCACCACCATTATTCGCCACGGAACATAAATAAACATAAAATAAAATTTTGTAAAGTTTTTAATATTGTAACTGTGTTGGAACTCTGAACATTTTGCTAAGGTTACTAAACTAGATCCATAATGAGTGACCTAGAAGCTGCGTACAGCCAAAATGGAGAATTATGCGGTAAATGCTAGAAAATTTAGGTATTTAGTAACGCGGCTTACTCACAGGGATTACTTCAGGGATGAGTGTAGTCGCGGCTACACGCCTCGCCTCGCACTGTAGTAGTATTAGGCTCCAGCAAGGTCTGCAGCAGGCAGGGTTAGGAGTAGATTATGTCGGGAACAGGTTTCCCCGTAGGTTCAAGGTCTGCAGCAGGCAGGTAGGGTCTGGAGTAGGTCGCATCCATGGCAAGCAGCGGTGGTGGCAGGTTTCATTTTTTCATCAGTTGCAAGATTCACTTCAGTATCAGGATTTTTTGATCTGCCTCGGAAAAGTTCCGCCACAGCGCCTGGGTCCGTTGGTTGTCGAATTTGATCTCATTAGTTCAGAAGTACGTTAGAGCGGACGATAATTTGTGGATCTTCTTGTAAATTTGTAGCATTTTTATAGAACAAAGCCGCGACTACACTCATCCTTGAAGATGGACTCCAGACGAGTCCGAAACTAGTCGGACCTATCCGACCGTGTACCGTGAGTAAGCCGCGTTACTAAATACCTAGCTAGAATTGAAAGTTACCACAGAGCTACGAAAGATTTGTAGTGACCATGACCAAATCGTAAGGAGTCGGAATGGACAAAGGAAAAGAATAAAAATTACATTAAAATGATAATAGATTTTAATAAAGCTAAAGTTTTTGGACGTCGGCCCACAGATAAAGAATACTATCAATCCAAAAAGTATGATATTATGACTTTTAGTGACGAAAAAGTCTTGATAGTAAAAAGGAAATGTCAGCAAGATCCAGTGGTACAAATAATTACAAGCAGTCAATATTATCAATTAATTCTCAATAGACATGTTGTTACAGGTCACGGACGGCGTGACAAAATTGTTTACGTCTTGAAAGACAAGAACATGGTTCCAGTATTTGCCATAAATATTTTTCTCCAATTGTGCAAATCTTGTCTTTCCAAGAAAAGTTTCCCTAAAACTAGGATAGTCGTAAAATCCTCAAAAAAAAAAACTCATTTTAGATGACTTTAATAGAAAAGGCAAGTAGGTCTTGTGGATTTACAAACATCTCCAGACGGGGAGTACAAATGGATGCTTCAGCACCAAGATCATTTGACCAAATTTTGTTTTTTTACGACCACTAATGAGTAAAGAAGCAAAAGAAGTCGCAATAGAGATTTTGAAGAAATTTTTTAGAAGTTGGTTGTCCCAATATCCTCCAAAGCGACAATGGACGGGAGTTCACGGCATCAGTATTGAACGAAATTGTAAGCTTATGGCCAGCTTGCAAAATTATGAATGGAAGACCCAGATATCCCCAAAGCCAGGGAAGTGTAGAACGCTCAAACCAAGGCGTGATTCGGGCTAGTTGGTCAATAGGTCATTGCTTCGCTCAGTTCCAGAAAAATTCATCATACCATTCTACGATTGCAACGACACCGTTTAAAGCCCTGTTTGAAGATGATCCAAGATGCGGTCTAATTTCTACGCATTTGTCTAAGAATATAATTTCTCAGTATGAATTGGAAGAGGATTTGGAGACGTTCTTAGAAACTACAAATGACAATGAACATAAGACCATAAATGTCAATTAAAATATAACTTGCGATCAAGAAAATCTTTGTAAAACTCTTGATATTGCCACAGAGTCAATTGTTATGACAAAAGGCGTGACTGAGACTAAGCGAGTCAAAGTACTCGTAGTTGGCAGTGAAAGAACGGTTGCAAATACAAACCATATTTGGCACGACTTTGACATGATAGCACACGAAATCAAGAAACCTAAAAAAGTTGGCGAATCAGATACATTGTTTTGTCACATATGTAACAAGGAATCATCTGGGGCCCATACGTATATTAAATGTAAACGGATCACACATGTAATCTGTGGAGAGTCAACAGAAATCAATGACGAAGAATATGGTTTGCAGTTGATATGTAATTTGTGCGCAAACGAAATAAACATCCTAAGAGAAAGGAAGGACTCGCACTTGAATTTAAAAAGAGCAGTAGAAAAAATGACAGCTCATTCATCTTAGAAATTCAAAAATATTGCTACTGGTGCTACTGTGTTAGTCGAAGTTCCAAAAGTAGACAGAGGGCCTTTAGGTAGCACGAATGTGGTCGGCAAAGTCATAGAGAAAAGGAATGAACTATACAAAATTGGCTCTTCTTTTGGAGTCATTAATGACTGGTTGCCTCGAAACGCTGTCCTTTCAACCCCAGGAGAAATTTTGACAAATGATCTTCTAGAGGTTCGATTACTATTTTTACTATTATACCCATAAACATGAAATCCATTTTTTACAGGCCAAGTTACCATTAAGAAAAATGTCTTCGATGTCTTCTACATTAGGTAGGGAAGGAATGAAGCAATGCAACATTAAAAACTATTCTAAAACGCTGTATTATAGTTTTAAAGTAAAATATTGTTAGGTAGGTAATCGAAACTAATAAATGTATAGTTTGGCAAGTCTGATTGTACCTAAGTCTATGGACACAAGCATTGCCACTGTCAACATCGTACAATCAGAGAGCATTGTATTTCTTGCCGTATTTTACAGAAACGTAAAATTAAAAGCTCTTCTATGATTGGTCGAACAGTTTAGAATCTTACGAATGGATATGCAATAGTTTATAAATTTACCACGAGACGACGCAAATTGATACATTTGCGAATATATGGGCGTAAAATAATACAATTTATCTCTCGTTTAAAATCCTACGAAATTTATACATTTTCAAGGAAATTTATAAACTTGCGGATCTTGTTATCTTCCGATGACATATATATTTTAACCTATTTGGATAGAAATAAATTATCTGCATATTTTTGAGCTTGTAAGATAAATAGCTACATTACTAAACAGTTTGAAGAAAACTCATTAGAAAAAAAATCTAAGTGTTGAGCGAGCCTCTCTATTTATTTTTTATTTATTTATAAATCGGTTATACAAACAAGCTCACAAACTATACAAAAGGATCTCATTAATTAGTTATCCAAACAAGCCTTAAAAGTATACATAACTATTTACTTAAACTATTTTAGTTTTATTTTATTTATTTTTAATTTTCCACGCTTTTTGACTGCAATGGCCAGCCTCTACGGCATATATATATAAAACTCAAGAGATGATACTGTGATAATAGAGTGGATACTGCTATTATAATTTGAATTGATATTTATCCTAACCTAAACTTAACGATTTATTTTAAGTTTAAATGTATTTAAGCGTTCCTTTCCGGTATTTTGTTGTAACAGTTCGAGTAGTGCAATTTTTGTGTCATTTTCCGATGCCATGAGATTTTTGTTAAACCCTTTTATAGAATTTACTACCTAAATTACTACCTACTAATTATCTTAACTAAATATCCTCCTTCCAATTCAAACCTCTTGTTGTTGCCGAGTTAAGCAATAAAATAACGTTTATATGAACATGCACATAGTAACACACTAGACAAGGACATACAGAGCGTAAGAATTTCTCGTTCGGCTCGCGGTCCGAGCAGTAGAGAATCTTATGCTGCGTTCCGTTTGCCGATTACAGCGCTCACAGCGCTAAAAGTGCTCAAAACCGTTCCGATTCGTTTGAGCGCGCTAAAAGTGTTATTAGTGCTATTGCAATCGGAACGGTAAATATCGCGCTAACATTCTGATTGTTCGTCGCTTAAGTCTAAAGTTACAATATCATTAAGATCTTTGACCCTGAATGAAGCAGGAGCCATTTTTTTTATATTATTACAAAAGAAAATTAATAAACAAGCTTTTCAAATCTTTAATCGACTAATAAAAACATCAAAAAATAACGTCATGTGTCAGTTTTGACAGGCCGTTTACAATGACCATGCTCCGTAGCGTTGGCACTGTGAGCGGGAAGATGGCGGCGTTTATGACGTCATTGATGACGTATCGATATCGCTGTGAGCGCGCTCACGGGCTATCGGAACGGGTATATGAGCGCTGCAGCATTTATTTCATATTTGTTTCATAGCCTTTACTAATTTCATATATTCAAGAGTGGCGTTTCATAAATAAATTATTTGTTTTAGATAAGTCTTATATTTACGCCATAATCACCTGGACACATGTTAACACTAATCTTATAATTACGACAAGCCAACCAGGCAATAATAAGTGAATTCGAATTGCCGCCAAAAAGTCCGTAACACATTGACTTTAATATGTTTAACACAACTTATTATGTAAACGACGTACAATTAAAAAGTACAATATTATTGTATTTGGTGTGACACCATTTTATCAGGCCATACAATACGGTGTTATACTTTCTTGGCACGTACCGATATTGGACGGCATAATAAAGCACTACCCGTATTGTACATTGACAATTTGTTTCACCAAACACCGTATGTTACCAAATATCAGGAAGTGCACTTCTGGGCTTCGTTTTATCATGTCGTACATTCCCAGTGTTGCCAGACAAAGGGACTTTCCCCTAGATTTAGGGGTTTTTCGACCGAGTTAGGGGCAAAATAGGGGGAAAAAATATTTGGGAATTTTTTAGGGGAAATTTAAAAAACACGTCAAATACAGTCATATATCACGGTCCTGCCGTTTTGTTATAATGTTTTTTTACCATCCTTAAGATACTTGAGCGCCACAACTAGTCTAGAAATTAGAGCCGAACTTTACGAGCTGTGAGCCTGTGATGTAGAATTTATGTCGAAACTAATCTATAACCAAAGTTTTCTGTAACCAAAAAGCGAATTAAACTTAACACCTGTCAATCAATTTTCTATTATGAATACTTTTTGTAATATGCCTATCATTTCTCAACATGACCGCCTCTTTATGGCGTGCCACCATACACTTGGTGAGGGTATTCTAGGGGATTTCTAGGGAGGAATTAAATTTGTTTAGGGGTATGTCGCCGAGATCATCTGGCAACACTGTCATTCCGTAAAAAAAATTAAAAATCGTTTGGTCGTTGCGTTGGTTTGTTGTGATTATGTTGAAGATTGAGTTAACGTTTTAAATATTATAAGAGTAACTAACTTTAAGTAACCATGCACACCATCAAATATACGCTATATTGCTGTATTATTATATCTGTACTGCCTTTAGGTAAAACTTTTTTTATTCACACACAGCAAGTCCGACATACAACAAAGGAATGACACGCCCCTCCCTAACAACTTATTTATCATTTCAGTGATTAGCATTAAATGCTGGAATTGTAGATCAAATAACGATCCAAAATGTGCTGATCCCTTTGACAACAGTACTGTTCCTATCACTGATTGCAGTCACGAAGATGGGCTACCTCATTTGCCGGGCGTAAGACCGACGATGTGCCGGAAGATAAGACAAAAAGGTACTTACCATAAAGAATTTCTATTTTGATGAACAATGAACTCTAAGTAATAATGGGTTTAAAATCTGTTGCTGTTGCTGTTCGAAAAATGTTTTTAAAAGAATCAAACACAGTTAACATTGTTTAGGAAAAAATGCAATAATTAATACCTATATAGTGAAACACCAATGTATATAATCTCTTTGAATAACTTAAATATATGTTCCAAAATAATTAATGAATTGGTGTAAGATGTTTATGTAATTCATGCAGATTGGGAATGCATCACCACTCTGCGCTTTTTGGTTGAAACCAAATGGCAAAGTCAATAAATAAATAAATATGGCAAAAATGTGGCAATTTCATTTAGGTAACTTTATTATACTTATGAGTGAAAGACCATTTCCTTGATATATTGTCTTATGAAAACACATAGCTTCATAGTGACCAGTGGTTGCCCAGTATGGGTAACCTGTCGGGGGTGAGTTAGTTTAGTTTAGATAGTACCTTGGCCATGTAAATAACAAATCCCCACACAAACGCACCACCTGTATGGCCCCAAAGTAAGCAGAGTGTAATGGATGACCATACAGCGAACTGGGGGGAACCCAGAATGAACATATAACAGGACTCGAACCTGGGATCTCCGGCGTATGAGACAGGGCTACTGACCACTACACCATTCAGCCGTCAAATATTTTTTAATATAATTTTTCGGGTCCAGAGATTATTTTTTTAGTTTGTAAAAATTATTTAAACTATTATTAAACAACTAAGACTAAGTTGACTAAACTACTATACTATGTACAATTTAAAACAACCAAAACAATATTAAATGTAGAACCTCATTCAGAAATTGTTAACTTAAAAAAATTAATGATTTATTTTTAGTTTTTATTTAAATGATTACTTTTTTAGTTTAATGATTTCTTACTTTTGTTACAGTCAATGGTGAATGGAGATACTTTAGAGATTGTGCCTATCTAGGAGAAGTTGGAATACAAGGAGATGAAAGATTCTGCCTTATGAGGACTGGAACCTACAACATATTTATAGAGTACTGCACATGCAATAGTAAAGATGGATGCAACTCATCCACAACTCTTACCCCAGTGCCTTTAGTATTTGCTATATTGCTTACTTTACCTTATTTAGCAAAGAAATTGTTATCATAATATTGACCAGTAATGCTACTTCACAAAATGAATGCACAATATTGAAATTTTGTAATAGGACCAGGGTCAAATAGATCCAAAGTATTGGATGAAATGTATGTTACAAATATTTTTACTTTTTTGTAAGCTTAATAGATAAGAACAATTATGAAATCAAAAAATTTAATAGATATTTGCCAATGTACCTTTAAAAGGGTTTTGAATCTCTATATTTCTAAATTTTATATCATCATTTTATTACTCTCTGTATGTTTTTATGAAGTCCCTTTTGTGCAGTTCATTGACTGACAAACATCAAATGTATGAACTTTGATAAAAATGAAATAGCAGAAGACACATGACAAGCTCTTGAGGTATGGACTCAAAAATCTTGTACCTGGTAAATCTTGTGCTTGGTTGCCTGACAAATAGTTTGGTCACTAAGCAAACTGACCTGAAAATATATGACACAAATAGAAGCAAAACTATATAGACAAGAAATATTTTATCTAGCTGACAAGGCCATGCTTTGCCTCATTCTATCATTGCTATGTTGGGGAGCAATATAATGGAGTTTGTGTGAGTAAATGTGTATCTGGTAGTACCAGAGTCAATTTTCAGGTAATGTTACCTATCTTCTGTTACTTTACTTTCATCAAAGATCATTAATGTTTAATAAGATATAATTACGATTGTAAAATATTTTTCTATTTGTTTACAACTAGAATATGAGATGTGTAATTTACAGTGTTTTTTAAAGAAGTGTTACATATACAGGGTGTAAAATAAAGGAAGCATAATACTTAAGGGTCAGTAAGTATACCATTGTTAGAATATACAGTAAAAGAATTGGAGTTATAGGGGCTGGTTAAGAATTTTTTATTAAAATTTTTTACTCAACATCTTTGCAGCCCTAAGTGGTTTTCATATCTACCTATGCATGAGGCGAGCGCAGCCGTCGTCACTTACCTACCCATCGAGTAGCACGTAATGCGATGCGACTGGACACGATTTTAGTTCTTTGATGATTTGCGCCTCGCGCGCCTCATGTGTAGGTAGGTATGAAAAACACCTAGGGCTATCAAAGATGTTGAAGTAAAAAAAATTTTAATAAGTGAAAGTCTTAACCAGCCCCATTAACTCGAATTCTTTTACAGTGTATTCTAACAATGGTATATTTACTGACCCTCAAGTGTTATGCTTCCTTTATGTTACACCCTGTTTATAGCACAGCTTATTTTGCCGCACGCGTCCATATTCAAATTCTTTTTATTTAAAAACATGGTAGTTTGATTTGATAATTAATATCCAATGACAACTTATCTACATTTCCTCTGACAACTTATCTCTACATTTCCTCTGACAATTCATGAGATTTCAATGCATCCAAATAGGTATTTAACATTAAGTTCGTAAATTTACGTAATTTACCATATTTTAATTTGTTAAATAAATCATATCAAGTTATGATACGATTGTTTTTAATTATATGGTTTATAAAAACAAGGTCATTTTAATGAACATTATATTGTAGATTATCAATGAATGAATGATCTTTCGCAATATGTAACACTTTAATGCTGCGTTCCGTTTGCCGATTATAGCGCTCATAGCGCTCATATACCCGTCCCGATTGCCCGTGAGCACGCTCACAGCGATATCGATACGTCATCAATGACGTCATAAACATCGCCATCTTCCCGCTCACAGTGTCCAAGCTACGAAGCATGGTCGCTGTGAGCGGCCTGTCAAAACTGACACGTGACGTTACTTTGTTGATGTTTTATTAGTCGATTAAAGATTTTAAAAGCTAGCTTACTTATTTTCTTTTGTAATAATGTAAAAAAATGGCCCCTGCTTCATTTAGGGTCAAAGATCTTAATGAAATTGTAACTTTAGACTTAAGCGACGAACAATCAGAATGTTAGCTCAATATTTACCGTTCCGATTGCAATAGCACTAATATCACTTTTAGCGCGCTCAAACGAATCGGAACGGTTTTCAGCACTTCTAGCGCTGATAGCGCTGTGACCGGCAAACGGAACGCCCTACTAGAAAAGCATGATGTAGGATTAAGACTGATGAATACCGTCCACTGGAAGTAATAAATTTATATTTTCTTAATACAATGTTTGAGATAATATTTATTGTTTCATTCCATATGTGACCCGAAAATAACTTATTTTAGTCCAATAGTGCTAGATTATGAGGTTTCTCAAACTATTATGGCCTGCGCAGACGACGGACTTTTCTCCCCGGCGGAGAAAAAAGTACGCTCCGCGAATAATAAGTCCGCCGCGAATTTACCGCGTACTCAACGCACACGGCGTGCGAATATTTGTTGCCCGGAAACGTAGAAATAAACGCGGACTAAAGTCCGCCATGTGCGTTGCTTCGCCTAGTCACACGGGTTCTATTTTTTTCGGGGACTCCCCCGTACTTTTGTCCCGTCCGCTCCCTGCATGTCCTCGGTTTTTCGGGGGACTTTTTGTGCGCGGTACTTTTAATCCCTCGTTTGCGTTACTCGATACAGTTGTAAGCGATCTATTTTAGCGGACAAAAAAGTCCGCGGACAAAAGTCCGTCGTCTGCGCAGGCCATTAAAGTTCTTGGCTTTTCGCATAGGTACAGTCGGGCAACTCGGCTGAGGCTCAAAGGCGAGAATCGCTTGCACGTTGTTCGGTCACTGCAGTGGATTCGAATGCGATTCTGAGCCTGCAGCAAGTTTCCCAAATTCATTTCTCATTTCTTTCTCAACATTGACAGTTACTTGTTCTTATTGACGCCAAATAGAACATGACTCTACCACCAGTTCGGCAGAACATTCGTGAAGAAGGACTGGCAAGAAACTTCACGGGTGTATTTTTTTCAAAATAGTTGACGAACATCCTCATACGGCACCCGTTCACGAGTTAACGCAGGATCCAGCCATCGCCCTCCACAACCATATTAGAGGTAAGTGAGACTGTACCTATAGTTTCATGTCAATTTGTTCTAACTAACACATTATTGCGTATCATCACTGGTACTTACTTACGTATGTAGAAAATTAGGTAGTCGGCGGAGACTCAGGCTAAGGCGAGAATCGCTTGCGCGTTTTTTGGTCTTTATTAGGCGTACCGCGACTAAGCGCCGGCAACATTGCATATGAAAAAAATATAATTAATTTAAAATTTTTACGTAATAATAAATAATCAATCCTTTATTGATGCATATTACATTACCATACCTTTAAACTACATAACATAAATTTAAGTTATGTTTCAAGGGGTTATTTTCAGTATTGTTGCCATTTCAGGACGGAACACTGGTTTACAAAATACGTTGTCACGAAAAGCTTCATTTCTAAAACCTATTTGTTGCATGCAGTCATAATCGATATTAACATTATAGAATACAGAAAACAAAAAAACGTTTATGTAGGTGATTCAATATTTTTACCTTATGTCAAAAACTAAAATAATATCATTCACAAAGCTTTTAATTCTCTTCGATTTTTCACAAGCTAGAAACTCATTTTCGTGAAACTGTATTCACCCCAATGATTTACAGATTACTACTGGACGCCTGTAAACTGCGCGGGCCAGAACAATGCAAGCGTGTTACTGGATCAAGGTAAATCGATTGTTAAATAAGTATATCGATTTGATACAAGCGAATTATTAACAAATTGGTTTAAAAATTATTGAAAAGTCAGCCCTTAACTAACAAATTACGAATTCATCTCTAAACAGATATTGAGGATTATTTTATATCTCTGAATGTTTTTTTTGAGGTAAAGTTATACCTAGAATAGTAAGTCCGGAAAGGTGAAATCAGGCTTTAGTCAAATATTTTAAAATATTTCTTGCAAAATACGTGTAGATAAACTTAAATACAAATATTATCCAAAATTAAATTATAGCGCTAGCGAAAAGAATCTTGTCAGTTTTTTCACATAAAAACCAGGTCTAAATCGCTTTCAATACTACTTTATAGGCAGTAATGAGAGGTTTTCATTGTACGATTACAAAAAAAATAGTTCTTTTTTCAACATTAGATGGCGCTGATTAAAACTCAAGAGTCAATAAAAGTATGACAAGACAGCGATGACTGAGTCAGTGATAGACAAAAAAATATATGTATAAAAAAAATAATATGCGCCCGAAAGGGCTTCTTTTGAATATGAATCATTGGTGTTCTTGCTATGTGTACGGGTGCAAGGTGAAGGAGCCAAAGGTATCAATTTCAGTAAACTTTACGTAAAGAAAAAAACCAATAAAATAACCTAATCTACCTCAATGCATACTTTATTATTAATCGTTAATAAGATGTGTGTTGTGTGACTGGAAATAAATATATGATAAATATAAAGAAAGTTTTTATCGTATTTTATTTAAGATTCCATAATATGGTAAATTACTTAACCTAAACATGTACTACTAAAGGCCAATTGTCAGGTAGGACTCGGTTATTGAGGCATGTTTTGTCAATTTTATAAAATTAAAACAAGAGTTTAAAATTAAACGTAAAACATTGCATCTTGAACTAAAAACTATAAAATATTGAACTCCGAGTATAACTACGAGTTTAATTATTATACTCACTCGTAGCATACTGTTTCTATTTATTTAGAAAATGATCTATTTGATTTTGACGTAAGCTATTTTATAATCAATTCTACTAGTAAGGTTTTGTCAACTTACTAATTAACTATATGTTTGGTAAATTTATCTTTTTAATATTTGTGAATTTACAACATTTTTAACTTGCTTTTAATCTAATAAGTAATAAAAGAGCTCCACCGACTTACAAGACAAATGATTGTTCTACAGAAAGCTCACAAAGAAAATACGCCTCTTACAGTCTTTGACAAACTGATATTTAAAAAGTTAGTTTTTATTAATTTTGTCTTCAACGTAAACTACCTCTTAACTCTAAACGAAAAAATAATATTTTGCGTTCAGACTTTCCACAAATTCTATTCAATTGTTATAAAAAATAAAGATTTGTTTGTTTTTACTAATGAACTGATTTAATCTTTCATCATTAGAGAATAGGCTTTTGCCTTATCCAAATGTAATATGACTATATTTTGTCCCTCTAAAATTATATCTTTCTGGAGTATTTTCTTTCCATGTTGCCATTACTTTGCATTATTTTGCATAGTTTTTGCCCGCAGCTTCACTCGCGAATCACCTGAAAATAGTACTTTTTTTGATAGAAAAGTACCCAATATTAGGACCCAAGTTTTTGGATATCATGATGAAATCCTTGATACACAAAATATGCGGTTTCATTTAATGCTTTTCGCTTTTATCAACATATAACTGACACAAATATATATTATATCATAATATATACGATAATACATACGATCAGTCAACAAACAAAGACATTGACTCTTGAGTTTTGTTCGACGCCATCTAGTTTTGAATGAAATATTTTTAAATAAAAAAGAAACGAAAAGCCCTCATTTAAAGCCTATTTAAAAAAAATCATTTCTGATAACTGTCGCTTCCAAATTCGGCGCCATCAGAACCAAGTACATTTGTTTTTTGTGTCCTTTTTTTATTCGATTAAATACATTTTATTACTAAAAATTGTCTGGCGCTTGTCTTATCTGAACATATAAGCGGGACATATAGAGTTTTGAAAAAAAAAATAAAAATGATCCATATGTTTTTTTATTAACTACATATTTTCAAATAACTCTCCGCCAGCGTCTATACAAAGTTTCATACATCTAAACCAAGGATCAAAGCACATTTTCCAGTCTGAAACAGGTACTTTCGCAACGGCCGTCTCAAACGCAGTGAGCGCATCTTCCGGCGATGAAAACTGTGTCCCCGTGAGCTGGTTTTTGATTTTAAGGAACAAGAACAAGTCACACGGTGCCAAATCAGGGCTGCAAGCTTTTGACTGGTGTGGTATAGGAAGTCGCTCGTTGTGATCGTGGAGTTCACGGGCGCCGTGTCGTGGTGGTGCAAAAGGCCTGAGTCGCGTGTTCGGTCGCAGCACCAAAAACTTCTGGCAAACATTTGGTAGTGTACCACTCTGCGTTGATGCTACTTTGATGTCTTAAGGTAATTGATACTAAATACTCCGTTATGGAGAAAAACTGACGATCAAATTTTTGCCAACGCTTCTCGATCGTTGCACTTTCGCAGGCGTTGATTCGTTTTGAAACAGCCATGCTGTTCTTACATAAAGTTCGATGTCCTAAAGTGTCCTAGACCTAAGCCTCTTGGTATTTTAAAACGCAATTGTAACGGCATCGACAAACAAAAGTTTATGACTGACCTTAACAATTCTGACTGGGACTCGGTGTTTAGTGCTCCTACAAAAGACTCGAAGTTGGAGATCTTTAATAACATTTGATTGCAACTGTTTGACGTTCATGCACCACTTTGGCCAATCCGGCTTAAACACCTCCCCGCCCCTTGGCTCAGAAGAGACATTAAATTCATGATGGCTAAACATAATTCCGCTAAGGGACTGTCAAGTTAGCGTTTGCGGATTAGACACGCGTTTTGACTGCTTATTACCAATTTTACAGTTTTTCCTCAATTTGTTGTATTGTTATACTAACCGTGTGTGTGTTTGTGTCTCCTGGTGCTGGTAAATTTTGATACCAACCTTCTTTCATAGTTTGTATGTTCGGTAACAATGGATAGGGAATCTATCCCGCCCAAGCCTCCAGATCCTCCTCCCAACTGCGAGGAAATGCTCGGAGCTGAGGTTATGGATGAGACCCATGAGTTACACACTCAGACGATTTCGACCACAAGTAGGAAACGTCCTAATGGCCCAGACTACAATCTGCCAGGCCCTTGTTATCTTCTTGTTATCTTCCGATGACATATATATTTTAACCTATTTGGATAGAAATAAATTATCTGCATATTTTTGAGCTTGTAAGATAAATAGCTACATTACTAAACAGTTTGAAGAAAACTCATTAGAAAAAAAATCTAAGTGTTGAGCGAGCCTCTCTATTTATTTTTTATTTATTTATAAATCGGTTATACAAACAAGCTCACAAACTATACAAAAGGATCTCATTAATTAGTTATCCAAACAAGCCTTAAAAGTATACATAACTATTTACTTAAACTATTTTAGTTTTATTTTATTTATTTTTAATTTTCCACGCTTTTTGACTGCAATGGCCAGCCTCTACGGCATATATATATAAAACTCAAGAGATGATACTGTGATAATAGAGTGGATACTGCTATTATAATTTGAATTGATATTTATCCTAACCTAAACTTAACGATTTATTTTAAGTTTAAATGTATTTAAGCGTTCCTTTCCGGTATTTTGTTGTAACAGTTCGAGTAGTGCAATTTTTGTGTCATTTTCCGATGCCATGAGATTTTTGTTAAACCCTTTTATAGAATTTACTACCTAAATTACTACCTACTAATTATCTTAACTAAATATCCTCCTTCCAATTCAAACCTCTTGTTGTTGCCGAGTTAAGCAATAAAATAACGTTTATATGAACATGCACATAGTAACACACTAGACAAGGACATACAGAGCGTAAGAATTTCTCGTTCGGCTCGCGGTCCGAGCAGTAGAGAATCTTATGCTGCGTTCCGTTTGCCGATTACAGCGCTCACAGCGCTAAAAGTGCTCAAAACCGTTCCGATTCGTTTGAGCGCGCTAAAAGTGTTATTAGTGCTATTGCAATCGGAACGGTAAATATCGCGCTAACATTCTGATTGTTCGTCGCTTAAGTCTAAAGTTACAATATCATTAAGATCTTTGACCCTGAATGAAGCAGGAGCCATTTTTTTTATATTATTACAAAAGAAAATTAATAAACAAGCTTTTCAAATCTTTAATCGACTAATAAAAACATCAAAAAATAACGTCATGTGTCAGTTTTGACAGGCCGTTTACAATGACCATGCTCCGTAGCGTTGGCACTGTGAGCGGGAAGATGGCGGCGTTTATGACGTCATTGATGACGTATCGATATCGCTGTGAGCGCGCTCACGGGCTATCGGAACGGGTATATGAGCGCTGCAGCATTTATTTCATATTTGTTTCATAGCCTTTACTAATTTCATATATTCAAGAGTGGCGTTTCATAAATAAATTATTTGTTTTAGATAAGTCTTATATTTACGCCATAATCACCTGGACACATGTTAACACTAATCTTATAATTACGACAAGCCAACCAGGCAATAATAAGTGAATTCGAATTGCCGCCAAAAAGTCCGTAACACATTGACTTTAATATGTTTAACACAACTTATTATGTAAACGACGTACAATTAAAAAGTACAATATTATTGTATTTGGTGTGACACCATTTTATCAGGCCATACAATACGGTGTTATACTTTCTTGGCACGTACCGATATTGGACGGCATAATAAAGCACTACCCGTATTGTACATTGACAATTTGTTTCACCAAACACCGTATGTTACCAAATATCAGGAAGTGCACTTCTGGGCTTCGTTTTATCATGTCGTACATTCCCAGTGTTGCCAGACAAAGGGACTTTCCCCTAGATTTAGGGGTTTTTCGACCGAGTTAGGGGCAAAATAGGGGGAAAAAATATTTGGGAATTTTTTAGGGGAAATTTAAAAAACACGTCAAATACAGTCATATATCACGGTCCTGCCGTTTTGTTATAATGTTTTTTTACCATCCTTAAGATACTTGAGCGCCACAACTAGTCTAGAAATTAGAGCCGAACTTTACGAGCTGTGAGCCTGTGATGTAGAATTTATGTCGAAACTAATCTATAACCAAAGTTTTCTGTAACCAAAAAGCGAATTAAACTTAACACCTGTCAATCAATTTTCTATTATGAATACTTTTTGTAATATGCCTATCATTTCTCAACATGACCGCCTCTTTATGGCGTGCCACCATACACTTGGTGAGGGTATTCTAGGGGATTTCTAGGGAGGAATTAAATTTGTTTAGGGGTATGTCGCCGAGATCATCTGGCAACACTGTCATTCCGTAAAAAAAATTAAAAATCGTTTGGTCGTTGCGTTGGTTTGTTGTGATTATGTTGAAGATTGAGTTAACGTTTTAAATATTATAAGAGTAACTAACTTTAAGTAACCATGCACACCATCAAATATACGCTATATTGCTGTATTATTATATCTGTACTGCCTTTAGGTAAAACTTTTTTTATTCACACACAGCAAGTCCGACATACAACAAAGGAATGACACGCCCCTCCCTAACAACTTATTTATCATTTCAGTGATTAGCATTAAATGCTGGAATTGTAGATCAAATAACGATCCAAAATGTGCTGATCCCTTTGACAACAGTACTGTTCCTATCACTGATTGCAGTCACGAAGATGGGCTACCTCATTTGCCGGGCGTAAGACCGACGATGTGCCGGAAGATAAGACAAAAAGGTACTTACCATAAAGAATTTCTATTTTGATGAACAATGAACTCTAAGTAATAATGGGTTTAAAATCTGTTGCTGTTGCTGTTCGAAAAATGTTTTTAAAAGAATCAAACACAGTTAACATTGTTTAGGAAAAAATGCAATAATTAATACCTATATAGTGAAACACCAATGTATATAATCTCTTTGAATAACTTAAATATATGTTCCAAAATAATTAATGAATTGGTGTAAGATGTTTATGTAATTCATGCAGATTGGGAATGCATCACCACTCTGCGCTTTTTGGTTGAAACCAAATGGCAAAGTCAATAAATAAATAAATATGGCAAAAATGTGGCAATTTCATTTAGGTAACTTTATTATACTTATGAGTGAAAGACCATTTCCTTGATATATTGTCTTATGAAAACACATAGCTTCATAGTGACCAGTGGTTGCCCAGTATGGGTAACCTGTCGGGGGTGAGTTAGTTTAGTTTAGATAGTACCTTGGCCATGTAAATAACAAATCCCCACACAAACGCACCACCTGTATGGCCCCAAAGTAAGCAGAGTGTAATGGATGACCATACAGCGAACTGGGGGGAACCCAGAATGAACATATAACAGGACTCGAACCTGGGATCTCCGGCGTATGAGACAGGGCTACTGACCACTACACCATTCAGCCGTCAAATATTTTTTAATATAATTTTTCGGGTCCAGAGATTATTTTTTTAGTTTGTAAAAATTATTTAAACTATTATTAAACAACTAAGACTAAGTTGACTAAACTACTATACTATGTACAATTTAAAACAACCAAAACAATATTAAATGTAGAACCTCATTCAGAAATTGTTAACTTAAAAAAATTAATGATTTATTTTTAGTTTTTATTTAAATGATTACTTTTTTAGTTTAATGATTTCTTACTTTTGTTACAGTCAATGGTGAATGGAGATACTTTAGAGATTGTGCCTATCTAGGAGAAGTTGGAATACAAGGAGATGAAAGATTCTGCCTTATGAGGACTGGAACCTACAACATATTTATAGAGTACTGCACATGCAATAGTAAAGATGGATGCAACTCATCCACAACTCTTACCCCAGTGCCTTTAGTATTTGCTATATTGCTTACTTTACCTTATTTAGCAAAGAAATTGTTATCATAATATTGACCAGTAATGCTACTTCACAAAATGAATGCACAATATTGAAATTTTGTAATAGGACCAGGGTCAAATAGATCCAAAGTATTGGATGAAATGTATGTTACAAATATTTTTACTTTTTTGTAAGCTTAATAGATAAGAACAATTATGAAATCAAAAAATTTAATAGATATTTGCCAATGTACCTTTAAAAGGGTTTTGAATCTCTATATTTCTAAATTTTATATCATCATTTTATTACTCTCTGTATGTTTTTATGAAGTCCCTTTTGTGCAGTTCATTGACTGACAAACATCAAATGTATGAACTTTGATAAAAATGAAATAGCAGAAGACACATGACAAGCTCTTGAGGTATGGACTCAAAAATCTTGTACCTGGTAAATCTTGTGCTTGGTTGCCTGACAAATAGTTTGGTCACTAAGCAAACTGACCTGAAAATATATGACACAAATAGAAGCAAAACTATATAGACAAGAAATATTTTATCTAGCTGACAAGGCCATGCTTTGCCTCATTCTATCATTGCTATGTTGGGGAGCAATATAATGGAGTTTGTGTGAGTAAATGTGTATCTGGTAGTACCAGAGTCAATTTTCAGGTAATGTTACCTATCTTCTGTTACTTTACTTTCATCAAAGATCATTAATGTTTAATAAGATATAATTACGATTGTAAAATATTTTTCTATTTGTTTACAACTAGAATATGAGATGTGTAATTTACAGTGTTTTTTAAAGAAGTGTTACATATACAGGGTGTAAAATAAAGGAAGCATAATACTTAAGGGTCAGTAAGTATACCATTGTTAGAATATACAGTAAAAGAATTGGAGTTATAGGGGCTGGTTAAGAATTTTTTATTAAAATTTTTTACTCAACATCTTTGCAGCCCTAAGTGGTTTTCATATCTACCTATGCATGAGGCGAGCGCAGCCGTCGTCACTTACCTACCCATCGAGTAGCACGTAATGCGATGCGACTGGACACGATTTTAGTTCTTTGATGATTTGCGCCTCGCGCGCCTCATGTGTAGGTAGGTATGAAAAACACCTAGGGCTATCAAAGATGTTGAAGTAAAAAAAATTTTAATAAGTGAAAGTCTTAACCAGCCCCATTAACTCGAATTCTTTTACAGTGTATTCTAACAATGGTATATTTACTGACCCTCAAGTGTTATGCTTCCTTTATGTTACACCCTGTTTATAGCACAGCTTATTTTGCCGCACGCGTCCATATTCAAATTCTTTTTATTTAAAAACATGGTAGTTTGATTTGATAATTAATATCCAATGACAACTTATCTACATTTCCTCTGACAACTTATCTCTACATTTCCTCTGACAATTCATGAGATTTCAATGCATCCAAATAGGTATTTAACATTAAGTTCGTAAATTTACGTAATTTACCATATTTTAATTTGTTAAATAAATCATATCAAGTTATGATACGATTGTTTTTAATTATATGGTTTATAAAAACAAGGTCATTTTAATGAACATTATATTGTAGATTATCAATGAATGAATGATCTTTCGCAATATGTAACACTTTAATGCTGCGTTCCGTTTGCCGATTATAGCGCTCATAGCGCTCATATACCCGTCCCGATTGCCCGTGAGCACGCTCACAGCGATATCGATACGTCATCAATGACGTCATAAACATCGCCATCTTCCCGCTCACAGTGTCCAAGCTACGAAGCATGGTCGCTGTGAGCGGCCTGTCAAAACTGACACGTGACGTTACTTTGTTGATGTTTTATTAGTCGATTAAAGATTTTAAAAGCTAGCTTACTTATTTTCTTTTGTAATAATGTAAAAAAATGGCCCCTGCTTCATTTAGGGTCAAAGATCTTAATGAAATTGTAACTTTAGACTTAAGCGACGAACAATCAGAATGTTAGCTCAATATTTACCGTTCCGATTGCAATAGCACTAATATCACTTTTAGCGCGCTCAAACGAATCGGAACGGTTTTGAGCACTTCTAGCGCTGATAGCGCTGTGACCGGCAAACGGAACGCCCTACTAGAAAAGCATGATGTAGGATTAAGACTGATGAATACCGTCCACTGGAAGTAATAAATTTATATTTTCTTAATACAATGTTTGAGATAATATTTATTGTTTCATTCCATATGTGACCCGAAAATAACTTATTTTAGTCCAATAGTGCTAGATTATGAGGTTTCTCAAACTATTATGGCCTGCGCAGACGACGGACTTTTCTCCCCGGCGGAGAAAAAAGTACGCTCCGCGAATAATAAGTCCGCCGCGAATTTACCGCGTACTCAACGCACACGGCGTGCGAATATTTGTTGCCCGGAAACGTAGAAATAAACGCGGACTAAAGTCCGCCATGTGCGTTGCTTCGCCTAGTCACACGGGTTCTATTTTTTTCGGGGACTCCCCCGTACTTTTGTCCCGTCCGCTCCCTGCATGTCCTCGGTTTTTCGGGGGACTTTTTGTGCGCGGTACTTTTAATCCCTCGTTTGCGTTACTCGATACAGTTGTAAGCGATCTATTTTAGCGGACAAAAAAGTCCGCGGACAAAAGTCCGTCGTCTGCGCAGGCCATTAAAGTTCTTGGCTTTTCGCATAGGTACAGTCGGGCAACTCGGCTGAGGCTCAAAGGCGAGAATCGCTTGCACGTTGTTCGGTCACTGCAGTGGATTCGAATGCGATTCTGAGCCTGCAGCAAGTTTCCCAAATTCATTTCTCATTTCTTTCTCAACATTGACAGTTACTTGTTCTTATTGACGCCAAATAGAACATGACTCTACCACCAGTTCGGCAGAACATTCGTGAAGAAGGACTGGCAAGAAACTTCACGGGTGTATTTTTTTCAAAATAGTTGACGAACATCCTCATACGGCACCCGTTCACGAGTTAACGCAGGATCCAGCCATCGCCCTCCACAACCATATTAGAGGTAAGTGAGACTGTACCTATAGTTTCATGTCAATTTGTTCTAACTAACACATTATTGCGTATCATCACTGGTACTTACTTACGTATGTAGAAAATTAGGTAGTCGGCGGAGACTCAGGCTAAGGCGAGAATCGCTTGCGCGTTTTTTGGTCTTTATTAGGCGTACCGCGACTAAGCGCCGGCAACATTGCATATGAAAAAAATATAATTAATTTTAAATTTTTACGTAATAATAAATAATCAATCCTTTATTGATGCATATTACATTACCATACCTTTAAACTACATAACATAAATTTAAGTTATGTTTCAAGGGGTTATTTTCAGTATTGTTGCCATTTCAGGACGGAACACTGGTTTACAAAATACGTTGTCACGAAAAGCTTCATTTCTAAAACCTATTTGTTGCATGCAGTCATAATCGATATTAACATTATAGAATACAGAAAACAAAAAAACGTTTATGTAGGTGATTCAATATTTTTACCTTATGTCAAAAACTAAAATAATATCATTCACAAAGCTTTTAATTCTCTTCGATTTTTCACAAGCTAGAAACTCATTTTCGTGAAACTGTATTCACCCCAATGATTTACAGATTACTACTGGACGCCTGTAAACTGCGCGGGCCAGAACAATGCAAGCGTGTTACTGGATCAAGGTAAATCGATTGTTAAATAAGTATATCGATTTGATACAAGCGAATTATTAACAAATTGGTTTAAAAATTATTGAAAAGTCAGCCCTTAACTAACAAATTACGAATTCATCTCTAAACAGATATTGAGGATTATTTTATATCTCTGAATGTTTTTTTTGAGGTAAAGTTATACCTAGAATAGTAAGTCCGGAAAGGTGAAATCAGGCTTTAGTCAAATATTTTAAAATATTTCTTGCAAAATACGTGTAGATAAACTTAAATACAAATATTATCCAAAATTAAATTATAGCGCTAGCGAAAAGAATCTTGTCAGTTTTTTCACATAAAAACCAGGTCTAAATCGCTTTCAATACTACTTTATAGGCAGTAATGAGAGGTTTTCATTGTACGATTACAAAAAAAATAGTTCTTTTTTCAACATTAGATGGCGCTGATTAAAACTCAAGAGTCAATAAAAGTATGACAAGACAGCGATGACTGAGTCAGTGATAGACAAAAAAATATATGTATAAAAAAAATAATATGCGCCCGAAAGGGCTTCTTTTGAATATGAATCATTGGTGTTCTTGCTATGTGTACGGGTGCAAGGTGAAGGAGCCAAAGGTATCAATTTCAGTAAACTTTACGTAAAGAAAAAAACCAATAAAATAAAATAACCTAATCTACCTCAATGCATACTTTATTATTAATCGTTAATAAGATGTGTGTTGTGTGACTGGAAATAAATATATGATAAATATAAAGAAAGTTTTTATCGTATTTTATTTAAGATTCCATAATATGGTAAATTACTTAACCTAAACGTGTACTACTAAAGGCCAATTGTCAGGTAGGACTCGGTTATTGAGGCATGTTTTGTCAATTTTATAAAATTAAAACAAGAGTTTAAAATTAAACGTAAAACATTGCATCTTGAACTAAAAACTATAAAACATTGAACTCCGAGTATAACTACGAGTTTAATTATTATACTCACTCGTAGCATACTGTTTCTATTTATTTAGAAAATGATCTGTTTGATTTTGACGTAAGCTATTTTATAATCAATTCTACTAGTAAGGTTTTGTCAACTTACTAATTAACTATATGTTTGGTAAATTTATCTTTTTAATATTTGTGACTTTACAACATTTTTAACTTGCTTTTAATCTAATAAGTAATAAAAGAGCTCCACCGACTTACAAGACAAATGATTGTTCTACAGAAAGCTCACAAAGAAAATACGCCTCTTACAGTCTTTGACAAACTGATATTTAAAAAGTTAGTTTTTATTAATTTTGTCTTCAACGTAAACTACCTCTTAACTCTAAACGAAAAAATAATATTTTGCGTTCAGACTTTCCACAAATTCTATTCAATTGTTATAAAAAATAAAGATTTGTTTGTTTTTACTAATGAACTGATTTAATCTTTCATCATTAGAGAATAGGCTTTTGCCTTATCCAAATGTAATATGACTATATTTTATCCCTCTAAAATTATATCTTTCTGGAGTATTTTCTTTCCATGTTGCCATTACTTTGCATTATTTTGCAAATATATCGCGAAATCGCGAATCACCTGAAA
Source organism: Marasmarcha lunaedactyla (assembly GCA_923062675.1). Classification (NCBI taxonomy): domain Eukaryota; kingdom Metazoa; phylum Arthropoda; class Insecta; order Lepidoptera; family Pterophoridae; genus Marasmarcha; species Marasmarcha lunaedactyla. The sequence goes on from OV281354.1 coordinate 9,767,181, forward strand.
AAAGTACTTTTTTTGATAGACAAGTACCCAATATTAGGACCCAAGTTTTTGGATATCATGATGAAATCCTTGATACACAAAATATGCGGTTTCATTTAATGCCTCTCGCTTTTATCAACATATAACTGAAACAAATATATATTATATCATAATATATACGATAATACATACGATCAGTCAACAAACAAAGACATTGACTCTTGAGACCCGGAGACTTGCCGAGCTAACAGATGCAGAAAATAATAATTTTGTATAGACATAAAGAGACTATGTAAATTTATTTTGAAAAAAAAAAATATACCCGTGAAGTTTCTTGCCAGTTCTTCTTCACGAAGGTTTTTTTTCGAACTGGTGGTAGAATCATGTTTTATTTGACGTCAATAAGAACAAGTAATTGTCAATGTTGAGAAATAAATATTTGAATTTGAATTTGAATTTGAGTTTTGTTCGACGCCATCTAGTTTTGAATGAAATATTTTTAAATAAAAAAGAAACGAAAAGCCCTAATTTAAAGCCTATTTAAAAAAAATCATTTCTGATAACTGTCGCTTCCAAATTCGACGCCATCAGAATCAAGTACATTTGTTTTTTGTGTCCTTTTTTTATTCGATTAAATACATTTTATTACTAAAAATTGTCTGGCGCTTGTCTTATCTGAACATATAAGCGGGACATATAGAGTTTTGAAAAAAAAAAATAAAAATGATCCATATGTTTTTTTATTAACTACATATTTTCAAATAACTCTCCGCCAGCGTCTATACAAAGTTTCATACATCTAAACCAAGGATCAAAGCACATTTTCCAGTCTGAAACAGGTACTTTCGCACGGCCTTCTCGAACGCAGTGAGCGCATCTTCCGGCGATGAAAACTGTGTCCCCGTGAGCTGGTTTTTGATTTTAAGGAACAAGAACAAGTCACACGGTGCCAAATCCGGGCTGCAAGCTTTTGACTGGTGTGGTATAGGAAGTCGCTCGTTGTGGTCGTGGAGTTCACGGGCGCCGTGTCGTGGTGGTGCAAAAGGCCTGAGTCGCGTGTTCGTGACAACTGGTGATCAAATTTTTGCCAGCGCTTCTCGATCGTTGCACTTTCGCAGGCGTTGATTCGTTTTGAAACAGCCATGCTGTTCGTACATAAAGTTCGATGTCCTAAAGTGTCCTAGACCTAAGCCTCGTGGTATTTTAAAACGCAATTGTAACGGCATCGACAGACAAAAGTTTATGACTGACCTTAACAATTCTGACTGGGACTCGGTGTTTAGTGCTCCTACAATATACTCGAAGTTGGAGATCTTCAATAACATTTGATTGCAACTGTTTGACATTCATGCACCGCTTTGGCCCATCCGGCTTAAACACCTCTCCGCCCCTTGGCTCAGAAGAGACATTAAATTCATGATGGCTAAACATAATTCCGCTAAGGGACTGTCAAGTTAGCGTTTGCGGATTAGACACGTGTTTTGACTGCTTATTACCAATTTTACAGTTTTTCCTCATTTTGTTGTATTGTTATACTAACCGTGTGTGTGTTTGTGTCTCCTGGTGCTGGTAAATTTTGATACCAACCTTCTTTCATAGTTTGTATGTTCGGTAACAATGGATAGGGAATCTATCCCTTCCAAGCCTCCAGATCCTCCTCCCAACTGCGAGGAAATGCTCGGAGCTGAGGTTATGGATGAGACCCATGAGTTACACACTCAGACAACTTCGATCACAAGGAAACGTCCTAATGACCCAGACTACAATCTGCCAGGCCCAAAGAAAACAATAATAGAACCTCTACTTCTAGTATTTACACCCACCCAACTCGTCTTGAAAACAAAGTATACTCCAATTTAGATATGGGTCCATTTATAGTGCAATATATCTAAGGCTGAGTCTCATCCTTCTGCTGGCACATCTCTTAACTCTCTTAATTTTGGTCGTCTCCTATTTACAGCTAACGTTAAAAACGTTAAAAAAGATGGTGTGAAAACCATAGGAAGAAATGGGATACCAGTGGAATTTGACACAGCTGAAGCAGCTAATGACTTAATTACAAATCCTTACTTGCTTTCCCATAAATATATTGCAAACACCCCAACATACAATGTAACTCGCATGGTCCTCGTTAGGGGAATCCCTACTACATGGCACATGGAGGAGGTCGTCCAAACTATTGCACCCACTGAAAGCTGTCAAATTATTAAGGCCAGAAGGTTGAACCGTAAGACTTCCAAAACAGTTTTTATGTTTAATACGTCCGTTCCTGTTGAAACATATATACTACCAACTATTCAATGCTTGAACTGCTGCAGGTTTGGACAGACCAAAACCAAGTGCCGCGCTGAACCCAGATGCTTCCGCTGTTCTCAACCCCACGCAAGAGATTCCTGCCTAGTCCCTGCAGCATATGACAATGTCCAACTCCCAACACTCAGGCAGAAAATGTAACAGCTGAATGTTCCGGCGAGACTGACATATTTGATATACAACCTTCTTGTCTACAGATCTATCCAAATCCGACATGAACATGCTGATCATACTACCCGATCTGTTTCTCAACAATCAACAATCTCAGGGCTCAGTCTTAAGCCCTCTATTATATAATATTTACACCTGGGATTTGGATAAGTCTGTCAAATGCTTCTGCAACATCCTTCAATATGCGGATGACACTGCCTTATACCTTAGGGTTGGTGTGATCAAAGATGCAGTCCCCATTCTTAACAATGCCCTTTCTTACCTTGGCGACTAGCTACAATCAGATGGCCTTGCTCTTGCTAGTCCTAAATGTAAAGCCATAGTATTCACGAGGAAGAGAATCTGATCTCCTGAGATCAGAACCTATCCCCTCAGCAAGGAAAGTAAAATTTCTTGGGGTGGTGTTAGATAGCAAACTATCAGGCATTGGTCACCTTAGCTGCCCAAATGATGTGGACTGTGCATAAACGTGATCCGAGCAATCTCTGGTGTGTGATGGGAGTCGCATCCAAGCACCCAAAAACTCCTTTATAACGCCTTGATTAGGAGTGTAATTGACTACGGATCATTCCTACTTTAGCCATGTAACAAATCAGGATTACTAACCATTAACAAAATCCAAAGCCAATGTCTGCGGATCATCTTGGGTGCAATGAAATTATCAAAAACCAAAGCAATGCAAGTGGAGTGCTGTGAACCTCCTATCCAACTTAGTAGACAATTCCTGTCAGACAGGTTCTTGGCAAAAACCCTTCAATTCTGTTCCCATCCAATACACCTTCAACTTTCATGTCGTAAGTCCACCATCCCCAATTCTAGCTACTGGGATAGCAAAACTTCCCCTTGCCTTATACAAAGCCTCTACAATCTGGACATTTCACCTACCCTCATATTCCACTGTAAATATAATTTTGTTTGTGCCTTCCCTTATCAATCACTTATATTTACTCCTATTTTAGTCACTGATTTTGGGGTGACCAAACATGACCCACAAGCCAATACCACCTTTATAAGCATTGTGGAAGAAAGTTTGTTGGATCGGACTCCAATCTACACAGATGCCGCAAAGCTCTCCGGTGTGGGGTGTGTTGGGTCAGCTGACCCCAAAATACTCTGCTATTCTCTCATATAAATGTCCCCCTCAATCTTCTGTCTTTAATGGAGAGTAAATCACACTTGTGGAGGCTGTCAGATATGTGAGTGACAACTTAGTCTTAGCTGTGTGCTTGCTCGAAACTCCAATCCTTTTAAAACTGGCTCGAAACTGCAAGTCACTCTGCAGATCAGGTATCTACTCTACCAATGTTATGCCCACAATATAAATGTTGCAATAGCTTGGATACCTGGCCATGTGGGCATTACAGGAAACTGTGTGGTTGACAACTTTGCCAAAGATTCCATTCAAATCGGTTTATTAGACCAACATAAGTGGTTAACTCAAGATCTTGGTACTATGGCTAAAGAACGTCGGAATGTGACATGGAATTATGATTGGAACCGGACCAGGAAACTGGTAGGTAAACCTAAAAGGTAAAGGTAGGTAAATAGAAAAACTTAGATAAAATATCAATATCAACAATTTTGTAGGCTCATACTGGGTCATTGCTGTAGTCCTGAGTTTCTGTATAGGATAGGCGTCCGGAACTTCCCACTCTGTGACTGTGGTCTAGAAATTGGTCCAATAGACCACATCTTTTTTAACTGTCCCCTCCATCCCACTTCATTATATGATATCGTTCCACCACATATTCCCAGGCCTACTAATGTAAATACACTAGTGTCTACTCTCAACCCCCAAATTTTGAAATCCCTTACTAATTATATCCTGAGGTATAAAACATACTTGTTAACACAGTAAATTAGTAGATGTTGTAGTTTTCACTAACCATAAGTTTGTACTAACTGTTTTTAAGTGAACTAACAGGTTTTGGTTTTTAACGAATTGTCTTCAACCAAGTTCATGTATAAATTCCTTAGGCTTTGTAAGTACATATCAATCTGGGTTTTGTGCCAGGCATAGTACGGTGACAGCATTGATAAATGTTACTAATGCCATTCGTTTAGCGATGTCTAGCCAGAATGTGACTACTATGATGCTACTTGATTTTAGCAATGCTTTTAATGCAGTTGATAGTGATATCATAGAAGTTCAAATTTGGCTTTGCCACTATCTATCTATATCTTTAATAAATCACTTAAAACAGGAGTTTTCCTGGATGAGTGGAAAAAGGCCAGGATAATACCTATACATATATAAAAAAGGAGATGTCATGGACGTACAAAATAACCGCCCGATTTCCATTTTGTCATGTTTTTCGAAGATTATTGAATCCTTGGTATCCCCAGAGATAACATGGCACATACAAAATATTGTACATCATAGTCAGCATTGTTTTCAGAAGGGGCGTTCGGTGACACTAACTTGGATATATTTATTTCAGACGTACACACATCAAAAAAAGTTTGAGATCACCTTGAAAATACGAAACCTTTTTTTTACAGTAGAATAAAACGGTTTTTCTTTTTCTTCTAAGATTCTTAATTTAAAAATCAAATTTTTTAATTACACAAGATTTTAAAATAGTAATTGTTTTTCTGTATAAAAAGAGATTAAATCCTTGGTTACGCTCATTCGGAAATCTGACCAACTTGATTCAAGCGTTTTTTTGACTTTTTGACTTTTCAAAAAGATGCCGTGGGGATTATCAAAAGTTTTACGAGCAAAAATTGTTACTTTGGGGGAAGAAAGACATTACGAGAGAAATTGCACGCAGAGTGGTTGTATCCCAATCCTGTGTCGTGAACACGTTATGGAGGTATCGCGGCGTGGATAACTTTGCTAATCGACCTCGCAGTGGTCGGCCAACTGTTCTTACTGCTGCTCAGAAGCGTTAAATCAGATTGCTGATTGCCCGAGACCCAACAATCAACGCCACATCCTGGCGAGAACCCCTGAACTCACAGCAACGACAGCGACGCAGATTCCAGTGGGCTAGCCAGTGGCTACGCCAAAATGAAGAAGATGACGAGGAAAACATTTGTTGGAATTGTCTCTTCGTTGACCAGTCCAGAATTACCACTCATCCGGACAACCAACGTCTCCGTGTCTGTCGTGAACTGCCACCGGAACCGTTTAACTTTAAATCGGTATCCTTTTGGGGCGGTATAATGATTGGTGCTAGAACGCCGTGGATCCCGTATCGTGGCTGGATGCCTGCAGCTTTGTGCCAAACCATTGCTATTGATGGAATTGTCAAGTCATTTAGAATAAACCAGGCCCCCGATTCGTATTGGTTGACGATAATGCACCCGACATTGTGAATACGACATTACCAGGCAAGACTGGCCTGCCGGCTCGCCTGACTTAAACCCGATAGAGCACGCGAAGGATGCTGTCAAGCGAGCTGTTTGGAACCGTCAGCCACCTCCCCAGACGTGCCAGAGATCAGGGAAGCCATTATTCAAGAATAGGACAGGTTACCGCAAGAAATGCTGGATATCTTAATTCTCAGCATGCCCAGAATGTGTTCGATCCAGGGGAGGAGTTATCTTGTACTAAGTAAAAACAAGTTTATAATAAATGTTGATAATATTTAGTTAAATTATCTTTTTCTTTCAATTATTTATTAGTCGAAATTGCATTAGGACTTTTAAATTAAATTTTTTATTAATAATTAATTGATATAATAATAATTTATAAAAAGACGTTACGTAAGCAACATTTAAAAAAAATAAAATTATAAGAAGAATCCATCTTAAGCAAGTGATCTCAAACGTTTTTTTGATGTGTGTAGGGTAATGGACCGTGGCATAGAGACTCGTGTGGTCTATACGGACTTTAGGGCTGCGTTTGATGAGGTGAACCATTTAATACTATTATCAAAACTTCAATCATATGGTATACACGGCACGCTTCTGAACTGGTTCAAATCGTATCTTGAACGAAGGCCACAGTTTATTGTCATAAGTGTTCCACAGAGCTCCGTGTTAGGTCCTATTCTCTTTAAAATAATAGGTCTTTACCTATGAAACTGCCGTTTTGCCGTACTGGCCATTTCAAATGAAAATATTTTTTTTTTGACTGATAATTCTAATTTCAAATTAATTTTATTTGACAAACATGGAATTCTTTTTCTAAAATCTTCATTTGTTTAATAGTTAGTGTTTTGTTTTCAACGCATTCGAACATTTTTCGTCATCATGGATAAGTAAAAAATTCGAGTAATTATGGAGTATGAGTACCGTCGTGGCAGCAAAGCGGCACAAGCGGCACGCAACATCAACGACGTTTACGGAGCGAACACTACAAACGAACGCACCACCCGTTATTGGTTTACCCGCTTCCGTTCTGGAAATTTTAACCTGAAAAATGAACCCCGTGGTCGTCCGAAAACTTTGGTCGACAATGACGAATTAAAGGCAATTGTGGAAGCTGATGAAACTCAATCCACGGCTGAATTAGCAGCAGCTTTCGACGTTAGCATCAAAACAATATTGGTCCATTTGCGTCAAATTGGCAAGGTAAAAAAGCTTGACAAATGGGTACCCCACGAACTCAATGACCGCCAGCACGAAGTACGCGTGGAGACGTGCCTTGCACTGCTCGGCAGGCATACAAGTGAAGGAATTCTGAACCGCATTGTTACTTGTGACGAGAAATGGATCCTGTTTGACAATCATAAGCGCTCAGCAAGTTGGTTGGACCCTGGTTCAGCACAAAAACAATGCCCTAAACGAAAACTTACCCCTAGAAAAGTGATGGTCACTGTTTGGTGGTCTAACGCGGGTGTAATTCATCACAGCTTCTTACCAAACGGGACAAGCATTACTGCAGATGTGTACTGTGAAGAACTGAACACAATGATGGAGAAGCTCGCACGTCTCCAACCAGCTTTGGTCAATCGTTCGGTTCCACTGCTCCTGCACGAGAACGCGCGACCTCATACTGCACAGCAGACGGTCTCCAAGCTACAAGAGTTGGGGTTGGAAGTTCTCCGTCATCCGCCGTACTCACCAGACCTTGCGCCTACAGACTTCTACTTTTTCCAGAATTTGGATAACTTCTTGGCGTGAAAAAAATTCAATACCCGAGAGGCAGTACAAAATGCCTTTGAAGAATTTGTTGCCTCCCGTCCAGCTGATTTCTTCAAGAAAGGCATCAATAAGCTACCAATGCGTTGGCAAAGATGCATTGATTGCATGGGTGATTATTTTGATTAATAGAAATAAAAAATATATAAAAAAATTACGCTTCATCTATTTCGTGAAAAACGGCAATTTCATAGGTAAAGACCTAATATTCGTCAATGATATAGCAGAATCCATAAAAAAGTTAAAGGCTATTGTTATTTGCTGACGACTTAAAGTTTTATCGTTCCATTCACTCGATGGTAGGCCGTGATCTTGTCTAGGAAGACTCGAACAGAATATGGGTCTGGTGCACACATAACGATATGACTTAACGTTAAAAAATGTTTCCATAAAAACTTGACGAGAAAGAAAACTCTAATATCGTACGTATACTCTATTTTTTTTAATTGAGGAAACAGACAGTAGGTACAATAATATAAACCAATAAAGTTTCCACTATAAAATTTAACAATTAGAAATATCGATCGGGGTGAATACACTTACTAAAGATGGAAGAAAAAAAATATGCCATATTGAAAATGTTCCACTAATAACAGTAACCGAAATTTCTGAACTCGGTGTGACCATAGATAGCAAATTAACATTCAAGCCACATATTGAAAAAACTATTAAAAAATGGGCCCAGCTACTATGATTTTTCAAGAGAAATACAACAGAATTTTTGTTCTCCTAACACGAAAAATTATTTTATTTAACTCCCTTGTACGTAGCAACCTTATCAAGCTCCGTGTGGAATCCGTTTTACGCTGTTTCCTCAACGCGTCGAAACATTCAAAGGGCTGTCACGAGACCCCTAGCTTACTCATCCACGGGCATATCTCACAGGAGCCCATATGAGCAACGACTGAGTTTCTTTGAGCTACATTTATTGAACCAGCGTAGGTTGAGAAATGATTTAATATTTTTGTACGGAGTGATAAACGGAAAATAGATTGCGATTGCATTTTACAGCAAATAGGTCTATCTGTTCCTAATAACTACCCGCGAAAAACAATTACAAAGTTATCTAATATTCCATTCTGTAGAATTAATATTGGTATCTAGGCTCCTCTTGTTACGATGTGTAGTGCATACAACGAGTTACATAATAGGTCTTTACCTATGAAACTGCCGTTTTGCTGTACTGGCCATTTCAAATGAAAATATTTTTTAATTTGACTGATAATTCTAATTTCAAATTAATTTTATTTGACAAAAATGGAATTCTTTTTCTAAAATCGTCATTTGTTGAATAGTTAGTGTTTTGTTTTCAACACATTCGAATATTTTTCGTCATCATGGATAAGTTAAAAATTCGAGTAATTATGGAGTATGAGTACCGTCGTGGCAGCAAAGCGGCACAAGCGGCACGCAACATCAACGACGTTTACGGAGCGAACACTACAAATGAACGCACCACCCGTTATTGGTTTACCCGCTTTCGTTCTGGAAACTTTGACCTGAAAAATGAACCCCGTGGTCGTCCGAAAACTTTGGTCGACAATGACGAATTAAAGGCAATTGTGGAAGCTGATGAAACTCAATCCACGGCTGAATTAGCAGCAGCTTTCGACGTTAGTATCAAAACAATATTGGTCCATTTGCGTCAAATTGGCAAGGTAAAAAAGCTTGACAAATGGGTACCCCACGAACTCAATGACCGCCAGCACGAAGTACGCGTGGAGACGTGCCTTGCACTGCTCGGCAGGCATACAAATGAAGGAATTCTGAACCGCATTGTTACTTGTGACGAGAAATGGATCCTGTTTGACAATCATAAGCGCTCAGCAAGTTGGTTGGACCCTGGTTCAGCACCCAAACAATGCCCTAAACGAAAACTTACCCCTAGAAAAGTGATGGTCACTGTTTGGTGGTCTAATGCGGGTGTAATTCATCACAGCTTCTTGCCAATTGGGACAAGCATTACTGCAGATGTGTACTGTGAAGAACTGAACACAATGATGGAGAAGCTCGCACGTCTCCAACCAGCTTTGGTCAATCGTTCGGCTCCACTGCTCCTGCACGACAACGCGCGACCTCATACTGCACAGCAGACGGTCTCCAAGCTACAAGAGTTGGGGTTGGAAGTTCTCCGTCATCCGCCGTATTCACCAGACCTTGCGCCTACAGACTTCAACTTTTTCCAGAATTTGGATAACTTCTTGGCTGGAAAAAAAATTCAATACCCGAGAGGCAGTACAAAATTTGTTGCCTCCCGTCCAGCTGATTTCTTCAAGAAAGGCATCAATAAGCTACCAATGCTTTGGCAAAGATGCATTGATTGCATGGGTGATTATTTCGATTAATAGAAATAAAAAATATATAAAAAAAATTACGCTTCACTTATTTCGTGAAAAACGGCAATTTCATAGGTAAAGACCTAATATAAAGAGGCCTGATTTGGATATCTTTTTTGACAACGTCGCGGTATTTAAGTGTGCACTAAATTGCTGAATGCACGCAAATAATAAAAATAAATGATTATACATTTATAATAGAATATGATAATTAGTAATGTATTATGATAGTAAAATGAAACGAAATCAACCTATTATGTAATACCTATATAATTGTAAATGTTTTCAATACTTGAAATTGTTTTGTTTGCAAAGAATAGTTGTATTAAAATGTAATACCTTTTAAATGTTGTGTGAACATAATGTAAGTGTTGCATAAATAAATATATAGATATCATGTTAGCTATGCTTCAGAATGTATTCGGGTCTGATAGGGAGATCACATGGTTCCGTAGTCCCTTGTCGAGCCACAGCAATGTATTCGCGCTGATGGTAGGGTCTCTAGCCATTGTGACGTGATTGCTGGTGTGCCTCAAGGTGGGGTCCTTTCTCCTCTCCTGTTTTCCATATCTATTAACTTTGTGACTCCTTTACTCTCATGCCAGTAGCATTGGTATGCAGATGAATGGTTTAATGATGAATTACTTTGCATGGTGTTACCTTGAGCTTTAGAGGTGTCATCAAGAACCTGGGCGTTCTCTTTGACTCTTCACTCTCTTGGGCATCACACATATCTGAGGCCAGTAGGAAGATTTACGCATCGTCTTGGTCACTGAGAAGATTCAGGAACTTGTTGCCGCTTCGGACTAAGTTTGAACTTGCGCAATCACTTCTCCTGCCGATCTTGGACTATGCTGATGTCTGCTTCATTGATCTCAATGAAGACTTGCTTAGCAAACTCCAACGCCTCCAAAACCTATGTGTAAGATTCATTTGCGACTTGCGCTAGTTCGATCGTGTTTCGAAATTCCGACGTAAACTTAAGTGGTTACCTATCAGGATGCGTCGCGAGGAGCACGTTCTAGTTTCATTTCAACTCTCATATACAAAATACTATATGACCCACGTACCCCTGTTTATCTCAAGGAGCGGTTTATGTTCCTCGGTGCTGGCTATGGCCGCTGGCTTCGGTCGGACGGTGACAATAGGCTGGAAACTTTGCTTACTCGATCAGGTTACTTTTATGAGTCTTTTACTGTAAAAGCTGCCCATCTCTAGAACTCACTGACGTCTGCCATTCGACATGCTAAGTCTATTGCTATCTTAAATCAAGACTGCACAATCTCTTTTTAGAGAAATTATAGATTGCAACTGCATATGTATCGTTGTTATTTAAAAGTAACTAAATAAATCCCCAGACAAACACACCAACTGCCTGGCCCCAAAGTAAGCAGAGCTTGTGTAATGGATGACCATACAGGGAACTGGGGGGAACCCAGAATAAACATACACATATAAATACAAACAACAATAACACAATGTTACATATGTATCTTATTATTTAGATTGTTTTAATTATTATTAAAAGTGGCATGTTTATATGCTTATAGAGCTTCATTTTTATTTAGTAAAATATTTTCTGCTCACTTACTAGATTTCCAATTACACAAAGGTTGTCTAGCTAGAAAAATCGCTGCCAGCGATAAGACCGCCTTTGCCCACATTAGATTTAAGTAATTTACTTCAAATATTTTTTATTGTTATTTTTATTTTATGTGAGCAATAAAGCGTTATTATTATTATTGTTGTTACTGTTGACTAGCGCTTAGTTTCTGGATCATATTGATAAATCCAAGATTCGTCACCTGTTATGATATCATACATCCATATTATATCATATATATACACGGCGGGAAGAACCTGCTTTGAATTAACTTCCACGCGCGCCTGCTTCTGAGCATCGGTGAGGTTGTGTAGAATATCATGAACGCTTCCCGATCCAATCTGCAGATTTTGCTTAATCTCCTCGTAAGTGGCTCCCCGGTTTTCGTTGAATAAAATGTTTCACTTGTAGCAAGTTTTCTTCCGTAACAGCAATCAAAGGATGATCTCTTGTTTCTTCATCCTTCAAATTTAAGCAACCGCACTTGAACTCGTTATAAGCCGCTCTCCTTTTAATTGATAATTAAAACTATTCGAATTAAATTATATTTAGGTTACTTCAAATTCAATGAAAACATGTACACATTTCTATTTACCTTTTAAAATGTATTTATATTTAAGTATTCCAATCAGTATCTTTTTTAAAAATCGTAAATTCATGTACCTTAATATTGATCTAACTTGTGACATAAAATAGAGTTTCCTTTAAACTAAAAAGAAAAAGCACCACCCTTGCCTTTTATAAAAGTATTTATACGAGTTTTTGCATGTTTAGAAATCAGTCCAAGGGACTACTGTACAGTAGATATCTACAAGGACAACCCAAGGCTGTGTATTAAGGTCATAGAATCGTATCGCGCAAACAACACCATCGTCCTAATTCAAGGAGATATCTGGCGCCACCGCCGCGCCGCCGATCCGGTTTTAGGGAAACAGGAAAGCTAAAATGTAGATATCTTTGTTAAAACTTTGAATGGGAGAGGAATGTTGATTTGGTTTCGCAGCAATCCCAACATACAAAGCACCATCATATTTTAAATATTATTTACTAGATTTTCTTATGATTACAACATTGTGAAATTTTGTAAATGGTGTCTCACATCTAACTAGAGAGTGAAGTTTGAAAAACGAAGCACGCTTTTCTTGTGTAAAGGTAGGTTCGTAGATTAGTGATTAGTCTTTCGTAGATTAGTCTTTGATAGAGATGATCTTTAATTTTATTTATGAAGCTAGTTTTTTATAAATATTATTGCCTTGTCATTTTCTAAGTTATTCCCATGTTTATGCGCCTTGGACAGGAAGGAACCAAGGAATTCCCTGGTTAAATATGTGAGTGCGGTTTTTATTTGTTGGACCTTGTTTCGCGTTTGGGTGTTGTCTTTTTATTTATGCATGACACCTCTTGGTTACCCCTAGTTCGCTACATTCGTTTATAAATGCATAACACAATCCTTCGCACAATTTATTGGACCCGTATAGTTGGGGTTCGTCTGGGGATATCAGTTCTTAAATAATTTATTTTATTAAGGACTCAGAATTTTTTCATGTCAGTATATTTCGAATAATCAAGTATATATTGATTCTTCGTGTTGAATAGCTGTGATAAAACAATCCATTACAAAGATTTCGAAGATACTGAAAAAGATATTTATCAAACATAAACCATAAGAAATTGGATATTTTTAAATTTTTGTAAAGCAATGCAAATAACTAAACATTAAATACAACTATCATAAAAGTAATTATCTTTGCTAACCCTGTTGGAAGTAAACGCCTATATAAACATGAACATTAAAATGATTTTACTAAGATATTATCTCTACTAGCAGTACCTAAGGCTATTAAAATATCCATAGCTCTTAAGGATACGTGTTAGAGCGTGTTTCGTTCATTTCCGTACAAAAATAGAACAATCTTCAGTTTACGAATAGCAGAATGACCGAACTACCGGTATGAAAATTGCTAATTATAAGTTTGAGGCGCTGAAAGCCTGTTCATTAATCAATGTGACGTGTGCTTATACTCGCAGATAGTTGTTTGGAATAAATGAAGTTTAGAAAACGATGGTTTTCAATAGGTTTTGGTATTAACGTCTGAAAATTGTTCTTATTTATATTTATGGACGTACAATTTACGGTTTAGTTGTACAATTTAACAATTTATTTAGTTTACTGCCTTAGGTCTGGTCAGTAAAAAACGTATATAATATAATGAGATGGATACTTAGGTAGATTCTTAAACACATATTACAAATTACGATATATATCATAATTTTAAAAGATTTCAGAAATAATTTTATTGAATTTTAGTGTCCCATAAACATACAAATGAACAATGACATATTATTACATGTAGACAAGTCATTTACGGCACAAAAAACGACGTCAACGTAACTATAGATACCTACCCGATATATAGATTAATATAATTTGTGGGACAAGGAAAGAATAATACGGTTCACTTATTGTAAGAAAGAGATACCTATGTACTTCGTGACGTTGCTTCGCACTAATTGGTCGCGAGCGTACGTGACGTACTACGTAAATTGTCGAAACTCTATAGCGTTGTCTCTTTTACTTCCACATACAAAATCATATTACATCTCGCTCTTCGAGTTTCTTGAAACGAATAGCCATGTCAATTTTAAGTAGCAAAATAAAATAATAAATAAGATAGTTATAAAAAAATAGTAATTACGCATGAAAAGAAACGTTTATTCTTTCTTTAACAGTAACAGTGTAATTAGTACACTGTCTAAACACACAAGAAGGCATTGTACGGTATTAAAAACACAGAATAGGGAATAAGTTTTGTTTGATGTTTAGCCGTGACCGTGACACTGGGTCTCACAAGACTGAGTCAAATAGTCGGCAACTGCCTTGCATTGCGTTGCCTTTTTTGGGAGCGGATAACCTGTCTATATGTAATATGTCATTGCAAATGAATAATAATAATAATGTTTAATAATAATAATGTTTATTGGTCACCAATTTTACAGAAATTGCTAAATACTAGGACAAAAATGCAAATAATCTTGTAGGTGCATACATTTCTGCATATATATTTTTGAAAAACTCTGAACTGCTGAAATAGGAAGACCTGTGACTCGGGAGCCACTGCCCTCCCGCCACTTTTGAAGATTGACTCGTTATTTAAACATATCTTGACATAAGCAGATCAAAAGTAAAGTAAATATAATATAAGTTTGGTTCTGTGACTTAATAGCCTGTATTATCACAAAGGCTGTTTTTACCAAGAAACGTTGAAGTGAATGGGCACTGCGCGAGCGAAGTTGAGGGCTACGGCTTATTTAAAGTGTAATCACACTATTTGTTAACCCTGTCGCAAAGAGAGGGTCGTTAGAGTGTGTATGCATTCGATCCAACTCGTATGCGTCTGTGACTCTCTTGAAACCGTGAGAAATTGGGGTTAAATATAAAAGTACTAAAATTTTCCGGTTTATATAATAGTAAACGTACTTAGATAATTCTATATCCGTACATATAAATAGATTTTCAGCGTCTTCTTAAATTTATTCTCTAAGTTAAAAAAAGTATTCTAATAAAAAAGAGTATACTTAGGAGGTGTCACAATGAGGATATCTTTTGCCCGTCTGCACAAAACTCTACAAAGCATAGACTTAGTTAGGTCATGCCTAAACTAAGTCACACATAAGCGTCGACTTACTCTGCGTTGCTCTGCACTAACCAGCTTACGGTAAGTGACTCCTAGAACGATCGTTGCCTAACAAAGCCAACGAAAGAACGGAAAAGTCTATTTTGTCTTTGATTTTGATGTATAGTTGAATTTTTCTTGCCACTTGTCCTGCCTGACGGTTTATTTAACTGAATATCCCTTCAATCAAAAGTTCAAAAAAAACCTAAATATTATTTATGTTGAAAACGATATATTTTATTAGATCAATACATAATGCAGCTGCTAGTTATAGTGCATAATGCGAGGTATTTATGTCAATCTTAAATCAATGAACGAAAATGTCTATATTTACAACATACAAAATATTATGGATAGGAATATATGGAAAAATATTAATATAATAAACGTAAAATTTTCCTAACTAGTGTATTCGCATAACTTTTTGAACGCCTCAGTACCTATGCTTAAGTTCTTGCTTAATGCTATGAATGGGAAATTCGTGTCCTTAAGTTAGGAATGTCTTAAGCATCTAGGCATTGACTTAAGTTTAATGCATCGCAATTCTCGAGCTGTCAAAGTTTAATGCAGACGGGCGTTTGTGTCAAAAATATCAAATACTCGTAATTACATCCGGTTATAAGTCCTTTAATGGGACTTAAACTACCCCAAATATGACAAAAAGTTTCAGTAATCTAACTGAAACTCAATTTTGTAATTAAAGAAGAAACATTCTTCCCGAATTTTTATTCCAAGTACTATAACAATAACAAAATTATGTCCAAGTAACAACTTGTTATGATCTATTGACCTATTTCTTGAGAATTACTGAACAATGGTTGGGCATTACATTCAATCTCAATCCGTGGAAATATCTTCTAGTAGTATTTCTCTGCATTATCTGCGAATTTCCATTTCGGCGAAAGTTATTGTGGTATACGTTTAGTCAAAGAAACATTGATTTAGTTAGAATTATGGTCCTAAGTTTAAAATATTCTGTTCATGTATAAATTCTACACTTGTTTCATAGCTGCAATATTTAGATAATCCATAGGTTACTACGAAGTCACTCAAAGATAAATATAAAATTCTTAATATATTAATTTGTTAAGTCACCAAGTACCTTTGCCATGTTATTTTTCTCTATGAAAACGAACATCGAATGACGGGGTTGGATCAGAATTATCAGAAGCAGTGCGAACAGGAATGCTCAAATTGGTGCGAGTTTTCTGGACCAGTATTTTCAAGGATTCCGATTGGTTGCATTGCGAAACCGCCAAGAGACGACATGTCGACGCAACGAAACTATATTTCAAACTTCGTCCGATTTCATCTAGTGACATATCTACAGAAACATGGTATTAGTGGTGTTTTCAAGTTTTATAATACAGGGGTAAACAATTTTGATCGAATCAGTTTGATGATAATGAGTATAAACTAATATTGTAAAGGGGAAAATTTTTATTGTTCATTTGTTATTTTTTAAAGTCCGTGCCACTAGACACTAATGATAATTAAAATGATATTTTCTTTGGATGTTATGTAACAGAGAAAAAGACAAAAATAGTTCATAACTGTACGTATTAAAATAGTAGGTAAAATAAAAATAAAATAAAATAAAAATAAAATAGTAAATAATAATAGTAAAATAATATATATTAAAAGAAAACTAGCTCTTGTCCACGACATTGCTCGCTTACAGTGTACCTCTAAACGTTTTAAGGTAAAAATGTTCTTAAAAAGGCCTTTGAATTTTTCCATGTTATATATATGATATTTTTTCAGAGTGTAGCATAGGCAAACTTTGTCTATAAAAAACTAATACCAAAAACCCTCTTTGTGGTTGAATCTCAACTTACCCTTCCTTATTCCTTGTGTACATTAAGAGAAATTACATTCCAAAACTTTTCGGAGGAATGTTACCTACAGTCACGAGAACTTAATTTAATGTTCGATCCAACGATGTATAAAGTTTAAATTGGAGTTTTAAATTGATGTATTAAGTAGTTATTTACCTTTTCGTATGCGATATGTAATTTGATCTGTAACTAATAGAAAAATTTGTTCTGTTAGGGCTGATTGTTCAATGCTCAGATAACTTTTGTCAGTAGGATAATTTTGATACTTGACAAAATGTTCCCAAGAAATTAAACAAGTTCTAAAAAATGTTCTTCTGATAAGAGCTGAACATCTGAACATTGAACAATTACCTCTTAAACTCTATGGTTGACAGGACCTTAAATATTTTTATTTTGAAAAAAATAAAACTTTTTAGTAAACGACAATATTTAAAATATTTAGTACACCTGGCTGCACCTTTTACTTTTGCAGTAGCTTATAACAATGTATACAGTTTGTTAACTGATGAGATACTTAAATAAGGAATGATGATGAGAATATCACACTTAAGTGCCAAGCCTATCCAAGACGTGCTTATTCACTCTACTCTGGAATATTCCAGACGCCAGAATTACATGTTTTATGAAAAATATTATTATTTGAATCCAAAAGCGTCTTGAACGTGTATAAACAGGAATATAATTGTGCTAAGATATTAAAGAAAGAAAGTAAGTAAAATAAATAGCTATAATTCGACAAATTTCAAAATTATTTTTATAATTTGACCGGATGTTCCTACTTATTTTTTATTAAATTTGGCAGTAAAGTTCATCAGATTAACGTTTGTCCCTACGTTACTACATAAAATGATTCATGTTATTTATGACACACTTATTATTGAATCATGTTCATCATTATTTCGCAAGTACATACCTACATGATACAAGGTACATACAAAGTGACTCACTCTGAGCAAGGACGTTCAAAAGGAAAATCGTTAGTGATACGTGACAATACCAAAAGGAAATATTTATCAGTCAAAGAAAATTATACTTACAGTGCGTAGAGAATAACAATTTGAAATGAACTGAAATATTTATTTCTCAACGTTGACAATTACTTGTTCTTTTTGACGTCAAATAAAACATGACTCTACCACCAGTTCGGAAAAACCTCCGTGAAGAAGAACTGGCAAGAAACTTCACGGGTATATATTTTTTTAAAATAAATTTACAGGGTCTCTTTATGTCTATACAAAGTTATTCTTATCTGCATCTGTTAGCTCGGCAGGTCTCCCTCCCCCCAAGTATTTCAACGACCAACACCCTCAAATGGCACCCGTTCACGAGTTAACGCGGGATCCAGCCATCGCCCTCCTCAACCATATTAGAGGGAAGTGAGCGAGGTCACCCGACGCTACCATAAGAAGACGTACTTGAGTGACAACGACGCTTTAGATATTCATCGGGACGAAGAACTCAACGAACATACAGACACATTACACATGTTTTGTTACAGATACTAGTACAATCCTAATGAGGGGATTATACCCAAGGGCTTTTAGCATCCAAATAATCGGATGGTTTATTTACACAACCTCTGCTTTATAGTGTCTTTGAATTTGTCGATAGAAATACCTTGGATATCCTCAGGAACCTTATTATAAAGGAACCTTATTATAAAGGCTTATTATAAAGGACCATGAATGAGTTAGTGACTTTACGAAGCCTACTATTATGAGCTGCCAGCATTCCTCTTGTGTTAACAATGTGCAGATCTTTTTTTCTTTTGAACAAGGTCATGTTCTTTTCTACGTATATTAAATTTTCTAAAATATATTATGAATGAAAAGTAAGAATATTTATTTCCTTAAATTTACTTCTAAGTGACACCCTTGGACCGAGCTGATATTGCGCGAACGGCCCTTTTCTGCAGAATAAATATATTTATTTATTTGAAGTAAAGGAAAACAAACAGCCAATACATAGTATTTGAAAATAAAATACAAATTGGTAACACAAAAGCCAAAGAAGTTTCCAATGATGTTCAATTATTTTAGCTTATCGGTAGCAGATTGGAGAAGTTTTAAACAAATCATAAAATCATAAAACAAAAACTATAAAAGAAGGTGAAAAATTATACCTAAAGAATATAGAACTATTATTTAAAACATTCAGCTTGTTTAAATTGTGAAAATGTGAGGTGAAATATATCTACATTATTAAATTGCTTATTATAATAATTAGTGGTGCGAATCAAACATTTATATTTATTATAGTTTGTACGTGCAAACGGTACTTCAAATAAATCTGTATTGCGGGACGAAGGCCGTTTGCAACGAATACTAATTTGACTAAATAGATAGGGTGAATCAGCCAAGTTGTGAAGCAATTTATACAAAAATATTATGTCTCTCTGTTTTTTACGTTCTTCTAAAGATATAATTTTCAGTTGGTTATCCATATTTTTTATTCTAAATCTTAATACACTTACAAATTTTCTTTGTATACGTTCAATAGAGTCTTTGTGTACTTTATAATTTGGGCTCCATACAGTAGAAGCGTATTCAAGATGTGATCTTACAAAAGCATTATATAAAATTAGGTATGTATAAAGATTTTTAAATTCCTTACCTTGACGAAGCAAGAATCCTAACATTTTATACGCTTTACTAGTAACTCTATCAATATGCGACTTAAAGTTAAGTTCTTTATCTAAATATATCCCCAAATCACGAGCCTCATCAATTCTTTTTATTGATTGTCCATTTAATTTGTAATCATACTTAATAACTTTTTTCTTTTTCGAAAAACTTACAATATAGCATTTATCTATATTGAAAAAAAGCTGAACCGTGTTTTGAATTATATTCACTGAGAGTATTCTAATCTTTTTGCAAATGGTTACAATCATTAATAGTTTTAATAGTGGAAAAAACTTTTTGATCGTCAGCGTAAAGTAAGATATTCGTGCTTATATTTTTTGTTACATCATTTATAAATATATTAAAAAAAGGGGGCCAAGATGTGAGCCTTGAGGTACTCCAGATGTGACAGGAATAAATGTGGAGGTATAGCCTTTAATTGTTACGGCTTGACATCGATCTCGTTAATAAGATTCAAGCCATCTTAGCCTGTATTGAGATAGGGAATATTGTTATAATAAGTGTATACAGACCCCCATCCTCACCATTTGAAGTATTTGAGAGCACTATGGATGAGATATTACATAGAGTAAATAACAAAAACAAAGAAATAATTATTTGTGGCGATTTTAATATTGATTTATTAGTAGAGACGTCACAAAGTAAACGATTCTTGAATCTTTTTAATTGTTACAACCTAAAAAATCTCTTCTTAGAGCCTACGCGAATCACAGCGACCTCAGCCACATGTCTTGATAACATTTTTACAAATTTAATGCCATGTACAAAGTCAGTAATTAATAAACTACAATCAGATCATAGTGGGCAGTTGGCCACTTTTAATATTGGGCTAAAAAAGACTCTAAAAAGAGAAATTATCTTTATACCCATGAATGAGAGACGGCTTGAAACATTTAGGAAAAATGTATTTGAAAAAAGATTTAAATTAGATTACTGTGGAGATCCTATTACTCAATATAACTCTATTCATAATATAATTAGAAATGAATATGACTCTGTTTTAAAAAAAAAGAAAATATGTATAAATAATAATTTATTTAGGTTTAGTGACTGGGCAACAGTGGGAATATGCAGAAGTAGAAATAGTTTATATGAATTGTACAGTGAAAGAACTTATAATCATAATAAGACATTTTATGAATATGTTAAAAAGTATTCAAAATTATTTAAACGAGTTTGCAGTGTAGCTAAATCTAATTACATTAATAATAAAATTAAATATAGTACTAACATTTCAAAAACTGCATGGAATATAATTAATCAGGAAACTGGGAAAGCAAAAGAACCACACACCAAATATAATTTAAAAATTAATGATAAAGTGTTGTCAACTGACAAAGAAGTTGCTGAAGCAATTGAAAATTTTTTTACTGCCATCCCTGTGTCAACTACTTCGAGTATTAATTCATGTTCCACTCTTGCACAGTCACTGCTAAAGGAAAATGTAAATTCATGCGATATTGATTTTATTTTTAAACATGTTACTGTTCCACAAGTTTTAAATGCATTTAAAAGCATTAAAGTAAAAAATACTGCCGATTTAGATGGGATTTCTGTTAAAGTGTTGTTATTGAATCTGTCATTGATGGTATAGCCCCGTACTTAGCCAGTATATTTAAAGACTGTGTTGATAATGGTGTTTTTCCTGATTTAATGAAATTGAGTAAGGTCATTCCAATATTCAAAGCAGGTAGTATGTCTGACCCTAATAATTTTAGACCTATATCTATACTACCAACGCTCAGTAAGATTTTTGAAAAATTAATTTTAAATTAATTACTCTCTCATTTTTACGGTAATAGTTTAATGAATTTTAAGCAGTTTGGTTTCACGCGGGGTCGCTCAACAAGCGATGCCGGTGTTAAGCTCATAAAACACGTATTCAGCGCCTGGGAGGAGTCGTGTGATGCTATTGGTGTCTTTTGTGACTTGTCCAAGGCGTTCGACTGTGTGGATCATACTACTCTACTCATGAAACTGCACCATTACGGCATTAAAAACCGAGCGCTTGCCTTGATTAAATCATATATTTCTAATAGAAAACAGAAAGTTGCAATAAATGGAGAAAAATCATCAGGATCGGCAGTGACAATGGGTGTGCCCCAGGGCTCAGTTCTTGGTCCTTTACTATTTTTAGTTTATATTAATGATCTGCCATCGGTCGTTAAGAATCAATGCGAGGTCATATTGTTTGCTGACGATACTTCCTTCTTGTTTAAAATCAAAAGACAAGACATTGACTATCGAGCGGTGAACAAATGCATCTCCAACACAGAGCAGTGGTTCTCAGCTAATAATTTGCTCCTCAATGAAAAAAAAACGAAATGTGTTAAATTTACATTGCCAAATGTCAAACAGGTAAACACAAACATTGTAGTTAAGAGCCAGGAACTGACTCCTGTAAACTCCACTGTATTTCTGGGCATAACCTTAGACGCCAAACTCCAGTGGGGACCGCATGTTGATGGTTTAGCAAAAAGGCTTGGCTCTGCCACATATGCTGTTAAAAAAATTAGACAAATTTCAAATGAAACAACTGCTCGATTAGTCTATTTTGGTTACTTCCACAGCCTCATGACATATGGTATTCTGTTGTGGGGGAGTGCTGCCAACATCGATGCTATATTTATTCTGCAGAAAAGGGCTGTTCGCGCAATCTATCAGCTCGGTCCAAGGGTGTCACTTAGAAGTAAATTTAAGGAAATAAATATTCTTACCTTCCATTCACAATATATTTTAGAAAATTTAATGTATGTTAAAAAGAACATAACCTTGTTCAAAAGAAAGAAAGATCTGCACAATGTTAACACAAGAGGAAGAAATATGCTGGCAGCTCATAATAGTAGGCTTCATAAAGTCACTAACTCATTCATGGGTCAATGTATACGCTTTTATAATAAGGTTCCTGAGGACGTCCAAGGTCTTCCTATTGACAAGTTCAAAGAAACTATAAAGGAGAAGTTGTGTGCTAGAGCATATTATAAACTATCCGATTATTTGGATGATAAAAGCCCTTGGGTATAATCCCCTCATTAACAGGATTGTATTACTAGTATTTGTAACAAAGCATGTGTAATGTGTCTGTATGTGTGATGAGTTCTTCGTCCCGATGATTATCTAAAGCGTCATTGTCACTAAAGTACGTCTTCTTATGGTCGCGTCGGGTGACGGGTCGCTCACTTCCCTCTAATATGGTTGAGGAGGGCGATGGCTGGATCCCGCGTTAACTCGTGAACGGGTGCCGTTTGAGGGTGTTCGTCGTTTGGATACTTGGGGGGAGGGAGACTTGCCGAGCTAACAGATGCAGAAAAGAATAATTTTGTATAGACATAAAGAGACTCTGTAAATTTATTTTGAAAAAAAATATACCCGTGAAGTTTCTTGCCAGTTCTTCTTCACGAAGGTTTTTTTCGGACTGGTGGTAGAATCATGTTTTATTTGACATCAATAAGAACAAGTAATTGTCAATGTTGAGAAATAATTGTCAATATTGAGAAAATAAATATTTCATTTAATTTCATTTCATTTCAAGGTCACCGTGTATACCGATATTCTTAAGCTTTGACAAAATAACTACATGTGAAATTTTGTCGAAAGCCTTGGAATAATAGGTATACACGGCGTCAACCTGATGACCATCATCTAAAGCAGTAGTTATTTTATTAGTTAGTTCGCTAGTATGGATTTATGGATCATTAATCTCGAATATGTATTTACAGTAGTATTCATATAAACTGTTTTAAAAATAAAAGTTTTCAAACTTTTTCAGAGAGGTAATGCAGTAATTCCTATTTTAACCGCCAATTTAACCTCTCTTACGTGATTTTGTTTCGGATAAAAGGAAGGCCAGCCAGTGTAATTACTGGAACAACGGCAATTCCAACTTACGTCGGCTACGCATCTATTATAATCACCATAAGTTATAAAATAACATCTGCGATTATATGATGTCTTTGGCCACAGATGGCACTTACCAAAAGGTGGACCGCATGCTCATTGGCCGGCTTTGACGAAAATAAAAAAAAAGGAATTCAACCATTTAACTCATTTTTTCTTGTGAATTTTGGAGTAAAATATAGCCTGTGCTGGTTATAAATAATTCACCTTTCTGCTGCTGAAAGAATATATAATCTCTTTTTGAATTTTTAGAATCGATCGATTAACAAATATGCGTAAAAATGTTTCCTCTTCATAATAATAGTCAAGAAATAGATAGAGATATTGAAGAGTTCAGTCCAATAGTATTCAGGCAATAAATTATTCTTCATCAGATTTCTTTCTTCCCCCAGAAGAAATAGAATTAATAATACACTGAATGGTCACCATAAACTAGTTTAAGCGTTTGTCGGTGGAGTGATAGATTTTCGTAACTTGTACCTCGAAATTGCAAAAAGAATTTCAGATATGATTCGGTTGTAGATGGAGAAATAATAGATAATTCAGAAACATTCTTATCATTAAATTTATATTATTAGACCCCAACTGTACCACCAACGAAGAGCAAGAAGAATTTTGCTGCATAAGTCATTGTTTTTTTAAACAAGCTCACTTTGCATAATGGCTGCCATTTTGTCAAGTAAGAGTACCTACGATGCGCCTGCGACATGTCTATCTAATAGCTGCAGTTATGGGGATGGCGATACCTTAGTATAACGTGATAAACATAATTTTGCTGTAAGTTTATTGTTCCTATTTTATCATAATACTTGTATTGACTGATTAAAGCGATTTCACATCAGAGGTTTGTATGATACGTTGGCAATATTTTGAATGTATCAGGTGAATTTTTTACCGTTCGTAAAAAGGACGCAGACCTTTAAGGGCTTCAGACCATAATTGTTTTTTGGGAAGCAACGTTCCCTCGACGAAAATCGACTAGTCATTGCCAGCTGGCTCGCAGGATATATTATGAAAAATGTCACCCGGTGTAGTGTCTCTGACTGTACAACAGAGATTCTTAATAGTTCTCGTAATAATCTTCCATTCGGAAACATATTTATAGCTTTGTTTTGTTCTCGTCAAAATAGAATAGTTTCCATGAAAACTATCTTCTTTTTATTGTTACTCTTACAATGTAATGTCACTTTTATATGCTAGCTTGAAACTATACTAAACTTTAAAAATATGGTGTTGAAGTATCTCGTTAGCTGAACTTTGATCATATTTCCCCTCTAAATTCAAGATGACATAAGCATGACAGATGACAGCATTATTAAATTGTCAGGTCAATCTCAAATGGATACTATAAGCGAATTTATACTTTACTTATAAGTTATTTATTTTTATGTCTATATTTGTTAAGCAAAATATATATTTAAAACGCCTTAAGTAATAGTTTCACGTCTCTGGGTGCCTGCATCAGTAAGGCCTTGAGGTTTAATAGTTGATATTTGTTACCAATTTTTTTTTTTTTTGTTTCCCTCCGCGGGAAGGGCAGGAGGATAAAAATGCCCTGACGCATACTCTGGCGCGATTCCAAAGTTATGTGGGACTCGTCCCGACGCCTACCAGGACCATACCCACTAAAAACCCCCTGTCGGCTCGTGCATTTTTGCCACTCAGCCTTCATCTGAGCGACGGCCAATTGGAGAAAGAGGCCGCGCTAGCGGGGCCCAGAAGGGGTCACCCGCTGGGATTACATAGCACTGAAGGTGCTCAAAGCACTGAAGGTGAATACGTAGCACTGAAGGTGCTCAAAATGAAAATCAATAATTAAAACAAAAATTAAAAAATTGCAAAATAAAATTGAATTAACTCGCATTTACGTTAGTATTAGGATTTACGTTAGAATTAGAATTTACGTTAGAATTAGAATTTGCGGCCAGAAGGGCCTCGAGATCGCGTGACAGTCTGGTGGATGAGTACGCTTGCGCATTTCTAGGCCTAGCGACTTTGAACTTCGAGTCTAACACAGGAGTAGCATATGAGACAGAATCACGAACTAGAGGATTGGGATGGGTTTCGGAGCGTTTGAAGAACGCTTCAGAGAGTGTGTTGAGATATTGTTGTACTGTAGGCAGTTCAAGATCTCTATGCAAGTCCGCGTTACGCACGTACCACGGTGCGCCTGTGGCCCGGCGGCAAAAGAGGTTTTGAACTACCTGCAGTTTGTGCAGGAGGGAGGGTTTGGCGTGGGCAAAGATTGGCGAGGCATACGTCATGACGGGTCTAACGCAGACCTTGTAAAGTGTACGTTTGTTTCTGAAGGACATTTTACTTTTTCTACCTAACATGCTATTTAGGCGGACTAAATAGTGACGAGCGAGTTTCGAAACTCTTTCAACGTGTGGCTTGAAAGAAAGCGTCGGATCTAATGTGACGCCTAAGTATTTAGTACTGCGCTTCCAGGGGATGGGAATGCCTAACATTCGAACGTGGGGATCGCCATCGGGACGACGGCGTTTGTGGTCGAAGCGCATCGCAGAACTCTTTTCAGGGTTCACATCGATGCGCCATTCTTGAAACCATGCACCAAGGGCGTTTACGGCCTTTTGGAGTCTGGTTACAAGGCGCCGAACACCGTGGCCTTTGGTATAGAGTGCGGTGTCGTCAGCGAAGAGGGCGAGTTCGACGCCTTTCGGCGGGATGGGAATGTCGTTGGTGTACACGGTGTACAGCAGAGGGGCGAGGACTGAGCCTTGAGGGACTCCAGCCTTTATGGGACGAGGTGCAGAAAGCGTGCCTTCGTGTTTAAATCGAAACGTACGGTCTTTGAGAAACGACGCTATTATCCTGACTAGGCGATCCGGTAAGCCTATCTTGTAGAGTTTATAAACGAGACCGCTGTGCCAGACTTTATCGAAAGCCTTGGCTACGTCAAAGAAAACCGCGACTGTTTTATAACGACGCGGATAGAAACCGTCAAGTATATACTCGACGATTCGGTGGACTTGCTGAGGGCAGGAGTGTTTAGCGCGAAAGCCGAACTGATGGGGAATAATGAGAGGATCGCCATCCGTTGGAAACAGATGGTTCCGCATTCGAGAAAGTATGACTCTCTCGAGAAGTTTAGACATTGCCTTGAGGAGGCTGATGGGTCTGTGATTAGCCGGGACGTTCAGAGGTTTGCCTGGCTTGGGAATGCCTATGACTGTCGCTTCTTTCCAAGCTTTAGGAAAGTAGCTATGGTCGAAGCAGGCATTGAAAATGATAGCTAACAAGGTAAGCATCTGTTGCGGTAGGTGCTTAAGTGCGTGGTTGGAAATTCCATCCGCACCCGGAGCCTTTTTGGACTTTTGATTTCTAATGAGAAGCAAGATTTCGTCATTAGAGACTGTGACAGGGTCGGCGGTGATGGGGAGAGAGTCTCTGCGAAGGACTTCGTCCTCCACCGCTTTGATGTGAGTGGGATTCGCGGGTTGCGTGCTGGGCGAGCATTGTGCGGCAATGCTGTCGGCGAAGCATTCGGCTTTCTCTTCGACTTCGAAGGCAGTAGTGCCATCGGGACGAGTGAGAGGAGGAGCGTGAGAGACGGTGTCTACGCGTAAGGCTCGGGCCATGCTATAGTACGCTTGGTGGGACGGAGAGATATTCGCCATGAGATCGTTCATCTGAGCGTCTCGGAGTTCCGCGAGGCAAGACCTAACTTTACGTTGAAGCTGATTCGCAGCTGTTCTATAGGCGGGCGTGGGATATTTCTTGGCTCTCCGGAGAGCCGCGTTTTTAGCTTTAATAAGATTGCTAACGGCTAAGGGAAGCGTGGGTTTGCCTTGCTTAGCAACCTTTTCGTTGTCACTGATGGCTGAGTTGATAGCATCAGTGAGAGAATTTACTAATGAATCGATTTTATCCGGGCTATCTAATTGCTCGGGAGAGATCGCGAGTGGAGAGTTCGGAGCCTCTAAGGCTGAAACTAACGTATTTTTAAAACCTTTCCAATTGGTAAAGGTCTTAGGAGATGAGACGTTATCGTTCGGCGGTCCTAGCACGAGGGAAACGGGGCGATGGTCGGAGCCTAGGTCATCGAGCGGTTCGATAGACCTTAGGTCAAGATTGATACGCTTGATAATTGCAAAGTCGAGGATGTCAGGAGAGTAGGACGGGTTGTTGGGATAGTGAGTGGGAGTGACGGGGGATATGACATCTAGGTCAAGGGAGTTAGTGATGTCGAGGAGAGCGATACCGCTGGTGTTAGTCGATAGGCACGTCCAGTCAGTATGTTTGGAGTTAAAGTCTCCGAACATAATGACTGAATGGCCGAGGGCGAGAATGGCCTCAAAGTCGCTGCGGATTGGTCTGGTACCACTAGGTATGTAGATTGAAGCTATGATGATGGTCGGATGACCAGTCATAGCCAATCTACACACAGTGGCTTCCATGTTGAGGAGAGGAGGGGTAGGGAGAGGACAGCAGTGGAAGCCTCTTTTGTAATATATAGCGGTGCCGCCGAAACCGTCAGAGTTGGACCTATCGTTACGAATAAACGCGTACTTAGGTATAGCGAATCCCCTGGAGCGGTTTGGAGTAAGCCATGTCTCCTGGAGAAGGAATAAGTCAGGTTCTTTGTTCTGAAGGAACAGTTTAATCTCGGGAAGGTTGGTATTAAGGCTACGAGCGTTAAAAGATACTAGGGATAAGCCCTTGGGTTTAATACGACTGGACGCGGGATTCGCGGGTCTAGACATTATAATTTATTATTTACGAATTTATAAATTATAAAAGAATTTACAACGAACTTAGGAGCGAGTGATGCTCGGCTAAAGCAAATAAACGCTCTTGAGGAGAGCGGGCGGCTCGCAGTTTGCGTGCGAGCACGGAAATTTCGTTAATATCGACGTTTTGAATAACGTCGAATACGGTCTTCATGTCCTCAGCCAACGACGACTGAGGTGCGGAAGACGGAGAAGGACGCGACCCTACGGGAGCTACGGGAGCTGGGATAGGTCGGGAAGGTGCAGGCGGAACGGCCGGACGCTGCCTCCAAGACAGAGCCGGAGTAGGTGTCGGCTGAACGGGCTTTGCTTCCGGGGGACCCCGGTTGCGCAGCGGCGGGAAGTTGGCAGGAGTGAGCGGCGGCGCCGGTTTAGGCGCGACCCTCTTGGTGGTGGAGCGCGGAGCGCGCGGGCAACCCCTGTAGTTAGCTGTGTGGCCGGACTGGCCGCACAGCACACAGGCAGGGGGGGAAGTGGATTCGGGAGTGCGAGTGCACTCCTTAGTGAAGTGAGGATCCAGGCACTTTACGCACCTGGGGGGAGCTGAACAGTTAGCCGCTGCGTGGCCATAGAGCTGGCAGCGGTGGCACTGCCCAGGGTGACCACGGGGGTTGGGACGCTCGACTGAGATATTTGAGAGTCCGCAAATTGTGCGAGCCTCTCTAAAGATCTCCCTCGAGTTGGGAGTATTCGACAGGATTACCAACGCTAAGGGAAAACGCCTACCGCGGTTGGAGTGCATCTTGTGCACTGCTGTGACCGGGAAACCCTGAGACTTAAGGTCATCGAGGATGTCTTCGTTGCTGAGTTCGAACGGGACGCCCCGTAGTACTGCGCGGATCTTACGCTCCTCCGGGAGGGCGTAGGTGTGATACGCGATTTGGTTTAATCCGAGTAACCTGGTAAACGAGCGGAAGTCGTCGACGGTCGCTATTTGAATCTTGATTGTATCGCCAGCGTTGGCGGCTTTTAAATAATTAATTTTGTGCACTTTGCACAAGTTTGAAACCGCGGTCCAGCGCGCTTTTTCACGCAGGAAGACGGGCGGAGGGAGCTGAGGCTTCGGCGGGACGGGAGCGCAGCGCGTCGCTGGCTTCGATGTGACCGACGGAGACGCGGTTACTACGAGCGATTTTAACGGCGTGGGGGCTGGTGTTGAAGACACCGGGGAGGGCTCGGGTATTGAAGATACCGAAGCTTTCTTAGAGCGCTTCTTGGAGCGCTTGGCGACGAGTTGAAACGCGGGCTCAGGAGAGCCGGTTAAGGTGACGGCATCTGACGACGTATCAGACGCGGGTTCGGAGTCGCTCCCGGGAGCGGTACGCTTACGACGCGACGCGTGAGAGGATGCGACCGATTCGCAGTCCATCTCGGACGAGGCGGGAGACGCGGGAGAGCTTAAGACCTGAGGGGTCTCGACGTTGGAGGCCTGAGGGGCCGGGGTTGAGGCCTGAGGGGCCGGGGACGCGATAGATGCCTGTAAGGCCTGCGTTAGTGCGTCAGCGGGTATGCTTACGCCGGACGCAGCGAGCGCCTGGGCGAACGACTTAAGAATATTAACAAGGTCCATTGAAGGACTTGGAATTATAAAATGTAATATATAAATATATAATGTATGCCTATAATATATAACAAATGCCTAGGATTCCTAAATAAAAACCTAGCGAACCCTAGCGGCAAACCTCCCTACCAGCGGTAGGGGGGCTGGGGAGAATAACTTAAAACTAACCGTAGTACGCCGAAGGCCGCTACCTAGAAACCTAAAAAAAAGGGTACGCAGGTAAAGAGTTGACCGCGTTAGGGTCAACCTTTACCGACAGAAAGGACAAATACACACGAAAACACACAAATATGATAAAAATAAATATGAAAATAGGAGAAAAATAAATAAAATAGAGAAGAGAAATAAATAAAAATAAAAAGGACTGGTTCAGTACAAATTCGTTGTCACCGTTAAGTATCCTTTGCACTGAAACCAGACTACTTACGCTGGGCACAACACTGCACTCAGCACAAGCACAACACAACTTAGCACAGCACTTTGAAGACTAAAGGGCTTAGTCGCAAAGAAAAATACGCACTTCGATAGCACTCAGAGGGAGTAGAAAGAACCTTGAAATCCGTAGCACGGAACCAACACGCTAAACCGTGACGTCAGTAGACTGAGCGCCACGGAGTATCGGGAAGGGACCAAACGACGGAGAGCGGGGTCTTGCACGTCCGCACTGGGCGGCGATCGGAGCGAGAATGTTCGTGTTACCAACAAGAAATCCTTCGTAATATTCATATAGGAAGTATGATGATAGATATCCAAAAAGTCGGTGTCCGCCAAACTAAAAAGGATCTTAAAGCTTCGAATAGGAGGAGTGGTAGTTTAACTTAACATTCAACGCTTAAGCTTACTAAGTTTTGGCACAGTAAGTATTACTTAGTAGTAAAACATGCACGCAAAGTCACTTAGTATTGCGTTTATTGCAAAACAAAAATAAAAGAAATGCTTGTGCAAGAAAATCCCCTTCTGACGCTTTAGAAAACGCTTGGTGTGATTACTTAAGACTGTCTTAAGATTTCTGAATTCTAGTTAGTGTATTTTAAATTATTTTTCTGATGTACCTATTTGTGATGTAATTTGCTTCACGATAAAAAATATCTACAGAAACAAACACCTCACGTCAACATTTACAAAAATCAGCCGTCGATACCACTTGCCTCAAAATATGTCCATATAAGTTAGTGTTCTAATAGAAACAGTTAACATTTTGATACTAATTGTGGAGCTCAGTTCTGCTCCCATGGATCGTAATGTTCACTAGTTTGAAGCCCCTGGTTGCATCGAATGAGTGGTCTCTTTGTGTGTTGCACCCATACATAGAATATGGTTGACTTGGTTAGTCAAATTGACGGGAATAATTTGCGTGGGTCAGATTCATGATAACCAAAAATTTATACAATTATTTATAATTAATTAAAGTTTCTGTTGTTTTGAATCTCATACTGTAGGTAATTTAAGATGTGATTAAATATACTATGTTAATAAATTTCTGATTAAATAAATAAAATTTGAAATTAGTTGTTCCAATTGAACGACTCAAAATTCTACTTAATGTGATGGAGATTTGCAGCCGCACTCATAGATGTCAATTGCAAATCTAGCAAATCTAGACTTAGATTTAATACAGATAAAATACAAATTTACTAGGCAAATTTTATACTTCGGAGTGCCTTAAGTAAGTGACCATGTGACGTCTCGGAATGATACCTTTAGTAATCAAAGTCAAAATACAGTTAGGAATGTCTACTTCTTCACTGGAAATACCATTAGATAACTATGAGCAAACCCAAGAATTTTATTTTAATACATTTAAAAGACAAAAAGTTACCGTTGCCATATTATTGTTGGGTGCTAAAGTAATTACCTTAGTTTGTTAGGTTAGATAGCTAGATATTTTAATTTAACGTAACTATAATGTACGTTATACATCTATAATCAAAATGTAACAATAGCTTTAGCAAGTTAAAGTTAAAAAGGCACTTGTTGGTTGCTAGTGATGACATTAGGCTTGTACAGTTGGGAGCGTATGTGCAGGCTCAGATTCGTATTCAAATCCTCTGTAGTGTCGTTGTGCTATAGTAAGCGGGGCGCCTACAAAATACCGAACAACATACGAGCAATTCTCATCTTTAGCCCAGGCCAAAACTAAAGCCACTTTTTATATAGGAGAAAGATTTGTTTGTTTGTTTTTATGAAATCGATAAACCTTGAAATTTCTCAACTGGTTTAAAAATTCGTTCACATTTAGGAAGGTACTTTATTCCGATATTCCTATAGGATCAAAAGTTACACAAGTCAAACCATAATGGATAATAAGAAAAATGATGGAAGTTTACTCCGAAGGAATCAGAAATTCAGAAACACTCGCAAACCCGTTAAGATTCCATGAAATAAGAGACTGTTGAAAAATGTTGGACGCAGTGAAAGATCAATCTTTGTGCGTTGATTCCAGATTGATCATGGTGGAACCCACCCATTAATTCGAGCCGATATTAATCGGCGCTGGGCGGAAATGTCAAATATGTGTTGATGAACCTTCGAGAAATCCAACAAATATTAAACTCGAATGGTGTACCCGATCGGCTTTTGCCAAATATGTGTAGTAGTTGATTTGAGCCGGCATATCCGTTCAAAAAATACCCGAATGAGCCAGCCCGAAAATGTGGGTCGCGCCCCTTAGACCTTAAATTATATTGAATTTTCTTTGGCGTTTTGTGTATCACATGTTCATTGTACGTTAGAAGTAAAGCAGTAGAGTTTCTTTGTAAAGGTCTCGCCTGGGGGCGGTACTACAGTCCTGCATATTTAGACCGCCGTAATAACCACGTCCACGTGGTTGCGTTCCGGGCAAAGGCAACGAACAGCCGGCGCAATTACTGAAACAAATTCAATGTCCACTGAAGCAATGCTTCGAGATAATAATTAAAATCACTATTAATCAATTTGTAATATGTCATTGTAATAAACAGAACGCCGACGACTAATGACGTTCGTCGCGATGCTTCTTATTATCAGGTGGGATGAGTGCTCGTGCCGGCGATGAATATAGTAAACAAAAAGAATTAATTTATATTGCCATGTCTCTAAGATATCGCTTTCGATAGTTGAAAACACCTACGCAAATCTGTCATCATCTGGGTCAAGCGAAGAGCGATGATTATTACTGTCTCGTAAAGTATTACTATATCATCGATATTTTTTCGTGTCTTTCAAATTTTTCAGAATCACAAAATGCGTAAAAAGCTTAACCAATCCTTAAAACTACCTTTCCTTACCATTTCGTGATTAGATAACTATGGAAATTAACCCTTACAATTATTTATGACCATGGCGTTCCGTTTTAAGGAAGTTTTGCGTGGAAAAAAGGTAATATCCTTTTGGCATCACGCTATCCGTATGCAAATTTTTAAGTTATCTTGTTCAGTCATTTAAACATGCAGATGTAGTAAACCAACCGTTTATTCAAATAGAAAGCTATTTTATGTTTAATGTGTTTTGACGATTGAGTTGTTGCTCGTAATTATCGTCAGAGATAGATATGTTCTGGAAAAATCGGAATAATCCTATGATATAGAATAATGATTCTATACCTATAGTTCATCTATACCTATATCTTAAATATATAGGTATAGATGAGGAGGGTTCAGGCTCAGATTTGCATTCGGATCTCCTGCATATTGTCGCTCCTTAATATGCGGAGCGCCCATAAAGACCGAACAATTCGCAAGAGCTTCTCGTTTTAGCCTGAGCTTCCGCCGAGTTCCTCAACTGTACCTAAAAGTGATACAGACAAACATTGAACGTTGCTATGGCTTTTTTTTTCCCTTATCCTAGGGTTTTTCCTTATTGGCGATCAGCACCTTTACCTTTCTTATGGTCAAATTATGATTAAAATTGCTTCGTTACCTCATTACTCATTAGTATAATAAATGTTTCATTTTTTAACTATAAATATAAATTATCAAAATTCTCTCTATAAGTTTTTTTTTGACTAAACTTCCTTTGCAAACAAAATAGTAAGGTTGAATATTATTACAACGAAAATCAACCGTGTTTTTTTATGATGTGCAAACGAAGTTCACCCGTAGAACACAATTTTGGCCGCCTGTTTACTTAAAAAAATCAAAAAGTCACTCGCTTAGTAGATTTGATCTATAAAAGCTATACCTATTAATGGAGTGTCCGCAGTCACTAATTAACCTGGAAACCTGACCCAAATGTGGCCAACTAAATTGGCCAGTTTTTTAAACGACTTGTTCACCTGTTCTTTATAGAGCCAAATTTTTTTATCTTTCAGTAGAGTTTAATAATTGTGCCGGATCAATCAAGATAAATAAATATTTTAATATTAACGGTGATAATTTAAATCTTAATATATGTAAAACACTAAAATCTGATAGTTGCAAAAAAGTTTTAAAAAGTTTGTTCTTTCGTTTACTTTCAGCAGCTGTTGAACTGTGATTAAAGTATAAATAATAACAATAAACATTTAAACTTTGGCGATCCACTGTTTTGTCGATCATTCATATTCGCTTAAAGTATTCGTTTCTATTGAAAGAGTGCAATGTCGAAGAAAATATAACGCAAGCCTACGGTGCAGCTGTTGGCACCGAGTCCACCTGACAACGTAGATGAAATGAAATGAAATATTTATTTCTCAACATTGACAATTACTTGTTCTTGTTGATGTCAAATAAAACATGCTTCTACCACCAGTTCGAAAAAACCTTCGCAAATAAGAACTGGCAAGAAACTTCACGGGTATATTTAAGAATATTTTATGTCTATTCAAAGTTATTATTATCTGCATCTGTTAGCTCGGCAAGTCTGTCTCCCTCCAAGTATCCAAACGACGAACACCCTCAAAAGGCAGATAACTTATGCGTTATCACTGTAAAATACATGTTAACGCTTTTCGAAAGTTTTATAAGTATTCAAAATATTAACTAGTACAGAGTAAATACTAGTAACTAGTAAATAAGTCGTATTTAAACTTAGTCTTGAAAATCGTTTTCTAAGTTAAATCGACATTTCAAACTTACATCCCAAGTGTACATCTGTAATCGTAACTGATATTATACATATATGAGAAAGTGAGTTCTTACTAAGATACATAAAAAGTGGTATGTATAAAAATTGTAGGTAAGTGTACACAGTTGGCTTGGAAAAAATAATGTCTATAATCAATATTATCACAACAATTTCACTGTAATATCTTGCGTGTTGGGTATCTGTAATCAAACAATTTGGTTTCTGGGACTCCTTTTTGATTTCTTGATTAAATTGAAAAGAATATAAAGTTATTTAATAGTTAGTTAATAAAAAGACTTGCTCTATAATTAAAATTTCTAAATATGATCTACTTATTTCTTTTAAATCCTAGCAAACCTTTTTAATCGAAGATCTGCTACAGCCAAACACAAAAGCAATATGATATATGTTGAAAAAAGAATGAAAGAATAGGCGGAATATAAGTTAATAGAATCGGTTGAACCAATGCCACACAATCAATTCGCCACATAACTGTGTCTTAGACAAGAACTCGTCAGAACTGGTTTCGTTGTGAGGCGCCTTAAGCGAAGGTACTGGCATTGGAGTATTGTACTTATTCCAAAATGGCGGCGTACGATTGCAGAATGAAGGGCCTTTTAAGGTGGGTAAGGGCATTAGTTATTTACAATAGCTTGGGAATATAACTGACTAGGTTTGAGTTTGCGCGCGGCTAGACCTGCGTTTCAAGTAGAATTCAGATGATTTTTATATTGGTCATTATACGATATTTTGTTTTTGAATTGTAAAGAATTAAGAGATCAATTTAAAAAAAAGGAAATCAAATCCAGAGTACAAAGATTCTCACGTAAAATTAAAAACATTTGTTTAGCTTCATTCAACTTAAAGTCTTTTTTACCCCTGAAATTTTACAAACCTTAACATAGTGACAGTAGATTTTTTTATGTTAAGATCCCTTCTGGGGCTGTACTACAGTCTTTTTTATTTGAACCGCCATGAAAATCAGGTTTAAGTGGTTGTGTTCCAGATAGGGAGAAGATATAATCAGTGTAATTACTGAATCTAAAGTGTACGGTCGGCAATGCATTGTAAATCGATAATCTATAAAGAGACAATATAATTCATCAATAAAGTCTACGATTAATGATGTCTATGGGCACGGATGCCACTTACCATCTAGTGGATCACGTACTTGTTTCACAGGCTACGACAGAGTTATAAAAAGTGGGAAATTATAAGTCAAGCCACAAATTTCTTTATTGGCCACGTGATCAAACTTCTAATTTTATAACTAAGCCACGGGAAAACGAGATAGCCTCTTATAAACTACTTCGTCTTTTTTGCAACGCCTACTAAATATTCTATAGAAAACGTAGTAGTTAAATTTGGGTTAGGCTAATGTTAGACTGTAATTATCGCATGCGCGAGCCGAGCGAGCGAAGCGAGCGTGGTGCGCCGGCATCCAGCGAAGCGCCAAAATCGAAATTGGATGATAATTCAAAATGTTATTGCAAAAACATCATGCAACAACATATTTTTAGTGGCTAAGATAGTATCGTTCAGACGCTCGCAAATAGTGGCTGACTTAGTAATTTAGAACGCAATGTAGATTTTTAGAGGCGAATAATGCTATTAAAAAGAAATCTGTTTAATTAGCAGCCAAAAAAAATCCTTTATAAGAGCTTACCTACACGATATACGAACCCCTGTATGTAGTTTCATGTTTCTAGATCCAATAGTTTAGGGTGATTTGGTTTGACTGTCAGTCGGTGTAAGTTTATTAAGTGGATTAAGCGATTTACAAGTGTAGAGTTATTAGGTACATCTTGGACGTCTTCCATCGTCGCCTTCATATTACCTCCAGTTAGAAGGGGGATCTGAGAATTTTTTATTATTTATAAATAATAAAATAATTGATTACACAAACACACGAGTTCAGACGTCTGTTAAATAAATTGGAGTTTAGGGACTTTACTAAGCGCTTTGTTTATAACTCAAAAACATAATAGTAGTCTTATAATATTTTTATTGATTTCTGTGACGATATATTTTCCTGAACACTGTAACAATTTTTAAGTTGAATTCCGTGACCTCAGCTCAGCTATGTATCCACTCACTTACGAGTAAGATCTTACCATGAATGTTTCAAAAATGTCATGTTTTATATGAAATTTTTAACTATAGGTATGCCATGTCCACCGGGTTCCGTAACTTGTATAGAAAACATTTTTTAAAAGCTACTTTTGCAGATTAAAAGTAGATTAAATATGTTTTTTAGAGCTTACCATGGAACTCCAAAAAACCACGCACAGACATGTAAAATTTATGAAAAGTCTTTTTTAACTTGTTACTTATTTATTTGTAAGACTTCATCGTAGGCTTGTGAAAAAAGTATATTATATCTTAATATTCAGAATAATATTTTTTTTTGTATTTTTTTTGGTAAAGATACTTTTAAGAATATTCCTATAATTTTAAAACCTCATAGTATGGTGCGGGTTGGTATTAATCTACTGCTGCCATTTGTTAAGTAAGTTGTTCCGCCATTAAAGAAACCGTAAAGATTTCACTAAGCTAATGGCGCCATACGTATATTTACAAAAATATATGTGTATACTTTTCGCGTGCTACTCGGACACGATGTACATGCATTGATTTACAAGTACCTTTGTATTATATAAGTCGGTTTCTATAAAACCATTGGAAAACTAATTAATAAAATTTGGAAAAAGCTCAGATGCTTACGTATTTTGTTTACAAAGTTTAAAAAGACTACTGAGATAAAAATGTAAACCGGTTTCTAGTTGATGAATTCCAACTAAGATCACGGTTATAAATAAAATTCATCAAACTTTTCGTTCCACGAAGATTTTTGCTTACATATTTTTGTACTAATACAGCTGCCAGTAGACGAGGCAGTTTTCGGCGTACATTAATTAAGGAACGTATCAGACTTAATTTTGTTTATGGGACATCCCATAAACATGCTGCGGTAGGTCACCCTACGGTACGTGAAAATGCCTTGGCTGGCGTCGCCGCGGCGGCCGGGCGCGGTGTCGCTCAGTCTCCGGCTTTACTCGCAACAGTTCGCTCGTTCCAGATTCGTGTAAACATGGCTCGATTTGTGTCCTCGTTGAGCTTCGCGCTCTTATTGGCAGTTTTTGAAATTGGTACGTTCTATTTTTGATTTTGTTTTCTCTTTTGTTTGATAGCGGCCACTTCTTATTTTAATTTTAGTGGCCTGTGCTTTTTATTTTTGATGACGAATGAACTTTTATTGATGATTTTTAGTATGATAAAAATACTGGTTTCGACTAGAAAGTGATATTAAAATTTACATGATATGAATAATGTGGATTAGGATAGCGATAGTAAGAGCAATTTAATAAATTTTTTATCAGTTAAGTTTATTTCATTGGCTAAAAATGTTACTAATCGTATTATGATCTATCAATACTTTCATCCTGTTCAATTGCGATATTGCTTATCGTCGGTATAGAAAGTATGCCAATAGGAAGAACTATGATTGATTGCTTTACCTATAAGCAGTTGTTTATAAACATGCTTGTTTTTATAAAAAAGTAGTAAAATGCTCGATAAGCTCCTCTGAGTATAATAGCATCAACTTATTTGTGCTTTTCTATCAATCAGTAAAATTTAATTAAAATTTATTCGCGTGATTCATTTTCGGATACGGAAATAAAAGTGTGTTCTATCACGAACTATAATAACAGTTTAAGGTACATTTAGTAAAAGTTTCTAATCAAACAAACCACAGGGTGTTCCGGAAATAACCACGATTTGTCCCTAATGATTGCCACGACATTTTAGTTTACGCTGGATGTAAACAAAGATATGTTTACTATGTTTTTGTCGAACAACTAGACCGTAATAAACGTTTGCACAAGCGATCCGTGAAGATAAATAAAAATTGTATCATTGTGGTGGACATAATAGTAGAACCTGCGTAGTTACGGTGAAAAAAGACAAAAGCAAACTTACAATAGTTGGGAACACTTTTTAGGGGTAATTCTTTGAGAATTCATTTAAATTGAAGAAATTTTTAATGTTTCATTTACTTATATGCATTTTGAAATATTGATTAATTACAAACGTACAAATGCATATCATGCACTTGACTAGTCTGTAGCACCTATAATTTACTTATTGATGGTATATAAATGGTTATTTAATGAAAATAGTTTAATATTTATTAAAGCAGGTAATATATTTCAAAATAAAATATCTACAAAACTACGAATACTCACTGCTAATAAAATATAGGTACTTTGAAA
Source organism: Marasmarcha lunaedactyla (assembly GCA_923062675.1). Lineage (NCBI taxonomy): Eukaryota > Metazoa > Arthropoda > Insecta > Lepidoptera > Pterophoridae > Marasmarcha > Marasmarcha lunaedactyla. Next base: position 9,806,339 of record OV281354.1, read on the forward strand.
AAGTTGATGCCTCGGCGCACCGGAGAAAAAAAATTAACCCGGAGTTAGCTGGTTAGGTTAAAATTTCCATCCGTCACTGTCAATTGTTATTGGACTGACAGAGACTTATTGCAGTATTTTAAACCCAAGCTAGTTTTAGTTTAACCGTTAAGTCATGCCAGTCAACCTTAGTAGAAGTCCTCTAGTGATTATTTAGGTATCTTTCGTCAGTTCCTCTAGTTATGCCTGTATTAGATAAGTCTATTGAAATACCAAAAGCGATATCTATAAACCATGAAAATAAAAATTCTGTTAGAAATGCTTGTAATCTTAGTATATGACAATCAAATATTTTCTCTTACGTTTATATCTTCAACTGTTAATAATTTCATGGCGAATCTTATTCTTTGGAATAAATCCAAATAGAATATAATAGAAAAACATGGATATGGCCTAAATATTTTAGCTTCGAAACGAATAAGTTATCTGGACTTAGACGAGAACTCTATCAGTGATGTTCATACTAAGCAACTACAGAAATATTGATTCACAATATTTTCTTCGTACAAATAAAATTTTAAATCCTCAAATTTAAAGTCCATTACATATTTCAATACATCTTCTGTCCTTTTACGGAGGACATTTTTAATCATTCTTAAAAAATCTTCTTAACTTTACATGAAACACACAATTAATCGCTCTACAATAATAAATGAAGTAATAGTAATTAGTTTTTCTAGTTAACCATCACTTTAAAGATCCTACAATCCTAAGATGGCCACAATTCTGAGCAATTTTCCCAGACACTTTATAGTGAAAATAAAAAAAATTTATTCTTCATACAAGTTGATAGCCGACCCGTTTTTGAAAAAATTGCTGGAAAAGTTGTATTCATTTTCATCCCCTGGTCCAGTATAAGGTCCCATGTGACCTTTTACAGAATGCAAATTAAAATCACCCTGTATATTCGAGGAGTTTTACATGCTTGGGTTTTAATTGAAGTTTTGAATATTGTATAGATAATTATTTATAAAAAAATTTTTTAGCAGAATTAAAGATAATCGATGTTTGAACATACGAACAAGCAGTTCGCTTTCATGATTTTATACAGACAATGTGGATAAACTTACACTAAAATAATTTTCTACACATCGTTGGCTGTGTTGTAGTCATATTCCGACCATAATTTTAGGTAAATATATACATACATACGTCATTTAACCGCCATATTATATTGGTGGGAACATTTTTCTAACCATGACTTATTATCTAGCAAAACAATGCTTGTACTTGATTGCTTACAATTGCTAGGAAGGAACTATGATTACTAATGTAGGCGAGTCTAATTAATTCTTGTAATATTATAAATAAGTTAATTATTCAGTTTTTGCATTGTATTAGATACACTATTTGTATTGATGGTCAGAAATTCCTACTAAACAATTTTGAAAGTCTTAAGCTTCCAACTGGATTAAATATATTCGTTCCAAAAAATTATAATATAATCGATTACGATTTATAATAATTTTGAATAATTTTAAAGTTACTATTTAACTGATACGTAAGAAAGTTGTCAAGATTTTAAAAACAATAACGTGTAATGAAAAAGGGTATCATTCTGTAATGATAGCAATTAGAAACATTAAGTTCAAACTTACTACAACACTTTTAAACAACACGGATTAAATAGAAATTAAAATGCAATTAGAACCGACGAACTCCGGCTAGAACTCCACTGGTGTAGAGTTGCACAGGGTTCGATTCCCGTTAATGGAAGACTCACAATTTTACTAACTATTTCTCTAGTTTGTGATAGAATTAGTTGATAAATAAAAAGATTATAAGTATCTTAAGTAAGCAGTATACATAGCAACTTTTAAGAGCTTTTTAGTTACTTGCCATAAGTATTTGGCGTAGACGATCTATTCGTGAAACTGGAGAATTTTCCCAAAGGGACAATGGTTGAAACCTGAAATAAATTTTGTGGACTTCCCATACAATCTATATAACCGATTATGCAATTTGAATGAAAGGTCTTAAATTCTTTTTTGTGAACCCCAGTTTTTTTAGGTCTATCACGGATGTATCGTCTGCACCAAAGGAAAATAATTGTTTATACCAAAAACAATGGCATTTAAGTCTTTATCTATAGCGTTAAAAGAATCTCAATTTATAACTAATCAACTCTACTGCATACATTACACTTAAGACAATCAGGAAATGGACTTGAGGTATTAATATGCATGTGCTTTGCATAATTCCTTTGAATCAATAATGACAGTCCGTCTGGGTCCAAATAGATTTCTAAGCAATATACGACGTCAATTTTAAAAATCACGTTTTAAATCAGTATGTAACTTCCGTTTGTTTGGGTGTGCAACACTCGAAAACTAGTTGATAGATTGACTTGAAATTTACAGAATGTTACGTTTTACCTGTAGATTTGTCTTATATTATTTTAATTATATATTTTATATTTATATTATATTTATATTATTTATTACTTTGAAGTAAATTCAATACGTAGCTAAGTAGCCTGTTTGGTGAACTGATCATTTTGACATTTATTGCAGAACCCAAAAAAGAATTTTTACAGGTATTATTTTTCTAGAAGTTTGCTATTAAAACAGAAACATCGTTTCTTCTAGAAAAAATATTTTATTATTAGACATATTTTATCTATCCTTTAACCAAGGAACCTGGTTAAAGGTTGATTTCTGAATCAAGTTCCGGAATCTTTTAGTGATTCGTTTAGTGATTAGTTATGCTTGTTTCCAAAAGTTTTTATAACTTTGTAATATAGCTAAGTAAAATCATAAATGTGAGCCAACTTTCACGTGCGACGCTCGTAAAGTTTCAGAACACTAGCAAGAAACAGAAAAAGAACCATGATTAAATAGATCCAGCACATAGCTCAAAGTTTTGAGTGCTGATATCAGAATTGAAAGTATTAACCGCCAGCAGTTACGAACAGTTCAAAGCTTGTAACCCCGTAGGAATTTTATTGCAACTAGCTCTCTAATCGTGAAAAAATTATTTTGATTCGATCAGTACTAACAGCGTTTAAACTTCCAAATAAACAAAATCTAACAAATCTTTTATTTTTATTATCATCCAATTCCATGGATATAAATTCCAATTCGACGACCGAGTGGTACAGTGGTAAGTAGCCTTGCCTCATACGCCGAAGGTCCCAGGTTCGAGTCCTGGCCGGGGCATTTATTTGTGTGATGAACACAGATGTTTTTTCTCGGGTCATGGTTGTTTGTATATATATATGAATGTTTATTCTGGGACCCCCCCCCCAGTTCGCTGTATGGTCAGCCATAACACAAGCTCTGCTTACTTTGGGGCCATACAGTTGGTGTGTTTGTCTGGGGATTTATAATATATTTCGTGTGATCAAATTCAAAAACAACATTTCACATCCGACCGGAAGCTCCATAGTCTTAAATGTTCAAAAAAATAAAATTAAGCCTTCAGTTTTATTTCTAGTATGTAAGTGTTTATTGAATGACTCAATAGTTAACATATGTGAATACAAATGAACAGCTTATCGCATATTGAGAAACGCGAATAAAAATATGATGTCACGACACCTCTTTTAATCTTCCATATGAGAAATAAATGTTGCATTGCTATGCGTGACCGCAAGGCTAAGGACTTGTGTCCACTGTCGCCATTAAAATGTTTTAAAAAAATCATAATTATTAAAATTTTCGGCACCAAATGTAAAACTATTCGTGGCTGTTGTGTGTTCATAGTTATTTCAGATATAGGGACTACATGAGTATGAGTTGAATTTATCTAAACAAATAAATATACCGCTAGAGGTCCCGTGACTTCCTTGAGTTTCGGGACAAAATATACCTTATATTATTTCAAGACGGCTGAATGGCGTAGCAGTTATTAACCCTGCCTCATACACCGGAGGTCTCAGATTCGAGCCCTGGTCGAGGCATTCATTTGTGTGATAAACACAGATGTTAGTTCTTGGATTAATGCTGTTGTTATTAATCTATGCATGTTTATTCTGGGTTCCCCCCCCAGTTCGCTGTATGGTCATGCGTAGCACAAGCTCTAACTTTGGGGCCATACAGTTGGTGCGATTGTCCGGGGATTCATTATTATTATTAGAGTAATGTACCATATACTGAGAAAATAATTTTTAAAATCGGTTCTTAATTTCAGAGTTTCTAGATTTAACATTAGCAAAGAGACAAACAAATCTTTCTCATTTATATTTATTGTACATATATCTATATACAAATGATTCATATTAGAAACAAATGTTGCATTTATTTCTTTACGGCGTTTAGACATAATGTCATGCGGTCATCCTCGTAGTTATTTTTGGCGCAGTATAGTTTCTTTTGATAAGATAAAATTCAAAAGAACAAGACGGAATTTAAAACATAACTGAAAAAATACCTTTTGGATAAACAGAGGGTACAACAATGACGAATTATCTATCCAATTTCTATAATTTTACATATTCAATGGCCTACTTCAAAAATCTAATTAACGATACCTATTTATTCATTTATATTGTCCTCAATTACGTTTAAGTACTAATATACAAGCACTACCTTATTTATCTTGAAAAATATTAACTCGGCTGCGATAAACTGACGCTGTGCTAGTCCCTGATTCCGTGCGTCTCTGTTTGGGTTGCTGGCAGAATACCAGCGTTGCAATTTTGTTGCAACACTATGCTGAGCCGGAGCCTTTTGACGGGCACGGCAGAAAAATGGCAAATTTGTAACTATTACTTGTATATAATATCTCTTCTTTGTAAATCTATTTTGTAAATTTCAATTTTTTTGTTGTGTGTTTATGTCAATAAATTATTCATTCATTCATTCATTCATTCCAATTAAGATAAAAGTCTAAAATCATTCCTATTTTGAGCGTCATATTAATCACGTTCTTGTGATGTGTGCCAGTCAGTGGCAAGGAACAGCCGTTGCAATCACTGGAACAAAGGCAATCCCAAATTAAACATAACTTCGGCAACGCATCATTAGTCTATATAATAATGATAATACTTTATTTATGCGAAATTGAAACAAATAATGTTAAGATTTTAAGAATCACAAATAATTTTCACAGATATAACACTTGAGTAATGATGTCCATGGGTCCGAATGCCACTTATTCTCAGGTGGGTCCGGTGCTCGTTTGCCGGCTATGAAAATCGTAAAAAAAACGCAGACACTACACGATTAAATACTGGCTTTTTCAAAGTTCCTACGTCATTTTCTCTCGGTAAATCTGGACCAGCTTAGAGCTGCCCAGGCCGAATCATCACCCAACCTGTCATTAGCACCTTAAGTGATAATTGATCTCAGCGGATGACCCGTTTGCGCACCCCCTTCCCTAACCGGGTGTCGCTCCGATGAAGGCTGCTTAGCATTCCCATGCCGCAGCCAGCAAAGTGGTTTTTAGTAGGTAGGTGCCACTCTGGTGAGTACCACATCACCCCGCAGAAGTCGGTGCCTGCGGAGATATGCATGAAGCATCTTCCACCTCCCTCCGCGCGGAGGGTGCTGCTTAGGCGGCTAAAAAAAAGCCATTTTGTTACCTATTCTATAAAGTTTCCATTATTTACTGCTAAGGCATATTATTGAAACCTGTGACCTTCAAGTACAATATACATATTGCCTCATTTAAAGTATGTAGCTGTTAGTCATACATACGACGTTGGTACAGGTCTTCGGCGGCACTTTAATATGTTTTTCACCTGGAAGTTATGTATGGTATTTAAGTGTGGCAGAAAACTTTTTTTTTATTTGTGAGTCGATTAGGAAGTATGCTTAACCTTTAGGGAATTTGTTTTCTTAAGAAACGTTTTAAAAGTATAACGGTTTGCAAAAGCTTTGGTGTATCGGTAGTCAAGTTAAAGATCTTGTTCATTCAAATTAAATACCTACTTTCAATACAAACACGATTTTCAATGATTCAAAACGACTTAGATAGAAAGTAGAAATCATGTCTTGTATTCTAAAGTATTTGAGTTCGCATTTCATCATGGAATAGACAATTTGTGTGATCATGTTTTCTATTCAAAGATGTATATTGATTCTCCAAATAGCTTTAATTCCTCATGACCATCGATGATACAAGTTATGATAACCTTGTGGTACATACAGGGGATGGTAATGTGGGGATTACTTATTTTTTATACAACTAAACTGCGATTTTAGGACTTGTAATTTACCCGTAAACCATTATGATTAATGTGCTTGTAAATATACAACGAAATTTTGTTTTGGCAGCCGTCACTTGTCAAACCGTGTTCTCGTCGCTTAAGTGTCGTGTAAAATATATAATGGATATAGTATATATACATAAATATATATATCTATATATCGACGGTGAAGTGCTAATACCTCCTATCTCATTTTTTGTTGATCTTTTTTGTATCAACAAAAAATGAGATAGGAGGTATTGATAAATACCTAACTTAGCTCAAGTTGTGTTTCTGTTCTCTAAACAGTACCACCATACCCCTGTTATGCATCAGTAATAACTTCTGTAACGTAAAAGTGTGTTTTTTTTGTGTCTTCTGTAAAATTGCAATTACGTAGATAGAAGGTATTGGCACTTCACCGTCGATATATGTATAACAAACTCGCGCGCAAAATCGTCTTGAACCTTCCAAAGCCTACCTTTCCAAAGAAAACTCAACAAAATAATTCCACATCGGTATAAGTGTTATTCAACATTTTATGTGGTTGTGAGGCAACACCGCCAAGCCTAGTTTGATGACGCCACAACGAAACCTGTCTTCTTAGGAACCGTTTACACAGACTGGCCCGGTTGGGTTTTTTTTTGTCGTATGTTTTTTAGGTGATTGTATGTTTAACGAATTTCTAAAAAATAGATAGCATTTATAATAAAAATGTAACGAAATAAAAATGACTAAGTTTTATATAAATTGCTGTAAACCTGTATAGATAGGTAATGACAAATCAAGGTCCTATGTATACACGTAAATAATATATATTTTAGACACTATATAATTACTAATTATATAAAAAAATATCTTATAGCATATATGTACATATAATAGTGTAGGTATACGTTACAGACGTTCCTGTACTAAGACACCTTTCCGTATGAACGGGCTCTTAAACTGGCCAATGTCGACATCACAACGGGCCCCATTATCTAAAGTTGTGTACTCAGGTGGCTATACAGACTTGAAATGTTATAGTTGCGTAAAACTGTATAAACCACACGAAGGAAATTTCGATTGACTCTTGAATGAGTTTATCGACAAATTACCGAATCGTAGAAAATGTTGAATTTTCTTACTTAAATGCACTTAAATTAAGATGACGCCTATTTGTGACCAGTAATTTTATAAATGAATTATGTAGGTATTTGTGCAATCATAAATACAATATATCTTATTTATTTTATTTATTTCTTATTCACTAGTACTTGCGGATTACTATATTATATTATACAAAAAAGTTGTCTACGCCTTAGAAAAAATCTATTGGGATTCTTTACACATACCTACTTAATACGCAAGGAAAAAATTCCTGGCAGGTTGTACTAATGGATGCAGCACACGAAGATACCGTGTGTCACTCCAACGGCTTGGTGTTTGACCTCCTTTTGTTAATTCAATGGCGTGACGAATTCGACTCGTTTGTCACTCCCATGTTGCGTAGAATATTTTTACAGTGCTTGTTTTAGAGGCTTTATGAAATGCTTACAAGATAGATTTTTTTAATCACAACGTTTCTCCGCTAAGTTTATTTTGTTTATAAGATTAGGCTTACGCTTTTTAACTCAGATCCACACCTGGGCTTAAATGTCCTTTCCAAAATTTGTCCACTTCGCAGAATTCAGTACGTTATTTGAGTAAGACAAAAATACACTTTTGCCTTACACATAATGCAGAAGTGCCTTTATGACCTAATATTGACTTTTTATTGTAAAGTAGAACACTACATTTAATTTTACATTATACTTTGGGACTTTACAAAACCGCTTGACCTTTAGATGGTGAAATTTTAATAATGCTACAACGTAGATTTATGTTTGTAAACTTTCTAAAGTTTTCTAATTCAAACAGAATAAAGATTGATATTTACCGCTAAAAGCTGATGTTAAAAACCAAGTAGTTGTCCATTTTAAGTAGCATAAGTACTCATAGCTATTTGTTTACTTGTAGCATAGCTCCTGGATGAAAAATACACAAGCCAACACACACACGCACACACCGTTGATGTAGAAATGAGTTACCTAAAAAACGATAGAACAAAAATCATTTTAAAATAAGAATTTGAATAATTCTGATTATACATAAAAGCACATACAACCGTTGTTTCACCTTGATATACTTACACAATCGTAAAATAATGTACCTATTCAATTAATATAAGTTTATGCAATACTGTTAAACTGAGTGGTATTGAGGGGTTTTAATTCATTAACAATAAAAAAATAGTTCTGTTTTCAACATTAGATGGCGCTAATCAAAACTCAAGAGTCAAAAAAAGTATGACATGACAGCAATGACTGAGAGATAGACAAAAAAAATATGCGCCCGAAAGGGCTTCTTTTGAATATGAATCATTCGTCTCTGGTTCTTTCTATGTGTACGGGTCAAGGTGTAGGAGCCATAGGTATCAATTTCAGTAAACTTTACGTAAAGAAAAAAAACCAATAAAATAAAGTAATCTAATCTACCTCAATGAACACTATATTATTAATCTTTTATGAGAGTGTGTGTGTTACTGAAAATAAATTTATGATAAATATGTAACTGGTATAAATATATATCATAATATAAACATATGATCAGTCAACAAACAAAGAGATTGACTCTGATTCTTGAGTTTTGTTCAACGCCATCTAGTTTCGAATGAAATATCTTTAAAAAAAAAGAAACGAAAAGCCCTAATTTCAATGACTAGTATTTGAGGTAACCTATATTAACATTTTACTAGCCGTCAAGTCTTGAGGTTTTGTTAGAATAAGCAAACAAAAAACTAGTAGACATAAAAAAAAATAATAATGTCTATTACAAAACCACGTCTCCAGATTACAATTTTTCAAGGTCCGAAGTCACACACCAATGGTTAGAGAATTACCCTCAAAGGTGCGTCTATTTTTCTAAAAACACTATTAGATACTGTTCATATTAAAATTCTGGAAACCCGCCAAAAAGTCTTGGAAATGAAAAACAGGACATTAAGAAAACGGCCACCCCATGTTTAAGTGAAATATGGTGTTTCGTGAAGATGAACAGTCTCTTTTTGTTTTCATTTTAAGAATTAGATAGTTGAGTTAGTGTTGCCGTTTTAAGTTTTTGATGCCATTGTTGAAGACACTACAATTTTGTTAAAAACTTTTATAAATATGTTCTAACAAATGCATAGCTTATTATAGTGAAGATATTTATTTGTATATTACTGATAATTGTGTTTGTGAGGTTCAATAAAGTTTTCTTAGCAGCCATTGAAGCTTCGAAGAGTTATTAGTAACGTCTGCTTTACAAGAAGCCTCCGGTTGGATTATGACATACCTACTGTGCTTGGCCGTTTTAGCTGGATGGTTTTCTATAAAAACTATTGATTTTACGAAAAATAAGTTATTTGAAAAAAGAAAATGAAATTTTCTTTTATTTTGTTCCGAAAATAATATATTGTGAAAAAACAGATTTTAGGTGCCATTTTTACAATATGGAGGCGTGAATGGTAATCTCTTTTTTTTGAACCAAATAACTGTAGATCTATTTCTAAATTTTAAGCTATCAAAAGCGCGCGAAACTGTTTCTCGTGATAAAACAGTCTTGGATGTAACATAATTAATTAACGAAAAAATACCTTCTAGATATACTTTACTGAAACAAATCAAACAAGATTGTTTTTCTCTTTTGTTCTCTCACATGAGCCAACAAGAAGCTCAGCAAACGCCCGTTACGTAAGAAGCATATTAAAATCATTACCGATTTCTATTTTTATAAGTATTTCTACCGTTTGAAACATAAAGTATAATGTTTACTAGCTGTCGAAGGTAAAGCGGAGTCCGCTCAAGGCCGAGCACGCGAATGCTGCGAAACGATGATGTCATCTTTTGTACGTTCCAGTGCTAGAACAGTCGGCGACTAACGATTTTATGCTTTAAACAAAGCTAAGCATGGTATTTGTGTTTTCTGTGTCACATTAGAATATCTATACTTTTTAACATAGATTTGGGAATCTACAGTGAAGCCAACAAATTAAAAGTTGATATCCGGAGGAAAAAAGCATCGACTGTCTCATTATTCAATAAGTTTTACGCCTATGTTTTTAAATTAACAGTAAATTTACGTTTAAAATACATTTCCATTAATTTATTTACAAACTATTAAAAATATTTACAGTTCCAGCATGCATGTACATATATATCTATATATATATATATGTATATATATATATCCATAAAAAATCTACAATATAATCCATTTTTAAAAAACAACAACAGATCTCCGAGTAGTTTGGCTGTAGATTATGATTCATCAATAATTAGTTGTGTAAGTATTTAGCTGCAAAACTAAACGCCGCACTCAAGGATTTAAAATGTTTGTTTAGGACGTTCCTAACTAAACATTTTATTTAAAGAATAAAGTATAGATTTGCTAAGTAAAATCTATGGCGCTATCAGCCCTTCAGCTGCTCCTAACCGTTCCAATTCGTTTTACGGGCTAAAAGTGATATTTTTGCTATTTCAATCGGAACGGTAAATAGCGTGCTAAAATTCTATGTACCAGATCCATTCCTCAAGAAAGCCACTTATCTTCCGTTATTTTAATTTAGCCAAATCATTCATCATTAACTAGTTCATATAAAATATATCGAAAAGTCACTGCACTTGTGGTTAATTTTAAATACTATGACCTATTTGGCACTCAAATCATTTAAATCTGAGCAAACTAAATATACATTACATTTAGTAGACTTTCAATGAATTTAATTAAATGAGTAATTTTTTTATAATCTTATCAACCGCATATTTAGATAAATTAAGATAATATGACTATAAAAAAATTTGTGTACTCATATAGTTTGTAGAAGCTTTAAAGTAGGTAATGACTTAGTAGGTATAAGGAATGAAGGAATTGTATGAAAAATAACTGTTTAGGGTCACATAAAAAGCGACTTCGTATCTTACAGCGTAGTGATGCAAATTCAGTCAAAATAATGGCTCCCACTCTGACAAGATTGGTGTCACATATTTTCAGAATTTGAATAAGTACTACATAATATGAGGTTTAGTACAAAGTCGCTTTTTGTTTGACCATTGCCGAGTTAAGTCTGAGACACCTTTAATTAGTCAGTCAGTAATAGTTCAATCTATAAAACGCGCTTAGATTAAAATCAGACTTAGCTTAAAAGTAAAGACTTAGCAAAAGTGACTTGATTTTATACTTCATATGTGATGAAAATGTCACTGAACGTGTTTGACAAGATTGGTGTCACATGCTTTCGGAATATGTATTCTAAGTATCAAAGTCGGTTTTTAATTGATCATTTAGCTGAGATAAGTCTAAGATAAGTCCAAAAGCAATTACATTACAGAATCGATTCTAAGGATGTCTCAGAAAATCGATCAAATAATCCACGATTTAAATGACAAAATATTGTTTTCTATATAATTAAAGTAATTTAATTTACGAACGGTAAGTCTCTCAAGTTACAGAAATACAAATTCTACTATTCTCCTATACTATAAAATCATTAGCTTCTTGAAAAATTCCTTATAGGTATATCTCATAATACATCCTCAACAATATATAAGAAGGATAATAACAAAATGACACATCCATATAGTGCGTTGGTACGTGTCAGAACAAACCGTACATAGGAAGGTTCTCATAGGTACAGTAGTTAATTTTCCTCGAGGTGGCCTCGTTCGAGGTCAAAAGACCCATGACATAATGTCTACTGCTGGTTTTTTAGTCTTTAATAAGAACAGCCAGCTTGGTAATAATTTTTTCAATTGTGTTCATAAGAATTTGGAGTCTTGTCACACGTTAAAAAGATGAAGTCATTCAAAAATTTAAAAATATGCCTAGTCGATTCACAACGACCCGTATATTTGTATTTATCATTATTTATTGATGTTAGATCTTCCTGAAAATTCATTTAAATTTATATTATTTAAAACCGATTAATTTAATAGTGTTTATTGATAACTATGTTATAATGCTAATATATATAAATATAGCTATATTTACATTTTCAAACCTTTTCTTTGTGATCTTAAATACATTATTCTGTAACCGAGTTTATACTGTTTTCTTACCCGGTAAATGAGCACGCGATCCACCTGATGTTGAGTGTTCTCCGTGCCCATGGACATAATTTGGCGAAGGTTTTTTATTTATGAATAATATAGGTATAAGGCTTCAGTTGGGATTACCTTTTTTCCAATAATTAGATTGGGCGTTCCTTCCCTTTAACCGGGACGCACGTAAACGAGACCATGTTCAAAATAGCAAAGACTAACATTTGCCTTATTATTCAATTTTATGTAAATACATGTGAAAAAATGTGCAGACGTGTGCTAAAGTTTTATCAGTTTAAAGTACGTGCAAGAAACTGATCCGCTTATTTAGATAATGGCACAGAGCCAAGTGCTATTGATAAACGTGTTTATAGTTTTATTTTATTTGTCGGCGATTGTTCCTGATTGCTCCGATATGAGTTTTTGGGCTGATAAATACAATAAAAATATTTCAGAACTGGTAAAATCAACAATTTGAGAGTAAATTAGAATTAAAATTGACAAAATTTAAGTCCACTGCATAAATTGTTTGGCCCTAAATTCAGAAAATCTTCTGTACAGCGCATTGCTAAGGAAAACCGAATTTCACCTTCATGGGTCTTAAAAGTGTGTTTATTCGAATAATATCTATCCCTCTTAGGATTAAATTCCTAAACGAACTCTAGTTCCGAGCCAGGTCTACCACCACAATAAAACATCATTGGTGTTCAAAATGGGAAAAGCGGTGGATCTATGTTTGATCGGATGATCTATTACCACATTATTTATTTAAAAACAATTTAAGGGATTCCCTTATATCATTAGTCAAACATTTGGTATTATCGACATTGATATCACAGGTAGTTTTAATCGTCTATAAATATTAAAGGAATTAAACAAGGGATTAAAATGGTGAGCGTTTACGTAGAAAACGGGCCAATTGGTATAAAGAAACGGCACTGGTCACTAGAATTCTAGTTTACGAGCACTCGCTTCATGTCGATCGGTTACTTCGTAAAATATCAAGTTCCACATCACCAGAATATCCAATGTTAAATCTCGACTGAAAAGTCTTTGGATATGAAACTATTATCTTACTTCGACAAATTACTCGAAAGTTGAGAATTGTCACTGCCAGCTTGTTGTATGTATAATGCAAACACTGAAAATTCAATTAAATATTTTGGAATCCTGTAAAATATCCCAATTTATAATAAATTAAATATATTTTGTACAAAAAATAAAAACAAGTAAGATATAACAAAAATTGGTTTAGATATTGTATAAATAATTCGAAAAAAGATTGAAAAAAAAACCAAATGCCAATAATGGCTAGAAAGTATAATTTTTTTTAATGGAAATAGGATTCATATCTGTCTTGTTTGTTACTACGCCACAAGCTATTTATTTGAAAAAGGAATATTCGTATTACGCATTGTTATTCCGTTCAATCTAAGGGTCAAATATTTCAAACATCGGGCCCACGTCAAAGATGATATTTTGGGAACCTTTAGACTGTACTCGGGTATGAGTAGATAAGTAATAATTAGCTTAGATTCAAAGGCCACGTCAATCACACGGCATGTCACATCACGCACGTGAAAATCAGATTGATTCCAATTTTGTTGTAAATACTTTAATATCGCGATAAATGTAAAATTATGCCATGATCAAACTAATTCATTTATATGACTGAGGTTCCAATCTATAAAGAACGCTTGTCTCAGAGTTATCTCGGCTAAATGGTCAAACAAAAAGTGACTTTGTGATACACTGTTTAGTGATGGAAATTGCATTTGACAGGATATCAGATCAGACTGAATACATGTGACACCAAATGTTTCACATGTATTCAGAATATGTACTCTATTTAGTATTGAACCAAGTCGCCATTTAGCTGAGGTAATTCAGCCTAAGGCTGCGTATCCACCAAAGTAGTGCGAGGAAAATTCCAACCTTCGGATTACTTCTTTAGCTTTTGTCTTTTCTTCGAATGATCCTCAGCATACAGAAGAGTTACCTTGCATAGATGTGGTTAACAAGCAACGGGGACTGATTTTCTATTGGTCAGTTATATTTTAAGATGTTAAATAATTGCATTTGGGAGTTTGCCACTATAGAAACTATTATCAATATTTAGTATAATATATGTATATTTTATACTAAATATTGATAATAGTATATAAATAATAATAGTAATAAAAGATTTCTGGCCGTTGAAAAATCAGTTCTTTGAAAATGAAAAAAGGAACTAGAGTTTAACAACGTATTAATTATAATACAACGTATAAATTGTATCTAACTCAGGTACTCAATATCCCTACGTGTCTCTCATAATTTGGATTTCTCTTGAATCAGAAGTTCTAGTTTGTTTGTACACGAGTTTGTCGTAGATATATCATTTTTATATTATGAGTATTTATTCTAGGGTTTAATTAGACTTTGCTTATTTCGCTGCCGTATAATTGGTGTCCGAGTATATTTGGTGGTTTGGATAGCCATCCCTCTAAAGATGGCGCATAAGCCGTATTTTAAATTATATTCATATAGATACTTACTTGTTATCATATTTGTAAAGTTACCGTATTGCCGGCTTAGCAACGTAATAAACGCAATGATTATATTATGAATATTTGATATTTGATTATATACAATGATTACACTACAGTACGATTAATTTAAGAAGTGCGATTTGACAGTTGCTGTTTAGGGTTGAGGTGTCTACAAATGAGTTGTCAAAAAATCGATTTATAGGAATGAAATAGTTTCGATTACTCAATTCTAATAAAAGGTATAGATTTTGTTATAAGAGGAATATATGATAACCGATGCATTTCAACTTGCTAAACAAATATTTCAACTATTTTGATCGAGTTTTAGCTAAGAGAAATAAATTAAGGATATGAAAACGGTGACGATCTTATCACGTATTATTTTTTCGGCTAACGTTTGAAGCCTAAATACTAAATATTTATTCACTTTTTGGATTATTTTATTTTGTTAATATACGATAATATAGAATTCTTGTCTATATGAATGCCGTAAAAGAAACTTTCTAAACATACGGATGTAAAAATCTATTGGATAAATATGCACTTAGTAATTCCCTTGTTAAGCGACGATTTCTAAATTTAAGTCGATTTTTCTCCACCTCAGTAACGAAAATAAAGTCGCAACACTACATTCAATCAACAATTTTTCTGATTGATTGTAGGACGTAAACGCTTTACGTCACTGTTTTATGTTTGGTAAAATTTTTTGCAAAGTTACGTTCTATGGTCAGCTGTCAAATCGCACTTCTTAAATTAATTTCACTGTAATTGTTTTAGTTCTATGTATAGGCTTAAATCCACATAAATTATAAATGAGAGGACAGAAATAATATGCGAGCCGGTAGTGCGAGCTGTCCTATAGGACTCATATTCTTTACGCAACGAATCGTAGTCAAGCGTACATCGTGGTGCACGTGTTAAAATTGGTGGTGGCACTGCTAGTAAATTCAAACACAGGCATTTCTATTTCTCTCTGAAATGAAATGTAATGAAATATTTATTTCTCAACATGGCAATTACCTGTTCTTATTGACGTCAAATAAAACATGACTCTACCACCAGTTCGAAAAAACCTTCGTGAAGAAGAACTGGCAAGAAACTTTACGGGTTCATTTTTTTCAAAATAAATTTACAGAGTCTCTTTATGTCTATACAAAATTATTCTTATCCGCATCTGTTAGCTCGGCAAGTCTCCCTCCCCCCAAGTATCCAAACGACGAACACCCTCAAACGATACCCGTTCACGAGTTAACGTGGGATCCAGCCATCGCCCTCCTCAACCATGTTAAAGGGAAGTGAGCGACCCGTCACCCGACGCTACCATAAGAAGACGTACTTTAGTGACAATGACCGCTTTAGATATTCATCGGGACGAAGAACTCAACGAACAAACAGACACATTACACATGTTTTGTTACAAATACTAGTACAATTGTGTTAATGAGGGGATTATACCCAAGGGCTTTTATCATCCAAATAATCGGATAGTTTATAATATGCTTTTGCACACAACTATTATCTATTATAATAACAATCTATTATAAGTTCTTTGTTTAAATAAGTTAGTCAGGCAAAACTTGTCTATATTCGTAGCACTTAAAATATACCTTTTAAAGAGGCGTTTATTATCTTCTTATTCTTCACCACATCCCATCAGGTGAGATTGTACGTAAATGCGCACTTTGTAATTCTGTTGAAAGGTAGATGTTTCTATGTCAAATCATCTAACTAACGTTTGCTGAAATTATTATTCGGTATCGAATTCTCAAGCATTGCAAAATAAAAAGATACCAGGAGATCATATTTTACAAGAGCTATAAGTAATATAGTTATCACCACTACGAAGGTCACACACATATAACTATTTTCCCTCTTTTGTGGTTACAAAAACATTGTCATAAATTTTGGTTCGCTCTGATAACGTAGTTGTTTGTTTCTACGAAAACAAACTGACTTGGTTAAGTTTCTCAACTGTATTAAGTGGTCATACTTTTATGGAAACGATATTAGCTTTTCTCTGAATACAGCATTTAGAAACTGAGATAATATTTGATGTAAAGATTTTGAAGTTATAATTTTAAATCAAGTTTTCCATTTGAACGAAGAAAGAAGACTATAAACCTCATTGCTGTAATATATACTCATCTTAGATGAAATTCTGACACGTGTCAAATGCGATACTGTCCTTTTCTTTTCCTTGATTTCTGTAGCCAATACTAAGTTTTTGAAAGTGATAACTGATTTTAAAACAGAAAGATTACAGAGTTATATCAAAATTTCATACGTAGCTATATATTTTCCGTCTCATATGGTTCTTTCTCACAAACTAACCAAGTCAGATCTCAGTATAGTGTTGGGGACTTGTTATTTGGTTCCTAAAAAGACCGTAAAGTATGTTCGTAAAATAAAATATACAGAGGTCATTGTACGGTTTAACCCTATCGCTTGAGACACTTGCTTAATAATGTGATTCAACCAACAAGAGATCCCGTGGGTCAGTTGTATCCAATTTACCACTTCAGGTACAGTAAGACATAAAAGTGTCTGACTGCTTAATTAATAAATGACCAATTTACAGCCCACGACATTGAAATGGATATTCGTAATACAGAAATAGATACAAACCTATTTATCTTATTGATCGAGTTATAGATTAATAAGATAAATCAAATTGGTAATTGTTGTTATTCTATATAAAGAGATAAATAGATACCTCTAAAATAAAATTATTACCATTCTAGCCATGAAGATATTATTATAAGATTAACATGCAAAAATTGTTTGTTATTCATAGTAGTGGAAGACATAAGTAGTTTTTAGAAATTCAAAGTACTTAATTAATTTTATAACTACGTTGATTAAGGTGCCAATTCATTGAGATCAGAAATAGACCCATTTACCAAATTTATTTTTATTAAGTGGGCAAACTGGATTTTGGCATTCATTACTTGCAGGGTACATACTATTAGTATTGTACAGAAAGCTAAAGAATACGGGACAAAAAGGTCTTGTAAAGAAAGATGAAGTCGGTTTTTTATATATATTTATTTATTTACTTAAAGTACTGCCACATGATACATATAAAGAGTACACAGTTTCTTACTGTATCTGTATATATTTCTACTTATATCTGCAATAATGTTCTGATATGCATCACAATAACGGCGTACACTAGCTTTGTAACGAAAATTTTGTAATACAAAAATCAACAAAATACTCAGTCCAAACAATATTACTTAATTTGCGGGCAAAAAAATAAAAGCAATTGAAAATAAATTGCAACAACAATAACAAAAACAAAAGCTTATATCTTACTTAGTATTGGCAAAATATCTATACATTTTATTACTAAACTCAGGAACTCTATCATGAAAGATGTCTAAACTGGAAATTTTTTTAAAACAAATAGTTATAGTCAGAATAAATTCGTGCCAAAGAAGATTGTAGGCCGAGATTAGTCTTGGCGGTCGGAACAAAGAATAGTTTATGTATGCGATTTCTGGGATATTTATAAGGCACTGATAGCGACATGCTCGATATGAGGTTACTACAATTCAGTCTGCCATTTATAAATTTATGCAAGAAAACCATGCTCAACATCATTCGCCTACTAGAAAGACTTATCATTTTAAAATAAGATAGGCTCTGGTCATATGGCTGTCTATGAGAAAATATTCAACTTAAAATATTTACATAATAATTTTGAACCAACAATAAAACAAAATCTAATCACGCCAAGCAACGGTTTCCGATTTAGAATTCCATAGTTTTAATTCAGCCAACCTTTGAGCCGATTTGGCCTATGTCAATACCTAATTAGTCGAAGGACGGTAAACACCTAGTTAATAATAACTTTTTAAATTCATTTTCATATATATGCTACTGTGTTTCGGGTTTTTATTTTAGAGTAATATATATTAATTTATGTCCCAAAAAGATTGTGGTGGTAATTGTACCAAACCGAGAATGAGAGAGTGCAGAGTAGAATACAATGAGCTCTGTCTAGAACGTTTTAGATTGTGGTACAAAACTTACTTTACATGTACGCTTATTTGCATTCATATTAGAATATTACAAATTGCTTATGTCATATGGAAATAGTTGGTAGAAAGATTTGACATATGGTTAAAAGGAGATTCATTTCTGTTTTTCTAATTTGATTCTTTTCAGATTTAAACATACTTATGACATTTTTGGAATAAGTAGGTAACTTTAGTAGTTACTAACACATTGATTATTTTAGCACCATTAAATTATCATCTTCGGATTAAGAATAGGAATTGATTAATTGTTAGGAACATTGTGTGTGTAGCTGTAAATTAGTTTGACCATTCATGTTTTACAAAAATACGCGTTTTGTTGACTATAGAATTATATTACATTAAAATCTACTGTTTCAGTTAATTTTAGTTGATCTGAATATGTAGCCAAATAAATAATGGGCATTCAGTGCTCCGAATTCCTGACATCACAGACTGACTGACTACATTCGTTCTTAAAATAAAATTCGCGGTCGTTACTAGACCACGTTCTATTTTTAAAATGATTACGTTCCTGCACTAAACATTGTTCATTTCAACTAATGAATGTTTTTTATTAGACAATGATGCAAGTTAAAAGGTTGCTGCCAGGTCTATTGTTAAGTTTTAATTGTGAAAGTTCGGAAAAAGGGAAGAGCCATTCTTAGCGTGAGAGTGTGATAGTACACAATACTGGTACTGTTGTATAGATTGTCAGTTCCAATCGGTATTTTTAAACTAGATTATGCAGTCACTGAACTGTATTGATTATTTCTTACAACCTTTTAATACTATATATAATAAGCAGTAATAAGCAAACAGCAAAAGCAATTCAAAAGTAACATCTAGATTTAGAGGTTTTAATGGCGGCCGAGTCCGCATCCTTGTTTGAAACTAAAACTACTTCACCGTCTAAGTTTACTTCTGAATATGGGGATGATAAAACCAGTAAAATTGCATAAGTCCGAAGGACCGAAGTGTATTCTAATTTGGTCCTCATGTCGGTATATCATGAGCATAATTATCAATTACAGAACAAATTATTCATCCTGTTATGATTCATACGATCGTCTCCAGTCAAAAAGGGGACTTATTTTTTTAATTTGTTAAATATTCCTTATGTTTGTTTGTTTCAGGATCATGCCTACGTTGTTATCAATGCAACACGCAGATGGATCGGTCCTGTGGAGATCCTTTCTATGCTTATAAATATTTGACGGTAAGTAACCAAACAACATGAAAATATATTGTAATCTACCACCAGAACCCAATGTTTTCATTTTAATTGTTATTTGTTAATATACAAAAAAAAGCTTGCAAAGAAGAAAGTATTTTAATAGTAAATAAAAAACACTGAATAAATAAACAATTACACCGTAAGTAATTAAATTGCGTGTAACAGTAAGTAATAATATAGATATGTTTCTAATGACTATAATAGTAACAAAATTGTATAAAACCGGGATTGTTCATTTATTAATTGTTGTTGTTGAACCATAAATATAAATAGATAGAAAAAACATGAAAAGAACCTCGCCTAGATAATTGTATTTACCTCTAATGACTAGCATAGTTTATGTTATTATTCTCTTATCTTGATACTTATGTTTCTTGTCGTTACATAAGAAAGCACGTGCAAGTGTGCAATACAATCATCAGAAAAAAGTTATTTAATAGATTATACATTTATTACATAACAGTACAATTATAAATCAACATTAGCAAAAACACTTGTTGAATTCGATCACTAAATTATATTGTTCATAGGTCAATGAGGCCAAATAGATGTTAATTACTTGTGATGACCTGACCATGTGATCAAAGATGTACGAGGAAGCTTAAATGATTCCTTCCGTACAGACTTGTGACGTGCGTTGTAATTGTACTTGAAACAGCACGGCGTTCGTTGAACTAAAGATGTTATTTTAAATTATGTTCCAGGACTGCCAAGAACAAAGGGCTGTCAACTGGAACAACGAGTACTTGAGCAACATCCTGCCTTCCAGCTTACTGTACAGCACCCAGGGCGCTCCCAGATACTGCCACAAGATTGTCATGCGTTAGTATTTACTAATATACCTATAGGTACATTGTCTAAATACTCTCTCTATCATAATCACCTTTTCGCTTAAAGACACTTCATAGTGGATGACATAGAAGCAGGACATCTAGACGGCCAAAAGACAAAGACATAAAAACAGAATATCTAGTTAGCACGATGACATCTGGATGCAATAAAAGAAGTATGATCAAAAAAAAAAAATTTGTTGGCGTACAAAAACGTATTTTTTTTACTGCTTACATACAGGCATGTGATACAGGATGTTTCTTTATAATCTGGATAGTGTCCGTTCTATTGGCAAAAAATCTATAAAAACCGATTTAGGGCTGATTCTTACTTAGATAACTATTATCAGTTGGAAAATTTTAAGATGATAGTTAAATGACGATTAAAAAACCAGCCCTTTCCCCGTTTCATTCGAAGAAAAATAAATAAACAATGAATAAAAATATATCTTTATAGTATTAGCGTAGAGAAATAGCAACATATTGTTACCATTCAATTAAACCACATTAAAATCTTTACATTACAGAAGACGGGCATACAATCCGTACTTGCCTCGACGTCAACCCCAACGATATGAGCCAGACCTGTCGCGCTCTACACCAACAAGGGTCCAACAATTTGAAATACTGCAATGTCTGTGACAAGGACTCCTGCAACGGTGCTGGTTCCATTGCTGCTTCAGCTCCACTCGCCATAGTAGCACTGCTGGCCAGTTATTTATACTACAAACAGTAAAAAAACTTGGCTTGGTGCAAACCAACTGCTAGCCACAGCCACCGGTGGTGGGAACAAGCCATGTATTTTCAAGCATTATGTTGCTACTTATGGCTACTCTAGAATATTCATTATCTTTTGAACAGTCATAAGGGATTTTGGTGATCTCTAAACACGCAGTTGTGGTTAGTAGTAAGCTTGCAGCGAACCTTATTTTATTCATTTATGTACCTAAGTTTTTTAAGTACCTTACACAAGCTTTACAAAGCCTCTTTAATATTAGTTCAGTGCCAAAGCAGCAATAAAAAGAGCTTTTTGCGTCTCGTCGAGATCTTTGGCATTTTAAAGATTAGTTGTAAGAGTTAAAACGTATAGATTGAAAAATGTGACCTTATTAATTGCAATAATTAATATTACAGATTACTTTGTTGTATTTATCTAATGTTAAAAATAATGGCAGTGTAAATAATATTATAATAGCGTCTGAAAATAGCTGTGGTTGTAATAGAATGTGTCTTTATGAATTATTCATGTAATTAATTTATTCATAAATTAAAAACATTAAGATTTTACAGTCCCTGTTACCGTTCTGTTAAAAATTGCATTTTAAAGATTGTTTATGGTAATTTTTAAAACCAACGTATATTGTCATTTTTTTAAAATAAAATGAAATAAACACAGTCTGCCTTTTCTTATTCCTTAGAGATGTACATACGTTATACGTTCTATACGATTCCTTTATTTATAAGTCCCAAACTATAAAGCTTCGTCTAATACGCTCTGCAAAATAATAAATAAGGATCAAAAAGTGTTCACTTTATTCAAAGGTACGTTGACGCAATGACATATTACATAAAGACAAGTTGTCCGCTCTCAATAATGGCAACGCAAATGCAAGGCTATTGCCCGCCATTTCAATTAGTCTTGTGCAACCCAGTGTCGTGGCTAAACGTCAACCAAAATTTATTCCAAATTCTTTTTTTAATACCGTACAATGCCTTCTTGTGTGTTTAGATTAGACAGTGTACTAATTACACTCTAACTGTTAAAGAAAGAATAAACGTTTCTTTTCATGCGTAAGTACTATTTTTTATAACTATATTATTTATTACTTTACTTTGCTATTTAAAATGACGTTTTAAAATTGACATGGCTATGCATTTCAACAAACTGATGATTTTGTATGTGGGAGTAAAAGAGACATCGCTATATATACTGTGACAATTTACGTACTACGTCACATACGCTCGCGACCAATTAGTGCGAAACAACGTCACGAAGTACATAGATATTTCTTCCTTACAACAAGTAAACCGTATTGTTCTTTATTTCTCCCACAAATTATATTACTGTATATATCGGGTAGATTTCTATAGTTAAGTTGACGCCGTTTTTTTGTGCGGTAAGTCATACCCAAAGTATGACTTCTCTATATGTAATATGTCATTGCATTGACGTGGTTGTGTTTCGGTAAAAAGGAAAGAAGAGTCAGTGTAATTACAATAAAAAATTAAATTCCTATTTAAGAATACTGTCGGCCACGCATCCTTAATCGATAGCGACAACGATAATTGATGTCCATGGGCACACAGACTCCTTACCATGTAGTGACATGTTGGCCGACTGTAAAAATGTGGACAAGTAAAGCCAACTGACCAAACAGCGGATTGCTTAATTTCTCTGGCGACGAAAGCAATTTTTTTGTAATGACGCCATTGTTTAATAAAATAGCCTTAAAACCATACAATGTAGTAAGTTAATTGAAAAATGGCAGTCACGGTCGCTGCGGTGCTACAGTTCGATTTTGGTTCGTGTTGCCAAAGAGTGGAACGATCTGTGTGCGTCTGTTTTTCCAAACAGATATAACCCTGGAGCTTTCAAGCGTAGCATGAATAGCTACTTATTGGACAAGCGCGAATCGTCCTTGTCCTTATTTGTTCATTCCACCAGGTGATATGGAAGACAAACGCAAGCCAATTTATTGCATATTTCCAAACACCTTTCCTTAATTGGTAAACAACTTTCAGCACATATACAGCTTACAAAGATTTAGCAAAATACTTGGCTTGAAACTTGTCGACACAGCCGAGCAAATGAATGAGCCTTATTAAAGACACATGAGGATGAGGTGAGCATATACTCATAATCCCTAAATCAAGGAGAATTCTGGGCTGGTATAGTGACCAAATAAATTTAATGAGAGTAAGTAAACAAAATTAGAAGTTGTACCGATTGTAACACACCTTGCCCATCTTTGCTTTATTAAGGGAACTTTTCTTCTCCACTAAAACAGGCGATTATCACACCTTTGTACTAGGGTGGGGAAACGTGATTGGTCATATAAGTAATTATAGACTTGGTGTTTCTGGCGATCTCAAAAGTATTGGAAAAGTTAATTAACAAAACATTTCTTAATTATAAGTTTCTGTCTATTATGAATTTAGACAAAATAAATAAATTAAAGTTGCTGTGACTGATTTGACGTATGTGGTTACTGATCTCTGGTCACAAAAAAATAATTTTTTAACCTTTTAAATCTCCATATTTAAATAATACAGCAGAAATACTGTATGTACTGAAATACTGACCCAGTTTTCAGAATGTACCTTTTGCAGACCTTTTCGATTGAAAAGCGACTGCCAGGTGCCACCACTGCGACAACCCGACAACGAGGAAACGCTGGAGGTATGCCCCGCGTGTGATGTGGAGCGTAACGCGTTCGGCTCTGGATTGGGTACCGATTTTTCGCACCCGACCAATGTTCGCGCTATGGTCCAGAGAAAGAGGTCGTGGCAGGTGGTGCGAACCTTCTGCGAGGCCGTTATGCTCGCAAAAGAGGCGGCGGAGAGGTCGAGGGAAGATTCTGCATCCTCCCTTTCGCTTCGTCGTCGTTGCACGGAACGCCAGAGGGCGGCTTTCATCGCTGAGAGCTTCCCTCCCCGCAGTCCCATGAGTCTTTGGTGGCGGTTTTAGGGGATTCCGCCTCCGGTCCAGGGTTTGAGATGGGGCGTCCACTTCTTGCGCACCATCTCATGAGGGACGACTAGAGAGGGACCCTTCCCTCTCGGGACGTCACTGGCACTGCACAGAGCACTGGCTAGAGCTGTCAGGCCTCGAACAAAATGCGCAAGCTCCTCGTGCCCGGCTCCATGCGTCCAGACGGAAGCCACAGGTTTTAGCCGGTAGGAGTCCAGCATCACCTGACCACGGCCCGCTGGTTCGAATCTCTATGAAGATTTTTCTTAGTAAAAAAAAAGTATACAAAATGTAGAGCCCAGCAGAATATTAAGGAATAGTTCTAGACCAGCACCTTCACACCTTTGTATGTCTAATCACGTGCCACAGAACTAGCATGATATTTAAAACATTAAGGCACGTTGTACCGCGAGCATTTGCTAGATCACATTCAACTAGATATATTTTCCAAGAGCACCATTTTTCGCAGCGTGGTGAACAAGGTGCATTCACGTGGGACTTGACCCACTTAAAACACAATGGTATGCCTCCGTCGCCCTTGCTGGGGCTCACGGTTTGCCGTTGGTAATACCTGCGAGCCCCAGCGTCTAAGCCTGGCCGCAGTAGCCCAGCTCCTAAATCTGAGGATGGTCTGGTATACGGAACCATCCCCCCAGCCAAAGCCATGGAAGCCGAAGCAGGTCCCCTCACCTGCTATGGCTGGCTTTCAAGAGGGAGACGGCGGGTGTTCCTCTTTCTCCTTCCCGTCCTCCGCTTGCGATGGAGCGGCGTTGCTAAGGCGTCACCCTCCCTCCCCACCGCATTGCCGCCTCCTTCTGCAACTTCACCCACTCACAGAAAAAGACCATGGCCGCAAGGGCCTCTCTGCTCCCCGCATGGCTTTTACCAAGCTGGGAAGTGAAAGGCCCCTCCCGACGACAGAGGCCAATTCGAGCCGTTGCCGACTCCACACCGGGCACACCTCCAAGGTGCTTGGCTTTGTCGTCGGACGCCCCACAGTGGTGACACTCCAAGAGCACCTGCTGCAATCGATACTAACCCACGATATTTCCGTTAGGGATGGCGCTGCAAAATCATGATATCTGGTAATTAAATGTGCTCAACAAAACTTAAATAAAGCATTTTACTTAAAAAAGGAACTTTTCGTACGCAATGCCTTTACCACCTCAACTCTCATAATTCTGAATGATTATTTTATATCTTCAGCATGGTACTTCAAAAGTACAATCCATATGATCCAGGGAACACCGGAAGGAGTAAGGACAAAATGGCGCTAGTTCCTAAAACTTATATTATTTGTGCAAGTATCCAACACCCATAAAAAAATTTCAGCTACCCTCTTTAACTCAATGAAGCCAAACCTACGAGGACTGTAAAATATTAATTTCAAATGGTCAATATCAGCGGATTATGACTAGACAGAGAAATTGTTAAGAGGCCATACCATTATTATAATTCCAACATATACCGAAAGTTATTGCATAGTTTCTTTGTTAATAAGCCTTCATCACGTGACACAGGAACGTGAATAATTTCATCGAGCTACAGCAATAGATTTTAGTATCTGTTTTGAAAATAATATAGAGTTAAATAAAGGATTCAAAATTAAATATAAAACATTGTATTTGATAGATAAAAACTAGATTTTTTATAATATTGAAGTTTGATTACAGGCAATTCTTAAATCCTTGTTAAGTCCCTAGAAAAACTCTTGATATATCCAATAAACTCTATGGGTTTTAGTCATTGAATTACTATATACTAACCTACTAGAATAGTCACGTAGCACGAAAACTATGCGGGCGACTGCGGGGAGAGGTAATAGAATATACTCAACAGATGCAACATTTTGAACGCCTATAAGAATTTGGTGCCTAGAAATCTAGTTCACTATTTATCGAGTGTTCACTTTTTTTGCAGTATCACAATTTTAACCATTTTGAGAAATTTATTTCATTTCTATGAAAAATTAAATTAGAAAGAAAAAAGAAAGTTATCTCTGATTTTCTTATTTAGATCGGCAGTCTTACTTATCGTAATTTTTAAAACAGTAATATATTTGACCTTCATCTATACAACGTGATGAAGTCAGTTGCATTATTTAAAGTTAAACTTTTTTTAGATTTTCTTTAAAAAAATAAACTATTTTAATTATTTTGAAATTCTGAAACTGCAAACGATGTAAAAATTTGTCTACTTATGGAAAAAAAATGGACACCCAATTGCCTCTCCTCTTGCATTTGATGACAAAATGAAGTTGCATACTATAAACTAGAATATAAATAATAAAAGTGAATGACTCAGTGTTATTAGGATCACCTGGTGTCTTCTAAACAAAACTGTGTAACAAAGTTTATTATGTGAAGATCTCGTCTGGGGTGGTACTGAACTACGGTCGGCAACACAATATTGATCGACAGTAAATAAATGAAAATTTATTTTGTCAATAACATCAACGATTAATTATGTTTATAGGCACGGGCAACTTACCGTCAGGAGGATCGGTTTTTCATTTGCCAGCTTTGAGAAAGTACAAAAAAAACATTATAAGAAACAAAATCCCAATGAAATGTACATTTTACTTTCCCATGAGGAGTTTCTCGTCTTAACATTACACAACTCACATTATTTCGAACTCTCAGTAATTCGAAGTATTTTGTAAAACCTATTAATTTTGAATTATCGAGTGGCGGCTGTTTAACCTGTATTACATTCTCGCACGTCAACGAGGATATAGCGAACTTCTATTGATTGATTTATTGTAATCAGCAATTTTTTTGCCGTATTTTAAAAATTTTGCAAATTTTGTTACACACTTACTAATAAACTTTATGCTCAGTAATTATTACTTTTCACAAAAAACTTCAAAGAGTAGTAATATGCTTCAAAACGGTTTCGAAAGAAAATTAAAGAAATACAGTGTTTTGTGTTCCGTAAAACAGGTGGTAGATTTTTATACTTCCTTATTTGTGCGATGGTATTAAAGTATAAAATTGCATACAGACAAGACAAACAAGTTTAATGATTTGTTAAAGGTTCTCAAATAAATTAGTGATATCTTATGTTCTTTGAGAAATTGGTACTGAAAAAGTAAGTATTTGAAATAAATTACATATTAATGTGTAAATGACACCCATGTTATTTTTTGGAAGTTTATCTTCACGAAAGTCTTTCCGAACCAGTGGTAGATTCAATATACGACGTCATAAGCCAAGATCTGTCCCCTCGGGTGCCCCTAGGCGTATCGTATGTAGGAGTAGTTTAAGTTCCGGCTTAGCGCCATCAGCGCTATGCTACAAAGACCGGTGAATTTTGAAAGCCCAATAAAGGCCATAAATAAAACGTCCATTTCGAAAAGAAGCTCGTCAAAAAGAAGTCATATTGGAATTTGTATTTGAAAGTCTCTTAATGTGAAGGAATGCTCACAAGCATGTGTTTTTGTATTTTTAATTTTATGTCAAAGTATAATGGACTAGTGAACATAGTTGTGGAGGAGCATCTGTGAGTTATTTTAGGCATGGAAGAGGATGCACCAGCCACTATATGGTAATAGTTTTTTGTGATGCGAAACAGAAAATTTATTCATTATCTTTCCCCGGATAGATTAATTACATTTTAAGCTTGGTATCACGTGTTAACTGAATACACATTTGATCCCAATAGCAGTTTTAATTCGACTTAGAAGTTTAATGCATATAATTCATATGCTTTTGGATTGCGTTGTTTCTTGGAACCTTTATTTGGAAGGTGGAATATGATGGAATTATAAATTCAACAAAAATGTTACGTGTATTAATACTTATACACTATGCCATTACAATGAATCATTAGCTAGATATCACCGCTTCAGAATTACATGTAGCCAAAAAACTATGTTGTCGAGGGCCGCGCCTTGCCTTATGCATCGTACGATTAGTGGCGACACTTGAGTTTTACTTAAAGCATGAATATCCTTAAGTGTCGTAGAAATAGCAAAGTAATTTTGGACTATTGATATTTTATGGATAATTTATTGAAACAAGTAGCCAGTTTTTGCAGTAAAGAAGTATTCCGAATCAGTAGTAGATATTCTGAGTAACGTAACGTTAGTGGTGGCAATGGGCCTGGGTGTCACTTGATATTAGGTGGGTATGATATAAAATTGCTGATTATAATTTGGAAAATAACATTATAGGTATTTATAAACATGAATACCTAAAAGGAGATTCGGATCCTTAACTAAGAGCATGAGTGGTCTCAGTTTAAGTTTAGATAAATCTGTTGTGAGCTCTATTAAATCTAGTACACCAAGTCTGGTAAATCTGATTAACCCACAAATAAAACCTATATAGAATAAAAAATATCCATATCCTCACTTAGGCTTGGATATTGTATGTAGCCAAGCCTAAGTTTTAGTTAACTGAAAAAAAAAGTAATAAAGATTACCGAATGCAAAGGCTTACATTTTGAAATTTTCATTTGAATTTGAAAATAACAGAAAAACTAAGGCATGTTGAAAAATCTATAAGTTTACAGATTTGCTTGAAGTGATATAGTGTAACATATAACCTATGTGACTGGAGAAGGCTTAACACTTTTATCTACAAAATTATCTTAAGTGGCCGGTCGCCACAGTTGTGTTAGCAAATCCTGAAATGCACATACATGACGTTCTAAGAAAACGTGGAAAATATTTACCGAATATTTATTTAGCTAGCAATATATTTCTGTAAACATAGTAGGATAAAATGCACGTAAATATAAAATTAGGTTCTAACCAAGCTGTTACGGAGCGATAGCGTTTTGAGATATTTCATATAAAGTTTCCGTTATCACTATCTTCGTTATACATGTTTTAATTTCTTCCTTGCGAAAGAAAACCTAAAGCATGTGCTTAAAGTTAAAGACGCTTTGTCAAGAGCAGGAACGGACAAGCAAAGATTACAATTAGGACCATTTGTGTGACAGTATATAGGCAAAGATGGATATACAACGCAGGTCAATGCCGATTTGTAAAGACCAGTTATAAAAATACTTTTAATTACCTTATCAACCACACGTGATGTGCGTTTTTTTCACCTGTGACAAGAGTCTTGATGTAAGACTGAAAATACATTACGTGTACCGATAGATCTACCCGTGATCTGTGATCCTGTGATCTACCATGTACGAAGAAGCAGGTTCTTTTATCGAGGTTGCACCCTATATCGTATAGACTAACAAAGAAGAGGGGCGCGTCTTCGTGAATGGCACTTGTTATAACTTCTCAAAGAAACGACGTCTTTAAGTCAATAAAGATTAGTAGAACTAATGCAGGGAACTGATTACTACGTAAAATATGCAAAGTATTTACATCTATAAACTAAAATACTACATTAGTAAAATAATCATTGTTGTTAAGATACTGTCTTCACAGTTTTTACCGTCACGGTCATCGTGCCACAAGATCTTAGTTGTTTTTTACTTAGTTTTTTAAACACCATTTGTATAACAATATAATTATAACTATCCACCGTATAACGATCACGGCCTTATTTCATTTCTGCCGTTTAGAATAGTGACACAGTTACATTAGCTGCAATTTAAAAAATGTATAAAATTGTGTTAATCAATTTAGTATTGTTTTTAATATATTGGGAAGGTAAGTGTTGACATATTAAATTATTTTAAATTTTTTTTTTGAATATAAAACTTATTAACTAAAATTGTAAAAAATAAGTGTCTTAACCAATTCATTATAACCACACGGTAATAAATATATTGCCTATTAATCCTAAAATAAATTGTAACCGCCAATCAAAATTTACAATTTGATATTTTAAACCGATTTTGGGGGAAGTCCTGAACATAAAATGATATCATGATTAAAAAAAAGTTAATCTGTAACTAGTGAAAACTGCATTATCTCTTATCGTTGGTTACTCGGAAATAGCTATAATTCGGTAGGTAGGGAAATATATTATCTTATCCATTTTTAATTAAACCGTGATGAACGTATTTCAAATAGATTTTGATAAGGTTTGTAATACTTACACATAGTTAACACATTTAGATGCATTAGCAGATTTTAAGGATTAATCGACTATTTTTGGAAATATAAACTTTATTCAATTTAGGAAAGAAACTGACAAAATGTGGTATTATAAGGTATTTGCAAATATTTATGAATACAACTTATGTTAGATTGTAACGACTTATCAAAAGAAGACTATTTTAATTGTATAGATTCGAGAAATGAATTTATCAAATAACTATTATTTAACAAACTATTTCATATGTCACTTTCATGCCATTGTCTAGTTTCATTGTGTTCATGTCAAAAACTTAAACAAAAATTAATATTTTCAGATATATGAATCATTACCCAAATATCGACTTTCCATTCAGGCGGCTTGCGTCCATTTTAATCCACAATATCAAGATAGGGACTAATTGCAACCATTATCTTTACATTCTAAACAGATAAAGTGGGCGTATAAAATTACTATCAATAAGTTTCATGCGCACTTTTAGTGGTTGTGTAAACCTTAACTCGGCTAGACGATAAACAGAAAATAAAAATTAATAAAAATTTTGTGAATAAAAAAATGAATATCTTAAAATCAGGCACACTTGTTTTCATTTTAGTGATAGCCGTATTGACAGAAAAAAGTAAGTTCTTTTTTTAAATTAATTTCGTTGAAAGAATTTCGAAGCGATATGCAATCTTGATAATCATATAGTGTTCTTTTTTGTGCTGTAAGAAGTGACTTATTTAACTTTTATTTAATTATTTAAAATTATAAAATTTTATTAATAAGTAATTGGATTTGTTGGATTGGACTGTAAGAAAGTCACTTAATATTTTCTATATTTTTCGCCTTCGCCTTTTATCATACATATTTTTTATTAGAAGATAAAGCAAAATGTCTTTCAAACAAAAATAGTAAAAATATCTAAAGCTTTGCTTATTCAGTCCAGTATTTATTTGAAGTATTGGGCTCAATAAATATTTTATTTTTGTTTCAGGTAGTGCTCTGCAGTGCTATGTTTGTGACGACTGCGAAACAGATTATGAAGATAAAATTCAAACATGTGAACCTCGGCTTCCACCTCCTATAACTGAAGGACCTTCAATCGATTCTACAGCAACCGATGCGCCAGCAACAAATGCGCCAGTAACAGATGCCCCGGTTACAGGTGCTCCAGTAACAGTCCCTCCAGTTACAGACCTTCCAGGAACAGACCCTCCAGTTACAGACCTTCCAATAACAGATAGTCCAGATACAGACCTCCCAGTAACAGATGGTCCAGTTACAGACCTTCCAGTAACAGATGGTCCTGTTACAGACCTCCCAGTAACAGATGGTCCAGTTACAGACCTTCCAGTAACAGATGGTCCTGTTACAAACCTTCCAGTAACAGATTCTACTGTTACGGATGCACCAGTAACCGATGCCCCGGGAACAGACGCACCAGGCACAGAGCCTCCGGCTACAGATGCTCCAGCCACAGATGCTCCGGCCACAGATGCTCCAGCCACAAATGCTCCAGCCACAGATGCTCCAGCCACAGATGCTCCAGCCACAAATGCTCCAGCCACAGATGCTCCAGCCACAGATGCTCCAGCCACAAATGCTCCAGCCACAGATGCTCCTGCCACCAACCCTCCAGCTATTAACCCTCCTGCAACAGAAACTCCTGCTACGAACCCTCCAGCTACAGATTCTCCTGCCACAAACCCTCCGGCTACCAACCCTCCTGTGACAGAGGGTCCAGTGACCAACCCTCCGGCCACAGAAGCTCCTGCCACGAACCCTCCAGCTACAGATTCTCCTGCAACCATCCCTCCGGCCACAGATGCTCCTGCCACCAACCCTTCAACTACTAACCCTCCTGCGACAGAAGCTCCTGCTACGAACCCTCCAGCTACAGATACTCCTGCCACCAACCCTCCGGCTACCAACCCTCCTGTGACAGAGGCTCCAGTGACCAACCCTCCGGCCACAGAAGCGCCATCTGCTAATCCTGACCCTACAGATGCACTGCCCACAAACCCTCCCGCCACAGCTGCTCCTGCCACCAACCTTCCAGTCACAGAATCTCCAGTCACCGAACCCCCAGCTACAGATGGGCCAGTGACCAACCCGCCTTCTGAAACTACAGCCCCAGGCAGCGGTGACTCAACTATTCCGCAACAGCCAGCACCAAGTGTAAAAGTAAGTCTTATTGGGTTTATTTTTTGGTATTATTTTAAGGAATATGGTTTGAAAGGCCACGAGCAGATTCGTTTCATATGCATTACTTTATGTGCATGCGAGCATCAATTTGTTTTCTTAAGTTTGTTGACTCTGTAGATTGTTTGCTTCGTTTCCCAAACTTTAATAAAAACATATATTTATTGTTATGGTCTACAAAAAAAATGTATTCTTTGTAAAAGTCCCCTGGATAAGGATATTCTAGGGTATATAGGTTTTGGGAACGATAGATCAAAGCCGTTATTTAATCCAAGATGCGTTCATGATCATTTATATACTCGTAGAATAGTTTCTACTAGCTTATTTGCATTGTTTTCTATCAATTTAATTGTTCAAGTTCTTTGAATTCTTCACATGGCTATATGAATAATGAATATATATTCAATACCAAGCATTTTTGTCCAAACACGTAAATAATTGTGAGGCAATAAACAATACCTTGACTATTGACATTTTATAATAAATTGTAAATTATTTTCAAAACATTTTAATCACATCGTCAGAAAAAATTTATAATAAAGCTATAACAAAATAACAATGGCCCGCGTTTGTCGGTTGCAAAACTGCAATTTCAGTTTCCGAATTTCGTTTAAGGAAAACCGAACTGTTATCATAAATTTTTGCTTATTAGTAGTAAAGGATAAAAAGAGAAAGTCGCATTCCGCACTGAGAAGTTATACCTATAACAACGCGAGCTATAAAATTGATAGAGTATTATTTGTTTCAGCTCATTGGCACTCACAGAAGATTCCTAAGATCTTTGAAACAACTTCGAAATGAGGGAGATGCAAGGTGTGCTGTCACCTCGTATGAAGGTAAAACTTTTTACAATAATTACATTTTTCCTTTTTACTGTAATAATAATCAGTTAGTCTTGAAGTATAGATTGTCCATAGATTGACATTTATTGATTTGACCAGCTTATATGTTCAATAAAGGGTGGCGCTGCGTTCTATGCATAAAATAAGTTTTATATTTAGTCACGTAGCAAATGCTTTCGTTTGAATTTTTAGAATATATAAGTCGGTCGTATTGTAATGGAATTCGCCTGGTTATCGGAAAGTTCTGACACGGTTTGTACACGGTTTGACAGGCTTTCAATATTTAAATCATTCAATAGATTTTTGTTCACCATTGTTATTTTTGAGCGATGTATCGATACTCGCATCATATTTAAATTAGCTATTGAATATTATATTATATGAATTCTCTGGATTCTCATTTATAAAAAAAATATTATATGAGCTGAATAAAAATGGGCTGAAATTTCAATCAAATAACATGCGGTTATTTCAAAAGAATGTTGGCAGAGCTGACGCCAAACCTCCATGATTTACCTTTTAAATAGTTTCTATGCTTTTGTTTCCAGAAAGCGGCATAACTAAAGTTGTAAGAGGTTGTTCTTACCAATCGGATGACGATGAGGCCCGCTGCAAAGAACTTTCAGGCTTTAATGGTGATTTCAAGGTCTGCAAAGTTTGCGACGACGACTTGTGCAATTCCGCGGCCACAACCGCAGTAGCATTGGTTTTGATCATTGCTAGTGTTTTCCTTACTACATAAGTAAATAGTAACCAAGTTTGTGTAAAATAAATCCAAACTAGAATAAAACCAAATTTTAAATGTGATCTTAGGTTATTTAACTGCAAAGTGACAATATGTAAATATCTATGACTAATTTATGCTTACAAGAATTTAGTTTAGTTTTAGGGGAGCACCGACTGACCTAGCGGGTTTTATTTCTTAAATAATTTAAATTGTGATTGGATGATGACTAAAATGTTGAATTATATTTTTAAATCGTGGTTTTATTTTTTTAATAATAAGTAATTAAACTCCGTAACTAAAACCTTGCTAACAAAGTACAGAATAATTAGTAGTAGTTTCACCCAGTAACTAAGAGAACAATATTTTTCTAAATGAAATGCAGCTTATGTATTTTTTTGTATCTGTTACAATAGAGCAAAATTTCATAATAATCGTAGTTAATTTTTGAAAGCGTTTCAGACAAACAATTAAACTTGCTTTGTCATTCATAATATTAGTTAGCGTTTTATATACTTTAAGGTATATCCTTTGACATCGTATTTCTAAAGTTTTAAACGCCTTGATTGCAAATAAACATTCCATGCAAACATAAAAGGTCTGAGTTGTCTAAGATCCTGGAGATTTTTGTCCTTCCTATTTTACTTTACAGTTCACGTTACTATATTCGGTTCAAAGCAAGGGGAACAACCAGCTTGGAGTTAACCACTTATACATCAACATCAAACCGGAAATAAATGTTTCTTATAAATAGGCCCTCCTTAATAATTTTCAACCACCTGGCCGTGAAACATGGTCGACGTCATCCAAATATAAAACCAACCGCTAGTGGTAATCGCTCATATCGAACATAGATATCAGATAAAATTATCGATTTAAGATAGCGTGCCTTTCATGTTCACGTATTCAGATTGCAATCTGATTATAAGTCACTAATTAAAACTCTTTATATTGATTCTGATTCATCCTAGGATATACAAAGTTTTAACCCTTTTAACTTACTCACAAGAACTCACAACCCGTTTTACTTACTTGACAGTATTATAAAGAGCTTTTTATATTTAAGAATTCTCTTCAAAGTATTTTTTGCGAAATATGAAGCACCTGGATACTGGAAAAGTAAAACAAATTTTTAGAGCTAATTCAGGACTGTACGTGTACCTGATTCAAAATTTCGATATTTTGCTACAATAAGTAGTCACTTGTGTCCTGCGGTGAGTGACCTTGTCTTGTCAGGATGCAGGATGCTGCGCTGCTTGGTATCCGAAACACTCGATAGAAGCTAGAAGCTAGGTGACCACAAACTGGCCATCGCGATGAACACTGGATACAGTGCTGTCTAACAGGCAAAAGCTGGTTCTTCGACATTGTTAATTTCAAATAGCCAGTCTTAACGAAATTTACTGGTCTCCTAATGTGTTCATATATAATTTGTTCAAGTGATTCTAGTAAGTAATTGAATTTCTCAAGGAGCTTTGTTTCAGTTTCTGAATACCTTAGGTTTCTCCCTCTAGAAAATATATATATTTAAAATTTCATAGCCGGCAAACAAGAACACGACCCACCTGGAAGTAAGCGGCAATTGTGGCCATGGACATCATTAATCTAAGCTGTTATTTGAGCTTTAACAAGAAATTAAAGGGGCAGTTATCTCATTCACAAAAAACTATACGGTTTCAAACTAGAAATGAGCTGTACATATTTTGTTTAGTCCATTAAGTATTAAACATTAAAATTATAACGAACAGTTACAAAGCCAAAACAACAAAAGAAATAAAAAAGCAGGTAAATAGAATCTTGCTGGTCAAATCAGCGGGTAGTCAAATATTTCATGCATAGAACCAACTGTCACACTTTTATTAAAATGTTATGAAGTTGTGTTTTTCTTAAACTTTAAGGCAAGATTATTATTTAAGCAAGTAGTCTTATATGAGCTGGTAAGAATTTTAAAATATTGCTCAATTATAAGGGCTAAGATATTTCATATTTGGTCTAACAATATATTTCACAAGGTCCTGTATACTATCTATATCAATTCGAATGTAGTCAGGACCATTACTACTTAGCCCGTAAGATAATACAAAAGTAATACAAGCATTATATAAAAGTCAATGTGTCTCAATAGTCCTTCCTCTCTTAATAACAACAATATAGGCCAAAACCGCTCTAATCTTATCACAAATGTGATCTTTTTTTTTTGGTTCCCCTCCACGGGAAGGGCAGGAGGATATAAAAAATGCTCTGACGCATACTCCGCGCGCGCGATCGGAGTTATGTGGGACTCGTCCCGACGCCTACCAGAACCATACCCACTAAAAAACCCCCTGTCGGCTCGTGCATTTTTGCTACTCAGCCTTCATCTGAGCGACGGCCAATTGGAGAAAGAGGGCCCTTAAGGGGTCACCCGCTGGGATTTACATAGCACTGAAGGTGCTCAAAATGAAAAGTAAAGAATTAGAATTTGTGGCCTGAAGAGCCTCGAGATCTAAAGTTAATTGCGTGGGTTCGCCAGTGTGCGCGTTTCGCGGTCTAGCGACTTTGAATTTCAAATCTAAGACAGGAGCAGTATATGAGACTGAATCTCGAACAAGATGATTGGGATGGGATTCGGCGCGTTTGAAGAACGATTCTGAGAGTGTTTTGAGGTGCTGTTGCACTGTAGGTAGTTCAAGATCTCTGTGCAGGTCCGCGTTACGCACGTACCAAGGTGCGTTTGTGGCCCTGCGGCAGAAGAGATTTTGAACTACCTGCAGTTTATACAGGACGGAGGGTTTGGCGTGGGCAAAGACTGGCGAAGCATATGACATGACGGGTCTAACGCAGACCTTATAAAGCGTACGTTTATTTCTAAAAGACATTTTAATTTTTCTTCCTATCATACTATATAGGCGGCTTAAGTAAAAACACGCGAGTTTCGTTACTCTATCGACGTGTGGCTTGAAAGAAAGCGTCTGATCTAAGGTGACGCCTAAGTATTTGATACTGCCCTTCCAGGGGATGGGAATACCTAACATTCGAATGTGGGGATCGTTGTAGCGATTACGACGTTTGTGGTCGAATTGAATAGCAGAACTCTTCTCTGGGTTGACATCGATACGCCATTTTTGAAACCAAACACCGAGGGCGTTTACGGCCTTTTGGAGTCTGGTGATGTTATACGGGATTGCTTGACCTTTAGTGTAAAGGGCGGTATCGTCTGCAAAGAGGGCGAGTTCGATGACTTTCGGCGGGATGGGGATGTCGTTAGTGTACACAGTGTACAGCAGAGGGGCGAGGATCAGTCCTTGCGCAAAGCTCAGGCTTTGCGGGACTCCAGCCTTTATGGTACGAGGCGCGGAGAGCGTGCCTTCATGTTTGAATCGAAACGTACGGTCTTTAAGAAACGATGCAATTAATCTGACTAGGTGAACAGGTAAGCCTATTTTATAGAGTTTAAAGACGAGATCGCTGTGCCAGACTTTGTCGAAAGCCTTGGCTACATCAAAGAGAACCGCGATCGTTTTCTTTCGTTTCGGATAGAATCCTTCGAGTATGTACTCGACGATTCGACGGACTTGCTGAGGACAGGAGTGCTTAGCGCGAAAGCCGAACTGGTGGGGAATAATGAGAGGGTCGCCATCCGTTGGAAACAGATGGTTCCGCATTCGAGAGAGTATGACTCTTTCGAGAAGTTTAGACATTGCCTTGAGGAGGCTGATGGGTCTGTGATTAGCCGAGTCATTCAGAGGTTTACCCGGCTTGGGAATGCCCATGACTGTCGCTTCTTTCCAGGCTTTTGGAAAGTAGCTGTGGTCGAAGCAGGCATTGAAGATAATAGCTAACAAGGTAAGCACCTACTGGCAAATTCCATCCGCACCCGGAGCCTTTTTGGACTTTTGACTTCTAATGAGAAGCAAGATTTCATCATTAGAGACTGTGACGGGGTCGTCGGTGATGAGGAGAGATTCTCTGCGGAGAACTTCGTCCTCCACCGCCTGGATGTGGGAGAGATCCGCGGGTTGCGTGCTGATCGAACATTGTGCCGCTTTGCTGTCGACGAAGCATTCGGCTTTCTCTTCGACTTCAAAGGCAATAGTGCAGTCGAGTGAGAGGAGGAACGTGAGAGGCGGTGTCTACGCGTAAGGCTCGGGCCATTCGATAAGACGCTTGGTGGGACGGGGAGATATTCTCCATGAGATCGTTAAACTGAGCGTCACGGAGTTCTGCGAGGCAAGACCTAACTTTACTTTGAAGCTGATTCGCAGCTGTTCTGTATGCTGGCTTGGGATATTTCTTGGCTCTCCGGAGAGCCGCGTTCTTGGCTTTAATGAGATTGCTAACGGCTAGGGGAAGCGCGGGTTTGCTTTGCTTAGCAACCTTTTCGCTGTCGCTGATGGCTGAGTTAATAGCATCAGTTAGAGTGTTGACTAATGAATGTATTTTATCCGGGCTATCTTATTGGTTGGGCGAAATCGCGAGCGGAGTGTTCGGGGCCTCTAAGACTGAAACTAACGTATTTTTAAAGCCTTTCCAGTTGGTAAAGGTCTTAGGAGATGTGACGTTATCGTTAGGCTTACCTAGCACGAGGGAGACGGGGCGATGGTCGGAGCCTAGGTCATCGAGCGGTACGATAGACCTGAGATCAAGATTGATTCACTTGATAATTGCAAAGTCGAGGATGTCAGGAGATTAGGTCGGGTTGTTGGGATAGTGAGTGGGAGTGATGACGTCTAAGTCAAGTGAGTTAGTGATTTCGAGGAGAGCGATACCGCTGGTGTTGGTCGATAGGCATGTCCAGTCAGTATGTTTGGAGTTAAAGTCTCCGAACATAATGACTGAATGGCCGAGGGCGAGAATGGCCTCAAAGTCGCTGCGGGTTGGTCTGGAGCCACATGGTATGTAGACTGAAGCTATGATGATGGTCGGATGACCATGTTGAGGAGAGGAGGGGTAGGGACAGGACAGCAGTGGAAGCCTCTTTTGTAATATATAGCGGTGCCGCCGTAACCGTCGGAGTTGGGCCTATCGTTGCGAGTAAACGCGTACTTAGGAATAGCGTATCCCCAAATAGCGTATGGAGCGGTTTGGAGTAAGCCATGTCTCCTGGAGAAGCAATAAGTCAGGTTCTTTGTTCTGAAGGAACAGTTTGAGCTCAGGAAGGTTGGTACTAAGGCTACGAGCGTTAAAAGATACTAGCCCTTGGGTTTAATGCGACCGGACGCGGGATTTGCGGGTCTAATCATTATAATTTACTTATTTACGAATTATACAAAAATAAAATTTATAACGAACTTAGAAGTGAGTGATGCTCGGCTATCGCAAATAAACGATCTTGAGGAGAGCGGGCGGCTCGCAGTTTGCGTGCGAGTATGGAAATTTCGTTAATATCGACGTTTTGAATAACATCGAACACGGTCTTCATGTCCTCAGCCAACGACGACTGAGGTGCAGATGACGGAGCAGGACGCGGCCCTACGGAAGCTACGGGAGCTGGGATAGGTCGGGAAGGTGCAGGCGGGACGGCCGGACGCTGCCTCCAAGACAGAGCCGGAGTAGGCGTCGGCTGAATGGGCTTTGCTTCCGGGGGACCCCGGTTGTGCAGCGGCGGGAAGTTAGTGGGAGTGAGCGGCGGCGCCGGTTTAGGCGCGACCCTCTTGGCGGTGGAGCGCGGAGCGGGCGGGCAACCCCTGTAGTTAGCTGTGTGGCCGGACTGGCTGCAAAGCACACAGGCAGGGGGGGAAGTGGATTCGGGAGTGCGGGTGCACTCCTTCGTTATATGGGGATCCAGGCACTTAACGCACCTGGGGGGAGCTGAGCAGTTAGCCGCTGCGTGGCCATAGAGCTGGGAGCGGTGGCACTGCCCAGGGTGACCGCGAGGGTTGGGACGCTCGACGGAGATATTCGAGAGTCCACAAATTGTGCGAGCCTCTCTGAAGATCTCCTTCGAGTTGGGAGTATTGGACAGGATAACTAGAGCTAAAGGAAAACGCCTACCGCGGTTGGAGTGCATCTTGTGCACTGTTTCGGCCGGGAAACCCTGGGACTTAAGGTTATGGTAGGTATACTTACTTATATAGCGTTTTTCACTACCATACGACATAAATTATCTCCCTTGAGATAATAGTTTAAGATAGGCACGGAAAAGTAGGCGGGCAAGAAATGAATGATTTTATTTACGTTGCAATATAAACTAATTTATTTGAATTAAGTTAAATTCACTTTTTACAAAGTAGAAATCGATTATTAGCGATTAGATTATTAGCGCGCGCGCAGCTAGAAGGCTAAAAGGAATGTGAGTGTGGCCGACAAACGGCGGGCGGCGGAAGCTTCGAGTCGAACATTCTAGTCAAACATAAACTGGTCTTGTGTAGTGGTGCAACTGAGTAGCATAAGAGAAGCGATTTAAAGCAAAATGTAGGGTTGTGGTCTATGTGCGAGTAAGAGCGGTAATGTTTGACTCGTGAAGAATGATGTTGGTACGCCACATATTCCCCCTGGCCAGACCGTGACTACGGTCGATAAAAATCTGGTAATCGCACTCTTCGGCCACTACGGGTCCTCTTCTCCTCTGGTGATGATGCAGCAGCAGGTACAGGTCCAGTGTCCTCTTCATCAGGGCTGCGTGCACGTGAAGTGGAAGAGTGTGCAGTTCTGGCCAAATAAGCTGGTTTTAACCTGTCGATGCTGACGTTTGTAAGCTTGCCCTTGACCTCGATGCTGTAGAACTTCGGATGACGCTCGATGACGCGGTAGGGACCGGCGTAGGGAGGTTCTAGCGAGCCACGTACGTGATCTTGCCGCAGAAATACATGCGAAGTTGTTTTGAGGTCGCATGGTATGTAGAACGGCGTAAAAGTATGCCAAGAAGTTGGACGAGGAGATAACTTCTGGATGTGGGAGACGCGTCGAGTACTGCGTGATGTCATCAGTGCTGGAGTCATCAGTGGGAGAGAAGAACTGCCCAGGTAAGCGAAGAGGCTCACCGTAAACAAGTTCAGCAGCTGAAGTCTGAAGGTCTTCCTTCCAGGCGCTGCGGATGCCAAGCAGTACTAGCGGAAGAGCTTCAGTCCACTGGGAAGAAGTATGGCACATTATTGCAGCCTTGAGTTGCCTGTGCAGACGTTCGACGATGCTGTTAGCCGCTGGATGGTAAGCAGTGGTGCGGAAGTGGCGCGCACCTACCAGTGTAGTCAGCGACTTGAAAAGCTGGCTCTCGAATTGGCGACCGCGATCTGTGGTCACGCGAGCGGGACACCCAAATCTGGATATTCAGGTGGAAACCAAGGCAGCAGCGCAGGTCTCCGCAGTGATTTCCGGAAGGGGAATAGCCTCAGGCCATCGTGTGAAACGGTCGATGACGGTAAGGCAGTACCTGTAACCAGCAGATAAAGGTAAGGGGCCCACGAGGTCTATGTGGATATGGGTAAACCTCGCGGAAGGGGTAAGGAAAGAGGAAAGTGGAGATTTTGTGTGACGGGTTACTTTTGACCGTTGGCATTGTAAACATTGCCTAGACCACTCTCTACAGTCTCTACGAATCCCTGGCCACATAAATCTTTGTGTAACCAGCCGTACTGTAGCTGAACTTCCTGGATGGTGTAACTCATGAATCATGTTGAACACTTGCTTACGCAGCTGTGGGGTGATATACGGACGAGGTTGCTCTGTTGACATGTCGCAGTAGACAGGTACATCGCTATCAATGCATTTCATTTTTTGAAGCTTCAGGCTGGAACCGTTAGTAAACAAGTCTTGTAGTTCAGGATCTGATGTCTGGAATTGTGCAAGAGCTTGATAGTTGACACCTACAATTTCTGTAACACGAGAGAGTGCATCAGCTACAATATTTTTCTTTCCAGGAATGTACCTAATGTCCGTTGTAAATTGACCTATAAAATCCAGGTACCGAAATTGACGAGGGGAACAATTTTCTTTGTTACGAAAGAAGGTAAAAGTTAGAGGTTTGTGGTCCGTAAATACAGCAAATATTCTAGCCTCAACCATGTGCTTAAAGTATTTGATTGCTTCATAAACAGCAAGAAGTTCTCTGTCATTAGGGCTATATTTAGATTGAGTCGTCGTGAGCTTATGAGAGAAGAATCCAAGTGGTTCCCAGTCTGAACCTTTGCGTTGTTGCAAAACAGCACCTATGGAGGTATCTGACGCATCTGTGACAGTTGCAAGTTCTTCTGAAACGTCAGGATGAGCAAGTAGAGTTGCTCGTGACAACGATGTCTTGCAATCTTCGAAGGCGCGCATCAGGTCAGAAGTCATCTCCACAGGGTGTGAACCTTTTATTTGTCCTGCGAGCAAAGAATTTAATGGTGCTTGAAGTTTGGC
Organism: Marasmarcha lunaedactyla; assembly: GCA_923062675.1. NCBI lineage: Eukaryota > Metazoa > Arthropoda > Insecta > Lepidoptera > Pterophoridae > Marasmarcha > Marasmarcha lunaedactyla. Next base: position 9,848,997 of record OV281354.1, read on the forward strand.
TGCGTCTGGTATGAAACGTCTATAGAAGTTTAACATTCCAAGGAAGCGTCGCAATTACTTTACAGTATTTGGAACAGCGTAGTTCTGGATAGCCTCGACTTTGGACTCTGTTGGACGAATCCCCTTAGCCGAGACGTTGAAGCCTAGGAAGGTAACCTCAGATTTGCCCAAGACACACTTGGACGTATTGACGAGTACACCATACTGCTTAAGACGCTCGAACAGCTGACGTAAGTGCCTTTTATGTTCTGCTAGAGTGGGGGAAAATATCAGTAGGTCATCAATAAATCCATAGCAGAAATCTAGTTCCAGAAGCACTTCATCGATAAATCGCTGAAAAGTTTGAGCAGCATTGCGTAAACCAAACGTCATGTACTCGAATTCGAAAAGGCCAAAAGGAGTAGTGATTGCTGTCTTCGGTACGTCGCTAGGATTAACTCTAATCTGGTTGAAGGCTTTCACGAGATCCACCGTTGAGAATATGGTACATCCTGAAAGTTGATGTGAAAAGTCCTGAACGTGACGTATAGGGTACCTGTCAGGTATCGTTCGGGCGTTAAGTGCGCGGTATTCGCCACAGGGTCTCCATCCATCGTCTTTTTTTTTAACCAGGTGCAGAGCAGACGACCATGGACTCTCAGAACGCCTGGCCACTCCGCTAGCAACCATATCCTCGAATTCCTTCTTTGCAGCTTGGAGTCGGATGGGATCTAGACGGCGCGGTTTACAAGAGACTGGAGGGCCTGCAGTAGTCCTAATGTGATGCAAGGTGCTGTGTTTAGAAGGATAAGGTACACCAGCAGGTCTTGTTATTTCTGGAAATTCCCTAAGCAGCATATGAAATTCCGAATCACCTGTCACAGCCTTAACAGATGCAGTGTCGCCAGGCAGTCCGGAACAGAGAGCGTTGACCGATAGGGAAGTAACTCCATCGACGAGACGATGATTCTTGCAGTCAACCAGCAGACAATAATGTTTCAAAAAATCTACACCTATGATGGGCCTGAAGACGTTTGCGATTGTGAAAGTCCAAGTGAAGGTTCTTCTGAGGCCTAGGTCTAAAAGCAGGTGAATAATTCCGTAGGTAGATATAACTGTATTGTTTGCAGCAGTCAAGGAAAACTTGGACTTTGAACAGGGCGTTTTGATAGCCGAACGCGGGAAAACACACAAGTCTGAACCAGTGTCCACAAGAAACTGCATTTTCGAGGCGCGGTCGGTTACGAAGCGACGGCCTGTTGTAGAAGAAGGGCAGTCGTGGGCCGCTACTTGCGACCGCCCTGGGAGTTTACCGACGCCTTAAAATTGCAGGGCTCTTTGCACTTCTGCGCTTGAACGCCTCAATGGTAATGGTAAAAACAAACCTTGGAGTCTGATGGCGGCTGTTTGAATGGTGTTCATGAGCGTGATTGTGAGCGTGAGTATCGTCGGTTGTTGCGTCTAAAAAATTGCTGAGGGCGAGACATTCCACTGCTTGCTACTTGTTCAGCTAGCTTCGAAACCTGCATTGTGAGTTCACATACCTGCCGGGCCAGGTCATCGTAAGTTGATGATGACGGTATAGCAGCGCTTGCCACCTGGGGAGTAGTAGGTGCTATTTCATGTACCTTATCAGCTATGTCGCTCAGTTTATCCAAGGGTAGATCCTGGGTTGCGATAACCGTCTGAATGTTGGTTGGCTTGTCCAGATGGTAGTTAGAAAATCATTAGGTACTCCTGGACCGGCTAGGCTCTGCAAGTGCCGCAAAAACTGGGAAGGTTTTCTATCGCCAAACTCCTCGTGCATCAACAGTTGTTTAAGTTTGTTCTCCTGTGAAGCTGAAAGTCGTTTAATTAATTCCGATTTTAATTTCTCATATTTATTTGTAGATGGAGGGTTAGTAATAATATCTTTTACTTCGGCAGCATATTGGTGATCTAGCTGAGAAACGATGTAACAAAATTTCGTGTCGTCGGTGCTAATCTTTGATAGAACAAATTGACTCTCTATTTGTGCAAACCACAGAGCTGGTTCTTGTGGCCAAAATGGCGGAACTCGTACACCGACGCGAAGCACCTCATGGCCATGCGGGGCAATCTGCGCTTTATCACTTTCACTTGTCATTACTTTAAATAAAACCAATAAAATAAAATTATAAAAAATTCGCTCACCGCTCACTAACACCACACCCTTATATAGTGCAACGTGACTTGCTGAATTCTGGAACTTTCCGTCGCTCTACGCGGCAATCCTTCCGGTGCGTATAGAATTCCACAGGGGTCACCAGTTATGGTAGGTATACTTACTTATATAGCGTACTTCACTACCATACGACATAAATTATCTCCCTTGAGATAATAGTTTAAGATAGGCACGGAAAAGTAGGCGGGCAAGAAATGAATGATTTTATTTACGTTGCAATATAAACTAATTTATTTGAATTAAGTTAAATTCACTTTTTACAAAGTAGAAATCGATTATTAGCGATTAGATTATTAGCGCGCGCGCAGCTAGAAGGCTAAAAGGAATGTGAGTGTGGCCGGCAAACGGCGGGCGGCGGAAGCTTCGAGTCGAACATTCTAGTCAAACATAAACTGGTCTTGTGTAGTGGTGCAACTGAGTAGCATAAGAGAAGCGATTTAAAGCAAAATGTAGGGTAATGTGCGAGTAAGAGCGGTTATGTTTGACTCGTGAAGAATGATGTTGGTACGCCACAAGGTCCTCGAGGATTTCTTCGTTCGCGAGCTCGAACGGGACGCCCCGTAGTACTGTGCGGATCTTACGTTCCTCCGGGAGGGCGTAGGTGTGATAAGCGATTTGTTTTAATGAAAGTAACCTGGTGAACGCGCGAAAGTCGTCGATGGTCGCGACCTGGATTTTAATTGAATCGCCTGCGTTGGTTGCTTTTAGATAATTGATTTTTTGCTCTTTGCAAAGATTTGATACTACGGTCCATCGCGCTTTTTCGCGGAGAAAGATGGGCGGAGGGAGCTGAGGCTTTGCTGGGACGGGAGCGCAGCGCGTCGCTGGGTTCGATGGGACCGACGGAGACGCGGTAACTTCGAGCGATTTTAATGGCGCGGGGGCTAGTGTTGAAGACACCGGGGAGGGCTCGGGTATTGATGATACCGAAGCTTTCTTTGAGCGCTTCTTGGAGCGCTTGGTGACTAGTTGGAACGCGGGCTCAGGAGAGCCGGTTAAGGTGACGGCATCTGACAACGTATCAGACGCGGGTCCGGAGTCGCTCCCGGGAGCGGTACGCGTCGCGTGAGAGGATGCGACCGATTCGCAGTCCATCTCGGACGAGGCGGGAGACGCGGGAGAGCTGTAGACCTGAGGGGTCTGGACGTTGGAGGCCTAAGGGGCCGGGGTTGAGACCTGAGGGGCCGGGTACGCGATAGTTGCCTGTAAGGCCTGCGTTAATACGTCATCTGGGATGGGGCAACCGGAAGCAGCGAGTGCCTGGGCGAACGACCTAAGAATGTTTACAACGCTTTGGTCCATTGGAGGACTTGGTACTACAATATATATTAAATAAATATATAATAATGCCTGGGTTCCCTAGCAAACCTAGCACCTAAACCTCTCTACCTGCGGTAGGGGGGCTGGGGACGATGCGAAGTGGTGCCCCTAATTCGGACAGCACTGTACCGTCACCCTGGGAAATGCCCAAGTGCAATGGGATCGGGCCAGCCGGTTTCTCCTTGGCCTGAAGGGCCTTGGAAGTGCACCGGGGCAACGCTATCAGGCTTAGTTGTCACCGTTAAGTATCCACCTAATCAAACGCGAGTCTACTACGGAGTGTGTCCGTAGACCTGACGAAGTTGGGTTGCACTAAAAGTGCGGGATTGACTACGTTACGACCGGCCGGAGCCGGCCGCAGAGCGAGTCTCTGAGTCGCCAAGCGTCAAGTACGCAGCCAGAAAAACAGCCCGAGCCTTGCGAACCACTATCGAATTTAATCGACCGTAGTAAGCTCAACTCTGTTGTTGCTGCACTCACCGAGGTGAGATTTTAATTCGAGGGGTGCACAGAGTGCGGGATTGACTACGTTACGACTGGCCGGGGCCGGCCGCAGAGCGAGTCTCTGACTGCGTAACAGGCGCCAAGCGTCAATTACGCAGCCAGAAAAACAGCCCGAGCCTCGCGAACCACTATCGAATTTAATCGACCGTAGTAAGCTCAGCTCTGTTATTGCTGCGAGACCGACTTAGTTGCAGCCGATCGAAACCGGCCGCAGCGTAAGCCCTACAGACGCTTTCTCAATTCGTCGAGGGCGAAGCGAGATTTGTACGAACAGCGTATGAGTATTGAACAGTGAGACGACAATCGTGACTCAACAGCTGGAGTGACCGCGAATGCGTCCGAGCGGGGCCGGAAGCAGAACGGATCTGAGAGTGGCGTTTGAGTATTGCTACGAGAGAAGTCGTGAGACAACAATCGTGACTCGGCAGCCGGGAGCGACCTTCAACACGTCCGAACGGGTCCAGACGCAGATCGGGTCTGAATGAATGTGATCTATGTGGTTCTGCCAGTTATAGTGAGTGAAATCCAAGAATACGCGTCCCATACTTGTTTTGTCTTTTTATCGCAGTGTAAACTGACCAAAAATGTAGTGGGGCGCGTCTTTGTGGATAGCACTTACTATGTAAAGTAGCAATCACTCACAAGCCTATTTAATAAAGATTATTAATAAAGATCCCTGTGTAATGATTAAAGATCAAAGAATACCAAGAGTAGCTGAAGCACGTCATTTGGGCATTCTTTCTATACTAGGTTAACGTTCGAAAAACACATAGAGAACCTGGTCAAGTCTTTTTTTCCGTCTTAAAGTACTGTATAACATCAGGGAGCTACTTACAACGGTTATACGTGTGCTGTTGTGTGAAGCTCTGGTCTTATCGAGGCTAAATTACGCTGATTCGGTGTATTGTTTTATGGCTACATTTTCGTCCTAGAGACTTGCAACGGGTCCAGAATGCTTGTTGCCGATTTTCTTTCAATATCCCTCCTCGCACCCACATTACACCGTATTTGTATAAAAATAACATGTTATCGTTTGAGTCACGCCGAGAACTTCATTTTGCTGGCATTGTTCACCAAGTTGTGACAGCTCAAGTGCCTAGATACTTGTATTCAAAATTACGATGGTCCAGCTCCATAAATCCGTATGTCACGAGAGCCTCTAAGTACCTATTGCAGACATACAAACACCAAACGTCTGCGTTTAGGGGCAGTTTCCGCTATAGGGCTACCTCGTTTTGGAATAACCTACCCCCACCTTTACGACGTCCTCTTTTAAAGAATACTTTTGTTAAGCATTTCAAGTTGCAATTATTAAAAAAATAGGAAGGGCCTCATTAGGAGCCTTATAGCGGTATTCTGGAAAAATTACTCGGTTTATTGTTTATGTATTTTATTCTATTAACGTCATATTTATTGCAAATTATGTATAGTGTTTTGTTTTTCTATTTTATTTTGATTTGTCATGGTTTAAATGAATAATTAGGTATTAATAAGAGTGTACAGTGGTGGCGCTACTTCTTGGCCGCAAATGAAAATCGATGCTTTGTAGCCTTAAGCTGTATAGCAAAGCTGAGTTTGTGTGTTTACTATTGTTATATATTTTATGTGTAAATAAAAATAGTAAACATATAATGTTTACTATTTTTATTTCTATTTCTGTGTGCTGTTGTAAATAAATTGATTTTTACTTTACTTTTTTTTACCTTCCATTTAAGGTTAGAGTCAAGTGTTAGACCTAAAAATTTTGTTGTATTTACTTTACTAATTGTATGTCCATTATAACCAATATAACCTAAAGTCAAGCCCCTATATCTATTCCCAAAATTCATAATGTTAGTTTTATTTAAAAATTTTTTTAGATTATTATTTGTCAGCCAGTCCATAATACTATTTAAGGTAGATTTAATGTCAGATTTTAATATGTCATTTGTTTTATTGCTACAAATAAATGTGCCGTCATCTGTAAATAAAATCATTGAATGCGAAGTTATACTTGGAAAGTCATCAATATAAATTAAAAATAACAAATGCCCTAAGATACTACCTTGCGGGACCCCGCAATTTATTACCCTGAATCGTGAAAGGTAGTTTTTCTCTGTAGAGGATTGGGGACATAATCTTGATATTTGAGTGGCTTGTAATCTATTCTCGAGATATGATTTTATGAGATCAAGTGCCTAGTTTTTTATGGTCAACATAGTCAAAAGCCTTTGTCAAATCCATGAAAAGAGCACAAACAGGTATCTTGTTACCGCTTTAGTTCGAGCTTCAGTCTCCTCGCTAGGCCTCGGAATGCGCAAGCGTACGAAGCCACCCAGCTGTCAAACGATCTGGAAACCTTAAATTTGAGGCCAGAAGGCCGCAAATTCTAATTCCAATTTTAATTCGAATTAATTTAATTTCTCTTTGCAATTTTGAGCACCTTTAGTGCTATGAATTCACATTCAGTGCTATGTATTTCAGCGGTTGACCCCTTCAGGGGGCTTGCTTGCGTGGTCTTTTTCTCCAACTGGCCGTCGCTTCAGATGAAGGCTGTGAGGCAAAAAATTGCACGAGTCATTCAGGGGGTTTTTTAGTGGGTAGAGGCTCTGGTAGGCTCGGAGCGAGTTCCACATAACCACGACCGCGCGCGCGGGTTATGCATGCGTAAGATCATTTTTTAGCTCCTCCTGCCCTCCCCTTGGCGGGGAACAAAAAAAAGTCTTGCACTGAGCGCGATAATTGCGTTCGCAGATCTGTTCTCCAGGCAACCATGTTAAATCCACAATTCGCAAGTACCATAGGCAAAATTTTATCAAAATTCAAAAATAATACATGTAACTAAATCAGTAGAAACTGCTTGTATCTTGTAAGTCCAAATGTCTCATAATAAGAGTTTTAAATTTGTAGCTTGACTCTCAAGAAGTAAACATATTTATGCCTTATAAAATAAAGAGAAAATTATTTAAAAACTCTACTATTTTTTACGTAGACTCGAATGAAACCCTAATACGAATACGAATTCTATTTTTTTTTCTTATCAGCAATGGTTGTAATATTAAAATGCTCTTATCACCGAAATATTTTCATTCATTAAGTCTGTTAATAAGTTTCCGACTTTCCTCAAAATATTAAATTAGGACAAGTTAAAATTCAATATAATCTAATGATTTTTATGGATGAAAGCACTTATTCCACCGCCGACGGTGAGTTAAGTTTTAGCTAAGCGTCCTCAGCGCAGATTAAAACGGCCAATAGGGCCAAAAATAAGCAGTCCATTTCGAAGAAAAAACACAAAAATTGCCGGCGGTGAACGAGAAGCAAGTAGAGCTAAAACTAGAATAGGGTATTTGACAATTTTTTTTTACATATTTAAATATATGTTATAAATAAATATTACAATAAAAATTACAACTACCCATACCAGCTAGGACAGCTCTAACGCAATCACTTATATTTCCTATACTGGATTACGCTGACATAAGTTATCTTGATCTCATGGAAGAGCAATTAAACAAGCTTAAGCTCCTTCAAAATATTTGCGTAAGATTCATATTTGGCTTGCGTAAACATGATCAGGTTTCTGAATTTCGCACAAAGCTCAATTGGCTCCCAATTCGATTTCGACGAAATACTCACATACTTAATCTGTTATACGGGATATTGTTCAACCATATCAAACCCTACATTTAAAATAACGCTTTACTTTTCGGCTTCGAGAACACCACGAACGTAATCTGCGATCAGCTAGTACCTTTTTGCTGGCTACTACTCCTAGTCACACATCCCGTACTCATCAGCAGTCGTTCACGGTGAAAGCCAGTTCTCTATCGAATTCACTCCCTGCCTCTTTAGATTCGAAAAAAACACTTGATACATTTAAAACGAATGTAAAGAATTACTATCTTTCTTTGTTATATGGATTGGTCTACTTTAAGAATATTTATTACAAAGATTTAACGCTTGTATTTATATTTATATGTATTTGTCTTCTTTGTTACTTAAATATCTTGCTAAAAAGAACTGTCTAACAGTAGTTCTAGTAAATACATAATTTATAAATTTCTGGGTTGCCTGAATGAGATCACTGTTTTAGTAATAAGGCGGCCCAGACTGTCAGTCTCTTTTTTGTAGTTTTAATGTAAGTGTATGTTAATTTTGTTACTGGTTTGGCAATAAAGTGTATTATTATTATTAATATAACACTGTTACTTCAACAGTATGTTTGATGTATGTTTTCTGGATACAGCAATAGGTTTGAAGAGCGTTTTAATAAAATATATAATACGAGTAGCTGCGTAGGTGTGTGTGAATGCGTTTACATGCACACTGTCATAATACAAATTGATATATTTAATGTCAGTAAGTTCCGGACCGGATCACAACCACATAACGTGGATATTATGGCGGTTAAGAAGGCAGTGCGCCCCAGATGAGATCTTAACACAACAAACTCTAATACTGCTTAACTTTTACGGGGATACAATGTTACTCTTTAAATTTGTTTTAGCCCTTTTCGCTTGTAGGGTATAAAAATCTGTAAGTATTGGGTAATTTATAATAATAATAATAATCCCCAGACTAACAGACTGTATGGCCCCAAATTAATTGGAAAAGCTCCAAACTAAGCAGAGTTTGTGTCATGGATAAAGCGAACTGGGGGGGAACCCAGACTGAACATACATATATATAAAGATCAACAACCATGATCACCAAACATCTGTGTTCATCACAAAATTAATGCCTACTAACCAACTACTATTACTAGGGCTACTTACTACGCTACTCGGCCGTCTAAGTACTTAATTAAATATGCGAAGTTAACCATTTTCTGCACTGCTAGTCAAACAGTTGAGCTACTGTTTCATTATAAGCAGGTCCTTACCACGAAGATGAAGATTTAACACCTCATTCAAGATGCGAGATGAACAAGGATATGTCGCGAAAAATGTTGTTGCTAAATCTCGTTTTATTTAACCAGCTCTAAATTTAATGCATTTTTGGTATCATGAATAGATCTCTTTTATGTATTATCATTAAATTGATATGTCAAATTATTAAAATTTTGATACTGAATAATTATTCTTAAACAATGGATCTTTACTTATACGAAAAAAATACAGTTTCGTATTTTTATGAACTTTATTTCTGATTTAGATTACGGTCCAATCTTATTGATACCATTCAACCGGAGTTTTTTGTATACGTTAATATAACTACGATAAATGTTTTCATTTAAGTATATTTTATTTAAATAGCAATATATTATTTACTTTACCTCTTTATAAGTCGACACCATGAAGAGCGTAGAAGTCGTTTTTGTTATCGGGTGTTTAGCAACTTTGATTCAATGTAATATAATCGGTAAGTACATTTATTTCATAAAAAAATAAACAAAGACAAAATATGTCAGAAACATAAAATTTACATCATAAACGAATATAATTATATGCTTCTTCGAGAGTTCATTTTACGTCAAAAATAATTGAATATCAAAAGTTATGATTTCCATTTTCACATTTTTTTTTACATTTGTATTTGAGGAGCGTTTCTGACACCCCAAATATATTTATTTCGTTTTTTAACATTTAATAGGACCTTCGGCTTAATATGAAGTACGTTGAACTCTATGTTTAAGGGCATATGGTCAGAACAATACACGTCGTATAATACTTTGACATCTGTAATCAAATTCTCTGCTGCTTTGGTAACTAAACAGTGGTCTAACCAAATTTTATAGCCATTTGCTACGCTTAGAAACGTATACGTATCTTTTGCCGTTACCAAGCCATATATTTCACAAATTCGTACAAGAACACAATCATCTTCTTCTAATCAATTACTTTAATTATTTTTGAAGATAAAAGTTGACCGTGTAAATGGGCACCACAAGTTGGTGATTCTTTGGAGCTCCTTCTCTTCAATGTATATTTGAAACTCTATACCAAGTATTGCTTTACAATTATACTATTAAACAAAGCCTATTAATGAGAGTTTATACTTACAAACTCTTTTTATATCTTATTTCACTGAATTTACTAAAAAGTAGTGTCAGTGGCTAAGTCGCAACCATCTTTGTCTGTCGTCCCAGTGGCTTTCGGATGTGATACGTAATTCGATATGTAAAGAAAAAAAACCTGATTCTTACTCAAAAACCATTTCGAGATATAACTTTTTTATAATATATATTTTGTTAGTAAAAGTACACAGGTAATAGCGTGAAATAATTTGATTTACAGTCAACCTCTATATGATGTCATAAAGTATCATCATTAGCTGACTTTTTTTGGTTGAACTGTCATTTTAGTATTTTCAATAATGTCTGTATTATGTAAATACTGTACAGAAATCAGAAATATTCTAATTGTTTTTCAAGAAAACAATTAGAATATTACCTAATTTTTTCAGGAAAACAATATGTATAACTTAAAATTACTTTACATGCCGAATTCCAAATGAACTAATGAGTTTTTACAAATTATATTTAGCCGCCAGCTGTGAAGGAAAAGCACTCTTAATTTACGGGGAAACATACGTGTAGAACGGTATTTCGAAAAAGAAATGGTAACCAACCCTAGTACGACGTGAGATGAGCTATAAATACCTTGATAGCTATGTGTGACTTAGGTGACTAATAACCCGCAGGATGATAAGAACAAGGCAATACCATCGAGGAATTAACAAATATTTCCTAATACTATTTCATCTTCCACAGAAAATCCAAAAATGCGAAATCCAATTGCATCAAAAATGTTGCCACATCTATCAAGTTTCCCGCAGAATCCAAATAAAATTGGCCTTTGTTACCACTGCATCAACTGTACTAGAGTGACCCAACACACTTCAGTGAAAGCCTGCCCGGATTCGAAATGCATCACGTATACCACGAATTATCTTGGTAATTATTTTATAGTACCAATACTAGGTGTTAAGCGCATTCAAGAACTTTTTAAATTCTCGGGATCGATCCCGGTGGCCGCCAAATTTACCAATGAGTTCTTACAACTTTAGTTTCTTCATTAAGCTGAAAGTGAAGAAAAACATCGTGAGGTAAGCCACACATCTAAGAAGCTGTTTCGAAAAAAATTATTAAATGTGCCAACCTGTAGTAGGCAAATGTACGCCAATGTCTTGAAACGTTTGGTCTGTTTACAACGGTTGTTACAACAGAAGGAACAGTAGGATTATCTTTCCAAGCAATGTGTGCAGTGTCATTTACAGGCAAGCTGTGACTGTCCGATTGCGACCACGGGACACAGCACCTACTTTTTCTAACGGTAGATGATATCATACTCATATGATGGTGGGTAACAAAAACTTCCACGACGATGCCATGATGATTTGATGGCCTTCTTCAGCACCTGACAAAGATTTATCCTCCATGTACAAGGGCAAATTCTATGGTCCCATTGTTTCTAATTAAAATGAGAATAAAGATCAGAACAATACAGATGTTGCATACGTAACGACCATGTAGCAATAAACAGTAAGTGCACTCCACGGAAACGTGCCTCATGTGCGCCATACGTTTCTGGTCTATGTTCGGACTCTACGACGAATATTCCAAAAAAGAAGTGGAAAGTATCCTCATGGATGGCATTCACTATAATTCTCGAACTCCTTTTTTCAAGATTTTGACTAAAATGTACGGATTATACAAGTAAACGAGGTGGAGAAATATTTGAATGTTTTATTTTTTATAATCGATAAACTATTTCTATGAAATTGACTGTTTATTTATGGGCCGGTTGGCCTTTTAAATTTCACCAGATTTTGTGGCCTAGCGCTGCGGGTTATTAGCCAAAACTTTAACTTCTCATACATATGATACGCCCAAAAGGTATCCGAAAGGGCACGGACCTCAGCTTAGGACGTCATATATTGAAATTACCACTGGTTCGGAAGGGTCATCTACTGCCAAACAACCAACAAGAAACTCAGTAGGAACGCTTACGATGCGTTAGCCTTGCCCACCGATGGATTGTTCAAATGCCATGTTGCCCAATTTTTTACTGGAACGTAGGAGTTCCTTGTTGTAATATCGTCATAAGGATCTATTAAGACGTTACGCGGACGGCCGCGTAGTCAGCTGATATATTGACCAACGAGTTGGGATGATGGGAGTATTGTCGAAGTGGCGTCTAGTCATGGCAATGGTGGGCAGCTCGAAATCCTTAAGCAGATCTAAATTGCGGATAGAGGGTGTTTGCGTAGCGGAGGCTGCGATTTTGCTTCACCTTCTGCGCCTTTTCAAGAATGGGTCACGACTTGGTGCCCTAGGTAATTGGCAGTGTGGCCAACCGACTTACATAGGGCGCAAGTGGAAGGTGAGGTTTCGGCCATGATCGCCGAGGCACTTGACGCTCCTATGCTTGGCATAGCAATTTTTGACCGTATGGCCATAGACTTAGCTTCTATGGCACTGGCTAGGTATTCCACACTTAAAGGGAACCTCGACCTCTGGTGTTCTAGTGTTATACGGCATTTGATCTTTGCCGTACAATTGTATACGCGATTATCAAGATCGACATGTATGTGGACACAATGTCTACGCTGCTTAGTCGTGGATAAAAATCGGGATGGGAGAGCATAGATGACGTCAGTAAACTGAGCGCCACTGAATATCGAACGGTCTTGGTCGAGTGGTCTTGGAACGTCTCTACCGAACGGCAGTCGCAGCGAGATCGATAAACTGTGAAATCACTAAACTGATATAAAAAATTACTTCACCTCTTAAAAGCTACATTACCCAGTAACTTAATCTACTCATATTAAATTTACAGTCCGAATATCAAACAAATTCAAGAGAAAACAGGGTGAAACCTTTAATGAAACGGAATGTAAATTCAAAAATGAAATTGTGTACGATTACGATAATAATTTTTTTAAATTATTTTTCAGAGAACAGCACCCATAGAGCGGAATGGACGATACGTGACTGCAAGGCAGCCAGGGGCAGCTGCGCAGAACTAAGAACCCAACTGTCTTTCTATAACACTATTCTCAACGTAGAAGATTGCAAGGAATGTGAAGGACCCCGATGTAATAGCGCCTTCTCTCATTTTGATACAACCATAGCGACATTCAACATCATTTTGCTACCAATACTTTCAAAATACTTTTTATTTTAGTTCAAGATCATGAAAAAGGCTAAAATTATGATTGTAATATATTTTAATATCTATACACAAACTCTCAAAATTAGTTCATATGTGATTTCTGCGATGAATTATAATTGCTTCTTTATGTTTTATTTGTTAAAGTTGGATGGATGCCAATTAAATAAATTATAAAAATTATTTGTCTTTGAATTTTTAATAACAAAAATCGTTTGGGTTTGTTTGAGTCTTGGTACGTTTCGAAATTCCCAGGTAGAAAAGGCAGTTCACTCCGTAACATTAAAAGTGGACCACATCAAAACCTACATTAATTTTTAAATTAAATTAAACTAACGACCAGTAATAAAAACATTTCATCATTAATTCATCTTTTCCAAAGTCGGACAACTCCAAATGTCACTTAGACTATTGTAGAATGTGCTTATTTGGGCTAATAAAGGTACTTTGTAAAAGTATTTTATTTAAGCTAAGAATATTTCATAATATTAATTATTGAACTAAATGTTTCCACGAAAAAAAATATTTTTAACAAACCTGTAAATACAGATAAGTTTCAATAAAGGTTTTGGGTTTGATGATATTTTTTATTTCTTTAAAAGGCATGCGTTTGTTACTATATTTTAGGTAAAAAATAATAGTCAAACTCTGACAAATGCACCAACAAACTACAGTCTGTGTTATGTAAGTCGCAGGGAAATCTAATTAATCATCCTGCTTTTCTGCTCTCTGTAGCCTCAATACTAAATTGATATAAAAAGCTTGCTTTATTGTGCTAAATCGATAAAAAAAATGCGTCTTTATACATACTTATCCTTTCGTGATCAACGTTGCAGAAAATATACCAATCCGTCAGAGCATAACTGACAGTTGAGCCGGTATGGCGTTGAGGAGGGACCGCCATAATCAAATATACTTTAGCACGATAATTCATTATCATGCTTGTTTGTTTTGGCGGGATTGAGCATGCGCATTTATAAATGTTTTCCTTACGTAACTTTTTTGATATTTTATAGTTTTTCTTAACCAGGCAGCGAATTACAAAAGAGGCAAATGCAACTCACGTACTAATAACATCACATCAGTTAATATAGTATTTACGATTACTAATGTTTATGGGTGCAGATATAAATTATTAAGGGAAATGGTGAATAAAAATTGCCATTTGCTGCCTATCAAAATGTATTTTTTGTAATTACTTAAATGTGATAATTATATAACGAAAAGTTTTCTTAGTCTCCACTATCTGGACAACATACTGCAATGTATTGCGACACGACATTTTATCTCTAACAAATACTTGACTATTTTGGAACACGGAAACAGTATGTTTAGAAAGACGTCTTCTGAGGTATTGCGTTAAAATTGTTAAGAGTTGTGTGGATTCCTACTGCTTAGTAAATTACTACTTTGAATTTATAAAATTCTGTATTACTTCCTTACCTCTGCATTTTACATAACATACCTTCGACCGAGTGAGTAATTTAGTTACCTAAAAATGTACACTAATTTAGTTATTATAAATTTTTTTAACTTCAATTTCAGATTGGTATTAATGCCATTTATGAATTAATTAATCATTTTTTTTTGTATTTCGGTAGTTCATGCTGTTCTTGCATTGGTTTATCGGAGCGATGTCTTTAAACCAAAGTGTCATATATACCTATCCGATTTAAAGACATAATGTTACTGTAAAATGTGTCATGAAGTCATATATTTTGTCTAATAAAGTACCCATCACCTTCAAAGGCCTAAGTCTTGTAACTGTCAGTGGTACTCGTTGGTCCCAGGTCATAGGATTGATCTGCTTGTATGATATGAAGGCGCACCCCACACAAGTGAACGCATTCCATTGATGAAATAATTGCAAACTATTGTTTTGATTGTAAACACAATAAAAAATCCCACGACTTTAATCCCATTTAACTTTTGAACGACTGAACTAGTTTTCGTTGAATATGGGAATACTCACAAATCATTCAGTTTAAAAAAAACGCATAAAAATCGATCCAATGATTCGAGAGAGATACGATGCGACTGACACGTAAAACTTAAAACACGCGTATTTTTGCGTCGAGGATCAAAAACACACATAACAATTGCATAAATGTATCTATAACTTTTCTAATAAGTATAGCGTGACAGGGTATAATTTTATAAACTTAGAAATAAATAAATACATATAATATAGATTATATTTTATGTTTTATTCCGTATCAAAAGGCAAAAACATTAAGCCATAGCTGCAACGGATATACATGCTCATAAAAAAAAGAGTAAATAAAAGAAGAATTTTCTAAGTACTGCACATTACACACATAATTTTATTTATTTATTTGTATCGTAAATGAGTTTGTGACTTTCTTATTAAATGTGCAGATAAACATGTGCAACTTCGCGATGACAACACATTTTTCATATTTCAAATTTTTCTCTTTCTTTTAGGACTATTCTTTATTCAACATTTGACAGTGTTTTACTATATTCATAAAGTAAAAGAATGAATAAATAATAATAATAAATAAATATTTCTAACTAACTCACCACATCTAGCCCAAATTAAGTATCATTAAGAACTTGTGTTATGGATACTAGATAACGGATAAATAAACTTAAGAAATATATAAACATAGATATTTTTTTTGACTAGAAAGCAAATATGATAAAATTTCGTCCCCCTACCAGGATTCGAACCCGGGACCTTTGGCATGAAAGGCAAGACCACTTACCTCCATACCAAACAGGCCGTCGATGAATGAAGTAGTACACTCTACATTTGTATTGCATTTGATACAAAAAAATGGCCTTCTCTTGGTTATAAGTAAGTCCTCCATTGCAAGGTTTATCGCACAAAAAGGTTTAACAAAAATAGCATTGTGTTTTTTATTCATATAGTCTTGAATAATCATTTCAGATGCAGTTTCCGGTTTCAATGAAAAACCAGTGTCACAAATAACATTAATAAAATAAGTTGAAAACTACACAACTGTTTAATTTTAACTAATTTACATTTCGTCACATGAAGAAAATGTCAAAAATTTTTACAAATCGACAAAAAATAAGAAGATGACTACAGAGAAAACTGATAATACATATTGAATAGAAATCAATACAGCTATCTTAATTGTTTATTTATAAAAATACAAATAACGTCAGTCGCAAGTCCACAATTGTAATATGAGAAAAACCGGCAAACTGATTAGATGGCTATGCATGCTTTCCTGTTATTCCCGTATGCACTGTTATATTTTTATTTGTTAAAAAGCTGGAACAATCGAGAGTGTTATTAGCTATGTTTAAAATTAAAAATGCTGTTTTTTAATTAGAGTTTACAAATAATCAATCATGAGTCAAATGCGCTGGCAAACCTTAAAAATAAATAAAAGTGAGGGTTCTCAGTTTTGTTGACCACGAGTAATATGTATACGCAGGTTGCATTTCACAGCAGATGCCCACCAATATTAGGCAATCAAAATTTAAGTTATTAGAAGTCAGTGGGTTAAATTATCAAAACAACTTACAATTAATTTGTGTTATAACTTTTTAAATTATAATATATATTTTGCTGCCATATTTTTGCATGCTTATAATTTTAAAATTACATTTCCCCCGAAACTTTAATGGCCTTGTTATTCACCAATTTTTGTTTTGACGTCAACTTCTGGTATGTACCTAACATCACTTAAGTTTTTAAAACAATATCTATCGATTACTAACATGATGAATAATTTAGTAATGTCGGTGAAAGGTTAGTAAGATGAATACTGACCACAGAAATGCCATCTATCATAAATGATATACAAAAATCTATATGCCCCTTTAACAATTAGGTCAATTAGGTCATTGATACACAAATAAAAACATTGCAAAATTATAACGTGAATCAATAATGTGACCCATTCGTTAGATAACATTTAACATTAATGATATCTCACTTCAAAAGTTATGCGTTTATTAGCACTCACGATATCCAAGCTATCTTGGGTTTTCACAATGCATAAAATAGATACATTATAAACAATTTTAATCGTACACGGACTTAGACCTCTGGTAGGCGATTTCACATGCTCGCAAACATACAAATGACTTGTCGAATATTATATTGATGAAGCAAGTGACGGATTCGTCAGATATAAATGGGTATAGATACCAAATTTTTTTTGCCGTCCTAAGCAGCATCCTCCGCGGGGACGGCATGCGTCATGCATACGTCCGCAGCCGATCTGCGGGGTGATGTGGGACTCATCAAAGTAGCAACTACCCACTAAAAACCACCTTTACGGCTGTGGCATGAGAATGCTATGCAGCCTTCATCGGAGTGACACCCGATTAGGGTTATGTTTATGTGAAGCTTGTATAAGTATATACTGTAACTGTGTGTGCGTGACTAACATGTACTGATTGCCCGCGCACACCAAAACGACGAGAACGTGGTTTGACAAGGTGATGGCTGCCTAACAAAGTCAGGTTGCAATTTTATCACTAATACCATACACGAAGACACGCCCCGTCCTATGTCCGCAACTTAGATCTGCACAAGGATCTCGAGCTGCCCACCATTGCCGCATTCATGAAGTTGGCGTCTAGACGCCACTTCGATAATGCTCCCCACCATCCCAACCCGCTGGTCAATAAGTCATCTGAATACACAGCTAACCCAGACGCGGTGGTTCGTTATAGACGTCATCGTAACGTTTTAACAGCTCTCGACGATGATATTCAAGGAACGCCGGTGCTCCAGTTAGAAATAGGGCAACACGGCATTCAAATCACCTAACCCACCGGTGGGCCAGGCTAACGCGTCGTACGCATTCCTACTGAGTTTTTTGCTGGTTCTTTGGCAGTAGATGATCCTTCCGAACCAGTTTCAATATACGACGTCCTAAGCCGAGGTCCGTACCCTCTCGAGTGCCCTTAGGCATATCGTATGTAGGAATAGTTTAAGTTTCAGCTAAGCACCGTCAGCGCTAAGCTACAAAGTCCGGTGAAATTTAAAAGGCCCATAGGCCTTATAAGGCCAATGTTCGTGCCGTCTGCCACTTATGTTTCAGTAAAATATACAATTATAATTATTTTTATTATAATAATCATTAAGGTTTATACCATATTTTATAATCACATGAGCTAAATACTAATTAGTTTTTTTAAATTTTTAGTGTTAAAATAGCCATCATTAGAGTAAATTTAAAATAACTATATTGTATTGCACCACAAATTCTTTAATCTAAAAATATTTGTTACTTCATTTAATAGGGAAAAATGGAAAAATAAACAATTAACTACTAATTAATAATTTATTGTGCACAAAAACAGAGCGAATGTTTTTTTATTGAGGGTTGCTGATCAAAGAAAATAATTTCGCACATAAACCCAAGCAAATAAAAAGCACAAAAATAAAATATTTGACTATAAAGCTGACATAAATATATTTTTAGTGATATTATTTAATATGTTATGATTTCGACATTTTTTAAAGTAGTTAATTCAACTGAATATCTATGTCATTTATTTTAAATCATAAAGATTACCTCAAGTTTTTTTTTGCATAATTACTAAGCTATAGTTCGAGAACCTTGTCTGTATCGGTAAAGATGCACGCAGTTACATATTCTTTGATTTGCTTTTATTTCTTTTATATATTTATGTACATAATTTGTTTCTGAATTTCTTTTTAGTAAATATTATAAAATGTTATAAAAATTAAGGTATAGTCATTTTTTGCGTAAAGTACTGAAATCAAAAGCTTATTGAGGGCCTGGAATGAACTCAACTATTTAGCACGCAAGTGATTAAGTAGATAGAGTAGGATTCGGTCGCGCGATATTTGTAGGTAAATAATTTTTGTAACTTTTGCGCAAAGTTTAGTTTGTATAAACCAGATTTCAGCTTCGGTTTTATCAAATTTATAAAATTAATGCTGGTTCGATGCTCTTAAATCCATCGCTTTACGGTACCGTATTTATTTTAAAGCCGATTAATTATATTTTTCATTATTTAAAAAATCCTTTTTTGTACTAGAACCAACACCGATGTCGCTTACTAGTTTACCAAGCCAATCAGGCTGCCAAACGCCACGTCAAATCATTGGTAACGTTTGAGAAATTCTATGACAGTACCGGTCAACTGTGGCAACTTTACCTTCAGCGAACAACTTTACCTGTAGGTACCCCGAGTTACATTTCACAAAATTATTTTTTATCTATGGCACGTAAAACATTTTTGCATTTATTCGTAGATTTATTATACAATGCTTGCATCCCAAAAGATGTTTTACGCAGGCAATTTTAACAAATGTCAAAATACGACGCTTTGTGTTTACGTGTGGTCATTCGTGTTTTTGATTATACTCGGTGAAACTTGTGTTTAAATGAAAGGAACATAGTGCACTTAAGATTATTTTTGAGTTAATGGTAAGTTCTCCACGTTCTCCAATTTTTTAATTCATTTACCAATTAAATACAACTGCAATTTTTTGAGTTATGGACGAAGGTAATGTCAGTAAGGGTTAGGTAAAATTAACAAACTTAGCATAGTGGCACCTTTACTTATTGCTAGGTTTGTCACGTCATGCACGCTTAAAAATAAAGTTTTTTTTCGAGTTGATACTTTATATGATAAAATATGCATATATTTTTATTTTTGTTTTTAAGATAAAGTGTGTTATATTTTTCGAAAATTAATGGAAAGAACTTATAGAAGTAGTAAGTTTGTTCTTAAGTTTTAGAAAGATTTGTATGATGTAGACTTGATTTTAAGCGATTGTTATTGTTTATGTTTACAATCATTTAGGCCACAGTTATGTGCCAACGCTTTGGATAGTAAGTTATAAATAAAAGTAGTAGGTAACAAAATAAAATAAATTTAAATTTTTTCTTTTTAAAGTTTTTGGCAAATTTGGCAAAATACGTTGATTTGTATGAAAATTCAAAAAAATTTGTGTTAAGTTTACCTATCATCTAATGCCTGAGGATAATGTCCCTTTAATGCTAACCTTAAATACTTAACACAATACCTTACGTCTTATAAAAATAAACTTTACATGTGATGTCTTTAGGGATCAATATTACAAAGTAAAATTGCTTAGGTAAAGTAGCCAAATCTGTGTCAACTTTACCTGTCTTATATTTTTGAGCATTTTAACGTATTTATTTCACTTTTTGTGGATATAAAGACCATGTAGACACATGTCTTTGCTTCAGACTATATCAAAAAAATCTTAAAAAAGTATCATAGTTATTGAAAAATCTAATAAAATGTAAAAAAATATGGTATTGTTGCCACAATTGACGGTATCTATTTACTTGACTAAGGGCTCAGATAGCTTTTGGCGGTTGCCAGTGGCGTTGCGTTCTATGTACGTTTTAAGTGTTTTGGCAAGCCGAGTCCACTGTGCCGACCTACGCATAGCCGATCGGCACTATCCGAATGTGAGGAGTAATTGCTTTTAAATGCCCTTGTCGTTCAAGAAATAATGCCGAACCGAATGTGCCGGCCCGAGTATGTAGGTGTAGCGGTATAACCCCTTATACAAGGGGTTCATATTTAGAATGAAGGAACATATTGGTGAAGATAAGCGCGTTGCAACCGAAATAGAAAACCACGTTATACTGTATACTAGACAGCGTAGTAAAAGTATTGCGTAATCAAACAAAATATTGGCGGGTCAACGAATAGTCATAGATTAAAAATGTTGTAGGTATCGTTTTATGCCTATTTAAAAGTGACATATTTTTATTTATATGGATAAAAAGTAATGTTAGAAAAACTATAGACCTTCCTGCATTTGTAGGTCTTTCCTCAAAAGTTTTGTTTTTGAAAGACTTTTAATGCTTCTTATTTCATTATACGGATATCGAAAATAATATAATCAAATAGGTAATTACAGTAAATAACATTTATAAAAAATAATATTCTCGACCATGTAATTTTTATCATTATTGGAGCAAAATAGTCTCATTCTGATAAGTTTATGTCACAATAATACAAAATTTAAATATTTTTATATTAAGTTTACAATATATACCTATGCGTTTAAAAAACATGTACCTAAACCTAAGATGCATAACTTTGAAAAGCAATAGCTCGTGTAATTGACTTATACTGAACTGTGATCAAAAATTTACCAACCATTTCGTTTTTCTTACTGTGCCAGAGCTATAAAACGTGCAGTCATAATCTCTTCTGCGTTATTTACTCTGTGATAACACCATGCACGAACCGCCATAGTACGCAGTATAGTAAATCTACGCGATCGCGCCAAACGAGACGAACGCGTTCAAACTAACGCTCACTCAGTTCATTCGTTCCTCAGACCTCAGTTGCGCGCCAGCTACCGCGATTCCAATTGAAAAGTAAACGATTCGAATTTTAAAAAGGTGTTTAGTGACAAAAACAATGGCAAAAATTACAATGCTCGTTCCCGTGTTGTTACTGGCCCTTTATGTGAATGAAGGTATGTGTAGAATTTTTTTATATTGCGTAATTTGTTAGTTGGTACTTTTATGTTCTGTTGCGTGTTTGTTTACGTGGTTTGTGCAGTTTTTTTAAGGTTGTATTAAGATAACAAAAAATAATACACAATTGCCAAGTGTCACGTTCCTATTATTATTCATAATAAATTCTAGATTGAATTGTCTTTCGGGAAAAATCTAAAAATTGTGTTTATCATTTTTGTGCCCTAAATTCAAATAATTTTGGCTGAAGTTATATATAGCGTTAGTCAAGGGAACAAGTTTGACCAGTTTGCTTGGTGCAACGATAATTCGCGTGCTTAAAATACGAAGCTCGCAAAACATAACATAATGAATAAAATTACATTTTCAGTTGTGTCAATACACAAAGTAGGTGTGTTAATATGGTTAATCTATTTGGGTTCGACTGTAGTTGTAAGCTTATCTTATTAGAAAGTAGACTATTGCATAATTATTAAATATTTAACAAAAATCTGCTGCTCTACTAGAGTTATTATCATACCCAGCCCGTATGTTTACATAATATTACTATAAATGTGCGACGAAGTAGGCGAGGCTCTATAGGTCTACCGTTACTGCGTATTAGAAGGCACTGGCACGTAATATTGTAGGCGGGAAAATTTTATTGCCATAAGGTTAGTTCGAGAACATGTTTAAAATTCGAAAAGAAAAAGTGGAAACGACGTTTCTAATGTGCGTTTTTGGGTACATGGATGACATAATGTTTACATGAAGTACGCTGAGTACCGAATGTTTAAACGTTCTTGAGTTAAACTTGACTTGTTATCCTTTGCTTTGCTTCTTATACAGAGTTTCTCTTAGCAGTTTTTTTTGAAAATATTCAAAGTTAATGTAGGATTAATTGCAAAATTATGAAGAATTGTATAGAATTTATGAAAATATAATATTTTTGTTAACATAAAAGCCATCAAGATTGAAAGAGAATTAACTTATGTCAGGACATAGATATTTATATTAATACGAACTTCATCTCTATCTACTCCAATATAAAAACTATAAAGTTGACCAATGTATGCGAAGGTTAATCTCATCTCTGGAACCACTCTTTAAAAGGGTCATTGTAAGAATTATTTTGTAGGAAAAGTGGCTGGTACTTAATAAAGCCTAAGCGTAATATTAATGTCACGTCATACAGAACGGTCCCCTTGAGTAATTTTTGTTCTTTTTATACAACAATTTATCAATTGTATTCATCAAGGTCCCATTATGTTGCTGAAATGCATAAATAATTCAGCTCTGACATGAGAACTATGCAGAATCGGTTGGATTGTTCATATTTACTCGTGTCTCATCTTTATCTTATGATGTATGTGTTTTCTTATTCTAACAAGAACGCTTTAACGTTAAATAAATGTATTCTTAATATTTTTTATTAACTGAATTCAAAGGAGTTTTATATTGTTCCGGTGGTGAAAATTTAAAGTGTGAAAATATCTCTTTAGGGTAGGTCAATAAGATTCACATTAACTATGCGTTTATTAGTTACCAAAACTCATCACAAATATGCACCTAGCTAGGAAAGTTGATTGAAAAGAAATTAAGAAACACAGACTGATGACCTAGTGGCATAGTAGGTAGTAGCTCTGACTCATACGCCGGAGGTCTCAGGTTCGAATCCTGGACGGGGCATAAATTTGTGTAGTGAATACAGATGTTTGTTCTCGGATCTTGATTGTTTGTATTTACATATGTAGGCTTATTCTGGGTTCTTCGTTCGCTGTGTGGTCATCCAGAACTTAAGCTGTACTCAGATTAGGGCTATACAGTCGGTGTGTTTGTCGGGGGATTACTACAATTATTATTACTTTTATTTCTTTAATAAAAATACAGCAAACTTTAAGAGACAGGGTATAAAAACAAATAAATAAAAAATATAAATAACCACTAACATCCAAATGCAAGTTTCTAGTAGGTTCCGGAAACATTAATCCGAAAAAAACTTTAAATAGCTGTTAAGATATGAACCAACATACAATTTATATTCCAATCGAGGCAACATCAAAAGCCAAAATATTAGTTTTCACTTTCCATGGGCCCCTTTTGACATAGTTTCGCCCTACCATTAACCTATGGGCTGCATTAGTAAAGGGCCACTTTCTATTACACAGTGACGTCACGAAACTGGGTCATTGTTTGATAATGACTATTAAAAGTACCTTTTTAAGGGCATCTGTAAAGAAAACACTAGCTTTTGCCCGTGATTTAATTTACGTAAAATAAGAGGGTCGGTAAAAATTTACCTACCCAAGTATAATGTTCTAGTTTTCATGCCACATTAGTTGATTGATGTTTATTGTTCTATGTGACTCCCCCTCTCATGAATATTACATTAAAGAAATGAACGGCTTCTGCAAAAGCTTAAAAAATATATCCGAAAGGATAATGTGAAAATAATAACACAAAAGATTTTCTAACATTGAAACCTAAGACGCGTGGTCTCGTAATGTAAATGTAGGTAAAAATGTTCACTTAAAACAAGTGATACTTTCTTATATAATAAATTTATTTATAATAAGCTTGCCGCAGCTTTTAGGTTGAGATAAGGGCTATCAAATACTGTTTACCGTATTCTAATACGTTAAGTATATTTTGTTTTATTTTATAATAGTATATATAGCATTTACATGCAAATAATAATAATAAATTTCCAGACAAACACGCTAACTAAGGATGTAAGGATGTCTGATAACTTCGAAATTAATTTAACATATTATAGTATAGAGTTACAGATGGACCTGGGTGAAGCTTAAAACATGAGCTAGTTCTCGTGGGAAGAAAGCATTTACGTAACTGAAGTCGTGGGCGAAAGTTTTTAACGCATAACTCAAGTTAAAGCGTGTTTATTGCTTTTTGTAGTTTATAGTACAATTGACACCAGCAAAAATGACTATGATCTTTAAAGGAAGACTATGTGTTGTGAGTAATCTGGACATTTCTTATTACGTGTCAATGTAGTGGATTTTCTTAGCACGCAGTTGTTCCTTCGCAAATTGTTTCCTTCCCTCTAATTCCTTCGTCATGCGGTTACCATTTTGAGGAGATAGATATGCTACTTTATTTTTATTTGAAGTATTTTTTTATTTTTTGGGTAAAAACATGAAGCATATTTCAATAAAAATTATTACTTTTTTATTGGTTTAATAATATTTACGAAATTATACTATGTATTTTATTTGAAAACTAAAATTTTAATCCTGAATCCTTCAAGAGTAGAGTGAAATGCACTTCATGGAGATTCAACATTTACGTCTTTCTTGTCACTTTTCATCAGATAAGTTGAAAAAAAAAAGGCAAACTACGACAAACAATAATAAAACGTTATGTTTAAATTAAGGCTTATTCCCTAGGATTTAGTTACCCTCCATAATAGTTTTTGTTTTTTTTTATACAAAAGACTTTCACTTCATAAACTAAATAGAAAAACGAATTACTTATGCCGCCTTTCAATCCACATTGCATAACAAACTTTCAACTTTCAAAAGTTCCAAAACAAAAGGTCACAATTCACTAACGCAGTATCTAGCCCCTACCATTTTTATTTGCAGAGATATAAAGACCAATATTAAAAAGACATTCTTCTGCGCACATACAAGTGCACCCTGGATTCCAGTGATGTGTCAAAGTGCTTGTTGTAATCTGAACCCGAAGTAGATGCTCCTCACCAATTTTTTTCATTACGCCCTAGGGTGTAAATCTTGTAGTTACAGATATTCAAAAAATAAATAAAATCCCCAGACAAACACACTAACTGTATGGCCTAAAGCAAGCCGAGCTTGTGTTATGGATAAGGATGAGTTGGGGGGGGGGACCCAGAATAAACATACATGTGAAGGCCGAGTGGCGAAGTGGGTAGTAGCCCTGCCTTATACGCCAGAGGTCCCATGTTCGAGTTCTGGTCAGGGCATTAATTAATTTATGTGAAGAATGCAGATGTTTGTTCTCGAGTCTTGGTTGTTTGTATTTTACAGATTTATGTTTATTCTGGGTTCCCCCCCCAGTTCGCTGTAAGGTCATCAATAACACAAACCCTACTTACTTTGTGGGAATACAGTCGGTGTGTTTGTCTAGGGATTTATTTATAAAAATATCAACAACCAAGACCCGAGATCAAACTCAAATCTGTGTTCATCGTGTTAATGTAAATCTGTGTAAATCTGTGTTCGTAAGATTAAGTTATACACAAACTTATACATCTTTCATATTGCTATAATGAGTGTTCGAAACTTCATTGTTACTTTTATTTAAATAAATGATAAAGTTTCAATATATTGGCTTGCTTGACGATATTTAATTTACTACTAAATAATAAAAAAATTCCAATCGTGCCAGTAAAAGTAAATCAAATTTTATTATTTACACCACGTATCGATTCTATATAAACAAACAAACAGATTACTACTATTTATAATTTTGCGCTGTCCTATGTGTGTGTAAAGCTTCTATGTGTATATCTGTGCTTGACTGATTGTTCACGAACACTGAAGCGACGAGAACATGATTTGACAAGATGGCATCTGCCACACAAAGTTAAGTTGCATATTTACAACACAGGCACACAGGCGCCCGCTCGCACAAATCAGTTGAACCATCTATACGCAGATTGAACATATTCTGCCCTTTCCTATGACAAACGCTTTGCATATTTTTTTGACCACACGAGAAGTTGACGGGTTTGTCTAG
Organism: Marasmarcha lunaedactyla; assembly: GCA_923062675.1. Lineage (NCBI taxonomy): Eukaryota > Metazoa > Arthropoda > Insecta > Lepidoptera > Pterophoridae > Marasmarcha > Marasmarcha lunaedactyla. The sequence continues at coordinate 9,875,270 of OV281354.1, forward strand.
AAATTTCATCACTATTATTATTTATTTGCTAGGAAACAATATCACATAATAAGTCTGATATTTTCACGAAATTTAACAAAAACGATATATGCTTACGCCATATTTATTTATACCTTTTTATACATAAAGATGACATAAGCTAATCAACCAAATATACTGATTTGTGGTGATTTTTGAGAAATAAATGCCTCAGTGAAAAACACTTTATTATACTTGCATGTAAAAAAAACGATTTTCACGTTGTCAGTTGAAACATTTTTTAAATGTTAAACAAGCAATGCGGTTAGTGTGGCCATTCAGCGACGAAACGTGACATTCGGGTTAAATTTAAACTGCTGTAACGATAATTTAATCTGTCTATGATGCAATGGATTAAACCAGAGATGAGCAAGACATTAGTTTAGTTTTTTATAGTTCGTAGTTAGATTATTTTAGACGTGTGGCTACGATTTTATGCCGAGGTAAATTGTTATATCAGCTTCCGTTACGCATTTAGAAACAAGACTTTAATGTCTTTAACTTCCATTTTAATTGACAATTATATAGAACAGATGTATGTTATCATGCTTGACGCAGGCAAGGTGTGAATTTTATATCACGGTACTCCAAAGCTATGACTAGAATGTACTTTATATAATTCTAAAATGATTTCCGTACGTTTTTAGAAGTTTTTGATTCTATTCCGAGAGAGGTTTAAGCGATTAATCTTTAACGTTCACGAGCTATTAGTATTGTATCTTTACGTCAGTTAGTTTATAATAGGTCTTTACCTATGAAACTGCCGTTTTGCCGTACTGGCCATTTCAAATGAAAATATTTTTTTTTTTGACTGATAAATCTAATTTCAAATTAATTTTATTTGACAAACATGGAATTCTTTTTCTAAAATCGTCATTTGTTTAATAGTTAGTGTTTTGTTTTCAACGCATTCGAACATTTTTCGTCATCATGGATAAGTTAAAAATTCGAGTAATTATGGAGTATGAGTACCGTCGTGGCAGCAAAGCGGCACAAGCGGCACGCAACATCAACGACGTTTACGGAGCGAACACTACAAACGAACGCACCACCCGTTATTGGTTTACCCGCTTCCGTTCTGGAAATTTTGACCTGAAAAATGAACCCCGTGGTCGTCCGAAAACTTTGGTCGACAATGACGAATTAAAGGCAATTGTGGAAGCTGATGAAACTCAATCCACGGCTGAATTAGCAGCAGCTTTCGACGTTAGCATCAAAACAATATTGGTCCATTTGCGTCAAATCGGCAAGGTAATAAAGCTTGACAAATGGGTACCCCACGAACTCAATGACCGCCAGCGCGAAGTACGCGTGGAGACGTGCCTTGCACTGCTCAGCAGGCATACAAATGAAGGAATTCTGAACCGCATTGTTACTTGTGACGAGAAATGGATCCTGTTTGACAATCGTAAGCGCTCAGTAAGTTGGTTGGACCCTGGTTCAGCACCCAAACAATGCCCTAAACGAAAACTTACCCCTAGAAAAGTGATGGTCACTGTTTGGTGGTCTAACGCGGGTGTAATTCATCACAGCTTCTTGCCAAACGGGACAAGCATTACTGCAGATGTGTACTGTGAAGAACTGAACACAATGATGGAGAAGCTCGCACGTCTCCAACCAGCTTTGGTCAATCGTTCGGCTCCACTGCTCCTGCACGACAACGCGCGACCTCATACTGCACAGCAGACGGTCTCCAAGCTAAAAGAGTTGGGGTCGGAAGTTCTCCGTCATCCGCCGTACTCACCAGACCTTGCGCCTACAGACTTCTACTTTTTCCAGAATTTGGATAACTTCTTGGCGGGAAAAAAATTCAATACCCGAGAGGCAGTACAAAATGCCTTTGAAGAATTTGTTGCCTCCCGTCCAGCTGATTTCTTCAAGAAAGGCATCAATAAGCTACCAATGCGTTGGCAAAGATGCATTGATTGCATGGGTGATTATTTTCATTAATAGAAATAAAAAATATATAAAAAAATTACGCTTCATTTATTTCGTGAAAAACGGCAATTTCATAGGTAAAGACCTAATATCATTCACATGGCGACAACGTCACAAGATTTGCCAAGCCTGCGTATAGAGCACTAACCAATTTTGCAGGGAACTGTCAAAACGCCGTCACTTAAATGGCACAAATGTTAGCTTCGGCCGTGAGAGACCGAGTTTGAAGATGTTGTATTTGTTGATTTTCTTGTGTGATTATACTTGTAGATGTTTGGGTGTCTCTTAATTATATTAAATTATTATCAAAAAATATTTAATGCTGGCGTAAGGAACAGGCTATTAAACTGAAATAAAAACACTAAAGGTTAAAAAAAGGCTTTAATTTATAACCACAGTATAAACTTTGAACCATTTTTTAAATACCATCACACGATAATATATAGATTTCCAAAAAATACTTTTAATAAAAAGAAAAATTATAATATGATTTTTCTTTAATTGTAAGTAACAACTGATACATTAACCTGAACACTTATTCTCTTTCAAGTACAAAACCAAAGAGGTGATTTTTACTCAGAGCATTTTCAATAAAATCTACACCGCACTACTGACCTCTCTAATTGATTGATGGTTGACTGGTAGAGAATGATTTGTGGCTTTGTATATTTTTTTTGTGCGATAAAAGTTGAAATAAACAAAATTAAGTTATAGATTAAGATTATATGGCTCTAGTTATTTCCGGTGTTTTGTCCACAATCTATGCTTGTTATAATGTCCATGGTGGCGCCAGTCAACAACGCCGACACTTATTTCTTCCGTATTAAAAACCCTCCCAACTTTTACAGGAATTGACTATTCTTTTTTAATTATTTCCAAAACACATTTTCAGAAAACGCACAAATAAGTCATATCAAAATGTCATCTAAAAAACACAATAGTATAATTTCACCACTAATAAAATTCACTTTCTCTCTCACTTTAACAAAGTAGATTTAACAGGCAGATAAAACTTATAGTATATCTTAACTCCTATTTAGTTTGAACGTAGGGCCCGCATAAGCCACAATAGAATCAATAAAAAAGCTATGACCCCTCTACAGAAAGGAGATAACTCCGATCGGAGCTATAAATCTCTATAACTACTTTGTTGTTTTCGCTTTTATGCAAATAAGATGAACAAAAGTTGGAACTTGTTTGGTTAGAATGGCTGTGTCGGTTGTTTTGTTCGATATTTGTAAATGATAATATTTGTTTTACACTCAGGGTAATAATACCTATAAAAATTATTAGACTTTCTCAGACTTATATGATGGTGATGACTTTGACATTATTGGTGTCACATGTTTTTAGAATTTGTATACTGTCTAGTATACAATAAAGTAGCTTTTTATTTGAAAATTTAGCTGCGTGTTAAGATATTCTAAGTGCGCTTTATAGATGTCTGCCTGAGACTGAAATCTACAAAGTATGCTTAGACTTATTTCAGGTCAATTTAAAAGAGACTTTTTAATACCCTGTATAATGATGAAAATCAAATGACAAGTTTGACAAGATTGGTGTCACATGTTTCCAGAATATGTATATAAATAAAAAGTCCCTTTTTATTTGACCATTTAGCCGAGATTAGTCTTGGTACGTTTTATGGATTTCGGTATTGATTAAAATTTCTGTGCCACTCCAATTGGTTGAGCCCAGAACAACTAAGTGACTAGGGCAAATGACATAACATATGAATCCAATGTCATAAATAAATAAATACATACCTATGAAGGCCACCAAGCCACGCATGCTCTCACATGAATTATTCGGAAAAAATACGCTGCAAAATGAATGATTGGCCTTAATATTAAATATCTTGCTATATGATTTACGTATTATAATTCATTCATTTAAAATAAAAATTATCGCCTTTTCTCATGCGATCCTAAGGCATTTTTGACTGAGAATTAAGAAAAAAATTACTTCAAATATTTATACATTCTGTTTTACAAATTTTACTTCAGAGCGTTAAGCACGTATATGTACAATCTCATTGAAAGACTGTGGTGGCTCAAAAGTTAAGCGAATTATTTGACATAATTCTAAATTTTTACAAGTTTTCTTGTAACGTTAGATACGCTGGGGTTATGACTATTTTTTCTCTTATGCAGTTATTACAACGACTGCTATAAAAATAGTTCCATGCTGTAACTAATAATGTTTTTTCTTTCGTTCGAGTCATCTATTTGCCGTTAGACACACTGTAAGCAGCGCTAGCTACCGAGTAGAAATTACCGACCTGGTAAAGCCCGAATCGATTAGCAGTAGCCAAATATGTATCACAATTTATTCGGGCCTGCCTTTTCGTTCAAATAATTTAGTCTGTGTGAAATATAGTCTTCTGTTATATTAAAAATTAAAACTATCGTTTAGGGATCGAAGTGTGGAGAGCAGGTAATATGCAGTGCGTTATATAAATCTCCCAAACAACAACCAAGGTTAATTCCTGGTATTAATTACAAGTATGTGGGTCACAAGGAGTCTACTTAAACTATCATTGTATTAGCCTTATGACCTGGAGTGCGCGTGCGCACTTAGTCATAGTGAGGTATCTGTTTGACTGTTATTAGTAATGGGGATCTTGACGCGTATAAAAGTTTGGGTCAACATTAAACAAAAAAAAACATGTTTTAGTAGACTAAAAAAATCAGTTTGAGCTTATTTTCTATACTAAAATTTTTTTAAAGAATTTGCCATAATGTTTTTAATTCTGTTGTGATCAAACAGGTCAGTTTTATAATGTTCAAAACCTTTACAAAAAATAAAATATCCATTATTTTTTTAAATTTCACAAAATATATTATTAATTTCTTTGAAAAGGCCATTTACTTGTAAAAACTCTTCAACATCATAGTTAAAGTATGAATGGACCCTCTTTTCATCCTATACCTAACCAATAACTGAACATCAGATATGTCAAATGAATGTCATCTTGACCCCTATTCCAATAAAAAGGACATCGATTCACCGATTTATCGGACAAATTAAATCACATTACGCTAAGTACCGGAAGACGACATAATTTTTCTTTTGTATTGATCTTGTTATTTTATTGGTTGATACAGAGTTTTTATGTTGCAATACAAGATGCAGTCTAGTTTCTCTCAGGGAGTCTGTTTACTAAACGATGTCTTTGGGTTAGTGTAAAGACTTCTTTAACAATAGAAGGTACGCTGCGTATCTTCCAAAGGTGTGAAAAATAAATAACAATAGGAATTAAATCATTATAAAATAAAAAAATAAATTTTGAAATTTTTGATAAGTGAAATAAAAGATTAAATTTCATTAGCTTCAGCTTTCTTTTCTTATCACACATCTTTCCTCGCCCAGGTTCTAAGGACATCCCGCCTAAAGTTGGAACTTTGGACCATAACTTAAAAAGCCACAAGTGTAAAAAAGGCGCCCGTTTGCCTGTTGTTTCGTGTTCAATGCTCGTATATCTTTAATCAGTAGAATAGTTTTGAGAATTTGATATAATTTATATTAAAGTTTTGTTAAGTAGCAATGTTATTCACCAGATAATACTCGTAGTTATCTGACAATTGAAAAAACAGCCCTTATTGAAAATTTAAAATAATATCAACTAAATACAGGTAAAATTTATTTTCTGGTGCTTTAGCAAGTTTATGGCCCGAAGAATTCGTGAATTCATAATTTACATGTTAAGAACTTGAACGATTGAGTAAACAATTATATTATTAGTTTGTATTTAGGTAGAATTTGCTCAAGTCATTAGGTAGAATTAGAAAATCGAGATGTGTGACGCTACCTTTGATGGCCTGAAACCAAATTTGAGGAGCGAAATAATGCGGTCGAGTAACAATATTTTTAGAACAGGTTTCAAGTATAATGATAACATTCGAACTATTTAAAGTATTGGAACTATTGAAATTATAACTATTTATAAAAACTAAAATATTAAATTTCCCTTGGCAGGGTTAAAATCATCTGACAAACCAGAGTTTGTGGTTTTTCGTTTGAGAACGAGAGCTTTTCATTTGAAACTTTGTGGAAATCGTTTTAATTTTTAATATAGTTTGTAATATAAATGTGTCATTATGTATGCCCAATTCTGAAGGATAACATTATTCAGTGTAAACTAGCATTTACTAGTTATAGTTCGTCAATATGATATTGTAGTTTAGTACAAGTGATAAACCATGTTTAGTAATATCAGAGCTATTTGATATCTAAATCGCTTTAATCAAACACATAAAACAAGAATTCAATCAAATCGCCACATAGAAACCTCCCCTAATGTTTGCTCTATCCGACATTACTCAGCCAATATTTGTCCAATTTACACGTAGCACCATATGGGCCTATTGTGTTCAAAATGAATGCTTGATTAATGGATGCAGTACAAAAAATTTTGATAAAACTCTTGTTCATTGAATCCGCTAGTTTGTCTGAGTCGCCTTGAACTCAATTCCATTTTTAAGTGGGTTTTAGTTCACTTGCTCGACCCCTCGGAAATTCTTATCAATATTGTTCTGCATATAATGGTATCGTTCAGCGTGCTCTTTTTATTTATCAGGTTTCATTTATTCAGATTTATTACCAACGCACTCAAAAATAATTAACTAGTATGCACCAAGTAGAATCAACTAATCAAGGTGAATAATTAGCTTGTTCAGTGTGAGGGTCCACGCGCATACTTACTACAGACTTTGTAATTATATTTTTCACGTTTCCCTCAATGAATATCTAAAGAAGTTAGAGGAGTTGTTAAGCGCTGCATCACAAAATATTTTATGCATTCAAAGCTTTCATGAGATCATTTCAATAATTTCCTATATGTTCTCGCTCTCTACACGATTGTTTGTTGAAATGTTTCATTTATTGACACTTTACTATCCCTTCTCCTTCCCTTGGGGATAGAGAAAAGTTGTAGAAGACTCTAATCATTTAACTTACATTAGAGTTGTTTTAGAGTATCCTTTGGAGTTTTGATGCCGCCGAGTCTTTTGAGTTCTTTGAGAGAGAGTCTCTAAACCCTTTAAGTTACTTGTGCTGACCTGAAGTTCTTATGAGGAATTATACATACATATTTTCTCAACTTAATTCACTTGTTTGATTTGTTTTGTACCTAAGAAATCGAAAACCTAGAGAACTAAGATCTCCAAACCCCAGATCCAGTTTTCCTATAAAAGACTCAAAATTTAAAAGGACTTGGTTGAAATTCGGACTAGAGTCTTTAGATAGTCTCTCAAGAGTACTCAAGTCTTTGTATAATAAAACTAAGTATATGAGTTTTGTGCAACTTGAGGATTAAAAAAAATTTCTTTCCTTATTAACTTTATATGGTTTTTGTAGTTCTACAAGCTAAATTTCATTTTTCAAGGTTCATCGATATGCCTGGGCGTTAATGTGTGAATATATCACTGAGTCTTTTGAGAGTCTATCAATATTGTCTAGAAACTTTAATTTATTATACAATTATTACTTCTTTAACTGAAACTTTAGTTTTTTTGTTCGTGTAGGGTCGTCTATTACTCAGTAAACAACCCGCCTCGACTTTGATTTTCACAGACTATTCAAAGTGCACCCAGAAGGAGCTTTATGCATAGTTATTTATATTTTTTTGTTGAGTTGGTGAACCTTTATAGATTACTTTATTTTTAGACATACAAGTCAGCGTCACATCGTTTACTACCAACATAATAAGAACTGGTGCTCTTTTATGAAATTCTGACTTTTTGGCAGAATCCCAAATTCACAAAAATTGCCAACGTTCCTCTATTCGATGGTAAAAACGGAATCTGACGAACCACGCATTCAGCAGAAAATGTAAAGATATTACATAATCAGATAGACTAACAAAGTTTAAAGATCTTTTTAAGAACAAAATATCCATTATTGAGTGCAGGATAACAACACAATTGTACAAACTTTAAGGCGACGGATGAACCCTTAAATAAATTATTTTCCAATTCCTTAGACATAATTTTTTTACATTTTTCTTCATTGTAACAATGGTTTAAGTAAAATAATTAGGTATTTTGGTCACTATTGATACATACACATCAAAATTTCTGAAAGATATGGTCTATACTAGTTTTAAGATTTGTCATCCCAAACCTTGCCTTATACCTTGCCAATTGCTAATAAGTATGAAATATTCTTTATGAAAAAAAGAGTTATCTGAGCATGATAACATTTATGTGATTTAAAATTTTATTTGATTCCTACACATTTGTAACTATTGTTGGCAATATGCTCACCTTGGTTACTAAAATATAACATAACACATTCTTTAATATCTTGTCTAAATGATTGGAACATCACATCACTGTAAATATTTCAATCATTGAGTTTCATTTACTTAGGTACAGACAGAGCGCGCATGTCGCTCTGGTTGCCTAGCGCGCAGTGTAGCGAAGTCAACCAATGTGTGACAAATAGGCATGTGCGCAATCACGCGGTGCCTTATCGATACAAGTAATCCTTGTTACAAATAAATTTATATATACATATATATATACATCACAACACAACTAAGATTTGTTCTGTTCATTATATTCAGACACATTAGTATGTCTTTGTAAGGGTAATAATTGAGCCACAATTTTATAAGCAATACTTGAAGGTCACAACAAGGTTTTTGTATTAATATAACGCTTAAATTAAAAAAAAAATTATTGCTATTTTAGTACCTGCACCTCGATTTAAAGAACTAATAACTTTTAAAATTGCTGACATAAGGGGGTGTAGGGTTTTGTCCCACATATTGTAGTTGATGTTATAGGGTAGATTGTATAAACATCATGATTTCAATTATTAATACTTATAACTCGATTTTTGTACAAATAAATGAGATGGTCTATTATGGTCTATACAGGCCATATATTTCTAAATTTCAGGAGTTACAGATTTTTAGTAGGTACACCAAATGATTGGAGTTCACGTCTAGTTCTGTTGACGTTGTGAATTTCAGTAAAAATCATTAATATATATATATATATATATATATATATATATATATATATATATATATATATCCTATTTGCTGTTTGCTTATCCTCAGTAAATTCAATTGGTTTATGATTAAATTATTCTAGTTGGTATATGTGTCTGTAAATAATGAAACAAAAAGTAATATAAAGAGAGCTAATCTAGTATCTTGCTTAAACTTTCTGTGACTCAATACTTCAAATAACACCTTACACATAATAATAAATATTTGCGCAATTGTACAAACGTGAACAGAATTTAATAATTTTCATAACACCGCGGAAGCGTACAACTATTTACTAATCTACTAATTCTTTTAACATACAGGCTAGTTTCGCTGTTATGTCTTAGTCCAAAGGTTGCTTTTTGCGTGTATGTTTCCAACGTGCTGTGTGTTACCGTACAAGCCTTTACCTTAAGTTGTCATATAATATAGCTCTATTAACAATTAGATACCTTGAAATAAAGTACTTTACATAGTCCTACTACCTAGTATAAACATTGATGGTACTTGACAACAGTTACGTGCATGAGAGCACGTATTCATTTTTATTTACGTTTGCTTAAGTCACTTATTCCGTTATTGTAATATGTATCGAGAAAGTATCAACATATAATAAATTTCATGTAATCAGAATGTACTTGAAAGTCGAAAAGAAAAATTTATCAACTCATTTGATCATTGCGCTGCTTCTTAGCTAACATTAGAGAAAATATTGCATTAGGTATGTCTCTGTATAAGGACATTTTAACTAATCAAACAACCAGCTAACTTAGATCCGCGCAAGTGGGCCTAAGATTCGTTATGTGCTACAACTGTATTTTTTTTTTCAATTTAGGGTAAGCAATCTATTAAGCTCGGAAGACACGTAAAAACACACAGTGAACTCGAATACAATAATAAAAAGACATGCGAAGTAAATATGTCTTGTAACAAATTTGAAAAATATTGTAAATGCTGTAAAAAATTTAGAATCGTGTTTATTTAGTAAATATACTGTGACATCACGGTTCCTAGTCTGGCCAATAGGTCAATAAACTAATTATTCTAGACCCATTTAATTTGACCATTTATTTATTGAACATAAAAAAACATGCAAAATAGAAATAAAATAAAGCGAGTCCACGACGGATGCCCTACCTTTGCGAGTTCGTCGGATAATATCCAATGATCACGATATGCTGTAATTTAATGCGACTGTGGAGTTGACTCCATGGCAACAATTTTACGCGGCAAAATCGGAAGTAGCCATATTGAAAGTAAAAGTGGGTTCAGTAAACTCGGGCCGGGGCAGGATACTAGAAAAGCGCAATAAAGATGCAGTCTTTTTGGAAAAGTTTACAAGTTACTCTCAAAATGAATGGGATTATTACAGCCATGTTAATAAAATAAGGTTAATATGTTTAAATAATTCCCAAAGCAATTGTGAATACTTATTTAGCTATCCGAAATAATTTACGTATATTTTAGTTTATTTCTAATATTTATATATAAAAAAATTTCTGTGTGTGTTTATATATTTCTTGAGTTTATTTATCCGTTATTTAGTATCCATAACACAAGTTCTTTAATGATATTTAATTTGGGCTAGATAATGTTGTGTGATTGTTAGAAATATTTAAAAAAAAATGTGATTCTAATTATCTAATCCTTTGGATCGCGTCAACAATGCAGTTATGCAACCAGTGGGTGTTTTTATTTATAAACTATACAGTTTGCATATCAAAGAATGAGCTGTTAGAACTGATTTGATCGCAAAATAGGGGGGTTTGACCATTATTACAGTTTGAAGATTGAAATATAAGTATATGTTTTATGTTAGAAATCTAATTTTGAGTTTTGTAAATATATTGTAACATTATGGTGTTGACTATGACATCACAGTGTATGATTTCATCATGGAATAAAGATCTAGTATCAAGAAAGTGTCCTAAAATAAAGTGGGTACACTAAAATAGAATCAGAATGACGTTAACTCCTACTAGTACGTGGAACTAAACTCTAAAATAACCAACGATTTAGTCATGTCTCGTTGTAACGAACGACAGTTTACTCGCAATCTAAACTGCCTACATAAAATCACTATGATAGTCCGGAAAACAGTTTGCCAACATTTATTTTGATGGTGTTCCCAACTGTTGACCTGGTGGCCTATTTATGTTACGTTAACATGGGATCTGTGACCTTGGCACTAATGGTGTTCACAAACAGAAAATATTAACTGATATTATAAGATGACAAGTGTATCTCAGTTTTCTTGTGCGTTTTATATTAAAAAACATAAAATTTTCTATTCAAAATTACTTTAATAAAATTATGGACATAGAACAAATTTAAATTGGCTAAAAAAAGTTTTGTATGTGTATTAATTAATGCTCATTATTTGATTTATTTTTAAAACAAAAATCACATAAGAGAAAGACGGCAGGTTTAGAAACAAAAATCAATTCCTTTGGTAGTCGACTAACCCTGTGCCCAACACCCACGCAACATAGCTATAGGTATACCCTGTCTGTCCGCCTACGTATACGCTTACCCTAGAACTTCTACATCGTTCACAAGATCCTAATTGCTGATTGTGTAATGAACTCTACGTCCTGAATTCTTTTATTTATATGTGTCTGCTGATATAATAATCCACAGTACAGGCCTTGCTTCCTCTATTAAATTTCCATGCAGTGCTTTGATTTATTGATTTATATATAAATCAAAAACAAAACTCTGTAACAAAAGTAAATCATTATTTCACAATAACAAATTGAGTAACTTTGTTCAACTATCAATCTTAAAATCTTCATAGAAAATTAGCTAAAGCCCACACGCCTACAACTGCGCGTGCGCTTCAAACATATACATATAGTTGTGAAAGAGCTTCTATCACTGTGAATGTAGGTCATTGCAAACCGCTTTAAAGTAACGTGTAGAACTTCTGGTTTTAAAAAATGTGTAAAAACTCTTTAGGAAAGACCTAGAACAACTGTTTATTCTTGAAATATAATTTTGTAAAAAAAAACAGATAGTAAGTACAGATTTGCAGATACCTATTTTGCAGATGTGAACCTTGAGCTTAATTAGGATACGTGTTACCTGAGCGTTAGTCAAACTAATAAATTCCAAGTGCATATAGAAAAAAAATTACCTTAAAATGCATAGCAGGGTCAAGGAGTTGTTAGTTCTAGCTTTGCTTTCTACGCCAGAGATACAGAATATGCGGAAGAACTCCATTCTTTGTTGACGAATAATCTAACACCATTTAAATGCATAGGTTTATACATATTCTAGCACTAGCGGTTACACAAATAAGCCAAAGATAAGTGTATTTCTATGTCTAAGGGTGTTATCACACCAATCGATCGATATCGATGTCGATCTATCCACGGTCGACGCCATCGATCGATGTAGATTTGTCTGGAAAAGCTGTCGATCGACGTCGACTGTTCCATTCTACCATCGATCGACGATCGATCGATTAGTGTGCTGATCTATCAATTTAATTTAAACAGCCGATAACGCTCCGTTATATCGGCCCCATGAAAAAATACGGCGTAAATCACAAAATAGTTACGCAAGCCTTTTGTCACACTATACTAAACAATGCATCAAACTTGGTACCGACATAAAGTCAGCCAAAATACCGAACTCAGTGAGCCTTCGTCATTGTACTAGGTTGCCCATGCGTAACAAACCTTAATTCACGGCCGTACGACATCGAATATCAATGGAAATATCTTCATCTTTACCTTCTTGCTTGGATTTGAAATCGACCGACCATTAAATTATGCAGTAGGGAATCAAAGCGTTTTTGATGCGTTTTTTTTTTTCGAATCACGTTTAATGTTTTTTGTAATAAAATTTTTTCTTTATAAATACCGTTGAAGGTTGCGTTATAAGGAATGTAATCGTCTTTTTATTACGAAGACACTTTTTAAACTAAATGTTTGTATGTACGACGGAGTGATGATCAAAAACCCAAAAAAATGCTAATTGTACTATGGATATTGGACGTTAATTGTATTTCGTTTGGAAAAATTAGTCCTGTGAACTAAAAAAGAGAATGATTGTTATTATAAATAAAAAATAACTTAATCCTAAAATAAGGAAAGCTTGTGTACTATGGATGGACTAAACAACAAATGACAATTATCATGATGCTTGTGACTAATGTAAGCACTACAGGCGCGTCTAGTAGATAAAACATCGAACAATAATTTTTAACTCGTAGATTGTGTAAAGTAGAGCGCTTCTAAAAAATAGTAAGTAAGTAGTACGTAGTTTTTAGTTCGTTAAGTAAATCGTCAAGTTTATCAGTTTCCTACAAATGGTGTGTTTAAGTAGTAACACAGGTAGATTGTAATAGCACTCGTTAACCGTAATAATGGGAAAAATATGCACCGTTTTATTGTTACTGGGTTTTTCAAACTACCGTCAGTTTAACGTCATGATTTTAATTCCATTGTAAAGAATAGTCTGTTTTGAATTTTAAACAATGGATTATGAGCTTATAAAATCCATAACAGAAATATCTAGTTTATTTTAAGATAATTTGTTTTTATTTTGCAATTTCGAATGTAAATTTAATTTAAGAACTATAGTACGATGGTCTCATTACTACATGCAAAAAGGCATTGTACAAGGTTTATGAATATAAAACATTGTTATAAGTATTTAATCATTCTTTATTATATGGTTGATTATGCATTTTTAATAAAACTTTTAAGGTACCTACGGTCAAAATGTAGACCGTAACATTAAATATGTCTGAATATTTATGATTAGCATGATCTTGAAGAGTAAAATCAACTTCTTCCTTGTTACAGGTGAATCAGTACGCTGTTGGACCTGTTCATCAGACCTGCACCCCAACTGCAACGACCCCTTCATCGGAGGTCACTCGGAGAGCCCCTATCTGTACCGGCTAGAGAACTGTGACGCCAACACGGGGGTGTCTTACCCTTACCTTGCGACTTCAAAGTCGGTATGCAAGAAACAAAAGAAATACGGTGAGTCTACCCGTTATTGGCAAAACGTTTAAGATTCAGCTGGGCGGCGGTGTGCAAGATAAAATTCGACCAGTAGGATAACTTCAAAAAGTTTTTCTTCTTGCACTAAGAATAATTTTAACTCAGTCGATTTAGACCGAATTGCGCCAATAATCTGAGTTAAAAATGTAAGCTTAACCCGGGTTAAAATATCGCTGTATATCAACTAAATATAGAAATCGACAGGGTAGAAGGACTTCAACTGACTAACTAGCTAACTCCGAGTGTAATTGTTTAATCCGGTTGGCACAAGTCGGACTTAGCTAACTCAAGTAAAAAAATGCTATATGACACTATCAATCCAATAAAAATTCTACTTAACTAACTAACCAACCAGCTAACTCCGGGTTAAATATGTATGTCAGATTCGTGCAAGTTGGCCTAATAAAAGGGACATGAGGTAAGATCTTCGCAGATAGGATCGTGGTCCGATGGTCCAGGGCCCTTTTTTATATTTTTAAAGAAGAGTAGATGGGGATAAAAAGTAGACATGCGTAAAGGGAGCCATCATCAACTAAGGTTTGATTAATTATCTATCATACCAAACAACCATGATCCGAGCACAAACATTTAATGAATGCCCCAACCAGGAATTAACTTACAGCATATGAGCAGGGCCACTACCATTGACCCTACTCGGCCATGTTTATGATTATGTGGAGTATTTTTACGTCATTTTGTAATCGTATCTTGTACTAAATGACCGCTGTGTTAATGAGTCAAAAGAAGATAAAAACTCAACAGTTCTAAGGCTTACTTCCTTGTTTTATTCTAATTGTGCTTCTAATTTGTAACCTTGTTCGGGACCTTCACAACCAAAGCATCCGAAGTTTAGTTAGACTATAGTTTGTTTCACACACTGCATGGGGCACCATTTACACGCGAACGTGCATCTATTGTCCATACTAATTCTACTAATTAAATACTAGTACCACGAGACTTTAAGAAGAACACGACAATAACAAGGACTTTAAAAGATGTATAATTGGTCATACAACGCTAGTAGTTAGTCATACACTTGTTTTGATTGGTTAGCAAAACTGAACATATTTACATGATGACGGTTCACACTTAACGCCAACCGTATTGGGTAAAGTACAAACGTGTCAAATGTTTTGCTACAATAAGTTGACGAATATGTGCGCAAACGCCGTGGAAATTAGCAAAATGACACGAATACTATACATGTTAAATTTTGCTATACCTACATGGGTGTTATTTCCAATGTGAATACAAGCTTTGCACCTCTGAAACTCTTTGACGTAGAAAATTTGAAATTTGATAAAAGATACGTTTGACCTATATATATATATATTTTTTATAATTTTAGACGGCTATATGGCGCAAGTGTTTAATGCAGTAGCACTGCCTCATACGCCGAGGTCGTAGGTGCAAGCCTAGTCAGGGTACTATTCTTCATTTGTGTGATGAACACAGATGTTTGTTCTCGGGTCACGGTTGTTAATATTTATATATGTGTGTTTATTCTGGTTGCCCCCTTGTTCCTTGTACGGTCATCCATACATTCATCCATTCTACTTACTTTGGTGCGTACAGTTGGTGTGTTTGTTTGGGGGTTCTACCGTCTTACATAAGAAATTATAGCGAGTAAAGTTTTCTGCAAATTTACACAGGGACTTGAGTGATCCCAAGATTATAACAACTTGCTATTGTAAGATAAAGGTACGGAAGAAGTTGGATCATTTGTGTAAAGAACGCAGATATTCGTTTGTATTATTTACATTATTGCAAATCTTGTTAATTCGTCCATATCAAGGCAATCGTAAACAAAAAATGAATCCTTTACGAAATCTACGACTAACTCCCTTTTCTCTCTCATTCCAGTGAACGGACAACTGATCGTCTCCCGCGGTTGCACCTGGAAGAGATCCGATGACTACTCGAACTACTGCCCCAACGGCAACAATGAGCCGGCATATTTCTGCGAGACATGCGAATACGACGGGTGTAACAGCGCCAGCGCATTGGGCAAAGCCATCGCGCTCGTTTTGGCGCCATTTGCTTTATTACTTTTTAAGTAGAATAAATTATTGTCGTAGGCGTAGTGCTTAACACTGACAAGCGTATGTGATGTTTCTGAGTAGCTTAGCTGTGCTTATGTACATAGGCCATAAAAAGTATATGTTATAAATAAATAGTTATATGTTATAAAGTTATTATGTTACATAAATAGATATATATTTTATACTTTTCACATTTACAATATGAAATCTTATTTGTACGTATTGTATGTATATGCATCTATTCTTGTATAAGCTCACTCCTGCTTACTTTCTAGATCTGATATCCGTCGCACAAAGGTTGTCTGTAAGTGATCGCTTTTAGCGATAAGGCCGCCTTTGCTGACCTAGTATTTATGTGAGCAATAAAGTCACATACCAATGACAAACCGAAAAGAAATACAATATCCGACAATGCCTTCTAGAAAAAGCCATAAAAACATAATCAGTGAAAGACTTTAAACGTAAGTGCATACTGGCATATAATCCAGTTTCGATAGAAGCGAAGTTCTTAAAGACGTAGAACATAAGAGCTACGTAGGTGTAACTATGTCATTATGGAGAATAAACATTCCCTTTTTGTGTACATAATTGTTTAATTTAATAGTACAAATAAACCGTTACGTGCGCTTGTCCGTTGAAAGAACTACCTACATTTAGTTTTATTTACTTTATGTTTTGTGAATAATTTCGTACGGAGTAACTGCAATGAATGTGTGAGTGAACCCACCGTTTTCAAACATTTCTGTTAAATTTCCTCCTTTTCCTCTTTCAAATAAACTTATGTATATACTTAAAAGTCTACTAATCACATCACATCTTTGTTCAATTTCGTGTTTTTATTTATTTCTTTCTAACTTTATGAATACAAAAATAATTAAGTGGGTATGTTTTATAGTACAAAGATGAATAGATTGAAGCACATTGAAATAAAGACAATTCTTAAATAGACTTTCAATAATCGACACATTGAAAAATATTTTACAATAATTTACAATTTTGCTAGTAAAAAAAAAGTTTTTAAACCGTTTACGAATCATTTTTATATGTGTATATATATGCTAAATATAATAAACGGAATAATTATTTGCATTTAAGGACATAAAATAATATCTGTGTATTTTTAAACTGGTGGTGTCGGAGAAACTGCACTTATTTCATTCTTTTGTACATACATGACATTTTCTGTGTGTATTTTTGTATGTTATATAATTATTTTTTTTTAATTTTATGTAATTATTTCATCTTGTACAAGTTTTATTACATGGACTGTGTGACAGAGATGGCAACATACCTGTGATTCTATGCACATTTCTACAAATATAAATATGAACCAAAACCAAACATCATTAGCAGTATTTTTAACAGAGGTTTGCAATAGTGTTGCCACATAATCAATCGAAAATCGAAGAGATTATAATCGATTATTAGATGGGCCCCAAAATCACTCGTACTATCGATTGGACTATCGATATTCTCGATACAATCGATACTATCGATGTCAATTGTACAGCAATACTATCGATTATAATCGATTAATCGATAAAAATTATTACAGCAATAAAATCGACTTAATCGACGGTATCGATTTAATCGATTTAATTTAATATTAGTTTAGATAGTATCGCATGTCTTTGCAACTTTTAGTTAAATGAGAAAGTATCAGCAAACATAATAAAGTTCTTTGAGGGTATTTTATTGTAATGGCTTTATGATATTGTTTGTGCTATCTTATCGCATCAGTCATCACTAGCATACAGATCAGTAACATGGGCAATATAATCTAAACCAATATTAAATTAAAGCGATTAAATCGATACCATCGATTGAGTCGATTATACTGGTGTAATAATTTTTATCGATACTATCGATATAATCGATAGTATTGCTGTATAATTGACATCGATAGTATCGATTGTATCGAGGATATCGATACTATCGATAGTCTAATCGATAGTACAAGTGATTCTGGGTGAACACAATCGATTAATCGATGGCCGATTATTTTGCAACACTAGTTTGCAAAGTTTACTAGGAAATTATGATTAAAGATAAAAACTGTTTGTCTTGACTAAAATCTTTTATAACAACACAAGTGCCTTAATTTAGATTTAAGATAAAATATGTGCGAATCTATATGTTACCAACTGTTACCAATCAACCTGAATATGTTCTTTTAGGTGATATATCACTTAGGAACACCTACCAACTGTTTAAACCAACCTTAATTTAATTAAAAACTTTGAATAGTAAACCCAGTTTCTTCAAAATAATTCTGATACCTATTTAAGTATTTAAAATTTCTATCTCTTCTGTAATGTTTCTCACAAATTTTCTAGGAGCACTTTTAATTTAATAAAGTTGTTTACAATATTTGCTGTTTAATTATACAAATAAACAATTCTTCACAAAAACCCAGAGTTAAACACAGCCTGCATTACTGGTCAAAATAACCGCTCCCAAAGGATGCGCAAGCGCAGCCGCAGCAAAAAATACGTAGCAGCAATAAATTCATTTTAATGGCCGTACTGTAAAGGTATAAATAGGCAGAACAGGCACAGACCTGCCACGATTTCCCAACATATCGTTTTAGCATTGATAGATACCGTAAAATGGGTTGTCAACACTGTCGAACTTTTTAAAATTCTACGAGAAGGACTTGTATCTATGGTCATAACAAAATTATTAACATTGTTAAAATTGGCTTGCAAAATGCAATTGATGTATTCTTCATTTCAGTTAAATATATAATAATAAATCAATCAGTTCAAAATTTTGTTTATATATCATATATGATAAATCTTCTCAAGAAAAAAAAAACAACCACCAAAACAAAAACACATAATTATGCGGAATTTAAAAGTAAATCAAGGGAATGAGGTTAGAAAAAATGTTTTAGTAAATTTTAATAATAATAATAATAATAGCAACTATATTGTTTATAACTTAATTAGTGAGCGAATTAATTAATTCGCTCACTAATAAAACGCAATTGCGTTTGATGAATATTAATGTTAATAAGTCTTCTCATTTTGTTATAAACAACGCTTTGGTTTTCTTCCTATTCAACCCTGTCATGCATTCATAATTACCCTATTTAACAGTATCCCTCTCAAATCAAAAAGAAGAGAAATACTATTAGCGCCACCTATAGTTTCTAACCTATACTAAAATAACAAGAACGTTTCTGACTGTCTACAGTTGCGATGCAATTCGTATACCATGTTCTCCGCAATCAGTACAAAATATAAACCATAGATGTCGTTTTGTGTAAAATGTTTAGTTCTTAAAAAGTTTTGTTCGTCCATTTGAAATCTTTTAATTTTAAACTTATGATGATTCGGCAATAACCTTACAATTTCTTTTTTTTTCACATCTTATTTTATAAGGAGTAAGATACAAATAGACGTTCCGGTTTAGTTTTAGTATTTTAGTTAGTTCGGTGAAATTTAAAGCCTTGTTAAAAAGAATACGTCAAACCCGCTTTATGGCCACGATAACTACAGGGTGGCTTGAAAAGTGACGCCCAAAAATTTTTTTTGAGTGCCTCGTGTTAAGGGGTATCTGAATCACCCCTATGTATGTAATATTATTATTATTATGAAGCTTAGAGTCTAACGCATTTTCTAAAGCTACTTAGAAACGAAGAAACTACCAGTTTAGATTTTAAATTTTAAGTTTAAAATTTAAATGATAACTCACTTAACATAAATTCTCAACTTAAGGTAATTTTTTTAGTAACTTTCATTAAAAAAATATATCGTAACTCGAAAACAAATGAAAAATCGTATAACAAACATAGGGGTGATTCAGAAACCTCTCAACATGAGGCACCTAAAATAAGTTTTTGGGGGTCACTTTTCTGGCCACTCTGTATATGCGCTGGTAGTCACAGAACGGAGCTCTGCTTCGTTCATAATTTACCTTAAGAAATGGAGCGTTTATATTAAAATTTAATAATTTTTTGAATTCGACTTAACGAGATTGATTTTTTTAGTTTAAAAACCAAATCATAATTATTCCAATTGTTTACTAACAAGATAAAACTTCGATCTTCCAACTATTTCTTCGTAACTACACATTTTGATGTGCGGATCATCTACAGGTTTCATTATTACTTAATAGGATCAAAGCCAACAACCAGATATTGTTTGAAATGACAATGTCCGAACATGAACTTTAGTCGGAGCACCTTGTCAGATTTGTTGGCGATATACTTTTGAGCATTATAAAATATGAAAGATTTTTATATGCTTTCAATTATGTACTTTACTAAGTATTGGTTTCTTTTTGAGTTCGATGTTATCGCTTTTAAGCATTCTATTAAAATCATCCGGCTAGGTTATTTAGGAATTATCGTAAATGGCGTGTTCTGTAATCATCAGCTTGCAGAAATATATATACGTAAAAATAATAATAATAAATCCCCAGACACAAACACCAACTGTACGGCCCCGAAGTAAGCAGAGCTTGTGTTATGTATGACCATAAAGTGAAATTGGGGGGGAACCCAGAATAAACGAACATATCTATATCAACAATCATGACCCGAGAACAATAATTTATGTTCATTCCACAATGAATGCCCCGGCCAGGACTCGAACCTGGGAACTTCAGCTTATGTGACAGGGCAACTAACCACTACGCCACTCGGTCGTCAATATCGTATATAATTATGTATCTTTTAATGTATTTATTTCCAAAACTTCAACTACTTTACAGGAAGAACCAATGCGATAGTTAAGCATAAATAAATCATATATTGTTCATTTAATCACATTTAAAACATAAAAACTACTACAGAAATTAATTATGAAAAACATATAGTGTACAGAGCATTTTTTTGAATTCACTTAGAATCGAATTTTTCTGCAATCTTATTGAGCGTAGTGATTGCATGTCTCTCAGAAATTCTCGTTTTATGGAATGGTTTAAGTCTTTTCACAAAAATATTTCAATTCTGCTGGTATTAAGATAAGCGGAGTTTAGAAAAAACACTATCAATAATGCCTGAAATATATACACGATATGATTTCTGTGTAAACCAATATTTGGAATGGTGAGTATCCTTTGTCCACATTAACAATATGCCAAATGTTTCATATATAGTCTTGGTTTTCACTAATCATTTGGAAACTAAAATAATAAGGGCTGAGTTTTCAACCATCAGAAATTATTTCAAATTCTCAAAATAATTCTCATGTTAAAAGTTATCTGAGCATTGAAAAATGAGCCCTCAATTATACACATCCTCGGCCGAAGTGGCATACCGGTTAGTAGCCCTGCCTCATACGCCGGAAGTCCCAGATTCGAGTCCTGGTCGGGGCATTCAATTGTGTGATGAGTAACAAAGATGTTTGTTCTGGGGTCGTGGTTGTTTATATTTATCTATGTATGTTTTCTCTGGGTTCCCCCAGTTCGCTGTATGGTCACCCATAGTACAAGCTCTGCATACCTTGGGGCCCTATAGTTGGTGTGTTTGTCTAGAAATTTATTATTATAATATTTATTATTATCCAAAGACTGACTAAAATATAAGTTATATGATGCCTACACGTTTTTATTCCCTGACTAAATGAAAATATATAGCCATGACGTTCACTGAACCAACGTGGTACCAACCCATATAACACTAAGATACATTAAAACACGTGTTACATATAACCTCAATGGTACCAAGTAGAAAAAAAAAACTATCGTCACTGAATCGTAACCGGAAGTCGTTAGGAGCGGGGCGAGGTCGGACCCGAGACAACTTGTTGATTGATAATTTCACTCAGCCACTTCCTGTACCGGCGAGGTGAACTTCTATTGTGGTTAACTTTCCACTGTTCACTAGATTGTTAACGTGTGTAAGACAAATAACTTTGCTTTATTTAGATTTTGCTAGGCAGAATTGCTGGTTTTTGCTAGATTCGAAAATAAGATTCCAGTGTATGGTTAAAAGTAATGTAGACAAGAGATGCTTCTGGTCCACACTTTTTAATCGCCTCTCGATTCCACACAATTTCTAAGTCCTGGAATTTTCAATAGTAAAATGAGTAACCTAAAATTATTTTAGAAACCTTAAATTACTTTAGTACACAGTACCTTTCGAGAAAACGATTCCAATAAAAAATTGTGATTTTACTCGCAGACTTTTACCTCCATAAAAATTTTTACTTGAGCCAAATTGTGATGGTTACTAATGGATTGTTAGAATTAAAGAAAGTGGTAAAATTTCTTTTGTAATTATCTCTAGAAAAAAAGGAGGTACTCTTTGAAGCTACAGAAACACAATTCCGATTTTTATTCCTCCAAGAAACTAGTGGAATACTCGTATAGCGAATGCTATTTTATTATAATAGAAAAACAAGATTTTAGAAAAATGTGAAATTGTGCTTTGAATATTTTTTTATTAATTTATCAATAAAGACCACTGTATTTCTCTTATTGATGTCTACCACCAGTT
The DNA here is from genome assembly GCA_923062675.1 of Marasmarcha lunaedactyla. NCBI lineage: Eukaryota > Metazoa > Arthropoda > Insecta > Lepidoptera > Pterophoridae > Marasmarcha > Marasmarcha lunaedactyla. The sequence goes on from OV281354.1 coordinate 9,897,734, forward strand.
CGGAAAGATCTTCATGAAGATGTAGTAAACCACTTCACAGGATATATTTTTACAAAATAAAACAATGTTATTTGTATCTATACAAAGTGATTCTTATCTGCATCTAACAGCTCGGCAAGACTCTGTATTCAAAAACTATCCAAACGACGGAATTCCGCTAACTGCAGCCACGCACGAGCATATCGCGAGGGCCAACCATCACCCTCCTCACCCATATCGGAGAGAAATGTATTTGCAATGAAGACCTTACGGAGTGATAGAAGACCATAGCAGTATTAACATTAAAAAGTTTCTTAAAGAAAAAAAACCTTAACATGAAATTTTATTTCAATTGTCCTTCTTAATATGCACCGCAATGTGTTATTATGCTTATTAATATGGTTATTGATAACCATAAAAACATAATTTAAAAGTACGTTTTCATTTATAACAAATCTAGCAGGCGCCACTTATTTGTTTCCTATAAATTCGCGCAAAAAACTGTGGCAGCTAGTAAACGTATAACAAAAAATTAATAACCTGTTATTGTGATATAATTATTATGCAAATCAATTCACAATGTCATTTAATAGACGGCCTACTGAGAACTAAATAACTATTGATAGCACTTGCACATTAATAAAGCACTTACAGTAAATTATTAAAAAGAAGGTAAATTAAACCCTAATTATATAAATAGTAAGAGTAATTTTATCATTCATTTTTTATTCAAATCTAAGATTTTGACCTCCACAACTCTTGCGATGTTCCAATGGGTATATTAAGTGTATTTAAAGCAGAATAGTCTTTTGTTGCACCTCTAGTTTGTGATCGAACGATTACAGCAAGACTTGAGGCAATTATAACTTCATAAGTTAACTTCATTACAGGTGATAAGTTACAATTCTATATCTTTTCTATTATATTCTCTTTATAGTTTTTTTACTTTTTCACTGCCGGTAAACGGGCACGAATTTCGATTAGAAAATAGACATCATTATAATTGTATGTCATATCACAGAATACAATTACTCAGGAAGTTGGTATGTCATTGATTAACGACATGTTTCCAAACGTAAGCTTCTCCCTTGCCGTGACACAACACAACCAAGATAACCTGATTATATGGCGGACAAAATAGGAAACTCTACTGCATTTATAAAAGTAACTTTGAAAAAGACAAACGTACTTGAATCGTTCTACTCTAACCTTGTCCTTGTAATCAAAGTGGAGCATCAAATATTTAATTTCAAATTATTCACAAATGATTCATTTGTAGCTGGATGTCAAATAAAAGTTCATGGCTTATTGTATTGAAATATTCGCGGGCGACCTTTCCGGCGGCACATCTCGGCATTTCGACATTATATGTATTATTTTAAGATGTTTTATTTAGCCCTAAAATTTCTTGATTTCTAGGGCAGGAGAGTTTGCCCCTTCTTTTGTTTAATTGTTCTGTGTCTGGTTCGTCGTTTGCTTGAGATTTACACATTTTTTTCCTACGAAATTTTAAAATTTGATTTCATGCTATTTTTGTTTTTCTTTTGGTAACTTTCAAAAAGTCGCCTCGACACAAATACCAGTTAAACAAACCCCAAGCCTAGTGTTGCCCCTGCTCCGTACAGTCAAGATCAGCCTGAAAGAACTTTCGAACTTCTGGCATGTATGACACCTTTTCTATGGAAAGACAAAAGGATATCAAAAAAATTCAAAGAATACGTGACTGTGGTAGAGATTTTTCCTTCCGAACCAGTGGTAGTTTCAATATATGACGCTCTAAGCCGAGGTCCGTGCCCTTAGGCGTGTCATATGTAGGAGTAGTTTAAGCTCCGCCTAAGCGTCCTCAGCGCTAGGTCGCAAAGTCCGGTGAAATTAATAGGGCCAAAAAACAAACTGTCCATTTCGAAAAAAAAAGGTAGTGATTTGGAATACCTACTTTGTCTGAAGAAGAGATAACGATGACACTGGCATTAGCACTATTGACACTGACTGATGGTTCTATACTCGTATTATTTTACCTTTAAAGTCTATCATAATAGCCAAGCTTTATTTTGAAAAATCCAGCAAACTCTACATACATAATATAATAAACTAAAATGTCAAAGGAAATATTTAATTAACCACCTTGATATCGCACAGACCTAGAATTAGATTGGACTACTGTCGAGAAGTGAAAGGCATATAAGTACGTTATCATACTAAGAGTTAAGGAATGTCGGCCTGCCTGTTCCTGAATACAGTCACGATTAATTACTTCAGAAAGGAAATAAAAAACTTATATTAATATATTAATTTTGGGCTATAATCAGATTTTATCTTCTTATTTATTTTCAAATTGGTTTGTAAGAAGTACTGGGTTTTGATTAAAAATATAAAATTATTTTATCAGTGATTGTCTTTGGTTTTGATCGGTATTTGACATAACGGTGATTCCACTGCATCTCTTATATGGTAGATTTAGAACCCACGTCTTTAGACCAGAGATCCAATGCTCTCCTTGATGTGCGTTTATTGGTTGTCTTCGCGGTTGCATTAGAAAATAAATAACTAACAATTGCTTCTATTGTTAGCTTCAAAATTGACGGCCGACTGGCATAGTAGGTGGTAGCCCTGCCACGTACCACGAAGGTCCCAGGTTCGAGTCCTGGCCGGGGTATTCATTTGGATAATCAATAATCAATACAATGTATGATTTGTTGTTCTCGGGTCATGATTGTTGATATTCATACATGTGGGTTTGTTCTGGGTTCCCCGCCAGTTCGAATACAATTGGTGCGTTGTGTGGGGATTAAAAATAAAAGTATACAAACTTTAAGTAATTTCTATGTAAAAATTATATTCGGAACCAGTTGAACGAAATCGAATCCGATACCTAGTTTTGTGCCTCATTTACCAGGCAATACAACGGTGAATGCTAAAATTAAACAGATTAAAATTAAATCAAATTAAATACAAAGGAAGCGAAACGAACGACTGCTTACAGATTCACCGAGAGCATGCTTCTTTCCTTAACATTCCTTAATTACCTTGTTGAATGACAAATAAATTAAACCCCACAGAATTAATTTTCAATAATAAACTCCGTTTATGTAACAATAAATATTTGCTTAATGTGCAAGTTTGTCATAATATCACATAAAATCTTAAATATAATGCTACTTATTTCCATATACACTTTTAAAAACGATTTTATGGCTTTAAATGCGCGTCAATTTATTTTTGAATCGATACTTTCAGCTGAAGATGTTAATAAATTAATCGTATTTAAAAATTCCATCAACCAACCGAAAAATGTTCCTTTAATTTTTGGTAAAATACGATGCTCTTAATTAATGATTTTGCTTGCCGAATCTACACTTAACGTAGTATAAATAAAGTATAAATTCACTAACCAAAATCTGTACTGTATGTGAAAAGTATAATAGAATAAGGCGTCCCTTTTTTCCATACACGGCAAACGAGCACGCCATCTACCTGATGGTAGGTGATAATATTGCTTGGTGAGAATTAGTTCAACGTTGTTCGAGATTACTTGTTCACACCAGTTTCTACAGAAAATCCTGTTTCTATTTGCGAAAACAGCATAAATATCTATAAAATACCTACCTCGTTTATGTGATTATCCCAAGAAGACTTTGATTTTTGTTTGTTCCTCTCCGCGGGGAGCGCAGGAGAATATAAAAAATGCTCTTATGCATACCCCGCCGGGCGTAATAAGGAATTATGTGCGACTCGCTCCGAGCCTACCAGAGTCACTACCCACAAAAAAACCCCCTGAATGACTCTGGCAATCACTTGCCTCACAGCCTTCATCTGAAGCGACGACCAATTGGAGGAAAAGGCTGCGCAAGCGGGGCCCTGAAGGGGTCACCCGCTAGGAATTACATAGCACTGAAAGTGCTCAAAGCACTGAAGGTGAATTCATAGCACTGAAGGTGCTCAAAGTGAATAAGAATTGAATTAATTCTAATTATAATTTAATTATATTATAATTAGAATTAGAATTTGCGGCCAGAAGGGCTTCGAAATCGTCTGTCAGCTGGGTGGATTCGTACGCGAGCTTATTCCTAGGCCTAGCGACTTTGAACTTCGAATCTAGGACAGGGGGAGTATAGACTGAATCTCGGAATAATGGATTAGGGTTGGTTTCGGAGCGTTTCAAGAACGCTTCAGGGAGTGTTTTGAGGTGCTGGTGCACTATAGGTAGTTCAAGATCTCTGCGCAGGTCCGCGTTCCGCACGTACCAGATTACGTATGTGGCCCTGCGGCAGAATAATTTTGAACCACTTGCAGTTTGTGCAGGAGGGAGGGTTTGGCGTGGGCAAAGATTGGCGAGGCATAAGTCATGACGTGTCTAACGCAGGTCTTAAAGAGCGTTCGTTTGTTTCGAAACAACTTTTTACTATGTCTACCTATTTAGTCAGCCTAAATAAAGACGGGTGAGTTTCGATACTCTATCGACGAGTGGCTTGAAAGAAAGCGTTGGGTCTTAGGTGACGTCTAATTACTAAGCACTGTGCTTCCAGGGGATGGTAATACCTAAAATTCGAACGTGGGGATCGTCGACGCGACGACGGAGAAACTAACGTATTTGTAAAGCCTTTCCAGTTGGTAAAGAGCTAAGGAGACGTAACGTTGTTGTTGGGCGGTCCTAGTACGAGGAAGACGGGGTGGTGATCGGAGCCTAGGTCATCGAGCGGTTCGATAGACCTGAGATCGAGGTTGATTCTCTTTATCGCAAAATCGAGGATGTCAGAAGAGTGGTTCGGGTTGTTGGGATGATGAGTGGGAGTGTCGGGAGAAATGACGTCTAAATCGAGTGACTCAGTGATGTTAAGGAACGCGATACCGCTGGTGTTGGTCGATAGGCACGTCCAGTCAGTATGCTTGGAGTTAAAGTCCCCGAACATAATGACTGAATGGTCGAGGGCGAGAATGGCCTCAAAGTCGCTACGGATATGTTTGGTGCCACTAGGTATGTAGATTGAAGCTATAATATGGTCGGGTGACCTATCATAGCCAACCTACACACAGTGGCTTCCATGTTGAGGAGAGGAGGGGTAGGGAGAGGATAGCAATGGAAACCTCTTTTATAGTAAATAGCTGTACCGCCAAAACTGTCGGCGTTGAGCCTGTCGTTACGCGTAAATGCGTATTTAGGAATAGCAAATCCCCTGGAGTGAGATGGAGTGAGCCACGTTTCTTGGAGGAGCAGTAAGTCTGGCTCATTGTTCTGAAGGAACAGTTTAAGCTCAGGAAGGTCAGTACCAAGGCTACGAGCGTTAAATGAAACTAGAAATAAGGTTTGATACGACCGGACGCGGTATTTAAAGGTCTTTAAACTTTAAAGAATTTAAACTATTTATGGAAATTTATAAAGAGCTAAGAGGCCAGTGATGCTTGGCTAACGCTAAGAGACGCTCTTGATGAGAGCGGGAGGCTCTCAGTTTGCGTGCGAGTACGGCGATTTCCCTAATGTCAACGTTTTGGATAACGTCGAACACGGTCTTCATGTCCTCAGCCAACGACGACTGAGGTGAAGACGAAGGAGCGGGGCGTGGGCCTACGAGAGCGATGGGAGCTGGGATAAGACGGGAAGATGCGGTTGGCTCCAGGCGTTAGCTGGATTCGGCTTCGGCTGCGCAGACTTTGCTTCCGGGGGACCCTTTGCGCAGCGGTGCGAAGTTAGCGGGCCCTCTTGACGGAGGAACGAGGAGCGCGACGACAACCCCTGTAGTTAGCTGTGTAGCCGGACTGGCCGCACAACACACAAGCAGGGGGTTAGTGGATTCGGGAGTGCAAGTGCACTCCTTCATGATGGGAGGATCCAGGCACCTGAGAGGATCTGAGCAATTAGCCACTGCGGGGCCGTAAAGCTTGCAACGGTGGCATTATCCAGGGTGGCCGCGACGGTGAGGAGCCTCGACGAAGATTTTTTTTTTCTCCTACCTCCGGCTTAAATCGCCGCAGACTATATTAAGCTAAATTCCATTCATACCAGTTCTCGCTTTAATGCTTCTCGTACTTTCATTCAACATACTGTATCTTTCTTTCACTCATCTCTTTCATTTTTTACGGGTAGGATCTCTCGTTCCCTATCTGTACTCTATTCTGATCTAATCCTACTTCACAGATCTTTATTGTTTCTTTATTTTTTAGCTGTGGGTTATAATTTACAAACTGCTTTTTCTTTATTTCTGCTCCTGACAATTTAAATATTTTTGACAAATTACAGTTTATATTTACATTTCCTTTTCTTATTTTCTTATATCTATTTTTAATGGGTACATGTTTTTTATTTACATTTATTTTTCTTATATCTATACATTTCCTTAGAACTAGTGTACTTATTTAATTTCTTAACTTAAATTTATGGATATGTTTTCCTCAATATTGACACAATATTTAGTAAACATACTTTTCTTATACAATTTTATTTCTTTTAATCACTACCATTACTATTTTTAGACTATATTCTAAGAAAATATTTATTTTTTTACCAATTACAAGATTAGGGAAGTTTTCTATTGTAATCTTTTGCAAAAATAGGGCACTCCACCAAGACATGCTCAACTGTTTCGGCACTACTACTGTCACAAATACACGAAGGGCTTTCTTTAAGCCGAAACCTTGCCAGGTATACTGAAAACCCTCCATGGCCAGTCATCAACTGTGTAAGGACCCCGGTCGGTTGTAGTTTCCTTATGGCTCTATATAACTGCAGAGCATCAGGGAAGAACAGCTTGGTTACTCGTGCTGTTTCGCCATTCTTGTACCTGTGGTTCCATTCGTCAAGCGAGCGCATACGGATGCTTCGCTTGACGAATGAAACCGGGCACAAATCGTAATCTGGCTTCCTCCTGCCAAGGAGGGCGGCGTCCTTTGCCAGCTGGTACGCGCGCTCATTTCCTGCCAGACCAATGTGCACCTTAATCCAGTGCAAATCTAATGCTTTGATCTGCTGGATCAGGGTCTGTATGTTGCGTCGAGTATTAACGGCGAGGGGGTGAGCATTTTCAGGACCAACCACTGACTCCAGAGCCGCCCTCGAGTCGCTGTAAATGCCAAAGATGCTTAATTTGCTTTTAAGCGCCTCACTGGTTGCTCGGTGAATGGCCAGGAGTTCCGCTTGATAGACCGAACAGTATGATGGTAGAGCAAGTTTGACGGCCTTGGTTTCGGACTCTCTATCCCACAGGGATAAAGCAGCACCGACCCGGCCGTCAATCTTGCTCCCATCCGTAAAGATACGCAATTCAAAGTCACTGTTGGCGTCTAGCGCTTGTTGGCTATCAAGTGTGCGGAACTCCAGGTTCGTATAATTCGCCGGATGTGGGAAGTCTGTTGGAGCTGCCTTCCGCTCCACCTCTCTTCCAGCGAGTTCCAGTTGAGGAACTCCTCTCCTGGCCTCGTACAACGTCGCCGCCTCCTTTACGCGGAGGTCAAGTGGAAGGATTCCCGTTAAGATCAATGCCGAGTTTGAAGACACCGTGTGGTACGCTCTACAGATCTTTAGTAGAAAGTTACGTTGTACAGAATTTAATTGGGTCCTCACACAAGTTTTACTGACTGCCGGAGCCCATACGCTAGAGGCGTATAGCAGAATTGGTTCGATGGTCGCTGTGTAGATGACCCGGATCACCTCTGGGTGCAGTCCCCAGGTAACCTTCGCCGCCCTAGTCAACTGTTTGTAAACAGCTACGACTTTCCTGCGTTGGTTTTTGACATGTGCATTAAAATTTAGTTGATGGTCTATGGTGACTCCTAGCAATTTAATCTCTTTAACGTTGCCGATGCTGATCCCGCCCATGCTCAGACGCGGGGTGTTGCACTTAAGCTTCCTTGTAATTAACATCGCGAAAGTCTTATTTGGTGCGAATTTTAGTTTGTTTGCGACACCCCACCCCACCACATGCGCGAAAGCAGCATTGGCCTTCACCTCAATTTCCAGAGCTGTGCACCCGTCAAAAACCAATACAATGTCGTCTGCGAAGGCCTGAACGTACACGCCTTTGTCCTCGAGTTGTTCGATCAACGGGTCTAACAAAACGTTCTAGAGTATTGGACCCCCTATCGATCCCTGCACGCATCCTTTTGTCGTATGCCTGGTAACTTCCTCTCCTGCGTATCTGAGTTTGACACTCCTGTTACAGAGATAGCTGTCGATAACCCGTGTTTGGCTTCCGATGTTTTCGAGTTGCCACATGTAGGGCTCTATCGGTGTGTCTGGTTCGAAATAAAAAGAGACGAGAGTAATGTTCCACGCTCCGATCCTGGCACCTATGACGACAATGTTTGGGGTGGTAAGTTGCGGGTATTGGGTAACCTCGATATCTGGGTCAAGTACTGCTATTGCCGCCTTTATCGTGCCACGCTCGGAGCTCTGGAAGATCCTCGCACCTCTATACGCCTTCATTCTTCCGATACTGCCCACATACGGTTCCTGCAAGAGTGCGATTGCTATGCGACGTTTTGTCGCTTCGACCATCGCCTCATCTGTCGAGAGGCTCATTTGTTGGAGGTTTGCTTGCATTATGGTGTATGGAACGTTATCCCCAGGGGTGCCCTTAGCAGTATGCTACAGACGTCCTTGTTAATGTGTCCCAGCGTTTCCGTATGGGACAGATTTCGCTAAACGCATTGTGCTCGTCATTGTCCATTTTTGCCTTTTTACAATTTTTGCATGCTAGGGCTGTTCCCGCCAACCAGTCTACGCAATCAGCTCTGAGGTGTGGGCCTGCGCAGTGACTGCACAGATCAATAATGTCTTAACAGTGATTTTTCCCGTGACCGTACTCTAGGCACCTGGTGCACTGGATGAGAGGGGACTGATCTTCGACCTTTATGCGCTGTAGGTCTATGTGAACTGACCCAAGATCAGTCGCTCTCCTCATACCTCACATACCGGTGCTGCGCTTATTATTATGTGTCCATTTTGTGGATATCGCGTCCTTCTTTTATATTTTACGGTCACTCGTTGTTCCTGAGGGTCCAGTCAGGCAAATATCTTTTTTTTTGATTTATTAATGCTTGTATTATCTCGTCGTCGGAGTGTACAGAGAGAACGTTTCTTAGAATGAGAAGAGGGTTGTATGAGCTACTCTCACACATCTTAGTACGTACACATGCATAGATGTAATTTTGACACAATCAGCAGTTTTAATAACTTGTTAAGTTAAGTTAGTTTAGCACATCAGTCTGACAATAAACGCCGTTACGATCACACGCCCCCTTCTCATTACCTCCTGACAGTTAATGACAGTACCTACGGGAGGCTCTAGCCCGTACATTGGTCCTTCGAGCCACGGGACCTTGCGTTCGTAGTTCGCGCGTGTAGGTTTCGGTTGTGACACCAGTGACAATTTTTGGATTGCAGTGCAAAGTAAAATAAGTGTTTTACAATGATCGAGGTGACAAAAATAACAATAAGTTTCTAAGTGCCATTAAAGAAATTTATTTGTGCAGTTAATTATAAGTGACAATATTGATATTCATTTGGCGTTTTCGCTTCTTGCGGTAAGCCCTGACATTCAGGAGTGCCTGCATTTGTCTAATAAACTTCGTGAAACAAGTAAGATCTTTCCTTTTTGACATTGACATTGACCATTGACATCATGGACGCACTTCTTCAACGACAGTTAGAACTCACTGAGTTAATGAATAAATTCAGCACTAACTTTAAAAAAGACTCTGCTGCAAGAAAATCCTCACCGGAGTATATATCAACAAGAAACTTGACACCCTAAATAATCTCTGGGAGGAGTTCGACCTTAACCACTCCAAATTGCTGGAGAGTACTGACAAAAGCGATGAATATTTTATTGCAAATATCTTTGACACCTACAAAGAATTCTATATTATGACAAAAAACCTCATCGCTAATTATGAGCAAACCAAAGCTGACAAATGTACTCAACTCAGTTTAGAGGTAATGGACATGATAAACCAACAACGTACTAACTTCCGAGCATTCCTGCGAATCGTTAACGGCCTGGCAGATGACATCAATGACAAATGGGAGCTGGAAGATGAGTTACGTAACCTGCAATTCCGTTGGAATAAAATAGATGACCTGCACTGGCAAATTGACAATCACCTTCAAGGCAATGAAAGTTCCTACGAGCAAGAATTTAACCGCCATGAATTGACATTTAAAGCAATCAAAAGATCGCTCAATCAAAAATTATCATCGATTGCTCACCTTTACCAGTCAACACCACAAATCGAAATACCTACTTTCAGCGGTAATTACACGCAGTGGCCCACATTCGCCGATCTATTCAAGGAAACCATACACAAAAATCCTATGGTTTCAAAGACACAAAAATGCAACACCTTAAAGGTAAATTGCGTGGAGAAGCTGAAAAGCTCTTACAACATCTACACGTTTCGGCTGACAATTATGACACTGCTTGGCAAATTATTAACCATCGTTATGATTATACCCAATTACTATTCACAAAACAAATTGAAATATTTTTGAATCAACCCTCCATCCAGAAACAGACTGCATATGACATTAAAAGAATACATGACATTAGTACCGAATGCATACATGCTATACAAAATCTTGGCGTGGACTGTACCTCGTGGGGTCCACTGTTGGTACATTTGCTCTGCAAAAAACTTGACAATCAAACCTATAATGACTATAAAGAATCGAGAACAAATCCTAGAGATTTACCCCGCTATGAAGAGTTCATGACATTTTTAGAAGGTAAATTTTTAGCCCTTGAACCTATTTCTAAAAGAGAAAGGTTTGATCAACCTAACAAAACCTCATTCTGGACGCCCGTTAAATATTCCCCCTTGCGATACAAACAGCCTGACATTAAGCCCTATTTTAATAAGCCTGTAAATAATGCAACATTACATGCCAAGTTCGACTCTATGAAATGTATTTTATGCCAACAAGATCATCCTTTATTTCAATGCAAGAAGTCTGAAAATTATAATCCAGACATGCGCATGAAAATTGTAACTAAAAACAATATTTGCCAGAACTGTCTTTATTTCCACGAAAGAAATTATTGCAAATCAACAAAACGCTGCAAAGAGTGCAATAAAGCTCATAATACCATGTTACACGCCGCTTTCCCATCAACCTCAAAGCAGGAGTCGAGTAACGTTACATGTAACGAAAGAAATATAAATCACGTTTCATTTGATAACGATGAAATTTTACTGACAACGGTGCAGTTACGTGTGAACAGACATGATGGAACTTTCCTGACCTTGCGCGCACTACTAGATCAAGGTTCACAAGTAAGTATGATTACTGAAAATGCTGCTCAACTTCTGAACTTACCTCGCCAGCGTTTCAGCGGTACCGTCGCAGGAATAGGTATCTCTGCATCAAGAAGCCGAGGAAAAGTCTTATTACAATGCAGTTCAATCCACAGTGACTTTACATTTTCAACTGACGCCTTAATTATGCCTTAACTTGTAAATAACCTGCCTAACTACACATTTAAACAGAAATCTTATGATCATTTATCTAAAATAGAATTAGCTGACCCAGAATATTATGTATCAAAACCTATTGACATCTTACTGGACGCCAAAGTGTACTCCGAAATTATCATGGACGGTCTCTTGAAAGGCACGTCAGAGCAACCAATAGCGCAGCAGACAAGGTTAGGTTGGATTTTGTCTGGAGCGGTAAAAACTTTTAACTGTCACGTGGTGATAAACAATATTGAAGATATTGCTAAATACTGGGAAATTGAAGATATACCTGACAACTCTACTGACATTTTGACAAAACAAGAAGAATACTGTGAGAAGACTTACACTGACACAACAAGAAGGTTATCAGACGGGAAGTATGAAGTTTGTATGCCAATGAAAGAAGGATTCGAAGGAAAGTTGGGAGAATCAAAGTCAAAATCAATTGCACAATTTAAACAATTAGAAAAACGATTTGCCAAAGACCATCAGTTACATAAGAATTATAAAAGATTTATGCAAGAATACATTGACATGGGTCACATGAAGAAATGCACTACAGCATCATCAACTATATGTTACCTACCACACCATCCCGTAATAAAAGCAGACTCCACCACAACCAAACTACGAGTTGTTTTTAACGGCTCAGCGAAAACTCAGTCTGGATACAGCTTAAATGATCTCATGGAATGCGGGCCCAAATTACAACAAGACATTATGACATTATTATTAAAATGGAGAGTATATGAAATAGTATGTATTGCAGATTGTGAAAAACATTATCGCTCTATCCTTATCAATGAAAAACAACAAAATTTACAACGCATTGTTTGGCGCGAGTCTCCTCGAGATCAACTTACAGAGTACCAATTAACAACTGTGACATATGGAATGAAAGCTGCTCCCTATTTGGCCATGAGAACTATGAAACAACTAGCTATCGACGACGGTGACAAATATCCTCTTGCTGCGAACGTGCTTCAAAATCACTTGTACGTCGATGACGTCATTTACGGCTGTAATTCACTGACAGAAGCTCAAGAAACACAAACCCAACTTATTGACATATGCAAGGGAGCTGGTATTAACCTGCGCAAGTGGGCAAGCAATAGCCAAACCTTATTAATTAAACACATTGCCTGACTACCAAATAAATCCGTCTATAATAGATTTTAAAAATAATGAGTCATGTTCAACAAAAGCGCTTGGATTAAGATGGGATCCGAGTAGTGACACATTCCAGTTCAAAAGTAACATTAATTATAGTAAAGAGTTAGAGCAATGCACAAAGAGACAACTCTTAACAGAAATATCTATGATGTATGATCCTCTTGGATGGCTATCACCGATAACTGTCAAAGCGAAGATCTTATTTCAACGTGTCTGGGAACGTAATCATGAATGGGATGACAACTTGCCGGAAGATATATTGCACGAATGGCAGCTATTAAGAAATGACTTAAGAAATATTAACTTATTTACTATTCCAAGATTCATAGGTAACATGTTGACAAACATAGAAATTCATGCATTCTGCGACGCGTCAGAAAAGGTCTACTCTTCAGTCATTTATCTGAAAACAACTGACAAACATGGAAATATCTTAATAAACATTATAACTTCTAAAACTAAACTCGCTCCATTAAAAAGACCTCACACATTGCCCCGCTTAGAACTATGCGGTGCTTTATTATTGACAAAACTATTAAATAAAGTTGTAACAACTCTCGGATTATCAGATGACAAGGTTAAGATTTATGCATGGACTGACTCGATGATTGTATTAGGGTGGCACAACGGTGACATTTTAAGATGGAACAATTTTGTTGCAAATCGAGTAAAACAAATAACAGACTACTTACCTGCATTGCATTGGCGCCACGTATCTTCCCAAGATAATGCGGATTCCGCCACCAGAGGCATGACACCTACTCAACTCTCCTCCTGTTCGCTCTGGTGGGAAGGACCTTCATGGCTGAAGGATGACATTGCCGAAACTGAAGATATTAAAGACATACCTACACCTACAATCGAATTAAAAAATAATAAAAAGGTTCACACGGCTAAAATTACATACTCACTCTTATCAGAATTATTACATAAACAAAGTAGTTGGACGCGTGCCGTACGGGTCCTGTGTTGGATATTACGTTTCATTAGAGCTATACGCGATAAAACTAATTATAAACAATGTGATTATATGACAGTTCCGGAATTAGAAGAAGCAAAGCTATTGTTTGTTGTTAGTGAGCAAGCAATTAGTTATGCAGATGAAATTTATGATTTGAAAAATAAAAGCTTGTTTAGTAACAAAAGCAGTATTAAGAAATTGAATCCATATTTAGATGAAAACAGCGTATTACGTGTCGGTGGTAGACTTGAGGAATCTTTGTTACATGAAAACTGCAAACATCCTATATTATTACCATCAAAGTCGAGACTTACTGACCTTTTAATAGAAGAAGCTCACAGTAAAACATTACATGGTGGAGCTCGGTTAACACTTGCATACTTACGAAATAAATACTGGCTAATTGGAGGCAATAGAGCTGTTAAGAAACTTTTAATAAAATGTGTTACCTGTCATCGTTTTAAAGTTAATAAGCAACATCAAATAATGGCAAACTTACCGAAGGCTAGAATAACTCCATCCCGGCCATTCACTCACACTGGGGTTGACTTTACAGGGCATGTCGAGATTAAGGCTAGTAAAGGAAGGGGCATAAAGATTACAAAAGGGTACATTGCAGTATTTGTTTGTTTTTGCACAAAAGCAGTTCATCTAGAACTTGTGGCGGATTTAAGCACTGAATCATTTTTGGCAGCTTTCAAAAGAATGTGTGCTCGCCGAGGAGTACCCAAACATGTTTACAGCGATAATGGTACGAACTTTATAGGAGCTTCTAGAATCCTTAAACAACTATATAACGAAGCATTGACAATGATTAACTCTGAATTTTTGACAAACGTATCTGACATGGGAGTTGAATGGCATTTTATTGCGCCTCACTGGCCCAGCGCTGGGGGTTTATGGGAGGCAGCCGTCAAGAGCATGAAACATCATTTAAGGCGAATCATAAGCGATCAGAAATTTACATTTGAAGAATTCTCTACTCTTCTGACACAGATAGAAGCGTGTCTAAATTCAAGACCGCTTTATGCATTAACTGACAACTTGGAAGACGATGTTTTGACACCCGGCCATTTCTTAATTGGAGAACCACTACTATCTACTCCATTAACAGACGAGCACAGCATCGGAGTGAAAACAAGATGGGATTTACTAGAACGTATGCATCGTTCATTTTGGAAAATATGGTCAAGCGATTATCTACATGAATTGCAGAGCAGGAGTAAGTGGACTAGACCAACAAAAAATCTCCAAATTAATGAGATCGTTCTTGTTAAGGAAGACAACCTGCCACCAGCGAAGTGGGCTTTAGGTCGGATTATAGAACTGCATCCAGGCAAGGATGGACAAGTACGCGTCGTAACACTTAAAACCGGCAATGGATTTTTAAAAAGACCTATAGTAAAGCTATCGTTATTACCTATCGCCACGAATGACAATATACCAAATAATTCGAACAATGACAAGAATATTACTAATCAACCAACCCAATCAAGATATCGTAGAAAGCCTAAATCACTGTTCATGACATTCCTATTACTATTATTGACATTCTTCTCTGCTACAACAGCTAAAACTGCTCAGCCTTATAATTTGACCTATTTTAACAATAGCAATGCATTGTATTTCGATAAAATTGCCAATATGCACATCATGCAAGATGAGTGGAAACTGGTAATCTATCACAATATGACAACGTACTGGCTAGCCATGGATAGTGTACGTAAATACGTAGACCACTTACGCACTCTATGTTACAATTACTCAGAACCTCCGTTTCTACACTTAACAATTGCCTCTCAACTTGATCATGCATTAAAAGAAATAGAACACTATAATAATTTATTGACATACAATCTTTCATCACGCCCAAAAAGAGGCTTGATAAACGCAGTTGGTAACATGGCTAACTCCTTATTTGGCGTTTTAGACGACAGATTTGCCGAGCAGTATCTAAAGGACATAGAGCTGACACACAGAAATGAAAAGCATTTGTTAAATCTTATCAAAAATCAAACTAGTATTTTAGAATCAGAAAATAACATCTTGCAAAGAAATGAAGCAATTATGAACCAACAATTTCAAATCATAAACCGCCACTTACACAATGTTTCTCTTGAAATCAATAAATTAAAAAACTCTACAAGGTCTCTTATCGATATTTTTTACATACTGACTACCTCAATTTCTGCTGACGTCATTATATCTAACCTGCGTAGAATTCAAGAAACACTTATTGACACTGTCACTGACATTTACTATGGAAGATTTAATGTTCATTTACTTTCGCCAAAACAGATAAAAGAGGAACTAGATATGATATCAGGCCAATTGCAAGGTGAATTAAGAATACCTGGAAATAACATACGAGACATTTATCATCTACTCAAAATGAAAGCTCGAGTTACTGCGTCCTATCTAATCATAGAAGTTAAAATTCCACTCCAAGGTCGTGACATCTACGAATTGAACCGTGCAGTACCTATACCTAGATACCTAAACAATGGAATTCGTTTTATTATTCCTGCAACTGAATACCTAGCATTTAATATACAAAAGGATTCTTTCACACTACTTTCGAACAGCAATCTTCAAAAATGCCTGCATATCGATTCAGAAAATTTATTATGTGTACCTAATCAACCTATTTACCGCATACATTCTAAACAATCAATTTGTAACTTTCCGCTAAATACATTATCATACTGTGACAATTTACAAATAAAAGCGTGCAGTGAAACGTGGATCAGGTTACACTCCCGTCGCTCCTGGCTGTTTTCGTGTTGCCAGGAATGCTCAGTTCGCATTTTATGTCCAAAAGAAATAAAAATAGTGCATTTAAAAGAGTCCGGAATCTTATCAGTAGAAGATGGATGTATGATAAAAGGTGAAACCTTTTACATACATGAACACAGATCTTATCAAAATGAATTGTTGACAAATATGAATCTTAAGGTTCCTGATATCTCACCGTCACAACTAAATCATTACGTAAACACATCGCTAACAGAAAGTTATCTGCAAACAAGCTTGGAGAATCATGATGATACCTTTAAACATATCAAAGAAGATATTGCCACATTGAAGGAGCAGCAGCAGTTGGAGGAGCTATCGTCGAGCGACGTGCATCATTACGTCATGATATACGTTATGTGGACTTTATTCACTGCAGCTATCGGAGTGTTTGTGTACCTAAAGTGTCAGTGTTTTCGTAAAAAGCGTTCGAATATAGCTCGTAACAACTTATAAATGCGAGACATACCCGCGCCGCCGTGTGCTAGTGCGATGAGTGCGTCTGTGTTGAGTGTTGACAAAGCCACGTCCCCGGCTATGACTAGGAACATTAAGTTTAAAACTGACATTTTTAATTGACATGTATTTTTTTCTTTATTCTGTTTATGCTTTACACTTTTATATTTTTTAATGTTTTATATCATTTTTGTGTGTTATGTTTAATAATTTTACTGCGAATGTGCCGATCTTTTGTTAGTTTGACTTGGCAGTATGTATGAGCTACTCTCACACATCTTAGTACGAACACATGCATAGATGTAATTTTGACACAATCAGCAGTTTTAATAACTTGTTAAGTTAAGTTAGTTTAGCACATCAGTCTGACAATAAACGCCGTTACGATCACACGCCCCCTTCTCATTACCTCCTGACAGTTAATAACAGTACCTACGGGAGGCTCTAGCCCGTACAAGGGTCCTTATTTTTTACCTCTTCGCAGGTCAGCTGTTTACCTGCCTTTACTAGTCGTTCTCTTACCTTGTCTCTCTCCTCCTTCGATCTACAGCTCATAATTATCTTTTTTTCTCTAGCCTTTCTGACGCGCTCAATTTTCACCCACCCCCCCTTGGCATCTATGGCTTCTCTGACTTTCTCGAGTACTTTGTCTCCGCTTTCAGTTTCATTTTCAGAAGCCACTACCAATGAGTGGAGAGCCACCCTCTCTATATTATTGTTTGTTTGGCGGCCAGCTGTTACTTCAGCATAGGTGTTTGCGTTTATTAATGTCATCGTTTGACTACGGTTTGTCAATTGTCTTTGCAACTCATCCATCCTCTCACTGTTTTTCTTGATCTGTGAGGTTGTCTATTTTAGTTGTTCTAATAACTCTGTCTCTCTTTTTTCCACTTCTGCTTGTTTATCTGTTTGATTGAGCATTCCTTCGTTAGATGTCTGTTCTTTCCCTTTCTGTTTAAGTTCGAGTTCCACTTCTTTGACTATTGCGTACAGACGTTCTACGGCTGCCGCCACTCCATTTTTAATATCTGTTCGCAGATTAGGCGAGTTTTGAAAATGTTGTTTGGCTATTGTTATACAGACCTTCGCCTCTGTTGCTCTGTCTGAGTAAAATTTTGGCGGTTGTAACGTCTCCACTGTCAATTTCTGGAATGCTACTTTCGATTCCTGTGATGTGGCTTTGCAAGCTTTGATTTTCGCAGGACCTGCCTGCGTCGTCATTGTTACCGGCGAGGATGAAGGTCTGTCAGTAACGGATGCCTCCAGTACTTCGATACTTTTTCGTACCTTAGATACTGCAGGGGGCGATTTGGTAGAGTCTTTACTTTCTACCGATTTTTTGGGAGTGCGGATCATATTTTAGTCGGGGTAGTTTCGTCGACACGTAAAAATAAAATAAGAATGAAATAACAAAGAAAATAATATAAAATAAAATCAAGATAAAATAAAATTTGTATAAGTTGTATATCAGTATTCCAAATAAGTAAATAATTAATAATAACTAAAAATAGTTATTAAGTTAAGGCCAACACAATACTAAATGTAGAGTCACTACGA
This sequence comes from Marasmarcha lunaedactyla, assembly GCA_923062675.1. Classification (NCBI taxonomy): domain Eukaryota; kingdom Metazoa; phylum Arthropoda; class Insecta; order Lepidoptera; family Pterophoridae; genus Marasmarcha; species Marasmarcha lunaedactyla. Next base: position 9,916,101 of record OV281354.1, read on the forward strand.
CTTGTCCTGGCAGAGTGCTCTATCTTGTCCAATGTGCTGAAATTCTTAAAACAAGTTAGCCAATAGGGGCTTGGGTCTGTATGTCGTAACCCGAAAACGAATTAGAACACAAAATTAAAATTTTAGTTTTTGACTCTATGTGGTAGAGTTGGTCTTTTGGGTTTGAAGGTTCCAAACCTTGTTAATCTTACTTGCTTATTTTGTACAAAACAAAAACAAACAAAAAAAAACAATTTTTATTTCGCGGCTCTATGTAGAGACGGGGTGAGGGGAGGGGTATCCTTCTAACCCCAAGCCTTGTTAATCTTAAATACTAAATATTCACAAAAATTTTTCTGCAAAGATTTTTTATTTGTCTCTACAAATGGCTCTATATAACTCTATGTAGAGTCAGACTTATGCCTATATGACTACCCTTGTCAAAAACAATTTTTTTAAAACTTGATGTAGAGTCAAGGGGGAGAAGAGGGGGTAGTGCTCACCAAGACCAACCCTTTGGTGGAAGTCCCAGCTAAATCGGACAAGGGGTTCCAAAGTTACAGGTGATAAAAAATAACTAAAAATATCTAAAATATATCCACAGGTGGTACCCCATACAACATAAATACTTAACGCACAAAAATTTTTTGTAAATTTAGGGGTAGGGGATTGAAACTTTGGGGGTGGGTTGGGAAGGGATATATCCGCGTAAGCTTTCGGTGGTTAATGGAGTGGAATAGGGAGGGGGGGCCAAAAATTTGGCTATTTTTGACCTAGGACCAACGGTTCCCGAGATACGGGGCTAAATCCCTAAAATTCCTATCAAAACAATCTTATTTTTTACGTCTACAGACTGTCCGGCTATTCCTGTTGGTTTTAAGATAGCTCCGGCGTTTATGATAAGGTAGGTAGGTATGGTACGCGATTTTTGTTACCGAGAGTATCTAGTATCTAGTAATCTAGTAAAAGCGCGGAAGTCATCGATAGTCGCGACCTGAATTTTGATAGTTAGACGCCTTGACGTAGTTAATTTTGTGCTCTTTGCACTGATTAGAAACCGCGGTCCATCGCGCTTTTTCGTGAAACAAGACGGGAGGGGGAGCTGGGCCTTAGCCGGGACGGGAACGCAGCTGGTTTTGACGGAACCGACGGGGACGCGGACACTTCGAGTGACATTAACGGGGCGGGTTTTGAGGACACTGCGATTTTCTTTGAACGCTTCTTAGAGCATTTGGAAATTAGCGTAAATGGGGGCTCGGGAGAGCTGGTTAGCGTGGCGGCGTCCGACGATGCGGATTCCGAGTCGCTCCCGGGAGCGTGGCGATTGCGACGCGACGCGTGAGAGGACGTGCCCGACACGCAGTCCATTCCGGAGGGAACGGGGGACGCGGGGGAGCTGTAGACCAGAGCGGTCAGGTCGTTGGAGGCCTGAGAAGCCGGGTTTTGGGCTTGAGGAGCCGGAAACGCAATCGTAGATTGTAAGGCCTGCGTTAGGACTTCATCGAGGATAGGGACACCAAGGGCGCTGACGAGTGACCTAGCGAAGGACCTAGCAAAGTTTACCAACTTTGCTGGTTTATTGGAGGGATTGGGGCTGAAATATATAATATATGAATGTATAAAGATGCCTAGGTTCCCTAACAGACCTAGCACCTAAACCTCCCTACCCGTGGTAGGGGGGATGGGGACGACGCGAAGTGGTGTCCCTAATAAGGACAAGCACTGTAGCGTCACCCTGGGAAAGGCCCAAGTGCAATGGGACCGCGTTAGCCAGTTTCTTCAAGACCTGCAGGGCCTTGAAAGCGCACCGGGTCAACGTTAGCAGGCTTAATTGGCACCGTAAGGTATCCAACCTACTCAACTCTAGTACGGAGTGTGTTGTAAATATAAATTGACAACAAAAACCGCGCTAGCCCGGACGGCTTCGCAGCGTGAACCAGTCGCGAAGTTTCTTTGAAGATCGCCGAAGCTCCGAGAACGAAGAACGAATCTCGCCTCGAAAAAGACGTTCCATAGAAATAAGATCGCCGTGAAAACGGTGTTTCTGTAAAATTTAGGAAGTAGTGAAGTTTAGGGAATACGGTATGATCTCCGTCGTGAAAATGACAGTGAAATGTGTGCTCAAATAATACGGGGACTAAATGAGCGGAAGGCAGACAGCGATGCACGTGCAAACGGGTCCGCACGCAGGTTGAGTCTGACGTAGACTTTGATCTACAATGTATATTATTGTTCTACTACAAAGAGGAAACATTTTGTTAATTCGTTTGTTTGTGCGCGTACAGCCAAGATTGTATATTTTAGTTATTTTCATAGTTTAATGCCTTATGGTATCTTACTGTGGGGAAGTGCCGCAGACATCGAAACGATCTTCACTGTGCAGAAAAAGGCTATTAGTGGAATATACAAACTTAGAAATAGAGAACGTCTTGAATAAAACTTTAAAGTGTGCATTACAATAAATTTATGAAAATATTTTGTTTATTCACAAGAATATATATGAATTAAAATCTGAGAATAATAACCATGATAATGATTACTCCGTAGGGATTAGGAACGTTACGTTACCAACCATAAGTTAGTTGTTTCAAAAGTCTATTAAAAATCAAAGATTATTTGGATGATAAAAGGGCGTATGACTGAGTGCTCCACAGGTTGTTCCTGTTTCTGAAAAATAAACATAAACAGCTTGGCTGCGACATGAAATTTGTACACACAATTAGCTGTCTTGTGTTTGTTTCTTTCACGTCGTATTCCAATCAGATACCTACTATTGCATGTATTTACCAATTTTGATAAAAAGGTGCCGGGAACTTTCGTTTCCACCAGCTTTTATTTCTTTTAATTTATCTATATCTTTGAAAAGACAAATTTTAAGGAGTACTTTCGCTTTGACTGTCACGATGATGTTCAATTTAAAGAAAAAGATTTTCATCAAGTGTACTATTTTTTTTTCTGAAATAAAATATATTGAATTTTGAACATCATCCCGAATTCCTATGTGATCAAGCGTTACGCAGACCGCACCAGGACCGAAGTATTATTTGGTATCTGAATTTTGTATTGTTATAAATCCGAACGACCGATACGACTTTATAAAACCAAATCTTGAAAAATAAAATCACATATAGAACTCACAATTTATATGTGGAATACAATATTTTTAAATTACGTTGTTGTCATGAAAATTGCTTGGCATTTTTATAATTAACAAGCTTTGGTTTTTATAGATTTTTCAAAGTAAGTATACATTTTAATAAAATGGCAACATTTAAGCGACGTAGAATTCAGTACCTATAGTAAATCCGTGATGACATAATTACATTTACGCACGGGAAGTCATAATGTCATAATTTATTTAAAAATCAGCCACATATGTATGAGTAACGAGGTGATAATTTCTAACATTTTGGATTGAGCCTGAAGCGGTATTACAATTAACTATATACCGGATCAAAATTGTTTTGATCGCATGTTGATATAAATGCCTGATTATATTTATAATTCATAAGACCAGGCGGAACAGGCGGAGGCCTATATGCATATTTTGTATTGTAGTGGACCTCGGCTGTGTGACAATATACTTAGAATTGTAACAAAGAATAAATCATGATTTATTTATTTTATACATAAACTTTTTGCTCAGTAGATTTAATTAGTTTACATTGTGATAAAAAAAAGCCGTATATCAACACTAATAAGGATTTGTAAACAATCGGATGGGGTATAACTCCAAGGTTGATTGAAAAGTTTTAAAATATTTCGTTTTAGACACGAGGGTACGCTTTCCGCGCACAGTCGATAGAGTATCGAAACTAGTCATGAGTTATGCCTCGCCAATCTTTGATCACGCCAAGCCCTCCCTCCTGCACAAACTGCAGGTGGTTCAAAATCTCTTCTGCCGCAGGGCCACAAACGCACTCTGTTAAGTGCGTAACGCGGACCTGCACAGAGATCTTGAACTACCTACAATGCAACAGCACCTCAAAACACTCTCGGAAGCGTTCTTCAAACGCTCCGAAACCCACCCCAATCCCTTAGTTCGAGAGTCCGTTTCATATAATACCCCTTTCCTAGATTCGAAGTTCAAAGTCGCTAGACTGTCAGCCGATTTCGAAGCCCTTTAGGCCGCAAATTCTAATTCTAATGCTTATTCAAATTCTCCTTGAGCACATTTAGTGCTATGAATTCACCTTTAGTTCTTTGAGCACCTTCAGTGCTTTTATATTTCCCAGTGGATGATGAGCTCAGAGGGTTGTCACTTCAGGTGAAGGATGATGAGGCAAATTATTGCCATAGTCATTCAGGGGGTTTTTTAGTGGGTAGTTGGCTCTGGTAGGCTCGGAGCGAGTCCCACATAACTCCGTATCGCGCGCGCGGAATATGCGTAAGAGCATTTTTTAGATCCCCGTGGAGGGTAACAACAAAGAAGAAACGTTTTTTGAGTCCTAATCAGTTCTTTTAAAAATTTTCAAGACAAAAGTCTATATTTCCAAGGTTCTGTATGACGTGAATCGTAATATAATTAAACGATTCAATTTTGTTCATGTTTCTTTTACACCTTTGTGTTTCACAAATACTATGAGGTGATTAACCCCTGTAGACAAGTTAACAAGTTTTTTAAACTGTCAGCTTACCATTATCGTGTTTGGACATTACATACTTATTATCCATATAAATCGTCATGTGGTGTAAATTAAAACGTTCTCGGCCCTTATAATTTTTACTGCAAATCAATCCTCCGCCTTCTCGTCTTTGTGGCCACGCTTCATTTAATCCCTAGGGGATCCTATTTGGTTTTCATTTATAAATAAATGTCAGATTTTATAAGTTGTGTCAAGTCATTAGGTATGATAATTAACTATGATCAATTAGTTGCCTGGGGCTTTCAAAAGTTCGTTATTACTTTCGTGTGATTCGACTTTTTGGTAGAAGTAACAGTTTATACGCGAATTATTAAAGGAATATTATTAAATAATAAAAGTTAGCTAAGACTTAGTTAAGACTTTTTTTAAGTCAGATTTCAAACAACAAAAGGAACTAAATTAAAGTCGATTCATATGCAGTAAATTAGAGACTTATAATAACCTTTTTTCTTGCAACACAGTCCAGTACATTATTCAACAAAATTCGAACCGTAAATCTCAGGAAGGCTCCTGCGCATTAGCTGTGTTTTTTTGTTTAAAATCCAAGTTCCATAAAACTAAATATTGCAATACTATTCTGGAGAAAAGGATGCTACGCTCCGCTCCGCGCACAATTAGGCGGAATGCTTCATCGCTCAGATTTATTCTAACACTCGTATTTGAAGTGTAGTAAAAGTAATTGCTTAAGCAAAAGTAACGACTTAAGTAACGGGTTTTTCATACTAAGATCTGCACGATTATGCCCTTAAATATGTCATGAAAACTCCTTTTGTAGAGAGTCATTGGTTTATCAGAAACTCCCAGTACATTGTAATGGACTTAACTAAATAAGGAGGTTTGAATTTAGAATTCAACAAAAGTTCAAATATTTTAAGAGACAACAAATAATATTACAACTACGAGCAATCCAATAGATATATTCTTAATTTGAAATCACATACTTGAGATATTTTGTGACAAGAAAATAAGGCTGTATGGCTCTGTTCTTTGCATTCATAGTTCTTTTTTAATCGATAAAAAAACAGCGCAATTTTGTGATCTTTCTTACGACAATGTTATGAATTCAGTACTAAAAAATTGTAAACTTGAGAAAAAAATGTCTAGTAATAATTTCACGCTGGAGTATATTAAATAGGAACAATGCTTTGTGCATTGCTGATAATATTCTACCTGAAAAGTCAAAGAATTTGTATTTAAAAACCTATGAAATTTTTTACAAAAGATAAAAAAAAAGGCATCAAAACTATATGCGAGACCGTGCTGTACATGTTTTTTCAACCTTTACCTAGAAGGCAGACGCCTGGCGCATTTCATTTAACATTTATATTACACTTCTAGTTCGAATATTAAAAATTTTAACTATCTGGGTGAGTGTGAAAAGTAGAGTAAACACTTTCTCATGTTTTCGTCTTGGGCAGGCTCGAATCCTTCGATAAATAAATAAATACATTCAGGATTCCCGATCCCCTCGCTTCGATCGCTCCGCTCGTGAATTAACCTTCAAATCCTTTATTTCACTAAGGACCCAATGTGCCACCTGTCACATATGACAATGCTTTATCCCCTAGTGTTTAATGTACTATCATGTCATAGTTTGGAAATTGAAGAAGTAAGAACTGTCTAAAGTTAGAATTCTTAGCTAAAGCTTAAAGTTTCATCAATTTCCTTACTTAAGAATTAAGACACGTCAAAAAGCGACGCGTCGCTTTTTGAATTTGCACAGGTTAGCGCATTACTCGACTATGAAATAAAATTTTGAGATTTAAGAAATCTAGCCCCAAGTAATGACTTGTCTAAGTAATTGCTCTCTAAGTAATTACTCGTTTATGAAACTGGTTGGAGTAACAAAGCTTAAAAACTTTAATTGCATCGTTATACAATACTAAAAATTTTACTATTTTATTGTTTATTACGTATGTATTGCGTGGTAATGTATTGATTCATAGTAACAAATGCATTCTGTACATTTGATTTATTCTATTTCCCGAAATTCCATTTTATACGTATTAGGGGGTAGGCCTAGCCAGTAACCATCATTTTTATGTTTTTTTCCGTTACGGACCTTACAACAAAATGTTTCGCCGGCTGTCAACAGCTGCAAAGTACAAATACCGATCGAACAAGACATAATAATATAGCTGTCACATAGTTTATTGATCGATTATTAAAAATCGATATTATTATCACAAGGCGGTATTTAACCGGATACGACAATCATGTCTTTGGGATTACAATTAAATTATTACTATTGTTTCTTGTTTTGTAGCATTAAGTTTGAGTTAATTGGTTCACCACTCTATAACAATAATTGAAATGTTGTTACTTATTATATGTAGCTGAAAATGTCTTTTGTCATTTGATATACTTAGGTAGCATTTCACGTTTCCAACTAATAGATATAATTGGCCTAGTGGACGCGCAATCTCTTTCGGACATTTACTATAGTTAAATAACACTTACTTTAATTTATTTTCCATGTTCCATAAATAACTCTCCACCAGCGTCTATAAAAATGTTTCATGCATCTGAATCAATTTTCAAAGCACATTTTCCAGTCTGCAACTGGTAATACCTCAACGGCCGCGAAGGCAGCGGGCGTATCTTCTGGGAATGTGCAGAAATGTATCTCCTTGAGCTGGTTTTAAATTTTTGGGAACATTTATGACAAACACGGCAGGAAGAACCTGCTTTGAATGTATCAATCAGGTGAGGTTGTGGGGTATCCAGCTCGAATCAAATCAAACAATCTCTCTTACGCAAAGGTGTTGTGCACCATGAACACTTGCGAATCCAATCAGCAGATTGTACTGAATCTCATCCTATGAGATAACCCAGTTTTCTTGAATAACATTTTTCACTTGTGGCACGTTTTCTGCCGTAACATCAGTCAAAGGACGAGCACTTCTCTCTTCGTCCATCAAATTTAAGTGACTCATTATGTATAAAGTATAATATAAGTAAAAGTATGTATAAAGTATGTATAAAAAAATAATTGCACGAAAATGTTCCCGACGCACATCCATTTTTCTATGACACACAATAGTTTAAAAATGCTGATAAAACAATTTGGAGAGAAATTTAAATTTTCAAAAAATTTATGATTACTTTAAGAACATCGAATTTCCAAAATAAATTATAACTTTCTGAGTGGCTTGGAAGAAGACATGTATCATGTACAAAGTTACTTCATGTTTACAGAATGTTAATCGGATCGTGACTGACATAGCTTGTTTTCGTATCCAGTTCATTCTAATACTGTAGGATATTTACGTATTTGTAACATTTGTTGCCATCAATAACCTATATACTCGTAGTTGTCGGAGATAGGTGTTTGTAAGAACTAATTTTTGAGTTTGTAATGGGCGCTACCCACATATTCGGGTCAACAATATTTTTTGAACGGCAATGCCGGCCCGAAACAACTACTAGAAATATTTGGCAAGTGCTGATCGGGTAATTTTTTCAGGCTTTATAAAGGTCGGCTCTTTAAGCTAGTCTTGCCAAAACCGATACCCTGCAGTGCCGGTGTTTGCGGGCCCGTGGGTACCCCTAATTGATTGTTGATGTGTTGTCATTACTAGCAGGCAGATCAAAAACGTATTGTGATTCCAATAAAGGTTTTCAATTATATGCCAATTTTTAAGCAAGACTTGTTTTCAAAACTGCAAATAAACTGTGGGACATTCAAATATTAGAAAAGTGACGCCCTTGACGTAATTAGTAGGGCACGGATTAAACTACTTGTTTTTTAAGGTCACATCGAGAGGGTCAAAGTAGCGAGCGCATGAATTGATTAGCTATTCGAATTTTATTAAATTGTTTACTATTCTTTAAAAATCATACATTTAAAACAGTTCGTAAGTTTATCAATTACATGTAAACAAACAAACATATCATTTTGTAATATTAGTAGAGGTATTGGTATTTTCGATTCTTCCATTTTTGAATCTGCCTGTACCCAAAGAGCACCAACGGAACTCTGCCACTAAGCTTTCGCTGTTCCTTCATCTGTCTGTCTCAACCGTTTATAAATATATTAATAAAAAAAAAGCCGTTACTAAATCTAAATCTGTCTCTCAGCGGACAATAATTTGTGGAACGTAATAGATAAACTGGTGACATTTTCAGAGAGCTATTCCTAGCTGCTGCAGCAACAACCATAAAAATTACATTGTAAATTGAATGAACGCTGCGGAACCCTTCGAGTGTGAACTCGACGCGTAATTGGCAAATTTTTTGTATCGGCCATATTTTATGACCTCTTAATAACTACAATTTAGAGTATTTTGTTTACGTAATATATGCTGGTGAGTGACGTATTTTGATTCCAATTTTGTTACAAAACAATAATTAACTTGTTAATCTTTTGTGATAAAAAAATTTCACATATGATTATTCCATGTACCTAATCCATTCGGATCGTTAAATATCTTCTGACGTTTGTTGATACAGAAACGGATTTGCAAAAGTTTAATGATAAAATGTACTTCAATAAAAAGTCGTATGAAAACGTGAATATACACTGCTCTTAAATTAAGAAATAAAGAAAAAAGAAACGTGAAAAATATTAATTTCAGAATATCGATTTTATAAACTTCTTGTTTCCGGTAGCACCGGTAGGTACTTGTTTGATTTACCAGCGTTCCCAGGTTCGTATTCTGGTTAGTAACACTTGTGTTATAATGGGACTGATTGTATGAAATGCCCCAGCGAATTTTCTCTCAGTTAACCCCTCATTCCTTGGAAATTTAGAGTAAAAATATAGACTATGCTACTCAGTTAGACGAAAATGTTTAATCGATTCTGTAGTTTATGAGTTAACAAACAATAATATTTCCTCTTTATACGGGTAGTAAAGATAATTTTTTTTAAAATCTTATTCTTAAAAGAGGCTTTTATTCCATGAGTAAAAAAACCTTGACAAATGGGTACCCCACGAACTCAATGACCGCCAGCGCGAAGTACGCGTGGAGACGTGCCTTGCACTGCTCAGCAGGCATACAAATGAAGGAATTCTGAACCGCATTGTTACTTGTGACGAGAAATGGATCCTGTTTGACAATCGTAAGCGCTAAGCAAGTTGGTTGGACCCTGGTTCAGCACCCAAACAATGCCCTAAACGAAAACTTACCCCTAGAAAAGTGATGGTCACTGTTTGGTGGTCTAACGCGGGTGTAATTCATCACAGCTTCTTGCCAAACGGGACAAGCATTACTGCAGATGTGTACTGTGAAGAACTGAACACAATGATGGAGAAGCTCGCACGTCTCCAACCAGCTTTGGTCAATCGTTCAACTCCACTGCTCCTGCACGACAACGCGCGACCTCATACTGCACAGCAGACGGTCTTCAAGCTACAAGAGTTGAGGTTGGAAGTTCTCCGTCATCCGCCGTACTCACCAGACCTTGCGCCTACAGACTTCTACTTTTTCCAGAATTTGGATAACTTCTTGGCGGGAAAAAAATTCAATACCCGAGAGGCAGTACAAAATGCCTTTGAAGAATTTGTTGCCTCCCGTCCAGCTGATTTCTTCAAGAAAGGCATCAATAAGCTACCAATGCGTTGGCAAAGATGCATTGATTGCATGGGTGATTATTTTGATTAACAGAAATAAAAAATATATAAAAAAATTACGCTTCATTTCTTTCGTGAAAAACGGCAATTTCATAGGTAAAGACCTAATATACTGCCTACTTTTTGGTTCACTTATAAACTATGGGATCCTTAGAGGCTGACATTGTATGGTCTTGTACCAAATGCCCTTTTTTTTGCTTCTTTCATCATAATGTTCTCTAAATTAAAGATGAAATTGTCGTGTTTGTTAAAAAATTGTTAGACGAGAACTAGAGCTGTAAAGTTGTTTGTTTTAGTGCCATGTAGAAAACTCTAACAATCACGTGTTGATCTTTTAACTCATCAAAATAGTATTTATCTGACAGTGTCTATAATAATACATAACTGTAATATAGATTACATTATTACATAAGTAGTAAATATGTGCAATAGTTTAACAGGAAAGCAATCATATCTTTGATTTCTCCGCAAGTATAACACTAATATAAATCATAGAGACACAAAGGTTGTCATGTTACAAACCTTTACAAACATAAATGCTGCGTAATATTGATTTATAACGCTTATTATATTATGTATTGATACCAAATGTCAGCATGGAATGCTAAGTAAACCACAGAATGGTTTCTTGACTATTACAGTTATTTGTGGTCTATTGGGTTAAATTGTCACCTGCGTATGTTGTACTATAGGTTTATTAACTGCAATGAAGTAGCTTTATGTATCAAAGTGTGTAATTAAATAATAATCAATTGAAGAGTCCCACTATAAAACAATAGATCAGCTCTGTGGAACTTTATTATTTTATAGGTGGTTCAAATACTTTGTGAACCCTACGTGTGTGCGTTAAGCACGTATACACACAGCAACTGCGTGTGCATGGCAAAAGCGTACTGATTGTTCACGCACACCAAAGCGACAAGAACACGGTTTGACAAGAGGTTGGCTGGCGCGTCACCGCCACACAAAGTTAAGTTGCACAACCACAACCACACACACACATAGCACCGCGCGCAAAGATGAGTTGAAGAATCTGTATTATCATTTGTATTGCATACATTTATAAAAAATCAAATCGATAGCCGAATGAGAAGTTAGATTTGACTTCCGGGCTAATAAACGCGTGTAAATCAATGTTCTAATAACAAAAATTGTTGTACAAAATGTAAGGAGATTATAATGTAATTGAGGCATTTAGTTACATAAAAAAGGATCGAAAAGGAATATGAAATGGAAAATGAAATACTGGCTTTACAGAATCTGTCGCACACCTATATAACATTTTTGGCAGACATTTTATCTTACACTAAATATTCCGATTTTAACGTAAACCAAGTCAATTTAAACGTCATTATAGTTTTCATACTAAAATATTTTGCTATATAATTACAGCTTTTAGGCAATACAAAGCTTCTCGTAATATATTATATTTAGATTCTTATAATATACATATAGTTCAAAGTTTATTTTCGCATTGACGATGGAGATTATGACCAAGATGAAGAAACAGAAGACTATCGTCAAGTGTTATTTATTAACCTATGATGAAATATGGTATATTTGAATGATTTTTGAATTTAACTACGTAGTTTGTAGTTTTTAAAGCACAGAGCAAATTTAGCACAAAAGGGCTTAATACTGAAAACATTTTTTCTTATTATCTGTCTCTTTTCTACAATAACCAATTAAGTGTCGATATTGGCTGTGCACATCCATAATCAATTTTTTTTATTTAGTCGATAAATTGCCTTAAACATTGTTTTTTTTTAAGCAAAAACACATATTTTTAATTCAACAACATACGACGCTTCGCCTTCAAAAATGAATTCGATCCAATGAAGCGTATAATGAATCTCAAACATAATTAAATTGACTTTACATAACATAAAAACGAATCTGGAAAACTATACGGAACAAATGACATAAACGGATTTACAGAAAACCCTCCGCCATCTTTAAACGGAAGTAAATAAAACGGAAATCCCCAAGACGCCATTACGCTTTACATTCCACAATTAGGTCTTAGAATCATGTTGATGATGTAATCACTTGCTAGTGACGTAGAGATTAACAGATCACGTATTGATTTCACGTCATTGATAAATGGCAGGATGCAATATGATATTCATATATTCTATAGAATCAAAACTAAAATAGTTTTCCGTTTAACTTGATTGAGGAAAATATAATTTACAATGTCGGTGTCACCCTTAATACGTTGTCTATGAACACTGTTATCTATCATTTTTGGTTTGAACACCGACATTTTCAAACTACCAATATATTTGAGAAAAAATCAAACGTTAAGTAATTGAGAAAGGATCTATAAGTATTAAGAAATGCGAATGGAACCTCGCTAAATAAGGAGAAAGTGAATCACCATAACACCAGTAGTTGATTCTCATGTAACGTTTACGTTTCAATCATTGCTATAGTGTAGTTAAAAATAAATTTGAAGGTTGTTAAAGTGCCTTAGTAGGGTTAGGATCGGTCCTTTTGTGGAGCCGTACAGCTAAATTATAGCCATTTGCTATTCAATCTTTAAGCTAATCATAATTCTTAACCTGTTGGGACTTAACTATTAGGACTGTTGTATATTCTATTAAGCATAGAATCTAATGCAGATAAATCCACGATATTTGTAAAAGCATTTTTATTAAATTTGTTTACCTATGAAAGGCTCATGATCAAAGTCTGTAATTATTGTACCACTAGCGTATAAGAACTTGTATGTATTCATTGATATTATCTAGTATCTAAGATGTTGGCAAGCCTTTAATAAATAAATACATAGGAAAGGATATTGGCTATCTAAAGGCTTCGTAGACAGAGCCGTCGAAAGGTGTAAAAGTCAAAACAATTATTTTTTGACAGAACGAAATTGAAAGTCATCAATGTTCATTAATGTATGTAACATTTAGATGAATAAGATCACCAAATGTCGATAAGATCACTTTATGATGTCGCCTCGTTGAATCACTCGTTACTTTTAAAAGTTTATAATCAATACAAGGACGATTTGCAATTGAATGTCTTTATAAGCCATCGTAAATACCAAAACAAATACGGAGTAAAGATTAAATTGTTTTTTTAGCAAATGAAAGGTGTGATTTCATTGCGGGCTACTAATTGCTTTTGGCACTTACAGAAATTTTAATAGTTTTTATGAGTGCAAAACAAGGTTGAATTAAGGCAATATTCTTATACGATGGGAGGGAGGTACAAGATTGTAACTGGCACACAGCATTTCTGCTCGTAGAAAATATGTAAATGGCAGAGATGTTTACAAAATAATATAAAAAAAAAACCAGAAAACGGCATTTCTTATTAAAACTTTTAAGTTATTTTGACAGTGAAACCATTACAGTAGATATCCTTTGAGTCAAATATTTAAAAAGTTGACTTTGCATTCACCATAACTTATAATTAAATACAAATGATAAGATTAAAACAAATTTTTACTCTTTATTAAGAAAAAAAAATCTCTTATACGAAATAAAGGTATCATATATATGAAGTTTCATATTATTGTTGACAAGAAATGGTTAATCGTTTTATTTTCTCAATTCAATAATAAGTTATTCCTACAAATTATTTTTAATTCAAAACTACAAGTAAAACCCGGTTTCAACCTGTAAAAGAGGTTCGTGGCTGCCCGCTGACATAAACAAATGGGCAAATTTGTATGAAACGCTAAAAATCAATAACAAAGGAACATAAATAACTCGTTATTGATAAATAAATACATAAATTAGACGCAAGAACATTTAATGCATTACGTTACTACCGCCATTAGTTGCACTAAACAATTGTATAATAGGTCTTTATTTACCTTTGTTTTAAATATTCAACGTTATAATTTTTATTAATTTCAATATGTATTAGATTGTTATAATGATTGCGTGATATTTAATAGATTTGTGTTAAGCCATGTTGTTATAATAATATACGTTTGTAATCAAAGATGAGTAGCAAACTTCCAGCCCCAGGTTCTGCTGATAGTATATCTGCTAGTTAAAATATTTTACTACTGACAGTCTAACTAAACCTTAAATTAATTTCTTAGTGTTGCGCGTAGTTTTGTTGCGCCGGCTGGAGAAGATGCCGCCGTAGTACCCTTTGGCCCCGAAGACACCACGACCTGACTAACCACGGAGTGACACCCGACTTGATCGAGTGCAGGTTGGAGCGCAGTGAAAACAACACAAATCTTCAAAGTAGGAACGTTTATTGCGTATACAATTAAACCTTAAGTTTAAATAAGCCTATGAACCGCAATCGTTCCTGTAGTTCAGCTTCTTTCTTCAGACCTCTTCACTGGCCTCCGGATACACCGAACAGCGCTTATGTGTTCTTGGGTCTTCACTGGCCTCCGGATTCACCGAACAGCACTTTCTTTCTTCTAACTGGAAGCTTCTGAACTTTTCTTCTTAGACTTTTTCTTTCTTCTTATTAGACTTTTTCTTTCTTCTTATTAGTTGTTGTTTTCTTCGCTGCAGGCACCGAACTGACTTCCAAAGCTCGGCGTGCGCCTTTTATACAAATTTCGCCCTAAATAATTCCAGCGCTCTGATTGGCTGGCGCGTTTGTGCAATTGGCACCTAATTACACTTAAGTTTTACTTGGATTCTAAACTTTACATCGAATTATCTTTCAAACTATTAAGCAAAACTATTACAATATTATATTCAAATAATAGAGCGAAACGATTCCTACATGTTTACATAAATACCAATTTGATAAAATTAAATACAAAAAACTTTCTAGAACAAAGACTATCTCAAAACACCGTTTGCGCCGGCAGACTGTTTACTTAGCCTAACATTGTACCTAAGGCGAAACGGTTACAAACATAATTTTATCATTTTACATTATTAAAATATGTAAACATTCTAATTACAATTAGATTTTAACATAATCAAACAAGATATAACTACCAATTAGGAACATATACAACAACAAAGGTTTTCTCGTTATTTCTCTTCAAATACGTAAAACACCATGAAAATAATTATTACATTTCAATAAAAGAAAGCAATTTACACATTATTATCAATAAACCATAACAATAAACCCTATAATTACGTAGTTATTCAACGAGAAAATATCTAACCATAATACGTCATTTACTACTTCAAATGCGTACTTTATTATATGAACCTATATACAATAACGTTATATCTACCATTATCTACCTAATCTGATAAGAAATAACCATGAAATTACTACAAATATGACCAATCTGAACAAATCAGTATTTTACAAATAACGTAGGTCTAAATTCTATCCAAAACATACATAAAGCTTCTCATATTATGCTTATATTATACCAATGAAATCTCTAAGAACTTTATTAAACACAAACATCATCAATTCAACCATAAATCAATGTTATCAAAATAGAATTCAAAATATACCTATACCTAGGTTCCTATAACATCATAATTTCCTATAAGAATCTTATTAGTACTTGCTTACGTCACACTCGAAAATAACCACCTATCCGAGGACGGGCGCAAGTAGTGAGGGCGTGGACTAGCGTTATTTACAAAACTATTTGAATGGCTATGTCCCTATTATGCCGAATCCATTTCATGATGCGTCGCTAACACTTAGGCAAGCTTATGTATATATGAAGTGCGTCGTAATGTTAAGCTTACAGGGGTTGCCCGCGCGCTCCGCGCTCCACCGTCAAGAGGGTCGCGCCTTAACCGGCGCCACCGCTCACCTCCGCTAACTTCCCGCCGCTGCGCAACCGGGGTCCCCCGGAAGCAAAGCCCGTTCAGCCGACGCCTACTCCGGCTCTGTCTTGGAGGCAGCGTCCGGCCGTTCCGCCTGCACCTTCCCGACCCATCCCAGCTCCCGTAGCTTCCGTAGGGCCGCGTCCCGCTCCGTTATCCGTACCTCAGTCGTCGTTGGCTGAGGATATGAAGACCGTATTCGACGTCATTCAGAACGTCGACATTAACGAAATTTCCGTACTCGCACGCAAACTGCGAGCCGCCCGCTCTCCTCAAGAGCGTTTATTCGCGTTAGCGGAGCATCACTCGCTCCTAAGTTCGTTGTAAATTTATTTTCATTCTTTTTATTTTTGTATAAAATCGTAAATAAGTAAATTATAATGTCTAGACCCGCGAATCCCGCGTCCAGTCGTATTAAACCCAAGGGCTTATCCCTAGTATCTTTTAACGCTCGTAGCCTTAATACCAACCTTCCCGAGATTAAACTGTTCCTTCAGAACAAAGAACCTGACTTATTCCTTCTCCAGGAGACATGGCTTACTCCAAACCGCTCCAGGGGATTCGCTATACCGAAGTACGCGTTTATTCGTAACGATAGGCCCAACTCCGACGGTTACGGCGGCACCGCTATATATTTCAAAAGAGACTTCCACTGCTGTCCTCTCCCTACTCCTCCTCTCCTCAACATGGAAGCCACTGTGTGTAGATTGGCTATGACTGGTCATCCGACCATCATCATAGCTTCAATCTACATACCTAGTGGTACCAGACCAATCCGCAGCGACTTTGAGGCCATTCTCGCCCTCGGCCATTCAGTCATTATGTTCGGAGACTTTAACTCCAAACATACTGACTGGACGTGCCTATCGACTAACACCAGCGGTATCGCTCTCCTCGACATCACTAACTCCCTTGACCTAGATGTCATATCCCCCGTCACTCCCACTCACTATCCCAACAACCCGTCCTACTCTCCAGACATCCTCGACTTTGCAATTATCAAGCGAATCAATCCTGACCTAAGGTCTATCGAACCGCTCGATGACCTAGGCTCCGACCATCGCCCCGTTTCCCTCGTGCTAGGACCGCCGAACGATAACGTCTCATCTCCTAAGACCTTTACCAATTGGAAAGGTTTTAAAAATACGTTAGTTTCAGCCTTAGAGGCTCCGAACTCTCCACTCGCGATCTCTCCCGAGCAATTAGATAGCCCGGATAAAATCGATTCATTAGTAAATTCTCTCACTGATGCTATCAACTCAGCCATCAGTGACAACGAAAAGGTTGCTAAGCAAGGCAAACCCACGCTTCCCTTAGCCGTTAGCAATCTTATTAAAGCTAAAAACGCGGCTCTCCGGAGAGCCAAGAAATATCCCACGCCCGCCTATAGAACAGCTGCGAATCAGCTTCAACGTAAAGTTAGGTCTTGCCTCGCGGAACTCCGAGACGCTCAGATGAACGATCTCATGGCGAATATCTCTCCGTCCCACCAAGCGTACTATAGCATGGCCCGAGCCTTACGCGTAGACACCGTTTCTCACGTTCCTCCTCTCACTCGTCCCGACGGCACTACTGCCTTCGAAGTCGAAGAGAAAGCTGAATGCTTCGCCGACAGCATTGCCGCACAATGCTCGCCCAGCACGCAACCTGCTGATCCCTCACACATCCAGGCGGTGGAGGACGAAGTCCTTCGCAGAGACTCTCTTCCCATCACCGCCGACCCTGTCACAGTCTCTAATGATGAAATCTTGCTTCTCATTAGAAATCAAAAGTCCAAAAAGGCTCCGGGTGCGGATGGAATTTCCAACCACGCACTTAAGCACCTACCTCAACAGATGCTTACCTTATTAGCTATCATTTTCAATGCCTGCTTCGACCATAGCTACTTTCCAAAAGCTTGGAAAGAAGCGACAGTCATAGGCATTCCCAAGCCGGGCAAACCTCTGAACGTCCCGGCTAATCACAGACCCATCAGCCTCCTCAAGGCATTGTCTAAACTTCTCGAGAGAGTCATACTCTCTCGAATGCGGAACCATCTGTTTCCAACGGATGGCGATCCTCTCATTATTCCCCATCAGTTCGGCTTTCGCGCTAAACACTCCTGCCCTCAGCAAGTCCACCGAATCGTCGAGTATATACTTGACGGTTTCTATCCGCGTCGTTATAAATCAGTCGCGGTTTTCTTTGACGTAGCCAAGGCTTTCGATAAAGTCTGGCACAGCGGTCTCGTTTATAAACTCTACAAGATAGGCTTACCGGATCGCCTAGTCAGGATAATAGCGTCGTTTCTCAAAGACCGTACGTTTCGATTTAAACACGAAGGCACGCTTTCTGCACCTCGTCCCATAAAGGCTGGCGTCCCTCAAGGCTCAGTCCTCGCCCCTCTGCTGTACACCGTGTACACCAACGACATTCCCATCCCGCCGAAAGGCGTCGAACTCGCCCTCTTCGCTGACGACACCGCACTCTATACCAAAGGTTACGGTGTTCGGCGCCTTGTAACCAGACTCCAAAAGGCCGTAAACGCCCTTGGTGCATGGTTTCAAGAATGGCGCATCGATGTGAACCCTGAAAAGAGTTCTGCGATGCGCTTCGACCACAAACGCCGTCGTCCCGATGGCGATCCCCACGTTCGAATGTTAGGCATTCCCATCCCCTGGAAGCGCAGTACTAAATACTTAGGCGTCACATTAGATCCGACGCTTTCTTTCAAGCCACACGTTGAAAGAGTTTCGAAACTCGCTCGTCACTTTTACACTTCACTTTTAGTCCGCCTAAATAGCATGTTAGGTAGAAAAAGTAAAATGTCCTTCAGAAACAAACGTACACTTTACAAGGTCTGCGTTAGACCCGTCATGACGTATGCCTCGCCAATCTTTGCCCACGCCAAACCCTCCCTCCTGCACAAACTGCAGGTAGTTCAAAACCTCTTTTGCCGCCGGGCCACAGGCGCACCGTGGTACGTGCGTAACGCGGACTTGCATAGAGATCTTGAACTGCCTACAGTACAACAATATCTCAAAACACTCTCTGAAGCGTTCTTCAAACGCTCCGAAACCCATCCCAATCCTCTAGTTCGTGATTCTGTCTCATATGCTGCTCCTGTGTTAGACTCGAAGTTCAAAGTCGCTAGGCCTAGAAATGCGCAAACGTACTCATCCACCAGACTGTCACGCGATCTTGAGGCCCTTCTGGCCGCAAATTCTAATTCTAACGTAAATTCTAATTCTAACGTAAATCCGAATTAACGCATATTTAATTTTTCAATTTTTAATGTTTTCATTATTTACTTTTCATTTTTAATGTTTTTTTATTTTACTTTTAATTTTTGAGCACCTTCAGTGCTATGTAATCCCAGCGGGTGACCCCTTCTGGGCCCCGCTAGCGCGGCCTCTTTCTCCAATTGGCCGTCGCTCCGATGAAGGCTGAGTGGCAAAAATGCACGAGCCGACAGGGGGTTTTTAGTGGGTATGGTCCTGGTAGGCGTCGGGACGAGTCCCACATAACTTTGGAATCGCGCCAGAGTATGCGTCAGGGCATTTTTATCCTCCTGCCCTTCCCGCGGAGGGGAACAAAAAAAAAAAAAAAAAAAAAATGTTAAGCTTAATAAAAGAAAAGCTTCTTAAATCGGTTTTCTAGGTAACAGAGTTGCAGTAGAGTTGCTGGGTCGGTACTAAGTCATACCTGTTTTAACCGCCTTAGTAACAAAGTAAAGTACTGTTTTGCACTTTACTGTTTTGTTGTGTTCCTTTCAAATAGAGAAAAAGCCACCGCCTCTGCGTTACTGCAGGTCGGTCTGGACGCCATATTCCTAGCGCAAGTATTTTTAAAAGCTTATATAATCAGTTTACCTTTTAATGATTTTTTTAAAATGAAATACTTAAAATAAATAAAAATCAAAATTTGTCTAGGGTCCTTATACATAACGATATAATGAGAGATGGTTTTTAAACTGGTCAAATAACCTTTTGTTGTGTGAGCTCAGTGAAAAGTCACCCAGTACATAAACAAAAGGTACATTTTATTATGCAGCTAACCATTTATTTAAGTATAATTTTCGGGTATTTTACTCTATTCGCTGATAACTCAGAAAATTCGGTATTTTCGGTATCGGTTAGACCTTGTAGCTACGCGTGTACCTATGAATTTTCTGCACATATTTTTCATAACAGCATGTTTTAAAACATAAAATTTAGGCCGCTGGTAAATTTTAATACACATGGCTGTCTTTTGTTTCAGACATATAACAATATATAATTATTTTTCGATAGTTTAAGAAAGAAAAAAAGATAAGCAGATTTATTCAATGCTAAGATACTTAAAACTTTTAATTTAGAATCTGAAGCAGGCGGACTCTGGTTCGCTATAGTTTTTTTAATGATTCATCTCATATATCGTAAATATAACAATATAAATAATGTTATTTATGTGAATATTTATAAAAAAAATAGAAACGTTGCGTTGAAGTCTTTGGTATACGTGCATTTTGAACTTTTTCATTTAAATTTTTACGTATTCATAATGAAAGACAATTCGTTTATTAATATAAATAAATAAAATTACAAATTTTGAACAGAAGAACAGCTTATTATATTATAGAACCAGGAATGTGGCGCGAGTGGTAAAAGTATACGAAAGATAAAATAGAAATGCTAAAGCATCTTAATCAAAACATGTTAGCTATGCAGTTTTAACCAAAATTATCAGACCCCGATATTTCAGTCATTTACTTAAGGCCATCCGGCAATAGAGTTAACTCTTAAATGCCGATGGAATTCAAAAAAGAGAGTTTATTTTCGTTTCATTCTCGCCCTTAATTTCCTATCACATTAATTCCAGAATAAAAAATAGATTCATTTTCTAAATAAAAAGATCTTAGATACACCACATTTCACTTCACAGTACAAAGGTTTTTATTGAGTGAAGACACCATGATTGGTTATAATTTATCTTTCAAATTTACGTTGGATTGGTACTAAATGCTATCAAATAGAACCACGTTTATTTGCTTTTTGACTCATAGTTTATGTAATTCTCCTATTTCAGATATGTCCTCATGTTAACGCAAATTTTAATACTGGTTAGTTTTCGCATATATACATACAACAGATCGTGCATGTAACAGATCAGCATAATATTGATTGTTGTATATAGAAGTTTAATACTTTGTCATTGCTCAATGGACGAGTAATTGCATCAATGGCTTATGGCTAGAAACAATGATTTCATTAAGTTTATCAAAATTATAGGAGTCATGTAGTGTAGAACTTATTAGACACCACTGACTTTAACATTGTTATTAACGAAAATCATTGTTGGTCATGAATGGAATAGCTAATTAAGTCAACAAATAGAACCAACGCAAATATATCAAATATTATCTGTTTATGTGACGACCAAAAGAACCTTCATCATCTTATGTTAAACATAAAAAAAAAAGTAGAAATTCCAATAATATATTTATGATAAAGCCAATAATAATAGGTCTTTACCTATGAAACTGCCGTTTTGCCGTACTGGCCATTTCAAATGAAAATATTTTTTTTTGACTGATAATTCTAATTTCAAATTAATTTTATTTGACAAACATGGAATTCTTTTTCTAAAATCGTCATTTGTTTAATAGTTAGTGTTTTGTTTACAACGCATTCGAAAATTTTTCGTCATCATAGATAAGTTAAAAATTCGAGTAATTATGGAGTATGAGTACCGTCGTGGCAGCAAAGCGGCATAAGCGGCACGCAACATCAACGACGTTTACGAAGCGAACATTACAAACAAACGCGCCACCCGTTATTGGTTTACCCGCTTCCGTTCTGGAAATTTTGATCTGAAAAATGAACCCCGTGGTCGTTCGAAAACTTTGGTCGACAATGACGAATTAAAGGCAACTGTGGAAGCTGATGAAACTCAATCCACGGCGGAATTAGCAGCAGCTTTCGACGTTAGCATCAAAACAATATTGGTCCATTTGCGTCAAATTGGCAAGGTAAAAAAGCTTGACAAATGGGTACCCCACGAACTCAATGATCGCCAGCGCGAAGTACGCGTGGAGACGTGCCTTGCACTGCTCAGCAGGTATACAAATGAAGGAATTCTGAACCGCATTGTTACTTGTGACGAGAAATGAATCCTGTTTGGCAATTGTAAGCGCTCAGCAAGTTGGTTGGATCCTGGTTCAGCACCCAAACAATGCCCTAAACGAAAACTTACCCTTAGAAAAGTGATGGTCACTGTTTGGTGGTCTAACGCGGGTGTAATTCATCACAGCTTCTTGCCTAACGGGACAAGCATTACTGCAGATGTGTACTGTGAAGAACTGAACACAATGATGGAGAAGCTCGCACGTCTCCAACCAGCTTTGGTCAATCGTTTGGCTCCACTGCTCCTGCACGACAACGCGCGACCTCATACTGCACAGCAGACGGTCTCCAAGCTACAAGAGTTGGGGTTGGAAGTTCTCCGTCATCCGCCGTACTCACCAGACCTTGCGCCTACAGACTTCTACTTTTTCCAGAATTTGGATAACTTCTTGGCGGGAAAAAAATTCAATACCCGAGAGGCAGTACAAAATGCCTTTGAAGAATTTGTTGCCTCCCGTCCAGCTGATTTCTTCAAGAAAGGCATCAATAAGCTACCAATGCGTTGGCAAAGATGCATTGATTGCATGGGTGATTATTTTGATTAATAGAAAAAAAAAATATATAAAAAAATTACGCTTCATTTATTTTGTGAAAAACGGCAATTTTATAGGTAAAGACCTAATATATATATTCACTGAAAAATGTTATATTTTAACTTATCTAAAAATTTTATCATCAACACGAATTTGGAATAGAACTTTGACTCCAAGTCATTAAACTAACAAAAAAGTTTACAGTTAAATTTTTTTACTATTTTCATAGCCAGGAAACCACTTGCCCACTTGATTATAAGTGTCATCCGCACCCATGAAGATCATTAGTCATGGAATTTTTAGTTTTCAATATTGAATGTGATTATTATATCGATTAATGATGCAATACCTGCCGCAGGGTTTAGTTGGAACTGCTTTTGTTCAAGTAATTGCATTGGTGGTTCCTTCCCTTCAACCGGAACGTGTAAACAAAACTACAAAATAGGAAATACTATAGTATCACCCCAAATGAGATCTTAACATAAGAAGCTCTACTACCGCTCAATAGTGTATGATTCTATCGGCATGGATATTAAGGAAATTATTCGCCGTAGTTTTAAAGTTACGCACAAAGTGTTCTATAAACAATTTCTTCTGTCTGGTTAAATATTATCTGTAAAATCCTTGAAATATCTACACCATACTCCAAATTTAATAAACTTAAACACAAACCTTTACAACATGATTCAAAAGCCTCTAAAATTCAATATAATATGCAGCTACACCCAGAAACCAATACCCACAAAATTCTTACAAAAAACTAACTTATAATATTGGCTAAACACTGAGTTTAATAATCCAAAAATAATAATAACAACAATATCAAGCAATACTAAACACCTTTAAACCTTAATACTTTATACAAATATATCCAGAACCACATAATACGGCAATAGCTAATAGATTTAGTTATGGTAAGGTCTATTGTAACATGCCAGAACAATGTTTACGGTATAGTGGTAAGAGAGGGTCGTTGTTAAGATCTGGTCTGGGGCAGTACTGCAATCCTTCCGATTTTGACCACCATAATGATAGGTTTACGTGGTTCTGTTCCGCTCAAAGGGAAGAAACAGCCTGTGCAATTACTGGAACAAGAGCAATCCCTACTTTATGTTAGTTGCAGTAATAATTACAATCACTGTTCATAAATAAAATATCTAAGACTAATGATGTCCATGGGCGCGGATACCAATCACCATCAGCTAAGTCGTGTATTCGTTTGTCGGCTATGAGTATACTTAAAACAAGGACCCGATCAGATACTTTTTTCCATGGTTGTTAAAGTATCGGACATAAGCTTCTTACATCGGACTACTAGACGCAGACAGGCCTTCCATCCCTTTATAGTAGACATCGCAAGAAGTCGAACCAAACGCTTCGATAGTTTCTATTTGGTGCGGGAAGCCAAGGTGTGGAATGAACTGCCTGCGTCTGTTTTTCCAGAAAACAGTCTCATCGTCACTTTCGATCAGGTGCGATAGAAGACAAACGTCTAATCCTTTTTCAATAAAAAAAAACTACCCACAAATTACGAAAGCAGGTAATCTTTAGTGAGTAGGTAAATATTTTTAATATAAATCTAACTCCGATGTTCCGTGCTGATAGCAATGGCATCGCCTTAAGCATATTGGATGAAATAATATCTATCATGAATACCAAATCTTGTAATTTTTAATAATGATTAAATAAGTGCGAAAATAATGAAATATCCTGTCTAATTATAGGTTGTTCGCTGGTTTACGTCAAGGCCGTTACACTAAACTTATAATACCTTATACTTGTACCCACTACGTACTTAAAGTAAAGTGATTTATAATCATTGCAAATATTCGTAAATTTTTTTTTTTGTAACTTTAAATAGTGTAAAAATATTCCATTGACTTAAACCCACTCCTAAATTTACCTCATGAATGTAAGGTTCGGCCCTAAGAGTTTTTGTTATAGATACCTATTAAGATAGATACAAATGAATAATAGAATAAGTCCCCGAAAATTTGTCAGCACAGTGCTAAGTAAAAGGCAATCCACCGCGAATTGTACAAAACTTTAAATGAAGTTTAGTACTTGCGCGAGCGGCGATACGCGCGCCCGTGCGTTTAACGCTCCAGTAAAATATCTCGCATTTTTAATAAGTCGATACTTTTCGAGTGTTACTAGAATACGAGACTTTTCAAGAAAATTAAAATTTGTAGTTTTACTGTCTTTTCATTTGTGATATAGTTCTATGACGGAAAACATTATTGCTCAGGTAAGTTGGTACATGTAGTAAAAGTTAAAAATTCAATTTTAAGAGTCGTTAAAACATCAATCTATAATAACGTTATAAATACCTATTGAATCACTAATAGGCTTCGAATTCAAATTAAATTGACGTAAAATATTCACTTTTTTGGATCCTTAATTGAATAATATACGATTGCAGTAAACGCATTTAAAGAATTCATCCCACGTGATTTAAACTATAAATTCTCAATAATTTGAGTTTGTAAGATGTGGTATTTAAATTGATTTGACATTTCGAAAACAAACGTCAATCATTCTGTCACAACAGAACAGTGTAATAATGTCAAGCAGCAATTAGAGGCTTCTGAATCCTGATGTATCGGAATTTCGGATTGGCATTTGGGGTCTTTATTATCATATTTTCACTCACGAGAAGCATTATTTTAAGACAGTGAAACACAACCTTATAGGCTTAAATATAAAATCGTTCAAAAGGTCAAAATGTCAAGCAAGCCTTGTAGTTTGTGGTATGTAAACAAGCAATGTTCTTGTAAGAACCTCAATTTTAAGATTTATTTGATTAGTTGTATGAACAAATTAAACATTTTTTTAATATGAAGTCTGTGAATAAAATATGAATTAAAATTTTATTCTGTGTTGTTTATTCTATGAATCAATTTAAAATAAAAATTTTATTTTATGTTGAAAATTTTTACTTTGTAAAATCATCAACACAGAATTTAAAATAAACTTACAGAATAATTTATTACCCACAAAGGGAACTTGTAAAAAAAAATTGTTTTAACTTTATTTAATTTAGTCAGAGTAAGGCAAACTAAATATTGTAGGCAAACTAAAAAAATGGCATTAATAGAGCAGTTCTCTAGATGATGTCACATCAGATGACATTGACATGTCAATTTATATACAGCCAAGTTTGCCTAAAATACTCTTAATATTTGGCAATAATTTGCATGTATCAAACTTATTTTGGCTGTTGTGTTATCATCAATACAAATAGGTTCTCGAGTTATTAGAATCTAATTTAAATATAAATAACTATTTTTTTCATGTAATTTATATAACACGAACCTAACCAGTATATATAATAATAATAAACCCTCAGACAAACACTTCAACTGTATGGTCCCAAAGTGCGCAGAGCTTGTGTTATGACCGTACGGCGAACTGGGGGGAACCCAGAATGAACATACATATATGAATATAAGTAACCATGAACCGAGAACAAACATCTGTGTTCATCGCTACGGCCATTATGTAGTGTAGTTTAAACTAACTAAAACAAATGACGATCAATTTTATGTTGTGTAGTAAAAATAAAGTTTGACGGCCGAGTAGCGTAGTGGTTAGTAGCCCTGCCTTATACGCCGGAGGTCCCAGGTTCGAGTCTTGGCCGGGGCATTCATTTGTGTGATGAACATAAATGTTTGTTCTTGGGTCATGGTTGTTGATATTTATATATGTATGTTTATTCTTGGTTCCCCCGCAGTACGCTGTATGGTCATCCATAACACAAGCTCTGCTTACTTTGGGGCCATACAGTTGGTGTAATTGTCTGGGGATTTATATATTTATTATATTTATGAAGAAGAGTATTTTAAAAAATAAATTCTTAACGAATAAGAATGAATAAATTAATCTAGTAAAAAATCTAGTACCTCTTTAAAATCAGCGTCTGTAAAATACAAACTACACGCGGACAAAACTGAGCAAACTGACAAAAATATGAGCAAACCCTGAGACTAAATCATTACTTATACATTTCGTCAGTGACCTGAGCGCATACGTCCCGGTAACCTTGCTCTCGCAAATTATTATAAAGTCACAAATATGTCCGGAACTTACACCTGTCTTAATTAAACCTCTTGATGAAAAACTGCATTATTTTGTACCTTTAAACTTAATTACGGAAGTATGCGATACGAGGAAAGTCGTCAAGAGTAGGTCCGTATCTGTTGTAATTGGCGTACAAAAGATATCTTTTTTAATATGATATGGACTGATTTTTTGAAATTTTGCACTTAAGGAATCAGCGGTAGGAATAAGGATATTTAGGGTGTACTTTTAGTTGTGGAATTGTAAAGACTTATAGACAAAATTTAATATGGCGAGAGAGTAATCCTATATATCTAATCCTTTTTGTTGTAAAAGAACTGTCACGAATTTGGAAATTAGTAGCTTTGGTTCACAGTTTCACTCGCTTAAAGAGCTTTGGTTCAGAAGCCTTTGGAGACGAAAGTATGCAGAATCATTAATTATTGGTTAGTCCTCGGTATCTAAATAATCTATGAACTACTAAAGTATTAAATATGATTTTAAGATGATAAAGTACGTGTTTTCTCCACATACAATCAGTGATATCAAGATTTTCCAACATATGATTACTTGAAAATTACCAAGTAGATAGCGATAAAAAGGCAAGCTGTCTTTTAAACATAATTATTAAGTTTGCAGAACTCCGGACTTAAAATAAATATGAAATTAAATACATACCGCATTTAAATGTCACGGAATCATACAAAATTTTTCTGTATACCTTAATTTGTCTAGGTGCCATATTATATGTGTTAAAAGTTTTTAAAGGTTGCCTTGAGAATTTAAGTTTGTGAAGTTGTTTTCTTATACAAATGATTCCCATGCCTCAAAATGATCTAAAAACAATGTAATATTCTTTGTCATATTTTCATTACAGAATAGTATCCAACTGTTACGTATACATACACAAATTTTACATTTTTTTTCTTTAGCTCAAAATATCGAACATTAATAGAAAACATTTTCATTCTTACCAGTTTCCATTTATTAAAGTCTTTAAAATTTAAGCCATCAAACCGGTTCATGAAAATTCATAATAGATTTCAAATAAGTTAGACAATGTAAAACCATATGGAAAGAAGATTTATGTAAAGAAGAAATGTGTATTTGTTTGTTTATATTAGATACATAAACTCGGAAACTACTGGAAAGGTTTTTAAAGTCATAAGAAAGGTACATTTTACAGAAATTGGCTATATTTTATCACAATTACATTTTATCTTCAAATTCCTATAGGATTGCGCAGGGACCTTTTAACCTTCATAAAGTGTTTCGTTCAGACAAAAACCTACATCTAATTGGGTACTTGTCACAATTTGAAAATGCAAGATTTATCATATATTTAGAAAACATAAGTTATTTTGATCCAAAAACTGTTTTGAGAGTAAAAAGTTTTGAATTTAATATCGAAATTATTATAGAATAGAAAACTTTAAATAGAAGCTAAAAACTTATTATAAAATATGTAAAGTCCTTTAATATTATTAGCTCACCGACATTAATACAACAATTAACCAATTTTTATGATGTTAGTATGCATGTAAAAGCTTGTCTGCGTAGCTATTATATATTTTATCCATACACCCATACAATTTTTAGCATGATTTACAGGTTGTGACGTCACAACTCGGTACCGTTTTGTATGGAGCGTTTTTCGGTGACTCGCAGCAGCTACTCAAACATATCGCTGTATCTAGAAATCTATTGATTGAAAACATACAGTTACTTCTGTAATATTTCTTGACTGTTGATAAACTATTTAAATATGTTTTAATTTTTTTTGTGAAAAACCCAATTGTGGCGATTAAACATGCGTAGATTTTCACAGTTCTGTAACTAAAAAACAACATTTTCACCTAAATCCATCAAAGGTGTTAAAAATAACACCTTCGAAAAACACGAACGATCGAGTATGTAAAATACCAGATGGCTAAAAAAACAAAACTAGAATCAGACCATCAATAATATGAGGCAATTTTAGTTGGCTTGAGTGACATATTTAGGTCAAATGGTATCTCAGCTTGAGTACCTTACTACTTTATAATACATACGTAGGTATATTCGGTATAAAATAAAGCGATATATTTATATATTTGATTCATCACCGTATACTTAGCGTTAGTAGTAAGTCATGGGTTGAATTCTGGCGGAGAAAATGCCTTGAACGCCTCAGGTGTACTAATTTAGTTTATGATAAACAAGTTGGATTGTAACCGTTGAATGTATTAAAACCAGAGGTCTTGTATTGTCAGGAAAACTGTGTAATATGGCAATGAATCTACCCTAACCGAACCCAATTTATTAACGCTCCAAATTTATTAAAACGTGTGATCTTTGTTACTTAACCAAGGAAGCTATAAATAAAATCATACGAAAATATAAACTATTATTATATTTCGATTTACCTGTATTCGAAGCCAGGTCTCCAGTGTAATATCATTATTCGTAAGTACCACGGAATATATCATTGATTAAACATAAAATATCAAATAAAGCATATTCAAAAACTTAACTAGCTTAGCAAAACCATTGCTAACGATGATAAAATGAGTCACTTTTCTCTCACTGATTCATTTTTGTAAAACTCCAACCAGGATAAATATAATACTTTATGTACGATTGTCTTATAACATAAGTTTGTGAGAACGCAGTGCCAAGGTCTTTTCGTGGTACAATACTTTGACTAATATTATGTTCGTGTAGTTTGATAGTTAACTTTCGAGTTTAATTTAAGGTTTTTATAAAAAATGGTATATTTCAACGTTGAAATCATTTGTATTTTAGTTACTTAGACCTTTTTAAAGCAATGCAAAATTTACTTCACCCAAAATTAAGATAGAATGAATAAAATCTGACATGAGTTTAAATATGATTTTCTGAACTGAATTTTTAAAGATATTGTGTTTAAATATTGTTTTTGATGGCATTATGTACTAACACAATTACTAATTAATATCATTTATTATATAATTCATCATTTATCATTAATATCATTTATTTATTATTTATATATCACATATCATATTTATAAGTAACACAATTAATATCATTTAGTCCTGATATTTACTCACTTGTAATAAATTATATAAAAACTGTCATACAACGGTCATACAAAAACTAAACAACGAGAAACGTATTTAATCTAAACGGATATTCTTGGCATCAGAGAACTCTATCCAATAGTTGTAAATAAGAAATCTGGCATATTATTGTCTCCTAATGCCCACCTCTAAAGAATGTTGCTCTATTTTACAATGGAATGTCCATGTCCATGGTTTGTAATATTATTCACCTTTTACTGTATTGTGTTGACCTCTATTACAATTAACCATTTATTTTAAGCTTTATGCCAAACATTTTAAAGTCGATTGTTAAAAAAAACCTCCATATTTAACGTTCTATCGAGATATCAATAATTTGAAAATAAAAGACATTTGAAGTATATATTTTTTTCTGGCTGCCATATACCACCCTCGCACTCGTCTTTGATTCCCAAAACTGATAAAAGTTTTCCATTAAAAAAAAAAGTTTATATACGTATACCATATTTCTCAAAAAAAATTTTATAAATGTCAATATCAGTTTTTCTAGTATAATTTTTTATACCATTACCTACAAAATTATACCATTTTGTTTCTAGTCTGCACTCAAAAATGTGTGTAGGTGGTGACTTTGGTCGAGAAGCGAAGTATAACCTTTTCTTTTGTGTAAAAAACGCTTCCCGTTGAACCAGACGAGATTTTTTATATGATTTAATATTTTAAAATGCATTTTAGGTATTTTTGTACAAGGTCGCATAAACTTATCTTTAACTTTTTATTTCTTTAAATATTGTAGTAATATAAGTCTTTCAGGGTAATTACGCAGGACAATTCTAAGCAAATTTTTTTTTGTATTTCATTTGTGTTTAAAAAAAATCTTTTATGTAATGTTACTTTATGATGATGGTTTAGTGGCTATTAGAAATCAAAAAGTAAAAAATCTTACTTAGGCCCACTTGCACGGATCGGAGTTAAAAATGTAAGGTAATTCCAATTCAAATTGACAGTGACGGAGGGAAATATTTTAATGACTAACCGGGTAACTACGAGTTAAATTCTGAACACAGGTCCGCGAAAGAACTAATTAGTTTAATTTTAGAGAACTCAAACTATAAACCATCTTAAGACTTTGTGATTTAAGGTTATTTAAGGTTAATCATAATTGCAACTTTTTGGTAACGTTGTTCCTTATAAATAAAATATGTTATTTATAAACTGCCGAACTATTAGATCTACGGATACTTCAATAACTAAATCACTGAAATAAATCCCCAGACAAAAAAAAGCTAACGGGGGGGAATCTAGCTTAAACATACGTATAAACAACCACTACCCGAGAACAAACATCTGTGTCCATTACACAAATGAATGCCCTGACCAGGACACGAACCGACGCCGTTTTCCCTACTTTGAATTTTTTTGAAATGAATTTTGAAACGTCTTTTTTATTCTTTGCTTACATAACATACACAAATGACGTGCAAAACTTCACTCTTCTAGGTGCAGGGATAAGACAGCGTTTTATACGCGAAGAAGTCAGATTTTTTACTTTTGCAGGTAACAATTTTCGCATATACTTAAACAAATGACTTTAAGGCAAAAAATAAACAATCAATTAACCTAAACGATACTTAGGGACTATTTCATTACGCTTGTTTAGCCAAAATTTTCGATGAGCTATAATTAAGTAATATCCTTTAACTTTTATCTATTTATTGATAAGGTCAGTGTTTATAAGTTTCAGGCAAATTATTTTTATTGCAAACTAATGTATTTCTTATGTAAAGTTTTCTTAGTTGTTGATTTATCTGGTGTAACATTGCAACATTTGTCTATTGGGATAATGTAATCGACTTGTGGAATATCAGAATCTGTAAAAAAATATTTTACCTTTGGTTTTTTTTTTATTGCTACAATGTTCTTATAACTTCGTTTGTTTTAAAATTTGAAATTCATTTTTGTTTACTTATTGGCGCATACTTCTACGGTTTATTGTTACCCAGTATTCATTACAGTTTGAAACTGTATATGTATATGAACAAGCCACAACCATCATCGTAAAACTGCAGTTAAAAGCTTATAAAAATAGAAACTTTAACAAAGATATAAAATGCTTAATATTAATATTACTAAAATGATCTAAATGATCAAAAAACCTTAAAATACAGTAATGAAACTGTATGCACCTTCACAGCAATCCGAGTTTCTCACGATACCATCATTCGTGATCTAGATGCCACAATACGATAGTGTTCTCAAACCACAGGCAGTTAAATAAAACCTTACTTAACGTGTGCTGGCAGTGTTGCCAAAAATGCCAAAATGTCACCACGAGCTTGTACAAGGACGCCCTAGATTTACTCGTCAAAATTTGCATGTATATTTTCGCAAAGTATTAATTTGTCATGTGTTTTGAAGAAAAATGATTCCAAACTAAATAATTATTATCGAACTGGTTGTCAAGTTTGAATTAAAGATAAAACTTATCTAAGGTACAAGATTTTTGTTTTTGATGCACGTAATGTTAAAGAATTTACGGGCCATGAATATTTACTATATCATTTTAATATTACTGGGCCGTCAATACCATACCAAGCTTTGACTGAGGCCATACAGTTGCCAAGTTGTCTAATGTATATTCAAATAATTATTTTGCCATATGCTTTTCTTACTGGCTAATCTTTTTTTTATTAAAATGAGATTATTCATCCATCGCATTACGAATCTCAGTCAAAATCAAGATAAAATCATAAGTTACTACATTACATGGAGTTGAATAAAGCAGTATATGCAACAATAATTTTAAACATTTCTAACTTTCAAACAAGTCATTACTTGAAATTTTAAACTATTAGCACCTAAGATTCGATGTTAAAGATACAGTAATATTGATGTGTCCACGTCACACCACGCACCAGCTAGCGCTTGCGCAAGTTTGGTAAAATTCTTCCGACAAACACGGTGTCAAAACCGAGAGTTTCTCGACTGATGATTCAATCGCCTATATTTGGTGTAAGGATAAATGTACTCAACGACTGACAAAGACCTTGAACTTACTTTTGCTATTTATAGAGCCAAACACTTTACTTTTGTTACATTTATCTCCAACATCGTTTCGGAATAAGCCTGGGTTTGCACGTATAATGCCGAAACTGCAATCTCTCATTGTACTCATCACGATTCACCTTTATATATATTTCTGTGTAAAGCGTCAAGGGGAATTCCAGCCATAAAGCCATCACACGACAATGATCTGATTTTTCTATTAAATCCGCCATACCAGTTTTTTCTCCGCCAAGTTGTCTTATTGTTCGCGTAAACTTGTAAATACCCGTAATTCATTTGATGCGCTTATCACGATACAGTAATACAATAGAATTTTTTATTGGTTTCAGATAGCCATCGGAACAGTGTGCGGCAGGTGTAGTGCGCAGTGTCAGTGCTGCTATGAGGATAGGTTCCCCAGCGTAGACGGTCCCACGCCGCTCACATTATTATGCAAGCGCGGCCGTATTAGAGCCTCGTAGACTGTATTGACACAGTGAGTTGACATTTCGCGCCAATGCCGAGTGAATACTAAGCAATGGCTTTGGCGAATTTTACGCTCGGTAGTGGCGGGGCGGCAACGCCGGCGGTCGCGGTGACCTCGTCAACTCCACTCAGGGTCGACTTCGATGATCTGCTGTACTCGCCTCAGCAGCAGCAGGAGTACGACCCGCACCCGCAACCCAACGAGCCCTTCACGCCGCCGAACCAACAGAGGAGAACGAAGCTAAAAAAGCGTGCTGGCACCGCCTACCTGCCGCCCCCTAACCAGTTCACCCACTACCCTCGCCACGACGACGTCCCACGCAACCCGTACACTGGTCAACTCCACACACAAGTGTACCAACAGAATCCAAGGCTAGATATTCAAATAGAAAACCAACGCGTGCAGGAAGTGAACCCACAGTATGACAATAACGGACAGTACGTTCACGATCCGAGCGGTGATTATGAGTATGACCAGCATCGGTTAGCTCAGCCGTACAATCCGCGGCAGTACAATCCGAATTATGGGTATCCTACTGCGACGACGGCAAGTCCCCCGTCTAGTCGGAGGTACGAAGGAGATGTAAATCCAGTGAATCCAAATGTGAACAATTATAATTTTGTTAATAATGTAGCGGTGACGACGGCAGCACCGGTACCGCGCCCGCGCCTGGAGCCGGACAGCAAGCCCGGTGCTGGTAAGCCAGGCCTGCCGCCGCCGCCGGACCGGCCGCGCGGCTTCACTAAGGTTGAGACGGGCAGCTCCGGGGGAAAGACACAGCTACACGCGGTTCTCGACTACGACGACGAGTATTACGACGACGAAAGCCAAGGTAAGTGTTCAGTAACTCGCAACGCGAGGTGTTAAATATGTGTAATTAAAATTGGGTCTATAAACGAACATCGTACATCTATTTTGTAATGAGTTGTAATTCATTTAAATGAATAGACACGGCACAACACAGAGATCGTTATCCACGAAATAGTATCATACAAATGTCCGTCAGACAACGGTGCGGGCAGCGGCTGCTGCTGCGGTGCAAAATAATTATATCCACTATAGGTCGACAGTACACATTCTTATCTAAGGCGTGGTACAATTTACGGGCTTAATAAATAAATAGTAAAGTAGGTATACAATATAAAATAAATTGACACTATTTGCTTATCTAAATTTACATTTAAACGTTCGCATTTAAATAAATGCGAACGCATTAATGCTACAAATGTAGCAGTGATTGTTGCTGCAATTAGACGCTAGTAAAGTAGACATTGTTCGGTCAGAAAATGACTGGCCGCTAAAGCTTAAATCTTGCGCCAGCGTCGGTGATCCAAGGCCTTCAATCTGTCAATAGGCACTGAGACCCAATGCCGTATAAACAATGGCTAGTCTACTTGTGGACTTTGATGCATTAATGGCACTAATGTCAAGCGAAATATTTGCTCTAAGTAGTCACATAAGGTATGTGTTTTGTATGTAGGTAGTAATTGATTCAACGGAAGACCTAAGAAACAGAAATCAATCAAATATTTTATTTAACTTGTTGCACCTTAAAATACCTAAATTAACTGTTCAATTAAACGACGAAAAACGTAATAAACAGCTCATCTAGTCGAATATTGTGCTTAGGCATAATGATGGAATAAATGCGTTTTTAAAGTTCCATTTACTTTTTGATATCTTTTGTACAGAAACAGTTTTACACGTTCATTGTATGCACATTTGGAACAATTAGAACGAAATAACACCGTAACGTAACAATAAATCGTTGCACCATATTTACTTACATGACTCAATAACCGATTTACCTTCATCCAGCAAATTACGATTGAAAAACACTTTTACGAGCTACTCATTCACGATTTATTCGACCGAGTTCGTCTGTATCAATTAGGTTTTGCCAATTATAAATTGGATCATTCAATGAATTTGATACGATATAGATTTTGCATTGGCACTTCCGTATTCTAAATTCATGAATATTCTTGTGTAATAAGTTTTATATATCCTTGTTGGAGACAAGAGTCAGAAAAAACTAGAGCTATTGTAACAATTCGATACGGTTCTTTACCTTATGGTTTTTTCAATATGAGTCGAGATTTTGGTAGTAAAGGTTCCAGAAACGCGTGTTAAAATGTTTTATTTTTTATTTAGCTAGTTTTTTTAGCTTTCAAAGTATTTTAACAAAGAAACTGCTATGTTTATGTATGATATTTTAGTATTGCATTTTTGACAAGCCTCTTAAACGCAACCTGACCTGTATTAGTTAGTACGTTTTATACAGAAAAGGCAGGACTTTTCGTACTAAACCTTTATAAATTAACTGCTTTAGAATGTATTTTATGTTTATTAGAAACGAATATAAAATAATGATATCAAATTAACGTTAACTCTCTGAGCTTCTGAAGAGAAACTAAAACTTTATGTAATTCGCATTAGAATTTAATCGTCCTTAGGTGCAAGGTCATCATAGATATTTCGTAATGAAAAAAACTTGTCTATGTCAATCTTCTCATAAAAATTAAACAGTTCAGCCAAATCGTAATATTCAAAATTATGACATTATGCTTTAGACCTAGATCTACATGATCAATTCAAAACTGTTATTAAGAAATTTAACGAAACGGTTTATAGAAAACTCGATGACGCCACTTATTTCATTTCGATGTAAACCTGTTTTCATTATATAACAAGATACTAAAAAAAGTTTCACCCGTTTACCTACAAATGAAAAGTTAGACAATACTTTACCTGGGTTTGTTAATGCTGCCTTGAGGCTAGCTTGCGTCTGCACAGCCTATGTGATTCTGTTTTTATGCGACTTGTAACATAAAGCAGTATTATGGCAACATAACATTAAATTTCTTGATACTGAGAACCATTGTGTGACCCCATTTTCACTTTCGAACTTTGATTATCAAGACTGGTTGGTCTCGGTACCGCTGACACAATTATAGCTTTTTCCTTTCCATGTACGTAACTTTGCATTATTATATGGGTTATAATCAACTTTATTCAAGGTCATTCAGACACTAGTTTATCATTGAATGTTTTCCAATTAGAAATTGAGTTTCCTTGATAAAGTAATAGGTTTCTTATTAATGATTCACTTGGCTGACAGCTGACAAAATATTATATTTATTTTTATTATCAAGTTATACTGACTTTTTAATTGTATATATTTTTCAAAAAATCAGTACAATTATAGATGCGTTTTACATTTGTATCTATCATTTTCTACAGACCTTTTTTTTATGTGCCAATGAACTTTAAGTGTCCATTGTCATAGTCATCATTATAAATTCAATTAAAATTATTACAAAAGAGAACAAATGACATACACCGAAACAAAGGAACTGCTTTTTAAGCGCAGCGCAACACTTCTCGTGAAAAGTGTATCATCCCTAAATGTTGACACAATCAGAATTCATTTCCATATAAAAGTTATGTAAGAATTTTAACAAAAACAGGTGTTTCGTAATGTTGTTCCAAAATATCGCAATAAGCGCATGATGGGCTGTTGCCTTACATTCAGGTTTAACAACACTGAATGCTAAAAGGATTCAAAGAGAACAATTACTTTAAAAACGAGAAAGCTTTTTGAGTTGTTCATTTTCAATTCAGTTTTCGTGTGATTTCGCGCTAATATGTACATTTGGACGTGTTGTAGTAAGTACCTTATATATTTGTTGTTCTTTATAGTTTTATAGGAACCCATGTTTGTGGAAACTTGTT
Organism: Marasmarcha lunaedactyla; assembly: GCA_923062675.1. NCBI lineage: Eukaryota > Metazoa > Arthropoda > Insecta > Lepidoptera > Pterophoridae > Marasmarcha > Marasmarcha lunaedactyla. Next base: position 9,953,085 of record OV281354.1, read on the forward strand.
CTCTTAATTTTTTTTCCTTGATGCAATGAACAATTTAATGGAATTAACAAAATTAAGAAAAACATGAGTGTTATTCTTATTGCTTATTGCTTTTTGACATGATAATAAAACATTTGGTTTATTAAATTTGAGTATCTCAATAACCCGCTCCTGGATGCAATTTCGATCATTGAGGAATGAAAAGTTCCTTTTAAGCTAATTTAGGATAGTACTACATATTACAGATATTTTTTTCTGAAAGTATTTTAGAATGAATTTTATATTAAGATAGAATATGGCATAGAAGATCCACATGCTTAATTATGACCGGAGTATATAATTACGTAAACATCGAACGGAAAGGCTAGGGCTTAAAATTACAAAAATAAAAACTTAAATCTGTACTTTTACAAGCCTGATTGCTAGTAAGAAAATTTTTTTCAATTATAAATAGGACACTAAACAAGACATACTGCACGAGTTAGTTATTTATACCAGTAGTAAATTACCTCTGCTGTTACTTACGTCTCTTTGAAGGACTTGGCTCCAACAAATATATCTAGCCCTTTCAAATGTCGACCTTACTTTGGGCAGTACAATCGGACCACTTTAGGATAGGGATTAAGTAGGTAACTTATGAGTCATTATTTGGATAAAAGATATATTGTTTCTATCTCTCGTCTACGTATAAATTGTATTTAGAAAAATGTACTTGAGATTTACCGTTTTTTTGAGCAATAAATAATATAACTACAAAGAGAGAAACATGAGGGTTACACTTTTTTTTAAATTGTGTTACTATCACATCTTATTAATTTTAACAATATAACTCTTTTGAGATAAATAACTGTTATTGATTAGGATTTTAGAGTAATCCTATTGGTGGACTTTTCTTGGATTTAGCTCTTGCTCGCAAAGCTTTGGCGGGTACGCAACTACGCAGCCTTAATCTTGTCAAATTGATTTTTATGACAGACAACAGGTCTAAGTAGAGATAATTGATTTCCGTCTAAAGATGAACCGATTAAAGTGGGCGCCAATAATCTGAATACTTCAGAAGATAAAGTCTTCATTGTACGCTGTTCTTTCAGTTATATGGTTTTATAATTTATGGTTTGATAGCTTTATAATTTATATTACATTTTCTCGGAAAGTGAAAAAGTTTTTTTTTAAACCAAAGATCCTACGTAATTGTTGTTGAACATACATGCGGACTGAGAAAAATGTATGAAATTGTAATTCCCTGTTTTATCTTTTTTAATTCAAGACGAGAAACAGGCGGATGCCAAAAGACAAAATTTTGTTTCTGGAAGTCAGAAAAATGATATTTACTGGCCATATGCTTCTTTTAAGCTTAAACTAAAGACTTGGCTGTCCAGGCTTTGTTCCCTTTGCCTCTTCTGTAAAAAAGTAGCAGCAAACACAAGTGAAGATCGAGAAGACACGCGCAAATTTTTAGTTTATTTGTTTCTGAATGTTTGAGATAGTTTTCTTTTCAACTCGAAAATCAAAATGTCTACGAGTGAAAATTTACTGTCGCCACCTGAATTAACATAATCTGTCCAAGCACTTAAAGAAAATCTTTTGTAAAGGGAAAGTAAGGCAAAGATAGCGAGGTTTATGAAGAGTAATTAATTTCAACTAATAATTTTTTTTATTTTCCTCGTACGAGTTGTATAAAGCTCTGTGTATCACTCGGAAGAAAGTGCGATTCCCCACTCATATGAAATAAATGGTAAACTACACCCTCATTGTTAATGGAGCTTTTTCACGCCTCGATAAACGAGGTACTATTATCGTGTACTCTTATTGTTAATTCCTAGTAAGTACAACAATTGTTTGTAATAGACGGTAATTGATTGTGTTATAATTTTCTTTGTAACCCTTAAACTTGCCTTGTTCCTTTTATCTCCAAACTTAATAAACTTATACAAAAAGTAAAATGATAAATAAGAATATACACTTGACCGTACTAAAGGTACACTAGCGAAAGTTTAAATGTACTATGCAAAATGTAATAAAGCCATTTTTGATCTGATAATATTTTGCTAGCAGTTCGGGTTTACTACCAAACCAGTTTGTTTGTTGAATCATAGCTACTCAACTACTTTACCTTGTTTATGGTTGTTAACTATAAATCTATCAAGGCTTGGTAGGAAAGAGATCAATTAAATTTATCACTTTTTGCCTACAAAGTTTTTAGAGTAATTTTTCATTGTTAATGTTTAGTTTAGGTATACGCTTTACGTTCTCTCTCTGACTTAAGTTGCATTTATATTACCTAAACAAATATTGTCATAATTGCCTGCAAATTGTGGAAGTGAGACTAAAAACATAGTTTAAAAAGTTGTCATGTAGGTAGTTGTTTTAAAGTAAAAATTTTCACAATATTTTCTGACATGTAAGCTTAACATAGTGCTAAAACATTGTTTAAAAATATCAACCAGGCAGTAAATATAAATGACTATCTTATAACGACCAAGCCAAGTCAAAAGTAGATACATTGGAACAAACAGACGTTTTGTTTGTAATTGTCAATCATTCCGTTCATTCACGGTGATGGGATAGTTATCCGTAGGATAAGTACTCCAGAGTGAGGTTACTGAAATGGCTTCAAATCAAATTAAATCAAATGAATTTATTTGTGAAAAAATGTGTACAAATAGCTCTTAATTAAAATTGACAGTTCTACATTTTTTACTGTTAAACAGCGTGCAAGTATTTAAAAGAAGTTAATTACTAAATGATTTACTATCTAAAAACGTATTAAATAATATCAAAATAGTATTTACAAATATTAATATTTATGTGTTATAAAAATATAACAAAACATTATATGATTTCTAAACATATACATATATAGATTCATTTAATAACAATTCAGTGTCTTTAAAATATTCATCAATTGTGTAGTAACATTTTTAATTAATAAGTCATATATTTTTCATTTATAGTCATTAACATTTAAAGGCTTAAGTCCATAGTGTTTGAGCCGTCGGCCGATGATGTTTCAGCATATAATACCGTCATGATTATTTTTAATAGATTGACTGTACAGTCATAAACCATATTTAAAAGGTTATTGAACTAACTTTTTTGTTTTTGGTATTTAAATTAAATAATGAAGTCAAAGGAAATCTTACGTACAACACTAGAGTCACGTGACCAAAATCTTAATTATAATATAGAAAGAAAACACATTTATACATTAGACTAACCTAAAGGCTTTTAAAGGAAGAGGTCTGTACCCGCGACAAGTCGAGGAGGTCTCAAATGCGAGAAACTGACGCTACTGATCCACATTATCTCTCGACCCGAAGCGAGTGTTTGTCGCGTTTAGACACCTTCTCGGCTAATTATGCGCTTATATTATACGCTTATGAAGCTTGTTTTCAGCTTGAGTTCTCATTGTCTAACACAGGAGAGCTTTTTTGGATTATTTAGTTTATTTTATGGTAAAATACGTTCTAATATAAAGGAAAATCAAAAAGGAAATAACATGGAAGAAAAAAAGCCAAAAAAAAAGGAAAACCGAAAGAGCACATCCACTTGTTGCAAAATAAAAGAGCGAATATTGGATTGACGTATTTGAATTTTGAAGTTTGGTGATAGGGATCCTGAACTAAAAAAAAACAAAACTCACAAAACCTTATAGTTGCAATCGAAATAATGCTTTGCAAGATTATACAATTAACATAATTAAGTTTGTAATATGTTTTTGATTTTATTTATTTAGTTTTAAATGTATACTTTATATGTTTGCTTTACTGTTTATAAAAAGCTTTATGCCTTTATCTTTAGAATAAGCCACCAGCAAAACTTCTTTTGCATTGAATCGGTAACCCCAACGTTGCGCAACTATTGCATGGAGACTCCTCACGTTTAGCTTCTTATTAATTGAGATAATTTTATTGGGAAATATTTTAGTTCTGATACTTTTTTTAATAATCATTTAGATAAATGATACTAATTATCGTGCATTCCATTCGTCTATTAAGTGCTGAAACAAAAAGCTTACTGACCGCCTAAAATGGACTTAACCCTTTTATAATTAAAGGGCAACTTATTATATATATCGATAGCCATACAATAAACATTTCTTCTAAATAATGTTAATTTTCTAGGCGGCATGTACAGTTTTTTGCTCAAAATATCTTTATTTCTAGTTCTTAAAATCATGTCATTACCTTGTTCCTTAAAATATTCCTTATGTTTTTTTTACCAACGATAACATTTCGAATATGTACAAACTCGGCAAAGTGAGTAACTTTGAAACAGCAAAAATAGGCCTGCACGGATCTCTGAAATCTGCTCTACTTTGATATTTTGATAATATTATGATTTGATAGAATGAAATCTAACCTTAGGCTGGAATCTATAACAGGTTATTGTATACTCAAAATAGCTAATATAGTCAAAACTTTTTACCGAAATATTCATCACTATACAGGGTGGAATCGTATAAATGTGATAGTAATTGTGTGACAGGTAATGTTAACTGTGATTGAAATACAATTAAATCTCCTACGTCATGATTATAGTAATAGTAAAATTCACAAAGAAACAAAAAGTATTAAAATGAATGAATCCAAAAAACTTGAATCACGTGCTGTTGATTGCATCCACATAACAATTTATATGTTAATCTGAGTCGAATAATATCTTAGGATGCGGCATTGAAACCTCTCCGATCAGAAGCAAGGCCATTCTCAAGATATCATCCGAAAATGTACCGCATCCAGTTTTTTATTGGCTCTTTAATTACTATTTGAATTATAAAAGAGATGATTAGTGCCAATTTTATGATTGACTTGTAAAAATGCCGCATCCGATTCTAATTAAGATGGTGATTGAATATTCATTTTTTGAAAGGAAATTTTTTTTATATGTGCTTACGTTTGCCTTTGAATGTGTCCGCGTGAGTTTAGATTTTTAAACGTGTCATGTTTATACGGAGAGGGTCACTTAACTATATTACCTTTTAAAGTAGCTTTATAAGTTATTAAGATAAGACACATTTTTAAATAAATAACGTTAAAATAAATAACGAATGGACATTTATTTAGATGCCATAGTTCAGACCAATCCGCCTATCATTTTGAGTGTTGATGAGTCAGAGTCGGATCAGTCAGTGGCGACAGAATTTTTTAAATCGGTTTAGTAATTTCAAGTTGGTCAATTACCGGTGCAAACGAATCTTTTACGTGTCACATTATACCTAACTTTATCACTAAAATTAATCTAAACAAATTCACGCCGTAAGTAGTTAATTAATCACTTAACTTGTAAGACATGTTATATTTTTAAATCCTCTTTGTTTCAATCTATTCTTATCTTTGATCAGAAATAAAAAAATACTACTATTCAGGAAAACTCCTCACAAAAATTGTGCCGAAATGAATTAGGTTCCCTTACAATTTAGTAGCATTCGGTCACTGCAACAGAAAACATATCAGAAAATTACACTTTTTGTTCTCTATAATAGAATCAATAGTTTTACATTTTCAGCGTGTATATTGGTAATTATTAAAAATATTTTGAAACACTTATGAAATCAGTCAAAAAATCAGTACAAAACGTGTTTTTCAGTTTAATTCCAATTAAAAAGTAAACAGTCGATATTCGCTCATTTATGTATAAATTTTTGAAGTCTGCTTTCTAAATTCAATTTAAGTACTGGCATGTAGGGTTGTGTTTGCATGTTGTGGGTTGTGGTTGCAGTATAGTTCATTATGTACCAATTGTCATTTCTTGACAAACTTTTAAACCTTTGCGGAGAGTTTTATTTTTATTAGTGTCATATTTGTATGAATTGTTTTTTTTATTTGTTATACATAAAAATCTTCGACGACTATTTGTTTTTGTATTTTATATATTTGTAGGGATCGAAGAGCACAAAGTTTGTTATGATTTCTGTACTGTTATTAAAAATGTGTTTGTTTGTATTTTTATAGGAAATTTAAGAATCAGAAAGCTGCTTTTTACCCTAAAATCCGGAGCTACGCGAATTATAGGTCAGAAATATTTGAAAAACTACGCAGCTGACGCGTCGCCGAGCTAAACGCTGCGCTTGCCTGTTTTTGATTTGTTTTTAGGAACTATCAACTTTTTATTTAATAGAAAATTCAAGTTTAAAAAATATACAACCTTGATTCCATACAAGAACACTCTAATAATTTTTAAATGAGTAAATGTTTAACATACCTCTTTACAGCGATACATGATTGACGATGAACGATGATTTTATCGTGCATCATATCTTAAAGTAAGGATTATTTCATTTTGGGACTTAACTAAATAAATACATCATTTTACCATGGACGATTCAGTAATGTTTTTCATGAGTCTGTTCTTGTTCACTTATGTAGCTCAAATTTGACTAGTCTAAATGTATTTGTCATTTATTTAACTTAGAAAAGTAAGTACTGATAAAAATTGCCTAGGGTCTAATGTATATTTTACCATTTTTCAAAAAACCTTTGCATTACATACATTTTATTTGATACCGCGTTGTTCTTGCTGGAACGTAGTACGTTTTATTTTTGCTTGTGGCAAACGTTGCATGATTTTTGCTATTACTTTGCTATCACAGGTTACGTGATAAGCCTACCTTTCTTGCGTGAATTAATTGATAAAAGCCTTATTATTTCTGGCTATCGTAACTTTTCAATCAATTTTAGCGTTTAGTTATTTCATATAAACAAATCAAAACGTTCAACAAATAATTCCACTCTATATAAATAGTGCCTATAGGTCGTGCCATTACAATAATCATGTTTATATTTAAGTATTTTCTAGATTTCTATTTAATAGCCTTGCAAAAGATGTTTGTTCCGAATGGAATTTGAATCCGCAGCCTTAAACTACCTCTCCGATGATCTAAAAACTAAACACTTGGTAACTTAACTGGTGGCAAAGTGAATTTTGAAATAAATCGCAGAATCCCTGTAGAGTGTGACCCGGCATCAGAATATGAGTGTAAAATATTGTTACACTTATACATTATTTACGTGACACATGTTTGTTGTAATTGATGTTTGGTTTTTTGTGTAATATAATTGTATTGTATGACAGGTAATAAATATGAATAAATAAGTAATAACTTTAAAAGTTTTTTTAAGAATTCAGAAAACTAAATTTTAGCTTAAAATACGTTACTTACTTAAGAAGTCTAGTAATGAAGATCGACAACTGTTCAAAATTATACAAATTTGATTATTTTGTAAACAAGAGGATATTTTGCTACCTTAAGTTGTGGAACATTTGTTAGCGACCATTTTTCAGGTAAATGTATAGCATCACCATCAACCAATGAACAATGACCCGAACGAGTAGTAATTCGCCAATAAATAAATATTCAATAAAAATATTCATACTTTTAGATTCGAAAGCATACTTTGTTCTATTTTCGTGGATTCTTACGCACAGCTTAACGTTTCATATGCTTAATTATGATTCTGATGAATAAACGTCCATTGCCATCATTGATTACTTGAATTAGATGTCGAAATGCCTTAAACGAGTTGAATGAAGCAACCTTTCTTTGAAAGCCAGTGAACCCACAACGTGTGGGTTGTAAACTGCCGATTCGCTATATAGGGTTACGTGTGAAATAATGACAAGACAAGATCAAATTTATAATTGACTAATGGATTACGATATTAAAAAAACAAATGGAATTTTAGAAATTTGAATTAAATTATAGACCTAATTTAGATAAAAGAAAGCAATTATTAATTACCTTATTTACGGCAAGGAACATCAAATATAGATATTATTTGTAAATTAAACTTTTAGAGAATCATTTTATATGTTGCTTTTTCATTTATTCAAGGTTTTAGTGAATCCATTGATTGTTTTTCAAGTTTACTACAGACCAAGAAGTGATTATGGTTATCTTTACAAAAATCCAACATGTGCCTTTAAAAAAAAATTGCAGTTGTTGTTTTAACTTAAACCAAAAATTAACATATATTTTTACTAAAGAAAAATGTACTTTAACAATTTGATTAACATTCCTACGCCATGTAGTGATATTTTCTTCCTTGCTTGTCTAAACCCAGTAAAACACAGCGTCACGACAACTATGACTCTACCCTAAATCGACTTAGCCCAACATCTCGTATGAAGACAAATTTCGTCATCTTTGGCCTGGATACAATGACGCGCCGCGACTGTCGAAATCCGTTTTTACAACAACTTCTTTAGAATTTATTAACGAATATATCTGCGAGTTTTTTATACTTTGGAGTCATTTGGAAAAGTTTTAGTGATTGATGTTATGTAAGAATCTATATTCGAAATTGGCTGAAGAGAAGAAGTAATTTGAATTATGAACATACGGCGTAAAATGTCAATTTGTATGTCATATTGTGATTTTAAAATAAATTAAAGAAAATATTTTACTGACCTACACTAGTGGTTAAAAAAATTACGAAAATGCAGATGCGAATTTAACTTGTATGTATTATTTTTACTTTTAAGTGTATTTTAGTACATATCGTATTGTGGTATACATACCTTACTATACCTTAAGAAGATCCGTAATAACTAGATAATACTGGTCAAAAAAACAAAAAAATTGATTGATTTTAAAAGTGAATATTATTGAAATATCGTGTGTTTAATTATCATATAAGCCCCACCACACATTAAACAGTTCTTATTTACCGAAATACAGCTGCTTCGACAACAATTCATATTATTTTTTCTTCTCAGATCCAGGCCCTGGGCAGCCAGCTATTACACCCTTACAAGGCCCTATTTTATTAAGAAACGGATCAGTTCCAGTGGTTCCTCTAACTTCCTACAATACAGTCAACAATGGCTCCTTCTATCAAATTCCTGTAAGTATACTATATTTCTCATAAAATGTATGCAAAAGTCATTTACTCTTCTATTAGTAAATAAATTTAATGTAGGTTCATAATATGGACTATTAAACAGTTTTTTGGAGACCATTACTACCATTAATATAAACTTTAATCAAAACTGATCAACAAATAATAATAAATAAAAAAAATAATAAATCCCCAGACATACACACTAACTGTGTGGCCCCAAAGTAAGTTGTGTCATGGATGATCATACAGCGAACTACGTAAACTATGTAAATATAAAAAACGATGACCCGAGACCAAACATCTGTGTTCATCGCGCAAATGAATGCCCCGACCAGGACTAGAACCTGGGAACTCCGGTGTTCGTAAGCCTCTCTGCCGTCATAGTTGGGTATTGTCGTAGACATAATATGTTGGTTACATGGAATAAGACGAAGTAATTCCTCTTGCACGATTGGACCTAAACTATCTAGAAGTCAAAGTTAAATAACCTTGAGTTAATTAGATTTAAAACTTATCAATTATAAAGAACAAACATTAAACTTGAAAACAAAATCGTGGAATACGAAACTTTTCAATTAATTTTTCTTTTGTTATAATCACGCAGACGTTCAATAATATTTAACCCTTCTATATATCTTGTCATTGATATCAGAAATCCAGGCTTTTTTTTTTGAAAAAATATTTAAAAGACTATTAAAAAATAATATATTCTTTGTTATTTTTTTTATTATCTTGTTAACTGATTTGATATTTAATGGAAAAATATCCACTTTGTTACATCAGATATAATTTTAATGAAAAGTTTCGCCTCCTCATTATGTTTGTTTTCACCATCCAAGATACAAGATTGACTTATCAAGATAACTGCCACTTTAAAGTAAAAAAAATACAAATTAAATTGTGTCTAAAATACCATACACTCAAACTATGTGCCAGCAAGGTGGTTAGTAGTGGGTAGGTGCCGCTCTGGTGAGTCCCACATCACCCCGCAGAGTAGTGCCTGCATGCCGAAGGTATGCATGACGCATCTTCCACCTCCCTCCACGCGGAGGGTGCTGCTTAGGCGGCAAAAAAAAATGGGGCGCATCTTCGTTCATGCTAATCTCTATAGTGCGAATTAATTTACCATCAATAAAAACTAATATCACTATAGTAAACATACATTAATTCTTAGATCGTAAGTCTTCGTTTACCTGTAATCTTCTAAAATGAAACAAAAAAACCTTTGTATGAAAATTATTGCTAGATAATTAAATGCTTTTGAGCAAAATTACAATTGGCTCTAATTAAGTGTAATACATTATAAACGCTTGTATATCTCATTTTATGTTTGCAAACCTTCATTTTCTAGATCCAGGGGTTTCATACTCCTTTTGGGAGTTTGTTACTTTATCCATATAATCATGTAAGCCGAATTACTCCAATAATTCCTAAGCAAAAAGAAAACATAAATTGCATAAGTTTACCGTGCTAAGGTTACATATTAGTCAGTACGAAGGTTCTTTAACCATAGCTAATTACACAGATATTTCTGGGTTAAACAAATCTTGAACGAGTGCTATTTGATAAAACAATACAGTGTATGTAGAACGCGTATTGCTAAATTATCTTTATTGCTCTGTGGTGTAGATAGATATTTTTCTTTGCAAAAATTTGTTTCAAATTAGTTATGAAATTAGTTTAACAAAAATGAGAGTTAGTAACATTAAAAATAAAATTGCAGAGCTTATTACAAAGAAAACTACATCTTGTATGTCTATCTAATTAGTTATAACTATTCACAAGTTATTTGGAAACACAAATTAATAAAAAAAAACTGGTTTAAGAGGTAAAAGCATGCGTTTCACCCTCTTTTAACGAAAAAAAAAACCGAATCAAAATCGATCCATTCGCATGAGAAATACGCTGTCAAACATAGACCCACAGATAAAGAAATGCAAACGCTAGTTATAAGACCCCCCTTTTTTGCGTCGCGCTTGAAATGGTGCTTATATTTAGTACAGACTGTCCATACCATGAAACACCAAATAGTGCGTACTTTTATGATTGTACAATTATTGTTGGCTTTTTTATTTGCATTATTACAAGGCTTATACTGATTCTTGAATCGCAAGGGCTTACAACAAAAACATAACGATTATATCATATCAAATCAAAGTATTATGATTTATTCAGGAAATATTTTGACCCAAAAAATGTTTTAAAAATAAAGGTTTGAATTTGATATCGCAAAGATATAGATTAGAAAACTTAAAAAAGAAGCAAAGAACTTCTTATAGATAATTTTTTTTTAGCTTACTGACATTAAATATAATTTTTTTTAGTATGGCAATATGCATGTCAATGCATTATCTAAATACCTATTGTATATTTTATCCAAAAGCCCATACCATTTAGTATGTTTACACGTTTTGACGTCACAACTTGGTATCGCGTTGTATGGAGCGTCTTTCGGCGACTCGCAGCTGCTCCTCAAACATATATAGAAAACTATTACTAAAAAACATTGGCCCACATCTTATTTAATCTGTCACACAAGTAATTGCCTATCAAGGTAAATAACTGATTACTTAACAAATTATCTCAAGCTTTTAAAACAATTATTCCATATAAGTAAAATAAACCGAACCTACTTATTATTTTTAATCACTAATGAATTTGCATAATTTTAATGCTACTTAATATCAACTTAATTACTTAAACGTACTTGAAATAGACACAATAAATTCCGTAATTGATTTATCTGAAAACAGACTAAATATTTTTGATCTTAGTCATACTTACAGTTTGCAAACTGGATTTTGCATAAACTTTAAGTCGTAGTAATAAAAATTAAAATGCTTTTAATTTTTGTAAGTGCGAGTGTTTTTTAAACAAGGCTGTTCAAGTATATCACATTTTGTTAGTTTAGGAAGTATTTGTAAGAAATGCACGAATGCGAAGTATGTTATAAAATAAGAGTTTTAACTTTGGCCGTAAAACTAAACTAGTTTTTAGTCAATTTTATTTTGCATTGTATTATATTTATTTACTAGCAGTTCCGCAAAAAGTTTTGAGGAAGTTTTAATGCTCGTGTTTGTTTCAATAAATTGTATAGATAGTTTTTTAACAGAGAGGATTAATAATATTTAATGATAATAAATAAACACAAATCTTTTATCTACATATAATTTTACAATTTTTGTTTAGTGAAGTGGTACACCTTGTTAACCTGTTACACCTTTATGACAACATGTAGTAGGCGTGGGTTGCAATATATTCATTTAAATTGATATTTTTCAATAAAAATAGTAATAAAAATATAGTATTTATAATTTTTCTATAGTATTTATAATCAATCGGCTTCTACGTAAAAAAAAACGATACGGATTGCAATCCAGTGGGGCTCTCGATTTCCGTATTTTAAAGATATTATACTAAATACTCAATGATTTGCTCGAATAGCTTTACAGATGGATTTCAATATTTAAAAAAACATATTTTGTAATAAGCATGTTCTGCATAGTATACAGCACTGCAATACAAGAAACAATTTGATTTTGTTAGCATAGTTACAGATTCATAAAATATTATTTTTAATCCAAATTTAAATACATGTTTATAAATAAATGACTTTATTTATTATTTTTTATTTAAGTTATTTTAACACAAAAATAGAAACCTCATTTTGTGGATCAACATTTATAAACCTTATTTAAAGAATGATCATTGTTAGACGGCCTGTTTGGTGTGGAGGTAAGTAGCCTTGCCTTCCATGCCAGAGGTCCCGGGTTCGAAGCCTGGTAGGGGCAGATATTTTATTATATTTGTTTCTAGTCATGGATGTGTATGTATGTTTATTTAAGATTATGTCTAATATTTATTTATAAAAAAAATATCTGTGTGTTTTATATTTCTTAAGTTCATTACCCGTTATCTAGTATCCATCACCGACCGATAATCGACGACCGAGTAGCGTAGTGCTTAGAAGCCCTGCCTCATACGCCAGAGGTCCCAGGTTCGAGTCCTGGCCGGGGCATTCATTTGTGTGATGAACATAAATGTTTGTTCTCGGGTCATGGTTGTTGATATTTATATATGTATGTTTATTCTGGGGTCCCCCCCAGTTCGCTGTATGGTCATCCATAACACAAGCTTCTTTGGGGCCATACAGTTGGTGTGATTGTCTGGGGATTTATTTATTTATTATAACACAAGTTCTTAATGATACTTAATTTGGGCTAGATAATGTGGTGTGATATAGAAACATATTTATTTATTTATAGCAATTTAAAGTACCTCAGAGGACGCCCACATACAGAGAGCATGAAGACGCACCGCGCTACTTTTTTGGTATATATCTGATCACACATAAGAGACCATACACCACAATATGATCAGTGGGGCGTGTCTTCGTGGATAACACTCACTATACCTGAGAAATTATTTCGAAAGACTATAAAAAAACCACCCCTTAGCTGAGGGAGGCTTTTGTCTCTGCAGCGTGATTAGTACTGTAACGATATACGTGTCTATTTTTTTACACAAAACTCTGTCAGATTTGTTTTTGTATTGATTTTTGTATAATGTTTTGTTGTTACTTGTACTATTATGTTACGCTGTATGTTTTTTATATATACTGTATATACAGTATTTATATTTTATATATATATTGTAATGCTTTTTTATAGTTTTGATTCTAATAAAAACCCCATACTTTCAACAATCTAAACTTTTTATATAAGCAGTCAATACAAATAGATCATACCTTACCACAAAAAATCAAAGAGACTTAGATACTAATTGATTCCAAAGTTAAGACAATCAGGACTTGCTTGTCACCCAGGAAACAGAATTTATGGATTAGAATATGCTATATAGAGATAGAGAATGTGCTATGTAGATATATTACTTTGTTGCACAATTAGTACATCAGACTACAAACTAATAAAACGGTCGTATACTGTTAGCTAGCAAGGAAAGAAGTTAGCTATCAATTCAAAAGATCAAAGTAATTCATTCAATTCGGCAAAGTAATTCATTCAATTACTTTGCCGATTTATTAATTTTACCAAAATAAACCTTATTTTTATTGCATCACAGTCCCTACTTTGTAGTTTTTGATCTTTGGTCTGTTAATATCTTAAAATGACTATAAATGTGGTATATAAACAGTATAAAGTAAAGTTTAATCTAGAATGTTAGGATGGCACTTAGATTTTATGGCTAAGGAGTGACAAGTCCATTTAAATATTTCTAGTTGTTTAAGCCTGCTCTTGTCGGTCGCGTAATCGCCACTCCATGCTGTCCTTCGCTTACAGTTCATTTCCCTGCGACCTAACGATTGCTTTTTCTTTCACTTTAACCATGTAGCTCCCTCTAGGTATTTCTCTCCTTCTTCTTCTATAAGTTGGTAATTTCGTGAAATTATTTCACATGCTTTAACTTTATTACACTATTGTGTATCACTAACTGGGGTTGATATCGTATATTTCTTCTACTACTGCGTGACGATACGGGACTGCATTTTTTCCACCTGCTTTCTCCCCTTACTTTACTTCTTAAACGCTTGAGTCGTCGCCGCTGTTATTATTAAGTCGTAACTTGTTTTTATACACAAACTTTACTCTGCCTATATTGAAAACTACAATATCAGACCACCTTTGCAAGTATGCATCCGTTTTCCAATTTAAAGCTTTATCGCTTCTAGATAATTTTATTTGAAATTAATTGAATAGTAGGTAGATATTTAACATAAAATATTACTGTAAGGGTCTATATTCACTTGTACTAAGCTGTTCTTCTGGAAAAACTTATATTTAATGTGTTAACTATGATAATAACACGATTTCCCATAAGAAGTAAATGTACATACCATTGGGTACCAATAAACGGCGGGTCTTAAACAGAATTTATGAAAAATAACTTACCACTTTCACCTATACAAATATAAAATAATTAAAACCGGTTTCTGGTGCCAAACATTACTGCTAATTGTTGGTTATTAAAAATTATTCAATCTTTGTGACCGATTTCGTTGTGTTTTTTTGTTTCAATATTGAATGAATTGAAAGTAGACTTAGTCATATTAAAAAAAAAAAAAAAAACTATTCGTTGTCTTGCATGCTTTTTTTTTTGGTTCTCCTCCACGGGAAGGGCAGGAAGGCCAGGAGGATATAAAAAATGCTCTGACGCATACTCCGCGCGCGCGATCGGATTTATGTGGGACTCGTCCCGACGCCTACCAGAACCATACCCACTAAAAAACCCCCTGTCGGCTCGTGCATTTTTGCCACTCAGCCTTTATCTGAGCGACGGCCAATTGGAGAAAGAGGCCGCGCTAGCGGGGCCCTTAAGGGGCACCCGCTGAGATTTACATAGCACTGAAGGTGCTCAAAATGAAAAGTAAATAATCAAAAACATTAAAAAATGAAAAATAAAATTGCATTAATTCGGATTTACGTTAGAATTAGAATTTACGTTAGAATTAGGATTTGCGGCCTGAAGGGCCTCGAGATCTAAAGTTAACTGCGTGGGTTCGCCAGTGTGCGCGTTTCTCGGTCTAGCGACTTTGAATTTCGAGTCTAACACAGGAGCAGTATATGAGACTGAATCTCGAACAAGATGATTGGGATGGGATTCCGCGCGTTTGAAGAACGATTCTGAGAGTGTTTTGAGGTGCTGTTGCACTGTAGGTAGTTCAAGATCTCTGTGCAGGTCCGCGTTACGCACGTACGAAGGTGCGTTTGTGGCCCTGCGGCAGAAGAGATTTTCAACTACCTGCAGTTTATACAGGACGGATGGTTTGGCGTGGGCAAAGACTGGCGAAGCATATGACATGATGGGTCTAACGCAGGCCTTATAAAGCGTACGTTTATTTCTAAAAGACATTTTACTTTTTCTTCCTATCATACTATATAGGCGGCTTAAGTAAAAACGCGCGAGTTTCGTTACTCTATCGACGTGTGGCTTGAAAGAAAGCGTCTGATCTAAGGTGACGCCTTAGTATTTAATACTGCGCTTCCAGGGGATGGGAATACCTAACATTCGAATGTGGGGATCGTTGTAGCGATTACGACGTTTGTGGTCAAATTGAATTGCAGAACTCTTTTCTGGGTTGACATCGATACGCCATTTTTTAAACCAAACACCGAGGGCGTTTACGGCCTTTTGGAGTCTGGTGATGTTATACGGGATCGATTGATCTTTTGTGTAAAGGGCGGTATCGTCTGCAAAGAGGGCGAGTTGGACGCCTTTCGGCGGGGTGGGGATGTCGTTAGTGTACACGGTGTACAGCAGAGGGGCGAGGACTGAGCCTTGCGGGACTCCAGCCTTTATGGGACGAGGCGCGGAGAGCGTTCCTTCATGTTTGAATCGAAACGTACGGTCTTTAAGAAACGACGCGATTAATCTGATTAGGCGAACCGGTAAGCCTATTTTATAGAGTTTAAAAACGAGACCGCTGTGCCAGACTTTGTCGAAAGCCTTGGCTACGTCAAAGAGAACCGCGATTGTTTTTTTACGACGCGGATAGAATCCTTCGAGTATGTACTCGACGATTCGATGGACTTGCTGAAGGCAGGAATGCTTAGCGCGAAAGCCGAACTGGTGGGGAATAATGAGAGGGTCGCCATCCGTTGGAAACAGATGGTTCCGCATTCGAGAGAGTATGACTCTTTCGAGAAGTTTAGACATTGCCTTGAGGAAGCTGATGGGTCTGTGATTAGCCGGGACATTCAGAGGTTTACTCGGCGTGGGAATGCCTATGACTGTCGCTTCTTTCCAGGCTTTTGGAAAGTAGCTATGGTCGAAGCAGGCATTGAAGATGATAGCTAACAAGGTAAGCACCTGCTGGGGCAGGTGCTTAAGTGCGTGGTTGGAAATTCCATCCGCACCCGGAGCCTTTTTGGACTTTTGACTTCTAATGAGAAGCAAGATTTCATCATTAGAGATTGTGACGGGGTCGTCGGTGATGGGGAGAGATTCTCTGCGGAGAACTTCGTCCTCCACCGCCTGGATGAGGGAGGGGTCCGCGGGTTGCGTGCTGGGCGAACATTGTGCCGCTATGCTGTCGGCGAAGCATTCGGCTTTCTCTTCGACTTCGAAGGCAATAGTGCCGTCGGGACGAGTGAGAGGAGGAACGTGAGAGGCGGTGTCTACGCGTAAGGCTTGGGCCATTCGATAATACGCTTTGTGGGACGGGGAGATATTCTCCATGAGATCGTTAAACTGAGTGTCTCGGAGTTCCGCGAGGCATGACCTAACTTTACGTTGAAGCTGATTCGCAGCTGTTCTGTATGCGGGCGTGAGATATTTCTTGGCTCTCCGGAGAGCCACGTTTTTGGCTTTAATGAGGTTGCTAACGGCTAGGGGAAGCGCGGGTTTGCCTTGCTTGGCAATAATTTCGTTGTCGCTGATGGCTGAGTTGATGGCATCAGTGAAAGTGTTGACTACCGAATCTATTTTAATCGGGCTTTCTAATTGGTCGCGCGAAATCGCGAGCGGAGAGTTAGGGGCCTCTAAGGCTGAAACAAACGTATTTTTAAAGCCTTTCCAGTTGGTTAAGGTCTTAGGAGATGTGACGTTATCGTTAGGCGCACCTAGCACGAGGGAGACGGGGTGATGGTCGGAGCCTAGGTCATCGAGCGGTTCGATGGACCTGAGATCAAGATTGATTCGCTTGATATTTGCAAAGTCGAGGATGTAAGGAGAGTAGGTCGGGTTGTTGGGATAGTGAGTGGAAGTGATGGGGGATATGACGTCTAAGTCAAGTGCGTTAGTGATGTCGAGGAGAGCGATACCGCTGGTGTTGGTCGATAGGCACGTCCAGTCAGTATGTTTGGAGTTAAAGTCTCCGAACATAATGACTGAATGGCCGAGGGCGAGAATGGCCTCAAAGTCGCTGCGGGTTGGTCTGGAACCACATGGTATGTAGACTGAAGCTATGATGATGGTCGGATGACCAGTCATAGCCAATCTACACACAGTGGCTTCCATGTCGAGGAGAGGAGGGTTAGGGAGAGGACAGCAATGGAAGCCTCTTTTGTAATATATAGCGGTGCCGCCGAAACCTTCGGAGTTGGGCCGTTGCGAGTAAACGCGTACTTAGGAATAGCGTATCCCCTGGAGCGGTTTGGAGTAAGCCTGAAAGAGTAAGAGTCCTGGAAAAGGAATAAGTCAGGTTCTTTGTTCTGAAGGAACAGTTTAATCTCAGGAAGGTTGGTGCTAAGGCTACGAGCTTTAAAAGATACTAGGGATAAGCCCTTGGGTTTAATACGACCGGACGCGGGATTTGCGGGTCTAGACATTATAATTTACTTATTTACGAAATTATACAAAAAATAAAAAAATTATAACGAACTTAGAAGCGAGTGATGCTCGGCTAACGCAAATAAACGCTCTTGAGGAGAGCGGGCGGCTTGCAGTTTGCGTGCGAGTACGGAAATTTCGTTAATATCGACGTTTTGAATAACGTCGAACACGGTCTTCCTGCCTCAGCCAACGACGAATGAGGTGCGGATGACGGAGCAAGACGCGGCCCTACGGAAGCTACGGGAGCTGGGATGGGTCGGGAAGGTGCAGGCGGAACGGCCGGACGCTGCCTCCAAGACAGAACCTGAGTAGGCGTCGGCTGAACGGGCTTTGCTTCCGGGGGACCCCGGTTGCGCAGCGGCGGGAAGTTAGCGGGAGTGAGCGGCGGCGCCGGTTTAGGCGCGGTCCTCTTAGCGGTGGAGCGCGGATCGCGCGGGCAACCCCTGTAGTTAGCTGTGTGGCCGGACTGGCCGCAGAGCACACAGGCAGGGGGGAAGTGGATTCGGGAGTGCGAGTGCACTCCTTTGTTATGTGAGGGTCCAGGCACTTGACGCACCTGGGAGGAGCTGAGCAGTTAGCCGCTGCGTGGCCGTAGAGCTGGCAGCGGTGGCACTGCCCAGGGTGACCACAGGGTGGCCGGGGGTTGGGACGCTCGACGGAGATATTCGAGAGTCCACAGATTGTGCGAGCCTCTCTGAAGATCTCCCTCGAGTTGGGAGTGTTAGACAAGATAACTAAAGCTAACGGAAAACGCCTACCGCGGTTTGAGTGCATCTTGTGCACTGCTTCAGCCGGGAAACCCTGGGACTTGAGGTCCTCGAGAATGTCGTCATTACTGAGTTCAAACGGGACGCCCCGTAGTATTGCGCGGATCTTACGCTCCTCCGGGAGGGCGTAGGTGTGGTACGCGATTTGTTTAAGCGAGAGTGAACGAGTGATCGCGCGGAAGTCGTCGATAGTCGCGACTTGGATTTTTATAGTATCGCCTGCGTTATTTGCCTTGAGATAATTGATTTTGTGCTCTTTGCACAAGTTAGAAACCGCGGTCCAGCGCGCTTTTTTGCGGAGGAAGACGGGCGGAGGGAGCTGAGGCTTCGATGGGACGGGAGCGCAGCGCATCGCTGGCTTAGACGGGACCGACGGAGACGCGGTCACTTCGAGTGACATGAGCGGCGTGGGGGCGGGTGTAGACACCGGGGTTGGCTCGGGTGTTGAAGACACCGCGGCTTTTTTCGAACGCTTCTTAAAGCGTTTGGCAACTAATTGAAACGCGGGCTCAGGAGAGCCGGTTAAGGTGGCGGCGACCGACGAAGCTTCGGACGCGGCGGAGTCTGAATCGCTCCCGGGAGCGGTACGCTTCCTACGAGATGAGCGCGACGATGAGACCGACGCGCAGTCCATATCGGATGGAACGGGAGATGCGGGAGAGCTGTAGACCTGAGGGGTCTGGACGTTGGAGGCCTGAGGGGCTGGGGTTGGGGCCTGAGGGGCCGGGGACGCGATTGATGCCTGCAAGGCCTGCGTTAAGATGTCTTTCGGGATGGAGACGCCTGCCGCAGCAAGCGCCTGGGTGAACGCGTTCGCGAAGTTAATAACGCTTAGCGAATCCATTAGGGTGGGTTGGGATAATTATAAGTATAAAATAAGTACGTCGCAGGATGCCTAGTTCCTAAAAACCTAGCGAACCCTAGCGGCTAACCTCCCTACCAGCGGTAGGGGGGCTGGGGAGATTAACTTAAAACTAACCGTAGTACGCCGAAGGCCGCTACCTAGAAACCTAAAAAAAGGTACGCAGGTAAAGAGTTGACCACGTTAGGGTCAACCTTTACCGACAGAAAGGACAAATACACACGAAAACACACAGATATGATAAATAGAGAAGAGAAATAATATAAAAATAAAAGGACTGGTTCAGTACAAATTCGTTGTCACCGTTAAGTATCCTTTGTACTGAAACCAGACTTCTTACGCTGGGCACAACACTGCACTCAGCACAAGCACAACACAACTTAGCACAGCACTTTGAAGACTAAGGGGCTTAGTCGCAAAGAAAAATCGCACTTCGATAGCACTCGGAGGGAGTAGAAAAACTTAACCGGTAGCACGGAACCAACACGCTAAACTGTGACGTCAGTAGACTGAGCGCCACGGAATATCGGGAAGGGACCGATCAACGGAGAACGGGGTCTTGCACGCCCGTACTGGGTGGCGATCGGAGCGAGAATGGTGGCGATCGGAGCGAGAATCTGTGGCAGTCCGTTTTTTAATCTGTGTTTTGTAACGTGAGCCTCGAGTCAGCAACATACTATCTATTAGGTACGGCACGATCATTAATTAAATCCAAGATTTAAAATATCTACAGATCTCTTTCCATATGAGTTCCATTGTGTGAAAAAATCATAGTTCTAATGAATTCTAGTCACAAATCCACAAGCTCACGACAACTGGAAAGACCGGTCTCCTTAGATCCCACGGTAAATTTCTTCCATTATTCAATATCACTACTATTATAGTGTCCGTTAATATACTTTATCGTATACAGTATCTGATTATAATGGCGGCAACGTAGGATCACAAGAAATATGCGCCTGCGTCGTGCTGTCAATAACGATTTGTTGATTCTTTGCTGTTAGTTGTTCGCGGCATTTTAGCATCGTTTTATGTTTAATATTATAATTTATAACTATGCGATTATTAAATGCGGTCTGGAGTATTATTATTTAATTTTTTATTTTCAATAACAAACGCACTGTCTTGTCGGATGAAAATAAATGGCATTACAGAAAATACGTTACATAAGTTGATGTATGTTTAAATGTTTGTATACTTTTTCATCGCTTACATATTTCAGCAAATTTTTTATCATATGAATTTCGATAAACTTCTAAAATTCAAGAGGTGAATTTAAGCACGTGCTGCCGGGTAAACTTGGATAATGATCTCATTTATAGTTTGCCCTTTTGTACAATATAATTACGTGAAGTACCTAATCTTCGCATCGTCTTCATTTAAAAATTCATTTTTGCGAAGTATTATACTTTCAGTTAGTAAGATATGCAAAAAAAGTCTTTGTATATAAATCAAGCATTGCTCTTCGATAGATTGTATTTGCGCTGAGTGCTGCTTTGTAAGATGGCTTTTCAACATTTTTGTAGATTTTTGTAATATTTACTTAATACAAGCACGTATATAAACATAATCACAAATATCCATTTACTGAAGTCTAACATGACACCTTTTTATAAACTATTTATTTAAGGAGCGTGACCGAGCAAAGCGCACGCTAGACTTTTTGTCCTGGTTTTAGCTACTATCTCTTTAATATTGAATAGACATATCAACTTATTAAAAACTGTTTGTGTTGATTCCATATTGGAAGACTCAATTTTTTTTAATGGGTAAACATTTAATGAACATCTTTACAACGAACGCGATAAATTTGGTAATAATTATTATTATCATGCATCTCATCTTAATGCAAGCATTATTTTAGTTTAGAACTCTACTTATTATATAACTAATTTAATTATGAACAAACTGCAGGTTTAAATTGGTTGGAAACGATTTGTTTAGTAATGTTTTTCAAAAATTTGTGCTGGTACACTACATTAACTCATGCGTCGTTGACGCGCGAAAAGTATGAAGCGTTTGCTCAAGCTAATTTGCTCAGGGTAACGTCTTAATCTGTTAAATGAAATGTCTATTGTCAGTGTCTGTCATTACTTTTTAAAGCATACTAAGTAAAATTGAGCATTAAAAAAATCTAACATATCGCTAAGTGAGTCTCAAGAATGACATCTTTGAACGCATTCATACATGCACTTCTATTTTTTTCTGTAATAAACAGAATCCAAGATTATATTCCTATTTCAAAAGCTCAGTAGACCATAGAGAAGTTATGAGTAAAGCCGACGCATGCGCAGGCTGTCATTTCAAACATGTACTGACTTTATTGACTGCGTGAATGATTTTACAAGCATTACCAGAGGTGACTAGACACTCATTTGTATTCGCCACTCGTTTAAATCCAAGTTAATATAAATAGAAAAATGAATCAACTGTTTTTTTTAAAGGGGTTTAAAAGAGGCAGGTGGTCGTATTGCGTCTAGATTTGTGTCGCAATGATATGTTTTAAATCATTATTTTCTAAAGTAAATTCATTAACTTTACTTTAGAAAATAATGTAGTTCATTACACATATCAAACTTTTATTGCTCATGTTAAATTATGGAAAATCTTAAAACTTGTTGTAATAAAGCAGGAAACTCAATTAAGACAAAGTTTTCCCTATACTGAAAAAACTGATTAATTAGAAACATTCACGAATTAAACAAAATCACATCAAGACATAAACATATAAACATATAAAAATACAAACTAACGTAGGAGTCATAAATACACGAAGTTAGCAAATTAGCCGTACTCACTATTACTACATGGAAATTTTAAATATGCAATACGTTTATCCAAGATGGTAAATTAAATATCAGCGTGCATTCGCTAATTGCACTTGATTAAGTTATTAAGTAATGTTTCTGTATTTCTTAGATTAAGGAATATTTCATTAGTAGATTTAGTTGTTAGTTGTCCGTTGTTATTTGTTTTTTACTGCTACGTCATAAACAGTATGTTCTGATAAGTTTTAAGGCAGAATAACAACGGTCTGCTCGAGTGTGGGTAATATGTTTATTCCTGATCCCGTGGGAATAATCTGGTTTAAATACCTACCTTTGTTTTACTCCTAGGCTATCTACAAACTGTGCTTAGGCTTGTCTCAGAATTATCACAGCTAAATGGATAGACGTGTAACACCTTCGTCTTCATCGTCACTTTCCATGAGGTGAGATAGAAGACAAACGAATAATCCCTTTTCAATAAAAAAAAAATTAAAAGCGACTGTATGGAGATGATAATCGCTTTTGACTAATTTGACAAGATGCCCATCTTGTCGCTGTCTTTTGTTTCCAGAATATAAAATATTGTATGTATACAAAGTAATACAATGTAAACAAAGTCGCGTTGTATCTCCATTACGCTCAGCTTGCTTTCTGCCTGGTAACAATACAGGTTCAATTGGGTTAGGTTAGCTTTGTATGTAGTTAATACTCGCGCGAGCCGAGCGAGCGAAGCGAGCGTGGTGCGGTAGCACCCGACTAAGCACCAGGACCAAATTAAGTACCATTTCCAGCTTTTCATGAAATGCAACTTAGGTTTCGAATTTAGGTAAAATAGGCGAATTTCCCAGACTGTTCCCAGAATTTCTTCTTAATACTTTTGAGTTAATCAAAGCAACGGGTAAGGTACTCACTATCTTAGATATATACAGACTATGCTAGATTTATGAAACTTGCCATTGATGAAACTGAGAATAAGACAGAATGATGCAATGACGGGTGCGAGGAAGACGGAATAAATTATTAGACGGTATTTTTTACGTAGTAACAGTTGTATCGCGACTGAGTTAAATCAAGCGATGAGGACAAGATTTATGAGGTCCGTGCGTCAGAAGCTTGCACCAAAGTAAGTAATTTATATGTAAACATTCTTATGTCAGGTAATACTACACCGGACACCATGAAAATCGTAAAATAACTAATTAAACTAAGTAAATTATAACCGTAAACCTTAATTAGTCGCCTAGATTTCTATTAGAAGTAATTATAAAAAAATATCATTTGCTTAGCAAAATATGTTACTGCCCTGCTAAACGGGAACACTGAAAAGCATTTGCTTTGGTATGTGGCCCACCCTAATTTAAGTATTTGTACTTATCCTATTGATATCACTTGACGATTATATCTCTTTACATTGATCAAATACAAAGTTCCTTAGATTTAATTGAAATTGAATTGAATGAAGAACTAGAGACCCCTGCGTGGTTACAATCCTGCTCCTGATCCAGTGGAATGTTTTACATTAAATGTGGCTTAAGTTACGCCTAGATAATAATAGCTTTCTAAAACAAAAACTAAAAGAATTTTTTTTCCCTTTTAACGTAGAGCATAGAATTATATACATATGTAATGGATATGTAATATGGTTGAGGAGGACGATCAGATGCTAGTGCGTGGGTACCATTCGCAGACGCTCGGATCAAATGTGTGTGAAGAATGTCTGTACAAGAATAATGTTGTATAGACATAAGATTGTAAATTGATTTTGAATTAAAGACTCCCTTGAAGTTTCTTGCCAGTTCACGAAGGTCTTTCCGAACTGTTGGTATAGAAATGCATTTTGTGAGGTAAACAAGAACAAGCAATTGTCGATTTTGAAATATAAATATTTGAATATGAATAATAAATGTACAAACATTTAAATAAACACATTTCATTGTTTATTTATAATTATAGCATACTTCATGTTACCAATGTTACTTAAGGGGACGCTGAAAGATCTAAACATGTAGACAAAAATTCTACCAACGAACAAATCTTTCTTTATAAACATTTTATCAATAGCGTGTTAACTACACATTTCATAGCAAAAAACATTATTAAACGCGATTCGTCTAGTCTATGTTTGCAAAGATGAATTTTAATGCCAATATTGCGCTTGCACTTGGGTTGCTGAGTCACATAATCATGTTATATTAAAATGTCACGTCCAAGACCATTCGTGTATAGAATTTTGGTATTTCTGAGCTTGACATAAACGTTCTAAACAATGGGTTGTAAAACTTAATTTACTATTGCTATTGCGATATTCTGAGTTTTGAAGATGAGCTTCCAGCATTTTGTTGTGACTTGACAAGATTGAATAGACCTTATTTTTAAGTTTATAATGATAAAATTTCGCAATAGAAGAGTTTCGTATGTTAAGATAGCGTTTGAGGCGGTACTACAGTCCTTCCTATTTTGGCTAAAGAGAAGAAATAGTGCACTTACTGGAACAGAGGCAATTCTCACCTAAAGCCTATGGCTGGCAATGCTTTAGTTGATTTAATGATCACATTAAATATATATAATATACATATGTATATATATATATATATATTTATATGTATATATATGTATTATATATATTTATACATATATATATATATAAACCCATGGACATATTATGTCCATGGGTGCGGATACCACTAGCCATCACATGGGTCGTTTGCCAGCTATTTATAGCCACTTAATAATCTAAACTAAAATTTTGCTTAATATTTTGACTATTTTTGTATAATGTAGATTTCCAATGGTAAAAACTAGGCTTCAAAATATTAAAATAGATTCCATGGATCTAGAGTTAAAAAAAACAAACAAAATCGACCTTCCTCTGTGTAAAAAAGATTTGTTAATTTATTGTTATCTATAAACTGTAACGGCCGTACAGAGGCGTCAAATGTTTCCTTAAAGCGCTCCTAATCAAAGATTTTTCTTAGCGAATTTTGACTTAGATGTTCTATAGATAAAGTATAAATTCGCTTGACAAAACCTATACCTGAGTGCGGCCGTAAAACTACAGCGCCGATCTTAATAATTCTTTCATTTACATTGGAGATCTACCTACAGTACCTCGGGAAAACAAAGAAGACTAGGAAAATGCGATGTCCTAAAATATCAACTATATATGACTATTCATGACTTTTCCGCAGCCCGATCATTTTGTAAAATACCTAGGCAAGTTTTTATAGCACATAATTTATGCCAAGTCATATCTACAGATACTTTTGCTCGCCAACATCAGTATTCAAATGTATTCGATGCAAGGTTTTTGACAAACTCTATCTGAATAATTTAGATATAAACAAAATTAATTAACCATATAAATCATCTAATGGGCTAATGATTTTTTTAGCCTAAAATTCTGAATTAGTATGAAGGACTTATCTTGGCTGTTTTGTAATAATTGTATTAACTTCTCTGGAAATCTACATGAATAAAAAAGGATTCGTAAAGTGCTAAATAATCGTCAAATGAGCACTATCAACCTGATGGTAAGTTCCATCTGCGCCTACGGACACCATAGATGCAGATGCTATCATAGAAGGTGTAATAGCTCAATGCATTAAAGTTTCAAAAATCTCTTCACTTTTGGCAGTCACCAGGATCGAACTCAAGTCGATCGAAGTCACTGCACCATCAACGCTCCGTAAATAATTGAATTTTTTCTATGTTTAGTTTATCCTTACCTGTATTAACGGAGACGTTGACGAACTAGACAATACATTTTTTGTTTCGATTCGGGTGTGGATACATTATAGCGACACATTTATTTCAAATATAAGTGCGTGGAAATTGATGGGTCCTGGCATCCTGATTATAGTTTCTTTTAAAAAACAGTAAAAAATGTAATTAAATATGAATATATATATATTCTATAATAACAAATTTGAAATCGCAATCCAACTAGGCCATCTGGTAGTTTGCGTGTACCACTTCTTTTCAGCCAGTTTTTAAAAAGTTGACTGTGAATATGGCCCAGAAGTTTTTTTCGCCGGCATTTTTCCTCTTAGTTTACCTTTAATACCTTTTGAAAGCCGAAGTAAAGGTGTATTTATGCAGTCACGATATAGACGAAGAAAAAGTAGACAATCACCTTTATTTTTTTTCCTATGATGAAATAAAATATATAAATTTTGATTTGGTTCTCAAACAATAATATTGTAAGTATGATTAAAGCAGCTTTAGTTTCACATTATTATTGAGTCGCAACAATATAGTCACAGTTTTAACGTCAAAATAAATTTACGAATTCGTTCAGTTAATTAAGAAACAGTACAGGCAGTGCTTGTGCCAATTAAGTGTTAAATCCAGTGGCGGATATGGGTTTTTTATTGTGTGTTTATATCGCTGTAAGTTAACATTTTGTTTTGATCATTAAGTTGTTTTAGACTTTGTTTAGATAAAAGCCAAGTATTTGAAGCATATATTAAGTATATGTCAGGTTTATATAAAACGTACGTAGTTAATTCAATGAGTAATAATATATATCTTAAGAAAAATGAAAGTTTCGGCAAACGCGCATTCCTACATTTTTTCCTCACTACACATACAACTGTAAAAAGAGGACGATCGTAAATTGCTTAGTTAGCCCAATTCTTCAAAATAATTTTATTTCAGTTTAGGATGAAATGAAATGAAATATTTATTTCTCAACATTGACAATTACTTGTTCTTATTGACGTCAAATAAAACATGATTCTACCACCAGTTCGAAAAAACCTTCGTGAAGAAGAACTGGCAAGAAACTTCACGGGTATATTTAATCAAAATAAATTTACAGAGTCTCTTTATGTCTATACAAAATTATTCTTTTCTTCATCTGTTAGCTCGGCAAGTCTCCCTCCCACCAAGTATCCGAACGACGAACACCCTCAAACGGCACCCGCTCACGAGTTAACGCGGGATGATTAATTAAATTTAAAAATTATTCAAAAACTATTTTATACTAAAAATATGTTTTGTTTTCAAAAAGTGACTCAAAATACCGTTGTTAAGTTCCGTTTTTAAACACTTGCATTATCATTATATATATCCACAATGGTGAATAGTAAATGCTTCCATTTTTTTTTCGGTTGATCAGCTAATGTAAGAAGAACCTGAAAGCAAAATTCTTACAAATATTATCTTGCGTTATGTTTATCATAATTAAAAACTATAAATTAACAATAGCAAAAAGAACAAGGATAATAAAAGAATATTATTTTTAAATTATAAACGTAGAAATTCTTAAAAGATTTAGGAAAAAAAATTTGTTTGTTCGCATTACGAGTATTAAAATACATGTTGCAGCAGGTCCCACAAACGCCGTGTGTTCATTTTATCATCACCTTTGTCCAACACTGTACTTGTAATTTGACGATCTTAAATAATAGACATTTTCTTTTCTGAATCTTTCTGATGAACACCACTTTGTATTCCAGATATTATGGACTGCGCTCTCTTTAGCTTTAGGGTACGAGCTTCAAGGTCAGATTATCAGGGGTGTGCCATGCGTGAAGAAGAACTTCCAACTGTACTGCCCTACGGCGGGGAATACTTATCCTTTGTAAGTGTGTTTTGTATGTATTTATTCATGTTATTAAATATTCGATCCTTTCTTACTGTCATGGGTTTTTAATATAAAAGACTCATACAAGTTCTGAAGAACCCTATGGACAAGAAGATTGTGTGTCCTTCTTCTAGTAATATAAATGTTATGTGTACATATTAATTATTAAAGCACTGGTATGTTTGCACAAGTTGAATCTTTCTAATAACGATGTCATTCAAATGAGGTTTTAAACTAAAATCTTAGGTCTACGTACAGATGTTGCGTTTGAAATCAATAATCGTAATAAAGACATTTAATCATAATTTCGCTATCATTACTGCAAAATTCCTATCATTTGAACTTTTTTTAGTTTCAGTTCAGACTAGGTCTTATAAGTACCAAGTCGTAAAGCTTTCATTGAGCATTGTTAACAATTCGTGAGCATTCCAATCAAGACAGAAATCTTTCAATAAACCGATCATTATGTATACTCAATTTGTTTCAATTCCTAAATAAATATTTTTTCTTCATAATAGTAATTTGTACCTACTAAGTTTTCTATTTAAAATTTCCAGAGACAAAATAGAAAACTTCATAGACGAGAACAAGGCTCTAATAAAGCGGATGTATGGATCCTTCACAACGCCCGGAGGCAGCCGCGCCAAGAGAGCCCCAGGAGTCCCCGACTTGCACACGGGAGACTCATACTTTGGTCACGTGAGGCAGGAGCGGCAAGCTTCCTCGAATGCTAATAGGCTGCCTGATTCGCAGAGTGTTAATAGTACTGGGAGGTTAGTATTTTTAGTTTGTGAATGAATGAATATAAGTTATTTATATTAATTCATTCAGAAACTTTATAGATAGAAATATGTAGATATGTAGCACACACAAAGATCATATCTAGCGGACGAGAAAATACTTTTTTTTTAATTTAACTACTATGAACGATTTCCTTTTTTAAAGGCGACAAGTGAGCTCGAGACCCGCCTTATGGTAATCGGATTTACATCCATGGAAATCATTATTTATTTTAATAAACTCTTTACTGTGTATCAAAATAAATATACAGGAAAAAAATTCATTACAAAATATGAACACAATTACCTCATTATACAATAAGGCGGTCTTATCGCTTTGAAGCCATTTCTTCCAGGCGACGTCGGCGATCAATGAACCTGTAATGATTAGAAACGGGTAAAGCTTATTCAATACATAGCAGAAGTCTAAACAACATAGAAACGATATTTTAATTAATATACACTTAGATTTAAAGACATATTGTATAAGTAAAATATTATTTAACATTCACTAAATATTTATTACAACATACTCATCAAAATACTATTCAACGTACTAAGGGTAGCTTATTCCAGAGATGTCTCCCTAATCTCCTTAATCCGCTCGCAACATTCGTAGATGTTTCTGTGTTTTATCTATTTATTGTTTTTGTAACTACAATACTAAATACACAATAAAGCTTATAAATAATGTAAATCTGTTCCAGCAGACCTAAAACTGGTGAGTGTGTAAAAAGAGCAAATTTAGTGAATACTAAATAAATATACACATGTAAACCGAAAAATACATATACTACGTACACATAAAAATACATCCATATAAAATACAATAAACATACATACACACATACATAAATATATATCAATAACTTATAGGTTTAATAACTATTACAGGGACTTAAATATTGATTGTGATTATTGTATCGACTGTTGCCGATAGTAGGTTTCAGCTGGAATAGATTTTTTCCAAGCTTTTAAAAACAAAAATGAAATAGGTATATATTTTGGTCCGGAGAAGATTTCACACAAATAATCAAAGTGACAGTTTTCTCCACAGTAAAAATCTATAATCTCTAATGAACCTTCGGTTTTGTTTTCAGGGTGGATGCTTGCGAGAGTAAGACAGAAATCATGACTCCATATTGGGCACTGAACTCGGCCAGGAAACTAAGGGCCATCGTTAATACCATGCACTTCGAACAGGCTATACATCAGGAAGTCTGCAGGTAGGGCTTTTGTTTATTAATAAATATTTAATTTTATATTCCCAACGCAAGTGTGGTTAACTATTTTCTGGTACAAACTCACAAATTAATTGTTAATATTCAAATAAGATAATTTTGTTTGAATGATGATTGTGCATTAAATCAACCGTCTATGAGGAAAAGATGATCTAAATAAGACTCTGCCTAATTTAGCATTTATTTAAGGCGTTTCTTTTAAGTAACTTTCTCGTATGAGGGACCGAACACTATGTCGCTAAAAAGAGGAGAGCAAAGCCTGTAGTATTTGATATTTGCTCGCGTAAACAATGAAGGCGTTTGTCTTCTCAGCAAAGCAAATTAATACCATCACCTCGCACAAAAAAACTTTTGTATAGAATATTTTACAAGCTTCATTTTACGTAGTTTGGAAGCATTGCAATAAAATGACAATATAGAAAGGCAATTTTAACAATAACATTTTAAGTTAAATAGTTGATTAGAATTGAAAAACAAATTTTGTTGTACCTATCAAGGCCACTTTAATATTAAGGTAGTTTTAAAAAAGAATAATTTGATTGATCTCATTAACCTATGAATCTCTGATGTAGTTTATAAATCTAAATTACATTTCAAAATAGGTCCATAACCTTGAAAAGTTTAGGTTAGATGTATAAATTACTCCAAATATGAATCCGTAATTCATAATTGTTCCATGTTTAAATTCAATATTGCAAAAACCCATACTCAGCGTAATTACTTTAACAAATATGAATTTTTTTTACAAACGTATAAATCTATTCAAATTTGCAGCAAAAAGTCCACCTCGAGATGTTCAAACGACTGCGGTTGCGAGCAGAAGTACAAATGGCACAGACTCCTAGCCTACGATCCAAACGACGACTGCGCTGGGATCTTCATGGACTGGTTCTTATTTCCATCATGTTGCGTTTGTCGATGTAACCCTTGAAGACTTCATATGAAAGAGTGACATGTAAGCCTTTATAGACATTTTTAAGACGTGTGGTTTGTAAGTGATGATGTTGTCGTTTTTTTTAGGAAAGAGGCACGCGGAATTTTTTATCATTTGTATTGGAAATTAAATTGATACAGATAACAAAAGGTTTCGGTTTTAAATTGTTTATTTATTTAGCTATTGTAATTACACCTATATAATTAAAAAATGTTCAAGAATTTAGTTGAAAAAGTCCATCCGTTTAAAAACCTTCAAGGGAATGTAATAAACATTTTTCTTGAAACACAAATTATAACTTTTTTTTTATATAATCAGAAATTGACTGACCCCCTAGAGC
This sequence comes from Marasmarcha lunaedactyla, assembly GCA_923062675.1. Lineage (NCBI taxonomy): Eukaryota > Metazoa > Arthropoda > Insecta > Lepidoptera > Pterophoridae > Marasmarcha > Marasmarcha lunaedactyla. Next base: position 9,984,476 of record OV281354.1, read on the forward strand.
CTGGTATGGCCTTCGAGTGCCGTCCGTCCGTAAAAAACTCTGTCTAAACTCTCATCATAAAGGTCCATTTTTAGAGGTGTAATTTTGAAAATAAAATTAAGGTAATAAGGACTAGTAATGTTTCCAACAAACCATAAAAAATGCTTATTATTTTGCGAATTTAATGAGTGTCAGAAATTGTCGGTCGGTGGTAATATTGCAGCACTCTTAAATTGTCCCGTTAAATAACCCTACAGATTGGAGATTTCGTTTGTTAGTACGTGCCATAGACATATCCCCTTGGTTCGATGATATTTTACGCAATTATTTCTCATAGTAGAAGAGTTCACTTGAACTTACTATTTTTGATTTCATTTCAAAATCTTACAGCTCTAGAAAACGCCCTTTAGCTAGATACTGTATAAAACTTATTACTGTACGAGTACGCTATTGAAATAATATTTTGTAGGCACGAAGTAGGTATTTAGATCTTTAGAATTTTAATATAAAATAGCGATGTATAAGATATTTTTTTGTATAATTTATTTGAAGTTGTCTTAAATTTTTTGAATACATGATTATTCGTGACCCTCGGTATCTAGATGCTACAAAAAATTTAATTATTATGTGAGTTTAATTGGTGGATTTTTTGGGTGCTATATATGTATCAATTTAATAACAATCTTTATTATATTCAATTATATATACTTCATTAATTTATGGCTATTTATAGTTGGCTTTGATTCTAAGGCGTTTTTCTGCCGGAGAAAGAAAATATGAAAAGTAATCCATGAGCTGCTAAACATATTTATTTATGATCTTTAGTTTATGTTGACACCTACATGGCGAAGACTCGGCCTTCTTCTTCTTTCAACTAAATGGTAATAAATGTTATTAAGAGTACTTACTATTCAAATATATAAATCTGTTTTTATATGCACACATTTAAATTTTATGTAAACAAAAGTCATGTATTTTAGCTAGTATATACAACTTGGGACGAAAGCTGTCATCAATAATTTTTTTTTATAATTCATTTCATAATACTTTAATAATTGAAAATTTTAGATTTAAAATATGATAAGTATTGTAATGAATTTGCACTCACTGCCATTGTTAAATTTATTAATAGCTGGACTAGAATTAATACTTATTTTTTAAAGTTTTGTACCTAAATCATTTGTAAGTTCCATTGATAGGTAGGAAATTACATTATTTTACTTTTTATATTGTGAATATCAAGGTTTATTTACCAACAGAATGTAATCTCTATGAATTAAGTACGGTTCTTAAATAAACTTGTTTAAAAGGAACTTGTAGTTTTTCATTGTACAAGGTCCTTAGAAAATATCTGAACTAGAGGTTACGTCTCGGTCTCGAGAAACGGGAATACCTGAAGCTTAAGGCACTTCTGGACCATGTATCTCACCAACCTACCCCAAAGTCCCAAATTTTGTCTATCGATTTTCAACCTAGAGTATACATGTAAAGAGTTTAAAATCGATTGAGGAATTTTGATATTTTGTGGTAGGTTGATGAGCTGTTGACTGTACATTGTGCAGAAGTAAAGAATATTCATTAGGATCAGTGCAGTGGCTTCCTTTTTTATAGATTACATAAGCAATTTTGGAAATTGACCTACGAAGAGTGGAATCAGTGACAAATGTGAAAAATTATACTAGCGACATTTTTTTACTCTTAAAACACGAGTGCGATTTTCTGAGAGCTCAGGAAAATAGTAAAAAATAATACCATAGAAGATGCTGCCAAAAACTGGTTTCCTATTAAAATATAAATGTCTTTGTTTTATTTCTTAAGGTTGTTAACTGCCATGCTTACCCACCTTTAGCCTATCTAACATATTCTCACTGAACTATACTCTTATGTTAAACATTCGGAACTTCTTAGTGCCACCTGCCATGCTGAGGAAAATTACTCATTAACATGATCTTTCGCACGAGACGCCTGCAAAGAATGTGTGATACTCGTATATAACTCCGCAAATAATCAGTGCAATTAGATAGTCATAACAGGCTGCACTGCATGTCAATTTCTCGGTCCAATATCGGTATCAGAAAACAAATTTGTCGTATCTAAAATTTGAAAAAGCCTTACTCACAGAGATACAACTATCGAAAGTTGGACGAAATTTTAAGAACTGCGTCACCAAGCGGATCTGAGCTGAAGAGATCTTGCTGACCGTATATTTAAAAGGCGGGGTTAATTTAAAGAAATATGTACAAATAAAAAATAACAGTCCTAGTTTCTATACCTTATACGATGTGTACGTCCAAAGGCGTCGAAATTTTTTTTTAAATGCCTCGTGTTGAGTGGTATCTGAATCTATAATGTAATCCTATGTATGTTATAAAATTTTTCATAGTTTTCGAGTTAAGATTATTTAAATGAATTTTCGCAAAATTGCGTTTCAAAAATTAAAAAAAAAAAGTAGGTTTCTTCTGTTTGTTTATGCATAAAGTAAACCGCCTCATAACTTTCATGAAAATTACTAAAAAATACCTTGAGTTGAGAATTTATGTTATGTGAGTTATCATTTAAATTATCAACTTAAAATAAAAAATCTAAGCAGGCAATTTCTTAGTTCTTCTTGGACGTCACCTTTCTGGCCACCCTGTATAGTGGCACATAGTTTTTTTTTTTTTTGTTCCCCTCCGCGGGAAGGGCAGGAGGATAAAAATGCCCTGACGCATACTCTGGCGCGATTCCAAAGTTATGTGGGACTCGTCCCGACGCCTACCAGGACCATACCCACTAAAAACCCCCTGTCGGCTCGTGCATTTTTGCCACTCAGCCTTCATCTGAGCGACGGCCAATTGGAGAAAGAGGCCGCGCTAGCGGGGCCCAGAAGGGGTCACCCGCTGGGATTACTTAGCACTGAAGGTGCTCAAAGCACTGAAGGTGAATACATAGCACTTAAGGTGCTCAAAATGAAAATCAATAATTAAAACAAAAATTAAAAAATTGCAAAATAAAATTGAGTTAATTCGCATTTACGTTAGAATTAGGATTTACGTTAGAATTAGAATTTACGTTAGAATTAGAATTTGCGGCCAGAAGGGCCTCGAGATCGCGTGACAGTCTGGTGGATGAGTACGCTTGCGCATTTCTAGGCCTAGCGACTTTGAACTTCGAGTCTAACACAGGAGTAGTATATGAGACTGAATCACGAACTAGAGGATTGGGATGGGTTTCGGAGCGTTTGAAAAACGCTTCAGAGAGTGTTTTGAGATGTTGTTGTACTGTAGGCAGTTCAAGATCTCTATGCAAGTCCGCGTTACGCACGTACCACGGTGCGTTTGTGGCCCGGCGGCAAAAGAGGTTTTGAACTACCTGCAGTTTGTGCAGGAGGGAGGGTTTGGCGTGGGCAAAGATTGGCGAGGCATACGTCATGACGGGTCTAACGCAGACCTTGTAAAGTGTACGTTTGTTTCTGAAGGATATTTTACTTTTTCTACCTAACATGCTATTTAGGCGGACTAAATAGTGGCGAGCGAGTTTCGAAACTCTTTCGACGTGTGGCTTGAAAGAAAGCGTCGGATCTAGTGTGACGCCTAAGTATTTAGTACTGCGCTTCCAGGGGATAGGAATGCCTAACATTCGAACGTGGGGATCGCCATCGGGACGACGGCGTTTGTGGTCGAAGCGCATCGCAGAACTTTCAGGGTTCACATCGATGCGCCATTGTTGAAACCATGCACCAAGGGCGTTTACGGCCTTTTGGAGTCTGGTTACAAGGTGCCGAACACTGTGGCCTTTGGTATAGAGTGCGGTGTCGTCAGCAAAGAGGGCGAGTTCGACGCCTTTCGGCGGGATGGGAATGTCGTTGGTGTACACGGTGTACAGCAGAGGGGCGAGGACTGAGCCTTGAGGGACTCCAGCCTTTATGGGACGAGGTGCAGAAAGCGTGCCTTCGTGTTTAAATCGAAACGTACGGTCTTTGAGAAACGACGCTATTAACCTGACTAGGCGATCCGGTAAGCCTATCTTGTAGAGTTTATAAACGAGACCGCTGTGCCAGACTTTATCGAAAGCCTTGGCTACGTCAAAGAAAACCGCGACTGTTTTATAACGACGCGGATAGAAACCGTCAAGTATATACTCGACGATTCGGTGGACTTGCTGAGGGCAGGAGTGTTTAGCGCGAAAGCCGAACTGATGGGGAATAATGAGAGGATCGCCATCCGTTGGAAACAGATGGTTCCGCATTCGAGAGAGTATGACTCTCTCGAGAAGTTTAGACATTGCCTTGAGGAGGCTGATGGGTCTGTGATTAGCCGGGACGTTCAGAGGTTTGCCCGGCTTGGGAATGCCTATGACTGTCGCTTCTTTCCAAGCTTTTGGAAAGTAGCTATGGTCGAAGCAGGCATTGAAAATGATAGCTAACAAGGTAAGCATCTGTTGCGGTAGGTGCTTAAGTGCGTGGTTGGAAATTCCATCCGCACCCGGAGCCTTTTTGGACTTTTGATTTCTAATGAGAAGCAAGATTTCGTCATTAGAGACTGTGACAGGGTCGGCGGTGATGGGGAGAGAGTCTCTGCGAAGGACTTCGTCCTCCACCGCTTTGATGTGAGTGGGATTCGCGGGTTGCGTGCTGGGCGAGCATTGTGCGGCAATGCTGTCGGCGAAGCATTCGGCTTTCTCTTCGACTTCGAAGGCAGTAGTGCCATCGGGACGAGTGAGAGGAGGAACGTGAGAGACGGTGTCTACGCGTAAGGCTCGGGCCATGCTATAGTACGCTTGGTGGGAGGGAGAGATATTCGCCATGAGATCGTTCATCTGAGCGTCTCGGAGTTCCGCGAGGCAAGACCTAACTTTACGTTGAAGCTGATTCGCAGCTGTTCTATAGGCGGGCGTGGGATATTTCTTGGCTCTCCGGAGAGCCGCGTTTTTAGCTTTAATAAGATTGCTAACGGCTAAGGGAAGCGTGGGTTTGCCTTGCTTAGCAACCTTTTCGTTGTCACTGATGGCTGAGTTGATAGCATCAGTGAGAGAATTTACTAATGAATCGATTTTATCCGGGCTATCTAATTGTTCGGGAGAGATCGCGAGTGGAGAGTTCGGAGCCTCTAAGGCTGAAACTAACGTATTTTTAAAACCTTTCCAGTTGGTAAAGGTCTTAGGAGATGAGACGTTATCGTTCGGCGGTCCTAGCACGAGGGAAACGGGGCGATGGTCGGAGCCTAGGTCATCGAGCGGTTCGATAGACCTTAGATCAAGATTGATTCGCTTGATAATTGCAAAGTCGAGGATGTCAGGAGAGTAGGACGGGTTGTTGGGATAGTGAGTGGGAGTGATGGGGGATATGACGTCTAGGTCAAGGGAGTTAGTGATGTCGAGGAGAGCGATACCGCTGGTGTTAGTCGATAGGCACGTCCAGTCAGTATGTTTGGAGTTAAAGTCTCCGAACATAATGACTGAATGGCCGAGGGCGAAAATGGCTTCAAAGTCGCTGCGGATTGGTCTGGTACCACTAGGTATGTAGATTGAAGCTATGATGATGGTCGGATGACCAGTCATAGCCAATCTACACACAGTGGCTTCCATGTTGAGGAGAGGAGGAGTAGGGAGAGGACAGCAGTGGAAGCCTCTTTTGTAATATATAGCGGTGCCGCCGAAACCGTCGGAGTTGGGCCTATCGTTACGAATAAACGCGTACTTAGGTATAGCGAATCCCCTGGAGCGGTTTGGAGTAAGCCATGTCTCCTGGAGAAGGAATAAGTCAGGTTATTTGTTCTGAAGGAACAGTTTAATTTCGGGAAGGTTGGTGTTAAGGCTACGAGCGTTAAAAGATACTAGGGATAAGCCCTTGGGTTTAATACGACTGGACGCGGGATTCGCGGGTTTATTCTAGACATTATAATTTATTATTTACGAATTTATACAAATATAAAAGAATTTACAACGAACTTAGGAGCGAGTGATGCTCGGCTAAAGCAAATAAACGCTCTTGAGGAGAGCGGGCGGCTCGCAGTTTGCGTGCGAGCACGGAAATTTCGTTAATATCGACGTTTTGAATAACGTCGAACACGGTCTTCATGTCCTCAGCCAACGACGACTGAGGTGCGGATGACGGAGAAGGACGCGGCCCTACGGAAGCTACGGGAGTTCGGGAAGGTGCAGGCGGAACGGCCGGACGCTGCCTCCAAGATAGAGCCGGAGTAGGCGTCGGCTGAGCGGGCTTTGCTTCCGGGGACCCCGGTTGCGCAGCGGCGGGAAGTTAGCGTGAGTGAGCGGCGGCGCCGGTTTAGGCACGACCCTCTTGGCGGTGGAACGCGGAGCATGCGGGCAGCCCCTGTAGTTAGCTGTGTGACCAGACTGGCCGCACAGCACACAGGCAGGGGGGAAGTGGATTCGGGAGTGCGAGTGCACTCCTTCGTAAAGTGTGGATCCAGGCACTTAGCGCACCTGGGGGGAGCTGAGCAGTTAGCCGCTGCGTGGCCGTAGAGCTGGCAGCGGTGGCACTGCCCAGGGTGACCGCGGGGGTTGGGATGCTCAACAGAGATGTTTGAGAGTCCGCAAATTGTGCGAGCCTCTCTAAAGATCTCCCTCGAGTTGGGAGTATTCGCCAAGATAACTAAAGCTAGCGGAAAGCGCCTACCGCGGTTAGAGTGCATCTTGTGCACTGCTTCGGCCGGGAAACCCTGGGACTTAAGGTCCTCGAGGATTTCTTCATTCGCAAGCTCGAACGGGACGCCCCGTAGTACTGCGCGGATCTTACGCTCCTCCGGGAGGGCGTAGGTGTGGTACGCGATTTGATTTAACCCGGTCCAGCGCGTTTTTTCACGCAGGAAGACGGGCGGAGGGAGCTGAGGTTTCGGCGGGACGGGAGCGCAGTGCGTCGCTGGCTTAGACGGGACCGACGGAGACGCGGTCACTTCGAGTGACAAGAGCGGCGCGGGGGCGGGTGTAGAAGACACCGGGGTTGGCTCGGGTGTTGAGGACACCGCGGCTTTTTTCGAACGCTTCTTAGAGCGTTTGGCAACTAATTGGAACTCGGGCTCTGGAGAGCCGGTTAGGGTGGCGGCGACCGATGAAGCTACGGACGCGGCGGAGTCTGAGACGCTCCCGGGAGCGGTACGCTTCCTACGAGATGAGCGCGAGGATGAGACCGACGCGCAGTCCATATCGGATGGAACGGGAGACGCGGGAGAGCTATAGACCTGAGGGGTCTGGGTGTTGGAGGCCTGAGGGGCCGGGGTGGGGGCCTGAGGGGCCGGGGACGCGATTGATGCCTGCAAGGCCTGCGTTAGGATGTCTTTTGGGATGGAGACGCCTGCCGCAGCAAGCGCCTGGGTGAACGCGTTAATAATGATTAGCGGATCCATTAGGGAGGGTTGGGACAATAATATGTAAAAATATAAGTATAATAAAAAATGCCTAGTTCCTAAAAACCTAGCAAAACCCTAGCGGCAAACCTCCCTACCAGCGGTAGGGGGGCTGGGGAGAATAACTTAAAACTAACCGTAGTACGCCGAAGGCCGCTACCTAGAAACCTAAAAAAGGGTACGCAGGTAAAGAGTTGACCGCGTTAGGGTCAACCTTTACCGACACAAAGGACAAATACACACGAAAACACACAAATATGATAAAAATAAATATGAAAATAGGAGAAAAATAAATAAAATAGAGAAGAGAAATAAATAAAAATAAAAAGGACTGGTTCAGTACAAATTCGTTGTCACCGTTAAGTATCCTTTGCACTGAAACCAGACTACTTACGCTGGGCACAACACTGCACTCAGCACAAGCACAACACAACTTAGCACAGCACTTTGAAGACTAAGGGGCTTAGTCGCAAAGAAAAATCGCACTTCGAAAGCACTCAGACGGAGTAGAAAGACCTTGAAAACCGTAGCACGGAACCAACACGCTAAACTGTGACGTCAGTAGACTGAGCGCCACGGAATATCGGGAAGGGACCAAACAACGGAGAGCGGGGTCTTGCACGTCCGCACTGGGCGGCGGTCGGAGCGAGAATGTGGCACATACTTTTTTTTTTTTTTTTTTTTGTTCCCCTCCGCGGGAAGGGCAGGAGGATAAAAATGCCCTGACGCATACTCTGGCGCGATTCCAAAGTTATGTGGGACTCGTCCCGACGCCTACCAGGACCATACCCACTAAAAACCCCCTGTCGGCTCGTGCATTTTTGCCACTCAGCCTTCATCTGAGCGACGGCCAATTGGAGAAAGAGGCCGCGCTAGCGGGGCCCAGAAGGGGTCACCCGCTGGGATTACATAGCACTGAAGGTGCTCAAAGCACTGAAGGTGAATACGTAGCACTGAAGGTGCTCAAAATGAAAATCAATAATTAAAACAAAAATTAAAAAAAATTGCAAAATAAAATTGAATTAACTCGCATTTACGTTAGTATTAGGATTTACGTTAGAATTAGAATTTACGTTAGAATTAGAATTTGCGGCCAGAAGGGCCTCGAGATCGCGTGACAGTCTGGTGGATGAGTACGCTTGCGCATTTCTAGGCCTAGCGACTTTGAACTTCGAGTCTAACACAGGAGTAGCATATGAGACAGAATCACGAACTAGAGGATTGGGATGGGTTTCGGAGCGTTTGAAGAACGCTTCAGAGAGTGTTTTGAGATATTGTTGTACTGTAGGCAGTTCAAGATCTCTATGCAAGTCCGCGTTACGCACGTACCACGGTGCGCCTGTGGCCCGGCGGCAAAAGAGGTTTTGAACTACCTGCAGTTTGTGCAGGAGGGAGGGTTTGGCGTGGGCAAAGATTGGTGAGGCATACGTCATGACGGGTCTAACGCAGACCTTGTAAAGTGTACGTTTGTTTCTGAAGGACATTTTACTTTTTCTACCTAACATGCTATTTAGGCGGACTAAATAGTGACGAGCGAGTTTCGAAACTCTTTCAACGTGTGGCTTGAAAGAAAGCGTCGGATCTAATGTGACGCCTAAGTATTTAGTACTGCGCTTCCAGGGGATGGGAATGCCTAACATTCGAACGTGGGGATCGCCATCGGGACGACGGCGTTTGTGGTCGAAGCGCATCGCAGAACTCTTTTCAGGGTTCACATCGATGCGCCATTCTTGAAACCATGCACCAAGGGCGTTTACGGCCTTTTGGAGTCTGGTTACAAGGCGCCGAACACCGTGGCCTTTGGTATAGAGTGCGGTGTCGTCAGCGAAGAGGGCGAGTTCGACGCCTTTCGGCGGGATGGGAATGTCGTTGGTGTACACGGTGTACAGCAGAGGGGCGAGGACTGAGCCTTGAGGGACTCCAGCCTTTATGGGACGAGGTGCAGAAAGCGTGCCTTCGTGTTTAAATCGAAACGTACGGTCTTTGAGAAACGACGCTATTATCCTGACTAGGCGATCCGGTAAGCCTATCTTGTAGAGTTTATAAACGAGACCGCTGTGCCAGACTTTATCGAAAGCCTTGGCTACGTCAAAGAAAACCGCGACTGTTTTATAACGACGCGGATAGAAACCGTCAAGTATATACTCGACGATTCGGTGGACTTGCTGAGGGCAGGAGTGTTTAGCGCGAAAGCCTAACTGATGGGGAATAATGAGAGGATCGCCATCCGTTGGAAACAGATGGTTCCGCATTCGAGAAAGTATGACTCTCTCGAGAAGTTTAGACATTGCCTTGAGGAGGCTGATGGGTCTGTGATTAGCCGGGACGTTAAGAGGTTTGCCCGGCTTGGGAATGCCTATGACTGTCGCTTCTTTCCAAGCTTTAGGAAAGTAGCTATGGTCGAAGCAGGCATTGAAAATGATAGCTAACAAGGTAAGCATCTGTTGCGGTAGGTGCTTAAGTGCGTGGTTGGAAATTCCATCCGCACCCGGAGCCTTTTTGGACTTTTGATTTCTAATGAGAAGCAAGATTTCGTCATTAGAGACTGTGACAGGGTCGGCGGTGATGGGGAGAGAGTCTCTGCGAAGGACTTCGTCCTCCACCGCTTTGATGTGAGTGGGATTCGCGGGTTGCGTGCTGGGCGAGCATTGTGCGGCAATGCTCTCGGCGAAGCATTCGGCTTTCTCTTCGACTTCGAAGGCAGTAGTGCCATCGGGACGAGTGAGAGGAGGAACGTGAGAGACGGTGTCTACGCGTAAGGCTCGGGCCATGCTATAGTACGCTTGGTGGGAGGGAGAGATATTCGCCATGAGATCGTTCATCTGAGCGTCTCGGAGTTCCGCGAGGCAAGACCTAACTTTACGTTGAAGCTGATTCGCAGCTGTTCTATAGGCGGGCGTGGGATATTTCTTGGCTCTCCGGAGAGCCGCGTTTTTAGCTTTAATAAGATTGCTAACGGCTAAGGGAAGCGTGGGTTTGCCTTGCTTAGCAACCTTTTCGTTGTCACTGATGGCTGAGTTGATAGCATCAGTGAGAGAATTTACTAATGAATCGATTTTATCCGGGCTATCTAATTGTTCGGGAGAGATCGCGAGTGGAGAGTTCGGAGCCTCTAAGGCTGAAACTAACGTATTTTTAAAACCTTTCCAGTTGGTAAAGGTCTTAGGAGATGAGACGTTATCGTTCGGCGGTCCTAGCACGAGGGAAACGGGGCGATGGTCGGAGCCTAGGTCATCGAGCGGTTCGATAGACCTTAGATCAAGATTGATTCGCTTGATAATTGCAAAGTCGAGGATGTCAGGAGAGTAGGACGGGTTGTTGGGATAGTGAGTGGGAGTGATGGGGGATATGACGTCTAGGTCAAGGGAGTTAGTGATGTCGAGGAGAGCGATACCGCTGGTGTTAGTCGATAGGCACGTCCAGTCAGTATGTTTGGAGTTAAAGTCTCCGAACATAATGACTGAATGGCCGAGGGCGAGAATGGCCTCAAAGTCGCTGCGGATTGGTCTGGTACCACTAGGTATGTAGATTGAAGCTATGATGATGGTCGGATGACCAGTCATAGCCAATCTACACACAGTGGCTTCCATGTTGAGGAGAGGAGGAGTAGGGAGAGGACAGCAGTGGAAGCCTCTTTTGTAATATATAGCGGTGCCGCCGAAACCGTCGGAGTTGGGCCTATCGTTACGAATAAACGCGTACTTAGGTATAGCGAATCCCCTGGAGCGGTTTGGAGTAAGCCATGTCTCCTGGAGAAGGAATAAGTCAGGTTCTTTGTTCTGAAGGAACAGTTTAATTTCGGGAAGGTTGGTGTTAAGGCTACGGGCGTTAAAAGATACTAGGGATAAGCCCTTGGGTTTAATACGACTGGACGCGGGATTCGCGGGTCTAGACATTATAATTTATTATTTACGAATTTATACAAGTATAAAAGAATTTACAACGAACTTAGGAGCGAGTGATGCTCGGCTAAAGCAAATAAACGCTCTTGAGGAGAGCGGGCGGCTCGCAGCTTGCGTGCGAGCACGGAAATTTCGTTAATATCGACGTTTTGAATAACGTCGAACACGGTCTTCATGTCCTCAGCCAACGACGACTGAGGTGCGGATGACGGAGAAGGACGCGGCCCTACGGAAGCTACGGGAGCTGGGATGGGTCGGGAAGGTGCAGGCGGAACGTCCGGACGCTGCCTCCAAGACAGAGCCGGAGTAGGCGTCGGCTGAGCGGGCTTTGCTTCCGGGGACCCCGGTTGCGCAGCGGCGGGAAGTTAGCGTGAGTGAGCGGCGGCGCCGGTTTAGGCACGACCCTCTTGGCGGTGGAACGCGGAGCATGCGGGCAGCCCCTGTAGTTAGCTGTGTGACCAGACTGGCCACACAGCACACAGGCAGGGGGGAAGTGGATTCGGGAGTGCGAGTGCACTCCTTCGTAAAGTGTGGATCCAGGCACTTAGCGCACCTGGGGGGAGCTGAGCAGTTAGCCGCTGCGTGGCCGTAGAGCTGGCAGCGGTGGCACTGCCCAGGGTGACCGCGCGGGTTGGGACGCTCAACAGAGATGTTTGAGAGTCCGCAAATTGTGCGAGCCTCTCTAAAGATCTCCCTCGAGTTGGGAGTATTCGCCAAGATAACTAAAGCTAGCGGAAAGCGCCTACCGCGGTTAGAGTGCATCTTGTGCACTGCTTCGGCCGGGAAACCCTGGGACTTAAGGTCCTCGAGGATTTCTTCATTCGCAAGCTCGAACGGGACGCCCCGTAGTACTGCGCGGATCTTACGCTCCTCCGGGAGGGCGTAGGTGTGGTACGCGATTTGATTTAACCCGGTCCAGCGCGTTTTTTCACGCAGGAAGACGGGCGGAGGGAGCTGAGGTTTCGGCGGGACGGGAGCGCAGCGCGTCGCTGGCTTAGACGGGACCGACGGAGACGCGGTCACTTCGAGTGACAAGAGCGGCGCGGGGGCGGGTGTAGAAGACACCGGGGTTGGCTCGGGTGTTGAGGACACCGCGGCTTTTTTCGAACGCTTCTTAGAGCGTTTGGCAACTAATTGGAACTCGGGCTCTGGAGAGCCGGTTAGGGTGGCGGCGACCGATGAAGCTACGGACGCGGCGGAGTCTGAGTCGCTCCCGGGAGCGTTACGCTTCCTACGAGATGAGCGCGAGGATGAGACCGACGCGCAGTCCATATCGGATGGAACGGGAGACGCGGGAGAGCTATAGACCTGAGGGGTCTGGGTGTTGGAGGCCTGAGGGGCCGGGGTGGGGGCCTGAGGGGCCGGGGACGCGATTGATGCCTGCAAGGCCTGCGTTAGGATGTCTTTTGGGATGGAGACGCCTGCCGCAGCAAGCGCCTGGGTGAACGCGTTAATAATGATTAGCGGATCCATTAGGGAGGGTTGGGACAATAATATGTAAAAATATAAGTATAATAAAAGATGCCTAGTTCCTAAAAACCTAGCAAAACCCTAGCGGCAAACCTCCCTACCAGCGGTAGGGGGGCTGGGGAGAATAACTTAAAACTAACCGTAGTACGCCGAAGGCCGCTACCTAGAAACCTAAAAAAGGGTACGCAGGTAAAGAGTTGACCGCGTTAGGGTCAACCTTTATCGACAGAAAGGACAAATACACACGAAAACACACAAATATGATAAAAATAAATATGAAAATAGGAGAAAAATAAATAAAATAGAGAAGAGAAATAAATAAAAATAAAAAGGACTGGTTCAGTACAAATTCGTTGTCACCGTTAAGTATCCTTTGCACTGAAACCAGACTACTTACGCTGGGCACAACACTGCACTCAGCACAAGCACAACACAACTTAGCACAGCACTTTGAAGACTAAGGGGCTTAGTCGCAAAGAAAAATCGCACTTCGAAAGCACTCAGACGGAGTAGAAAGACCTTGAAAACCGTAGCACGGAACCAACACGCTAAACTGTGACGTCAGTAGACTGAGCGCCACGGAATATCGGGAAGGGACCAAACAACGGAGAGCGGGGTCTTGCACGTCCGCACTGGGCGGCGGTCGGAGCGAGAATGTAGCACATACTTTTTTTTTTTTTTTTTTGCTGCTGAGGCACCCTCACGGGAGGGAGGTGGAAGATGCGTCATGCATACCCGCCCGCAGGTAAATTCCTCTGCGGGGGGGTTATGTGGGACTCACCAGAATGGCACCTACCCACTAAAAACCACCTGTTGGCTGTGGTAAGCGTATACCTTTAGCCTTCATCGGAAGCGACACCCGTCGGGAAGTTGGGCGCGCTGGCGGAGACCCGCTAGCGGGTCTTCCGCCTGTAGTGAAAGTTGCACTGAAGGTGCTCAAAGGGACATGAGTTGGTGGCCGTTCTGGGCAGCCTCCGGTGAAGCCGGGGCTGGGCAGAGGTCGGCCGAAGCATGATTTAGGGATCAATTCATTTAAATGAACCTACAATGAATTGAGAAGGGAACTATGCTCCGCCAGAGCTAGCAAACGCTCTGTCGGAGTACGTGAAGCCCTAAGTTTACGGGCTAAGACTGCGATTTCACTAACATTGACATTTTTAATAGCGTCGCAGACGATACGCATATCGTCTGCTACGGAGGATTGAGGAGTGGGTTTGTATGGGCGAGGAGCCGGGATGGGATTCGATGTGGGGCGCTGCCTCCAGTTTTCTGGGGCAGGCCTGGGCTGTGCAGGCTTAGAAGCCGGAGGATTCCGGCTACGCAGCGGCGGAAAGTTTTCTTGAGAAAGGCGCGGGGCCTGTTTGGGCGCCGTCCTTTTGAAATTGGAGCGCATACAACGGGGTGCACGAGGGCAGCCCTTGTAATTTGCGGTGTGGCCGGACTGGCCACAAAGCACGCAATCGGGAGGAGAGGGAGTTTCAGGAGTGCGTTTGCACTCCTTAGTGAAGTGCGGGACCAGGCACTTGACGCACCTGGGCGGTGCGCGGCAGTTGGCTGCCGCGTGCCCGTACAATTGGCACCGATGGCACTGGCCGGGATGACCGCGGCGATGAGGCGCCTCGATTGAGATCCCAGAGAGGCCGCAAATAGAGCTAACCCCTTTCAGGATTTCTCTGGACTTGGGGACGTTGGCGAGAATCACCAAAGCGAGAGGGTGTTGCCTCCCGTACTTGCTGTGCATTTTATGCACCGCGAGTGCCGGGAAGCCTTGGGACTGCAGATCCTCCAGGATGGCCTCGTTCGATAATTCGAACGGGATTCCCCTGAGTACCGCTCTGATCTTACGCTCTTCTGACAGAGCATAAGTGTGATAAGCATATTGCTTATCGGTGAGGAGCTTTGTTAAAGCTCGAAAGTCGTCTACCGACGAGACTAAGATTTTAATAGATTCACCCGAGTTGGCTGCTCGGATGTAATGGATTTTGTGCTCATTGCACAATGCCGAGACCTCGGTCCATTTACCCTTTTCCCGAAGGAAAACGGGTGGTGGGACCTTGGTCTTGACAGAAGTTGGGGCCGGAGCGGGTGTTGAAGACACCGGGGCAGCTGGCGTTGAAGACGCCGCAGGAAGTATAGGGACGGGCGTCGAGGGCGCCGGGTCTTGTTTTGAACGCTTCTTAGAGCGCTTCTTAACAAGCGTAAAGGAGGGAGACTCAGGGCCAGTTGGGGTGGCGTCCGAGGATGACTCGGTCGCGGGTGCGCGCTTGCGTCGCGGAGGGGCGTCTACTTCGCACTCCATGTCACTGGAGGAAGGGGACGCGGGAGGGCCTAAGACCTGAGGGGTCTGGGGAACTGGGGTGGCCTGAGGGGCCATTGTGGACATTATCGTCATGAAGTGAGGGATGAGAGAATCTAGGAAACGGAACTTGTCAGCATTTATATGTATGCCTTCAGCACCGATACTATCAGCTAACTTCTTCCTAATCTCATCAGAGCTTAGGGAAGCCATTGCGGAGGGGTTGGGGAGGGACAATATATGAACCTAACAACGATGACTAACTCCCTAAAACCACCCTACACGCAGTAGGGCGGTTGAGGACGACGCGGATAACTTACTCGAACACAGCACTTGAAGTCCTGGAACAACGAAACCCCGTCGACGAAGCTCACGTTCCACGAAGTACGGTTAACAAGCCACTATTCGCCGTGAAAACGGCGTTAGAAACTTAGAAGTACGGTTAACGAGCCACTGTCCGCCGTGAAAACGGCGTTAGAAACTTAGTACGGTAAACAACTATGAAATTTGGGTGCTCAATTAGCGCGGGGGCTAAAAGAGCGGGAAGGCGTCTGCGATCGACGTGCGCTCGAGAACGCACGCAGACCGAGACTGGGGGCACATACTCGTAGAAGGTCAGTTTATATAGCACTCCCACTGCACCCTTTCACTTACTACTAATAAGTTTCACTGCGCTCAACAAGCTTAAAATCAATACGCTTACACAGGATTGCAACTGCAGCGTAATCTCTAACAAATAAGGAACCATTGTTGTCGGCGACGAAAGCAAGTTAAATGAAAATAGCTCTTAAGGTGGTTAGGCTCTCCCAGCTTTGATTGTACAACCAACAATGAATGTTGCATAGCACATATATGTCATGTCAGCGTCACTGCTGGGACACTGCTTTAACTACGTTTTACACGACTTATCGAATATAATTTTTTGCAAAAATCATCCTTCTGTAGATAGACTAGTAACATTGCCACATCTCCTTTGTTACTGGCAATTTAATCATTTTCAAGCAATGTTAGCCTAATCCAAATAATTTGAAAGTTACTAATTGCATGGATTTAATCTCAGAGCCATAAACTCTGGCCCGCCGTTAAATGTCGAGCAACTTTCTTGTCATTTTGGCTTATGGGGTCTTGCCAATTATTGGATTTCGATTTAACGTACGTCATAAAAGCGATTTAGGGTGATTGACATTCCTTTGATATAAAGCGTACCGAGAATTACCACAGACTTATCCCAGCTTAATGGTCAAATAAAAAGCAAGTTTATAAAGTTGAAAAAATAGATATATTTTTTTAGTATTTGGTGGACCTGTCACGTAAGTCATCAAAATGTTATATTGTATCGAGGTTTTTTTTTTCGAGATGGACTGTAGCTTAGCGCTGACGGCGCTTAGCCGGACCTTAAACAACTCCTACATACGATACGCCTAACCCGAGAGGGCACGGACCTCGGCTTAGGACGTCGTATATGAATATACCATTGGTTTGGAAGGGTCATCTACTGCCAAAGAACCAGCAAGAAACTCAGTGGGTACGCCGCGTTAGCCTGGCCCACCGGTGGGTTAGGCGATTCGAATGCCGTGTTACCCTATTTCTAACTGGAACGCCGGCGTTACTTTTTGTAATAGCGTCGTCGGGATCTGTTAAGACGTTACGCGGACGCCTATAACGAACCGCCGCGTCTGGGTTGGCTGTGTAGTCAGCTGACTTATTGATCAGTGGGTTGGCATGGTGGGAAGCATTGTCGAAGTGGCGTCTAGACGCCAAATTCATAAATGCGGCAATGGTGGGCAGCTCGAGACCCTCGTTGCAGATCTAGGTTGCGGACATATAGCGGGGCCCCGACGCTATTGCGTAAGAACCTATTTCAAATAACCTGCAAGTGATTGAGGTTCGACTTGCTGGCGTGAGCGAAAGCCACACTGGCATATTATATCAGGATGGGGCAGATGCAAGTTTTGCACAGTGTAAGCTTATTTTTAAGCGACATTTTACTCTTCTTGCAGCTTAGAGGGTGCAGCCTACCCATGACGAAGGCGGCTCCGCCCCAGACGCGTTTTATGTGATCCGCGAATGTGAGTCCACTATCTAAAGTGACTCCTAAATATTTGACTTTTTAGCTCATGGGATTGGAGTACCAAACAGAGTGATCTGGCCTAATTTTTGGCTAGATTGAGAGAGAAAAGTTTTTCTGGGTCTGGATTGGAGCATTCTTGTTAACCTACGTAGATTCCTATCAGTTGTGTATAGCGCGGTGTTGTCTGCAAAGAGGGCGAGTTCTACTATCTCTGTCCTTGGCATGCCACTAGTGTATAGTGAAAACAAAGTCGGAGAAAGCACTGAGCCTTGAGGGTATCTTGAGGGAGCCTTGAAACTGCACCTTCCAATCTGTAAAAAAACTGTAGATTTCTACAGTGTAGAAAGTCTTGTATGATGTGCACGAGGCTGTCTGGCACGCCTAGTTCGAAGAACTTGAATAATCCGCTCATATAAAAAAAAAAATCTCATCGGAAAGTGACTTCGAAAATCTAAGGAAAGCCGCATGACTCGCTCGATATGTCGTAAGCCAACACTCCTTTATAATTATTTTTCACTCAATTGTTATTATGTATTTAGATTACACTCGAATCAAAAGCTTATTATGTTTAGTAAAAGTTTTACCATATACCATTATTTTTATACTCCACATAAACTTTTTCACATTCATAACAAATTCCCGTAAAAATAAAATAAGTACAAATATTAAGTACAAACATTATTTACCAGAAATGTGCGTATTATCCATATCAAAAATTGCTCCTAATATTTGTTTCTACATTTAGTCCCGTTTCTGTGTTCAACACTAAAAATAACCTGTTTCATATGCACAACTTTTCAAATATTATTCTAATCAATAACTTTACATATTTACAAATAGTTTTAGCTTACACCACACTTATTCCACTTTACATATATTTTTTCTTATTCAAAATGGATTCACGAAATAATGAAATAAAAATAATTAAAAAATATAATTTTATAGTATATATGTGTCGTGCGTTTGAAACTGCCATTTTGCCGTACTGGCCATTTCAAATGAAAATATTTTTTTTTTTGACTGATAATTCTAATTTCAAATTAATTTTATTTGACAAACAAAAAAATCGTCATTTGTTTAATAGTTAGTGTTTTGTTTTCAACGCATTCGAACATTTTTCGTCATCATGGATAAGTTAAAAATTCGAGTAATTATGGAGTATGAGTACCGTCGTGGCAGCAAAGCGGCACAAGCGGCACGCAACATCAACGACGTTTACGGAGCGAACACTACAAACGAACGCACCACCCGTTATTGGTTTACCCGCTTTCGTTATGGAAATTTTGACCTGAAAAATGAACCCCGTGGTCGTCCGAAAACTTTGGTTGACAATCACGAATTAAAGACAATTGTGGAAGCTGATGAAACTCAATCCACGGCTGAATTAGCAGCAGCTTTTGACGTTAGCATCAAAACAATATTGGTCCATTTGCATCAAATTGGCAAGGTAAAAAAGCTTGACAAATGGGTACCCCACGAACTCAATGACCGCCAGCGCGAAGTACGCGTGGAGACGTGCCTTGCACTGCTCAGCAGGCATACAAATGAAGGAATTCTGAACCGCATTGTTACTTGTGACGAGGAATGGATCCTGTTTGACAATCGTAAGCGCTCAGCAAGTTGGTTGGACCCTGGTTCAGCACCCAAACAATGCCCTAAACGAAAACTTACCCCTAGAAAAGTGGTGGTCACTGTTTGGTGGTCTAACGCGGTTGTAATTCATCACAGCTTCTTGCCAAACGGGACAAGCATTACTGCAGATGTGTACTGTGAAGAACTGAACACAATGATGGAGAAGCTCGCACGTCTCCAACCAGCTTTGGTCAATCGTTCGGCTCCACTGCTCCTGCACGACAACGCGCGACCTCATACTGCACAGCAGACGGTCTCCAAGCTACAAGAGTTGGGGTTGGAAGTTCTCCGTCATCCGCCGTACTCACCAGACCTTGCGCCTACAGACTTCTACTTTTTCCAGAATTTGGATAACTTCTTGGCGGGAAAAAAATTCAATACCCGAGAGGCAGTACAAAATGCCTTTGAAGAATTTGTTGCCTCCCGTCCAGCTGATTTCTTCCAGAAAGGCATCAATAAGCTACCAATGCGTTGGCAAAGATGCATTGATTGCATGGGTGATTATTTTGATTAATAGAAATAGAAAATAAATAAAAAAATTACGCTTCATTTATTTCGTCAAAAACGGCAATTTCATAGGTAAAGACCTAATATGTATGACAGGACGCTTCTAATATTTACTGGTGTATGTCACTCCGGTGTTTTGTCTTCTTTTAAAAATTAACTGGATCAACAGAATTTCTTTTATACAAATGGCTAATTTTGTGGACTTAATTGATAATTTTGATACTAGCACTAGCTGTGAAGCCTACGCATGTGAAGTGGGCGAATGCAGGCAATTACTCCCGCGTAAAACTAACCTGTCGCTTCTCATACAAAATATAAGGAGCTTAAACTGCAACTTTGCGGGCTTTGAGGCACTAACAGCAATGTTAGAGAAGAATTGTGATATATTAGTACTAACCGAATGTTGGATGTCCTGTGTCTCTAGTATACCTTTAATAAGAGGTTACAATGTTATTGCATCTAGAAAAAATACGATACAAAATGATGGAGTTGTGGCATATATCAAAGATGAACTCGTTTTTGATGTTGAAGAGCCCAATGTGCAGGACTGTAATTGCCTACTTATTAAACTTGGAAATAGAGATACAGCAATTCTAGCAGTTTACCGATCCCCTTCATATCACAATTTAGATCCATTTTTGATATCTCTAGATCAAATATTGAGAAGTCTATCGAGTTTTAAAAATATAGCCCTGGTCGGTGATATAAATATAGATATAATAACTGAGGTTCCTAACGCAAACTTTGATAAGTACCTGGCACTATCGGCTTACCATGGACTTTTTCCCTCTCATACTCTACCCACGCGCGATAAGGCCTGTTTAGATCATACATTGCTTAGAACGAAAATCCCACCATTGACCTTAGTGATGGAATCCACCTTAACTGATCACAAGACCGTGATCACATGTCTTAAGACACAACCCGTCCGTCAATTCACATCTGTATCCCGCACGGTGATTGACAAAGAGAATTTGGCTAAATATATAAACAATATAAATATTAATATCATTTATGAAACGAACGACTGTAATAAGGCTCTTGATCATCTAATAAATAAAATCAGAAAAGGAATCGAAATTAATTCCAAAACTGTACCATTAGCGCGAAAGGATAATTAAGCCCTGGATAACCCCAGGCCTTCTGAGGTGCATTAGAAACAGAGATCGCCTCCATAAAAAAGCTAAATCTTGTCCTGAAAACTCTGTCCTAAAAATAACTTATAATCGTTACAGAAACTTTTGTCGCATGATTCTCAAAAAAGTTAAACGTTCTTATGAAAGAGACCTCATTCAGAAAGCGGTTAGTGATTGTAAAAAGCTATGGGACTCAGTTAAACAGATCACAAATACGACTAGAAATACACCACTTCCTAAAGAGCTATTGAATATATCAGATTGTCTTCAAAATTCAGTAGATTTAGTAAATCATTACTTTGTAAACGTAGGCAAAACATTGGCTGAAAAAATTGTTACAACTTCTTCTTCAAATTTACTACCAGTTGCGTCTAATAAAGGTTCTTATTCTTTTGTCCTCCATGGCACAAACGAAGCTGAAGTAAAAAATCTCATCTCGAGTCTTAAAAACGAATGCAGTGTGGGTTGGGATAACATCTCCAATCGATTACTTAAAGAACATAAAGACGTTTTTGTGCCGCATTTAACGTACATTTTTAACTTGTGTTTTTCTAATGGAATCTTTCCTAAAGCTCTGAAGATATCGCAAATACGTCCAATTTATAAGGGAGCAGGGGACAGATACCTAGTTGGAAGTTACAGGCCTATAGCAATACTTCCTGCAATTTCTAAAATATTAGAAAAGTTAATTAATAACAGACTTACTAATTGCATTGAATCAAAACAGTTACTATCAGAATTCCAGTATGGTTTTCGTCAAAACAAATCTACAGATGACGCAGTTAATGATATTACTAATTACATAACAACAAATTTAGACCGAGGTTATATGTATTTCAATATTTTTGGACTTGGCAAAGGCATTTGACACGGTATCTGTCCCCATACTACTCAAAAAGTTGGAAAACATAGGTATTAGGGGCAAACAACTTGATCTTTTTACCGACTATCTTTCGGACCAACTTCAGTGTGTAAAGATAGGTTCCTTTAGTAGTTCTGACCTTTCTATAACTTACGGTGTACCGCAGGGCAGCATCTTAGGGCCAACTCTCTTTCTCATTTATATAAATGATTTGCTAAGCCTTGCGTTGCGTCAAGGAAGAATTATTTCATACGCTGATAACACCGCCCTTATTTTTGTTGCAAAAACTTGGAAAGAGGCATATGTATCCGCCCAACACGGTTTTGATTTAGTTAAGAAGTGGCTGGAGAGCAACATCTTAACTCTAAATACTGAAAAAACTAAATACCTGGCTTTTTCTTGGCACAACTTATCCCACCGCCTTAATCTGGTTGCTCATGACTGCCCCGACTACTGCAACTTTATGTCTAATACACGTTGTCGTTGTAGACCACTAGAACGTGTAAATTTTATAAAATATCTGGGTGTCATAATAGATTATCATCTCACTTTTAAACAACATGCCGAATATTTAGCAAAGAGAGTTCGCAAACTGATATATGTATTTAAAACATTGAGACATGTTGTTCCACCAGCTATTCTCAAAGGGATTTACTTTGCCTTGTCTCAGTCGCTACTCACGTATTGCATATCGTCCTGGGGAGGAGCTTCCAAAACTACGTTAAAAAAGCTTGAGGTTGCGCAAAGAACAATTCTTAAAGTCTGTACATTTAAACCTTTCCTGTATCCAACGAAACTTCTGTATGAATATATTGACTGTGCGACAACTGTTTATACTTAGGATAATTCTTAAGCAGCATTCTTTGTTAAAATATTCCCCAAATAGGGTCAAAAAACGTCGGTGGTATGCTGTTTGTGATCGTAGTTTTGCTGCGAAAACGACTGCTCTCCAGAGATTCTTTCCCTTTTTAGGCCCGATCATCTACAATAAGACAAATAAACTATTAGGTGTGTATTCGATGCACAAATCCACAGTCAAAAAAGTCGTAACAACCTTTCTGCTGACAATGTCTTATGATGAAACTGAAAAATACATTGGTATATGTTCGTAAATAATAATAACAATCCATTTGAATGTAAGTAACTTCTTACACTACACTTTTACTCACCCTCTCCCATTCACTCACTCATGCACATCACACACACGCACACATACACTTCACACACACCGAGAGGACTGACATATTAAGTATAAATTATAATTGTTTATTATTAGTAATAGTTTTTACATTATAATTGGGAAAACATTGTACTTTGTGACTAATGTATCCAACTTGGTCTGAGGATAGAGGCGCTGTATGCTGAAGTACGGGCAACAACAGATGCGGAACCTAAAATAATTGTACATAGGATTAAGTATAGTCTTAAGTACCCTATGTAAATCTTTTTGGAAAATAAAAATAAAAATTATTATTATTATTATTATTAATTTGTTATTCAAGTATTTCTCCGTTGTGCCAGACCTTGTCGAAGGCTTTAGCCACGTCAAAAAAAAATTGCACACGTACTTATTGGCTTTCGACCTAAATCTGCACAAAAGTGCACCTTTGCACCAAAATCTGCTCCGTGATGCGGTGCACCTATTGGACGCAGGAGTGACGGGACCTAAATCCGGTAACAGGTACTTCGAATGGATAACCTTTCGGAGCCTCTTCAAAATGATCCTTTCGTATAATTTGCCTAACACGCTAAGCAAGCTAATAGGTTGGTAGCTTGAAGGTAGATTAGAGTTTTCCAGGTTTTCTTAAACCTATGACAATCACTTCCTTCCACATTTGTGGAAAGGAACAGTTTGTTAGTAAGTTATTGAAAATAACTACTAACAGTTGCATGAGTGCGAGTGTTTTCAAATAGTAAAATTTTTATTTTTTGCACCTCACGATATTATTTACCTGATTAATCTTAATTAAATACTCCAACCACTATAAAATATACCATTTTGCAAAGATTTTTGAGGTATGTATATGCATATATCAATTCTGAATTAAGTTTTTACCATAAAAATTGGCAGTCGGGCATATTACACTAAAGTGCAAGTCAAATTTCCATTGGAAAAACATCTTTGCTAGGTGTTATTAAATAATATTTAAAAAAAAATCATATAAAATGGAGACCGTATCAAAACATAAGCTTACTAAAAAGTGAAAATTAATAACTATTCATATGAAAGGATTGTTTACCTAAGAGAAACATTCGAACAAACTGAATCATGACCCACTTTGCTGATAATCCGTTTTCAACATTTTAGATACTAACAAAATTACGTCAAGACAGGTCGGAAACCTATGCAATTTTAACCTTTGTTGTTATTGCAATAGAAACACATTTTACATAATATATACAGTCATTGTTTGAATCTCGAGCTAGCTCTCGCTTAAATAACCTTAACTTTTGATAATGGAAAAAAATATAATTGTCTAAAATGGCGTCAAATGTCAAGTTGTCAATCAATGTGAAAGAGTAGAAATTAAATAGTTAATAATTTTAAGTAAAAGCCAATTTATAAGAACAGTGAACTCGGATTATAGTCTTTAGTGAGGAAGACTTTGGTACACGAGAAATATCACGAGAATTGAATATAACTCGGAACACAGTAAGAATTTGAATCAGACGGCACGCCTGAGTAATTTTAAATACCTCTATTTATATATTTATTAAATTATTACTATTTATATTGTTATTTATTTAGATATTTTATGAACGAATCTGAAATTAGCTGTGAAAATGAATCATTTGGATCTTGTTTATCCTATGATTTCCTACTTGCCCAATGTTCTGACCACCCAAATAGTTTTAATATAGCACACATAAACGCTCAGAGTATTCCTGCCCATCATTAAGATATGCTTAATTCTTTTGATATTAAAAACCTTCATGCCCTTCTTGTCTCGGAAACCTGGTTAAAACCGTGCTAATCGTCGACATCCTACTCGCTACCAACTTATTCGTAACGACCGTTTAGTTAGAACAGGTGGTGGTGTAGGTATTTATTTACGATCCAATATATCTTATAATATAATATCTCAATCCACCCCTGATCTTCATTTAGACATGGAGTATTTATTTATAGAAGTATCTCTTAGGAGTTGTTTATGGACCTTCAATGCATGTTAATTATTTCTCAGATTTTGAGAAACTTCTTAAAGATTTCACACACAGGTATATTCACTCCATCATAATGGGTGATTTTCATACGTGTCTTTTCAAAGATGATCATCGCTCGAAAAAACTCAAATCAATATTAGATTCGAGTAATTTGCTACTCATTTCTTTTCCAACTGTGCCCCTTCACTGTAAGACTTAAAATTTGTCTCATCTCCAACTCACATTATTTACCATGGCCAGTTCAGTGCAGACGCTTTTTCTTATCATGATCAAATTTTCTTATCGTATAGAGTTCGTCCTCCAAAATTCAAACCTAAAATTCTTCTGCGACGCAACTTTTCCTCTATGGACAAGGATAAACTTCGGTGTGATGCTGCTGAAGTGGATTGGTTCACTTTTTGGGATCAAGTTTGCATCAATGACCAAGTTACTGTATTCAACGACCTGCTGACTGAATTATTTGATCAACACGCACCTTTAAGACTTGTAAAACTAAAGCATTTACCCGCACCATGGCTAACTGAGGATATCAAACAAATATTAAAGAAAAAGAATCATTCTAAGGCCAAATTGAAAATAAAGCCATCTGAGTCCAACGCAGAGCAATACAGACTACTTAGAATTCACTGCAACAAAGTGTGTAGGGATGCACAACGCCGCCTCATTCACAATTCTGTTGAAAATGGTAACCCAGCTCAAGTCTGGAAATTCCTCAAAACTTTGGGTATTAGCAAAAATAGTAATCCAATTCCTTCTAATATCGACGTGAGCTTGTCAAATAGACACTTCTCTCACTCTGGTCAAATGGAGGGTTCTCTTAAAGACCAAACCTTAAGAACTCTTTCATTCCTGCCGCGCCGCTGTGATGTTAAGCAGAGCATTTTAAAAATCACGTCGAATACCACAGAGTGTGATAACATTAGTCGCAACATGATCATGCATCGAATAATACCGATCATATCGACATAATACTACCAATTATCACCAAGATCTTTAACAATTCATTATTGTCATCTGAATTCCCCGATTCCTGGAAAATAGCGAATATAATCCCAATCCCTAAAAAGTGCCAACCACAAGCTTTCATAGACTATCGTCCTATTTCTATTTTACCCTTTCTTTCCAAAGTCTTTGAAAGTGTTATCAATCGCCAGCTTTACAATTATCTTAACAAAAACAATCTGCTCAATCCACATCAATCAGGGTTCCGACCTGGGCATAGCACGGCTACTGCAATTGTAAAAATCTGTGATGACATTCGACAGGGATATATATAGATATAGAGATATATAGATAATAAACAAATTACAGTACTTGCATTGTTGAATTTTAGCAACGCCTTCAACACTGTTGATTTCCATATTTTGCTAAGCTCTCTTAACATAGCTCCAGCGGTAATTTAATGGTTTCGCAGTTGTCTGCACGAAAGCCGGCAGCGTATTTGTGTCAAGGACAACATATCTGAGTGGTGCTATACGACTGCTGGTGTGCCTCAAGGCGGTGTGCTATCACCTTTATTACTCGCCATCTTCATCAATTCCATATCTTTTTCACTATCTTCTTCCTACCACTTGTATGCAGATGATCTACAAACATATACACAAGCAAGCTACAGAAACATCAGTTCAGCAATCGACACTATACACCAAGATTTTATGTCAATTCTTGATTGGTCCAAACGCTTTGGTCTTAAAGTGAATCCATACCAAACACAAGTAATCGTTTTTGGTAGTCAATATATGATTACTCAACATTTTCCAGACCAACTTCCACACGTAATGTTTGACAATGTAATAATACCTTTTAGCAATGAAGTTTAAAATCTTGGCATTCTTATGGATTCCTCACTCTCCTGGACACCACAAATAAATTCGGTCAGCAGGAAAGTTTTTGCAGCTATTAAATCACTTACAAGACTTCACAACTTCCTACCCATAAAGACAAAAATTGCACTGTCGCAATCATTCATTCTACCATTACTGGACTACTGCGATATGAGCTGTCTTGATTTGACTGAGGAGCAATTAAATAAGCTTCAACGCCTCCAAAATCTCTTCATAAGATTTATATTTGCTCACGCAAAAAAAAACATGTCTCTGAGTTCCGCACTAAGCTCAAGTGGCTCCCAATTCGGTTTCGAAGGAATACTCACACTCTTAGTTTTTTGTATAATATACTGTTCAACCCTATCCTGCCTTCCTATCTTAGAGAGCGGTTTACTTTTCGGCATGAAACTCATGAACGTAATCTGAGGTCATTCGTGAGCAATTTTCTGCTAGCTACTCCTAGTGACACTTCCCATTGTTATCATTCGTTCACGGTTAAAGGCACTTTACTCTGGAATTCAGTTCCTGTATCATTGCATTCTTCAAAAACTATTGATTCCTTTAAAATGCGAACCAAAAACTACTATGTCACACTTTAGTTGATTAAAATTTTTATTTCATAGCATATGTATGTAGGTATTCTTTTTCATGTATACATATATGTATATGTATGTATGTATATTTATGTAAATGCATGTTTACCCACATTAGTTAACGAACTTAATAATTATTACAGTAATTCATTAAAATTTTTCGCAATGCCCATCAGAATCCTGTCATTATCATATCTCTTTCACCTATTAGGTTGCCTGGAAGAGATTGCTATTTAGTAATAAGGCCGCATAAATTGTCTCATGCTTGTGATGTTTTGTTATTTATAATTTTTTTATATGTTTGTGTTATGATGGCAATAAAGAATTATTGTATTGTATTGTATACGAGAAATATCACGAAAATTGAATATATCTCGGAACACAGTAAGAACTTGAATCAAAAGGCACGCCGAAGAGGGCATCCTTGAGGACAGACGACGACATAACCACGGCTTTCACCGACTTACGAACCAACAGAAAGTGGATATGCAACACTACTACGAAGAACATCAATTTACTCCCACCCGATATTTTGCGGCACAATATGACATCTGTATAAAAGCTATAAGAAATTATTTGCACGGCACTGGACTGCATTACAAACATTGTGCCGAGAAAGTAGCTTTAACGGATGATCATAAAACAGCGAAGTTGAATTTGCACACGCTTATTTAGACTTCGACTGGACCATATTTTCAGACAAAAAAACATTTCGATCTTCTCAACATGGTCGCTTAACTTTGTGGCGTTACGATAACACGCGTTACACAGAGGATCACACCGTGCTTAATCAATTATCTGGCCGAATTTCAGAGAATATGTGGGGCTGGATGGGTGTCTGAGAAGAATCTATGTTACCAAAAGTGCGAACAGTTTACCCGCGTGAAGAAGTGCCAGTTTTTCCTACGTTCATGACAACTGTCCATTACATACCGCCAGAGTAGTCTTGAATTGATTTGATCTACATGATCATGAAGTTACTTTAATTCCAAGGCCGAGTAGATCACAAGACCTCAGCCCAATAAAAAATTTGTGCAGTTTGATGGTCCAAATGTAGGATAACAGAAACGAGAGAACAGAGGAAGCAATGGAGCAACACTAACAAAATCTGGGATTACATGAGAGAAACCGACATTTGCAGTCGCCTAATAGGGTCAATGCGTGACCAATTACAAGCCGTTATCGATAACGATGGTACACATACTCGGTTTTAGATAATGAATCTTGTAAATTAGATAAATATGATTTAAGTTCTGTTGAAACTCACTTAATAAAGTATTTCTTTTCTCATTACTAATTTTATTGTATTGTTATAGCTTGAACGACCAATAATGGCATGTTTCTGTCCTTTTTATTTATGAATGACGTGATTAAAACATGTCATTAATTTATTTAGTTTATGCTCGTAGAACATTTCCTATACCTACCTACTTAATAAAAATAAAGACCGTAATATCATTTCTCAGATCAGACCCGATCTGCGTCCGGACCCGTTCGGACGTGTTGACGGTCGCTCCCGGCTGCCGAGTCACGATTGTTGTCTCACGACTTCCTTCGTATCAATACTCAAACGCCACTCCCAGATCCGTTCTGCGTCCGACCCCGCTCGGACGTGTTCGCGGTCGCAGCAGCCCTTGAGTCACGATTGTCGTTTACGACGACAACTCGTAGCAATACTCAAACGCTGAGATTCGTATAATATCTCGCTTCGTCCTCGACGACTTGAGATAAGCCTCTGTAGGACTTACGCTGCGGCCAGTTTCAACCGGCTGTAACTAAGTCAGTCTCGAAGCAACAGCAGAGTTGAGCTTACTACGGTCGATTAAATTCGATAGTAGTTCGCAAGGCTCGGGCTGATTTTCTGGCTACGTACTTGACGCTGGGCGCTTGTTACGTTAGTTAGAGACTCGCTCTGTGGCCGGCTTCGGCCGGTCGTAACATAGTCAATCCCGCATTCGGTGCACCCCTCGAATAGATACCCCACCTCGGTGGGAGCAGCAACAACAGCTATGAGTTTACTTATTTAATAATATTAAATTTAAATAATATTTAAAATATTAAATTCGATAGTAGTTCGCAATGCTTGGGCTGATTTTCTGGCTACGTACTTGACGCTTGGCGCTTGTAACGTAGTCAGAGACTCGCTCTGTGGTCGGCGTTGGCTGGTCGTAACGTAGTCAATCCCGCACTTTCAGTGCAACCCAACCTCGTCAGGTCTATGTTGTCAATTGATTGACAACACATCCCGTAGAAGACTCGCGTTGAGCAGGTGGATACTTAACGGTGACAACTAAGCCTGCTAGCGTTGCCCCGGTGCGCTTCCAAAGCCCTTCAGGTTTTGGAGAAACCGGCAGACCGGATCCTGGTACAGGGGCCTTTCTTCCCAGGGTGAAGGTACAGTGCTTGTCCAATAGGGGCAACACTTCGCGTTCGTCGCCAACCCCCCTACCGCTGGTAGGGTGGTTAGCCGCTAGGAATTGCTAGGTTTGTTAGGGAACCTAGGCATTATTATATATTTATATATTATATATTGCAGTCCCAAGCCCTCCAATGGACCAGCAATGCTTGGTAAACTTTGCTAGGTCGTTCGCCCAGGCGCTCGTTGCGTCCGGCGTCCCCATTTCCGATGACGTACTAACGTAGGTCTTACAGGCAACTATCGCGTCCCCGGCCCCTCAGGCCCCAACCCCGGCCCCACGGGCCACCAACCCCTCCAACCAACCCAGACCCTCAGGTCTATAGCTCTCCCGCGTCTCCCGTGCCATCCGAGATGGACTGTGAATCGGTCACATCCTCTCGCTAGTCGCGTCGCAAGCGTACCGCTCCGGGAGTGACTCCGAACCCGCGTCTGATGCGTCGTCAGATGCCATCACCTTAACCAGCTCTCCTGAGCCCGCGTTTCAGTTAGTCGGCAAACGCTCTAAGAAACGCTTGGATAAAGCCTCGGTATCCTCAATATCCGAGCCCTACCCGGTGTCTTCAAGACCTGCCCCCGTGCCGTTAATGTCACAGCAAGTGACCGCGACCACGTCGGCTCCATCCAAGCCAGCAACGCGCTGCGCCCCAATCCCACCTAAGCCTCAGCTCCCTCCGCCCGTCTTCCTTCGCCAAAAAGCGTGATGGACCGCGGTATCTAATCTTTGCAAAGAGCAAAATATTAATTATGTTAAAGCAACCAACGCAAGCGATTCCCTCAAAATCCAGGTCACCCCCTCCCGGAGGAGCGTAAGATCCGCGCAGTATTACGGGGCGTCCCGTTCGAGCTCACGAACGATGAAATCCTCGAGAACCTTAAGTCCCAGGGTTTCCCGGCTGAAGCAGTGCACAAGATGCACTCCAACCATGGTAGGCGTTTCCCACTCGCTATAGTTATCCTTACCAACACTCCCAACTCGTGGGAGATCTTCAGAGAGGCTTGCACAATCTGAGGACTTTCGAATATCTCCGTCGAGTGTCCCAAACCCCGCGGTCACCCTGGGCAGTGCCACCGTTGCCAGCTCTATGGCCACGCAGCGGCTAACTGCTCAGCTCTCCCCAGGTGCGTTAATTGCCTGGATCCACACATAACAAAGGAGTGCACTCGCACTCCCGAAACCACTCCCCCCGTGCCTGTGTGCTGTGCGGCCAGTCCGACAGGGGATGCCCGGGCGCTCCGCGCTCCACATCTAAGAGGGCCGCGCCTGAACCGGCGCCGCCACTCACTCCCGCTAGCTTCCCGCCGCTGCACAACTGAGCTCCCC